>OW028573.1:53881828-55201828 GCA_932294295.1 Alitta virens
AAGCAAAGAAGCTTGCAATTTTGGAATATGCCTCAGAAAGCATCTCAGATACACTTGTCTTTGAAATGTAATCTCATGGCCCAAGAATCAAACTTACTTGTGAAGAAGTTATTATAAGGTATTTATCAAGGATCTCACATGAAAGAATAATTAATAAATAAATAAAACTTTTCCAACAGATGGGCTGGATTATGTACAAGCTTGTGCTTTGTGCGACTGATTACCTTAATTAAGATAATAAAGATAACAAATTAAACAAATTAAACAATGATAACAGAAGGTGATTACAATAAAACAAACCCAATTATCTTTCTGTTGCCTCGTTATTTTATTCTTATTGTTTGGTAGGTAATATTTTAAGCATTCTGGTGTGCCTGTCTTGTTTGTTTCTGATACAAAGCTATGCCTTCCAAATGGTAATGAACCGTATTAACTATTGTCAAGTACAAAGTAATTGCAAGTGTCATGTGTGAAATGTAGGAAATGGCTTCTATTGTGGCTGTTTTCTTTTTTCTTTTTTTTTTTTTACACATAAGACATCATTCGTGTCAAGTGAGTCAAAGTGCCAACACATATTGCATTCACATATTGCTGGCCATTTACTGAAGTGCTGCTTAACGCATATCATTTCAATCGTGAAACATGAATCACATAGAGTGTGCAAGTCTGGCAAGTTGCTGAGCTAAAATATTACTTGTGTGTGCAACATGACATGAAGCGTGCAAAATGTAAAAGTTGCAAGGACTGCTTTGGCTTTTCTAGAAGCTAACTCCACATTTGAGGAAAGTTATTTCTTCCATACAAAAAGCTTCAATATTATAGCCCCCAGATTTTTTACAATGGAAAACTAGTTTATATCAAGCAAAGATAGTGTTTTGAGACGAAACATTGAAGCCATTCTTTGCAGTTAATACAACACCAAAATTCTACCTTCGCTTATTAGCAGAGAAGACATTACATGCAGTATGTACAGCAGATCGCCAGGCATGCAAACCTGTAGCTCACATGTGCTAACATGCTACAGTGACATGAAATTTCCGTTACAGAATCGGAAAGAAAATAAGTGCTTTAACGATTTTGCTCTATTTCTTATCTCTCTTCACTTTGATAACAGGTTAATGAGATTTTCTTCTTCAGAAATATATATATGAGCCGAGTAATTAAATTATTATGTTTTCATCCGGACTGTGATTTCGGAACATGCCAGAAGAAGCTTAAGGGATTGATTGAGGGGAAGCATGTGTGTCGGCATTGACGTTGTCTTTGAAGACTTCCTCTCCACCGAATGCACCATGCCAGAATGCCTGCTGCTGCAACTACCCCTGGTGGTTGAGGCAGTTTAAAATCAAAGGGCCCCGACAGCTCATGCTTCACTATTTTCGAAATCTCGTTCCTAATAAGCTATCTAATGATATACGCTAGTGTTTTTTTCTGCATGCCTTTTCCAACATTCAAAACTGCTACCTTGATTGCAGAGCACCAAACAGGTTTTCGACTCCTTTTATCTGAGATCAGATTTTGGTCTTGTCTAATAACCCCCAGGCTGCAGAGTGGGGACGATAAAAAGCACTTAAATGGTAAATGAGGGCTTTTGATGCTATTACATAATCCCTGCTAGGTTGCCACCTCTACTTCCGGTTTCGTTGGCTCCAATTTAATCGCCAGATTCAGCAGAGCATGACCGAGTCGTTAAGAGTGGTTATCGGCAGTCAATCGCCATCGATTATTCCTCTGCCCTTCACTTGCCAAGTACAATGTGATGAAAAGAGGGGAACAACTGCCCGCTCAGGCATTGTAAACAAAAGAGAAGCACCGAAAAGGCTAATAAATTGGAAGAATGAGGAGCTTGAAAAAAGGTGAAAATGGTGCTTCGCAATAAAATAAAAAATTATACTGAGTGATAAAACATATTGTATGTGAATGTAATAAGGCTTTTCATGACAAAAATGCCAGCAAAGTGTGCATGCACAAGTGTGATGTGGGTGTACTAATTGCCCTTTTGAAATTACCATAATGGATATGATAGATGGCAGACTTTGTTGACGAAGGGCAACCGAAGTTTCGATTAGTAAATGGCTTTATTCGATATCAATGTGTGCATAAGACATAAACAATCAAATTAAGTAATACATCCGTGCTGTGACCAGTGGTGTAGAGTGGTGGGCTGACTGTCTCTTGAGCAACACGTAATACACTGTATTATATAATAAAGAGGAGGAAGGCCAATTTTCCCTTATGACGCACTTGCAATATCCACGTGGCTTTGGAATGGCAATTTCTCTTTTGTTATGAAGACGAAAAGTTGGCTTGGATTGATCCGAAGGTCCTGGTTGGCCAGCATAATGAAAGCGTTAGGGGGACCAGCTTTTCTTTGATTAAACAATGTATGAACCATGAGAGTCATAAGAAGAATTCTGGTTCCCTTTGACCTGGCTTGGTTCCCTGGCCCCACCAGGAACACTGCCAACTGTTACTCAATCAGATTGCTCTAACCTTCCTGGGGTAATTTCCCTTCTATTTTGGCAGCTAGTGAATCATACTTACACCAAAGTAGTAAAAACACCAGCCAATATATAGATACAACAAAAGATAATCCCCATTTTGTAATCTTTTCTACATAAACCGAAATATTTAAAAGGCCAGCCACTACAGATACAGATGTGCTTATGATTTTAACCTGATCCATTTTAAAAAAATCAATTAAAAAATCTTACCAATAAGAAAATTTCACCGTCACTACATATATATGCACTGATGATCAACATGTGATCCGGTACCCCTTTAACAACGTTATTAGCAATAACTGACTCAGCAGTAATATTAATGCTTCATAGAAAAACCATTACAGCTAAGGCAGTTATGACAACAGGGTTAACAGAAGAAGATATCTCAGCGAACAGAACCCTATCATATAGTAAACAGCACCCATAACTGTCACTTAGTGTCGATTTGTAGATCAGTGTCTGTCTGCCAGTAAATCGTCAGATGCATCAGTTTGTCATTCAAGGCATTGACAAACAGACAGACATGACAGGCATGACAGACAGACATGACAGGCATGACAGACAGACATGACAGGCATGACAGACAGACTGACAGAGATTTCCTTGATAAAACTACACAGGCCCATTATCTTTCTGCTGGTTACATTTGGGTCACAGCCAGGTTATAGTTTGGGACAAGGTGAAGAGAAAAACGGTTTCATTATTTCGATTTCCAATGTATGAATTACAGACCAGGAGGAATACCACGACACATCAATATCACCGTCGAGTGCCCTACCAAGACATCAATGCAGATTACGCTATAATTATAATCATCTCTTCATTACGTTTGCCTTGTGTAGCTGATCATATACACACCATGCTTGTTGTGCTTCACAATAGCAGTACAGACAAAAAAAATGAAGTGTGTACGTGGTACTTTATACGATAATTGCCAATTTCTATCCACCAATTGTGTGCATAGATAACATGCCATAATATCATATCCACTGTTTCATATCTATCCTTGTGTGTCTGTCTATGAATCATGATGTAGCTGAATGACCTGTGTGTCTGGCTGTCTCCTATTCCCCCAGTGCATATAGATTGACTGATCGATATGTTATTATGACGTTGGTTCATTGTTGTTTGCAGAATGTCAGAAGTCAAATACTGACGGCCACAGGGTTGCTAATCCTGGTAAGTTGGCTGGGTATTATTATTTGCAGATATAAATGCACCATATCAATGATTCAATATAAATCTATATAAATATTATTTGGGCATAACTGGTAAATTTGATTGTGGTGCTATAAAATTGATTACGAACTGACGTTATATTCACTGTGAACTAATATTGCTAGTACATGATGCATGTGCCAACAGAATTCGCATACTGACAAAATATTGATTAGATTATAGATTTGTGTTGAATTTTTTCTTTGTACATATATTTTATATATTTAAATCATATATAATCTTCTGGTAAAAAATATCCCTATTTCTTATTTATATAATGTTTGGTCTGCTCGATACTTCTCAGCTGTGATGTTTACCTTTTTGTTTCACAGCAGTGGATGGATGAGCGACTCACTTGGATGCCTGATGATTTTAATTTAACAGAAATTGTAGTGGAAGCAAAAAGACTGTGGGTTCCTGAATTTGCAGTTATCAATGGGTACGTATCATTTTAACCAGGCATTGAAAATATCAATTGCATGACAATTAGTATGACATTGGTGATAGGTTAACATTATCATGTCTTGAACTAATGAGTGAAAATCCATCTATCCGGACACTTGATATAATTTCAAGACAAAACTTATAACTGGATAAACGTTTCTTACTTTATTGGGGAGTCATCTGTAGTGGAAAGTGGCCATATATAGCGTAAATGTGCAATAGAATAGACTGCTGCATTTTAAATCATAGTGTCTCTGTGTCTATTGTAGCAGATTGTCAAAACTTGTCATGTAGATGTCAGACCAGTGACAATGGACAATACAAAACTGACATTTGTTAATGCTATCAGCAGTGAAATCTAAGTCCACTAAGTGACATTAAGTGGGTCTGTCACAATTTAGAATACCAACGGGTCACCTGAGTGCATTTATTATTTCATTTATGAAATTTTAATGGTGTTTGTTTATCTTTTCTGCAGTGCTGACAAAATTTACGGTGACTACAGGGAGTTCAGGGCAGTGCTGACCTCTAACGGAACTCTGCGCTGGGAGCCAGGTGGTGTGTTCAGGACAATGTGTGAAATAGACATCACATACTTCCCCTTTGATGAACAAATTTGTGCTCTAGTCTTTGGTGCATGGTCCTACCACACCACAAAGATGAACTTGACCAGTTCCTCTTCAGACATAAACATGGACTCTTACGAGAAAAACGGAGAGTGGCAAATAGTCACCACAGCTGCTAACAGAGATGAATTTTCCTACGAATGTTGCCCTAATGAAAGGTTTTCTTTCGTGGCTTTCAAGTTGCACATACGTCGACGCTACACCTTCTACGTCATGAACGTCATCCTACCGAGCATGGTGACGTCCATCCTGCTGCTCTCCATCTTCTATTGTCCTCCGGGTCAGAAGGTCCAGATCGGAGTGGTGGTCCTTCTCTCCTTCAGAATATTCCTCCTTAACGTCACAGACAGTATTCCCAAAACCTCCGACCACATTCCCTTGTTAGGTAAGTGGAGAGTTCTGTATGAAACAGCACAAACAGCCTGCCCAAAGACAGACAGAGAGTTGGACAGCATTGTAGACAGCCCATCAGAAAGTAGGCAAACCAGCACTCTGAACAAAGCGTTGTCAAATTCACTCAAGGGTAGTCATATGCAGCACCTAACTACTAAACAAGTAATCATATTGTCTACCAGAGTGCCATATATGACTACCCATGGCCATTTTGACTACTGTTTGTCTGGAGTGAGGAAGCATTCTAGGTCTACCTGATGTTTACCTGCTGTCTGGGAATGTCATTAGATATTTACTTAATAGATTGTTTTTATTAAAATTGTTTAACATGGAATTCAATGAAAAAATGCTGTTTCGTAAGTGGGGTCCTTAATACATACATACGTACATCCACATTAAGTAAGACATAAAAATGACTATACGAGATAGATCGATAAAAAAATAAAATAAAGAGATAAAAAGACATACGTAATCACAAAAACTAGGTGCAAAAGTATTAAAATATGAAATCAAATTAGAATATGAATATAGCTTCAAAAACAAAAAAGTAATCGATTTTGACGTGGAAAAATAATTTCCAAAGGAATCCTATTTGGACACAATACAATTTAGCCTCCAAAATTCGTGACATTCAGTATTTGCAATTTATGGCTTCCTTTGAAAGCCTGCCATGGTGTCTTGTGGGATTGCTGTTAAAGAAGACTGCAAAGTACAAAATGTAGCCATGGAGATATTTTTCGTTAGTAGTTACAGTTAAAATTTAATCATAGTTTGTTTAGTTACAAACACGTGTTTACAAAACGACAAATATATTTTTTATTTTTTGACTTGAAGTATTTGGGTTGGGATTTTCCGTGATTCATGAATGTTCGTTTTCATTAAGTTTCACTAAAGCAAACACACCTGTTGATCCCAGTTGGCTAAACAGTTGCTGGACTCCAGTTGATGATGCTTTGACTACAGGCCATGAACACGAATGGTCTTATGAAATTATTCTATTTATCTATAGACATTAATGAACTTCTACCTTAACTATTCAACATGACTAATTTGATGTTTAATGCATTATATATTTATTACCTTTTTTTAAATTCCACCAGCCCCCACAAAACGAGTTAATAAGCGAATCATTTTAGGCAGATGAATGTTAGATGTTAATGACAGCTTCATGTTTTATTTCAGGTATTTACCTTACATGCACAATGGCGATCACGACATTATCGATGGTATTGACTGTCATGGTTCTCAATTTACACGCCATCTCAGATCGCCCTGTTCCTCCTTGGATCCTCGTGTTTTGTGGCAGACCTCCTTCAGTTTCTGAAAAAGAAGACAGGGAGCGCCTCAGTCGCAGACGGCGGCGACGCATGGCGGCGGGAAGTTCAAGTTCAACCAAACAGGCAGACTGCAGTTATGACGAACATTCGCCCATTATGATGAATGGAGGGAACTTAAGTGACCCAAATGTCAGCAGTCAAGAGACTAGTTTTATCCCAATCAGTCGGCAAAGAGGTCGTTTGATTGAGAACAACAATTCTTCTATGCACCTGAGTTATGACAATGAGGATGCGCTAGATGGCAGGTTGTCTGATGGCGGACCTCCTGATTATTCACGTGAATGGACCAGACTGGCAGAGGTCGTCGACAGACTGTTCTTCTGGGCTTTCTTAATTGCCATCGTGGCTGTGACTATACTGCTGTTTCACCCTTTGACTAAAGAATTTTTAATTCCTCGCCCTAACAGGAATTAATCCTTCATTTCGAAAGAAAAAACATAGACAAAAAAAAAACAGCAAATTATCACTCACCTTGTGCCTCGAGCAATTGACGCATTGACAATTTTGCCTTTCATGTCTGCTATATGTCTTCAATTCGTTTCATCATCATTTTGATTCTACGTGTTGTAATATTTGTAATTTTTCTGATGTCAAATTGTGTTCGACTAAGTTATATACTGAACAGTGTTTAGCAGAGCGCATATTACAATTAAGCATTATGAATATCCTCAATCGTATAATCATTAAAGCAGTTGTTCAAATACAAAATGCTTTCATTTCTGCTGCATATTCGCAAGCTCATTCATTGGGATAATAGCTAGGATCTTTTTTTTTTTCATTCAACTGATTAATCAATTTCTCCATGCACTGAATATCTGTTTGATTCATATGATGAATATGTAATAACATAAGTGAGCAGTTTGATTGAACTAACGTAGGATTCGTAATATATGTCCAATTGTTTTTCAGTCTTTTTTTATAATAAAGAGCTTGGGTCAGCACAAAATGGTCAGAAATGTCACTAACAAGTCAAACCCCAATTCCCTAACCCTGTTCCTAACCCTGTTCCTAACCCTGTTCCTAACCCTGTTCCTAACCCATGCAAAACTTCTCTCTGTACCCATTAACTGAAAGTTTCCTGTCTTTCCAATGATAATTCTTTGCCAACTTTTTATCCTTATGGTCATTTATTATGCTCATGAAGAAGCAGTAGAAATTACAATAGACAAAATAGCACAATTCTGGTTATTTGGTTTCCAGAACTGTTTTTATCAGCTAGAAAGTTGAGCTTTGACTCGTTGCCAACATTTCTGTTCATTTTGCATTCCTGCCATTATGGCAAAATATGGCAAAAAATGAGTGGACATTTATTATTGATCCTAGTATAATAAATGTATAGCTGCTACAATCAAAGTTGCAATCAGCAATATAATACTGCAGATCACAATCTTCTGATTAATATACCTATAATATAAGATTTCGTGTATTCCTCTGTCTTCCAACTATTTGGTTTATATTATAAACATATATTATAATGAATTACGTTTTCAAATTATTGCCATTTCAATGATTTGGCTTAATTGAGAGATGCTCTGATTATGAAATTTTCTTGTACAGCACAAAATAAATAACCTGACCTCTTTTTAATGTATGTAACTTTATACAAGGAATAAAGCGTACACATCAACATCAGAATCTAATCATTTTTGTTGGTTCCACTAAAAAAAAAAGGAAAAAGAGATCAAACAAAGGATTGGGCCTGGGCCCCATATTGACATTTTCTGTCAATAGATGTCCGCATAATATCTAAGATGTTAATGGTTTTGTTGTTGTTATTATGTTATAAATGGTGTATACACTGTATGCATTTTTAGTTCATGTAACTTGTCTATCAAAGAATGGATGTGTGTTGCTCCTACTTACTGCCAGTAGACATGCATGAGACTTTCTCAATTTCTTTAGTGTTTACAAGATAAGCATTCTTAAACAAGACATGTTTACAGCCAGTTAGCCCTTTACGCCCGGGTGTGATGAGGCTGTGATTTGAAGGATGTTTTTCTCAACACCTTGCATAAGTGAGGTGTCGAACCCTCAATCTCCTGACCAGCAGGCATCACCATAACCACAAGGCTTATAAGTATTGACATTAATCAATCGATCAAATTTTTATATGTCTTTTATTGATTAGAGTACAATGAGCCCAGGTACATTTATTATATGCATTAAAAAGTATAACTGTCCTAATCAACATTTTACACATACAATGTATACGCCAACAATTACAGCAGTTTTCGAGGTGGCATCGCTGACTGAATCTTCAGAATAACAATTGGAGACAGATCAAAAATATAAGGCAATGTTTATGTCATTAAATTGACGTTAGGACCCTCAGTTTTACGCCATTTGGCACATGTTTATCCCACAACCCTAAATGGCCCAAATTGAATGCTATTTTCATATTCTGCTAGACCAGATGACCACAGTAACTGCACTATATGTCGGTTAACGACATCACATATGTTGGACTTGTGGTTCTGGTAGCTCCATGGTTTCACCCTCTTCTAATCGAAATTTTCAACTGTCTCTCAATGGTTTTCTGATGGTCCAGTCAGCTAAGCTCCCTCGAAAACTGCTGTATGACCAATTGATATGTCGACCACCTCTATTTTCGAAAAATAATATATGTCCCAAACTTGCGATTACAATTATGTTAGGTTGTAATTAAGAGTTCGATGTTCACCGCTCTGGACTGCTTTGCAAAGATCGTATGATATCTCCTAATTTTGGCGGTTTTGTATTCCTTGTATAATATTGAGTAAGTTTGAATCGATGTGTGGGCACTGGTAAGTTGTTCAGAATCAGATTCTGTTGACCCTCGCTGTGTCAGCTCGCTTATTTTAAAGTCACTATAGATGGCGCTGGCGGTTGACTTGTATAAAGTTGCATGACTTTTATCGTTTCCTGTGTTTCACAATATTTGTTCAATAAACGAAAAAAAAATATGAAGAAGAAGAAGCCTAGATACAACCATCTAAAGATCCAGATGGTTTTGACGATTCATCCTGTGCACCTCGAAAATTAGATATACATAATATTTATATTGCCATAAAATACTTTTGGTTTTGGCGGAATCTTGTGTGGACTCATAAAGGAAGTATTCATGGTTCAAGTTTTCTGATGAATCATACACTGAAAATCTCTCTGTCGAATAACTGACATCTTGACTATCAAGAATGATTTATCTCCATTTTGACTAACTAGTTAGTCAGCTTTATTTAACAACATAGTCAGAATTAGTGGTAAAATATTTCTGACTAATAAGAAATTGGTCAGTATGATTAGCGACGTGACCCCTTGATGTAGTAAAGTACATTTTGCATCAATTTAGATTTTTTCAGCTTGCCATTGCGGTTCACTTTATAGTGGCAGCCATCTTGGATTTTGTCTGCCATGTTTCTTTTTCGCGAAGCATGTCGACAACATTAAGTTGTGTTGTTGTTGTTGTTGTTGTTTCAGCATGTATAGTCTGAGCATGGATCATAATGCAACATTTCCATAAATTCAAATGAAAAATGGATCTATCAGAGCCACTGTAATTGTGGTGGGTCTTGTGTCGTAATTCAAAGGTTCTGTAATGTATTAACAAACCATCTACACTCATACTTGTACATATTATGAATCTAGTGCATCATATGCATCTCACGAACCGCTGCTGATGCAGGCCTATTGATCTCTTCTAGAATGTCTAATTGGTGCTAATTGATGCATCAGGCTAGAGTGATTACGTCACTCAATGAAGATGACATCATGTTGCATCATAACGTTGTGTAGAAGGCGGTTCGTCATGCGGGCGTGGATTGCTGCAGATGGGAGCTAGAGATCCAAAACAGAGATCGAGAAAGATGTCAATATTTTGCTCATAAATGGTGAGTTGGGTTTTATTTATATATATATATATATATAGGACTATAACATAACAACCACGGAAATATGCGTTTGGAAGTGATGCAGACAAAATGACCAATGCTTTCCCCAAATCCACCATGCCTACGAGCTATGTATGCTGACTAGCATGGGCCTTCAGAATCTGTGCATTGGATTTGCATGATATATTTATACTCTACTCCGAGTATAAATATTTTAGAGTTGCATGCACAAATCCATATCTATATATAACAATTATGTCACTTTTAGCATTTTTGGCTATTAATAGCCTTTTACAACAATACACATGTAATCATAATAGACAGTGCTTCGTTATACGCTGGCCAATTTTGCAAATATATTGCAATTGTGTAATGTTTTATTGCCATCTAGGATATCACTTGTGTATTTCGAGGGCGGATTTTCGTATACTAGATCATAGCACTTCATGGACAGGAAGTATAACTTTCCATTACTATAGTATTTATGACTATAAATCATGAATTATATTAATAACCATAATACCTTAAACACTGTAGATACATAGGACACACTTATCGCATTGAGATTTGCTAAGCCACAAATCTCTCATAAGCCAATATTCTTACTCAGTGTGATAAAAGTTGAGAAATGTTTATGAATCAGTCAAGCTTGTAATAGAATGTCTGTGGATTTGATAATCAATAATTGTATATATTAAACATTCCTTCAGCTCAACATAACACTTGTCATTCGACATTGCCGGTTGTGAAGAAAGCTGAAGAATTTATTATGGAAGACACAAAAATTTACCAAGAAACGAACGCACAGACTCAGATGAACAATACAGTGGTTCCAAACTCAAACACAGCGTCGCCTTTACTACCGGGTAAATTATTTTAAGGAATATTTGCATTTGAATTTGAATCGCTAAAATAATGAAAAGCAAAGGGCAATACAGCCTTGAGATTAATTAGATAACACTCATTTCAACTTGTTGATTCTGTTATATACATCCTAATTAATTCAACTCTCAAAATACTTTGTGGACAAATTAGGTTGTCGAAAAATCAATGAATTAAAAAAAAAAAACAATAGTTATACTTTGGAGGAATTAGAGTCACGCAGTCAAATTTGATTTTACAAAAGTCTGATGAACACTGGGTTTTCCAATAACCAACGGGGGTTTTCAGTTCGTAGCTCAGGATTATCCATACAGCGACGTAATCAGTGTTTATCTTCGTGTCACGTGTTGGACATTTTTGAATGGTTATTACAGTATTTACGTTTCGTGAAATTCCTTTCTTTTCAAAATACCTAAATGGGTATTTAAGGAATCCAAACTGGTACGGTGAGCCAAAAACCAAAGTTTGGTTAGGTTTTTTGGGCAAGATGTTTTAGAGTGAAGGCTCTGCAAAAAGGTGGTATGGGGTGCCAACGCGTTTATAATGTCGTTATTGTGAATAATCTTTCGTCATACAAATTTAGTGGTAACAAAAAATGATTTTCGTCACAATGCTAATCAAGTAGCATTTTTTATGGACTTCGATAGAGTTTTCCATCCACATCATAGACCATCACCAAAGTGAATTAGCTTCTGCATTCCATCTAACTGGTTTATAGGACACATAGTCTGTCTTTTTGATTTTGTTCGTTTATTTTCAGA
Organism: Alitta virens; assembly: GCA_932294295.1. NCBI lineage: Eukaryota > Metazoa > Annelida > Polychaeta > Phyllodocida > Nereididae > Alitta > Alitta virens. Next base: position 53,893,860 of record OW028573.1, read on the forward strand.
TCTGATTAAGAACCTGGTCAAAGATGAAAAGAATTTCTACTGCGATACAGAGAGCAAAGATGAAAAATTTCGTCTTTCAAAAATCGAAAACCAAGAAAAATTTACTTCTTCACGAGCGTAAGTCCCTATGCCGAAACCATTCTATTTAATCAGTCCACTTTTGTTTGGAATCGACCGCAATAGCACAATGAACAAAGTTATATGAAATAATATGAAATATAAAGTCGAAAGTTGAAGTAGCATTAGTTCTTGCAATGTCAGTTGTTTATTTATTTTTTTCAAAATCTGCATAAATAGCATAGATATTTCTAATGTCTAATGCTACTGGGTCTGAAGCTTATATATCAGTTATATAACCAGCTCCCAGAGGCAGACGTAATGATGAGATCATAAGGGTTAAAGTCCACACCATGTCAAACATTTACCCCATGTGTAGGGGCTTTTACTTGCCTCAGCATAGACACATAGTACAAGGCACCTCCCATTTAATGTCTCATGCAATCGAAATCCAGCTGGGATGTAGCTCATGAAGAGTGCCCAGGCCTGGGATCGAACCCCACACGGTTACCGGACCTTCAGCAGAGATGGCCAATGTGGAATTGGCGGATGCCTTAACCATTAGGTCACCCAGCTGCTATATTTATCGATAGATAACCTAATCATTTATATGCAACCAATTTCTCAAAGTAACGTGCATATGTAGTTGCCTGAGTTTCTTAGATTTTCTTCTCATAAGCGTCTTGGAATATGAAATTATACCTGCAAATTAGTATAAATCCAAGATGGCGCCACTCACCAAAATCGCAGCTGTTTATTTTTTTAAAGTCCCATTTACTTTGAACATTCAAATGGTATGCGTTTCAAAAATGCAAAATCTTGAATCAGTTTGTTTTCTTTTTGCAGGACCCACCCAGAGCCAAGTGCCCCTCCCTTGAGCCTCATGGAGAACAGAAATAAACAGAACTCATTTGGACATCAAGTTAAAAGAGGTAGGCTCTTCATCTTACTATTGAGCCGTTATATGAGATTACTACATTGTATAGTACAGCCCTCTGAGGCAAGTATTTGCCACTTATGTGTGAGGTGATGAGATTAACAGAGGAGGGGATGCCATTTATGATTTTTCCCCTACATGGAATCTTCAATTACCTCAACATGGACACCAAGTATAGTACAGGACATCGCCAATCTATCATCTGTCTGGGCTTGGAATGGACCTGGACACTGACAAGAGAAACAGAGTTTTATTGCAAACTGAAAAGACCATGGAAATTCTAATGATTCAGTCTTTTTTTTTTAATTGTTTGATTATATCTTGTGACAGTAATGTGAATTATTCCCCTTCAGACTTCAGATGTTGTGTCACCAGAATAAGTCTGAAATGCAGATTCACAACATTATTTTCAGAAGTGAATCCACCGGATTGTTGACACACCATGTTCACATGGCAGAATGCGGCCTATAGCATTACACGATATTGCCATTAATTGTAACGATTAGCAAATCGTTTTTGTCAGTTTTCTGAACACTAACCTTGCAAATGGCCATATTAAAAAAAAAGATTTTTATTTGACATTACATCAGAAACGAACTTTCAATCCCTTGCCGTATTAGTGCAGTTCAAATGAATGTGGATTCCAGAACATTTGTAAGACGTTATCCAAGCCAAAGTACACCAATAAATCGATAAGGGACATGCATTATGCGTTAAAGCCTCTTTGGATATCGACAGATTGTGGGACAATCTTATAAGAGACCCATGGAACATGTTGGATCAAAATCGATCGCCATATTTGCAATTAAAATCCATGCACAACATGACAGGTCATGACTGAATCATTTAAAGCACTATTCATAAGTAATTGTCATCGAGTGAGAATATGTATTGACGTTCACTCTACTGCTGTGCACGATCGTGCATAAGTGCTTGCAAGAGAGTTAAAGATTTTTCTTTGTTATTCAAATTAAGCATGATAGATTTTTGTTTAATTCAGTGCTTAATCCGCCTATTTTTTTGCAAAAGGTTGTCAGAATGATCAGAGACAGCTGAATGAGGCGTTTGTATTACCAGCAATCAATGGTAATGAATATAAATTTATCAGTGTGAATGGCACTTGGATGAGTGGTCAAGATGCCTGATGAACAATATTTTGCTGTACTCGTGGAGTCAGTGAAGCCTATCAAAGCTTGCCTTGGGTCACTGCCAGAAGTTAAAGCTTGAGGGACCAATATCAACATGATGTATCTCATACTTGAGAGAGTTTACTCATACAGACCATATTTAAGAATGTATAACTTCACCTACATGCACCCCATACACCTTGAGTGCAATGATGACTCTTCATACACAATGCAGTGCTTGTTTAGGTCATTCCTATGTCACAGTAGTACCTGTAGATTTGCAGTATATATTCATAATATTCGCTGACATGTTTTGTATGTATTTGCAGGAGTCTGTTGCCTTGGTTGGATGTTCTGCTGTCCCATCTATTGCCTGGTCTGGGCATTAAGAGAAGCACCCGACAAGCAAGATCTGAAAGATGACGATTGCTATCCCTGCTTTTCAAATTAACAATTCCCTATACAGTCAAACTTGCATAGAACGGCCACCTGGTGTAAACAGCCACTTCGTAGAATTTACCCTCTATTTAACGACCACCAGTATCAAATGGCCACATTTATCAATTACCATGGTTGACCGCTTAAGACAGGTATTTTTCGTTCATGTCGGTGCTAACCAGGTCAAGGACTTCTCACAAGCATTATTGAGATATATCGATTTTAAGGTTTACAACTCACATTGCTAACTTCAAGCCAGGATTAAGAAACTGACTATTGGCTTTTTTTTTGCACATGTATTCCTGACTGTGGTGCATTTTAATAATATGATGATGCGAATTAAATTGTGGACTGGTTGTTTATGACAGACTTACACTATAACTTGTCTCGAAGACGTCCAATCGTTCCTATATTTTGGAATTAAGTATGAATAAATACTTTTGTATCATGTTGTGTTTTGATTTCTTTGTCACTATATGAATAGAGAGGTTTTGTTTGCCACCCCATCCCCAGAAATAGTTTGTGACCTGTCTAATTTTGGTATTCCCTAAGATATTTATAATCCTTCCATTTACTTCATAAATAGCATGTCACATTGGTCAACGTCATGTTCAACTTACATGTTTGTGATAAATGTCATATACAACATGCTAATCAAGATGAAAATGACAAAGACAAGGATAGTATTATTTAGATATATATATATATCGTTTTATTGACAAGCCTGATATCAGGAATTGATACATGTGTCATACAACATTACAAAACAAACAAATATACAACATAACAAAAACAGGTCTAGTATCTACATCTACTATATATACCAGTATTTCTAAATATTTACTTGATAAACGCAAGTCGGTTCCAGTTTTGTTTACATATATATACATACATGAATATAAAAATGAGAGTTAATACTGTACAGGTCAATACTTCAAGTGGGTAATACTGTAATGATTTCAAAACAAATTTGAATAAAAAGTCAGTTTAAAATGGCAAAAGAAGGTGTCCATGGGTTGGGTCAGTGGGTGGGGTCTTCAGAGCAGCATTGCGCTGACCTCTGAAATGGCGAAAGGGGGTGTCCATGGGCTGGGTCAATGAGTGGAATCTTCAGAGCAACATTGCGCTGACCTCTGAGATTGTCATCATGGGGTATTTGAATTGAAAGGTTCCCTGTCTAGTGGAAGGGGGGCACCAATACTGAATTAACATTATGAAAAAACTCTATTTAGAAAGTTGCCTAATGCCTTTAGCACTTCTGGATTCTTACATGACAATAGGGCTTGGAATTGTTGAGATTTTTCTAGGTCATGAAAATTAGGTATACTATCTGTTGCTATATTAAGTAATTCTAGCCTTGGTATTTCATTTTTATTACATGTCAGTAAGCAGTGAGATTCATCTTCTATTTCACCACTGTCACAATATTCACATATTCTCTCATGCAAAGGAATTTTTGGGGATTCATGTCTACCAGTTTCAATTTTAAGATTGTGGGAGCTAACTCTGAATCTTGCTATATTACTGTATGTTTTTTTGGGCAGATTTAACAGTAGGTATGGCTCAATGCAGTAGCTGGTTTTAAATGTTTTATAGGTACTAAGTTTAGGTTGGGCGTTTGTGTCATTTATTTCATGAAGAATTCTATCCTTTTCATTGTCATAAAGTACTAGTTTTATCTTATTTGTCAGTACGCTGGGTTCTAGAGCTTGCCAATTAATTATGTTTGCTTCAGAGATGATATGCTTTACTTTAGTGTACCAGTTTCTCTGACCATTTGTGTGTAGTTTTTCTTGTATTTTCAAGCACTTATTTAATATTTCACTATTAGGCATTGCCATTTAGCACAGAATTTGTGCAGTGAATCGATACTGTTTTAGACCAAAGTATGCCATGCATCAATATATACTGATTGGAAGATATCATACAAGCAGATATAAACTTTCCATGTATCTGTCACCATAAATGTAATAACAATACATGATGGAAGAGGCAAATAGCTTCTCACCTCTGGAATTAGAAACAGCTTCAGTGGATGCTAATTCTAAGACATCGTTACAGGGAAAATCTCGGAAAAATGGAGTATTTTTGTCTTATCCATGGCTCGTTGTTCTTATCCTTTCTGCCGTGGCTTTATCCACTTTAGTCGGTCTTATCGTTCACTTTGCACACCCTGAAAGCGTCTGCATTTGTCCCAATCCTGAAATTCCTGAAACACCGTCAACCACTCCGAATATTCCCCTGTCAACAACTCCTCAGCCAATAGGTGAAGACTACATGTGGGAACTCTGCCTCAATATCTCTGCCGCAAGGAATGAGTGTAAGTACAATACTGCTCCTCTTAAGTGACCTACTCTTCCGCAGGCTGGTGGCAGTCTCAGTTATAAAGGGGTTGGTCTCATTAGAGGACCTGACCACAAGCAACGTTTGCAATGAATAAATGTATTATATTTCAAATCTTTATAATTAATATCAAAATGTATATAAATATTTTAATTATGATTAATACCAGTTGCTACAATTAATCATAAATACCAAGCTATTAATTTATCATAAAATAATGATAATGGAGAATTTTCCTTTAGATATGATTAATTTGTATCTATTTTCATTTTTCGTTATTTATAACTATATACCAATTAAACATAAATATGTATTCCATTGGCTTATATGTTTGAATTCGCCGTATATTATTTTATCTTACATTCTCTGGAGTATTCATACTGAAAAACCCTATGTTGATTAAATGCAAGCAAGTGAAGCAAATATATATATAATACACAATTAATTTAATGCATATAATATTCTTTGTGAAAAAGCTAATTGATTTAATATGAAAATTTCAATTGATATGTAATACGTTTTGTGTATGCTTATGTTATTATAAGGGAATAGTGACAAAAATTACAAGACACAAACATGTGCGAATTTATTTACTATTAATTCCATGGAATACATACATAAAAATTGATGACTAAGCTAAATCCCAAATAAACATTGCTCTTTAATCCTTTAATCCTTTATTACAATTGCACATTGTTAATCCGGCGTATTCCATGTCTTTATCTTGAAGTGAAAATTACAAAATAGCTGTATGGAAAGCAATGAAAAAGACAAGCATTTTGAGATACATGACGGCGTGGCCGAATTGTTGTCTCATATGACCTGTTCTGCCCCAATTACTTTGAAATCAACATGGCTGGCTCTTATCATTTCAGCATTTTCTTGCATAAATTGAGCAATTTTATTCCATTACAAGCTTCATCAGCAGGTACGGTGACTGGGAATTGAAAGTTTTACTATTCGTTCATAATTCTCTTTATTGCTTATTGCATGGCATGCCTTTATTTCCCAATAAACCAGGCTCTTAAAATCTGACCATGCAAAATGTTCTGACTTGCTCTATAGGAGTCGCCCAGTCTAATGCATACAGAAGTATACTGACACTGTTTTGTTCCTGTTGTTTTCAAATTATTGGACTATATATTTCTGCCATGAAACCAGAGTGCATGATGCAAAATTGCATAATGTATTCAAAAGTGTTGGCATATAATTTGGCCTCATGTATATGTCATAATAATTTCCTTGTGTTTGCCAGGCTTTCCTTGTCATCTACCAACAGAAGCGCCAGTTACTACAACACCTTCACCAATTGTTAATTATCGCCTTCCTGGGAACTTGGAGCCCTTGCATTATAACATCGAGCTGCGACCTGACATTTATGGAGCCAACCCTGATGACTTTCATTTTGAGGGGAGAGTATCAATGCATTTGAAATGTACGGCTGCTACAAACTACATTGTAGTGCATAAACGAATGATAGATGTCACAGAAGGAACTGTGAAAGTATTCGACTCAGGAAAGGGAGAAGATATTCCTGTGAGTGGCACTAGTTATGAAGAGCTGACAGAATTCTTCAGGATAAGACTAACGAGGACTTTGAATGTTAATGATGAAGTAGAGGTCAGCATGGACTACACAGGACCACTTATGAGGGACATGAAAGGAATGTTCTGGAGTGATTACATGGAAGGAGGACAAACTAAGTATGTGTTAAGTATATCTGTTGCTGAATAAACAAGAACTCTACGAAGTCCAACATTATTCCCCAATAGGTGGTCTCATAGAATTACCTGTTTTTCTGCAATATTTGTTGCACCAAGTGAAGAGTACTTTAATTATCTTTATTCACTGTTGGCTATATTTCAGTAATGATTGTAATATCTGTTTTTTTTTCTCTGTGACTATGACAAAAGAGCAAAATAGTGACTAGAAGCACAAACAAAGTTTGGATCTGACTATCGCAGGCTACCAGCCGATTCATTCACGAGTCGTTGATGAACCTCGACATCATGGCGGCGTCTTCCACTGGCGAACTGTTTTTTGGTTTTCATTATAAATATTGCGCATCAGAAGGCATCCACTTGTCAGGCCAACAGTATTTGGTGAAACTTAATGCTAAACGACAGCCATTCTAGAAAAGTGTAATTAATTCAAAATAACGGCGAGAAAAATGAGCCCGAGATTAATCTCCATACCTTCACGATGAAATTTGTCTGCAGAAGATTAATTTTTATTTTGACAATATTTCATATATATCGCTGTCAAGCTTATGTGGACGGTCTGAAGAATGACTGGTGGCTAGCTGGTGGCACAAAATGATACAGTAAAAGAATAACCCATTGAATACTAAAATTAAAATGCTTCCATAAGTCGGAGTCTTTGCACTACATTACAGAATAATGCGTAACCTTGTCGTAGGCCTAGTCCTATCCCATTGTTGTGATTCAGACTAGTACTAAATAGTTTACTTGCTCAAAATAAATGACATAGACCAACGACATTGACCAAAACTGAAGGCTTATAAATCACACGCAGAGGTCAAAAATGTGGCAGCTCAAAATAGTTTTATTGAGTTTTAAGGTACATGGCATTTTTGCGGGAACGAAAATTGGGTCAAGGTTCGTAAACTTTATGTCATATAGGACTTTAACACTTGGGATCACATTTTACTAATGTTGGCCTGATGTTGGCCCGACGTCGCCCACATCAACTGGGGGGGGGGGGGGGCTGGGCCTTCTGGGAAAGGCATCCGTCAATTCCACATTAACCAGCTCTGCTTAACAACTGCTTAAGGTCCTGGGACCTGGGTTCGATCGGTCCGGGCACTCCTCATGAACTTAATTGGAGGTTGCTTGTACTCGGGTGTCTGTTCTGAAGCAAGTGGAAGACCCCCAACCGAGGGGTAAATGTTTAACGTGGTGTGGACTCCAAGCCTTATCATCTTATCATTACATCTGCCTCTGGCAGCTAGTCATATAAGCTGAAGAGGCTTCAGACCCAGTAGTATTTAGACATAGACTTGAAATTTCTGCCAGCTTAACTTATGCTAAATTTAGTGCATGAATGGACTAACGTTTGGCCACTATGTTAATGAATCATTTTCTTGAAGTGACAAGATAATGAATCTCATCTTGGCAACGGTTCATCGTTGATGGGTCTTTGCATCGTTTTTCTAGGGTGAATAATCACTGAATATCGCACAAATGGGGAACATGATATGAATTGTGCCTCAGCTGTAGATATATATGACAGGTGATATAATCGTCCATTCAACAGTGTATATCAGCAATATTTATGCTATTAAGAGGGGAAACAGTTCACCAGTGGACAACGACGCCATGACATTATCTAATAGCTTATTAATTTTAATTCATTCGAGATAATTTTTGCGTCAAACTATTGACCCCAATTAAATAAAATATAGCATACGTATACACTGTAATCTTCGATAACATAGTTAAATGCCCTTACCAAATCTGGTAGAAAGGCTAGAGAGTTATTAAATATTCTGACCTCTATCAAACTTGTGTCTAGGCTATGTTGACATTCTGTGAATATAAGACACTGTAACATGCATAAACCAATTATAATGATGTGTTGTTAGCCTAACTATTAATATTAAATTCACATTTTACTCAAGGTACATGGTAGGCACCCAGTTCCAATCAACAGATGCCAGAAAAGCGTTCCCGTGCCTGGATGAACCAAACCTCAAAGCAACGTTTAACATCACCTTGGAACATAAGGCCGAGTTTGTGGCCCTCACCAACATGCCTAAATACACATATGAAGTGCTGTAAGTATTCATAACCAAAGAACTAACTGGAGAATAAGTTGATGAACTGAAGATTATTATTTTGTATAGCGCCGGTTTTAGGATTGGTTTCTGGTCATGGGTGTTTATGATTCAAACCTAAGTAATAGCAAAGTCTGGAAAAATGAGTTTTTTTTATTTTATCTTTAAGAAACCACATATTCACCTTAATTTCAGATCTCAACATTAAATTGTAATGTGAAAACATAAGTCTAGATTAGCAGTTTCCAATGAAAGCAGCTTAGCCGCCATGTAAATGACAAACATTGCCAAAAGTGCATGATTGTATCCATCACAATTATTGATTTATCATTGCAGTCCTGATGGCTGGGTCAGATCTCAATTTGAAAAGACGAATGTGCGAATGCCGACTTACCTGGTTGCTTTTGGCATTGCTGATTATGGTTACGAGGAAGCCTATGCCAATGGCACTAATGCAGTAACTGAAAAATATGTGAGTATGTCAGTAACCAGTACTGTTTAAGAAAATATGTATTTAAGCAAAGATATTATGCAGACCTACAATAAGGCATACCTCATCTTTATCTATTCAATCCTGCATGACATGGTATGATATTTACTTACAAATTTACATCTGCTAAACCCATTGTACTGTAGAGCCACCGCATTAGTACTCTTTCATGGTGCAGGATGCACCTCTACTTAAGGCAATTTTCTGCCGCTATCGAGGTGCCAACCTGAATGGTTCGGAGAGATCAATAGAAATAACATTGCCACAAAACATCATACAATACAATACTATGCTATACAATGCAATACGACACAAAATGAAATGAAATGCAATAAAATGCATACACTATGATTTTCTGAACTGGCTTTTAAAATTGCTTATTTCTAGATCCGCAACTGGGCTCCCCATGAGGACATTGACAACGGGAATGCAGAATGGGCGACAGAAGTTACTCAACCGCTATTTGACTATTTCGAAAATCTTTTCCAATTTGCATTTGCTCTTCCAAAGACAGGTGAGCATAAACCGCAAAAGTCTACTCACTATTTTGATGAATTATGAATTGATTGTTTTTATCATAGGCCAACATTAAGACATTTTGTGTAATAAAATAAATCACTTTTTAGATCAAATTGTAATTCCGGAATTTGCATCGTTTGCCATGGAAAACTGGGGATTGATAACATACAGGCCAGTAAGAATTTTGTACAATCCAAATTACAGCACAACCTACGCCAAAGAGCAAGTGGCAGCAACCATAGCCCATGAACTGCTGCATATGGTGAGTTATAATTTAAAAAATTAGAAAATAATTTGTCTTACATATAATGTATTTCTGCCTATCGTCTATTCGATTTGCCCTCTCGTGTGTTTTTTTTTTGTCATAACAAATTACCTTTGACAAATGTCTTTATTTCCTGTCTATTGCTCAGTCAAATAATAATTCTTGATGTGCTACATGAAAATTCCCGTGTGTCGACAAAATTATGATAAAAGCGATAAAAAAGGCATTTTATATGTCAACAAAAGAGATACAAGAAATAAATCTATCATGATAAACATGTCGTATTATTGTCATTGATAACAATTCAAATGCGTTGTAGATAAACAAGAATGACATTGCGATATTGTCTTGAAAAATCAATGAATTTCTTCAGGTCAAAAACCAAGCATAAACCGTGCTGATAACCTGTCAACAACAATGTAATCACCATATACATTGTCACTATTGTTGTTTCTTGTATACATATGAAGTCCAATCTATTTGGTTTAGACTTCTGCATTTTATGGTAAAGCCCAAAATTACACATTAACCCATTAGTGGGGTCGTTTACTTGGCCCAGCATTGACACCGAGTACAAAGCACCACCGATTTAAGATGTAGCTTATTTAGAGCCGAAATTAAAACCCAGGACATTCTGTATATCTATGCAATGTATCCAAGTGTCACTCAGCTGCCTAAAAATCAACTGAATAGGCTCCACTGACTCAACTAATTCAGAAGATTTCATGAGTCATGCATGTCAACAATGACCATCATATAAGGAGCAACCAGTTAGAACTACTGTAAAACACCTATACAGAGCTCACTCTCTTCTCTTGTTAAGGTCATTGAGTACTCCATCCCACCTTAACAAGGACGAGGGTGTGGTCAGTCGGGTAACCTCCAATGGCCTGTATTGTCCTGGATTGCAACAGAGGGACTGTTATGACCACCCCATATTTTACAACCACTTCACACAAAGTCCTAAAATGGGTAACCTAATGCATACCACTCCGTTGTGCCTTAATCACAACCACCTGCTATGCACCAATCAATACATTTTCAACATACGTAAAATGATGCTGTACTATACAGTGTTAAGGCTTTAGTACACAAGAGAACCAAACGTTGGTCACTCAGACTGTGGTTTTGGACTGCTATTATCCAGACCAACCTCACAATAGCGGCTGGGAAATGGTTGATAGCTTTGCATGGCTTTTTACTTTATGGTTGTATCAGTTGTAAGTATTAGTTATTTCCCAAAAAGAGGGAGTTAACTAACATTTTTTTGGTTATATCCCGAGTTATAACTCCCAACTATGAGGAATATAACTAACTTATACTCCATTAGGCACATCTACTAATTTGTTTGATTGTTTGTATAGTTTTAATGCATTTATTACACAAAACAAGTGCAGTTTGCACTGAGGAGGTAGTTAATTAACAATTTCGTTGGTTATTGCTCACTTAGAACAATAGGAAACAGTCTAAGTGGAGTATAATAGACAGTGACACCCACTACATGTACATAAATAATTGTCACGTGATGTAATTAATGTGGTAATGAGACTGTCAATTTTAGCTTGATAGAAACTATTTTCAGTGGCTTGGCAATGTTGTCACCTGCAACTGGTGGGGTGAACTGTGGCTCCAAGAAGGAATGGCAAGATACTATCAACACCTGGCAGAGAACGATGCTGTTGCTGCCTGGGACAGTGTAAGCAAATAATTTTGATCGAGGTTCAATTAACACCAGAGGGAGACACATATCTTATTTCAGGTGTCTCCACCTAGGTGAAAGTAATATTTGTTAAGTGGCAAAACTAATCCATTGATTATTGTTTATATAGCATCATACAGATATTTCTTGGAAAAGATATTTTGCCAGCATTAAAGTATTTTTTTCTAAAAATAAAAAAATCTTTTGAAATTGATGAATACATATACATTTTATGTGTTATAATTTCCTTCCAGAATGACATTTTCATTTCTCAAGTCCTCTATGGAGCTTTAGATGCTGACAGCACAGGGCTCTCCCACCCTCTAACTGACCATACAATAAACTCTCCCGCAGAAGCTGGAGGCATGTTCAGCACCATATCATACGATAAGGTGAATATCTCAGAAAGTTATCTCACCTGTAGAACAACAATGTCTAGGTCTTTCTGATGATTATTTACTTGAAGAAAAATACTATAACGATGTAGTTCACTATATAGCAAAGAGGAATGATATTTATTGCCAATGTCCAATGTCTGTTAATAAAGCCATTTTAATTTATATCATAGGGAGCTTGCATCATCAGAATGGTAAAGCGCATAATGGGAGAATCTGCTTTTGACCAGAGTATGCAGGTAAAATATCTTGCACATTTAATCCTTATTTTTCACTCTAAAACTAACAAGTTGTTTTAACTAATGTGCGACAACCAACACTTCTGGTTCAAAGAAAGACATTGGTTACTATCTGAACGGTGAATTGAATCATCAACCAATGATTTGGTTTGATTTAACCAAAGATCTTGGTTGGTCACATATCGAATCAAATTCTTGGTTAAAACCAAGCTATTTTTAGAAGGTGAGAATTTTCAACGTTGGTTAAATCTCACTATTTTCCATCATGAAGCACTGTGTTTTATAAATTTCTATTCAGTTTTCTTTCCTCTGCAGGAATTTATCGATAAGATGCAATATTCAAATGCCATTGAGGACGACCTCTTTGCCTCTTGGGAAGCAGTAAGTTTCTTCCACATGACAAAATGAGCTCTGTTTGAAGACCTTGTGAACATTGCAATTTGAATAACTGAAATCATATGCAACTTTTAGGGGTTTTCCATGACGCCAGGTCTGGGTGAAATTCTAAAGACCTGGACAAACCAAATCGGATATCCGGTGGTTACCTTCACAAGGACAGAGAATGCAGAAGAAGTGATGGTCACTCAGAAAATGTTTTTGGCTGACCCAGAAGCACCGATCACTGATATATACCCCACCAGATATGAGTAAGTGCCTGTGTAGTGGAACAAAGAAATACGTTTTTGCATCTATTACCATCAGTGATAAGTCAAAATATGCTTGAATTGACCAATATTTTTGGTCTACCATTACAGTATTAGCACACTTTGGATAAACCAGATTTCTTTTTTATCTGTGGTCTCACCTGAGGAAATATAAAATAAAGAAATCGATAAGGCAAATTAAACACCACACAATAGCTTTGAAGTCATGAGGTAGGCCATTGACATAAATCCTAGAATCATGCAGACATATATATGGCTCAATGTTTCAGGTATACCTGGCATATACCTTTAACTTATGCAACTAATGCTATTCTGGAGGAAACAGAATGGCTTCATAGGGAAAATGGTAAGTCAAAACATTGAATTTTTACTTTAGAGCTTTTAATTTGGATAATGGAAAAATAATACTCAGGTTATAAATATAATAAACACTATTTTCATTCACAGGAACTATCACAGCGACAGGTCTCACAAACCAAGACTGGATTGTTGGGAATCTAGATCACCATGGGTTTTACAGGGTGAATTACGATAGCTTCGGATGGGATGCTCTCATTCAGCAATTAGTCGAGGGTGACTTGACAGTAAGTCGTAATCATTGTCAACACAGTAATCTGAAATCACTGTGTAATTGTATAAATATATGGAATTACTAAGTTCTCAAAGTTGAGATATTCTTCTTTCCAGGTCATCAGTCCCGTCAATCGAGCCTCCTTAATCCAAGATGCCTTTACATTTGCCAGGTGTGTACAATTGCATCTAATCAAATTGCATGCCTCAATATAGTAACCTCGCCATTGTGATCACTCTTGTGCACATTTTACCATAAAGGGGTAAAATCCTGTTTGGTCCAAAAATGGGTGGCCTTACTGACGTGGTGATCTAAAAGCTATTTCTAATTGTTATAATTACTGGACTTATTTTGTGTCCATCATCCTATAACGTAATACATAAAAGATGCAATATTGTGCAAACTTCAGGTCAGGTGATCTAGACCAACTCACTGGACTGCAGCTCCTTGCTTACCTTGATAAGGAAGACCGTTACCTGCCCTTCTTTACTATGGCAACTGTCGTGCCTTATTTGGATGGGATGATCTACAGTTATCCTGATTACATCAACTTCAGGGTGCGAAATTATACGATGAGATAAATCGTATGCAAGAATATTCTGTTGCATATTAGTTCTGCCAGATGTGTTCGTTTTATATTTCATATAATTTACAGACATTCATGAGGAAAATACTTCAACCAACTTATACACGACTGGGTTGGGATGTTGACCAGAGTGGCGAAGATCTCGGAACACTGTATGTAATCTATAAAAGTTGAAACATTTGCACTAAATACACCCATATATCCATTCCACTGACTTCAAATACTTGTAAAATTACACAATCAAAACAATTAATACAATTACTTTCTTTCAGATATCTGAGAAGCCTTGTACTAGAATGGTCCTGTAGTTATGAGTTAGAAGAGTGTGTTAAACATGCCCTGACACTTTTTGGCGAATGGCTAGAAAACTCAAATGATTTAACAAAGTAAGCGTTTTTTACTGCAAATTTGAAAGATAATAAATATCATGTGATTTTGCTGATGGCATGTGTGATTGACAACTTTGGCATTATAGAATACACCCAGATTTAAGAGCAGCAGTATACTGCACAGCTGCCCGCGAGAATTCAAATAACTGGGAATGGCTACTGCAGCGCTATCTGGCGGAAAGTGATGAAACTGAAACTGCTGTAATCAGAAATGCCCTGATGTGCTCCAGACAACCTTGGGAGTTACAAAGGTGAACAAAACCTATGGAAAGTAAATAAAAAAAGTAATGGCTGAATAAGTTATGGATTAAGACTTACATTTCATTTACATGTCTGACCAATCAGACCGATTTAAATCAAAGAACGCAGAGAAAACAGATATTTGCTTGAATGTTGCATATATTGCAATAATGTTATTTAGATATGTATTTTTATGCATGGCAGATTGTATAACATGGCGGTAGACAATGATCTGAAGGCTCGGGATGTCACTCCAGTTCTGTTGAACCTTGCAAGGAACGTCAATGCAAAAGTTTTCGTCTGGGAATATCTCAACACAATGTGGGATAAACCATTGTGAGTTTCGTTTTCCCACTAATCTTCTGCATGTGAAACTGACAAATTGTTGGGAATACAATTCATGCCATAAACAAACATGTGCATTTTAGTGAATGATAAATATAGGCCGATCATGAAATTGACTTTTAACTAAGCCAAGAAAGCATTCCAGATACTAGGCAAGCTGTCTGTGAAAAGGATCAGCACTCATGTGTTGTATCTGAACAGTTTCTCTCTGGAACAGTAATGAAACTCTTGAAAGAGACATTATACCCACGATAAATAAGCCATTATGTCATCGTCATGCATTCCTGTGTAATCCTGTGTTTTACTTACGTGTTAATGAAATTCTCTGTAAAGCATTTTTCTATCCCCAGACAAATGAGAGAAGCCATCCTGTCAGCTCTTACTGAACATTACCACAGTGAAGAAGAATACAAGCAGGTACAGTACTTACAAGTTAAAGAAAGTCAGCTATCCAGAGCTATACACTTTGTGTCGTCACCTCACAGGCCAGCAATGACATAATTATGTATATGTTTTGCTCGTTTACTCATCTAAATTTAACTGATCAATTTCTCTTATAGTCTGTAGAACAATGAAATTACAGAATAATTAGATGTTCTTGTGTGCTGAGTTTACACAATTCTTGTTCTGACAAGCAGGCAATTCAGAAATATTGCCTAAACTAAAAATAATATGAATCCATTTCTCTTGTATTTTTAAGAGAAGATTTCTTCAGTCTATATCAGCCCATGGGCTACATAGTTTAGCCAATCATTTAGTTTAAATAGGTAAACTTGCAAAGAATTCCATAATTAGGTCGTTTGGCTTATAGATGACGACACACAGTGTATAGGAACACTACCTGTAGCTACCGTAACAAAACCTAGTTCGTACCCTAATACTTGCCTTGACTGAAATCGTACATTGACACAAACAATTAATTACACATCACAATATAAAATTCAGTGGGCAGCTATAGCCAGATCGCTTGGTCCAGCTCAGTCTAGCTTGTAAAATATAAGATAATGACCTGTAATCCAATTAAAAATCGATGACAGCATTTTGTGATATTGAAGTAGTGCTGTCACTGTTTGAACAACATATTAAGTAGATCATGTCATTACATTATTTCCAGATCAGGGATTTTGTCACAACAAGGTCTGATGATTTAATCGACCAATCTGAGAGTTTGTTGAGACCAATTCGGGCTAACTTGAGATGGCAGGAAAGAAACAAGGAAGATGTCTCACAGTGGTTGAAGAATATTTCATGAGATATTGTTGAATTGTAGCTCCGTAAATAAACAATGTACAATAATTATAGTCGTCATGGTAATCCGTCATGCTTACTTTTAGACTCCTGTGCAGTGGCAGAGCCAGGATTTTAGAAGTGAGGAGCATCTGTAGGGGGGGGGGGGGGCAACTGTACTTAAATAAAGTTCAGCTGATAACCAGGATAACCACGATGAAAATATTTAAGAAAAATTACTAGAATCGTTTTTTTCTTTTTTTTTTTTAAGGCTAGTTTTACCTATGGCAAACTCTTAAAAATTTTACAATGAAAAATAATCCATATCAAAACATATGTCGAACCGTTTTTTGTTACATCGTGCACATATAGCTGTGTTTGCACTAAAATAATATATCTGTTATGGTTAATAATATTATCCGTGATTTGCACCTAATGAAAACAAAAGTACCAAATGGGTACATGGGTTCGATTAAAATGCAGTTATTTACGAGATTAGGATGAAAATAAAGTGACTTTGCCTGCTCCTAACTAGGGCATGTACTGACAATGTCTGAAATAGTAAACTTATGTATACTAACATGAGACTGTCAGACTACACCATTCACAGTAATTTGCATTTTCACCTTCAACTTGTTACCAATTTAAATCTAAGAGGATTTCGCTGATTACACATGGCATGTAAAAGAATACATTTCAATTGTTTATTCATGGTATCAAGTTGATATCTAGTGCACGTGGTCCACTTTGATCAGAAATACGCGAACTTGATACTGGATGTGATGCAGTGTGACAAAGATATTCATGTGCTCTATCATTGGGTAATCAGATGCGCAGTAAATTGAGATTAAAAAAGAGATAACTGGTGCTATTAAACTGTAGAACTGAAGAGGTGAATGGTAGAATTAGATCCTCTTTCATCCCACACATGGAGCTGGTATCCTAGCCCTTTTAAATTGAATCTTGGGAACATATACATCATCTAAAATGGGGAGGTCATCAAATTCACTTCAAATGGGATCAGCGGACAGTTTTGAAATGGATGATGGAAGTAATGTGGAAATAGCCAGCAGCAAAAGGAGTAATGGAGTATTTTTGTCTTATCCATGGCTCGTTGTTCTTATCCTATCTGCCGTGGCTTTATCCACTTTAGTCGGTCTTATCGTTCACTTTGCACACCCTGAAAGCGTCTGCATTTGTCCTGATCCTGAAATACCGTCGACCACTCCAAACATTCCCCTATCAACAACTCCTCAGCCAACAAGTGAAGACTACATGTGGGAACTCTGCCTCAATATCTCTGCTGCAAGGAATGAGTGTATGTAGTCACCTTTATGTAATTTTTTGGCCAAATAATTTTTAAGATTCATGGTTTAAATTAGCTGCATAGGATATCGTCAAAGCTGTTGAGATTTCATAATGATGAAACCCTGATAGCATTCCAAATCTGGACAACACAATATTGGCGATGTTTATGCGATGTTGTTCTGAAGGTGGCCAACTAATGTGGAATGTTGTTCCAGTTTAGAATGCTATCCGGACATTGCAGTTGTTACCAATAAATTCCACATTTAAGATAGTAGCTTCAATTACATGGAGAAAATGGTGAGGTTTTTAATTCTGTAAATACAAATATATACTCAAACAAAAATATATGCCTAATGACGAGGTGGGCTGAATTTTTGTCAAATAAAGTGGTCTAATTTCAAGGTAAAAGTTTAATTAATGTCAAAACTGACACAACAAAAATCTTCTTTTTTTTCAGGCTTACCATGTCACTTTACAACAGAAGCCCCAATTACCACAACCCCAATGCCATCAGTTAGCTATCGTCTTCCTGGTTATTTTGTTCCATCTCATTATGATGTTCTGTTGAGACCTGACATATATGGCCCAGAACCTGCCAACTTCAGTTTTACTGGATTCGTCTCAATGGATCTTGAGTGTGCACAAGCAACAACTTTCGTTGTGGTCCATAAGCGCCAAATTGATGTCAATGAAAGCTCGATACAAGTATTTGATGTTGCGAACAGTGAATGGATTAATGTACGAGGAGTGACCTTCGATGTCGTCACTGAATTTTACTCAATAAAACTGGCCCGGACTGTGGTCCCGGGTGAAACGTTGGTCGTCAGTATGGGTTTCCAAGGTCCCCTCAAACTAGACATGTTTGGCATGTATTGGAGTGACTACATGGACGGAGGAGTAAGACAGTAAGTATGCTCAAATCTAATGCTAATAAATGTGTTTAGTATAAGCTATTTGATAACCATAAAAGCCTAAGCTTCTGTTTTTTCAAAGGTATATGGTAGCAACCCAGTTTGAATCAACCGATGCCAGAAAAGCGTTCCCGTGCCTGGATGAACCACAACTGAAAGCTACTTTTAACATCACCTTAGAGCACCAGCCTGAAATGGTGGCATTATCCAACATGCCCAATTACACATATGAAGTCTTGTAAGTTCAGATACTTCATAAAATTGTTTGCATCTCATTGACAAAATATCATATTGCTTGATTCAATTAAATTCCCAAGTTCGTAAAACTGCTCCAATTTTCAAAGTTGAAAATTCAATTTTTTCTTCTCAACTTTCTTCCTGTCTAATATCTTTTCTTTCTTTTATTTTCTGCCTGGCAAGACCCGATGGATGGGTTAGATCAAAATTCGAAAAAACCAGTGTACCCATGCCTACGTATCTCATTGCACTCGCTGTTGCAAACTTCAAATCTGTGCACAATATTGCAAACGGTTCTTATTCCTTGTCAGATAAACAAGTATGAACATTTACATTGTATTTCTATATCTTCATTACAATTTTTTGCAATGGCATATTTAAAAAGTTTGTGTTTTTTTAGATGAGGTACTGGGCCCAACCCGAATACATTGAGGGCGGACATGCAGCGTGGGCTGCTAGAATAAGTCCACCGTTGTTTGACTTCTTTGAAAATTACTTCGACCTCGCATTTGACCTGCCAAAAACTGGTACTACTGAAAACAAATATGAGGTCACTTTTGAATTTCGCATCTCATTCTACCAAGTACTGTTGCAAAGACAACTAATGTGTTTTTTTTTTTCAGACCAAATTTGTGTCCCAGATTTTGATGCTGGAGCTATGGAAAACTGGGGTCTGATAACCTACAGGGAACTGAGATTGATCTACAAGGAGAATTACACAACACTTTATACAAGGCAAAGAACTACTGGAACAATTGCACATGAACTACTTCATATGGTTAGTATTTGGGTCAAACAATTTGTCATTGAACTGACCAAGCCATGCCTGCAAGTGAAGTAATATTCTATAAGAAGTTCTAGTATTGGATTTTTGAAGACTAGTGCTCTGTTTTCTGTTATTAAACCAGTCAAGAAAGGATCATTGCAAAACAAAGTGAAAAAAAAAGAAAAAAAAAAGTTGATGTGAGCAAGGCAGTGGTATTTCTTGTACCTCCAAATTGAATCAGCCAACAGTCGAATATGGTCTGAAGAGTGCATTTGAAGACATTTTTCTTGTTTTAGTGGCTTGGCAATGTGGTCACTTGTCGTTGGTGGACTGATCTTTGGCTACAAGAAGGCATGGCCAGATTCCATCAACATGAGGCCATGGGCAATGCCACTAAAGAGGAGGGATTGGATTGGGATATGGTGAGTGGCACCGAGTGCTTTAGCCAATAAATCAGCCCATGCAAATGCAAGTTCATAAATTTGTTTATTTTCTCACATTTTCGACTTGCAGAATGCAGTCTTTTTCTCGCAAGTTTACTATCGAGCTCTCGACAGTGACAGCACTGGATCTTCGCATCCTCTGACCAACAAGGCAGTTGAATCTCCTGCAGAAGCTGATGGCATGTTCACCAGCATCACATACGACAAGGTCAAGACGATATTCATTTTTTATGCATTTACTTATCTCATAATCTATTTTTTTAATTATTTTTCATTTGTAGTGAGACCAGGGGTTACATGTTTCAATTTTTACAGCTTCAGCTAGCTCTTTGCTTATTTATCATTAGTTTTCTTTCTTTGTTCAGGGTGGTTGTGTGATCAGAATGGCCAGAGCATTTATGGGCAAAGAAGAATTTGATGAGGGCATGAGGGTATGTCGGCTTACTAATTAAATTTGGTTCTCAAATCTCATGATATACTTTCCTGTTTTATTTAAATTATCTGCTGCCTTATTCCAGAGTTACGTGGACAAAATGAAGTATGATAATGCCATTGAAGATGACCTGTATGCATCATGGGAAGAAGTGAGTTATCATAACACTGACTTATTGCGATGGCACCTCTTTAAATATTATCTATTATATCTGCAATTTTTGCAATTTCACCAGGCAAAACCAATGCCAACAGGTACTCCAAGTGTGGGTGAGATCCTTCGTACCTGGAGCAACCAGATGGGCTATCCCCTTGTCACTTTCCGAAGAAACGAGGATGGAAGACAGATTGCAGTAACGCAGAAAATGTACTTGCAGGACCCCGAGGCACCAATCATTGAGAAATATCCTTCTCGTTATGGGTAATGTCTCCCATTTAAACTTCATATACGTTTCACAAGTAAGACAAACATGATAGAATTGATTTGTAATATTTTTGGATTTTCTTTTTTGTTATTATAATAGGTATGTATGGAATGTCCCAATTACTTATGTGACCAAAAATGATCCAACCACTGTAGCCGAAGATTGGCTCCATCGTGAAAACAGTAAGTATGTGTCAATAATGCTTTGAAAATTTGAATTCACACTCAAATGCCACCCAAGGTTTCTAATTAAAACTTGATATTATTTTTACAACAGAGACCGTCACACTTACTACCTCATTGGGAGACGATGACTGGGTTTTGGCCAACGTCGGTCAGACAGGATTTTACAGAGTCAACTATGATGACAAGACATGGCAAGCTTTGATCACACAACTCAGCGATTCCCACTCTGTATGTTGTACTTCCAATCACACACATATATATTCCATAATATGTAAATTTACTTCTACGTTACATATATACCTGCTTGATTTATTAGACTAACTTTAAAGCTATGATTTATTTTAGGTTTTTGATGTCCTTAATCGTGCTCAGCTGGTCCAGGATTCTCTAAAATTGTCAAGGTACTAACTGCCCCATTAAGCTGCACAAGGATACTTATATTAAAAAATAAATATGGATTAAATGTTTCACCCTGGATAGTGCATGGGGCTTATAGTAAATGGCAAAGTTGGCAAAACGTTTCTCCCTACCTTAAAACTACACTCCATGTTGTTTGCTAATACGCCTTAAATTGGAATTTAGAGAATGAATCAGATGGACATAAATCACCCGTTTACAAATATAATGATATTCTAAGTTTAGATATGTCGTTTATTAGACCTGTTGGATAGATCATATACCAAAATATTCAATTCAAATGTGAATGAGACCTTGAGATTTTGGCAAATTTTCTGATTACGAATTTCTCACAGATCTGGGGAATTGGACCAAGTGACTGCACTGAAAGTCATGAGCTATTTGGCTAAGGAAACGAGCTATTTGCCATTTTATGCTATGACCATGGCTTCTGATCACTTGGATGGGATGTTATCCAAGCATTCAGCATATGCCCAATACAGAGTGAGTAAACTAGGAAATAAACCACAGCTCTATCTTTTGTCACTTAATTATATAACATTTACCATCCTAGATATCAGTTACAAAGGACTCTTGCTTTATGTTTGGAGTGTTTGTGGTATGCCTTATCTTAATTTATAACTCTATTCAATGACTGTGTGATAAAATATTTCCCTACTATACTAGGGCCTCGAGTGTATCTGTGACCATAAAACAGGAACATATATATACCTTGATCTTGGTCAAGTTTTGGATCAATCGATAACAAATGAAATTCGTACACTTTTTGTGTTTTTTTCCCTACATAGTGCAACGGAAAAATTACTAATGCCTTATTGATTTGTCTGTCTTTCTTCAGTTTTCAAGTGTCCTTCAGATAAAAGACACAATGTACTCTCATGTGCATTGTTTTGAAACATTTTATGATGCAATTCACACGTGTTTGCCTTGTGTAACATTTTTTACAACATACATAATATTATTGAATGGATGGTTGATTTCTTTTCGTGTTCACACTGATCTTGTAATGCATTTCATTAATCTTATTATTAGAAATTCATAAGGTCCTTAGTTCAGACCAATTACGACTCAATGGACTGGAAAATATCTCCTGATGACCCTTTGACAGACACGTAGGTCATACAGTATTGATATTTCACGATTATTACACCATATTTGCCAATACATGGCCAAATTTGCCACGTGCGTTTTCCATGAGAAGGATAAATGCATGGAAAACACATGGTTTTATCTAATTATAATGAGGCAAAAACCATGCATTTTCCATGCGTTTATCCTTCTCATGGAAAACGCGCGTGGCATATTTGGCCGTGTAGCAAACTCCAATAATTGCTCGAATTCCTGGCTAATCATGTTCCGCTTATTTTCAGGTACTTGGAATCTCTGATCATTGAAACTGCTTGTCACTATGGCCTGGATGATTGCCAGTCCTCAGCTATAGAACTGTTTGAGGCCTATATGAAGGATCCATCAGACATGTCAATGTAAGATTATGGCAGTGTAGTGGTGATCTCGTTTTCCTTGTTAATGAAATATAGGACACAATAGTCCTTTGAAGTCTGTAGTTTCACCTGTCGACATTGATGGGTGACCAATGTTATCATCCACTCTTAATAATTGTTATTTCGCTGCGGTTATTGATCCATACACCCATTATTTTAATAACGATGCTTATCTTAACTAAATTATCTTCATAGTGCTGTCAAATAGGTGACACGGAAATAGAAGCACCAAAAGAAAACATTGCCTATGACATGTAAACAAATAAACAGGTTTTAAGAGTTGAAATTGTGCCAGTTATGTTAGGTTGCATTACAAACAACATATATGGTCATCACTAAGGCATGGCAAGCATAACTAAAATCTTTAAAATAAACGAGTCAGTTCACAATTATATAATGGATTGGAAGTATAGTATTTGTCTTTTACGGAGGCATATCTGTATCTAGCATGGGCTAAAGACACAAGATAAATAATCAAATTGAACCCTGTGATAGAGTAAAAGAAAGTAATTAGCAATTCTATCAGCTGAGTGGTCTGATGGATTAGATTCTGGGTTCGATTTCTGTCCTGGGCTCTCTTTATGAGCTACATCTCAGCTGGAAGTTGGTCCCATCAAACGTTGACATGGTGATGCCTATATAGTACGGTACTAAATGTTTAACATAGTGTTGACTCCAACAAACCTTATCATCTCATCATTACGTATGACTCTTGCAGCTGATCATATAAGCAGACTTAGCTTTAGATCAGCAACTTTGAAACAATACAACAGAAAAGACAAAATGCATTGTTCTTACTGGAACAGTATGCCTGATCACGTATACCAAAATCAGCATGTTATAAACTCAGAGAGGTTTATTATAAGGAATTCTCATCTACTGAATTCCGTATTCTTATGTCACTTTGGTCATGATTGCAGCATACCACCAGATCTACGTCCTGCAGTGTACTGCACTGCCGTTCAGGAGAAGGGCGAGGTGGTTTGGGAATTTATTTTGGAAAGATACCTGGACGAAGATGACCTGAATGAAAGTCCTGTCCTCAGGGATGCTTTGTCCTGCACTAGAGATGTCAGCTTGCTCAGCAGGTATAAGATTAAAAAAATAAAGAAAACATTTTGAGAGAGGTTGGTTGAATGTTTTCAGATAAAATGAAGAAGGGTTCCCAAAGTCTAGAAAGTACCTGTAGGTTGCCATTACGACTGTCTATGGGAGTTGGTATTCACAATTTTTTTTTTATAGGACAGTTGTGCTTATATATGCCAAATCTACGACTGCCCATTTTGGTTAGTTTTCACTTAATGGCCTTCTATTTGTCCTTAAAATTATTGTATTCCTACTGCAGGCTGTTCATGATGGCTGCGGATGGGGACCTCAGGCCAGGAGACGCATCTTCTGTAGTACTTGCAGTTGCTAGGAACGTCAATGGAAAACATCTTGTCTGGGAGAATCTCAACAGTATGTGGGAACAAGTGTAAGTATAAATCCAATCACTGGATGAAAATATCATATTATTAATACATGTATAATATCAACTCCAAAACATACTTATGAAACAAGAAGCTCAATTTAATTCTTAATTTAATTCTTTTGAATTCCAGACCATCACCAAATTCAGTCTTATCAGCTGTGACTGAGTTTTATGCCACCCAGGACGAATATGACAGGGTAAGGAAAATGTCTCCTAAATTCTTTTCATTGTTTCATGGTCTTGTTATTGTTTATTAATACTTAAAGCAGAACAGACATGCTTGAAAAACTAAACTCCAGATGACGTCATGTGAAGGTAGTGCGTACAGACATAGCTCAGCCAATGATAGTCCTTGATTTAGATCAGAAGTCTTCTGGAGTTCAGTTTCCAGGTCTACAAGTTCTGCTGTAAAAGCACCTTCGGTTAAAGATGTTCACTCATGCAACAAACACAAGTAACACTGATATGTTTTTTGCCTTGTTTTTACAAATTATCTCACAACATTTGTATTTTTTCAGTTGATGCGGTTTACAGAATCAAGAGCACAATATTTGAACGGTGCTGAGGAGAGCATCCTGAGGAGAGTTCGAGCAAATATGAGATGGGTGGAACGAAATGTAGAGCAAGTCTTGCAATGGCTTGATGATTTGCCTTAATTATGGAATAAAAATTATCATTGCGTGTGATTTTTATTGTGTCATGCATCATAATTATGCTATTGTTATACCTGAAGTGACCATTATTTGCCAATTAAATTTTGCACTCTTTATTTAGTTGTTTTCGTCTTAATTCTTAATTAACTTAAGCAAGTAAGTAAGTAAATAGGCAGAGTATTTATTATGATTTGTGATGATAGAATATGCATCGAATAAGTACATTTTAAAATATGTATAAATGTAAATATGACCAGAATGAAATTACTGGATTAAAAAAATATAAATATGATGAGAGAATAAAGTTAGGCTACTAAACTAGCACACAGAAATATAAAGACTTAAAATAAAATAGATCTAAAATAATAAGATTAAAAAATACAACTAGACTAGAAAGTATTTTTGTTTTAATCCTTTTATTTGGCAGGGTTGACATCCTCAGTCTCAGGCTATGATAACCATTGCTATGAAATCACGAGGTTTATTGATGAGGTGAGAGAGTAGTTCGCCCATGTTTACCCCATGGGTGGGGCCTTTTACTTGCCTCAACAAGAAATCTCGAGAAGGAAACAAATTCAGGTTCACAGGGAAGGGAATACTGTGTAAGGTCTTTCAATCGTGAATTAGTCATTTAGTTGATAAGTTAACTGGGTCGTTAATTGCTCAGTTAATTGAGTCTTCATACATCCGAATGTCATGCTTCTTGATATGTCAAATTAGTCATTAATTCCTGTTGTTTATGTTTCTTCACGGTGTAAACAATATTGAATAGTGTAATTTGTTTACGAGGTACCGAGCTGTCTGGTTTACCCACGCAGTTTCCTCCTTTTTTTAATCTTTTCTTTTTTTGGCATATAATGTGAATTGAATGCTATGCATAGCTGCCAATATTCGGATTCTAGCAAGACAATGTAAAAACAATTAACGTCATATGAATCCAGGCCAGCCTTTGGTTGTGGGGTCCTTCTTTTTTCCAGCCAATGGTAGACCTGCATCCACGTGGTGCCCTCTGGTGTTTCGTTTCCACTGCAATATCACTTAATTGTTAAATGCATTCCATTTCTTCAACTCAACACGGGTCAAAAATGCAGGTCTACTTCCCACTTTTTTTTTCTTTTTCTTGTGGTAAGTGATTACTTTTTTCTTTTTTCATTGTTTGCATACATTTCTCATAGTGACACACCTGATCAGTTCACAATGTGACCTGCTTTAGGACTACCTCACTTTTGGGACCATCAAGCTTTGGACCGAATTGCATTCTTGACATGCCTCGCTATTAAGACAGATTCTCCATTAAGATCAAAAGAATTTGCACCAAGGGTGGTTATAATATATATATATATTTATTACATACCAAATGAGGTATACAGTTACAATGTTGTATCAAGGAAAAAAAAAAGGAAAACAAAATTAAATCAATAAATTACAAATGATGAGTTAATTACAACATATAAAGTTCATGAAACTGACACAGTCAGTGATTGTCCAGCCATTGGTAATGTTCTGTCTCAGGTCTTTAATAGCTTTGATGGCACAAAAGTCTTCAACACTGGACTGGTATTTACTTGCAATTATTTTAGAAAGTCTTTTACAATGTGTCTGTACCAGTTCTTCAAAATTAGTCCCAGTTTCCCTGCAAATGTGGAAGAGATTAATGTTCATGATACTTCCACTGCTCCTCAGACAATGTTTGGTCAGGTTACTGTTCTGTTTTCGTTGGTCAACATGACTTTGACCAGCTTGACAAAGCCGGACATCACTTGCTCAAGTGAACTAGGGATGCCAAGGAGATGCGGCAAGTATCTGGTGTGTGTCTTGTATGGTAGCTGAAGAATACGCCTTGAACATCAGTTCCACATGATGTGAAATTGTGAAACAAATTTGCTGTCAAACTGCCATGCCTGAGACCCGTAAAAGTGTCCGCACTGAGATGAGTACAGTTTTGTTAACATTTCATCGTTAGCACCACTAACTGTTGCCAGCAAAGTATTTACTCTGCCAACAAAGTCTCCTTTTTTGGCAGATATTTCTTTTTCTTCTGTCAGATCATGATTTATAAAGTTCCCCAGGTGTTTGATGTACTGCACCCAGGCCAATGGGACACCGTTTAGTCTGACTGGAGGAAGGGGCTGTAAATGCTTCTGCTGGGTAAATCTCTCACAAACCGATTTCCGGGGATTAAACATTACACCAAATTCTAATGCATATGATTTGCATATTTTCAACATTTGTTGCATTCCATGCAAACTGGGACTGAGCAGGCTGAGATCATCTGCATAACTGACTGCACCAAGGTAAACATTTCCAATCCAGCATCCATAGCCAGCCTCTCTGAGTCGGTGAAGCAGTTCAACCATGTAAATGCAGTATAACATTGAGCTGGCATTACTGCCCTGTCTGATGCCGTTGGTAGACCCAAATTCATGTGAGTAACTGCTATTCCAAACAGTCCATGTTGTCTGTCTTGTATATAGGTCCATCAATGCACGAATGTCTAGTGCTGGGACCCCTTTATAGATTAGCATCTGAAATAGTCTATCAAAACGAATTCGATCGAACGCCTTTGTTGCATCCAAGAAGGCGCAGACCACAGTGCTGCCACCGTCCATGTAGTGTTTAATTACTTCCTTAACTGTAAGGGTACACATTGTGGTCCCTAACTTGCGCTTGAAGGCAAACTGCAGCGAGGATGTTTGCAGGTATTGGGCATTTCAGCGGAGCAGAATCAAGTCAAATAACTTTCCCATTGCCGATGTTAAAGCTATTCTTCTGTAATTGTCATCCACACACAAGTTTCCCCTGTTATCCTTGGGGATAGAGACGAGGGTTGATTTCACCATTAATCCTGGCTGGTGTCCATGGACAAATATTGCCTTAAGTAATTCAGAGACTTCACTGAATAAGCTATGTGGTGCGAATTTATTGTGGTTAGTGACTAATCCAATGTCACCATCCTTTTTGAAATCCTTTAACATGTTAGCAGCTTCTTTCACTTCCTCAGCATTGACCTCTGCACTCTTAGCATTGCGATAGTTTATGTTTTCATGCACTAAATTTTTAATAGAATCCAGTTGCTCTTTTTCTGAGGGTACACTATTGAAGAGTGACTCATACTTGATAGCAAAAAGTTTTGCGATGTCACTTGACTCATATATATCATTTATGCAAACTGGACTTCTTTGCTTTGATGAGTTGACTTTTTTCACTTCATGGAAAAAGTCTCTAGAATTGTTCTCCAATATACATCTAGCCATTTTTTGATACCTTTTGTATTTTTCTCTGCGTTTGCATCTTATGACAGCATACATGTATTGCCTTTTACTAGCCATTTTATTTTCACGTATAATCCCAGTATTTGGTCTCCCCTGCTCCTTCCAAAGACTATGCCAGAAAATGCATTCTTCTCTCAGTGGCCTCACTTCATCATTCCATCCAGGAAGTTGCTTTGACTTTTTGTAGTTCCAGGAATTGGGGAAACATTGTCCTGCCTGAATGCATATATTGACTAGCATATCACACCAGCTATCAATTTGTCTAAACTGTTTTGAGTCTGAGCATTGTAGATTTTCACAGTTTCGCATAGTTGAGGGGGGGGAAGTTGCTCAGAGCTGTGTCTATTCTGGTTCTATATTCCACTCTGTGTAGGTCATTGACCTTGTGCCATAGTATTGTTCTTGCAAGGGGGGTGTCATCAACAGCATTCACATTCACACTTCCATGGTTGGCTTTGAAATTTATCACAATGGGTCTGTGACCTGAGGGATTCAGAGCACAGTCATGAGGGTACAGGTCAATGACCTTGCACAGTAAATAATGATCCAGGCACATGTGATCAATTTGAGTAAATGCACTCCCATTGGTAAAAGTATAGTCTGATTTCGCCACAGGGGCCTGCCAACCTGGCATAAGATTATGTCTGTGTAGTAAATCCATAAAGTAACAGTTATGAGCATTTTTTCTAGTAAAGTCCAAATTGAGGTCACCCCCAATGATAATATGACAGTCGCTATGTTTGTTGATGAGAACTTCAATATTGTCACATTCAATCAGGAAGTCATCTTTAACATGTGACTTACTCATGCTGTCTACAGGTAAATATGCATTGATGATGAGCCATTTCCCATCATCACATGTCATAATAATTCCACATAGTCTTTTGCTGTTTATGTGTACTGGAGAAACAGTTGGGCCAAGCGATTTATTCCACAGTATGGCAACACCTCCATAAGGACGTCCACGCAGAACATCAGTCTCATCAACACCACTAACACCATGAGACAAAAATTTGTTACTAATGGTATCCAATCGGTGTAGGTTTCCCTTGACTAACCAAGTCTCTTGTGACAGACAAATATCCACACTAATTGTTTTTATCATTTCTCCAATATACTCACATTTACCAACACCAAGGCCAGTACTATTATAAGAGCATAAAGTTAGTTGCTTCATTTTGATGATGTAAATTTAGCACCTTCTGGCCGCTTTCTCTCTGGGTACCATTGTCTGAAATAAATTTTCTCTGGCCAGAATGATTCAATCATTACTTTGTCGAAGTCATCACTCTTAAAGGTTATGAGATATCTTTTAGTCTCCCAACCATGGCTTGATGTATCCGTGACTTCGCAGGGCATGACCTCTTCATCAGTCTCCTTGATATACTGTTCAATGGCCGCTGCATCAAGGGATTGATGGACGTTTGTAATTTGCATCTGGAAGGTAGTAGGACCTGCCTTGAGGGTGTTGGATCCCTTAACAGCTCCTGCACGTCGTGGTTGCCACTTTGTTTGGTCACCGTGTTGCTGTCGACTGTGTCCAGTGTTGGTCACCAGCTGAAAACCATCGTCACCAGCTACTGCATTTACATTTGGGGAATTCATAGCTGGCATTTCTGCATTCATTGCAGAGTTCACACTCTTTCTAATATCTGATGGCTGTTGTTGCTGCACTATTGTGGCGAAGCTAGCTTGAGGTCCGTCTGTCATCTTTCTGATAGCTTGTTCGTTGACACTCACATCACCCATGAGGGACATCAAGACTTTGTGCATCTCTTCCATTTTGCATTTCTGTTCAGCTAATTCTTCAAACATGGTCAGTGCACTGTCAGTTTCTTCTGGCGCAGCTGTGGGGAGGCGTCTGATGTCATCTGCACAGAACCTCGGTGTCTGCAGTGCCTCATTTGGCTCCTGATCAAAAAACTTCATGATGTGTAACATATCATCAATTGCAGCTTCCTTTGCACTCCGGTTGGAGGATGACTGTCTGTCTTTGCCAGCATCACCCACTTCAATATCATAATTAGCAGCAGCATCAAGCAGTAATTCCTTGGCTGCTTCTACTTCATCCTGTCTGTAGAAAGATGCTACAACTATCTTCAACCGCAGTGGGGTGGCTCTGTCATAGTAAGTTTTGACATATGTCAACAATGAGTTGACTATTGTTTCATGAGATTCAGTCTTTTCATTGATACTCCTATTGCAGCAATCACACTTTTTCTTGGTCATTGTCACTGCTCATTCAGGCGTGGAATATGGCTTCCAGGAACTCAGTCTTTTCTGTATTTTAGCCTTATATTTTCACTTTTCTTGGGAGAAAATAACGACAGCAGTAGCATAAATACTTCATGCAGTACTTCACCAATAATCAGGCTGTAAATCCAGGTATTTCTATCCAAAATTGGCAAAAATATAGAGAGCTGTGGTGAATCAGCATTAATAATGAGGCAAAATTAAACGCCAAAAACACAATTTGGTCTAAAACTTGGTGTTCTAAAGTGTGAGCTGGTCTTAATAGTTAGGTGGCCTAAAAGTGGGTTCCATTGTAAACTGGTTAAGTTGGTATGCAACAAAATACTGCGCTCTTTGATATCTGAATTATACTAAAATTAATTCATTAATTTCTTTTTCCGACAAAGGTCTCTTTCACTAGTATGGATGTGTATGCTGGAAGTTATTTATCACTAATTACCTTTTCTTTCTGTAATGTAACTTATACAAATTTTCCTGCCTTTATTTGTTATTTGCTATATAATAATTCCAAGATGGCACTTCAACCACCCATCCGGTTCAATTGGGTTTCCTTTAAACTGATTGATACTAATGTCAACTGAATATGCTTTGCATTTGTTGCTGTATAAATCTCTTTTCAATTCAATTCAATCCAATCCAATTAAATCAAATTCAGTCCAATTCAATTTAATTGTTACCAGTGTTTTTTATATTGTTATAACTTTTATGAGGATAATAAATATTTCAACAACAGCTAATGAAAAAATAATCATTTCAGAAGCAGTGCAATGCCATGGGTATTGGTATGCAGCGACAAAACAGGAAATGGTACTGACAAGAATATGTCGGTTTTTCCAAATAATTCCCCCAACATTCTACTGGATATAGAAAGCATGTTGGTTAAGTCAGGCATTGAAAACAAAGGCTTTATTGCATACACCTCAGAAATATTGGATGTCACTGTCATCATCTTCGGATGTGGACCCAGTTCAGAAACATGACATTGAATTTCTGCAGTTCTGACCAAATGTTTGCTAAATTAACGGCATAGCAGTACTTCAGTTATGATGATTGACATTTATCAAGCAATAATAGGGACACTTCAGACTTTCACTGTTGATTTTACTGGTAAAGATCCTACAAGCATAATTGTTATAAGTAACCCAGTGTCAGTTTTCACAGGATGTGGCTGTGCTAAGATTCCATCTACTAAAAATGGATGTGACCCACTTTTCACTCATTTGCCCTCTGTAAGCACACTATGGGATACTTAATAAGAATTGCTTTCTTGAAAACGACATACATTCAAATTACACTACCAGTCAAAAGTATTCGAACACCTTCAGATTAACAAAACTTCATCGAATTTCATAAAATTTCAAAAAATTCATTGATGCCTAATGTGCATAAACCCTCAAATGGGAGGCAAAAAGGGCACTTTCTATAGAGACTAGGCAATCAATCAGAACTTTTAGAAATGAAGGCTATTCCTACAGGCGTATTGCCAAAAGACTAGATATATGGCCTAAAAGGTTGCATTTCAGTAAGAAAGCCTTTACTATGGCCTGTGAATAGGAAAAAAGACTTGAGTGGGCCAAAAAACGTGGGAACTGGACAGTAGAGGACTGCTTCAAGATTTTATGGACCAATGAGTCAAAGTTTGAAATCTATGGTTGAAAAAGGAGATGTTATGTGCGCAGTCGAGTGGGAGAAAGGATTTTGCCAGAGTGTACAGCTAGTACAGTGAAGCATGTGGGAGGTAGGTAGTGCAATGGTTTGGGAGTGTTTTGCTGGATCAAGAGTTGGAGTCCTCCATCAACATGCTCTTTCATCTGGCAAACTAATCATTGGCCATGGATTCATTCTACAACAAGACAATGATCCAAAACACACCTCCCACCTTTGTCAGTACTACCTGAAGAAGAAAGAATGAGAAGGAAGACCGGAAATCATGAATTGGCTGGCAGTCCCCTAATGTAAATCCCATTGAACTGGTTTGGGATGAAATGGATCGAAAAGTGAAGGCAAAGCAACCGACCAGTTGTGCACACGTCTGGACACTTCTTCAACAAAGCAGAAATGAACTCTTAGAACCGTATTTAATGTCCCTCATTGAAAGATTGCCTCGAATTTGTTCGGATGTTATAGCTGCCAAAGGTGGCTACTTTGATGAATGTAAAGTTTGACATGTTTATTGTCCTAATAAACATAGAAGACAGACTTTGTCTTTCTATCTGGTATTTTGGCAACTACAGTAAGTAGTAATACTAAGTTTGGATGGAAGCATATTAGTCATTTGAAAATTCTGAAGGTGTCCAAATACTTTTGACTGGAAGTGTAGAAATAATGATTATGTGCTCTTGGTCAAGACAGTGAATTCAGCATTCGTTGATGTCGGTTGCTCAGTTCAACTATGGTCGAGACATTGACGATACAAATAATAACCCGTCTATTGCCATCATTCCTCCTGTTTCATCTCATGTTACAGTGATATTTGTACGTTTTTTCCTGGTTTTTTTTCCTGCTTTAGGGAGTAAAATGTATGCATGATGAGGGACCCATATCCCTATCTTTTCTGTTGCTAATGTGTATGTGTATGTGTATGATGACTTATGATAGGCAGCAGCTCTGAAGATGTGTCATAACCATATAATACAAAATAACTTCGAAGTAAGTTCTGAGACCACCAGTCATCATCGTTATGGTCCAAAAAAATTTTCCCTTATTTATAACAATAAAGAATCACATCAATTAAAACAATTATTATACACTTGATCAGCTGAATGAGCGTCCTGGATTCACTGATTCATATCATCAGTGGACAGATCAGCCAGCCTCCTGGTGTTAAAACGCCAGAAAGGCCATGTGACAGGTGTTTCTGGCTATGATGAGTCATCATCTTGATGTGGTTAGTTATGAGTCACCAAGGTAACATCATGCATAAACGCATAGGAACATGACTCATCGTGTCCTCTTTTCAGTTACCAAAACAAAAAGTGCAAATGTCTTCACTCTTACACATATCACAGCAACAGTTTCAATTTGAGACTGTTCAATGGTATGGCAAGACATCTGAGTACGAGTTCACAAGTATCACTGAACATTTGAACAATATAAAGATGAATGGCTCCAACTTACCTGGCTCAAAAGGGAAGCAAATCTCTGGCACCTCAAGCAGTGTGACACCGATCGCGACTGCAAAGGTGTAAAGTGGCATCTTTTGGGTGAGTTTGGACAAAGGTTTAACACAATTCTTATAGAGGAAACATAGCGCTAACTACAACAGCCACATCAACACCTGTTTCTCCATATGGTATTATAGGAAAACCACACGAGTCACTGATCTGTTTGACAGATCAGACGAGGTGAGTGCAGAGCATTTTTGTGGCCGTACGCGTTTTGTCCTTATTTGGAAATGATGATACCTGCAATAATACTGATAAAAATGTTCAGTAGGTAAGGAGGTTGAGATTTTTGTATTGGGGATTAATTGAAGAAAATTACCAAATGTAACGCTTGGGGCATGTCACACTTAGGCTTCATTATTTTTGCACTGGGGTTTATGCTATCCCAGAACTTTACAATTGTCTGTTATTCTATACAAATTTAACTGCCAACTGGTATCATAGCTGAATGGTTGCACATTGTTTCTTTGATTACAAGAGAAATCAACTGATTATTATATACATTAGTATAACATTACCTTATGCTAGGCCCACACGTTGCATTTTTCTGTTGTTGTACACAAATAAAGCTGTTGCGTCAACTGTTATCATAAATGCAGCAGACAAAGACAATGTCTGTAGCCAACAACTATAATTATTGCTACAACTTCTCAGTTTGGTGGCCTAGTGGTAGGTATTGCGAGCCAGGACCTGACAGCTCAGTCGGATCAGCAGCTTGGCGTTAATCAAGAGCAAGTGTGTTCAAATCCTTTTCCAGAAATCAGTTAATATTATCATCAGATGAATGAAGCACAAATTCTACATTTGTTTCAGTTTTGTCTGAAACAAGTGCAAAAACAGCATCAAGTGGTGCAGTAATATGAAGATATTTAAAAAAACCAAGAGTATCTGGTATTGAACCTACAAAGACATAATAAGCACAAGGTCTCTCCTACCTCTAGACCACATATACTTGCAGGACTCAGAACACAGACATTGAATATCCTCAAAAAAATCCACATATGATGTTATGGTAATCCTTCATTCAAACACATCTGGATGTGTTAGATTAATGAATGATAAAGGGGTGACAGCAGGTATCACTCAGATTAAATAAGGGCTTTGTCAAGTAAAACAGAATTTTACATTATAATTAGGACCATCACGCCATTAAAAAAAACTTGAATAGCTATTTGTATATCCAGGAAAAATATCTTCAATTTACAAGATAAAGATATATGTATCACAGTGATTTGATAGCTCAATGAGTAGAACTTAAGCTCTGCAATCAGCATGTCTGCCTGGTCTAGGAGTAGTGTGTAGGTGTTAGGATTAGATAGGAAAGTTGGTAGGTAGGGTTGTAGGTTCAAATCCAGCTTGAGCCAATTCACCAAGGGTAAACCTTGACCGAGCAGTTCTCCTGAATCATGGTATCATATATTTGCTCAGTGAATTGTTATATTTTTTTTAACAGATCTATAGTAATACCCCAAGTTTGGGAAAAACAACAGCTCAAATGAGGCATAAAAAAGAAAATCCTTGCACATTTTATATGTAAAATACACAACAAATTTGGGAGAAACAGACAAAAAATAGAAAACAGACAAATTTTGATTTTAGACAAAATCAACTGTTAGCTGGTGTCCATCCAAACACTTGTCCAAAATGATAAAGCACATATGAAAGTTGTCCTCATGTATTAACGGTATTAGTCAGACAAAAGCTGTTTATCATTCACCTATTTTCCGTGTCATCCTGCTTAGTAATTGTAGTTAATCTACACAATATAAACTGTCAAAATGTCACACAAAAGTTTGTCTGAAGTTTCACACAATTCCGTTTGTTTCTTTTGGACAAGTGTTTGGATGGACACCAGCTAACAGTTGATTTTGTGTAAAATCAAAATTTGTCTGTTTTCTACTTTTTTAATCAGTGTCATGTAAAGTGACATATTTTTGACTGTTAACAACATGCGTGATATTTACTACTTAAGGTTGACTAAGTTGTCAGATCAACAGTTAAATTTACGGACTAAAACTGGTTAATACAAAATGGTTGGTACCTATGTTTAAAAATGTCTAAAATGTAGGTACCTTGACTAACATTAAAGAAATTTTTAAGTGTGCAGTCACCAGATCCAATATTTTCTGCTTTCCACTATGTGTCCCTTGTCCATTTTGCTTGCCAAAATAAGTGCAATGCACATCGCAACAAAACAAGTAAATTGCCAGATCAATCTAATTGCTGCTATTATCTATTACAAGAAAGATGCAGCTCCAATTGTCATTGGGTGATTAGCCTGGCGGGCCTGGCCTACGTAATCTGGAGTTGTCCCCCAGCTTATTGGGTGATGTGCTGTGACTGGAAGCACTTCAGATGTGTTCGATCAGCAAGATGAAACATACTGCGAAGCTATTCCTGATATTCCTCATCACATATGCATCAGGTATGTGCCTCACAATAGTCATTACTATAGCCATTTAATATTATTCATTAGAAATTTACATACAATGTGCGATGTAAACATGCCACATAAAATTTAAACTTGCACACACTTATAACTGAAAATATGTTCACATGTGGGCTAACTTATCTGGACAATTGTTTAGCAAAATCTGACTGAGGACTTATTGAAGGGACGTTCACACTATCACGTATAAGACCTACGTATGACAACGTACGTCAAAAATGTTCTGTACATGCTTCTTTCTACGAGCCTTCGTGGGAGAATCGTAGATCGCACGCCGGACGTCCGTAAAACGCTCGCTGGACGTCCGTCATCCGTCAGGCATCCGTCAGGCACTCGTAGGCACTCTTAGATCGCGTAGATCGTAGATTACTTGTAGATTGCCGGTGCGAGTGAATGGCGAGAATATTTGGATTACTTATGGCTACGTATGGCCACGTATGGCCACGTATGTAGAATGTCCCACCGAACAAGTTTTGCAACGAATATAACTATTTTCTAGTAGAACTTCAGCCAAAGTTTTAAACATGCTTCAAAATATTTCCTCTTTTCACGTATATACGTAAACATTCGGCGAGTGAATCACGTATTGCCAAGGATGAACAAGAGTGAACAGATATTTTCATACGTGGTCATACGTGATAGTTCACACTGTCACGGATGGACATGGCGAGTGAGAACGTATGAAAATATATTTTTACTCTTGCTAATTCTTGTTTATACGTCGTAGTCCTTCCAAATCATACGAGACCATCCGGGAGAGGGCAACAATTTTTAAGCATGCTTAAAAATTTGGCGGACGTTCTACGAGAGAATTGTTTATATTAGTTACGTAACTCGCTCGGAATTTACTTGGCGAGCAATCTACGTATGTTATACGTATGTTCTATGGCCCTCTCCTCGTCCACTCGCACGAGCGTTCTACGAATGCCTCACGGATGCCTCACGGATGCTTGGCGACAGACTTTTGGCGAGCAGTTGACGGACGTCCTTCAAACGCTCGTCGAAAGAATTTATATGTGATTAACAGAGCCACGTATAGCGCCCCCTTTTTCACCTTGACAGTGTGAACGCCCCTTTATTAGGTGTCCTTAATTTCAAAAATACTATTTCGGCAATTGTGGGAGCGGGGGGGGGGGGGGGGGTCGTACTGGAACCAGTCAAAATGTCTAATAAAGTAGCTGTTTTTACTGACTTTTTAGACCCTAGCAGGTATCAATTGCCTAATTATTATACACAATAGGGCAGCAGGTGTCAGTTCTTTTATCGGGTTTCTTATTACACTCCAACTTCCTGTTTCAGAGGCTTTAAAACATGTACAGTTAGTTTCATTAAAAACGGTTGAACCTTTCTGACTTCAGTTGGCTACTCAAAGCTGAATCTAAAAGTACATGCAGCACCATTCGAGAGTTACTCATATTTGTCATTTCTTGTTGAAAAGATGCATGTCAATTGCACATACATATTTATGATATATTAGATACATTTTTTACATTTACCAAGGTTTACAGTGATGGTAGGTGTATAAGTAGACAGAAGCATCTGACTTTAGCCAGTTATAGCTGCAGCCAGGTTGCTACAGCTGTCTAGAGTCTACCATACTTTATTGAACTAACTGTAGTTGTTAGTTCGCTGATTGGGTCATTTTCAAACCATTCTCAACCTGTCACTGGAGGAGCAAAGATATTATTTTTGTAACTTTTCTGCAAAGTACAGGTAAGCTCAATGATTACTTTCTTATGGTTTAAATATTGTTGCTATATAACATGCTATATACTGTACATTTATTGATTATACATTTATTCTACAATTGCGTTTTCTTTTCATATGCAACGAGTTGTGCAACAATAAAGTTGATTAAACTGAACAAGAATCTGACTACTGAATCCAATCCCAAGATAGATACTCAGTATAACTTTATTAAGTTAAAAAAAAAGTAAATATGGAACATGACATTAACTCCTATCACAGTCGTTCCAGCAGCATCTCAGCCTCCTGCAAGCTTCTCCCCCCCCCCCCCTCCTCCCTTTAAAAAAAGAAAAAGAAAAGACAATTGATCACAATAAAAAACAATTGCGATGCTTGTGGAACCATATGAAAATTGGAGCATATCGTGTGAATTATTAACATACAGTAAAGACACCAGTGCATGCACCAGAGCACAGCAAAATGCCTATGATTATTGTCACGCCATTTAGTAGTCTCTTTGCATATTGAATATCTAAGGAGAACGTATCTTCGCAGTAAAATGCATATGAATTATTAGTTTGAAGGAAAGTTTCTGCAACTAATCAAGGGTACAGTTGCTTGAAATACATTGTGCAGTTGCTTTATTGGATATTCTCACTTTGAAAATGATAAAGCAACACTTACCAATGTTATTCACATTGGTCTTCACGCTTATGGCGAATCTGATAAATCTGATTATTTTTAAACCTCAGCGAACAAAGTTTAAAGAAGGTAATCAGGTGGGTGGTTCAACGAATTTCGTTTCCCTTACGGAATTTTTTTTGTCTCCTGAGCAATTATAGATTATATATAGAATTTTCATTATGATATGAGGGGAAATTATGAAAACTATTTATAATCTAATATTTGATCATCTTATTGTCTTTGTTAAATAAAATCTTACTCTGAGAACTGCTGCTGTTTGTCATAAATTATTCCTAAGCTTCTCTATAATTGTGTTATGACCAGTGGTGCAACAAAATTCAAAACATTGCAAATAAATTAAGTTCACTGTGTTTTAAAAATTGAATCATCCGCACCATCAAATCAAGCATCTGGTAATCATAGATAGATAGATAGATAGATAGATAAATAGATCTACCTATCTTCCTACCAACAATAAGTTGTTTTTTTTAACACTTCAAAATTTTGTACTTATACATATAGGCCTTGTGTGGATCGGTGAAATTAGGTCTCATTATATAAAAAAATATATATCATAGGTGATGGAAATGCCTCCCCCCCCCCCCTCCCTCCCTCAAGCCAAAATCCTGAATCCACCACAACAGATTAAGATAGTTTAACCTGGTAGGGAGGCACTCATGCCTGCAAAACTATGACGTGGCTGGCGCACTTGCAATTTGGACTGATGGCCTGTTGACTACACTTTGATCCAATCGGCCGTAAGATTGACAGGATTCTTGAGTTCAAAACTCAAACTTTGTCAGATATAATACATGTGAAGTGTTACCAAACATGAAATATAATTCATAATTACACAATTCTTTATCACCTCCTCTGGCAGATATGGTATTGATATTATTTGTGAATGAGAAAAGGAACAAAAAATACAATACAGATTGCTGCAGCAGCATACGCTCGACAAATTTGATAATGTTACTCAAATGCATTACGAGAAATCTAATTAATTGAAAACATATAATTTCATTCAAACACATTCAATACTTTTGACAAAATGCAGGATCTTTTGTCAAAAGTGTGCATACACTTCAATTGATACAGCAGTTTTAGAGCGAGCATGGACAGTTCAGGGGTGAAAGAGACAGATCAGAAAGATTGTAAAGTAATAGGCTCTGCAAGTTACGATTCGTACATGCGAAAAATCGCGCAAATCGCGCTATCAGCAGCAGCTTTGGCACCAAGCACCCAGTATAGTGCACTAGCGTGGCATAGGAATGCGTGAATAACGGACTTATAACAGACATTTAGTGATAAATAAACACCAAAGTAGTTAAGACTGTCATGCCTAAGTATGTGTGAAGTGTTGTCAGAGGAAAAAAAGCCAGAATTTCCCTGAAATCACGGCGGATATGAGTGAGGTGAGCGACGGCCGTTTGTTTACATTTTTCCACTGACCATTTACTAAAAATCGAGCAGGGATTTTGGCCTTTTTGCAATTTTCGGGAATAGTTTAGGATGTCCTTGTGCCACGACAGTTGAAATGATTGTTTTACATGCATTATTCAACAAGTTATCCAGCTTTGTTCTCACCAACCCTATTCATTACTATGGCGCTCGGACTGGTTTTGGTTCCGGAAGTAGCCATTTTCTGCTCACCAATGCTAAAGAGTCAGCTTCCACTATTGACATTGGAATCTGGTCAACTGCCACAGTTAGAGGGCTACTTAGGGAACAGAAGGGTATAGATGCCATTAAATACTTGTCTGTGCTATACAGGCCAATAGTGGAGAAGATACAGAAATAGCATAACAACTGTACAGAAAAGAGGTAAAACTTTGGTCAAAAGAGGTGAAAACAAGTTTATTGCCCAGATGTTGGGGT
Source organism: Alitta virens (assembly GCA_932294295.1). Lineage (NCBI taxonomy): Eukaryota > Metazoa > Annelida > Polychaeta > Phyllodocida > Nereididae > Alitta > Alitta virens. The sequence continues at coordinate 53,934,324 of OW028573.1, forward strand.
GTTAATATCATTCTTATCAAATGTTTCAATCAGTCTGAAAAGTCGCTCTGAAGATGCAACTGCCCATGCTCGCTCTAAAACTGCTGTATCTTGTTGCCCAATGTTTAGCATTGGGATATACTGGGATATACTTTAGATCATTTCTCATGGAAATTTTACGAAGCTCTTCCATATATTGATTACCAATAAATGTGAACCTGTCTCCTCTATTCCCTGTGAAAAGTTTCAATTGGATTTACAAAAAACCTAACAATGTTCATGTAAGCCATTTTGATACTAGTTTTAATGTATGCTCTGCGGCATTGTAATGCTGATGCATCCTGAATCCAATTTCGACCTGACTTGAGTTTTCTGACTGTGGCCTTCTTTAAAAATTTTGACATAGTCGTTCTCTGTCATAACTTCATGATGCCAGACATTTTTTCAAGCATCCCTGCTCTTCTGGCACAGAAGCGACCCCATGGCAAGTTGTTTCCTCCACCATACTTCATTGTTGGCACTGTATCCCCAGGGTTGAAGACCTGACTAGCTTCAGTCCAATCACAGTGGCCGAACAACTTAATTTTTGCCCACTACTCAATAAAGCTTTATTGCAAAAGTCCTTCACTTTTCTACATGTAGGTCTCAGCAAACTGGAGGCAAGATTTTCCATGCAATAGTGGCCCTTTTCTTACTCACTAGCCTCGTAGCCCTTCTTGGCGCAGCAGTCTTTTGACTGTGCCGGTACTACAGAACTATCCAGGTCATTGCACATTCTTTCTTGGTCATTCTGGAGTTCATTTTCACAGTTTCTGACTTGTCCGATACTGGCAGCAGACATGTGAAATTGTGTATTTTTTATGGTCTGATAATGCTGGATGCAGATGATGTAGACATGTTCATTGCTTAGCAATAAATCCCAATTGCGGTATTAGAGTAATGCCCAAACTTTTGCATACAGCTGTAATTGTAGACGTTCAGGGTTTAGGGAATGCTGTAAACAACACAATTTTCAGCATTTAAATTATTTTTTACATATTTTCCATTTCTATGATAAATGTCAAAATGAAGTTTTGAAAGCGAAAGTATTATGATTTAGATATTATACTGAATAAAATGATTGTTGAGGTTTGGAAAAAATATTTATTTTTCACATTTTCTCTCTCATTACTAGGATTCTCCTTTATGATTCTTATTTCTGCTCTAGAAACAAAAAAAAGGGGGGGGGGGGGGAAACGTATTTAGAAAAAAAAAAGTTCTGTTATTCTTATTTATGTTCTAGAAACGAAAAAAAATACCAAATTATATCAATGTACACAGATTGGTGTTGGAGTTTTGCTCCAAGAAAATAAGTGAGCTGCCTGCCCACTCACTTGCCTTCTATGTTAGGTAGGCAATTTGTTGCTCTAAGGGTTTGCTGCAGCGGCGCAGCCTATGTTTTCTGTTGGTTATCTTTGAATAAATTGTAACTTATCGCAACTGCTCATAGGCAAGATGATAATGTGCACTAAACACCAGTTCTATTTTTAGGCTTGGCACAGCCTCACAATTACCAGTACGCTGCTTCAATCATGCGAGCTTGGACAGGGAGTAAGCTTTCCGATGTCAGAATATTCTCCTCTTCTAACTTTTCAATAAATGTTTCTTTCAAACTTGGTAATGGAATCTCCAATACCTTCATCATGAACGCAAATGAAGTCAAAAATATCAGTTTGGATTTTAATCAACTTCCTGTAAGCTCAGGAGTTGAAAATAAGGGATTTGCAATATATTCCTCCGAATCACTGGACGTTATTGTCACAAACTGTGGAGGTTCAGGTTGTTGCAGTATGTTCCATGTGAATCAAGTTCAAAAGCAAGATGTTCACTTCAAGACGGTTCTCCGAACATGCATGTCGACATATGCGACAGTGATTTCAGTCGTGGCTGTGTATGAAGATACTTTAGTGATGGTTGGTACTCTTCAAGCTGTTATTGGACCCCTTCAGACATTTACTGTGGACTATTCTGGCAATGATCCTACAGGTGTTGTTATCAAGAGTACTAGGCCAGTGTCAGCATTTGTGGGATGTGGTTGTGCTGAGATTCCACTCGGTACAGCGGGTTGTGAACCACTTTACACTCGTCTGCCCGCAGTGAGTTTGCTTGGTACTTCATACATCATCCCACCAATGTCTATGAGGCCTGCCTCCACAGGCTACTTGATTACGATTGCCTTCCTGAAAGCAACCCATGTTAAGATCAGAAACAACAATTCTGTGCTGCTCGATGAAACATTTGGATCAGCATTCAAGGAATTTAAATCACCAAGATCTGACGATGTCCTGTATGTTGTCTGTAGCTATAGATGCATCATTGCTCAGTTCAATTTTGGCAGAAGTTTTGACAACTCAAACAATGATCCATCCCTAGTTATCATACCGCCAACTACCTCAACAGTCAAAAGGGTTAAGTTCCAGATGATACAGCTGTTTGCAAAATTATTTGAATATGAGCTTACAGTGATCACAATGCATCCACACCATGTGAAAATTAATGGAACTGCTTTGTCATACCAAGAATGGAAGCAGATTTCAGGCACTTCCTACAGTGTGGCACAACTGACATTTCCAATGGAACAAACCGGTGTTTTGTCAGTGAATTCTGAACAAGGTTTCAATGCATATTTGCGAGGAAACAGGGATCCAAGTTCTTTATTCAGTACATCACTAGCTGTCACATCATATGGTGTTCCAGGTATGTGTCTTTTCAAAATTTTTTTGATCTTATGAAGTCTGTCCTCCAGATGATGACACTACACTTTGAGTAATTTTATCTCATGGAGGACAATAATGGCAGTCATCTCGTCATATTCAAGCATTATGTTTTTAAAAAAAATATATATATTTTTATTCATTGCATCTTGTATTTTATCATTTTGCTTTATCTTACCACACGACTGTTTTGGTCAGCCGGGACGTCATCTGGATTAGTACATTTCTAATAACTATTGTATTAAAGAACACCATGAATATAATTTGACAAAAAAAACCGATAATACACTGTATAGTAGATAAAGAGAAGATGCTTTTTTCTTCTTCATTCAATAGTAGTGTTTTTTGACTAGTCAGAATGGTCTCCGGTCAATCCTAAACATCTAGCAAATCTTTTTCAGAAACCCGAGAAGATTTTTGTCAACCAGGCAGGCTGTTTCACAAGACGGAATTTCAAAAAGTCACAGCGCCAACCAATTACACCTTCAAAAGACACAAATGCTTTGAAATATGCGTCTTTTCTTGCGCCCGAGCATGTGATTGTCATGGTATCACAGTTTCACGAGACAACACAACATGTTCGTTGCATTACATCAATAACCCGGACATGCTTCTGGCTTCTGATCCAATGAGTGATGTGTGGATATCTAGTAATCTTTAACTCGGTCCTCAAACCAATTTGCAATACACGGTTTACGGACAAAAAAAATATAACAATAATAATTTTCTTTTACACACATTTCAGAAAGGGTACTCTATGAATGCACTGATTTACATATCCAACATTTTGTTGGACTCATTTCAACTATACTTTTATGATGTCTTCTTAAGTAGAAATAAACATAATTTTCTGAAGCTTTGTCTCTTATCTTTAAATGTTTAACCAGTTCCATTTTGTCCTAGTAATTTGACAAGGTTGTCTATTATTTATACCCATTGTGGCAGGGTCACTAAGTACACTGTAGAGAATGTGCTTATTAAGATAATTAAGATGATCAATCTAATACTAGGTAATCATATTATTACGTTAAATACAGTTTTTTCCGCGTCATTTTCCCTCTGAAAGTGGTGATTAGTACTCTGCTGAACACCATTTATTGAGAAAAATGTAAAGTGGTGCTGGATTCATCTCTTATGTTCAAAATGATTGCAGGTATACACAAGGCAAAGAATACAAGTATGTAATGTCAGTTATAAAACCATTAACTTCTAATGATTTCGCTAAAGTCCGAATATAATCTCAATTGAATTTACCGACTGTGGTTACTTTCAAGACATCTACTGGAAACAAAATGAACCTCACTGTCCACCCAAACCAGGCAACAAATGTCAATGTGGACACAAGACAACTATTGGTTAACTCCGGAATTGAAAATACAGGATTCGCAGTGTATTCTCAAGAACTGCTAGATGTAATTGTTATGAACATGATATTAAGTTCATCACAGTGTTAAGAAAGTGCTTGTCAACTTACATAACAGTTACTGTGGTAGCTGTGTATGATGATACTGTGGTTTTCATAGATATTCATAAGGCTGTCATTAGAGTCCTACTAACTTTACGGTTGACTATACAGGCAAAGATCCCACTGGCATTATCATTAAAAGCAGCAAGCCAGTTGCAGCTTATGTTGGCTGCGGTTGTGGCAAAATTCCAGAAAACATAGAAGGTTGTGATCCGACAACACATGGAACATCAAGCAGTATGGCCCAGGTCATATATCTCAAGGGCACATAGAGGAAGGCCAAATCTGTCTGCTAAGACCACGGCTCTAGCCTTCACTTCTTATGGTTTCACAGGTAAGATAACACGTTTCTGACTTTCATGGTTTTGAACTTGACTGTTTCATATTAATTATGAATCATTCTTGTACTTGATCTTCATTTACAGATGTTCCGGAAAATAACTGTGACACTAATAAATTATTCTACGAAGTCAAATCCCAGATGGTCACTGTTGCATCCCAACTGGTTGTCAGGGGAGAAAATGCACTGAGGAAGTGCATCTTTTCCTGCCTCAGAAAATGCTCTTGTCAAGCCATAACTGTTAATCGAGACAAAACTGAATGTAGCCTGCATTATCTGAGTGATCTGCAAACCCACACTGTCAGTAATCCAAAACACAATGTTTGGATTCTTGCAGATCAGCCATGATATTCTATAACTGTGACTTTCCGCTTACGGACACTAGTAAATCACATGCATGTGTTTAATAGAGAAATGTCTGTAAATTTTAATTTTTTTTTTCAAGTAAATCAAAATTGATTTTAACCTCAACGAATATTGTGTGGATTTCTAGATGAGAATTTGTTTATCGCTCAAAAAATGATAAAAAAAAATGCACAAAACTAAATGTTTCTTTATATTTTTGTTTTACTGTATTTGCTTCCTGTACATTCAGCCTATATCAAATACCATACATCTGTCATTTGATAATTATCACAATCTATAGATAAGAACTGAGATATTTAATGTCACACAGCCTATATCATTTTTTATTCAAATATTGTCACTAATGACAGCACATTCGGCAGGGGATGGTGCAACAAAAGACTAACTATCAAAAGTATATTGGCAAGCACCAAAAAAAGGAAATGGTGTCCTTCTAACATGACCCTGGGCCATCATAACTGCCCAAAAGTTACCCGATCCAACCTACCTTATTTCGTTGTTGGTATTTTGCCTTTTGACCTATATGCAGTTTCATTGAAATTCATGTGAAGTTTTGCAATTGTTTATATAGTATTTTTCCATTGATTTTCCACTATCGTCAGTGGGTAAATGGAATTGTTTGCAGCTTCACTGATAACTTAAAATGTTAGAGATTTTTAAGTGTAAGCTAACCAACATCATTACTTGATTTATGCAATCATTGTCTAAGGACAAACAATATATTGCTTGTGAAGCCATGTTTTCAAGTGAAGACCCAGGATTTTTATATTCATTGTGTAAGTAGCATTATATTCTTCAGCTGTTTAGTTACATAAATTCACTGCAGTGCATTATAGATTTATAGACAAGGAGTATATGTGACAACATGGCAAACTTTCAAGCGAAGGACAATAAACCACTTATAGAGATGTCAGTATAAATTAATTATTGAAGGTTAAGAATTCCAGTTTCCCGTCATTTAATGGCAATGCAAATATTTGATAAGAATTTTGAATTTCAGTTTTCTGCGAAGTCTTGCCAAAGAAAAGTGCACTCTTGATGACGCTGATTGTTTGGCTAAGGACCTAGGTTTTTCTCTATCGGTTCGTGGCAGACCCAGAGAAGAGGACAATGTAGATCTGCATAATCATAATCAAAATAGATTTGTTTTGGTCAGATACGATGGCTTTCTGTCATTTACAAAGCATAACTCACTTTATCAGAAGTATGAGATGATTCTACGAAAGCCTGGAAGGGACTTCTTTATAGTTCTTACTTCTTAGTTGGCAGGCTTGATCTTAACGACTAATAACGTTGTAAATCAATTTGTTTAACCAAGAATGTAAGCTGGTAAATGAATTTGCGAAGTAGTCTTACAGAACGTAGTATGACCCCCCAAAATATGCGAAAACTATACAATTCAAGAGGAAGGTGATTTTTTTTTTTTTTTTTTTTCAAACCAGTTAAGGCACAAAATATCATTCATACAGTGCCGTGCATAAGTAAGTGAATCCCACTGACAAAGTGCTATTTCATTGAAAAATTTGTATTTAGAATGCCTCAAATTAAAAATAGGTATTAATGTTATGAAATTTTAGTACACTGACTAATCTAGCATCCTTAAATCCCGATCCTTAAGCTTCTTAAGATGACAGCAAAACAATTGGTGCTAAATGAGCCATACAAAAATAAGTGAACCCTGAAAATTAGGTTAATTAAGGCTTAGCAACTTAAGTTATAAGCTGTTCACTTTAATTTATGACATTATCTTAGCTTTGGACACTGTCTAGTCATCATCGCTGTTCTACTGAGTTTTAAATAGTTTGTTTAGATTTTTTGGAGTTTCCAATTACTTGGAAAATGCCAAGGTCAAAAGAATTGTCTGGTGACCTGAGAAAATGTGTTGTGGAAGCTCACCTTAATGGAAATGGCTCTAAAACTATAGCTAAGAGATTCTCAATACATGTGTCAACTAATTATGCATTGCACTGAATGTAGGCGCTAACACACTTTATTTACAGCTGTTGAAGAACGAGCAAGTGCCTTGAACAGCATCCTGAGGAGAGTTCGAGCAAATATGAGATGGGTGGAGCGAAATGCAGAGCAAGTTTTGCAATGGCTCGATTATTTGCCATAATAAAAAATTGTACTTGTTACCGTGCGATATACATTGCCAATTATTTAATTGTAATAATTTCTGGCATCTTTGCTTTGTTTTGATACAGATACAAAAATGTTACTTAGCCTTGAGAGATATTCAGCTATAAAAACTCCATTGAAACAAAAAATCATATTACTTTAGATCAAGTAAAGTTGTACCTTAGGGGCAAACTTTTTTAATTTGTAAGTTATCTTTTAATGAAAAATGTATCGAAAATGAATATCCTTGCCGACCTGGAGTGTTCATGCAACTTTAACTGTGGTATTGGCAACAGTCAGAAAACATTTGTGTAGATCTTAATATCAAAACTTTTCCAAGAAGACCCAACTCCTCTAAAATATACAATCATAGTTTAATAATCATAAATTTATAATTCGGGATATACAGAACTTGCCATTTACATATTTTTGGCATATATGTACACTGTAACTCAGTAAATGTAACTAAATCTAACACACGTGAAATGAGACAAAAGTTAATGAATAGAATGTTTGCTCAAGACATATACTGATATTCTTTTCATACTAAGGTACTTAGGTATCAACCATAAATAGAGACATTCCTGCAACATATCTGTTATAACTAACTATATGTCAAAGCAGACTGAGACATTAAAAAAGACTGAGAATAACTTCAATTGAAAACTGGTTTAGGCTTGAGCTTCGGTTTGTGGTTTCTGTCACCACAGACATTGTTCAGAGGAATATTATGTGGCGAATATGATTCTATGTTCAACTTGCAACCTGTGCCACAAGTGTTGGTCTTGTTGGAGCGGATGGAAGGTTGCGGACGACGGACATGCTCATTGTCATCCAAAGAGATTCCAGAACATCCAGACCGGATGGATGGGGCGGGAGAAGACTTGGGATGTCTTCCGTCATAGCTGGACCGTTTTCCTGTGGTGTCCGCGTAGTATCCAGGATTGATGTGGCCTTTCTTATGACACCCGGTTTCTTTCTTAGCATTTATGTAATTGTCACATTTTCTGCTGGACGTTTTGTAGTCATCAAAATAAAGCTGGTCTCCGTAGTGACCTTTGTTGCTGCTTTTGACAGTTCCGTTCTCAACAGCATTCCTTTTGGCTTTCTTCTTTGGTGATCTGCAATGAACCCTCGATTAATTATGTATCACATTTAATGAATACTCATAGACTTAGAAAGCAAACTAGAGGGGTTGACCATGTGAATCCAGGGGAGACTGCTATGCCAATGGGAATCCTGGATCTGTACATGGTGTCCTCCAGAGAAAATTGTTCAAGTCTGAGAGCTCTACTGTATAACATGTAGGATTTACATGCAGATTATTTCAAAGGGATTGCGCATAAAACCAACCAAAATAGAGGCTGTTGGTCCAATACTTGCAAATATAAGCTGTATAATAACTTTTATACTTACTGCCTGCACAACAACACGAGTATGAGAGACAATATGATGACAATAAAGAGACCCACTCCCAGGAAGGACCAAACAATGACAGCATCTGGAAATAGATTAAGTGAACTTGAACAATGGAAAACAAAGTAGTTTGTAGGTCAGTTAATCACAGAATTGACAGATAATGTATTGCTCTTACCAAAGCCCATGATAGTGTACTTCTCAGGGTCTTTCTTCTTAAGTTTGAGCCTGACAAGATGGAAGTCATTGCGTTCACTATCGGTTGGCTCATTTGTACTTCTTGTCATGTTGACAGCAATGACTGACAGATTTTTCGAGAGTGGTATATCGATGGGAGTGATTTCAACAACGTCTCTCTCTCCCACCACATTAAAACTATCGTTGACTTTGTGAGTATTCTTAATACTTTTCTTGCCATCCTTGTCTTCTTCTGAATTATCTAAACCCATCAATGACGGTCCACAGACAACTGGCTCATCTGTAAAAAGGGAAACAGTCATTGAAACAAAACGGTATTATTTTTTTTTTCCCCCATTGGCGTAATCTTAAACCTAAAAAAAAATTCAGTAAAAAGGCTCCGGAAAAGAAAATATTGTTTTCAGTATGTTTGATAGATTGATAGATTTATTTATTTATTTATTGATTGATTGATTTAATGATTGATTGATTGATTGATTGATTGATTGATTGATTGATCGATTGCCAATATACTTTGCAAATCTTAATACAACCTCGCGTAGCTCTCTACATGACAATATCATTCAAGAACCATTTAGTTTTTGTTTCACATTGCCTGAGGCATGATATTTTGATGGGTGGTTTGATGGATTGACAATGGAAAACGTAAATCAAAACATAACAGTAATTATCACGGTACAAGCACATGTCCTGGAACTCAATGGCCAAAGGACCCAAAAATATTACACTCAATTGGTTTCAATGGATTTTCATTGGTTCCTGGATATTTTATGACTTCCAAGATAAACACAGTAACACGTAACTCATCAATTTCCGAAACACAAAAATGAGTTAATGGTTGTTGCGTCGAAGTTATGACACAAGAGCGTGGTTTTATGGGCGGCCAGTTCCATGACCAGATTGATCGACACATTGGAGATGGAGACAGACTGGTTGATTGAATCGTATGACATGACAAGGCCACAGAGTCCACAATGACAATGACAAAAGCTTTATTTATTGACCTCACATCATGTCTACAGTATCTGCAGTATACAAAATGACTTGAAAGTTAAAAGTTGTCAGCCGAATATTCTCCTGTTAGTCAAAATATTATTCTTTCACTATATTATTATTATTAGCGAATGCTAATGTTTTATAGCATGAAGTCATTCGTATGGCTTATGGCTCCATGATTTTAGATGGTTCATCCCAGGAAGGAGAGCCAATTTGACCTAAACCCAAAGAGGAAACGGGTCATTGGATAAAATTAGATAAAAGAAGAAGTAAAATATGACTACCTTTGACACAGTCGTGAATGATGCGAAGAAAGTGGCTCTGGTATCCACAGGCTGGCATATAGACCGCTTTGGCTGGCATGAGACAGGTCGTCTGGCCGCAGCATGGGGTGTACTCCATCGTCTGTTGGGTGCATGCTTGTGCCTCTACCCCCACCCCAGCTGCCAGGACGCAAGCTCCCCATCTGGAACGGCCGTAACGCGCTTCCACGACGCGAATGCGACGTTCCTTGGGGCACACCAGACGGACAGCGTTATGGCCTTTGGTAAAACACACGTACGTCACTGGAAAAGTAAAGAAAACTAACTGTACAAATTACTGAACTTCACGGCCATAGTAGAGGATCAATATGTCGCCCTGCCCTATGCACTAAATGAGGACAGAGGACAATTACGGATCGTGTGCACACTGGAAATCTGGTGCGGTATAAAAGGATAGTCAATTATATATATATATATATATAAAGCAGCTAACTTTTCAGAATTTTGACAAATTTTTTTATGTTGAGACCTTACTAATTTTAACCATTTTGACTGCGTCCATAATGCCATCTTAATAACCAACTTTCTCACAGAGCATTTGGTCAGCATTATCCAAAGAGTTATTCAGCCTTATCCATTATATGAAAATGACTTATTTCTTATCAAAAACATTTCACATTACATGACACTGACCTAAGCAGAAAAGCTCAAAGCTGGTCATGGGGGTGAAGTCATACTAAATTAGAAACAGTCGAAATGAGTGTGTATTTTTTTACTGACATGTCTATACTCCAATCCTGTAAGTAGGCATATATTCCTTTTCTTTAAGGTAATTTACAGCTGATTCTAAAATGTTCTCTAAACACCAGCTTCAGCTAAGGTCGTATCTTTACATTTCACATTGATCTATAATATCATACTTTAAATATTAGCATCTTTGCGTGTCAGTCTTCAAAATTCGTGGGAATGACAGGGCTGTCATGCTGGGAGACTTTAATGTCCTGGAGACAAATATCACTATACATTTAGGCCTATGCTGAGTTCACAATGTGCTAGACTGCACTGGTGTAAATGTCATGGGAACTGACGTGAGTGGTAGTGTGAATATCACCTCATAAATCCATCCACAAAAACAGTCTAACTCAATATATACAAAGCAAAATCCACAATGTTAATTTAATAGAACAGCTTAATATGCTTTATATTTTTTGTTCTTATTATATTTAAACTACAATTCTTTCATCGAGTTATAGGTTATACCATAGAAAAACTATAGAACTCTTAATTTCACCAAGATTATACAGTACTCCCCACTGAAAAATATGCATGCTGATTTCGTAAAGCTTGTGAAAATTTATCTATTTAGTCAGATAATTGAAAATAATTTTAGTTCCATGCAATTATTAAAGTTCAAATGACGAAATAGTTCACTTACCTTCACTCACTGTCCAAGCAAGTTCCACAAAAGTTAAGAGGAGTAGAGCAGGTTTAAACCATTCCATTTTGTCAAAAATCACAAAATCACGTTACAACACACTAATCACACTCTTTGTTTGCCATTGTCTTTGCTAAGTCCATGTCGCTTAGATATTTGCAGCAGTCCTATTTCATTTAGTTAATGATGCAAAATGCTCCATTATTTCAAAGACTCGTTCATCGACACACAGCGAGCTTTTGACTGTGCGCTGTCCTCCCATAAAATGATTCAGTGTAGTGCCTCATCCAGACCAATAAACAGTCCAGCACAGCAGCTCCATCTAGCAGCAGCTTCATCACGCATCTTTTGCATTCTTTCCATTGTGAGCATAATCATTAAACAATTATCGCAATTATGAAACCATAATTAAGCATTCCTTTCTGCAGAATTATCAACAAAGACCAGATCATAATTACATCAATTCGACACGAAATACTTGATAATCCAATTAATATTCCCAATTAAATCAACTTGGTCCATGAAAGAAAAACCATTGCTAATACTAAATCAGCTATGATTGGATTGATAAGCTTTTAAATTGAATATTCTAATTTCATATTACTCGTCTTTAAGTCTTTTATTTTTTATATTTTAATTTTTTTTTTTTTTCTTGTTCGTTTGGGATATGGTTTATTCTGTAGTTCAGATTAATAGGGTCGTTTCACTGAGCAACCTGGAATTCAGCAAGACATAAGTCTTTCCTCTGCTCTTATTACTCATTTTGCTTTGTCATAACTAACTGATTCCATAAATATAATTTTTCTAAAGGAATAACACAAATTACTGAAAGATAACATGTCAAATATACATTAAAATGCACTAAAAATACTGCTGCTAGGATGCACTATGCTTCAGCCAATCACAGTCAAGGGAGGGAACTTTTTCAGCCAATAGAATTGCAGTATTCTGTCCTAGCCACCTGATGGAAATACAGAGAACCTTCCATGAAAATCCACTATTTGCAATCAATATGTTTAGAACGTTTAATCTGAAAAAATAAATTACGATATTCTGGTTCAATCTATCTCTTACATTTTATTTTATATATTTTTGATTTTACCTTAAATTTTATTACATTTTTCATTGACTGGGTACATTTTTCATTGTAAATGTAAAATGTAAATGTAGACAATTATAGTCTGGAATCACCACTCAAGCAGTTTCAACAGACTTTATAATTACACCTTGGCAGGCCAATCTAGAGTCGTTCTCAACTCACTGGGGAATATTCCAAGTAAATGGGGTGAGGCAAGAGTATATGCCCAACTCCTCGATTCCGTGGTGGGGGTTCGAACCCACCACCTTGCAGAAAACAGGCGAACACCTTAACCACTGGCTTCCCATTATTGATTGGGTTATTGATTAGCTATTCTATTCTATTCCTGGACGATAATGAGGGACCAGAGAGAGTGTGGGCAGGTGGCGCCCTGGTAGTGTGTGCATGGGATGGTGTTTAATGAACTATTATTTCTCTTGATGCACGCAATCAGGCTTCAGCAGCAGGTCTGCATCCTCGTCGCATGCAATCTACACGAGTCTTATTAGAATCTAAATAGCTCTTTGCATGTCGCCATGTAATTTTAAAAACCTCTTTGTTTTTCTGCTAATATTATTTGGACATTTTGTCATTATTATCTGCACAAGCGTGGCACGTGTCAAGTCACAGCTGGCCCAGGACTCCAGGCAAGAACTGTCAAAATCGAATTAAAGTGATTTTATCTATCGAATGTCTCTTTGGACTAGGCTGCTAGTGACGACTATTAAGTTTAAAAGACATGTTTTATTTATGTATAGTGACTTAATTTAGATAAACTTTTAATTAAGTACTTTTGATAAGAAATTCTAATATATCAATAAATATATCGAATTTGAGAGGCAGATAGGAAAAAGAATAAATGAATAGACACACCAAATGAAGCGACAGCCGTCACTTGGGTACTATATAAGCAATATAGTAAGCACCAAAACCTCGTCTGTCGTTGCACAACCCCAGCATGTTTATATCGAGGTCCTTAAACTTAAAAAAAAAAGAGAGAAAGAAATAAGGGGAAGAAATAAAAGAAAACGTCCTGGAATGTCATCTATTTAGGGATGCTGGGAATTCCAAGACTAAGATTTTGATAAACAATTGATAAAAAAAATGGGGATTTGCTGGGCGACCCAATAAAACATAATCCTATAATGAAACTAAATTCATTGTGAATTATCTGTAATCTACGTTTTCATCACCAGCCATGAGGACTAAGTGCAACCAAGTCGTACTTTGAACTATGAGTGCACGAGCAGACTGAAGCAGTTTAGTAAAACCAAGTTTCCACTTTTTCTTTTGTAAAAAGTATCAGACTGTTTAGGACAAAATAAAGAACTTCCCAATTCACTGTGGTGGTTCTTTTTGGGGTGGGTCCCAATTTCGTTGTTTGGCGGATTCAGATAGTCATGTGCGAAGAAAGAATTGGGTCTGCATGTACAGACTGTAACGGGGAGTTGAGAAAGACTCATGCTTGAACAGGCCTACCAAGGGTGTGAATTGTGATGTCAGCAGAGCTCGATATACATCGAGATGACACTTTTTAGAGGTACGTGGAATTTTGATTAAGTAAATTGATAAATTGTTGATTAGGACCGGAAAATGTAAAATGGTGGTGAGGTGATGTGGTGTTATGAAGTAATGTGATATGGTGTGAGGTGATGTGAGATCATGGAACGTTAAATACAACTCAAATTCAATAACAAAAAGTCACTTACTTGAGGAATTAAACCTACAAGTCTGGTCTAGCGCATACTATTTACAAATTTAATTTTAATAAAAGTTTTAAAGGAATTGAGAGAATGTGTGTAAATTTTGTTTTTGATGTTGTCAGTCATGCTATTGAAGGATGAGGAAATTATTATTTTTTAACTAATAGCCTGCCTGGCAAACTCATGACTCACAGCAGATAGACGATGATTCCCTCTTGCTCTGGTGAAATACTCATGTTGATAGTCATCTGAATATAATCAGGCAGTAAATGATTTTAAAATTTGTAACAGAAGGAGGTCCCTTGACTTTAAAAAGAATAAATCCTTAAACAATATATCAGTATGTGCTCTGTATCCTGTTTTCATAATAACCCCAATGGCCTTTTTTTGTAATGTAATTAATTTGCTAGATTGCTTTCCCCAAAATGTAATACTGTAATTTCATATGTGGTAATATCAAAGCATTATATATATTCTTTAGAGCAAATGTTGGTAAAAGTTTCTTAAATCTATTCATAATTCCTATGGTTTTGGATATTTTTTTTATATTAAATTTAGATGCTCTCGCTAACTAGTATTTCCATCCAGAACAACATCGAGAAAGTTAAAATGCTTCACAAATTCAATATGTGTATCTTGCATATATAATTTTGGATAAGTTATATTCCTTTGGCTAGTATAAAAGATCATTCCTTTAGTTTTGGAGGAATATAAAAACAATTTATTAAGTTTTAACCAATATATTTCTCTGTTTATATAGCCTCCTCAGAAATAATGTCACCAGTGGACTGGTTGTAAGAGTAGAATCATCTGCATAGATGATTGGATGACAGATATTAGTAGCTAAATGCAAGTCATTCATATAGATTATATATAATAATGGGCCAATGATTGATCCGTGTGAAACTCCACAGTTTATAGTCAGGTATTCGGATTGACAATTATTATATTCAATACATTGAAAGTATTATCTTTCAGGCCATCGTATTATATTTTGTGCAGCAAAATGTAGTGGTCCAGTGTATCAAAGGCCTTTGAGAGATCAAGATATATATTTATTGGAAACCTTTTTTGGTTCATTTCCTTAATAACTCGGTCCAGCTTCTGAAACTGCATACTCAGTTGAATGATGTTTACAAAATTCATATTGACTGCAAAAGAGCATTTTATTTTTTGAAAAATAGTCATAAATATGAGCATATAATACTTTCTGAAAGACCCACTGCCCAGTTCTCCCCACCTGAGGTGGCCCAGTTCTCAATAAGTAGGACTGGTTGGCATTACCATGAACAGGGGAATGTAAAGAGAACTTGGCCGTTTATGACATTTTGATTTTTCGGATTCAAATAATAAAGCAAAGTCCCTTTTTTCCTTTCTAAATTATACTATAAGCATTCCTCTAATACTGTCAGTTGCCGTTTTGAAAGAATTCTCAACCCTTCCTTTTACAAAGAGAAAAGTGTTCTTCAGAAAAAAGTGGCCCAGTTCTCCCCACGGTAAGGAGAACTGGGCCATGGGGGCAGGAGAACTGGGCTCCTCCTGTCTACAAACTGAAAAACTGAAAATATTATTAATATTTTCACAAAGAGATTTAAAATGAAATTCAAAAATTATTTTTTAAAATTCCATTTATTCCAGGTTAAGACTTCACGTACAGTGTGAATACAGCATTTCATGGTTAAATTTATTAATTTAATGTTTGAACTTCATCTTGGCAGAATTTTGTACGTCTAATCAAAATTAAGCTCAATTGGAAAGTTTGCATGATTTTAAGATTTTTTTATTTAATCGACAAAGATGTAGCTGTTATACAACAGTAAATCACTATAATATAGACATTTGACAAATAATTTAATGAAGGAAAAATATGCCTGCTGAATTTATGTTTGAATAATTTAAACTCTGAAAGTGCAGGCATTGGTTTAACCAACTTGTATTGTAAGCCATTAGTCAACTATGATGTGACATAGATTATGGTTTTCGTTTCATTTTCTAAGTGTAAGCCAATGTTTTAGCGTAATTTCTAATGCCAGGTGATTTATAATTTCCTTATCAAAAATTGTGTCTGTATTTTACCAGAGGGAGGCCTGGACAGGGGCCCACTGCCCAGTTCTCCTCACCTGAGGTGGCCCAGTTCTCCCCAAAGCTATTGCTTGAAAGAAATGGCAACCATATTTTTTCACATGGCAAGAACAACATGTCAGTGCTGATTATAGCAATATGTTTATTTCTAATCTATCCTCTATCAGTTTTTGTCAATGAACAATTGTACACATAACACATAGAGGAAATTTTAAAATTTCACTTTATCAGAAAAAGAAATATTTCAAATGGTTTCTTGCTTTCAGACATGCACTAATGATCCCTTAGGAGTAATGTGACCAAATTTTAGGGTAATATCAGTATTACTTTTAGCTCATTGGCCCAATTCTCCTGCCGGCCAAGGTCTCATTACTTTCCCCTATACGTTTTTACAAGAAATTTGCTTAATATTAAAACAACATATTATTTGAAAAATAAAGGGATAAATATATATTAGACAGAAAAAGGTGAAAACAAGTAGGAGGAAAAAATTTACACCCAATCCAAAAAAAAAACAATAATAATAAATTAGGAAATGGATATAACATGATGATCATCAAACTCAGAAAATAGAATGTTATAAAGACAAACATAGTAAAAAGGAATATATATATATATATATATATATATATATATATATATATATATATATATATATATATAAAGACGCACGCGTCACATCGAAACAATTACCATTAAATATGTGTATGGCAATGCTGGAAGGATGAAACAGCCATCCAACTTAGGCTCGACCGGGAATTGAACCTGGGACCCAGTGCTTGGAAGCCCAGCATGACCACTGAGCTAGGCCCCCACCACGGATGAAATTCGTCTAGACTGACGTCCCCTCCATAACTATTTTGCCATAGCCATATAGTCATTTATATTTGTATAATACTCATTAGCACTCATCAGTTAAATTGATAAACTTTTCAAAATTAGACAAACAAGTTCGGGTTGATCAAACAGTAGTAGACATTTTCATATAAATGACATATAAGTCATATAAGATTTCCATTGTGTGTAGTGTGGTCATTGTTTGAACATTTGAAGAATTATTGATCATGTTGTAAAACCGAATAAGAAAAAAAGAACAACTTAATTGAAACCAATATCTATTGCTTGCAACCCGGTGTAAAAGTCGACCGCTCGCGCCATCTATAGTGATTTTAATTAGCGGGTGAGCACCCCTGAAGGCATGTAACTATTAGCATGGTAAAACTTGAATTGAACTGAAATTGAATAATAATAACCGAAAATAATGACTTATAATAAATGATGATGCAAATCAAAATAAGGTGTTAACAGATGTAATGCAAAATTAAATTAAAACAAAACATAGGTTGCGCTGCAGCTAAACCCTCAGCAAATCCCACATAGCACACAGACATCATTAAAATAGTTAAGTGTTCATCCGACAGGCAGGGGGGCAGGCGTTACACTTTAATTTCCAGAGCAGAACTGTCCTATTTTTTTAACTCTTGAATTTTTTCATTGTTCATTATATTATGTTAAATTTGAAATAATACAGTGTTCCCTGTCTTACAAATATCTTACTTATTAACAGCAATCCATTCTGTTCAAAGTAAAGCCAAGTGAGCGTAAAGAGTATTGTATATCCTTTTCCTAGCTTTCTAATCGTTCCGTTTCAAAGATTTTATACACAATAAGGAGTAATCAGTTTCTCTAGAATTATCAACACAATAGCATGTTCCCTTAACTAATCTATAACTAAGTTTATCATTGATATGTCCAAAATAGTAATGTATGGGCTATGGCAATGATCCTAAGGAAAATATATGAAATTCAGCAACAAAGTTATGCCACATAAAGATTTTGGGTATAATTTCACACAAAATGAACCTTTAAGGTGTGTATTTACTTGTATATAAATAAGTAAAGTCTAAATACAAATAAATACAAATCTTAAAGGTTTATTTTGTAATGATACTCAACACACCCTTTATAAGACAAAATATTTTTTACACGCTGTTTACAATTAGCTGGCAACTGAAGGAACTATATATTATCAATTGCCATATTCCCTTCAGTTACTGAATTGTTGGGTTGCTGATTTGCACTAAATCCATGGCATTTAAATTAGTATTTATAACCGAACACTTTACAGGTGTATATGAAGAAAACAATAATAGGTATTGGAGTCAAGTGAAAGTAATATAGTTCATTATGCAACTAATTATTCTGAAATTGCTAATTATAAACAAAAACTGTTGAATGGGTTGAGCATGGCAATACTATGATCAAATATTTAATAATTGTATGCACATGAATTGTACAACATTTATGGCTGTCATTGCTAAGTATGGGATGCTCAGGAATATGAAGGAAGAAACACAATTTTTAGCAATGTTTTCCAGATTTTCCATTATTATGAAAACAAAAGAAGGAGGATGAAACAAATGTGAAAATGAAGCTTGAAAGTGAAAGTACTATAATCTAGATATATCATTGGCAAAATGTTACTTATGTAATGATCATAGAGTTGATTTGAGGGTTTGAAAGTGTAACATATATTCCTAATTATATAAAATTATCTGTCATTAATGGTCATGAAACCCCAAAAATGTATCTCTACACTATTTTAGACATATTCTTATTAAGTTTTGTATGCATGTAGGTGCAGTAGTGTGCGTATCCTGCTCTGGATGCAGAAATGTTATGTTTTTTTTTTTTTTTTTTTTTCTCTAAATATTTCAAAACACAGCTGAGATATGTCGAGAGGCTATCAAAATGCACAACTAAGCAAAATAGAGTAATAACATATAAAATGTTGTTAGAGTGAGTGCATTAATGCCAGATTTCTGCTCTGGAAACACAATTTAACACAATTTTTAGCATTTTTTTTCTGATTTTCCATTATTATGTAATCAGCATAAAATGAATATCAAAAGTTTGAAAAGTGAAAACACAATAATTTAGATATGTTTTTGATACAATTTCATTCATGTAGGGTAAATAGTGCCTTTTTGTATGGAGGTTTGAAAAATTAGGAATTTTCCCTATTTTGCACTAATTTTGAATATTTTATAGTATTCACGGCCATGAGACCCCCAAAAGGCACCACTACACTATTTTAGAAATATTATCACAAAGTTTTAAGCATGTAGGTGCAGTAGTGTCAGAGTTCTGCTTCGGAAACGAAAATATTTCTAAAAAATTTTTCTCTTTTTTCATTGTAAAACATAGCCAACATATGTCAATGTGACTATCAAAAGGCACCACCAGGTCATATAGAGTATTGAGCCCCTTCCACACTTAGCCGGTTTTGCCATAGTGAACCCGTAGTATTACATAACGGTGACGTAACGCGCTTCCCGGCTCCAACCTGACAGCTACCCGTGGATACCCGGCGATACCAGTCGAGTCACTCGTGGGACACGTGGCCAAGCTGGGATACCCGGCGCCGGTAGCCGGGTATGCCATGCTCGCACGGATTACCCGTGGAAGCCGGCGGGTTACCCGCGCCTAATTTTACCCGTAGTAAAGCCGGCGGTTTACTAGGAGTAAGCCGACGGGTAGTAGGAGTAACTCGACGGCTTCCAGGAGTAACCTGCCGAGTTGTAGGAGTAACTCGCCGACTGCTACCAGCATCAGCGTAGGCAGGGAGGGGGGGGGGGGGGGGTTTATATACTTTAAAAGGTTGCTGCTCCCTTAATATAAGTCCGATCTTCGTCAAATAATACTGGATTGTAGTATAGTTCATACTGATTCCATACGTGTTTTCGGATCGAAAATAGACCAAATATGAAGCGAGATATTATATATTATATAATAAGCATATAAATCTATCAGTTTCTCTAAACTATCTATCTACATATCTACATATCTACATAGCTACATATCTATCTATCTATCTACATATCTATGTATGTAACTATCTACATTAAAGAACAGCGATTAATGTTGGGGGCGTTTAACTATTATATTAATTCTACACATTTCCCTGAACAATTCAGTCTTTATTTGACGAAAATCTGACTAATATTAGGGGAGCAGCAGCCTTTTAAAGTACGTAAAAAATCAATGAAAAATGAAAATAAAACAATGATAACATTGTGAGACATGAGCTATCATAACATAAGTAATTCAATTCAATTAGCCAAATGTAAAGAAGTCCTTCACAAAGGTTAATTGTCATTAGTCAATTGCAATTAACCTAGATTACAGGTTTAATGTCATATCCTATTCAATTCACAATTATAAAGAAGCCACTTTGAACATCACACATATCTGAGTGTCAATTGTCATTTAGTATAACGGTCATAATGAATTGTATACAGTCCGATTTTCGTCAAATAAAATTTATATAATAGATAAGGTGAGGAAAATTAATGGAGTATACTAGGCAAAAACAAGAATATTCTTGTTAATAATGTTAGTAATACCTCATAGAGTATAGATATGTAGATATGTAGACAGATAGTTATAAGATCTTCACCTAATAATATGTTACTATCAATAATTCATTAAATCGTAATCAATAAAAATGAAAATAAAACAATGATAGAAACTATCTATAGATAGATATACTCTAGTTAGATTAATCATTTTAGATATTTATTTCATTTTATATAAATTATTAATATTTCGTTCTTGTTGTTGTTTCTGAAAATAATCCAACTGGAATTAAATTTGATATTGCATGTTCCATCCATGATCAAAACAAATTATAGACAATCTCCCTCTTTAATATACAGGAATCAGTTGAAATTCAGAATTTCAATTAATGCCTGTGATCAATGATTTACCCCATTCTTTGTACCATTCAAAATGCTAATAGCAATTGACATAACGGTCACGGCAGATTGCTATTACATATATAGGTAAATTGACTTTTACAAAACCCAAGGAAAGGTCGAAATGAGTAGAAATGAATTGCAATAAAGCTCATCCAAACATTGTATATATGATGGTCAAAACTATTTGACTGTACACTTCGAAAATGCCAAAGAGAAAAGCATCAGTCCAGCACCTTTTATACATTTTGCATCATTGCAGTATATAATAGATAAGGTGAGGAAAATTAATAAGGTATACTGGACAAAAACAAGAATATTCTTGTCAAAAACGCCCCCAACATTAGCAAAAAGCCAGCGGGTTACCCGTAGAACCCGGCGAGTCACCCGTAGAACCCCTGAACATGCCGCCGGCTTTACTACGGGTAACATTAGGGTTGGATAACTCGCCGGGTTCTACGGGTAACCAGCCGGCTTCCACGTGTAACCCGCCGGCTTTTTGGACTTTTTGGACACCCGGGAGTTTGCCACGGATGAGCCATGCAAGCATGGCTCTTACAGCTACTGGGCCCGGGTTTCCTGGCTTGGCCACTGGTCCCAGGAGTCACCCGGTGGGTATCGCCGGGTATCCCTGGGTAGCCATCGGGTTGGAGCCGGGAAGCGCGTTACATCACCGTTATGTAATACTACGGGTTCACTACGGCAAAACCGGCTAAGTGTGAAAGGGGCTTTAGAGTTCTGCTCCGGAAATGAAAGTGTTACCACCCTCCCGCCCACCCTTCTGCCCATCGGACAGACATTGATGATAACAAAAACCCATTTCGAACTTCGTTCGCTGAAGGTTAAAAATTTATTCAGGAATATTATCCATATATGTATAAATTAATTAGTATATGTTGCTACATAAGCACAGTGGAGTATAAAAATATAGTAAGTTTAACATCGACCTTTCATGATTCCCAGTAATTTATGTTGTTCATAATGAAAGAAAACCTTTTTAGCCTCATTTTAAAATATTTTTATCATAAATTTAGCAATAAAAAAAGGTAAATAAGTAACAAAACAATTGTACAACTTATTTTTATTTCAACATTACATTTGTTATTCTTCCACATTAGATTTGTTATTCTTTCATTTAATTGATATTTCTTTTAACATTTCCTTTTTCTTTCAATATTACATTTGTTATTCTTTTGTTAATTTTTGCCGATATAATTCCACTGGTCAGTACAGAGCAATATCACAGATCTATATTTCTGTCGGAATAGAATCAAGGAGCCTATTAATTCACAAGGGAATGGGGATTCACGCATTTGTTATTAACCCAGTATAATAATAATGGGATGTTATTGACTTGAAATCACTTGTCATGATAATAGCACCGCTTTCTCGTGGCCATCACAAACAATGCTTATACGCTAATTGTATTGACTGGTACGGGACCTGACACACAATGGGGTGTCCATCCGGGACATCTAGAAATGTTCTTACGTCACAAAATGACAATAATCGTATAAATATTCCATTAGTGGGTTTGTGGTCAAGCTCATGTATGATACTTAAAGGGACTCAGCATAATTTATTCAGCATACAGCATACAGGTCAATATAGCTAGATAGGGGCAAAACTACAGGGGGGGGGGGGGTGCATTCAGACATTTGCATTCTGGCAGGACAGATTATGAGAGTGTCAGCAGCAGATGAGGATGCTGAGACGAGGATGGAGCTTAAACTGGTGAGTTTTCAAAATAAATAATATCTAATTTAATAAACTTTTTCAACACGTTATAGATGGTGAAGTAATTGTAGCATAACAACTTTACATTTAAAAACGGCACGAACATCACTATAAACTTCTCATTGTACTGTAGTTAAGCTATGTGGGACTCACCTGCTTATTTAGATATTTAAAATTCCATGGTTTCATTGTGTAATAGTAGCTGAGAGGATGCGGAGCGAATTTCTGCTGTCCTTGCATCTATAAATTGGCTAACGTGGTAACGCTCCAAGATAAGCCAATAAATAAATTATAATTATTAGTTATTATTTGAAATATATTTAATTAGTTTAAAGGCGCTATATTATAACATTAGTGCAATAATTTATCTATTATTTCATGATCTTTCATTGTGACCTCTTTTTTGACATTTCCAGGACCTGTTAACCAGAAGATGTTGATAACTGAAGCACGAAAAGGCTCCATTAGTCAATTCCTGGTGATTTAAATGACTATGAACGTGGCTCGTGGGCACCAACAGGGATTTTTGAGAGGATGCTGCACCATTTGATAGACATGGATAAAGTGATGGCTGCCTTTGCCCAAGTGGGCGAAATTCAGATCCGCAACGATGATGACTTTGTGGACAGGTTGTCAAGAAGGTACACCACGCTCTTCTTAATCCTTTTTGTCATATTGGTGTCCACTAAACAGTACGTTGGAGAGCCAATCAGCTGCTGGGTGCCAGCAAGGTTCAGTCAAAACCACGAGGACTATGCAAACAAGGTGTGTTGGGTGTCTAGTACCTACCACCTGCCATTCAGTGAGGACATCCCGGATGCTTCCACCCCCAGAGACAAAATACAGTACTACCAATGGGTGCCAATGATCCTACTTTCTCAATGTCTACTTTTCTTTGCTCCTTGTATTGTCTGGAGGTTGCTTAGCAAACGTTCTGGTCTCAACCTGAAAGCAATTGTTGATGCAGCAGTCACGTGCAGACGTACTGGCATTTCTGGAGAGTCACATGACATAAGTATCCGATTCATGGTCGGCCATCTTGATTCCTATTTGGGCATGAAAAAACCGGAAGTTAAAGGATTGCTGGGAAGGATCAAAAGAGCTTTAGCCCATCGTTGTTTCTGCATCTCAGGACGGAGATATGGTAACTACATCACAACAGTTTATTTGCTCACCAAATTCCTGTACGTAGCCAACAGTATTGGTCAGCTGTTTGCGCTGGACGTCTTCCTTGGAACTGATTACCATCTTTTTGGGTTCCACATTCTCCTGGCTTTGATCAAGGGCAAGACTTGGGCACCAACTGAAAGATTCCCCAAAGTGACCATGTGTGACTTTGAGGTCAGGGAATTAGCTAATGTCAATAGGCACACAGTCCAGTGTGTCTTGCCCATCAACTTGTTTAATGAGAAGATCTATGTCTTCATTTGGTACTGGTTTGTGTTTCTTGGAGTCATCAGTTTCATCAGCTTGTTCCAATGGTTCAGCAAGTCCTGCTGGAGGAGAGGGCAGGTTAATTACGTGAGGAAACAGCTCAAAGTTCTTGACAGGATCAACCGGGAGACTGATGTCCATGCCAAGAAGTTCACAAC
The DNA here is from genome assembly GCA_932294295.1 of Alitta virens. Classification (NCBI taxonomy): domain Eukaryota; kingdom Metazoa; phylum Annelida; class Polychaeta; order Phyllodocida; family Nereididae; genus Alitta; species Alitta virens. The sequence goes on from OW028573.1 coordinate 53,958,602, forward strand.
AGACTACCTCTGTCAAGATGGGGTCTTTGTTCTGCGTCTTGTGGCAATTAATGCTGGTGACTTGATTGCAGCAGAACTCACCGCAGGTCTCTTTGACAATTACATCAAGAGCATGAGACTTATTGTGGACAATACTGACAATAATGGCCAAAACGATACTGGAATCCCCATTTAACTATAAGTGCATGTCTGAGACTGGCTGGCTCAGTGTATTGTGATGACGTTGTCAGCCCTGCATAACATTAAGATAATTATGTCATGTATTACAGTTTATTTACATATCAAAAACGGTTGCATTAGTTATTTGGAGCCATCGGACTGTAAATTGATGTAGCAATTTAAAATGTATGTTTAGTGAGCCTGCATAGATCCCACACATCTGGCGCCATTCCTTGGCTTTATTCTTAAAATGTCTGCATTTCTAACTCAACGTTTCATTTAGTAGGCTTGAGAGGTCATTACGTAGAGGGACCCAAACCTTCCATTCCCAATTGTCCATGTACACGATTAATTGGATAGGTATGTAACATTAAACATGTACCCTTTTATATTCATGCATTGTTTGTCAGTGTATTATTATTATTAAAGCTAACTATTTGAACTGTTATTACAGATGTCTTTATTCATTACACAGAATGTAAGCATTATTTTTGACGGTATATGGTTAAGTATTGGTTGGTACCTGAAAAGATGTATACAGGTCTACTCAAAAGAAACACACCAGGTTATTAAGAAATTGAGTATTTCTCTGAAAGTGGTCTCACTGGTTATGCTACAAAAACTGATCCTAAATTGACATATGCTGATCACTGAAAGTTTGGGCCTTAATTGTGTCCCTTGTTTTTTACTGTCTTGACTTCCAGGCTGCACATATTTTGGTTTGACAACACTTTACTCAATTTTTCCCTCCTATTGATTGATCCCATATGCAGATGTCTGTGCTTTGTTCGTCAAATAGATTCTTTCACAATGTTTGTCAAATTGATTCTTTAATAATAACACTCAAAGATAATAGTATTACACAGAATGATCTTTTGAGTACATTGCCAAACATGTGACCTTGGAGGCATGATTGGGTCAAACAAAGGGGCAAAAAGTACATGATGTCACCAATGCACAATACTAGATGAGATCATCAATATTTAGCCTGTTATGACGTCATGTATTGTAAACAGACAACAGACCAGTGTTGTCATATTCTATGAAATATGGTTGACTTTTTTAGACAGGTGTTGCAACCTATTTCTGGCCGCAGCTATAACTGGCTAAAGCAAGCCATTTTGTCTACTCCTAGCTTATAGTCAGTTTACACCTGCCACCACTTGGTAAATGTAAGAAATTTATTTACATCATAAATATCAGTACCCCATGGTTATGGGGTACTGTAAATATGTATGTGCAATAGACATGCATCTTTTCAAAAGAAATGACATGTATGATTAACTCTCAAATGCACCAACGATGCAGCGTGTACTTTTAGATCCGGCTTTGACTAGCCAGCTATTGCCAGACACTTCCGTTCAGTGGCGGGTAGCATCGTATAGTAGAAGTTGTATCGTTTTGTTTAGGTTCAATACGACAGGTTGTTTTTAATGGAATTGTACATCACTGTACACTTGAAATTACATTATTTTGCTCTAATCTGTATCAATTTTGTGTAGCTGTGGTTACGTCAGGGTCTGTTGAAATATGGACTCCATGGTTGAAAGTATCTCGTGGGACGAACCTTTCAGAAAACTTTAACTCCTGCATGTTATCATGACATAATGTAATGAAATGTGGTAATGTTATGGTCCATAAAAGTACTTCATAGTGTGATAAACAAGACCAAGGGAAGGGTTGTATCTGCGCTTCAGTCATTTAGGGATCAATCTTCAGAACTCACCTCTTTCAAGAAAACAAATACACTTATTTACAGTTACTAAAATTACATGTTTATGTAGCCAGAACCGACCTACATTGCATTAGGTGCGATGAAGAGTTGGAACGATTTGCATAGCAATTCTTGGGAATTTGACATTTATGCTCAATAAATACGTAGCATATCTCGTTTCTTCGTTTTCCAAGAACTACTGTTTACTCTTGGATCGCACAACTAATCATAAAAAAGTCAAATTGGAAACATCGTTTAAAGAGAATTTTTAAATTTACGCTCGTTCGTTTTCGCCATTGCCACGCCTCCAGCAGTGAAAAAAGGGTGGTGCCACTGGCGAAGAAAATACTAAGAAGGGCCACTCCCATTGTCAACGCCCCTAGTGGATAATAAAATTAATATGAAAATAGCTATGTCAAGGCCGTAGTTTTCTCAATTTGACAATTAAAATAAGTTAAAACACTGTATACCATTTCCACACGATTCCAGTGTTCTATAGGCTGAATGAAGCTAAAGTATTAGATATTTATCTGCACCATAGCATCTGTATAGCTATATAGTCTGTGTTAGTGCCCTGACGTTGCTGTAGCCCTCTAGCGAGTTTTGGTGGAACTAATTATCATATATATATCTTTTATTCGACAGCTTCATGTCATTCATGACATAAGTGTCACAATGTAAACAGAAAATACAAAGTAAATGCATACAACAATAATAGAAAAGTAAATAAAACTAGTTTCCAGCTACGATAAAGATTTGTTGCATTAAAATAGCATCATAGCAATGTACAGTTTTCAATGTAAAGTTCAATTTTGTTATATTTATATATAAATCGTACAGCATTATCCATAACAAGTTATCTAACACATAGATAATTAAAAGGAATGTATATACATGTATGTAAAAATATACAAGATCAAAGATATGGTAATAGTATACATATATATCAATGCCCCTTAAACAAACACAAGTTTAATGGGTCAACAATTCTTTAATTAACTACAAGTATGCGCGCACACCAATAAGAGCATTTGACAGTAACATAATATAATAGAAGGTAATAAAAGTTATGTAATACATTACATGACCATGAAAAATGTCCAAAGTCCAAAGTAGGGGTAGGAGAAAACAAAAAAAGACAAAATGTACAAATGTTTATAATGCAGAGACTCTCAGAATGATGGTGAATATGTTTAATGCCGGATGATGGATGATGACTCAAACGTTTATCAGGCATCAATATTTACCAGAAATTTTCCAAGGGATTTTAACAAGTCAGGCTCTTTTGATTTCATGATGGTCTTAAATCTATCTTCATTGTTTAGTTGCTCAAAATTATCTATGTAATCATTAGCTACTTTAAGGAGTTCCTCACGACTAAGTTTATTATGCGGACATACTATGAGACAATGTTTTTCATCTTCAATTTCATGCATAATGCATTTTAGGCATAGCCTCTCAACTGTTGGCGCTATGGGATTTTCATGTCTACCTGTTTCAATACGCAAATTATGTGAGCTTACTCTAAATCTGGCGATTTTATTATACATTTTTCTGCTTAGGTTTAATAAGAGATAAGGTTCTAGTCTATAATCAGTCTTGAAGAATTTATAGGTTCTAAGTTTTGGCTGTAACGTGGAATCATTTATTTCAGCTGATATAGTCTCCTGACATTTATCATAAATTTTAGATTTGAATGTTTTAATATTCTAGCTCATTATTCGCAAGTCTTAAATGGTCTCTTTGCAGATAATGTTCATTGAGTATATAAATAATTTTTGCAACCCAAGCGTTATTACCAGAAGTGTTAATCTCTTTTTGCTCGTTTAAACATTTTTTAAGAATATTATTAGCAGGCAGTTTTTCCAGTTTAATCCAGTAGTTGATTATTCTGAACTGTTGCTGCACATGTAATGGGAATCTGCCCTGTCTCACTTGTGATGAGGTCTGTCTCCTAACTCCCAGCATATTTTTCAGATATCCAAATTGTACCTTTTCTAGGTTATTAACAGGTTTGTGACTGGACCATAGTTCACAATTACATTCAAGGACTAGTAAAATATATGTGTCAAACATTTTTAGAGCAAGTTTAGGAGTGATGTGTCCTAATGCCTTAGTGTCACTTTGTAAAGCAAAAAGTGCTTTTTGGGCTCGTGTAACAAGATAATCAGTTATTTTTACATGCATATTACGCTTATTAGTTAACACGTCCTAGGTACTTAAAGGTGTCAACGTTTTCAATTAGTTGTGTATCATAGTAAAATTGCTTTTGCCGAGTATTGCCATATTTCATTATTTTAGTCTTTCTACATTAACAATGAGATGCCACTTTTGGCAGAATTCATGAAGGGAATTTATGCTGTTTTGAAGAGATGTTTCAGAATGTGCTATTAGAATTATATCATCAGCATATGAGATATGTGTGAGCATCAGGCTATTAAGTGCTACACCATCCAATTCATTCATATAGTTAGGCAGGTCAGATAGAAATTCATTAAACAACTTGGGGCTGAGAATTCCACCTTGCAAGACACCATAGCTGCTATCAATTGGATCTCCAATTTTGCCTAAATTATTAACTCTAGCTTTAGCTTCGTCATACATGCTCATTATTATGTTAAGCATTTTATTGCCTATCTTTTGATTCATAAGTTTATAGTACAGTGCATTTCTATTGATGTAGTCAAATGCTTTTGTGAAATCTACGAAACAGAGATAGAGAGGCTTACGTTTTTGCTTTTGGTATCTAATAACAGTATCAAGGATAAAGACGCAGTCAGTTGTGCTTGCTCCTGGAGTAAACCCAAACTGACAAGGATCATCAAGAATAAGAACCTCATTTTTATAGTAAAGCCATGCATTTAAGATAAAGTCAAAAGATTTTACCCATGACAACATTTATTGTGATTTTTCTGTAATTATCTGGATTAGACTTGTCTCCCTTTTTGTGCAAAGCTTTAATTAGTCCTTCTGACCACTGAGCAGGATATTCACCTTGATCAAGTATGTAGTTAAACACAGCACAAAACGGTGTTACTAATTTCTCACTTGCACACTTATAAAATTCAGCAGGTATCCCATCAATTCCAGCGGCTTTATTGCATTCTAATTGTATTTAGGTCAGGTTCATTCGATTGATTATTGCCAGATTTTTTCAGTTTATTCCAGCATTTCCAATATTCTGTTTGATTACTACAAAGAAGATTCTCCAGATTTTCTCTATTAACTAGTTGGAAATGTCTCTTTTTCCTTTGTATTGTCTGTTTATAAGCCTTGCAAAGATCACTATATTCATTTTTATGGGCTTCCACTGATAAGTCGTTATTTTTTTGCAAAATTGTTAACTAGCTTTCTACTCTTTACATTTATCATCAAACCATTTGTTATTTGGGAATATGCAATTATGTGATCTTGGTCTCTTTTTTTGAAAAGTGGGCTAGCTGTATGCTATCAGTTACGTATTTGAAAACTGTATCAATTAGTGTGTCTGCATTAACATTATTTTCAATATCACAGCCTAGTTGAAAGAGTGTTTGTTGAGAGCTTTCAAGGTCATAGTTAGCCATGTATTCATTGAGTTTGTTCCTATCATACACATATTTGAATGTTGAGTTTTTTAAATTATCACCCAGTCTAGGGTTATAAATGTTAATTTTCCTCACCATCGGTAATTCCAAACAAAATCTCAATGGTCGATGATCTGACTAAACAAGATTTTGTGTTATTTCAAAAGTCTGTAAGATGTTGAAAATGCTTTTAGAACATAGCAAATAATCTACGACACTTTGACCTAGCGGAGCATAGCATGTTAAGTCACAGGTTTTATCAGCATTGTAATATCCATTCATAACTTTAAGATTGCTGACTTTACATAGATCTAGAAGTTCTTTACCATATGCATTTACAACTTTGTCTTTTGAATGTCTTTTGTGGCATGACCAGAAATTATTAACTCCAATGACATGGGACACTGCATTGTTTAGGTCTGCAATAATATCAGAATTTTTCCCATTTAAATTTTGTTCTACATCGATTAACGTTCCAGTTCTACTGTTGAAGTCACCAAAGATTGCAACACATGGCGTTTTGTTAAGATATGACGTAATGTCTTCCATAATCTGGTTATAAATATCATTGCTATAGCTACTATTAATGTTAATTGTGCTTCCCTGTGGGGGTATGTACAGCCCACCTAAATATATTTTTGACTGATTGTTACTTGAAATTTTTGACCAGATTACATGCACTTTAGCTTTTACAATAGATACAGTTTTAGTTGTACATAGCACATTCTTCATCAGTACTGCAATGCCACCTGATGGCCTTCTAGCTTTAGGGTGTTGAAAACTCCTTTGACAGTGGAAATATTTGTACCCATCAATGTTAGCTTGAAAGCTATCTAGTTTCATTGTTTCACACAAGAATATGATATCGTTATTTTTAACTAGTTGTGTGATTTCTGAGATCTCAAATTGTTTACCTATACCCTGGATGTTCCAAGATAGCACTTTGAGAGTTTGATATGTACTAGCCTGTCCACTGTTTAGTGATGTGCACTGATTATTGTTATGATCATCATTTAAGTTAGAGCAAAAGGGATATCAAAATGTTTAGCAACAGAAGTCATCACACCATCTCCTAACATTACACTACCAAAACCACAATCATACACATGAACATCAATAACATTTGACAAGATTTGTTCATTTATACCATTGTTACACTCATTGTTTGATTTATCAGTTGCACAACTGGTTTGCCACTTGAACCTGTCTAATGAAAAAACCTTTTGACAAGAGAGGCAATAATGAAATGTGAATTCGAAAATGGCACATTGATTAAAATTGGAAGAAATCAACCGGTACTAGAGATTGGACCGGTCCGAAGGCGATCCATTGACATGACAGTTGTTTCACCAAAAATAAAAAAAAGGTCTTGTTTAACATAATTTGATTTATGGAATTATTTAGTTATGACAGGCAGGACAGAATAATAATTGCATTACTGCAATATTTATTTATGTTAAACAAAGAAACTGTCAATCAATCATGATCGAATGATTAAAAACTGAAACAAACCAAGATGACAAACATCTGGTGTATAATAAATTCAACATGCAATGATTGGACCGCCGGTCAACGGACCGGTCCGGTCTTTTAGCGGTCCGGGGTCTGACCACGGACTGGAAAACGACGGTCCGGTCCACATCACTAGAGACATTGAATTTCTTACATTTACCAAGGTTTATATTTATCTGGTGATAGATGTAAGCCGATTATTAGCTATAGAAGCAGCAAGCTTTAACGTGTTTCGACCACTGCCAGGTACAGGTCGCTACAGACAGCTAGAGTCGACAGTATTTTATTAAAATAATTATGCATATAGTCAAATCACTAAGCTAGGTTATACCACTGTTTTCCTAAGAACAGCAGGGAGGACATGGTCACACTTATATGAGCACATGTTGTGGCAAAACTTAACAAGCAAACACTTAACAAGCAAACAAATGTCTTGCAAAATAGGCAACATCTTATGCAACTGATCCTGCAAAATAGTGAACCCAGCCTTAATGATTAAGTATGACCTGACAGCACTCTCTGTAGCCTTTCTTGTGTTAGCTGGGATTCTGTCCAGCAAAGAATTAGTGAAAGCACTTTCACTTTTGATTCCCGCATCATATCTATTGGCAGTTTTTCTGCCATCCGGTGCAAATAGCAATTGCGTTGGTATATCCAGTAATTGAGTAGATCCAATGTCAAAGGATGCATTACAATACCGTGGCCCATAAGTACAATTTTGACGCAACAGGGTTTCTAGATGCCACTAGGAAATTTTGACGCTGCGAAATGATTTCTAGATGCCGCTGAGTGATTTTAGCGCTGCTGCGAAGCCTAAATAGCTAAGCTGCGAAGTCTAAACAGCTCCGCTGCGAAGTCTAAACAGCTCCGCTGCGAAGTCTAAACAGCTCCGCTGCGAAGTCTAAACAGCTCCGCTGCGAAGTCTAAACAACTCTGCTGCTATCGGTTAATTGCCATTTACTTTTATAGTCAAGTGCAATTTGCAATGAAAGAGCCTCTGATCTAGTTTAATTGAATAATCCAATTTAAACATTTGTTTATATTGATGACTGTATGGTCTGTCTACTTATGTTTCAAAGTTTTAAAAAAAGAGTTCAAAGCACAACTTAATTGTCAACTCGTCAGTTTTTATTTAGACCTTTCCTCTTAATGTTTTCTTTTATAACAATTTAAATAAATTTAAGTGTTTTTATAAATTTCATATCTATCTATCTATCCTTAATCTATCTATCTATCTTTTATCTATCTATCTATCCGTTATCTTACCTTCCTTTATTTTATCTTATCTCCTATCAACTGAAGGATTTAATTCACACTTGTTTTCAACTCAGTTTTTTATTACACCAAGATCCTTAAATCCTTCATTGTCAACAATTAACACTAATTCTTGCTACGTAAAATGTCTATAAACTCCATCTATCCCTGACTGACTGCCTAAATTATAGATATGGGCCACCATACTGTCTAGACTTCGCAGCGGAGCTGTGTAGACTTCGCAGCGTCGACACAGCAGCGCGGTAGCGTCGACATCGCGGCAACACCGCAGTGACATCGCGGCAGCGCTAAAATTACCTCGCAGCATCGAAATTTCAGTGGCATCTAGAAACTCTGTTGCATCGAAATTGTACTTATGGGCAACGGTAATTACAATCATTAAATTCACTGAAATCAGCAAAACTCCTCTCCAAATTGTCATTCATTTTGAAATGCAATGTCAATTGAAATAAGTCTTTAATTGTATTGCTTCAGTTTTAAGTGTCTCAACCTCTGACAAACATAAACACAAACAATCCAATTAAGTGGTATAAGTTAGATAATGCCCTTGTTTTCTTCGACATGGGATTATTGCTCGGCAATAAAGTTCTCCCATGTCGAAGAAAACGCGGGCATTATCTATTACTTATTTTTTTCAGCTGTGGTAGGTTAAGCTGACTATAAGCTACTGCAACAGAAGCAGCTGGCTTAAACCAGTTATAGCTACAGCCAGGAATAGGTCGCTACAGCTCTTTAGAGTCAACCATATTTTATAGAACTAACTGTACTGTCTTCATTGAACAGGTCTTACACAAGAAAGAGCCTTAGCCCTGGTGGATGCAGAATTTACATTCCAGCCCAGGAGGACATCTGGTGGAATGCAGTTAATACAGCTCAACTTAACTTGGGACTCTCCACCAGCATCTTCTTGTCTAAGCTAAGCAAGCACAAGTAACATTGTTTATGCAAAGAAAACAAAAACAGGCAAGTATCATCATTTCTTTTTTATTATAAGACAGAATACCTTATCCCTAGAAACACTGGGATTTATAAATGTTCTGCTCTTTTACATACAAAAATTAATCAGTAATGTAAGGGCAGGTTGGATTTTGCTATATTACCATGCCCGTGGCTTCCTTGCAGCTTCTACTTAGTCACCAGAGGTACTTTTATAATGCAATGTATACACGTATACAACTTCCTGGCTTTTACACAAAAGCCAGTGTGAATTAACATTACATTTACATTTTAATCTTTTCAAGGTTCATCTTTAATATCTTATGTTACAATGATGCTGCAAGGAAGCCCCGTTGCTGTATCTATACAATACAATACTAACACTTCTGGAGTTCCTTTTTTTTTTTACCAAGATTCATAGACGACTGTAGAAAAATAAAGTCATTTGATTACACAAATTTCCACCAGGGTAAAACAATCATGTGTGGAGATGCAAGAACTACTGCCGCACCATACAGGGACATTAACAAAGAACTTAACGAGACGAGTGGATTGGGGTAAAAGGTTAAAGAGATAAGCCACCAAGTACAGCGAACCAGCTCTATGAGAGGAGACGATACTAGTCAGTGTAGCAATGTGCACACACAGACAATGGGGGGCCAGCCCGCGCTACTGCCGCTCACACTAAACAGCTGTCCATCATGGTCATAACAAATAAAAAATAATAATAGAGGGAGAAAGGCCAACTGAGGTATATCATAGTCAAATATAATAGCTATATAAATCAGAACCTATGATGAATAAACACCCGTCGGTATATAACAACGGTTTTCATTTTTCATAATCTTTTCCTCATCTAATTCAACATGAATATGTACATGGTAATATACAGACACACACAGTGGAGGTGGTTGATGTGAGCATCAGCAGTTCGACTGACGAGGATGCGGCGGCTGCTTTTGCCTGCTAGGGCCCAATAAAAGTCATCATATCGGGCACAGAAAGAGATGCTGCACACAACACTAGGTCAACACACACATCTAGCACAGGGCCAGCACATAACATGGTTGTCTATTATGGCCAACATCGAGTCAATTAACTGCAGCAAGCTATGACAAAAAAATAAAACAGCACTGCCACGCCTGGTATACAAAATTCCCTGAATATCATACAAAAACTTGAGTTTTCTTTCTGAATATTTTGTACACGCGACATTGTTAGTCGTCAAAAGGAATACATAACCATGAAATATATGGTGTACAGCATAACGACACAATGCAGAGACTTAATTATGAACATTGTATATAAATATTCAATCTAGCGAGTATTAGCAAGAATCCCTGGGGAATATCCCCCCACCCCGTCCCACCCCTAGTCCCTATAGCTGCCTTTCAACAGGTGGTCTCCCCCACCTCTAGTAGTCCCTGCCCCTTCCCTGTCTCCTGTTCCCTGCCATGAACCAGGGATTCTGCTACCAACTGCACGAGTCGAAACACCATTGCCCCACCGGAGTCTTCTTTGTCCCCGTGCCTGTGTGCTGCCTCGCCTTATTGCACGTCGTCACGAGGTATATACATGCAAGAGGAAAGAACTGTAAAGACAACTCCAGTTACATTTATTCCTGATTTGTTTTAGGAGCAATTTCAACGAGTTTGAATGTTACTTTGAGGTATTTGACAACCAGAACTCCAGGCGACACCCTGCAGCAGCACACGACGAAGGCAAAGACGACATCCGGTGTTCATAGAAGTCTCTATCCAGACCTGTAATTACCACAAGGAAAAATAACACAAAGTATGGCCTGACACATTATTTAAGCATTATATTGGTAACTCTTATCCATGCAGAATTTCAGATCTATGTCTAGAACTTTGTAAAATCATTTAACTCAATGTTGGTCAACAATTATGGCTATATTGAAAATCTGAACAAATGTTGCATTTTGCAGAATACACAAAGACTGTTACAATGAATTAAGAAAGAAACAACTGTGACAAGAAATGACTATTGGCAGAGCTGCTGGTAGATACCTGCTATTGTCGCTTTGTGCCTGAGTAAAATGTCAGGTGGTATGAACTCCCATACTACACCTTGAAACCCAAAGTGGATGGCTATATAATAAACCATGGAGTGAGAAACAAGACATGGTCATTCTAACATTTCAACCCCAACTTGTTATCATACATAAAATCATATACACCAGTTTCTATCATATCCACAGCACACACGCTTCGCCTATTATATACTTTGTACATATTTACACAATGCGTAACAATACCGCTGACTCGCACTGGTACAGAAACTACCAGTTACCCTATTTTCACCGGATTAGCACTCAACAGACAACAATGCAATTTCAAAAGCACTGAAACTTTCCAAGGTTGGCAACCAAACAATTAAAAGTTAATTAGCATCTCATTTCAAATAAGAATTTTCAGCTTATCAATTACAAGGATTTTGAAAGAAACAATACATTTTTGATGCGCTTTCCAAAAAAGGTTGACAATTTTTTTTCATAGATAACAAAATAAATATATTTCTAATAAAAAATATTCTAAGAACAAGCTAGACTCATTGAAAATTGCAAACAACAAACAATTACCCTCTGAATTTGTACATTTCAGTATAATCTGATTTTTTTACCCCTTGGCTTGGTTTTATTTACACTAACATGCAAGCATTCAACAAAGAACATATCACTCAAATGACAACATTTCACTCATTCTCAAATAAAATGGATAGTATATATATATAATTTTTTCCAGTTTGCTGCAATTCTATTATGGAGAAGACCTAACTGTAATTTGGTAATGCATAAAGATTTACAATATTTTGTTCTACGAGTTCAAACAATGGGATCAATTAGAGTCAGTGGCTGAGCAGGCGAGAGGAACAGCAGAAATGGTTTGGATCCATGCAAAAAGAAATTAAAATTGGAAAAGTTGAAAATATAAAGAGCTCCAATGCATATTCTTCGTATGATAATAATAACACATACACTAACATGCTGCCGAAGTCCATTTGTGACGATTCACAGTTAAAGCTATTCTTTTACATTGCTAAAGGCTGCATAAAAAAATGCCTAACAGGAACACAGAGCTGCATAGAGAAATGAAGACCCTGTTTTGAGTAGGTGCGTGTCTACCAGTTACAGGCTGAGTTTGCTACCTGATTGTAGGGAGACCCCTGTCGGCACTTCGCTTCCTTCTGCTGTCCCTCTGCCAAACCACCTGTTGTCCAACCTGGGCCCCTAAGTGGCAATCAATTCACACACCAAAAGATCACCACAACAGAAATATGTAATAGTGATTATTGGATCAATTGATATACATATGAACCACAAAAGTCAAGTTGAATGACCAATATAAGTTAACAATGACTCTGTTTTAAACCCAAGTAACAATATTTCAACACACAACAATCCAGTCACATTGCCATTTGCACTCCTCAAAACATATACACCAAACAAGTTGGGTGATTTCTTAAAGTCTAAATAAGCAAATAATTTAAATAGAAAATAGAAAATCCCTCCAAAATGTGATTCAGACGTGACTACTACAGTGTAAATGACAGTTTCCAAACATTTCTTAACTATTTCTGGTTTGGAAGTGATCAAAGTGGCTAACCGAGGTAGACAATGGCACATGACCAGCTAAGAATTAAATCACTGCAAGGGCTGACAACAACGGAGGGTTAAATTTGGCTGCTAAATGTGAAATCAACAACCAAAAATAATCCATCTGTCTCATCCCGAAATAACCCTCTCACCCTTGCTATCTACTCACATTACTTCAATACATGTACTGTATAGAATAAATTATTTTTATCCTCCACACGTAAGTTTTTAATGTCTTTTTTCTTCTTCATAAACATTAATTTACAGGTTACCATACGCGATCCACTACACTACAGTTTTAATATTTTACAATGTACATTCCACCATATCAAAACAATATCAATATACATTGAGATAAGAGGGGGAAACACATGGATCCGATTGATATTCCCAGTGACAATTTGGCATATGACTACTATATAACACCCTTCCAGAGTTTGCGATTATAGCAGGTGCGAAGGTGAATAATAAAGCAGTTGATGGTCCATGGCAATGGTCTGTGCTTACAAGGCCGCGGAAGACAACCCTGTACGACAGTGTCCAGCTCACCATCAGACATTTATCCTGATTTGTACCCAGTATGACCTGACATCAGATGTCTGAGCCTTCTCCTGATCAGCACAGGGCAAATTCCAAGGCCATGTAGATCCCTGAGCCAGGCCTCACAGGTCCAGCTACCCTGCTGCAGACACCCATGCAGAGTCCATCCCATTCTAACACAAATCCAGACACAGTAGACTGTTGTTTTCCGATGATAACATGCATGGATGCCATAAATGGCACTTGTTGTTTAAAATATAATCCAATTTGTTGTTGTTGCGTATTTGGACTAACTGAGTAGCCAGAAATTAATCCATTTTGAAATATGCACAAGTCTACCATGACAACACACCGAACGATGAAACGTGTATACATAAGATTAGCAAAACGATTTGTTTGCCAATCTGACACAGCGTATCTTCCTTGGTTTGCTCCCTGCACAGGCATCTTGATCAACAGCAGCAGCAGCAGCAGCCAAGCGAGATGAAGTCGAAATCCCTGAATGATGCCTCATCCTCCTCCATTTCTTGCATGGCTTAAACCTCCACAATTTAAGCCAGTGAAATTCATTTGTTACATATATTACATGATGATTGATGATGTTACTTATGAAGAAACTTATTGGGAATATTTGGCATGCCCTGCGCACAAGTATTGACTATATTGTGCTCCCTGAGTTATGCCTGTGCGCAGATGTTTCTTGTATTGAGGTAGATGAAACAAAACATAACCAAATTAGACGTAACTGTTCCTCCTGATCCAGAAAAGCTGTCCTTGTTTACTAAGGTTAAAAGTACTGAATACTGTACAGTCCATTAGCGCAAGGTGGAGTGCACAACAACGGGCAGCTTTTTATTCCTTGACTGTACGTTTTCTACAAAACACAATACAGACGGTGGGGGTGGGTGAAATGAATGATTGTTGATAGCAATGAACTAGGTGGTGTATCCCAAGAAACGGGAGGCAGCATGCAAGTCTTCGTGGCTATTCTGCATGTAGAGATACTATGGAAACCCTTATTTGAATGCAGCCGTTAGACTACATGACCATGGCACAAAGGCAGTTGACTATTGTTATTCAACAGGGAGTGATGCCAGTAGCAAAACGAAGACGTAACTTAAAATGTTGCTGTTGAGTCCCAGAGTTTGACCTTGATCAGAGGGCACAGCTGTGGATCCTGAGAGGTCGACAACGTTCAGCTCCTTGCAAATTTATAAGTTCCTTGACCATCTCACAGCACAAGGACCAAAACAAGTTCCATTTCAGTTCTTCACATTAGAAACAACATCAATTTCAATCTTGAACAGCAATACCGAATGTCATTAAACGTTCATAAATAAAAGATTTCCTGTATAATTTTCCTCATGGCACAAAAAAAGACCTTGCTCACCACTCGTTTGTTATCCTGCAAGTGAGGCACAGTCAAGTGTATAGTAATGCAATGATACTGTCCTGCAAGTCTAGCTGCTCTAGTTAGGGGTTACACGAACATGGCGACTGTCATAAACGTCCCATTCCTGGTCCAGTCCTGCTGACCACTTTTGTTCTACCCTGCTAACAGTTAACTCACAAATGACAGCCGTTCCAGTGTGGGCATCCAGATTCAATTACCCTGATTACCAGCATAAAATAATAAGAAATAATTTACCCTATTGGCCAGCTAGCATCACATGACCCAGAATACAGACAAATTTGTAGCGGAGGTATAGTTTGTCCAATACTATCAGGCTGTGGAGTGTTCTGTCTCGAGGTTACTTTGTAGCAGATTTGGGGTCATCATGGCGATAACGATTCACAAAACAACTCAAAATCTTTATCATACTGATAAATGTGTAAAGATATACACAAACTGGATTCAAAACAGCAGACTCCGTCAATATATTTGGCATATATTGTTAAAAACGTGTATAGGTTAAATCATGTCCTTTCAATCTTTGCTAAATCAAAATAGCTAAGAAATACCCGCATCCTTCCGAAATAAAGTCAGGTGTACTGAATGGCAATTGCACGCCTGTCACCTGTGAAGGGATAAACACCAAGCACTCCTCCTGGAGGCCAGTGTTGCAGCATGACTACCTCCTCAAATAGACAGGAGGAGGTGAGGTTAGTTTCAGACATGGGGCAAAGGGTCATGTCGTCCACTGGCAGGGAGCAGTTTAGTGCTAGAGGTATCATGTGATGCACCATCACCACCAGCGCTAGACTGGTCTAGTCTTTCTCTGTCCCACGACCTGCTCACAGCTGCTGCTCTTGTTGATGGCTGATGCAACACTGAGTTAGGGGGGGCACTGCCGCTGACAGATGATGTAGATGATGGCATTTTTGGTGAGTTGCGTTCACCTTGCTGCTGCTGCTGTTGCTTTTGCTGCTTTTGTGATGAGGTAGCTGAGATAGGTGGCTGCTGCTGCTGCTCCTGTAACGTTTGGTGATGGGGCTGCTGCTGGCACTCGCCACTGCTGTTGATGGGACCAGTAGACGAGGAGGACCGCGACTGCTGGTCCTTTTGACTCCCACTGTCAGAATGTCTCAATTCCTGCGAACCTGCAGGATCTGTATCTCTCTCCCCTTCCTCGTGATCGATGCTATCCATCGAATTATTTCGCACAAGTCGTTGCGACTCCTCCTGGTTCGCAAGAAGAGACGAACTTCGCTGTGGGACCTGAAAAGCCAACACATCATTCAGTCAGATAAAAGTCGGCAATGATTGGTAAAAGCAACAAGCACACAAGTTCGTAGTTACCATATTTTTACCTGATACACACTCAAAAAACAATACATTTCAAAACCAACATTATATATGAATATTAGCGCATCTCAAATTTAACCCTTAATTTTCTGCTTGTCATTCAAGATCATGAACAGATTACAAAATAAATATTGTCATTGTGCAGCAAGTCTGCATAGATTGGAAGGAAAAGTACTGAAGAATCTTGTCAGATTTACTCACCTGAGGTCTGTCGACATCCTCATCAGCATAGATTGGCATGGAACGCACATGGCCATTTGGCTGAAGGTTCACTCTTACGCCATTCATATTCATGGGGTAAATACCATTCATCACCACATGGCCTAACCCACCCTGCAAGAGAATTTGTACAAGCGTGAGAAAATATCCACAACGACAATGGACAATGGTGTTGATTAAAAATCAGTCTTGTATCTCTTAAGTATAAAAGCATTACCCTTGTGTCGGAGTGTTGGTTTTCAGGGATCTGTGTCTGGGGTAACATGGGGAAGCTTTCATGGGACTCTGATGACAATCGTACATTTCCACCATGGGGACCAAAACCATTGCCATTAACATTTGGGATGTAACTGTTTCCATTCACACGACGTGTCACTGGCTCTGATGGGGGTGTCCGCGCTGGGAAACACCTTTGGATGAGAGAAGAACAGCAACAGGTAAGTTTCTTTATCAAAAGCAGAATGGATAAATCAATTACAACCATATGCAAAAATTAGACACCTACCTGTTCCTCAAGAGAATGATAATAATAGACACAATGATACAAGCTCCACCAATGGATACACCAATAATGATACCCATCTTCTTCTCTTCCTGTGTCCGTTTCTCATCTGAAAAGTGAAAGGAAGGGCCTGTAAATCATAAATACCGTATCTTGATAAGATTGTTGTTTGGAGACAGAAGTCAGTTTGATGCTCCCCCTAGTGGTAATGCCATGACTGCCTATCTATCACAGGGGGTAAAATAAGAAATTTTCTCTCTAAGACCAAAGATTATGCATTAAATTGATACGTTCTGTTTAGCAGTTCTAAAGACTCCCTCTCAGTAATGTTTGTAGCACAGACACAGTTATGCTGCATAACGCAAAAAAATAAAATTTGTTTTCTTCCATGAATTAATAAATTAGTGACACAACTGCAGATCAATAACAAAATTATCAAGTATTTTTACTGCTTTATTAAAAGGTCATCACTACAGATGATACCTTATGACTATCATGCTGGTAATTCCTGACTACTTTTGAGGCATGCATAACTGACCTACCATGACTATTCGACTATATTATGTCAAGTGTATAAACCTTGCATGCAAAACTGTATATGAAGTGGATACAAGAGATAAACTACAGAAATAACACAAAGGGATGCTAAACACTGTACCATGAATTTGGAGTATTTACGAACACAAAGAAATGATTTCACTAAATGGAAGTCATGTGGGTAAACAGAAAGAAAACAGGCACACAGTAAGGCAATCTCATGAGTGTTCAAGTTTCAGGGTGTATCACTAACACGAATAGTTTTAAAAGTAAACCACTGATAAAAATTCTCAATCTCACTTCTTGCAGTGCTTGTGGGTGCAATATCCTTGGTCTGAATGCGCTTCAGCTCAGAAAAGTTGCCGGCCCCTCCACCTGTGATAGCCATGACTCTGAAGTTGTAAAATGCACTCTTCTTCAGGTTTCTGATGTCAGTGCCAACAGTTGTACCATTGACATAGGTCTTGTTCCATGACGAGAAAGTGGCATCATTGATGAACTGTTCTCCGTTCTTGAAGAAAATGGCATACTTCAGAATTCGGCCATTCAATTTTGCAGGAGGCTCCCAGTTCACCACAACCGTCGTGTCATCCTTCAGCATCAGATGGAGGTTACGAGGTGGGCTTGGAACACCTTCATCAGTGCGACAACGAACCTCGTCGCTCGGCGGACCACGATGATTGCCCATCTCTGCCTGAATCTGGAACTGGTACTGGTTGTACTCTTCCAGGCCACTGATGAGGACATTCGCTTGGCCACCAGACCTGCAAGTGACACATAGGGTTTATAACAACCCAAATTAATAGTATTCCACAACAAATTAAAATTAAATTAAATAGCATATGGAAATTTGCAGTTTTAGACTAGTTAGAAATCCTCAACACAATGATAGCATTCGTGTATTGATATAATTGTACTTCGTTCACCAATATAAGTATGTAAGACACTGTCTAAAGTAGCGCCACCACAGTTGGATCATATGCAAATATATTAGACCTATACCATACATATACGGTTGTGCTCGAAAGTATGTTAACTTCCCTTTACGGTTTTACATAAACCATGGAAATTCAAGATAAAGTTTTACAGTCAGTATTGGATCTGCCTTAATTAGTGTACTGTTTTTAAATGGTTTCAGCTTTGTTTAACAATTATGTAACAGACAAGTGAATAAAATTTGCTTAAGGAGCTGTGCAAAAGAAAGTGAACCATGTCATTTAAAGCTGATCTGCTGATTTTGAAGGTCACAGAGGTCTAGTGACTCTAGTCAGACAAACACAAGAAATATCTAAAGTTTGATATTCATAGAGTATTATATAAAACCATAACTATCATTTTATAATTACAATGCCCAGATCAAAAGAGCTGTCAGATCACTTGGCTTCTTAATTGTCATAATAAATTCATGATTATTTGCCGTGCTATGCATAATATCGGCCTAGGCCACAGAGCAAAATCTTTTACGGATTTGTCATTTAATTTCAATTGAATTGCTAATTTTCAGTTAAAAAGTTGTGGTTAAATTTTCTTGATTGAATTTTTCTCATTTTGTGCTGCTCAACTTGCACAAATGATGCTTGAGAACTATGACCAAAACAATTGAGCATTCGTTTGAATCAGCTCTGCTTCAGAACCGAATGATAATTTCAGAAATAAAATTTTATGATGAAGAGAAAACCTGAGATAGAACTTTGTCTCAGATGGAAACCAAGTGAACTATGGAGCTCAGAAACTAGGAAACTGTTCGGCGATCCTAGTTGATGTACATGTATGGCAAATCACAATCGTTCTGGTTGAACATACACAGAGGTATGCCGCTGATGCTCATCAACGCAAAGCCGCGTCAGGCCTATTTGCCTGTGACCTCACAAATTCAAAGAGAGGTTCAAAAGCCCTTAACAACGACATTACAAGACGCGCAAATGTCTTACTGGTTCCGACTACACTTTTACCTTTCCTAAATTGAAAGTAGGGTTTTTGCATACATTTTGTGACGTTTTCGGTTCCAACTCGTAGCTTAAGATCTCTGTGCGTCTATCATGAGGGCACTCACTGGGCGTGGCCACTAAAATTTGCAAACTACAGAGTCTAGTCTCATGACAGCCACACTTCAGAATGCATTAAAGACTATGTACATAACACAAGATTTACCTTCGAAGTGTGATGATATTTTCCTTATTTACAGAGTCTTCATTTGGGTTGTTGGGAACTTTGGAATAATGAACAACATAGGCGTCCACTTGCGCTGGCATGTTCCATTCAATGTTAATAGCTGTGCTGTTGTAGGGTTCTGCTACCACATTTTCAGGCTTTGGAGGGCGTTGGTTTGAGCTACTGACCTCATTATCAGGTGGAACTACAATTTGAAAATAATTATTTTCTTGAATAATAATAACTTAAACTATAGACAGTATCTATTACAATTTGCTGTGAACAATTTATACTATATTAAATTCATATCATGGTTTAGTTGAAACGCAGTGCATGCCAGATCATTACCTCCAACATCCGTGGTTGAGCTTTCTCGAACCACAGGTGCACTGAGCTCTCCAGTCGAATATTTGGTCATCAAGCTGATTCGGTACCATGAAATGGGTTCTGAAATACAAAATAAGTGTTATGTAATGATTATGTACATTTTGCATGTTCTCTCAGTAGCATTGGAATTCTTCTGCAAGGCTTTAGAAATCAGTGAACTTCCAATACACAACATTCATGTCTAAATACACTTTGTATGGATATGACAGTCCTGGCTCTATGCATATTTTGAGCAAGATGACATAATACTGATGATACTCACTATATGATGAGCCAACAGACTGAGACAAACAATGACAAGATCTGCGTGATCCATGATCTCAGAGCATATCTCATTCTTTGGCTGACTGGTGCTGCCCTCTTCTGTTTATGCTACACTGACACAAAGCCACCATCTTGCCAAAAATAGCAATTGGGGTTTTTGTTTAGGGTACAGCGTCTAGCATTTGATAACTTGATATATTTAGATGATTGGGTACACATATACATATATATATGCAATAATTTTGTAAAAATACAAAATTCCCATGTTTATTAATCACATTAGGTCATCTGATTGAAGGCAAAGGGGTAATTAATTTAGTATCTGCAGTTGTATAAATAGCAACAAACTGCTAACAATGGGAATAGAGAAAGCATTCAGTGAGGTTTGGTCCTAGACCTGTGAGTGAGAGGCATGAGGCAGCCTGCCAACTGCTAACAACGTGAAGCGAGGTGGCAGCGATGCATACAACATGAGCGGACACGAGGTCAGCCTCAGTGCAGTAAAAAAAAGTAGTCCCTCGTTCCCTCCCAAGTGTCAATCAACCCAATGCTAAGTCTATGGCTGGCTATCGTGATGCAAAAATTTTTGTGTGTCCTACATGAGACTGTATGATTGATTTGCTCTATCTGTGGCAGCAATTACAAGGTGATCTATTATGGAGCATGCGCAAAGGCCACCTAAGTCAACCCGTGTCATCGGGTCATCTGGCAAAGTGCCAAGTCTAACCCTTCAATCAAACAACACACCATTTACCTGTCCGCCTAATAGTAAGTCCCTCTGAGGAGTTACATTCATTTTAAAGGCCCATTCATCAAAGAACAATTTCACATCACTGTTTACGCCTTTCAAATAAGCCACCACTATGACCCTTTTTTGCCTACCAAGCAGGTCCTACTTCATATTATATTACAAAGAATCAAGCAGCAAAAGTATCTAATGGGATATTTGTCCTCACAAAACAGCTCTTAACATTAGATAATACATCTTATGAGTTACAATTACAAGTCACCAAAGATATGGGAGGTCGAATCTCCTGTCATTCGGGAAAGGTTGTAGCCAGACCAGTAATTCCAGAATTTTGAATGGAACAAGAAATATGTGTCTTCCTTAATTGTGCCTATTCGTGTTTCAATGAGGTATCACAAGTATGTGCTAAGTGCTTATAAATATTGGACAATTGTCCCACAACCTGCCACAAGCAATACAATAATTCAAATAAAAATACCACAGTGCATAGTGGATACATTAAAGTGGTTTTCATTAATAATTGTCTCTTTTGCTGCTTCAATGGGGTATAAAAGATATAATGAGCTTAGGAATGCTGTTCAATTCTCAAAAAACTTCCTGTAAGCACTGCTATAATTCAAGCGTATATAAAAACAAGTGCATACATTGACACCCCCTCATATGAACACCTCAATGCAAGCAACAAGTTATACTAATGAACCTCACAAGATATATTGCACCCATCAAATTGACAATAAACAAATGGGTCACACTAGTGCATTTCTGCCCAAATGGTATTTAAGGTATACAACGAAATCCCTTGGGGTAAAACAAGTAATGAATAACAGGTGACAAATGAAGTGTAGAACAAGGGATCTAAACTACTCTCCCTGTTTTGTGGTCATTCATGTGGCCAGTGCGCTGTGGTCAGTCTTGAGCAGGATGTTCAGAACACCCAGCAACTGAGTTGACCCTGTGCCATTCATCTTAGCTTGGTCACAGATAAGCTCACATTTAAATGTTTGATGTGGGTTCATGCTCTCTGGAGCTGGTGTCATTACTATCTTGTGACAACAGGAACTGGGCTCAAGCAAAGTTTACATTCTGGGAAACTCATTAAAGCTGCCATTTGTCAATTTCCAACGGACAAAAGAGAACTACACAATATTGCCATGAAAACCCCAACAAAACCAGGAAAATTCCTAAAATTCTAGAGTTATCTTTATATATCTTCCTAGCACTAACTATCTGTGGAAATGTCTTAGTATTGGAAATTACAACAGAATTTTATGCCAAATTCACAAAGTACATAGTTATTAAGAAGCAATGGCTAAGCAGTCAGAGGTGCAGCCTCATAGCAGCCAATTTCCACTACAGTCAAATGCCTTGAACATAATGAAGATTAATTTGATCAAAACGGACACAGCGATATGCAGAGTCAAGTTGCGAACAATTCCAGTGAGGGGCAAGAAAAAAAGTTGTCTGCGCAAGAGGAATGCAGAAGATGGATCCCCAAGGAGACCATCAGACGTTCGTCTCCCTTGTGCACATCTCCTGCCAATTTCTGCAGTAACCGTGTGAATGACAAACTCTCCCTCATGCCTGGCACATGCCATCTATCCATACAACCTGCTATACCTCCTGATTTCTTCCTTCAGACCTACACTCCAACCTCTGATTGCTTTCCTCTTTTTGCTTTATTGCCTCTTTACAGATAATTCTGAAGTCAGCGATTTCCCACCCATCAAGCACCGAGCGATACTAGCGTTTGCATTATCTGCAGACCGACCACCATTCATTTCATTGCAAGACTCTACCCTTATTCTTGCGAACTTGCACAAAGAATCCACTCTTTAAACAGGATATATTATATATCAATCTTTCAAAGTAATTTAAGTAACTGATTCTTTTTTGTACATTCATCATGCTAACCTGATAATACATCATGTTCAAAAGTTCATTTTCTTAATAAAAAGGATGTCTTTGAAGTCAGTCTGAGCTCATGAATTAATTTCATGATCATTCTTACTTTCCGTGATAGATTTAACCTATCTCGCAATATGAATGCTTTCATTTTTATTCATAAAAGATATTATCAATAGTACATACCCAAAGAGGTGATGAGATAGCGACGACTTTCAGGTGGCAAATTCTGCTTGACATCCACCGGAAGAGAAGCTAGGCCCGACAGTTTGTGATACTGAAGAAGGAACCCTTGGAGATCAGGTCCATCATAGTTCCAGGTCATCAGAAGAGTGGTAGAGTTGATGGACTGTACGCGCAGATTTTCTGGTTCTGAAACATTCGAAGCTAAATTTATAGATATTCATACCAAATAAAGGACTATAATTAAAATTTACAGATCAAAAGGTGATATATAAATGAGTGTAACAATTTACATAACGAAGTCTGTGGACACTTTTTTTTTAAGATCAATGATTTTTTAATTATTTTTCCAATAGCGCACATTCTGAGCAAAATAATTAATGAATGGTTAATCACATATTCACCTATGATCAAATAGGCAAGGATGACATTGATAAAAAATAAAAAAACAATACCACATCTGTCCTTTTATAAAACTTACTATCCATACATAGGTTTATTTTTGCCAACTGGTCACTTAAGTCTGGCTTGAAACTAACAGAATCATCAAACCAGTACTACACAATACATTGTACACAATATCAAATGGTCATTTCCCACCAGGGATGTGCTCAGCACTAATATGCCCTCTGTTGGTGAGCTACTACAGACAATGGAGTCACTCCATGAAGAGACATTCCTAAACAAAGCCACAACAGCTACATCCTTTGACAGTGCCAAAACATTCACATATTTACAAAAACGAAGGATATTCACAAACTGAGCCAATATACCCATTTTCCCCTTCTAAATTAGGAAATCTACATCAACAGAGGCATTAGGATTTTGTTGATCAATTTGTCAATCAGTGCCTTTGTTGGTTGTCTGTAGTCATCATGCTTTGTTCTTTTGAGAAAACTTGCAATAGGGAGGTGTACAGCAATTACAAGCTTTTAGTTCTGCAATGTACTGTGGCTGACATAACCATTTCTCTATAAAATTCCATGGTTTTGTGGACAAACCACTTTTGCGTCATCCTTTAGAGCAAAGTTGTTTAAAAAAAGGCTTTGTCCTGTCCTAGGTCTTCCATTCAAAGCATGTGCTCTTAATGGGTTTATTCCATGTTTGTCAGCCACTAAGACAAACAATACACACTGGTCATTCTCTTTTGCCTCTTCCTTTAGCATTTTCATCAGCTTGTGATGAATGGTTTTAACTTGCCCATAAATCAATTAGCCAAATGACCTGCATCAGGCAAGACACACAAAAGGTTCAGGGTCATCTCCTAGGCATCTAGATGGAGGAAGTAGACATAGGATGGCATTGAACTCATTTTAAGCTCATCTCCATGTGAAGCAAGCTAAAAGACTTAACAAAGGCCGCGAAAGAACCACCTTTGAAACGAATCATCTCTCATCCAAGCCATACCACTATCAAAAGACAAAGTGATAGAACGCACACAAATCGTGAAAGGATGATTACCAACTAACCTGCAATATTACTAGGTCCTTCTGTTCTGAAATCGACCCATCGATTCAAATTAGCATCATTAAATCCTTTACGACTTGATGTGCGGACACACACTTGGTAAGCATACTTCGGGTCCAAGCCTGAAACAATTACAAATTAACATTAATGAAAACACGAAATGCTTCAGTGCCCAAGGAGACCGATCTTGGACTGATGATACATTCATGTCATTTCCATAGGGCATATTTCATGGCATTCATTGACACAATAGCTTATGAGATGGTCACAAATTATCAATTCAGCCTTGGCAGTTTTTATGGAAATCACAAAATCAATAGCTTGGCAGTCGAAAGTATGGCTGATCAACAATAAACACATAAACATCAACTGAGAAAGCATTAGTCATGTACTTTATTGTAACAGAGCCAATATGTAGAAGGTTGGTGGAAGTTTTCCTTTAAGTTTTGTGGCAATAAATGCCGCACTATTAATAATTCAATCGCCAGTGAATGGGAGTGGCATAAAAGTAATAACTGTTGATTCCTGTGAAATTTATGCAGTAGCTACCATCAGACTAGCACATTAAATTCAGCTTGAAATTATTTTCGAGATAATAACACATACCTGTAAGAACCAGCTCACTGGTGTCTCCAGGGACTTGCTGAACATTCTCCGAAGGACTGCCTTCAATGCGGTAAATGACCTCATACTCCGTGACCACTCCACGAGCATCGGCAACATTCAAGGGATCCCACTCAACTTTCACTGATGTTCCACTGAGTGACTTCACACGAGGTAATGGAGTTTTTATCGGAACTGAAAGATGAAGACAACATTCAATGCAAAGTTACGAAGAGCACAATTAGTTGCGAGCTACGGTGATTACACACTAGACTATCAAATCTTTTCCTCTATTAACATAACAAACAATTTATAGCACTCTGAAACTGTATAAAGTGTCACAACCTAACAATCTTACCATCATCTTTAGTTAGCTGGATAACCTTATTCGAGGGATCGCTTGCACCTCTGTTGTTGTATGCAATAACGTAGACGCTGTAATTAGTATGTGGGGTCAACCTAGATAACAAATGCTCAGTCTCTGACACAACGAAGGTATCCTCCACTCCACCCTCAGGTGAATGATGTACTGAGAAGATGTCTTCCGTGCTCTTCCACTTGACCACCATACTAGTGCTGGTCACATCCTCTACTGTCAGCTCTACAGGTGCAGAAGCACGAGCATCTGAAATGTCAACAAATGACCATTTTGAATATCACTCATACATTCATTATAATAAATTATAATCATCATTAATTCAGCTGGCATTAAAGTACAAATTAAATTAAACCAAGAACTGCATTTTTACCACTTAAAACTTATTCGACCAAAACCAAGGACCTCAAGGTCCTTGCTAAAACTAATCATGATCTTACCGCTGATTTCAAATTTGATAAATCCTGTTACTTGTGCAGACCCTGCTTCATTTTCTCCTATACACTGAAAGTACCCTGAGTCTTCACCAACGCTGTTTGTTAATTTCAGTGAATAGCTCTCATGCTCAAGCTGAAATGAAGAACGACATAAATGTCAGATACACTTTTACACTGCAGCAAATGGTAATAACTGTAAAACTGCCAACCCTTAAACATTGATGTCTTACCGTGTATCTGCCCAGACTTGAAACGGGCACGCCATTGTGGTACCATTTGACAGTAGGAGCAGGATAACCGGAGATGTTACAAGTCAGCTGCACAAATTGAGCCACCGGATAAGAGTCTTTCAAATGGAAATCTGTTAAAACTCTGGGTGGTTCTGCAACAAGAAAGTATTGTACATAACTTACAGTTCAATTTCATATTTACCAAAGACAGGCAGCAAATCAACCAAAAACATGACATACCTACTACCCTCAGAACAAGGGTGGATTCCACAGGCGTAGTAGTTACTGAATTGAATGCTGAGCAGATGTACGTGCCATTATAATCACGTGTGACATTACTGATTTCTAAGCTGCCTTGACCAATCCGATTGAAGCGAGTGTTGTCCACTACTGAACGATTGCCTGCGATGAAAAAATATCAATCAAATCATAAAACAACTTATCACATAATATGACATAAATGTCAACTGCAATTTCTCCATTACGAATATATATTTCCACTCATTTTTACTTCAATAGCTTGCTTACCATATAACCATGACACAGTAGGCTGAGGTAGACCAGAGACACCACATGGCAAAATGACTTTTTCACCAGATTGTACGGTCAATAAGTGCGTTCTGTCATTGAGGAACTCAACTCCAGCTAGTTGCCCTGAGTCTGCAAATTAAGAAGAAAAATGTGTGAAATTAATACTAATAAATTTATACACACCAATAATACTTGACATGGCTATCGATACACCAGAGTATGCAGATTACTATATGTTTTAGCAATTAGAAAGAACAGAACATATTAAGCTGCTTCTTAAGAGACTGAATTATGTTCAACATCACTAATCCTAATGCCCATCATTATTCTTAGATCATACTACAATGTTTGAAGCGTATTGTGAATAATAAAGTGCCCCAAGCATATTATTTTATGACCAAAACCAACAGGATTCCTCAACCTGAATGTGCAGGAAAATAGCTCAGCCATAAATATTTTACTGGAGTATGAAAATAACCCATGACAATTTACCAAACAAGGGCAATAACTCACACCTCAGAGGCATAGAACATTTCAGGAAAGGACTATCAGAAAACAGGATGTTTGGATTCGGATCATGGCCTTAATGTCAAATATGTTGTGGCAGTGATCTCTATGACAGAGCAGGGCAAACAAAAGTAGAGGGTTGTTTTTACAGACGTGAGGAATAAATCTAGGTGACCCAGTTATCCAAGTAGATAGACGCACCCTTTTAGCCAGCCCCATCAATAACAGAAAGCCTAAGCAGCCTGGGTGCTGTTTGGGCCATGTTTTGCACATTCACATGCATGCAAGCTTGCCCAATAATGAAGAGTTCTGGCAGCTAGACCAAAGCGCTTGTACTCCACGCCTGTGAGTCAATACTAGACCTCATCCTTCACGAAGTCCAAGGCTTTGGCCATCATTTACTGGGAGCCACAACAGCCCAAGACAAATGACATTCTCTGTTTCAGGGGTCAACCCAACCTCTTGGAAGGTGCTCTAGCTGGACAAAATGTCACCAAGGTCTTATGCTATCCATTTGTAGACCACATGCCCTACTTGCGTTTTAGAATTTCTTCACTTCTTTATGTTTATAGCAGTTGAATGAAAAACTTTGTTATGATCTAAAGGGCAATTGCTACATAAGGCATATTCTCCACATTTGATAACCACAGAGAAAAACCCAATATAAAAAGGGACTTCAGCAGAGAAGTGCTCTCCACACTTAAAACTTTTTGTCTCACCCAGATTCTTCCTTAGAATAACACAAGATATAACTATCCCACTCAGCATAACACCATTCTTTGTCCTACTTTTTTCCTTCTCAGCCTTAAAAAAAAAGTGCAGCATGCCAGCATGAGAACTTTCTTATCAAACTAGCATTTTTTTTGTCTCATGCCTTAAAACAATGAATTGCTCTTTGAATTACTACCTCATCATGCAGATAAGGCGCACCCTGCATCGCTGTGCCAGTCGGGGTGTGATAAAAACAGCAGGGTGTGAGCAATTGGCTGGATGCACACACATATGCAACAACTACTATTACACTTATGGATAGAGCATGTCAGTTTGAGAGTTACCTACATCATAACACCATGAAAACAACCCCTTCCAGTTTCTGAATAATCCAAGCTAAATCCCCTACGTTCTTTTAAAGAATAAACCTGGATGACAAAATAATCTAATCAGCCAGGAATGAAGAAATTGACAGACGCTGAGTTCACCTTACCGCCTGCCCTTCTTATTACAGGTTATTATTTTTATAACAAGTTTACACAAACACTGCATACCTGAATCGACATTGAGCTGGATCTGACGACTGGTCCTCCCTTCAGATGCCAAATAGGCACTGCATCGGTAGCGACCTTGGTCCATTAGCTGTACATTTCTGATTTCTAGCACTCCCAGAGGAAGTATTTTGTATCTGGAAAGGTGAAAGCCAAAATAAACAATTTGTCAGTTAAAAGCCAGACTCAAACTATTTCATCACAGACTTTCACAGTCAATAGAATTTCAAAACGTATTTATTTTTTGCTGTTTGTGACGTGAACATTAAAAAATTCACTTGGTCATCGACATTAAAAAATATATTCGATTGAAAAATTCAATGAATATGCCATAATTTCACAAATCTGTAGCATGCTAAAGAGAACTTGATTTCTTTGTCTGTGAATTTGAATGTGACAATTGATTATAAAACAAAGACTGAAATATGTGACTACTACATAAACATGACAGTCTTTTGTTTCTTGACTTATAAAGGCTTACAAGCAATTATCTGACAGTTCTTGAGGCAAACAAGGAAGCAAATGAGACTATTTGCATCATAAAATAATCGCAATGCTAAAGTAAAATTTGACATGAAAATTATTCAAATTAATCCACTATTTGCTTCTTCCTTGCATTTTCCTAAGTCTCAAAACTGAAGCAGCATTTTGCTGGCAATTCACAGCCTGGAACTGCTTTATCCTGAATGTATCAAATACAAATATACCAAACTTGCTTTTGTAACTGACAATAACAGAGTTCCCATGATTTCAAATCAACTCACAATGGTATATTGTGGGAAAACGTTTTTGTGGATGTTGCAATTTGGATTGACTTGTTAAACAGCATTTCAGGAGTTTTTTTTTTCTTACTTAATTTCTTTTTTTTGTTATAATTTTTCCTGGGAGTCTGGTTTTCTCACCTTGAATCTGGAGGTAGTCGTGTTTTGTCCCTTTCCCATTCATAGGAGGGTTTCGCATGCGGAGGAGTTACTGATATCCGACATTGCAGCCACGCAGTATCGCCCTGGCTAATGCTGATGTTCTCATCTGGTCTTGAGCTTCGTGACAGTCCTGCAATCAGACAAATTAATTCATTTAACTGACACAATACATTCATTCAACACTTTCATCAAAGCTACGAGACGTCATGAAACGCTGTGACAAGTAAACAACATTCCCATGCAAACCCAAGAGCTTCAATTTCCAACACAAATCATTTTATCTCTGACATGAACAGCCAAATGCTTCAATATTTCTCACAATATGAAATTAAATCAAGTAAAGCATGCTATCTTATGTCAAGTACCATTCCCTATATAGTATATATATATACATTTATTACTTGTATCGGCTTCCCCTGAAAGACTACAGACAAGGTCACTCACTCTAAACCTAATTTAAACAACTTTTTCTTACAAAAACCCTACTTTTCAAATCAACATGCCCATTCACCGGTGCTCCCATTCAGTTACGATTTATTATCAAACAACAAGCATCCAATAAAGAATGTGCACAGCGACACAGCCAAAAGCTACAACTGCAGTTTCATATGCAGAAAATCCATCAGAAGAAAAACTTGAGGGATGCGATGCGCACAGCAGCTTGGCCATTCTAAATGAGCAGGACAAGGCCATGTATTCAACAGCCTCAGTCCTTGACCTAGCTGGCCATAGCACGAGGACACATCGGCATTCTCTGAGCGGCCCTGGCTTTCTTACAGCCTTCAATCTTACAGGACAACAGACATATCACTGAGTCCACGCTGACCACTTCTGCAGCGCATTATCTGGTTCCTAGTGCTTATAATAAACGCTGAATCATGAATAAAAGCCAATAACTGCAGTATCTGAGCATTCTGTACCAGCTAATACAATCAATACTGAAGGGAAAATTTCTAAATGTTCACACTTTGCTTTCTCTGAGAACAGATGAACAATCTATTAGAAATTTAATGCAATGCGTACCTAAGGTGTGAAAAATAGATAATTAATAACGGCAAGTTCCTGTATTTATTCATAAAAATGCGTACAGTACGCGGAAGATGCAGACAAATAGTGGACGATCAGGGATATTTGAGAGGTTCTCCTCCATTGTAGTGGTGGAACAGTGAATGACATCGACAGTCAGCATGTCTAATCTTGCATACTGATCTTGTCTGGAAAAGAGCAA
This sequence comes from Alitta virens, assembly GCA_932294295.1. Lineage (NCBI taxonomy): Eukaryota > Metazoa > Annelida > Polychaeta > Phyllodocida > Nereididae > Alitta > Alitta virens. The sequence goes on from OW028573.1 coordinate 53,989,123, forward strand.
CCCAGATGACAAGATGCTATTTTCGCTAATGCAGCAATGTCATCCGGTCAAGGTCTCTGCTCTCTTGTTGCAGCAGCAGGGAAGGGACTGAATTCAAATCAAGAACTGCTGCTTCAGTCTGCTGAACATCCATTCTTGCCATTCTGTTTGACATCAGTGCGCAGTGTGCACTTTGCAAGATGCTAAGGAAGGAAGACCGTTTTACCAATGTCTCTACCTATGCAAGATGCCTGAGGATTGAAGGACTGTCTTGCTAGTGTCTACTAGTGTCTACTAGTGCATATTGCTGTCCACTAGTGTCTTGAGGCCTATTACAAAGTACAATGTGAGGTGTTGTCAACTAACTCGTGCACCAAAGATGTGGTAAACAGGAGCACGTTGATTTGGCATAATCGAGTTGTTTGTGAGCAAGGCTGCCAAAGAAATGTGACCACCTTTGGTCCCGAGTCCTATGAAAGGTTGCAGCGTGCTCATCCATCATGGCCTGGCAATTCATCACTATCCACAATGATATCTGGCACCACGTAACATATTATGTATACAGGACCAAGTAGAAAGAAGGTCAGTGCTGTCCTTTAAGCATCACAAACAGCAGCAGCAGCAGCAGTTGCTCCTGCAGTACTGACTAAAGTGAAAGCCATTGCTCTCCTAAACACCCTCATAAAACAAGGCTTCATGGCTTCAGTAACTTTTGCATGTTACAACAAAATACTACCCCGGTCCCCTGCCTTGCGAAACACCTGCCTTGGCACAACTTACAAGAAGACCTGACTGTTCCTTTCGCTTCCATTCACATGCACGAAAAACAAGCGCAGAACAGTTGAGCGCCTTTCAAAATCACCACCACAGTCAGTCTGCCAATAGTGAGCCTCTTGAAGGCACTGCCCTGCCAAATACTCTTTAATAAAAGGTCATCAGAATTGGCTGCTACAGAGTTCCCACAAATGCAAAATGTACACTCATAGGTACACTTAAACCACACCACACAGTAGAATCCAGTGATTCCAGAGTAATGCTACTCATGTAATGGGATAAGTTGTAAGTAAGAGAAAGCAGAGCGAGTTCATCACACCAGCAGCATCAGCAGCAAGCAGAGCATATTCATGGAAACCCTTCTGCAAACCCACCCTGGGTGCCATTGCACATAACACACAACATTTCTTCATATTCTATTGGCAATATCTGCAATATCCAGAGCATCTCCTGTGGGTGTTTGGGCCAGAATTAAGACCAAGGAGGCACAGCATGTAGCCATGATGCCCACTCAGCCACTGCATAACTATTATTGGTGCCTAGAGGATGCCACCAATGGTCAGCCATCCTTACTGACCATCTCCAGATGACCATTAGCCACACGTGACTGTCATTAAGCCCTCACTCAGCTAGAATTGGGTCAATTTATGCTCAGTCACCAACTGGACAGAAAAAAAAGTGCTTGCAGCAGTTTTAGTGTACAGTGTACACTATCTGCTACTTTTGCGGAGCTTCTGAATATCATTACCTATATTATATTATTGAGTGCAATGTACATATGTAATTGGCTAACAACGACGTATAGCACTACGTCCATGGTCCTTAAATAACTGTCTTCTATGTTTATCAGTCAGCGTTCCATACACAAGTTATCAGGTAAATATATGAAGTCTTCTGAGGGCTTTTGAGGGCTCCTTTTTTGTTTATGAAGTTAGGGCAGGGCACCAGCAGGGCAGGGCACCAGCAGGGCTCTCTCATCTAGTTGCTCCATCATTTTTGCTAGCCAGTTTCAGCATTCAAATTTGCAGCAGGCGCTCATTTCAGCACCTCATTTCGTTTCGGGGTAATTTCATGACAGCCCTGGTGGTCCGTGAACTGAATCGGTTTTGCAGCAGCAGCACAAAGCTAGCAGCAGCAGCAGCAGCATCGTGTACTCTCCTATGTTCCTGAACAGAACACTTGCCTCTTGCAGAGTTGCTCTTGTCGTGGTTTAGTTGGGTTGCTTTGTTGTGTTTCAGGGTGAGCTGCAACCAACCCAGGTTGGGGTAGCAAAAGGTCTCAGCTGGTCACATGCACAATCATCAAGTCTCACAAATATGACATGAGGTGTCACCCTGTGCGAACCTTTACAACCCTAATGTCTCACCCCTGTGGCGTCTGAACCCTTCTACCCTTCTCTTTTCATCAAGCAGCTAAACGGATGACAGCCTCAACTGTCAGTGTATCATAAGCCTTTCATTCCTTGTTTTCAACTTATACTGAGAATGATTTTATTCAAAATGCCACAGCGATGACAAGTGCCTCCTAGCAGCTTCCTATATATTTAACTTGTTCATCACATAACAATTGCTAATGCCCTGTCACGAAGCTTGAATGTTAATTGCACACGTGTCTATGTTCAGAGATGTTCATGCAGCTTGCAGTCATATGCTCAATAAACTGCCTCATAGCTTGCTTATAGCTATTAAACTATTCAATTTCCAGTACATGATACCATTGATATGAAAGGCACAGGCCTTGCAAAACACCTAATCACTAACAGCCTCAAGATATAGATTTATGCACCCCAAATAAATTCTTTCACACAGTATACACAATCCATCAGCTTTTGACTTAGGAGCTGCTGACAGCCTCCCACACACCTCTAAATATTTAATGCAATAGTTACACATTTTACAAGGAAAAACAGCATGCTTTTTGCAACTTGAACTCCATCTGTTTTCTGTCGCTGATTTATTTCTTCAGCTTCGTGTCACTGTAAATACCTCGGAATGGAAACTAACAAATACATATTGTACTTTCACCCAAATGTACTCGGTGCAAAATGTACTATTCACATTGGATCTTTCTTAATAGATAAATGTATAATATAATCATCCGAATAAATGTGGTTTCTATTTTAATTACAAGCAATGTACTGTGAGACTGTACAAATATATAAGAATGCCAGCAATATAGCACATAATACACAATGGGGAAGCTCTACAATGAATCCACACATTACATATATATAATCCAGAGAAGGCCAAGGTCTGAACTGGTGGCACAGACTGGAGGATTAAGCCATTAGCGGTACAGGTGTGTCTATGCAGGGGCATGTGGAGGGCACCACTCAGGCAGAGGGTCATGACAAACTCGGCAATCTAAACGTCATGTTTCTAGGGCAACTCAGGGAGACGTGAATGAAAATGAGCAGATAAATGTGCAGGGTAGCCCTGGTGCTGGAGCATGATTTAAGATCATAAACAAGGCAGCGTAGCACGCGAGGCCATTTCGTTTATGCTCCAAGCACCAACAACCTTGGCCAGTGCATCTATAGTGACTAATCAACATAATATATGTCCTTCCCCTCCCTTTCCACTGAGCATGCTCATTAATAAAACTACTTTTCAATGAAATGACAATGAACAACAACAACAACAACAAAAAAGGAGGGCACTAAAAAGACAATGTAAAAAAGCCAGCGTTCTTGTTCTGAACAGTTCATAATGTAGCTGTTTGGTAGCTGATTTGACACAATACCGCAGGACCTTACTTTCCATACTCAAGGCTCACTTGCTTAGTCAGCGGGAATTACTAATTCTATATCCCTAATAGGCTAATAATAAACGATTAATGTCCTCCAATGAGCCTCCATAAATCTACTAACACTCTCTTTGTTTGCCTACTGCTCTTTGCAATCAATGGAAGCTACTCCACATATACTCTCGTTTCTCTTTCATATACTTCCTTGACAATTAACACATGATCTGGCCAACCTCCAAAAAAAAATAAAAGAATCCAGCTTTTTTTGTCTCCCTTTCTGGAGCAGGATCACACAAACATAATGTTTAGACCAAGGTTATAGACTCCCCTGAGAGATGTATATAAATAATCAATCACCAAGTGTTATAATCTCTTCCATCAAGAGCAGATTGATTCTTTTGGCTCTGGTTCAATATGAATGACTTTACTCCAGCCAAGTATTTGTGCTTCTACCAACCTTGCAAATTAAACATAATACTCAATGTTATATGTGGGATGGCAGGTGATATATCTTCACTTCTTACAAAGCATCAATGGTCGTCATGAATCCGTGCAACCATCAGTTAAAAGCACAGATTAGAAAAGCAAGGCGTTAGTATTTAGTGGAGAATTAAGTGTTGATGGGTGAAAACGTAGCCCTTCCTTCTTGCTTTCATCTTTTTTTGACCATAAAATAACGGGTTTAACTGGCCAATATGTCACACAATGGTGTCTACAATTCACGCTGAGATACAGACTTTCTTCAACTGGCCATTTCTCATGTTTAACAGCTGTCGAGAATTTCTGACTTTTTTCTTCTTTTTTTTACCTCGAGTCCTTTTTTCACTGCAAACAACTTTTGTGTAAGCGAAAACGTTTTCATGGAAAGCATATAAATCATCGGGAAAATGTGTTCAGGAGCCAACCTGTAAACTTCCTCACTTATAATATAAAACACTGATAACAAGAGAGCATGGGGTTTTTGCTGACTGGCCCCTGAGGGGTACAGGTTTAAGCAGATTACCATCTTACAATGCCATGAAACACAAGCAACAAGCACCGAGTACCTCATGGTGCTCATCATGTGCCTGGGAGGTGGTCTATCTCTTTTTATTTCATTGCCATTCTTCTCACCCTATCATTTTAACAAGTTTAATTTGTCACCATACAAATTTCACTACTTGTTCTTTCATCTGCTGATTATTAAAAAAAGGAGGGTGAAGTTTTTACATGTCCCATTTGTTAATACTTTTTGTAATACCGTTCACCCCATGGTTACGCTCATATTTCACCTTGAAGTACTGTATCCCACATAATTTGGTATACATTTACATGTACATGAAAGGCCTCCTAGGATTACATGATTTACGATGAATACCGTTGGCCTTGGTGTCAGTGTAGTACTGGTGTAATATCAATAGAAAAACATTTTATGTGGTTTTTCAGCGAACAGTTTATCCTGTTCCCTCCTTATTTCATGTATTTATGTATCATTCAATGATTGGTATTTCACAGATCAATTGAAAGCCTTGTTAGACACAAAGCTGAGCAGGAGGACCAGTAATTGCCAAGGATACATTTACAGCTGAGGTGGCCCTGACACACATATTTTGCCCTGATTCACCATCTCAAGGCCAATTACCAAGAAAAAATCCTCATGTTTTCAAATAGCACATCAATAAAATCATGTTAAGAGATTTAAAACGCATCCACCAAACCAACTACAACAGCAAAAAGGTTATGATTTACGCTATTAAAAGTAAGAGAAAACGTAGGACTGCAGAGCACTCCAGATTTGCATCTAATAATTGTTCTACAAGCATCTCACACTCCTGGTTATGTACATGTCAGCTGGTGTGGTAATAAAGCCTAGCTTAATAAGCAGACCGGTGCCTCGGTGCCGTTGGGAATGGTTAAATCAAGGCCCATGGTTCTTTTCATATTATATAGCTCTACAACTATACTGTGTAATATATACAATAGGAGCTGCTGCAACTAGTAGATGAAGCTTAGCTCTACACAAAGTTCACTTCATTTCAACTGACCTCCGCTACTCGTAACTCCCGTCCCTTCGTCCGACTCCTCTATGTACTCTCCTATGAACTCTGGAAACAAAATGAAAAAACTAAAGAGTTTTTACAAGGAATCCAACTCAGGAAGACCTTAACCGATGCTCCCAATCAGGCTAAGAACTGGCTTTTCCCTGGAAATCCAAACTACCAGGCAGGCTTCTCATTTCACATGATACTGTTATTTTCTTAAATTTCTTTCGCTGCTTGGGAGATGAGTGAGAAACACACAGAGAATTGAAATAACAATGAAATATTGTAAACAGCCCGCGGGTCAATAGCAGTGTTAGACTCGACACAAAAGTTGAAATCAGAAGACCTACAAACGAGCCATAAAAAAAATCATTTTCAATTTGAAACCAGCAATTAATTGCAAGACAAAACTCCCTCACCTCACAACAACAAAAGCACTCTAACCCTATAGATTTGGTTGCTCAGATATATCGTAAAAACAAGCCTAAATTCCTATATAAATTTTCCTAACAGATTCAACCGACTTCACATATGATCCTAATTTCCTGGCATTTATTCTTGGAAAGTAAGACGACCTAACACCTATCGCATGATATACAATTTGTTAATGAGGCAGGCTGAGGCTGGTACAGATGAACTGGAGGCCAAACCAAACTGCTATGGGTTGTTGCGTCATAATTCATGAGAAGACTTTACTAAGTATCAAAGTATTAAACTGCAGCGGCCAGTGGAGTTCAGCAGCCTGGGGCCCTGGTGATCAAATAGCCCAAAAATACCTTGTCGCCCATTTGGGTTGGCCGCTGGGCCACATTAGTGTCGAATATATCATGGCAATGGCCTATGCATTTTGTTATCCAGGACAAGACCAATATCTTGATCCATGGAGCACACAGCTAATTTATTCTAATGGTCGCAGTATGTATTATTTTCTGGTTTACAGCATGTCACTCAATAGGTCGTTTGCACAGGGCATTGTCCCCCAATGCAATAGGACCTTGTGGACCTTCAGGACCTTCAGGACATGAGTAATGCAGGTCAATTGACCCCCAATGAACTGCACTTCAGCCTCACAAACACCCTCAAGAATAAGACCTCCTGCAAGTTGTTCCTTATTCTTCAGTTCAGACTAATTCTCTTGTAAGAACAACAAGGCAGCACAGATGACAAATATCATAAAAGAACCACGTGCTCCTGGATCAACATGATAGAAACAAAAACGACAGACTCATAACAGCATCATGTATTGAGCGTGCGATACAAAACATGTATCAGGAAGAAACTGCTACCATTAGACACATGTATCAGTAGACATCCGTCAAACCTACGATGCTTAAGTCTTGAAACGTTTTCTTTGTGAATATACTGACAGTTACCCTCATTTTGGAATATCGATATTCCAAAATGTTTTTTTCTAAAACACATCAAAGTAGTCGCATTAATGGTAACATTTCAGAAAGAGATTCTGTTGAATGTCTCACTTTACTGTACAGGCAAACTATGGGGCATCAAGTCCGCGTGAAAATGCATTAAATGGAGGAGGCTGGATCAGTGCTGGGGCACCTCTATTCATCAGGAGTGATGAAGGAAGAGCCAGCAGATGGCAGTCCTGTAGTGGTCAGTGATTTGTAGAGGGCGCCGTCTCCTTGTTATGTTAATGACCAGTTGACCAAGCGCGTCATTACAGGTATTGGCCAAGAATGGATCGATCGAGAGGGTGCACCAGTAGGTGACCACCACTCAACTGACCACTGCCGGACAGTCAGTGGATCATCGTCCAACTCAGCCATTTTATGAATACTCGTTTATCACCACACGACACCTCATCAGCTTTATAATATAATGTTATCAAGACGGCCCCAGTTCAAATGATATCACATACTTCCTTCATATTTTTCTAGCTTTCTTTCTTTCTTTTGATGCTCCTCCCACGCATGTCACTGGCACATCTGCGAATAGCTGCAGCTTACCCAGGTCGGCCTATTTATAATCAAGACAATTCCCACAATATTTCATGGCGTTTCTGCAGAAATGACGCCTACAAAGCACCACAAACACCAACTTCCCCAACATTGTCAATGGCTGATCATAATCAGCGAGTATGCAGCCTGCGTTACTCTACACAGAACTCGATCCATATTTTCCAAATAAATGCATAATTTTGCAACATTACAGACACCCTAACTCAATAATAATCCTTCTTTTTCACTCCATACATCATAATACATTTCTCACGTGACATTCACAAAAGTAACAAAAGCTCTGGCTTTACTCATACCAAGCCCATTCAAATGCACAGGAACTCCACCCAAAACCCAACGTTGTGTGCAATCAAAACTTTTCACATATTAATCAAAAAGTAGCATGATATTTTCCATGAGCTATGAGTCTATTTAATACATCAGACTGGCTTGTCGCCACGCACTTAAATATACAGAGCGATGAAAACTTGCAAAATGAATTCCATAGTGCGAATCATTTTACAAAGCAGATTTCAAGAGTCTGTATGTCCCTTTGAGAGGGACAGTTTTCTATTTTTACACCGAGCACAGAGCCCACCTTTCTTGTCAACGCATTGCAGGTATGCAGGTCAGCATTACTATTTCTTGAACCCACACTCCAGCAGCACCATGGCCTACAAAATCTATATTATATACAGGTGTCTCTCTGCCACAGTGGCCAAATACCTCTGCATGGATCTAAAGCCACTGACTGGCCCTCTATTATTATGTAACATGAAATGTATTTAAAATAGGGCTGTACACCTTTATCTTTTTAACGATACGATACGTATCACGGTACAGTAAAACCGATACGATACGTATCATGATACGTATCGTTAAAATATATCAATGGGAAAATCACTAACAGCCTATTATGATGATAGTGGACAATGGAATTTAATGAACAAATTTTCTTAAATAACTCCAGACTGTTATGTAATGTCAGCGTAATAAACAGTCAGCTGACATTTTTTCTTCAAACTAGCCAAAACATCTGGGTAGCAGGTAATTTGTATGGTCAAAAACGCTGCTCAGCATTTCGTTTATTGCATCGTTATTATTAATAACGGTTATCAATACCCGTATCGTTATCTTTGTACCTGTACAAATGGTATATCGAGAACCGGTGTACAGCCCTAATTTAAAACTATATGAAAGTGTTTGAGACAACTTCATACTATTGAAGACCTGCGAGAATAAGTTACTGCAACACGTCCAGCAAATATACAAATATATATAATAATAATAAGTTATTACCATAAAACAAAATTTACATGCCAAAAATAAAAATTTCGTTTTGTGGTTGAGTATTCTAGGAATATTCTATGTAATGCAATGGTAATGTTGAATGACGTGAAACCAAAGGTGACATTATCAATTTACTTTCTTATCCAACTCTAGGACGACCTTGCAAAACTAGCCCAAGGTCGAGGGTCTCCAACACGACCACTTAAAACAGCTTGTGCGATGACAAACAAGGCTGTGACAAAGCTATCGAGACTGGTCAGCAGAGCAGTTGCCTTTGTTTAGCAGTCAACAAGATCGTAAACACTGTGTTGCTATCCTGCATCTCAGCTGACCTCTGGCTAGCACAGGACAGCCTGATCAATCATAAAGGCCTTTTGCATGAGCATGGCATATAGGCCAGGTATAGTAAGTTGATGCAATGTCACAGTGGTCCATGGTGCCCCACTTTTTCTTTTATAGTGCCAAAAATGCTAGTCTGCAGCTATCATACGTAATGATGAGATGATAAGGCTGGAAGTTTATGCCATGTTATCATCTACACCATGTGTGGGATCCTTTGCCCCACCATGGGTGGGATCCTTTGCCCCACCATATATAGACACTTGAGTCCATATATATATATATTTTATTACTAGAAACTGCGTTACACGATTCTTTAATATGCAGTATTCAATAAATATGAACATGGTGTCAACATGCTCAATATCAATCATATATGCCAAGAATCAAATACAGCTGTGTGTATGAACATGCATATCATCCAAAGCTGTGTTTGTCACGAATTGAAATATGATCCCACCATTGTTATTTTTTTCTAATTGCATGCTTGTGAAGGGTTTTCCATGAAGCAACAGTTACACGTTGATTGTTGGCACAGCTGACCAGATGCTGACAGTGTGCCAGTCAATGAAGGAGCCCCACAGAGGTGAACAAGTAATATTAATAAATGGCCTTCAGTTGACCTGATGACAGTTTAATCCCATCAGGAATACACACAGGAGTTCATAAAGGGATTGACCTAATGGCCTGGTCACTGCCATTGTTCAATGATGAGTCTTACTGACTGACTTCTGGGCGAACTCTCCGAGGAATTAATATGCACTATTATCAATATATAATACATGTGCATTTCGTAGATCTAGTTACATCGTATAATATCAGAATTAGGCACGAGTTAAAGGGACTTCAGGACTGCAACCTCAAGTTAATGTCAATGTGGGAGCACCATCAATTCATTGGCCTATTGCAGTGTCTTTATTCATCAGAAACTGATGTTACAACTCAACCCAACCAGTGCAAGTTAAGATGACAATTTGGTGATTTAAAAACCTGCACTTCAAATATTTACAACCCATTCACAAACACTTAATTAGCAAGGACCACCCATAAGCTTTTGACAGAAACGCTAATGGGCAAATGGATCGGTTTGACTTTTGTTAGTTGCTCCTGCTCATGCACACTGTAAAAATAAAGTGGTTGGGAGCGAGAAAAAGCCATGGGAGCGAAATAGGTGAACCCAGTCCACCTGACAGTAAAGCTCATCTATACACCGACCATTCTCAGGGCCATTGAATCAATCAGCTAGCTGCGTATCCGCGTAACAATTACAAGCAAAACAGAGAAAAAAAAAAAAGACAAAATCTGCAATGAAACTTGAAACGACCAAGGACGCAGTTTTTTTCACTAAGCCAGCTGACTGAGAGGAAGGTCGGGGGCCTAATTAAACCTAAGTCGAAGGACACTTGCACGCATAACACCTACGTCATAGAGAAGACCATTAGGAAAGGCCTTGTGGAGCACTTGAAGCATATTAGGGAAAAACGCGAGGGGAGGTCAGTATCATACAACTGATATGAAATAGTTAAATAGGCATTTCTCTCTGCATGAAACATCTCAAGGGCAACTTAGTTAAAAAAATATGACGTAATTTCGGCCTCATTCGACCTAACCCATGGCCATGGGGCTTGCCAACTGAGTCAGTAGGGTTCTACATGGCTGTGCACTGAACCAACTTACAATTGTTGGATTAAGTTACCCTTGATCGTGGGCAGCCCACCATTAACCTCGTTGTAAACTAGCACTGACATCATAAATGTAGTAGATTCATATAGTTCATACACCCACTAACACCATTTTGTAACAAGGCCTGACATCACACCTGAAGTACACCCACACACATCTTCTAAGCTGTCAAACCCTGAATACCAAAGCTAACATTTCAAACCCGAAAACACTACTTTCACCCAGATACGCAAGTGCTGTTCATTTCATAGCACTGAGTTCAGCTTGATGACCTATTCTTCCACATAAATGATGCAATTATTAAGCCCTAAATTGGCCCTAATAGATATGCAGCTGTTTGCGTTGCTCTGGTTGTGCGGGGATCAACAAATTGGGTCTTGGTCCAAGCAGAAGAGACCACTAATGGGTGTACTCCAAACGAGCCCAGAGAATGCAATGACAGACCCAGAATTCTTGGCTGTTGGCACGACATGGCCCTGTTGGCGTGCAGCCAGCTTCCTTTAACACAAATATCAATATTAGTTCTATTGATTGAGCCATTTTAAACAAAGCAGTTACTCTTAATACAGCTGGTCGGATGCTGGTTGCATGAGGGAGGCAGGTCATCACCTTCACCAGTGCCTGCAGCAGCAGCAACAATACAACAGGAGCTTGGGCATCATCCGTCAAATAGGAATCCCTCAAGTTGCTTCTTTCAGCCAAAGAGAACAAAGCAGCCACCACTAAGAAGCTGTATTGACGACTGCTATCTGCTACTTTGCAGTTCATCCATGTTTATGGCTCCTTTTGGAATCATATGTTATTTTCTTTTATGTATTAACTTCCCTTTTCTTCCTTCTGTCTTTCTATAGGAAGATGAGCTAACAAGCTTGTTCTCCACACCCTATCAAGTTATCAACTGAAACAAGACATTCTAGATGGACTCAAAGAACCCTGTTTTTTTTTTGTTTTTTTTTTGCCCTTTACCTTCAAAGAAACCATAACTGTTAGCAAGGATCACAAAAATACACTACAGTCACTGCTAATACTTTCAACAGTTAACCAGGGTTGGCAAGTTTTGGACATGATCGGTTAAAAATCTGGTTTCAACCGTCCTGTCCAAAACTGTTTTGGACAGGGTTTTAGACACCTGTCATTTTTAAGGGAAATTAAGCCAAATAAAATGTTTAAAAAAGCTAATAAATTCACTTGATTAGGGATCATATTAACTGTACCATGAACATAACATTTCTGTTGGGTTAAAATATTACCCCGTTTATATCTTTATCAAATTTGAGCAAAGTATATTTATTCTATTTTGCCATAGACTCACTAGGAGTTTGAAATGACTAGCGTAGTAGTTTTTGACCCAACCCTGCTGTGAACAACATATAATGTATAAGGAAACTCAGCAAGCCAGTTGTCCAGTGTCCATGACATCAAGAGCAATTTGAAAGGAAGGATGAGCACAGATTTGGGGGCAAGCAGTACCACTATGCAACAGCTTATGAGAGGGTCAGCAGAGCCCACGTCCATTCCCTTCATTGTACCAAGGACTGACCATTGCGTGACTATACTGATGAACATTGCATTGGTCAACATCACTGACCTAATGACAGTTTTCTGAGCGCCTGCTTTTCTTTTTTCATTTCTCTTTATCTACTCGTCTATTTTCGAAGGGTTGGTATTATTCCACTATCTGAATCTCTAACACTACGCTGGAATGTCGAAACATCCAGGAAAAATCCTGGTTATCCATGGCAATTTCTATGTGACGTATTATATCTCACGATACCCGACTCCATGCACGAGAGGCAAGATTGCAATACACATTAAGAAACAACGATGAAAATTTCACCACCTACAAAAACAGAAAATTGACATGTACGTCATCGTGACACCTGACACTTCAAAGAAATCCCATACATATTCTGAGAAGCCATTTTGCTCAACACAATGAATAGTAGCCATGTTGGTAGCATCCCAAAATATCCCCACTAAATGTACAGTACACAGTGTATAAAAGCCAATACCTAGTACAGTAGTACTTGGTGTGAACATTTTGCGAGGCACCTCTTGGCTTTGCATGCTACATGCTGTTCTCATCTGCAACCTGACAAACGCGCTAAGATGCATATTTAAAGCATTTCTCTTCAAATCCAGTGGGTCCAACGTGTCCCAAAGCATGTAGTCTCATTGATGAGGGCCATATTGTGAACCTTCCCCTCTCCCACTTTTTCTTCTCTTCTAATCTTTCAAAATTTAATGAGAAACATTTTTCATCAAATACAGCTGTACGTGACGTGGTGCACTGGGTAGACGACCATGGGTAGACCGAGGTACCAAGCACTAACAACCAGCTTATTCCCTTGTACTTGTCCTATTCTCCCTATTCGCTTATTTCTGCAAATCATAACATGTTTTGACGAGACCACACGCAAAGGCAGAATTTAAATTAATAACCTAATAATAAATCTAAATGAATTGAGTCATGAATTAAATCAGAGGCGAAGTTGTCAGGTCGACAAAGAATGACTGAGCACGCCACTCATTCCGCTTTAATCCAACTATTTCCACTGCATCTCACTGAATCTTGGCCAATCACCACTTATATGCTGATCAATCACAGGACCAGTGAGTGGTGCCAGTCTGCTGTGAAAGATGCTCACTAAGGAGCCATGCTTCATCGCCATGATCCTATGACTGACAGCTCCCTAAAATCTCCTACTGCCAACTCCCTAGGTCTCCTTTAGTCTACCTAAGTCTCCCCCACTAAGTGTGATGTTCCATGAGACACCACTCAGCAACACACCAATATTTGCTCTATGCTTTATTTGGCCCCAGATGAATGAAACTGTTGCAGCCAAGTTTGCATGTCTTCAAAAGTAATCAAGAAAGACCTCTTGAATCTGACCTCTTGTCTTTTGAAAGAAGAGCAACTTCGATCCTAATCTCTACATCCTTTTTGCGCAGCAGTGCCATACATACCAAGCAGTTCGAACAAACCTAGAAGTTCGGTATTGTCTACTCGAGTACATTGAAAACAGCACATCCATGACAAAACATTTCCTTAAATTCTACACAAGTGTTCTTGCAATCGTACAATGGCCTTTCATCACTAATTACCAAGTTGTAGCGCTCTATAGATCAATATTACACGCAACCCAAGCACCAATGATTCCTATATTTGATTCTGCAGACCACCTACTCATTGATATACAATGGGGCTTCGACTAATGACCTCTTCTATTAATAGTGCACACTACATACACAGGCAGTATGTGCTGTGGAAAAAACAGCTACATATTGTGACTCATAATGATCTGATTAATATAATATTGGGCTCCGTTTCATATTGAAAATTGCAGCATCGTGATGACAAAAGCAGAGGCTAAAAGGGTTGCAGCATTTTCGTGCAAGCAACACAGGGCAGGTCGGCTTCATCCAGGTAGCAATAGACATCAAAGGAGTTGACGAGGCATCAACAGAATCCACGGTTAATCCCTCCTTTGTGACACTTTCGATCAACATCACTAACAAACCTGCCTGACAGTAGCAGCAGCCTTGCAAAAAGGGTGCATGAGGATGCTGGAGGATGCTCTGGTTGCTGAGGGGGCACCTCTACTCCTGTCTTCATGATCCAAGCAACCTTGGCGTAGTCAAGACAACCTGAGCCCATTTAGTTCTACACGCCATGTGACGTCATTAAAAGGCATTCTTAATAGCTAAAGAAAAGTTAATAGCTTTTATATTATCAACACCATCAAATATTCATTAATACGCTTTGGAGTGCTTTTGTGTGATGTTTTGGAATTTCCTTTTTGACAACTCCTCCGCTGTTAGCTGCATATGATGTGAATATGCTGCTCGTTACATAACCCACCCGAGAGCAAACCAACATAGTGCAATGTTATGCACTTCTCGGGCTCATCCAATATGGAAGGGTGTTCAGGGCCAAGCAAGCCATCTCTTGCATGAGTTCTGGGCCAAGTCGGACTTAATGGGGTTTTTATGAGGCCATAGCCCACCTGACATGGTAGGAGCTCCCAGAAGAAGGGTATTTTATTATAGTCCCACATGCTAGGCAGGCCACAATCCAAGCCTGCCCCATGCCATACACTTTGCTATCGATGGCTCTCAGTGTAAATATTTCCCTATGTCGTACACAGTACTACACACCACTGGGTTGTGGGGCAGGATCGAGTTGTTCTCCCTTCTAGGCCAGGCTGGCCGCCCACTGCATGCCTTGCAACCAAGCCTGTCCTTGATCCGCCTAAGGTCTTGATCCGACCTTGATCCTGTCACTGAGTGCATTTCCCACCTATCTCTCTGTCACTATTACCAACCCACAATACACACACATGCTCAATTGTCAATGCCATAGTCAATATCATTGCCAATGCTATCATACAATTTACTGGCTGATGTTCAATGCCAGCCAATTCATGAACTGAATAAATTACTTCTTTGCTATATGACCATTAACGACTGACCTTCTCTGAGCTTATCACAAAGACATTCAATTAGTCTTTACGTCACAAACAGTCCCATAAATCACGTTTTGTGACTTTTTTTTTCTTCTTAAAATAAAAAGGGGGGGTAAAAAACGTTTCACCAGTCAATCATGATTTGTCTTTGAAATAGACGTATCTGAGCACGATTACAGCTAAGCGTGCTTTTAAATTTTCCATTTTTAAACAAACGTCTTTTACGTCATTCTTACGCCGATCTCACAATCTTATTTTACAGTGTAACTATGCTATAAGTCATACTCCACTGTTTTACCTATGCTTTCTGCATTAAATCGTTTTCTTTCCCCCTTCTCCTTCTTTGGCTTGATCGCACTTTCTAAAGGTCTTTGACCTTTTCCAAAACTTGTTTTCGAAATTACTTCAACTAAAACTTGTTTTCGAAATGATTTCAACTAATATCCTTAAAACTCAACACAAAAGACATCAAAATATGAAAGTTTCAGACAATAAAGGGCAATGCCATTGTCGTGATCAGACAGAATAGCTTATACGAGTCACACATTGTGGCTTCCTGTATTCACGATATCTTTAGTAACAAGTCCAACTGACAAAAAAAAAAAAAAAGAAGGGCAGGACACGAGCCGACACAATGGAACAGAAAGCGATATAACCTTGGGAGAAAAACATAACCATGTGCCGTGGCAGTAAACCCAAGTTCGTTCTGAACAATGCAAGGGTAGATGGCACCTGTACGGCTAAGCTCATCACATAAAACAGGAGCAAAGACCTTCAGCCGTCGTCTGCCAAAAGGCTATTTCTATGTTTTCATTGCAAATCAATAGAAGGAATGGCCGGGAAGTTTGATTACATTAGAATGAGTTGGCAACAGGCAGAGGCAGCAATCAAGCAGAAGGACCAGAGGAGCCGAGAAGACGTGGTGGAGGAGACAGCAGCAGCTGTGGCAGGTCAGCATGGCCAGCCAGTGACCAGGCCAGCAGCCTTCCTGTAACTCCCACACTGCCCTAATGCAATCACCCAGCTGCAGTCTACTGATGAGGGCCAGCATGACACGCATGCATAAAATATTCCATGTCCCCAGCTGATGTAAACAAACGTAGCCGCTGCAGCGCTCTCTACCTCTTCCTCCTCCTCCTGCTGCTGCTGCTGATGCTGCTGGCAGTGAGCATGAAGCATTGCAGCAACTGCAGCATCAGCAGCAACCAGCACAATCTCTTCTCTCTGCCTCCGCATCATGTGACAACAATGCATGCATGGCAGATGCATTTTAACACACACCCCTGTTCCAGCATGATCTTAAGCAGGATGCGGGAGCCCCGCATCATTGGCAGGCAAGAGCTGCGGTTGCTGCTGCTGCTGCTGCAGGGGCGCATCATTTTGGGCAGTGCTCACTGAGCTAAAGCAGGCAGGCAGGCAAGGCAGGCTGCAGGAGCAGTACAATGGCGCGAGAGGAGAGCAGCAGGCAGGGGCCGGCCACCTCTCAGCAGCCCAACCAGCTCATCACTATGGAAGGCTTGTCAGCAGAAGCTGGTCGCTCGGACGGCTTCTGTCCATCTAATTAGCCCCATGCAACTATTTCGCCACACTGCCTCCTAAGCGCTGCACCACACATACTGTCCAGCCAGGACCACCATTTCTAACCCACGATCGAATGTTTATCATGCGAGTCACATGACCTGCCGGAACTACTTTTCTAGGGTTTTACTTATGAAAATAGGCCAGGCTGGGGTTAGGGCTGTGTCTTGATAAAGGTCTTGATTTGGGAATTAAGCATACTAGGCCGTCGGAGCAGGACGATGTATTGAGAATGTTGGAGGAGGTTGGCATTGAAAGCGCTTGTGTCTGTGTTTTTGATTGGCAGGGGCGTAGGGAGGGGCTTCGTATGCATTAAGTGGAGCACAGCGGCGAGCAGCAGCAGCAGCAGCAGAAAAGATGCAGGCCTCACTCACTCCGCGCAGGGTGGGATGATGCTCAAGGCAGTGCATCCCTATAATCCATGCTGCTGCTTCTCATGTTCATTACCAAGACAACACAACCTCTCTTGCTTTTTCTTCCCCTTTTCCTTGTCACTCTTTTTTGCAGCGCGTACAATTCACGTGCAGCCAGTGTTTACAAACTGCCTCGCTCATCAGAAATACAACTCCCAGGCAAGGCTTGTGAGTATGGCACCCCACCGACTGCAACCTTCGTTGTTGTCATCCCTCTGTCCGATTGTAGAGCCATTTGAGGGCTTTTGAACCCATATGACCCGACTCCTGAACTGCCGGTCATTCTGACAGTGCCCTTACATAAGGACAACAACAGCGCTTCTGTTTCCCATGTTTATAACAAGTCGTATATACAAACAGCATGTCAACATCCCGTGCCAAATGCATAGGTTTGGATCTGTAAACCATTGGCCTTTTGTTGAAAGGACGAAGCACAGAGGTCGTTGGGCTTGGTTGAGCACAAAATGTTCATTTGTTGACGAGGTCAGGAGCTGGTGTTGCCATCATCCATCAGCCCTAACACCCTGCATGAGCCAGGCGTATTACCCTGCATTACTAACCTTATTCCTTCTCCTAACCACATGTAAGACTTGAGAAAGACATGCTAAACCAAACAACTCGGACCGTCTCTCTTCTCAACAGTACTCAGCGAGAGTGTTTGCCAATATTAACATCACGTTTAACGTACATGGTAGTTCTTCTGGTTTCAATTGACCTAGCCCCATTTAAACCCAAGAGAAAGGAAACTACTAACACGAAGGACATTACAAGTGAGATATAAAAACCTCAAGATAACCTTTCATGCAGTTTGTGACAGGCAGTTCTGTTGGAAATACCAAAAACAGTTTACACTTCAGCCACAGAAGAATCGTGATGGTGAGGGGTACATTACATGCACTTTGTATGACACTTTGTCCTTGGGAACCAAGCGACGACTTTTGAGCCCCATGGACGAGTTCACTGAATTGCCAAGGGGACAGTAACAACCCTGAGACCTTGGGCTACATTCATGCTATGTGCATTTCCCCAGAGAGATACCCGAACAAGGGTTAGGCTGATACTGAAATGATGCATGTGGCCTTTGTAGCCAGCCATTCATCTGGTGAAAGTTCATAGAAGCAAAGGGACCAGGAGCAAGCGGCCACAAGATGTGATTATGCCCACACCTCTACCCCACGGCCCACCAAGGCCAGCAGGATAGCCCAGGCCAGCCCACCCTAAGCCAGCAGGTGAAAAGGTGATTGGACAGCAGTTATGGCCTAACCCCCCCCCCCCCCCTTATTTTTTCACAATCCTTGATGCAAGCAAACTACACGAACAAGCCAACCAAGTTGAACTGGCCAGCCCAACAGGGGTGTTCGCCAGATGTCGCCAGTGGTAGTTGTAAACACATCGGTCGTTGACCTCTTTAGCTCGGTCAACTCCACGATACTCGCACCATGGACGTATAATACGCGGTCAACTTCTTCGTCACTTACACAACAAAACCACTTTTCTGTCACTGCTATAATACATGTACCATAGAGAGGAAGGAAGAAAAAAATATCATTTTACCCTTTTCTGACAAGAGATTTTTGGCGGCGGTTCATTCTTTCATCTTGAAAGTCCTTATTTTGGAACTTCTTTCAATGGAGCCTGCATCTCAATGGGAATTTTGTGGGGAAGCATTTGAGCTTGGGATGATTTTTTGCCTGGCTAGCCATGTGTTAGCCTCATATGTCACACTATTGGCCGACATTTGCAGGGGAGCAAAAACCTACACACTTTTTTTCTCTGCTAATTGCAGCGTGCCCTAAAACTCCATGCAACCCAAGCAATGTGCTCAGTCGCTGTCGACTACTAGGCCAGTCTGACCAGTACTTGTATTCTTGTGAGCATCGAGTCTCTTCACGTGCTGTAATTAACATTACCACGTGTCATCCTCAACGCGCTGTAAAACAAGATCTATTTTCTGCTTTCATACTTTCATTCATGACATTTCAGCACACGCGAGTGACGTGACCTTTCCAAACTCTCCATCTCTCAACACTTCCTGTAATCAACTCTGCTATCACGAGTAAATATAGAATAAATATAGAAATATAACAGAATAATTATAGTTACGATCGTTAACTACTTACTAGTTAATTTATGCACGTAATTTTGACTTGATGTATTAAAATGCTCTATTAATTCTCATAGGGTCAGTAGACATTTACATTCTACGCAGTTCCCTTGATGTGTTTGACTTGCAAGAATTTCGCAATCTCACAACCCTGCCAAGTACCAGTCTATTTGTTTAGACTTTCGTGACCAGGCCAACTGTTGTTGTGATCAAATCATACACTGCTCAATAAACATTAGGGTACAATCCCAGATTAATATCATTGATTTTTTTAAGCAGATGTCACTCCAAATAACTACTTCATAACATGTTGCAATTGAATGGTTGTGAATAGGACGGAGTTATGATCAATCCCTTTATGATCAGCCTTCATACAATGTAAACTGTGCACATACAAGACCCGCCACGTGGGGGCTGTGACTATAATTAGCTCCATAAACAACAAAAACAAGTCAATAAGGTGAAGGTCACTTGCTACACACCCCCCTCCCTTCCTCTATACTCAAAATCAATTACCCAAACATTGGGAATTCAGTTCCAATGTCTAATATATCTATATGTAAAGACTATGTCATTGGACTTCCCTTCCTATTAAAACCCAATTTTTATTGACCTTAAAAACTCGGTACATGTGACTCCTGTCACACACAACGATACTAGTTTCCAAGAAAAGCCTATTTTAAAATCTACGTCATTTACGTATGACCAATGTTACCCACACTACCACAGCAATCTTAAAATAGATATCTTAGGCGGAAAGTGGCTTATAAAGTTTACATATTTTGGGTAACTCAAAAGAAGCATTATTTCGTTTATATAAAGGAACTGGTGGATGGCTAGGCTAATAATGGTTTTGCGTGGAGCCATATCCTCAGTGGAAAGCACTAAGTTGCCACAATTGATCACTCTGGGCCCTCTCCAAAGCACTACACACATAACCTAAGCAGATGAAGAGACAAACTGCAAGACAAAGATGATTAACTAGATGTTGTTTTGACAAGACTACCAGAGCAAAAGTTTGTGTGGCCTGCACCAGAGAACACTGATCCAGGAATACAGACACTGCTAATGAATAAAAACATACAAGTAGCAAGCTGTCATATCTGCTAACTACCTTCCCTGTCATCTTTTTCTGATGATGCAAGCGTTACATCTTGGCTAATAATGTTTCTGTTTACATACTGTGCTTGATTTCAAGCATGCCAGATATGAATATTACAAGTAGAGCACGATATTTTAAGGAATGGTGCAAACTGCCCTGAAATACTTCGGGTTATACTTTACCTAAGATCAGTAAAGAGGAATGTCTGTCACTCAGTGGTTTCTTACTTTTATCAACCTAGTGACAACCTTGGCAACTTCAGGCTAGTTTCTAAATTTTTGAATCTGCAGAGGAATTTAGCATCACCCACGATCTATGAGAGTTTCCAGAACCAAGAATTTTAGGGGCATCTTACAAGGAAAACTGCTCCCAGGTGTCGAAAAAAGAAGCTAATCTGACACAGCTCTGACAACTAGCACATCATATGAAACAAGTGGCCAGGATCGTCACAGATTCTTTATGCAGGTGAATGCCACATTTCTGCAGACCCTATCGACACGAAATCGACATCCTACACCCACAATACCCTAATGTTTACAGCTTTGGTTTCTGTGATAATTCCACCCAATGGGAAAGGGACAAACTTGACCTACAAAAACCAACTAGTGACCTGAGCTACGTGCAATTCCACATGCTGACGTGCAGCCATTTCTAACGCCTTGCATGCATGCGTAACCTGTCATACGACAAAAAGAGGCAGAAATATTCAAAGGATCTTAGGTTATTGGGGGAAAAAAGAACATCTGGGGTAATTGTTGAAGTTTCTTTCGGTGCATATCATGTGCCTTACTTCTACAGCCCGAGGAGGTGGTGTTTTTGCAATTCTTTGTGTTCAAGTTTTAGCTCTACACCACTTCCAGCTTGTGTAAATTATTTGACCAACATTATGTACAAAAATAAAGACATGAGCGGTCAACACAGGAAGTTCGTGCAGTTCTTCGCATATTTCTGCAAAATCATCAATCAGGGTTGAAAGGGGGGTGTTGGTATTTTCCGCCAGCATGGAGGTCAAGAGGAGGGGTTTGATAACTACCCGTATTGACTGTGCTAAATGCGACCATAAATTACCCTGTCCTATTTGGGTAGTGGCCTGGAGTGGACAGTGGGCAGGACACGAGGAGGACGCAGGGCTCCATGCCCTGAGATGACCTTCAGTGACCTCTGTCAAAGAACCCCAAGCAAGATCCAACCCCAAAGCGGCCTCAATACATTGCAGGGGTGGGTGGCAGCGGGGTGAAGAAGTTTTGCAAGGCAAAGAAAGGGGACAGGGGTGCGGGGCAGACTAATGAGATGGTTGTGGGTCATTTTGCGCGGGCTAGCTGCCTTGCCCTTTGCATCCACACACCTTGCTCTACTCAACAGACCCTAAACTAGTAAAGATTCAGAAGTCAACTTCTCTAAATCTTTCATTTGTAACAGATCAAAGAATGCATGGCCATTGTATCTCAAATTAATGTCAGCCCACGGTTAAATTTACTACATGGAATCTGATGAAGAGCTTTCCCAAACAACATCGTCACAAAGAAACAGTTGAATGGTTTTAACACCAGTTGAAGTATTGCGAAGACCCAATGACACTTAGATTGTCCATTCATGAATGGGTTTGATTTAACTGGGGGGACCTTACATTGCATTGTGCTCAAACCAACCCAGCTTTGTCCATCTGTCTTATCTTTCATCTCCAAGGCCAACTGCTACATTGAATTTTAATATACCTTGAAAGGCTTTCCTTTTGTTAAACACACAAGATGAAGAGGTTTGTGTTTGCTAAGTTCATCGTGTGTTCACTGAGCTAGCAGTTCCCATTGAGCTAGCTTTCAGTCAGCTGCATCACTGTCCATGGACCAGCTAGATAGAAGACAGAAGATAGAGCATGAGCAAGGCCCACCAGAAAAGTAGTGCATGAGGCTGGCTATGGATGTGACCCTTTCCCCGGCCAATCACTGCTACTTCAACACCTCCATCCTTACCAACAAGATTACTGTCAAAATACCACCGTTAACAGCCAAACGACTGCAGCTACATAAACACACTCTGCTCCCTATCAACTTTACCTTTCGCCATGAAAGTAATACCAGGAATTCCGCCCTGCACAGGTATAAGGCAGCGTTGACAGGTCCTGTTAGTCCACACACTAAATACTAATAACCATGGCTGACCTGTCCCCTGCTTGTGTTACTCTTGAGCCTTCCACTGCTTCAATCAGTTTAGAATATTGAATCGGTATTCAACCATTCCCTTTCTACAATGCATTTTAATATAACAGACCCCCACTGGGTCACATGCAATTTCTTGCTAACTGCGCAATAACACGCCTTACAACTGTCACATTCAGAGGACAATCTGATTAACTTTCAAAAATTTCCCAAGCTACTTGTGTCTACTTTTTAAAAGAAGCGGAGTGTCCTCACGCCTGCTTTTTTTTTTTTTTACCTACCAAAAACTATATTCTTAGTTAACACTTTAAGCTTGTCACTTCACAAATACATGGCTGTTTAAAAAAAAAACACCAAAGCATGCAGTACATGCAGTACATGCAGTACATGCAGCTTTTCGGTTTCGTAACATTTTCGTTACACCACAATGGCATGTTTACCAGTATTTAAAACTGACTCGCTAAAGAGTGACAGCTCTTGAAGTCTCGGTGCTCATTTTTAGAACATAACTATAGCGTGCATTAATGCATAGGTATATATATGCTTGTGCACACAACCCATATATCAAGCAAGCAGACCATAGCAGGTCTTTGCCCTATGGCTGCTGGTCCACTCAGCCCGGCTCAGGCCTGTACCTTTGACATAGGTGACACATTATGTGCCAAAACAGGTAGACTTATACACCGGCCCTAGGACGTTGTTAAGGGGGGGGGGAGGGGCAGTGATTGGTGTATGAAGTGCGTTGCTTGTTCTAGCAGGCTGCATTGGCAGGCCAACAAATAAGACCGCTAGTTGTCTGCATGTCAGGCGAGTTTGTCCCACTGCCAAGGGCCCTTGTGATTATTTACCAGTCACACCATTGACAGCCTTTTACTCCCCACTATTCATCTTACAAAACAACTGTTGATTGCTGTCTTTGTGACAGTCTCTTTTTCTCACACACATCATCCCATTAACTTCTACCTTCAGGTCACTACCTGGGACTATCCTGCGGTCAATGACTTGCGCATTCATTTTGCCATACATACAGAGTATCACTGTCGTTTTGACCGCACTACAAATTCATTGTTGGTGCAAAAAAAGAAATAATGGAGTCATGGTATTTTATAGTGTGAAAATTGACAATTTGTAGCATTTACCATTGGGGCACAAGTATTCCCATGAATAAAGTGTCCAACATTGTGAGCGACCCCAATAATATTTCACACTTCATCTAAATCTCTTTATTATAATATTCAGTTCTGTAGTGTGACAGTAGTGGCATCTGGCTCCCATTGCAGCAGAGAGACCAGACCAAGCAGAGTCTGAGTGTAGTGGAATGTTCGTGTATCCGATGGCAAATTCAAATGCGAAGCAAGATGTATGAGACAGTCAACACGAGTGCATGGCTGGTGAATTAGCATAGCAAACAAAAGCTGCTTGACATTGTGGAGGGAGGCGAGATTCATGTTCACATAAGCTGCTATTTGGTCGGAGCATGTGAGGCAGTTGACCTGGGCATCAGCAGCATCAGCAGCAGCAGGAGCAGCAGCAGCAGTTGCGATCTGATGTGATTAGGAGGCGCATGGGACAGGACTGGCCCACAGTTGCAATGAGAGTAATTCCAAGTGGCTGATGAGGCAAGCGAGGAGGCAGACCGAAGCAGAACCAGGCATTTGGGCCAGACATTGGAGGATAGGGGATGGGGTGAGCTCTGCTGACCGTCATCATTAGGCAGCCAAGAGGACATTTGCCATTCATGAGTAGAGCAGTGGTCTCCACAGTCAGCCATTGCCTCCAATGTGTACAGCAAGATGGAGGGATCAGCCAGCAGATCCACATTCGCAGGAGCACTGCTGCTTGCTGCTACTGCTGCAGGAGAGAGAGAAAGAGAAAGGAAGAAAGAGGAGGAGGCAACTGATCAATCTGTGCAGCAGCTCTTCTACAGGCCCCTGCTTCGGGGTGCAGGCCATTAATGGGGGTTCCCCACCCATGCCTGCACTATGCCCAGCACATTTCAAGACCTGCCTTATCGCTGGGATATGCCATTAGCCCCACTGACAAGTCTTGTATTGATTGACTACAGATGCGACGTTCTTTCTGCCCTGTCACCCCAAAAACCCCAAAACAAGGGCCATTTCTCCAACCTCTCTCACCATGCATGTCACCATGGCAACCACACTAACAATATACTCCTGCATGATGCATCAATATATTAGTCGATTCAGTGGGGAATACGAGTATAAATAATGCTTTCATTTCTCTTATAGATGACCTTTTTCATCCCATCCCACTTACGACTGTATATTATTCTGCACCATACCAGTAATACAGTTGCACTTGGTTGTAAATCGATAGGCAAACAAGTAGCTTCCGCACAGAGTAAATAATCGCCACCTCAAACCCGATGTTCGCCAGTCCCTGAAGCTATAATCGCTAAAAATAAAATATGAATCGTCCATCAAAGCTGAGACATTTCTTTGTGACGCGGACGAGCCAAGCTCTGGCGCAGCAGTAGCAGCAGTAGCAGAAGAAGAATCAGCAGAAGAAACATCATCAACAGATGTAAATCGTGCAGGTACGCATCAACAAACCCAATTTGAAGCTAATTTGCAAAAGAATTAGGTCACGTGGGTCACGAACTAGGTCAGGGCGTTCTATTGACGTTCCAACAAGTCCGAACGCTTTCAGTGAATACCAAATTAAGGGAAAGCAGGAAGGAAGCACCCATGGAAGATGAATTTTCTCTTGCACTAAATATCTTATTTTTCACTCTTTTTTTGTTGTTTTGCAAATGATATAAATGCTTTCATTGATATTCGTCACATTAAACTTCAGTCCTATAGTGCTCCGTGTCAGCGAGCAACCACATAGCGCAAAATACCAACACAAACGCCCCCTGAATTTTAACACCATAACATCAGAAATTACTGGATTTCTTTGTGTTTTTCTTGGCTACTGTTATTGTGCAGAAAAAAGAAAAAAAAAAAATTCAAAAAATTAATTTTATCAAAATCAATCAACACTGTATAATGCTGAGCTCACGAGATATGCATCTGTAGAAAAACAGAGCACTTCTCTTTGGCACATGTCAGGCTTATCAAAGTTATGACTTCAAGGGAAAAAATCATGACCTAGTTTTTTGTCAGTCAGCACTTTTTTATGCCCATATCGTTTGTGTCAGTGGTTCACAAAAAGTAATTTGGCGTCTTAATTTAGTACGTGTGGCCCAGTGCTCCACAGCTGCCCTGCAATCATAATGCAATAGAGGAGGCATTTAATATATATGGCAAATCGGCCTTAGTAATTACGATGGCTTGCTCAGATTATTTGCCTTGCAGGATTAATTCCATCATTTCCATAACATGCACGCTAATAATTCAATAAGAGATGAGCATGCACAATAAATGCATTAGGCTTCAGCAGCACTCATAACCTGCCTGCCTCAGTGGCCCATAAACTTGCATTAGTTTCTCATGGCAGACACAGGCACTGTAAACAACAACGTGCACTTTCCCAAGTCACCTCTGTCCTGTATAGCTACTCAATTCCTTCACCAACGTGACCAGTGATCTTGGATCTGGCTGGACTTCACAAAAACAACACAACCTGATGCATGATCATATGGTCTTCGTAGGTCGTATGTGTCAACAGAATTTTGCCAAAGTACACAACAAACTAACTCAAATACATTAGTTTCTTTGCCAAGTCATATAGACGCCAACAACCAAACGATAACTCCGCTGGATCATCAATAACTTATAAGAGTGTTTCGTGCATGTTTCAAAGTTCTATAACCATGAACTGGTATACACCGCATTAATATTTGAAATTCTCCATTTAAACCCTATCATCAGTTACAATTATTCACAAATGCATGAGCATTAAATGGTATTTTCGGTTCTACCAAATGAGACGTGAATTCATTGTGCAGATGTACATTATCATTGCCCAATAAATAAGTAATTGCTTTTGAAAGTAAGAAAAATGTCCACCCTTAAATACGTAAAAACCGCTTAACAGCGAGTCACCCAATATGGCAACATTTTTATCAGCATACACAATATGTAATAATGTCAATGCACTTGTCCAACAAGATCATTGAATGCATTTACAACACCAGGGACCATGATCTGCAGGATAGCCATTGCTGACAGGTCTGCCTCGTAAACAAAGCCCAAGCTATACAGGGATTTGGTTAGCCCATCAATCCAAACACACACAGCTCAACCACATACAATACAGCAACAAAGCTTTACATTCATGACTAACTGATAACACAAAAACATGAGTCAGACTGTATCTATTTTTTTTGTTTGTTATCAAAATGGAAGGCCATTGATGTACCTGAAGTTGGATACAGCCATGAGTGAGCTAAATTTTTCTCATCCAGATTTGATCATGTACATATTTTACATAGTGTTTACAAAAACAGATGCAACATTCAATACAGCATTCAAGTAAATGTGGTGAACAAAATCTTTTTTTCACCTGGTTTTAAAAACTATGTACAAACACCAAATGAATGGATGAAGCTACCTAAACATCCCTAGGATTTTAACACTGAAGTCTAGTCATGCTTTGGGAGTGTTTATAGCTTGAAGTTGTCCAGAGTAGAAATGGATCCTAATGATGTTGTATCTCTAACCATCTCACTACATGATGAGTGGCTGTTGCTGAAGCCGAAGCACCCCATCAAGTCATAAAATGCCAAACCCAATTTCAAGGGGCTTACAAAAATGCAAGAAGGGTTCTCTCCGATCTGCACAAAATCTGGACCCATGATGGCTTCATATACCTGATCACTTGTTATCAAAACAACAATCATAAGGATCCAATTCTACTCTGTACAACTCCCAAGCTATAAACTGATATATGATTGTGGTCAACACAATGTCGGATTTCAGATAACCAAGAAATCCAAATAGATGTTATATTACAAAAGTTTGTAAAGACTCGAGCACTGATGCATGATCATTGGTCTCTCCGGGTAAATTATTTAACAGAATTCTGCTAAAATACATAACCCACAAATTCAAGTACATTTAGTTACCTTTGCAACTCATTTAAACACTAAGACTGCTTTTACGATTATATTATACAAAATTGATTCAAAATTACATCATAAGCTTCTCATATTCACAGAATTTACATCAATTACGGGCAACTACACCTCTAGTTACAGCAGCTGCAGTGATATTCTCAGCTGCATACCACCCCACTACCTCGCAAATGTACGAAATTATGAGAAACAGCATCTCTAGCTCACACTGACAAATATTCCCTGATAAAAAAGAATGATATTGAGAAAAAGCAACATGGGAAGCCAAACCTTAGTTCTATCAGATTACCCCAACTACATGACACTGCTAGGAAATAGGAGTTAGATTATCAATTTTAGTACAACAGGGTGAAAAACAATGGGCCAGATTACACATATATCATCCAGGTCAACAACACAATCCCTTTTCGCTATTTACAGCTATTTATTTCTTCCTTTCACAATGTTGCAATATTAAATTACCTTTCAACTATAAGATAACATAGTATATATACACGATACCCTTCTCAGATTTACACTCTGATTCACTTTGATATTACAGATTTAATTCGCTGGGTTTTGATGTGAAAATAAAATATTAAAGGACAAAATATTGATTCAAAAAGGTAAACAAGTTTTTGTATAATACACATGACATTTGGAGACAATTTGGTTTTATTGTTCATATTAATATATTTATCTATGTGGCCACTAAATGAAATTAATGGAATTGAATGACCGATGAAGAAAGTCTTACAATCAAAGCATAAAATATGCCTATTCTTTTTGTTGAAGATTGTAATACAGGGAAATTATATTAATGTCATATTAAGAAGTTTAAATGATGAATTAAAAGCAATAAAGGTATGGATTGATAGTAATAAATTATCTTTGAATGTTACTAAAACTCAATATATGATATTTTCACATAAAAAGTACCACATTCAAATTATATAAGAAAGAAAATCGCAAAAGTAATAAGCATAATATCAAAAGCTAAACGATACTTAAAAAAGGCTACACTTTCGACTTTATAATTCATTTATTCTACCATATTTGTCATTAGGCCTTGAAGTTTGGGGGTCAATGATCCAGTCTTACACCATTCCATTACTCATTCTACAGAAGAAAACAATTCGTATCATAACTCCTCACCTCATTTATCCCCATCTTGGCCTCTCTTTCAGCCATTAAACCTTTTACCAATTGATACGTTGCATTTTAAAAAAATTTTATTTTTATGTATGAAATCGAAAAAGCAATATATCCTTTTTTTGTCAACGAAATGTTCATAAAAAATGAAGATATCCATGCCAGAAATACTCGTTACAAATCGTCATTCAGAGTTCCATTTTATACGTCCAATAAGTTGCAAAGAAATGTAAGATAAAGAGGAGTCGTGTGCTTTAATTCTTTAAGTAAATTTGGTGATTATAATTGTACTTTTACAACATTGAAAAAAAAAAGATTAAAGACCTATTTTTTTCTTTTTTGGCCAAATACACCCAAGGTGTCAGGCAGGCCATATTGTAACCATAATTATTTCTCTTTTCTTTTTAATGGTTGTACTGACGGTTGCAATAAATACTTGAACTTGAGAAAGCAACAAGAAATGTTACATTATGTTGCAAGAGCACTTTAAAATGGCCAATATTCATGAAAGCATTCTTCTCCTTGCTCAACTTCTAACAATGGGCAGCTGCGATTTGTTTGAACTGACTGACCAGTGACCACTGAGGGTGCACCTCATGATCACCTTTTGAATAGGGATGATCAGCAGGCCATGTTTCCTGTTCACACACATGGCCAACTAACAATCTCCTTTGCTCCTCCTTATCAGTGCTGTCATGCAAACATGTTAAGTGCACAAAAACTGGAGGACACAATGTGAAACAGAAAGGGCAAGGGCAGCATGAGAGGGGAGCTATGCACTTGCAGCACTCAATGACGGCTATGTGGGCCAAACTTCGATTTCTACTTTTTCCTCCCCAGCCGCTGTTCCACTTCTTCCAATTAGGGCAAAAAGGGGTCATTGTGTACTCACGGATGCAAAAAGTACAAAAAGGTCCTGACTGAGAGTGCCAGAGATGCTTGCAGAATGCTACGGAAAAAAATATAATAGAAATGCAAAGCTGCACACAAAATTCAAAACTCAACCAATTAACTGCCCGGGGCAAGTCATACAGCCCTGTATGGCATTATCCACGCAGAATGACAAAGTTCCATGCTTTACAATGCAGCATTAACAATGCTCACTCCACACTGCCCTGCACTAGAAATGAACATGCTTGTTCCGTGCATTCAAATGCACTCTGCTGATGATGCACTTACCATACGGTATTTACTCCAATAAAGGCCTTCTATTATTTTTGGAGGCCACCTCAGTAGGCCTTTATTTGAGGTGGACTTCTATTCGAGGTGGGTTTCTATTATTTTAGGGGGGGAATGAAGGACACCAATACCTTACAAAAATAACTCTGTTAGACCTCGATTTCTTGAATTTTTTCTGCTCGATGCGGGGAGGTATTTTAATTTTTTTTGGGAAGGGAACTACTCTGGGCTTCTATTCGAGGTGTGTCTCTATTTGAGGGGAGGGGGGGGGGGTTCAGTTCAGTTGGAGGTGCAGTATGATTATACAGAGGTAAACTGTTATACATGACATGCCTGAATTCAGTAAATCATGGAATTTCCTTGATCAAAATTGCACATTTTCCAGCAGCAAGATGTCAGATTAAGTAAATTATTAACGACCACACATGATCTATTGGTCCAATCTAGCTCAAGTGTGTTGTTGTATTGTTAGAAACACCTGCCTCTAAAAGGGTTTCATCAGCGTTTCATGGAATTAAGCACACCATTGTCAACTGAGCAAATGAAGGGCAGAATGGCTTGATAAACAATCAAAAGGTAGGTGGCCATGGCACTGATTCAAGAATGACACAATAATATGACCACTCAATCACTCCACAAAGCAGGATATCGATATGATTGAGGGGATTCCCCTTTCCAATCTTCCCATTTATTCTAGCCATGACAGAGCTAGACTCGAACCTAATACACCACCAGCAACCCATTCACAATTGAACCATAGCTTTATATACTTTTCCTAAATCCAGTAAACCCAATGAAATTGCTACAGTACTCGTAATATGTGAAAACTTACACTGAAAAGCTATACGTTTTTCGACAACATGGCTTCAGCCTTTGTTACAAACATATCACAGGCTGCTGATGCAGATGCTGCTGCTGCTGCTGCCGTTGGCACAGTGATGGGAATCGATTGACCTAGTTTCTTGACACAATGCATAAATCCATGTGGCAGAGTAGGCTTAGCTATGATCAATGATACACCTGATCTCAATTGGGAGTGTTAAATCTGCACTGGGACACAATCACACCTGCTGAGAGCAAGAAGCTGCAAATGAGCATTGTCACTTGCAGTTGCCAATGAGCTTAGAAGAACCCTTTGTTTTCACTGCCATACAACCCCCGACCTACTTTGTAAAACCAACACTGCTCTTCGATAATGTAGGCCAGAACAAAAAAAAACCAAAGCATTATTTGTCCACCTCTGTAAATGGCATTTGTGATAAATATCACAGAGGGTTAACTTTCAACTTACAAAGGTATCTCACAGGGTCTGCCAATCAACTGAGGCTACCTTTCTGCGTGACATGAAAAGGCAAGAAGTGTGTCTTCTATAGATCCCCCTTCAAGAGTGAAGTGCCTTGCTCTCAATGCTCTAGCAAGTGAATCTCAATCCATCTAACTTAGGCCTGGCTGCCTGGCTGGCTCATGGTGGGCGTTGTGCACTCTGAACCCAGTTGCCCTACAACTCATAAGAGCAGTACTAATATACCCCACCTAAACCCTCAAAGCGAAGGTTAGGGTGCATTGAAGAATTACCCTAAATCGATGCAGTGGAAGAGATGCTTGTCAGTTCCACCCTCAGCATCCTTTTTAACCCGGTTTCAAGTCTTCATGGGGCATTTGGCATGCAGCATTTTTGCCCAATAAGAAGATTGTCAAAATGACATGGCGATGACAGACACTAACCCTCAGTTTCCGTCTTGTTTATGTCGTTGGCAAAACCAACAGCAGCCAGTTCAAACAACCCCCTGTTAAGTCCTCAATGTCAATTTGTCTTTCTTTAACCTAGCTATTTCCCTATGATGCAATTTCATACCTCAGCTTTCACTACACACTGCTACATACCACGTGAGGCAGGTGGGGAAAGAGTTGCACATTCCTCTCATGACTATTCAGCTTCAAAACACTGTGACGAGAAACAGAGACAAAGGTTTTATTTTCTGGCACTATTTACAAACTGCACCGACACCGTTCAACTCCCATTAATCTCATTTCAAGTCAAAACACCCCAACAAAAAGAGCATTTCAACCTTGCCATATTTCGGCCAAAAGAAACATATAATTAGACACAAATGGTTAATAAAGCCTGTGAAATAGTGAATCAACGAACCAGGCTATAACATGAAAATCAATTGCTCCTTTGAAAAGTATATTTATAATGTCCTTGAGGTTTTTTGTTGGCCACTACCATATCACATTCAGTACTACAATGAGTGGCTTTTTCTCACATACGAAAAATATATTGCGAACTTTTTACGTTTTACAAATCATGCAAATTTGTTTCATTTACATGCACTATAACACCACCATGTCCTTTGGGTAAACAGTGCTTTTTACCTGTTCATGACCCCTTTTTTTTTGGACGCAATAGAAAAATAAAGAAGCAAATGAAAAACATGACACTAAACAGCCAAACAAGGACAGAATAGCGGGCAACTAATGAGAGAATTATTGGCCATAAATGTGACTCAGTGTCCAGTGTCTGTCCAGTAGGTTGTTTTGAAGCTGGTGTGGTCATCACACAGTCATCAACATGAACTGTGCCTGTATTATGGCACAGATCAAAAAAGTCCATTCAACAACATGCCAACTTGGATCTTTCGACACAATATATAGTTCATCCGACCACAATTCGAACTTGGCCAAAGGCATTAAGTGGCAGCCAAACATTACCTGTCACTTGTGGGCTGTAATGCCCCACCATTACATGATACCACTGCATAATAACAATGACTCAACATGGATTCCATACTCACACAATGACACGGTGACTAGGGTCACAAATCCATGCTACATAAAATCTCCAACACTAGCTTTTTATTTGATTTTTTTGCGAACTTAAAATAGGCTTTAATCTCAAACAGTTACATATTTGAGATATTGATCGAAGCGAAGTGGTTTGTTTTAATGTTAGATTGTACAAAAAACTTGAGTCGGCCAACATAAATTTCTGGTCCCATGACCAGCCCAAGAAAACATCATTACCTCACACAGTGTATTCTGATCACACATGATGAAGAATTCAATAGTGCACTAGAATAATATTACTTAACAAGAATCCATTACATATCAATTCACAAGCTGTATCATATTTTCGGGCTATTGAACATAACTTATTCACATTTCTTAACCGACAAATACAGCTGTGCATTTTCTAACCTCAAACGCCTTCAATATGTATAATCAACCATTATTCAGACAGACTAGAGCCCAAAGAGGATGTAGGAGTTGCTTTAAACTAGTCTTCCTGAGCTAAACAAAGCCAGAGGCAGGTAGAACAGGGATGTGACAGCAATAAGCAACAACTAAAGGTCACCACGGTGTAAAGCAAGGTGGTGTTCTTTCCCTCATACCAGATGGTCACCTGGCTTTGATGTTAAAGTCATGAAGGCAAGCCTTGACAGTTATAGTTCAATAAACCAAATACAATATAAATCTTGCAATCAATGCCTCGATGGCAAAAAACACAGTTACACACGTAAAACAACTTCAACATAATCACTGGCCCCTTTTCAGCAGTCAGTACAATATGTCGAATTGAATACTCCCAGAATACATTCATTTACTAAAAGAGCATCATTATTGTACCCAGTCCTAAATCACTGTAATGACATGTTATTGAACATAGCACCAGACACTTATGTATACACTCCAACACGGTCTAAATGTGTGTGACACGCATTCTTTGCACAATAACAAGCTTCCTTTAAGTATCTTGCTAAGAAAAGAATTCAAAATAGCACAGTACAAGATTTCAAATAGCATAAAATTCAATAGATGACGAGGTCCCAGTGGTATAAAGGAGTTTACAGCAGACTGAGCAAGTAGATCACAACAAACTGACAGCACAAGACCCAACCCAGAGCCTGCCTAACATTCTTGTCTCTGCAAAACACCCTGCCACCCTATATCAC
Organism: Alitta virens; assembly: GCA_932294295.1. Classification (NCBI taxonomy): domain Eukaryota; kingdom Metazoa; phylum Annelida; class Polychaeta; order Phyllodocida; family Nereididae; genus Alitta; species Alitta virens. The sequence continues at coordinate 54,023,035 of OW028573.1, forward strand.
CCCAGTTCTACAGACCATCAAAAGGGTATCATAGAAATGGGAATATATCAGACACATTTGCCCCACAGAAATACCCGCAAAAATGTGCACAACTGAATACCTCTATAAACAGCTTATAAATGTGTGAGTTATCTATTTAAAGTTCAAAACTGCATTTTTCCCAAAAAATCCAAAGTGGACTTTGCCTGTTGGCCTAACTACTCGCAATGAATATTGACACTAGCAAGAAATAAACAAAGGCAAGGACAACCTCCATGCACAATACCCTACTTATGCAAATACAACATATTTGTGTCCCCTTTTCTGTTTTACTGATGCAGTTACACAATGTTGGGCCAATTTCCACTCCATATATACGATGTGTATGACTGATTCTGCAATGCATACATCAAATATCAATACAACTACGATAATTGCTTAAATAGGCATATTGTCCTTCTCCACATGATTAAACCATTAGCTTACAGACTTCTTGTGAGTGAGGAAATTCCAGTTAATCCACCAATAACTTGAGCAGCTCTTGCAAACCAAAGTCACATCACGAGTGACTTGTCGATTTTTTTTTGTTTCCACAAAAAAGAAAACAACTCTTACAACTACTAACATGCAACCAAACTAATGAACGTGTTACGTGCTGAACGATATAAAATTACTGAACAAATAGTTTTTGGCAACAAGAACAATGTTAAAGGGGAACTAACACCTTCAGCACTTTACCTCTCAGAAGTTAGCTTGGGTCCATAGAAACACATCCCCGCTATTCGTAACTTGTATATATGCCCTGGTAAAGTAATATCCTCCATTAATTAGGTCTGTGTTGTGAACTACGGAGGCCGCCATTTTCGAGATTCCCGGTGTTTTGCACAAACCGGAAATACGTCACTGTTGTACTATTCTAAAGGCCCTGCATTTCAGTCAAATTTTCACTAACAGGTGTTAATTGCAATTGAACTTGTTATACTAAGAGTATGTCACAGTTCTCACCAAGTGTCAAGTAAATTGAACAATTTGAGACAATGCAATTAATTATCCATGCATAAATGACGGCCTCTACACCCCATATCTCGTGGTGAAAAACAATGACTTTGAAAGTTTGGATAACTGAGTACTAAAAAAAAAATTAAAATTCTGAGTATTTTAGAGTGGCAGGTATTAGATTCATAAATCAATGTAGCCTATAATACAAAATCACATGGAGAGTATAGAAAATCACAAAGTGTATAAATCAAAAGCAAAATATTTATAAAAACATAGCACCCATTGAGTTAAAAAAAGGCTTACATTGGATAATTTCGTTAAAAAGTATTCATTAGACTCTCATGATTAGACCTCTGTGCTCACCCAGAGTACAGGTTGATTGTGACCAGGCCGAGCAATGAAATTTCATGAAAAATTGTATATTAAGATGTAAAAAAAACAATCTAGAGTATTCTGCAATTTTATTGAATTTAGTGCTATAAAAATAACCTATTATTATTATTATAACGCTATATAGTTATATAATAAATTATATGTAGTTATATAATAAACCTGTATATTTGGATTAGCCTTTAATACATGTAGGGGTTAATAAAAGAAATGTTGTTAAATAATAAAATGTCTAAAATGTTATTTTGAAATTGCTTATTTCCTGATAGACATAATCTTTCTAATGGTGTATAACAAGCAAAATGATTGAATTAAAAAAGCTATATTTACTAGAGACAAATTATTTAAAATATTTAAACACTTTATGGATTTTATACATATATATAAAATCCAAAAATTGTTTGAATAGTTGTTAATATCTTATGGTATTTCATTGTTGTATTATAATGATGATCATATGCCTATTGTACAGTCTTTTTTTTTAGGAGTGTTGTAATATACCTACATAAATACAAATCATTTCATTGCAATTAGTCCAAAGAAATTCAACTAATGCTATCTTTTCACTGTTCGTTTTAAATTGCAATGAACAATGAAATGGATTAATTTTAATCTGCGCAGCTAGCAAAAGTCCATAAGTGACGTCACCAGTTTGCGTGCCGTGTGCAATAATGGCCACCCCCAGAATTTCGGCGGACAGTGAAAACGGCACTCTAAATCGGCGTAAAATCACACTAAACATGACTTTTTAACTATTTTTTTCATTACAATATATTTCTTTACATCTAATAGATCTTTTAAAATTAACATGCAAATGTCCTTGTGTTCCCCTTTAACAACAGATGGGCAAGTTGCCTTATAAGAGTAACTGATCTAACATAATACTGCATGACTCCATTTGGCAATGGGCTGGTTAGTACATGAAAGGCACATAACACTCAAAACATCAGCCACATGTTACTGTTTTGTATACAAACATGACTACTCGCTATTTCTGGTCCTCCTTTAGTAATTTCCGTCCGATTAATAACACTTAATTGAGTAGGATATTTGATTTTTTTTTTCCATTGTGAAAAAATTGACCAATCATTGAAAGAGATAAAGTCAACCTCCCCTTTATCCATCTATTGATATTGCCAAATAAAGCCACACAATATTACACATTTTTAACGTTTTAAAACTTCCACCAAAAATTCATATCTAATTACATAAAATATAACCTATTCATTAAGTTAAACTAGAGCCTACCGGCGCTGAATCCAGAAGGTAGTGTTACTGTTTAAAATCACTAGTTTCTGATAGTACTTATCCACTGCACCCTTCTTTTAACTAAATATAAAATATGGTCACCCTCAGTGAATGCAAGAATTCAAACTCTAAAATGCTAAGAAAAATTCTTCGTTTTTTTTTTTTAATGATTTCGTTGTTTTAATTTATACCTCTGTGTCATTGTCATAAGTTGATCACAGGCAGAGGTTGTATTGCCCTTTTAAATTACCTGAAATCTCCATCTACTCTAATTTTTCTTGAGGAATCGAATCGAAATAACTTGCAAAATGCATCATAAAATATCCTCAGCCCTATAAGCTGCTGTTAAGGCTAAATATCTGCTTAGTTTTTTCGTTAGAACTTTTTTGTTGATTGACCCATTTTTCACACCCTCTCCCTCTAATAATATCCTGATGGTAGCTTTCAACTACCTTCTGGATAAAAATTCCTCTCTTTTTTTTTTCAGATTACTGTGATTTCTTTTGTGGAAGTCAGTTTAACAAAAAATTTAAACTCAACTCTTACAAAACTGTGTCAACTTCAACGAATAGTACTTACAATGTCTATGACGATACCTGTTTTTCAAAAATACCAGCTTTACAATTTTACTTCATTGCGATATTTCTTAATGCAGCAACTTACTTAGAAGATATATACTCAGGTATCTATATCATGCACACTAGCTACAGGATGCATACCATTAAAACTAATTCTAGGGAGGATACAAGTCCAAATTTCTTACCTGCCACGTATAGTTTGGCTGGTCGACTGATGATTTTGCCCAAACCATCCTCTACGATGCAATCGTAATAATCGTTAGAGCTTGAATTGTCTGATTTGCGAACCCGTTTGAAGTAAAGTGAGCCATTCAGAACATGTCTGCGTGAATCTGCTCTTATAGTTTGCCCGTTCAACCTCCAGGTAACATTGGCTTGTGCACCAATCCCTGGAATCGGCCGACAAGGCCATGTGAAAGATTCCCCCTTCCGGACCACTACATCTTGGGGCTCACCAATGTAGTCCAGGCCCAACACCAATCCTCCGCATTCTGCAATACACAAAAAATTCAGATGAAAAATGCATTAAATACATTAATTCTGACAAAATTCTCACCACACACTAATGTAATGCACGAGAAAGTTTAAAATATTGGGCAATTGTTAAAACATCAAAACAACACATTTATACATCATTAATAACCATTCGCTCTCATAGCATTCAATCGATCAGTTTTAGACATGATATCTCCTCAAATGTATGATTCATATCCTACAAGCAGACCAGATCTTCGCTAATATACCAAAATCGCAGTTCGGTGTTTACACACTATGCAACTATCGAATTCATAACTCTCAAATTCAACAATGAACTATGTCAATCAACAAATGGGATCTTGTATTCTCTAACAGATTGAAAACCCAAGGAAATCCCCATCTCTATTTATTCAAAATCTCCTGCTGCAAGTGGAGTGTGTCTGATGTTTGCTGACTAAGGAATACAGACTGTAACAGACCACACATGAATTCGAACAAAGCATGGACCGATGTTTGCAAAATGACAGTACACAGTTGCTGCTGAACAGCTATCGCACAGGTCCCATTGGAATTGAGAAAACTGTCATGTTCAAGTGTCACTTTTTCTCCGCGGAAGAGCCTGCTCGCAGCCTTGTACCTGGAGTGCTCCACTAACACCAACGTCAGAAAAAAGCCACAATATCTTTTTGCGTGCAGATATAGCCATGTAGTGTTTCAACAGCATGTTCATAGTTGACCCCAGGCAGAAATATGATCGTCAATGAGAGAAAAGCTGACCCTTTTTTCTTTGGGTGCTGAAACAACCAAGCAGCAACAGGCATAAAGTAATAACGTAGTTGCAAAGTTACATGCATCGCATCAGAGGAACCTCCACAGACTCCATGCTGACTTTTTTAAGTTCAAGGTATGAGTTGGCTCCTTCCTTCTTCACTGCTTCCGCTAAGTTCCCGCAGCGAAATCCAGAGCAATGTTCAGGAAATTAAACTTGCATAACACTTCAAGTATCCTTTCGCTGTGGTTATTTTTGACGAGCAATTCTCCATCGTTTCTTTAAATTATAATAAAATTCTACCATGGCCCCAATGAAACTAGTACATTCTACATTAGATGGAAAATTCTCAAAATGGGTGGCCTTGGATGATGAAGCATCAAATACGAAGGTAAGTTTCCATTTGACAGACGGCTTCACCGCTTCAGACTTCGAAAGTGACCGTACCTGAATGATTCGAGGGAGAAATCGATTCACCCAGTTTTAAAACACTAATCTGGGGTTCACTTTATAATATTCAGTATTCAAACAAGTAAGATTACAAGTACGCATTAGAAAGCAATATAAATTCATATGCAATTCCCCGATAATAACTATATTTAAATTTCTTAATATGACCTGTAAATACAGTAACATTTAATGGCCTAGATCCAGCACCAAAGGTGTTCTTAGTCTTGGTACAGTGTAATACAGTTAGACACCGATGTGTCATATGAATGAGTAATAGATCCTGCACTCATTCTATCAATAACTAAATGAGAGGTTTTGACGCAGCAGAAACAGCAGCAGCAGCAGCATCTGGCCATGGCAGGAGGAGGTAGATCTGCATCCACCTGAGTCACACATTCCAGCACTCATTAGAGCATCCTCATCAACACAAGAGGCGACAAAATCCAACATCTTCATAATGCTACACGCACTAAACATTAATGAAGCTTGCACAAAAATTATAACTCTTCTCCTGGCAGTAACTTGACGTGGACTTGTACTGTCTCACTTTTTAGAACTGCACTTCACACTAACGATAGCCTAGATTATAAATAATATATAGATTTGTATCGCGCCTGTTCAGAAGAGATTTCTGCTCACCAGCGCTTAAATGTAATTGATGTATGTTGAAGTTGATTTTCAGAAGAATTATGTTCACTTCAACTTTTCAAAAAAGAGACGATGCAATATAGACATGATACATCCATGGACGACCACTTCTTTAGTTGAAGACCAGGCCTGTCAGGGTATCAGGTTAATGGTTATAACCACAAAACTTTTATTTTTAATACTCAATCTCAATTGTTGACAATATCACATTAACTTTCCTTTCGTTATTGTAATAGTGTATTGAGCCTACCGGTATTTTCAACAATGTGATACATGTATGTAATATAAACGTAGTTTGATTTCAGTTGTCTTAATTACTCAAGTTTAGAACTTAGGCTAGCTACGCATGATATAATTTGCTTTATGTACATTTGTATTGAAATTCTAAATCTCTGTGCTACTTTGTTTTCTCCCTTAAAAACTGTAATAAAAATACTAGCAGGTTAACAGGTTAAGGATTTCATTACCCCATAGCCTCAAAACTTTTGTCTGAGCTTTGGTAAAACTTTTTCGGGGTTAAAAGAAAAAACTTTTATGGTCGTTCCCAGAACCAAGCTGTGGCTAAAACGGCAATATGCACCAACATATATGTAAATCTAAGCGTCACAAGAACTCATTGACCAATAGATATGATACTGAAAACACTGTTGTGTCCATCACCATTTAGCATTTACTAGTGATGGGCTGATACATGGAAAGCCATTGAGAGGATGGCATCAAGAGCACGACCTGCTCAGGTGAGGCGTGTGCCCTGGGGAGAGAGGGAGAGAGGGCATCCACTGACCTAGTTGTTCACTGACTACAGGCAAGTGACAGATGCTAGGTACAGTGCAAGTGCTATGCACACATATTCAGCGGCACTGGCACATTGGCTAGCATCATCACAGACTGATGCATATGGTTGGTTAGTTATACATGCCGACTCGTTTATAACGACCAACGTGCACACTTATCAGGAGTACAGTTGTAATGATGTCTGACCCACGTGTAACGAAACCCGGTTATATAGAAAACTGTTATTTAAGTCTAAATATAGCTTGTTATAAGCGGGTTGGACTGTACCAGTGCAGTACAGGGTCTACCATTGATTCAGGCTGTCCCTGTGTCTCTACCACTAAGTCTAACATTTATTCCAGCAGCACCATGATGCAGCAGTCCTCAGCCAGAGACCAATGGGGTCCACTTCACAGCTAAATGCACAGTCACAGCTCAGGGCTGGTCTGCCAAATCCTCACAATAGATTCCTTGCAAACAACACGCCACCACACACTATCTTATTTCCCAGCCCATCTTCCCATAAACTCCACACTTCACTGAACGTATTCTCGCGGCTCCTCTGCTCTGCTCTGGGCCAGTATTAGCATGGAGCCATTGGTGGGTTGGGCCAGATCACCCTTCCCTGTATGAATAGTATTGAATAGATGCAGACAGAAGGCAACTCCATACCCAATAGCAGAATAACATACCAAAGCTGTCTCCATGTAGAACAGGCATCATTTTTTGCTTGCCTCCCCCTATTCACTCCTTCATTTTCCCCATTTCCTACCCCCACAAGCAACTGATAGGGCACAGAGTTCACTTCTGATGTCAAGTGCTCACTTGCTAATGTACACATCATGAGACTGCAAGATTATATGCCAACCTCAATGCATGCTTCTCACTCAACTTCTCAGGCACAATAAATTACTAGCAAAATAAGTAAGAACCCATATATTCAGGCCCGCTCGTAACTATTTGGTACTGTCAAAGCCTTCGTTATACCCCAACTAATATGGACTGTTAAAAGTCTTCCTAATAGCGGGGTTTCATTACATGTGGGTCTGGAACAACAAATAAGACACAAACAAAATCTGCTTCTGCACAATGACTTCATTCTTAGTAATTTAAAATACGGACTTTTGTTATACGCATGTTCGTTATAAACGAGTCCGACTGTAACAATATAACTATTTATATGTGTGAGCCTCTGAGGTCAATTTTAATGTAAAAATAACACATCTATTCTTATAAATCGCTTTCCTTAGATTATGCAACTACTGCAGTTGTAGTTCATTATTCAAAACAAGCATGGGAACTACAGTGCCACAGAACATTCCACCCTGACCATTATTATGTGGGACTACTTTTCACGTACAACTGTGGCCTATGTTTGACCTGAGGGGGTCATCCCCGCCTGACACTTGTCAATATGCCGGGGTTGAGAGTGAAAATGAGACAGTCAGACCCACTCAGTGTTTATACAAGGGACATGTCCACCGTGTGGGGTACAAGGGTATTAAAATGGGGTTACAGTCTAATATACTGCTCCTAGAGTCTTGGATTTCAAGCACAACCCTTCCTGCGGTGCCCCAAGCAAACCGGGGCAAACGTCAGACCCTTAATTTTTTCCCAAACAAGAACTGATGTAATTGTAGGAAGGCCTTACACAAGTCAAGATGTGGTTTGTTTTGAAAACGTTCAAAGGGGGAGAGCTGCGGAAAAAAGCCGACAACTTAGGCCATATGTCGGTGATGATTTTAACCACAACCTCTGCAACCCTCGGCCCAGCTGAACTGGTGAAGCTCTCTGAATTCCCCATTATTTTTGTAGACTGAAAATTAAATGCACACGAGTAGGAATCTGGCAGCCAGCCAAGTTTCGCGAGGCGATATTTTACTATCCAGGCAATCTGATGCCACAAAAAAGAGGAATGAAAAACTTCCATCAAGTACTTCAAGGTCAAGTGCATAAATGAAATGATGGCAAATCGCAATGAGCACTACATGTAAAACAATCACAGCAGGCCAAAACTTCAAGCCAAAGACATCAATCTTCGTCACAATAAAAAGCACACTCCACAATGACATTTGCCATTATCAACATACACCTCACCAGCTATAATTATAGTTACTAAGGATATCATTTCTAGTTCCGTACTACATGGACGTAATGAATGAAAGGGGATATTCATTAAGAAATGTTTACTTTAAAAGTTTAACATACACCATTCACGACACTGACATATTAGACCAATATTTTATATCAAATGTACCTCACTCATCTATCGTTACATTGGGTTGTTATATTAACTATAATTATACCACACGGTCAGATATAACAATTTATCATATTTCATTGTGTGAGTTAAGGTCTGAAAAAAGACACTTAACCTATATGTGACACATATAAGTGTCATATCACATGCCTTAACCCATTCATGTCATAGTGCACTGTGCGCTGTCCCAATGACATTTAATCAAAGAGAACAGCTGCATTTCTTCCCAGCAGCATAAGTATGAGTGTGTAGCAGGAACACACAGCGAAACTAGGTTAATTATGCACACAGATCTGGGCAACATGCAGTGCGCGTGCTGACTCACCATGCCTAGCATCATCACAACAAGGGATAGCAGCAGCAGCAGCAGCAGCAGCAGCAGGCACAAATCATCCTAACAGATAGATCTATAGACCTTGTATCTCTCTCCCCTCCTGCTCTTTCACTTTCACAACCTGAGCTGCCATTGTGAGTGACACAAACATGCAATCAATACGAGTCCAATTAGAACACGTTTGGCGACAGAGTTTTCACTTTAAACACCAGTGTTTATTTATAATCAAACGCCTGACTCCTCAACCTGCAGCAATAAGCACATTGACAGCCTGCAGTCCAATAAACAACACTCAACTGCAGCCACAGAATGGTCAAAACAATCTATTCCTAGAATATTCATTTCATTTCAAAGATAATCTTTTCATATAATACAAAATGAAACAATATATAATAGACAGGGTGGGTGAAGCTGCACAGTATCCATATTCCTAGAATTACTCATTAATCATCACAATGAACTCGTCAATCGTCATAGAAAAAGACTGACACAGCACAGTACACACCATATCAATTACAGTTGTGTGTGCTTTCAGATAAGCAGTTATGTCATGGTCTATTTTTAAAATACCTTAGTTGTTCATTTTCTTTTTCTCACACATAATAAATCTAATACCCACGATGCATATCACAAGCATAAGAGTTAGTGCAAGAACCAAGTGCAGTTCATCACATTCACCATAAATTATGAAAGAATATAGGTATGTTTTCCCTGCATTCTTCTTCCATATGCAATCAACAAACCACTGGATGGATTACAAATTCAGAAAGCCCAATAAAAAGTATATTTTGAGCAAATACTACTAAGGTGCATTGTGAAAATATTTCCATGCCATAATAGATCGTCATTCAAAATAAATCACAGGGCTCTAAAATGAGATATGGATAGCATTCTCCAACCTGATTTTTGGCAGTTTATTTTGATTGATGTGGCCACTTGCTAGGCCTATCCACCAAACTCCCAAAATAAAATGTACTTCGTCGGTTGAACGTACTAGTGTATCACATTTCATTATAATGTTGTGAATGGGCCCTTTTTACTAGGAGTTTTTTCTTCTAAGTGCCACTGGAGCCCTTCTGCAATGACTGGGTGGCCCGTGGTTGCACTAGACATACCGGGCAATAAAGTGCAGACAGCTTTTTACCTAGCCCTAGCTTACTGGGCCAATCTAAATACAGGCTGACGTTGAGCATGGATGAGAGTGGAGCCCTCTTCAGGCCATGCACAACACCATTTTCACAAATCACGACCTGTTTCTCAATCCCCCAACCCTTCTTTTTTGCCTAATGTATATATTAATCAATTATAATGCACACAACGATTATAAACAACAAACTTGCACCTGTCACAACGATGCCAGTGAGTACTGCATAACATTTCCAGATAAGACTGTCATATCTGAGATCACTCAACCCACTTTTTTATTTCAACCGATGTCCTTGTTTCAACTATGTCATCTGAACTGTAATCTTTACTTCCCATGTATTTCCTTACTATCTTTTCAATATCTCAAAAACTACACCATTGACAGTGACAAATATGTGCTGTGTATTGATATTAATGGCATATAGCTGCCATTAAAGACATTCAGCATATTGGTTGAGATATTATTCCATTTCCTTTGTGCAAAACACTCAATGCAATAAGAAACGAAGAAACAAGCATGGTGTTTGAGCAGCACCTAAAAGTGCTCACTTCTGAAGAGCAAGGTCTATAACTGGTCTCCTTGAAGTGTACCACATAAATTTAATGTAACATCCTGCAGTAAATACTATTTATGACAATGTCAACACACACTCTGCACCGTGGTACAACTTTAATTATCTTGTTTCGCCAGCTGCATGTTTTATGCATGTACATATGCCACAACTGCTCAAATCTTAGAATTGCATTACATAATAACTCTTGTCACAGCAGAACCATTTCCGTGTTTAATTTTCCATGGCAAAATAGTGTAACTTCTCTTTCCCCTCTCCCCTTTTTTTTTGCCACCAGCTTTTATTAGCCACACGACAAAAAGTCGGTCTCTTCATGTTGCATGAAAACCAAGTCAATGAGTACAATCCACAACAGCTATAGATACAAAAAGAAGGGGTGGATATAAAAACTGTAGGGTTTCCGAAACCCTACAGTTTTTATGATATGAAAATGTTGATATACATCGTACATTCCTAAAAGTGGTGCTAGGCTAGTAGCTTTAAATTTCAAAACTTAAAGTGAAGAAGTTAATTACTTAATGATACCTACATGCTTGTCATGTACATTTACAAAATTCTGAATTAATTTATCCAAATATTTAAAAAAAACCTCTGAAATCATACTGAAGACATCCATAATAAAGAGTAGATGTAACACATGATATTTTCATGTAATCCATAATCTTTTTGACACAAACAAATATTTTGGCCCATTGAGAACTAAACTTGGCAACTGCTGGACATCTCAAATACCTCACCTGACCCTTTTCACAATTCTGCAAAATTGTCAGATGGTGTAAAAAATTTCACTTTTATTTTATAATCACTTTGAATAGCTAAAATCATTTGGGCTCATCTAAATGCACATTGTCACTAACAGTCAATCATTAAAATACAGCGAATTTTCTGTTTTGAAAATATCAAGAGCTGTCCCTCACCCATTAACCCTAATATATATGTACTGAATCGTTCAGGACCTGAGGTACTAGTCTCAAATGATGCCACAAATCATATAAACATTAATACCACCTACCAAATAATGATGCAAAAATAATGTAATTACAACCAACTTCGTGGGACCAACATTCATAGTAACCTGTACAGTGCTTGAAAAAACAATTACCATCAGACGCCTAATGAAATTTAAATTGCAGTGTTTTTTCCTATCAAAATCACGTCAACAATCAGACCCCCCTTTTTGTTTTATTTTATTATTATTATTTTTTTTCCATACGCAATTTCTGTGCGACTAGCGCTGTGTCATATGTCATGATATGCAAACAAAATGTTGCAATATAACATGCCTTTAACAAAAGAAAGAGACCTAAAAATATCTTTACTGGGTTTTGCAGGTTATCAATTGTCAACAAAAGGAGTGAGTAGGCCAAAGTAACTGACCATTGGAAAGGATATCTTTCTCAAGTGATTCGACCACGATTAGGTCCCATTTTCACGTGCCCAAAACGAGTGCCTTTGAACTCAAAGGTAAACACGACTCGGGCTTGGCCAATTGGCATAAAACCCACAATGGCTAGATAGAAGAACCCTTATTCCGTGCAAGCAAAACAACCACAGCACCAGTAGGTCATGTCAAAACAACAAGGTTAACATGAGATTAGAGGAGTGCTGAGACAAGCAGCAGTGAGAATCCACATGCAGCTGGCCATGACAGGTCGCTAAAGAAAGAAGGGCAAGATCGCCGTGGTCAGCTTCCTTCCTTGACCTCATCGGGCCAAAGAAAAAAAAAATCAACCCGTTTTTCTCCACTTTTTCTGCATAGCTGTCGACATGTCCTCCATAACAAAGCACACAGTCCGAAGCATGGATTCTTCGGGTATCTGATAGCAACATTGTCTAAGTTGGAAGTCAAACTGACAAGGGGATTGGACAGGGTCAATGAGAGGCCTGTCAATGACCTCATTTAATCCTGGGCCTCGCCATGTACACAACACGGCCATCTTGAAGCTCGACGCACACAGAACAGCCACACCATTCCGCCATTCGCTCAAGAATACAAAATCCACTTACCGCTGGCTAGCGCCTGTACAAAGACTATCGCAAGCCAATGCCGGAGGAAAGGGGTTATGGACGCCATCGGTTGAAACACATGAAGACAACTTAGTAGAAAAACTGAGTACAAATTTGACCAATCTAGTGATCTGAGTATGAATACACCCACTGAACCGTACCACAACCTCTAATATGCTTGAGTCTTGCGCGGCTCTTCCTACTGGCGCGCCGCCTCCCCCGTAAAGCCGCATGACCTCGAAATTGTTTTGCGTCTCATTTTTCACTGAATTTTTGTAAGCTTTTGAATTGCGCGTAAAAATCATCTTAATGATATGGAGCATTAAATGTGTGCTGCGTATTACTGCATACATGATTGTGATGTTTTCGTGAAGGTTGAAAGTCATCAAAACAAGTGAGGGAGGGTAACCCTCTCATAGCGGCCATTCAGATAAGGGTCAATATCTCTAGCTTTGCGCGCGAAAATTTGCATCTCCCTGAAGCAGTGATGCTGCAACCCCGCCACTCACGCCATGAAATAAAGACTGTCACTCACTACCAGAGACTTCACGTAATTTGCAATGCAGAATGGTTCGACACTCCTGCTTTGGTGTTAATCATTGCCAATAGGACTATTTACATAAATAACTATACAGGTCTATAAATAAAAGGAGAATTCAACAATCTCAAGAATATGGGCAACATCCATGCCACACATTTAACAGTGAAGAGCCTACTAGACTAATTCGGTTTTAGATCTGAAATATGAATTTTCAACATTTTCCACATCATTGTATGCATGTCTTTTATAGATGTTAGAACATACATATAATATAGACACTTGAAATCAAAATTATATGCATATCATTGCAAACACTAAGTATATCAGGCTTGAGAGAATGTAGCAAACAACACAATTTTGAAGAAGTTTTATTTTCCATTTTTATGAAAAAGTATGAAATAAATGTCAGAATGAGGTATTGTACTATCATTTAGATATTTCATAGCCAAATTATGCATGTAGGCTTAATAGTAGTTGAGATAGCGAGGTTTGGGAAAATAGGGAGGTTTGGGAAAATAAAAATTGTTCACACTTTCCCTCATTACCATAATTGCATACTAGCTATTTATGCCATTTTATGACCATCTAACCCCCAAAAGGCACAACTACACTATTGTATGCAAAGTTTTAAACATGAAGATGCAATAAGGTCAGAGTTCTGCTCTGGAAACGAAAACAAAATATTTAATTTTTTCCTGATTTCATAAAACATAGTTGAGACACGTCAATGAGACTATCAAAGCACAACTGGCCATAAGAATTAAATCAATTCTAAATTATATCAAGGTAAATGCAATAGTGTTGTTATTATGCTCCAGAAACGGAAGTGTGCCCGGCTTACAGACAACTTTTGACCGAAGTAACTACAATACCTTCGGCAAACGTTTTTGAAGCCTCCAAACCTCCATATATCAACTACTATTGTACTTACATATATGCAATATCGCTATGCAATGTCAATATTATTGTGCTTTCACTATAAAAACTTTTTTTGACATATATTTCATACTTTTTTCATTATGATGGAAAATATGACAAACTTGCTGAAAATTGTTGTTTGCAACATTCCCTAAAACCCTGGTACTCAATGTTTAAAATTTTGGATAATTAAAGTATGAATGTATGTTTACAATTTTGATTATATAAGCTTATTGTCATGTTTACTTTATATAAGACAAATATATAGTGCGGGGAAAAATATTCATCTTTAAATGTTCGCAAAATTGCTGAGGGTATGCCTATGTTTAGTTTTTTTTTCATAATACCACATAATGATCGAAATATTTTATGATAAAAAAGTAATACGTACAGTCATGTAGATCTTTTAAAAGGAAAAAATACTTTAACTTTCTGTTGGATTTTGCAATAAATTAAAAAATCTGATGATAGTTTTAGAGATGCTTATACTCCAAGCTTTAATATATACAATAAATAGTAACTTGGACAATTAAATTCAAGTAATTTTGATACCTTTATGGTGCATACGTTGTGCACAGCATGATGCAAGTCTTGTATTGTGAAATATATTTGTCATCATTATTAGGCCTATGCATTTTATGCAAGAATTTTTACATTTATTCCGGCAAAGCACTTTGCTGTCCGCAAACCTCAAATTGATACTTTGTAATGGGTGTATTCATCTTTAATTGACATGCAAATGATCATGTTACTATTTCTTTAAATAATAAATATGTAACTGAACATTTTTTAACCTTTATTGGATTTTGATTCGGGTTCCTGAAATATAAAAATTACATAATATTATATTTGTTAATGCATCGGTTCATAAATTTATAGTACAACAGACTAAGCCCATGGCTACCAATGAAATTGGCAGGTGAACTTCAGGTACCACCAGTCGAGTTCAGTCTCCCAACCCAGAACGAACATAAAAAAAAGAAAAAAAAAGAAAAGTAACATGCAGTTGTTGAGGGTGTTCGATGGTTTTAGCAGTGCTCACTGTTCTGCTTGTTATGATCCTGGGTTCAACACATAATATGCTTTCTCTATGGTTCCAGGTTCGCCAAATTGAGGGGCAATTGCATTGTCTCAATGCTATAATTGCTGCTGTTTTATATGTGCCTTTTGATAGTCACATTGACATATATGTTGTCTATGTTAGAGCAGAACTTAGACACTAATGATATCATTGGGATGAAGACGTAATGATGCGATTAGGCTTCCACACTCCATGTTACACTGACTTTGTGGGTGGGGTTTATAACTTGCCTTGCATGCACTGCAATTAAGAAAATGACATAATTAACTTATTTCATTTATACCAACACTATGTAGATTGGGTGTACTACAGGTCAGTAGCAAGCTATTGCAATGATGTACTGTAATGTAATCGTTATTGGCAATTTGCACCTGAAGTGCCACAGGCCCACAGGTGTTATTTATAGCTATTAATAATAATTTGCGTCTTTAAATACCTGAGCGAGGCTAACAATTTCAATTTCAACACTTTTTTAGGAAAACAATCACGTATGTCGCAACCACCTAATGCGCATCGCTTTTAATCAATACACGTCAATCCTTCCCCCCCCCCCCCGCCCCCCCCCCCCCAAACATTTTTAAGGCCAAGTGTGAGCAGCCAATGGCGTATATCTGCTGTTGGCACAAATACGGCGTCTACTGGTGCTCTGAGGGAGCTGTCGCCACCTAACGGAAGTCCTATGCAGTGCACATTGTAGAGGCTGGGTTAACAATGACTTTTTACCCTCAGGGAACAAAGTTAAAAATGTTTTGTTGTATCAATGTCCGTCCGACGGGAGGACGGACGGGCGGGCGAAACACTGTCGTTTCCGGAGAACTCTAACACTGATGCACTTACCACGAAATTTGTAGTAGGCATAATATACTCTATATTGCCTAGTGGTGCTTTTTGATAGTCACATTGACATATATGTTGTCTATGTTAGAGCAGAACTTAGACACTAATGCACCTACGTGCCTAAAACTTAGTCATAATGTGCTTAAAATAGTGGTGCCTTGTGGGTGTCTCATGGCCTTTTCAAACCTCCATACAAATAACACTATTTACCTTATATGAATGAAAGTGTAAATAACATATCATCTAAATTATAGTATTTTCACTTTTCAAACTTCATTTGATCATTTCATGCTGATTACATAATAATGGAAACATTTTAAAAAAGTGCTAAACGTTGTGTTAAACTGTGTTTCCAGAGCAGAAGTCTAGCATTAAGGCACTTACCCTAACAATATTTTATATGTTATTGCTCTATATTGCTTAGCTGGGCATTTTGTTAATCAAATTTACATATCTCAGCTCTGTTTAAAATATTCAGAGAAAAATGAAAAAAAAAACATAAAAATTTCCGTTTTCAGAGCAGGTCACCCACATGCATACAAAACTTAATAAGAATATGTCTAAAATAGTGTAGAGATACCTTTTTGGGGTTTCATGACCAGATAATTGTATATAGTAAGGAAAATATGAAAATTTGGTACTCTTTCAAACCCTCATATCAATGACTCTATGATAATTTCATAAGTAACATTTTGCCAATGATATATCTAGATTATAGTACTTTCACTTTTAAGCTTCATTTTGACATATGTGTCATCCTTCTTCTCTTTTTTTCATAATAATGGAAAATCTTGAAAAAAAAGCTTTTATATTGTGTTGCTTCCTTAGCATCCCATACCTAGCAATGACAGCCGTAAATGTTGTACAATTCATGTGCATACAATTATTAAATATTTGATCATAGTATTGTCATACTCAACCCATTCAACAGTTTTTCTTAGTCAGGTGAAGTTGGCTCCTTAAATTTGGCTCCCTCGCAGCTCCCTCACACCTCCCTGCAAACGTGAAGTTGGCTCCCTGGCCCCAGCACTCTCGCAGCTCCCTCACAGATCCCTCACAGTTCCCTGGGCCGGGGGCCAGTCAAAACTGCATGGGTAACTGCAGTTACCTGATACTAGTGCAGTTACTTTTGATCCCTGACAATGAAGAAGGAAACAATGCTTTCTTATGATGAGCTTAAAAAATGGTCTATTGAGATAAGTTCAATGCTATTCTTTGCTCGAGTAACTGCAGACACCGGCACAGCTTTGCCTCACAAGTAATAAGTCAATGGAATTTAATGATTAGCTAACTTCATCCGGTACAGCATATAATGTGAGGGATGAGGCTAGTTTAAATTTACTTTAACTCAACAAGTTTGTATTAAGTGACCTAGAAATACATTTCCGGGTATCTCAAGCAATGACAAGTTGATCTGCAGGGTGTTCCATTCAGGGAGCCAACTTTCGCAGGTGCAGCATATGCGAAGTGTGTGGTCTGTTAATGAAAACAATTTCAAGATCCTGAGTACCTGTCTACACAGTCAAATCACAGTCAAATCATGAATAGAGGGCATTTTGCAAAGACAAACGATATTTGCGCAGCTGTAACTCCAGGACCCTTCAACTGTTTTGCATACACAGTAAGATGTGATCATGATGAATTGTATTATATAGTATTAAGATTATTGCATAGTATTAAGATTATAGCATGTATTGTTTCATGTGTAGAGTCGGATGAAAATAAATAAAAAAAGTTCCGAAATCAATTTTTTAAACTTTTTCTCTACCTGTAACACAGATGGGCATCTCTAACTACCATGCATTTTTCACCTCCAAAATCGAGGAAATCGTCAAATTTTGTAAAGATGGAACATTCCCAGTGCAGTCTCTGCCAAAATATGTTTCTCAGCTTGATTTGAAAGGTAACTGTAGTTACCTAATCCCTGTGCATCTCTGGCAAAAGAAGCAACTCAAAGTTGTTTTATTTACTTTATTTAGGTGATATGCAAAATGTAAGGAAAAGCAATGAAGATTGATCTACAGGGTGCTCCGTTCAGGGAGCCAACATCACCAGGTCCAGCATAATTATGCGAAGTTGGCTCCCTGGCTTCACCCTGGCAGTTCCCTGAGGGCTCCCTGGGCCACATGGGACAAGTAACACTGGGGAAAAGCTGCATGGGTAATTGCATTCCTAATCCTAGTACATTTACCTGATCTCTGGCAAAACATGAGGAAATGTCACTTCGGTCCAGGGAGCCACCAGGGAGCTGTGAGGGAGCTACCAGGGAGCTGTGAGGGAGCTACCAGGGAGCTACCAGGGAGCTACCAGGGAGCTAATTTCGCATATGCTGCACCTGTATCTCAGCATGATTTGAATGTGATTTGACTGTGTAGACAGGTACTCAGGATCTTGCAATTTTTTTCATAAACAGACCACACACTTCGCATATGCTGCACCTGGGGAAGTTAGCTCCTTAAACGGAGCACCCTGCAGATCAACTTGTCATTGCTTGAGATACCCGGAAATGTATTTCTAGGTCACTTAATACAAACTTGTTGAGTTAAAGTAAATTTAAACTAGCCTCATCCCTCACATTATATGCTGTACCGGATGAAGTTAGCTAATCATTAAATTCCATTGACTTATTACTTGTGAGGCAAAGCTGTGCCGGTGTCTGCAGTTACTCGAGCAAAGAATAGCGTTGAACTTATCTCAATAGACCATTTTTTAAGCTCATCATAAGAAAGCATTGTTTCCTTCTACATTGTCAGGGATCAAGTAACTGCACTAGTATCAGTTTTGACTGGCCCCCGGCCCAGGGAGCTGGGAAGGAGCTGCGAGGGAGCTGCGAGAGAGCCAGGTCAGGGAGCCAACTTCACATTTTCAGGGAGCTGTGAGGGAGCTGCGAGGGAGTCAGATTCGGGGAGCCAACTTCACCTGACTTCTTACAAAAACAGATGCTGTTTTGTGTTGTTTTTAACACTTTAGTTGCTGGGTCACATCTTACTACCTGTTTAGGTTTGCAGTTCACATGTTTCTGTCAACAACAGGAACTCTCAAATTCATCCTCATGTGATTTAGTGACCAGAGAAGTTGCAGCACTGGTCTTTTCTCATGATATATCTTTGGCCTTGATAAAAATGGTAATTTTGTAATTGAATATTCATTCTTCATTGATAACTATTAATCAAAATTAGAAATTTTAGTAATTGGTTTTCATGTTCATGGGAGTGTCCCTTCAACCACCTGTGATTGATTGTTTTAAGTAAAGTTTAAATTGACTAAAAAACCCCAACCCGAGTATGTGCATTTCTAGTAACTCGCTGTTCATTGGATTTATTTTAGGATTTTTTTATTTTGTCATGATATAAGTTTTCACACAATACACATACATAGAAATCAAAACACTGCAACAGGAAACATCATATATCACAACAGGAGACAACAGAGTTTACAACTATTCTAAGTTGTCCCCTCTTACAAAAAATCTAAATAAATAAATGAAATAAAAATAAATACTGATGATAATACTAGCATGAAACGTTACATAAATAATTAGATATACAAAAATAATGAGTAGTAAGGTATAAGTTAGTGATATTAATCAATTCAGATTATAAACATCAGCCTGATTTACAAGACATTTATAATGAGTAATGCATAAATTTTATGTATACAGTTTTCTATCAGACATGATATAATTTAATAAGACTTTATTTTGTGTTTAGTGAATGCCTTTATAAATGCTTTTAAACTATTTCTTTCTTTCAATGACTCACTCAGATGTAACCATAGATGTAGAGCTTTACCAAGATAACTTTTACTGTACTGTTCTATGGTATGTTGAGGTGCCCTTAAAACATTTCTGTTTCTTGTAAATAATCGTGATTGCCAATATCAAATAGGTTACTGATACCCACTGGTAGAATTGAATTAACATATCTATAAGAAATTTTCAACAACTCTAATTCTATCATGTCTTCAACCATTAATAAATGTGCTTTCTTATATAATTCAGATAGTCTCGCCCTTCTTCCCACCTTGAAAAATAACCTAATAGATTTGTTTTGTTGTATCTTAATCTTTTTCAGATCACTTACTTTTAACATGGGTCCCCACACACTAAGGGCATAGTTAATATGGCTTTGAACATCTTAATTTCAGTGGTTAATGAATTTTTTTATCATATTGAGGCTATAGTTACCAGCTATCATTTTAATCAGAATATGCTTCAATTGCTGATTCCAGTCTAGAAATTCATCAACTATTATTCCTAAAAATTTAATATTCTCCACCCTTGAAATTTCCTTTCCCCCAACCCTAATACTACCCTTAAAATTAAGTTCCTTCTTTCTTCTTGGTCTAAATATAATGTATTTTGATTTGTCTATATTAAGGGTAAGATAGTTACTGTCAAACCATTCAGTTAATCTATATAAATCTGAATTAAACTTTCTGGTATAAAAACCTCAGATTACTCCCCGATGCGAACACCGTAGTGTCACCAGTAAAGGTGACACAGTTACAACACCTTAAGATTTTAACTAAATCATTTGCTAAAATAATGTACATGAGCGGCCCAAGCACTGAACCTTGTGGGGTACCGTAGGTCATTTCATATGTTTCAGAGAGGACATTTCTGTATTTTACTTTAATCCGTCTGTTCAACAAATAACTTTTAAACCAGGCTAACACATTGCCTCTAATCCCATAGAATTCTAGTTTTCTAAACAAGGTAGCATGGCTAATACTGTCCAATGCCTTTGACATGTCAAGAAACAGACTAATAGTGTAACAACCTCTATAGCTATTTTCCAAAACATTACCTGTGAAATCTAACATTGCGTCAGTTGTACTGCGACCATACCTAAAACCATATTGACTTTCAGTCAGTACTCTATATTTTTGCAAAAAATTTACTATTCTTATATTAACAATTTTTCTAAACATTTTTGAAATGACTAGCAATATTGAGATTGGCCTTTAATTAACTATTTCTGTCTTATTCTTACCCTTATAAAGTGATTTAACAATTGCTAGTTTCATGTTGTTCGGAAATGCTCCTTCTATAGATTTATTAAGGATAATTTCTAGTGCTTTAATAATTCCAGGATATATTTTCTTTAGTATTTTTTTTGAGATTTCATTATAACCGCTACTGTCCTTATTTTTCAAATTTTTAATAAGTTTTTCTATTTCCTGAGTTGTAGTTGGATAAAGAAAACAGTTATTTTCTATACGATTTTTCATATTGAGCATACCATTAACTAATATTTCAGCTGATACATCTTTTTTATCAATGTTTTTACCAGTAATTTTATTCAAAAAATTCCAAAGCTTTTTAATGTTTTGTCTATTTTCTTGTGTATAAGTTTATTATAATAAGCTAATTTAGCTTTCCTTCTCAAAATGTTTATCATATTATGATATCGTTTATAGTTGAGAAAATCAGGTGAATTTCTAGGTTTCCTAGCTACATTTTAATACATTAAGCGACATCTACTAGACGATTTTTTAACCCTGCTGTCATCCATGGAACATTAACCTTATATTTTGTACAATCACGATTGACTGTTTTACATGGAGCATAATGGTTCATAACTACTTGTATTTCAGAAATTAATTTCTCACTTGCATTATGTACTGACATGTAATTTAATTCATGCCAATTTCGATTACAAAAACTAGCATTCATGTTTCTCATAACATCATCTGTTATTTTACGAATTGCAAATTTTTTATTGCTATTTTCTTTCAATATATGATTTTGTATAGAAGTTATGCATACATAATGGTCGGAAATATCAGTTTTAACAATAAAGGATTTGATATTCTGATAAAAGTCTACATCCACATAAATATTGTCTACTAGGGTTGCACTGCTATGGGTCACCCGTGTTGGTTTATACATAGTTGGAATAAGGCAATTATCTAAATTCATTTCAAAAAAATTCATGGTGTTAGCATAAGAGTTAATCTTGAGATAGTCCAGATTTTGATCTGTACCTATTATCGCCTTCTTTTTCTCCGCTCTTATCTTACTTACTATGCTCTCATATTTTTCAATAAACTCGTTTTCATTGGTTCACCCACAACTATGTTTTTCCTTCCCTTCTGTGAGATTTCAAGAAAAATTGACTCAAATTTCCCTTCATCAAATATTTTAAGTTCGGGCCTTTCTACATAATCTATATGTGACCTAATGAGAAGTCGTTTATTTTTTCTAAATTCACTAAATTCACTTGTCAAGTCATAATTATTATCAAAAGAGAATTTTTTATAATTATTTTCTGTCACACAATAAAATAATGTCTGGCAGCAAATTTTTGTCTTTCAAACTATTCATCAAGTCTATTAATTCATCATATTTGTTAGGCAAACTATGGATATTGAGATGTGCTATAACATATATATATATAGATTTTATTGACATGTAAAATATCATAAGTGATACATATGTCATTCAGTTAAAAGATAACATGAAAGAGACATTAATGTAAATACAGAAAGCAATAAAATTTCAATAATCAAGGTTCCAGCCACCAAGTTAACTTATAATACGTGTTTAAAATCCACATACACAATAGAAAAAAAAAATACAAGCCGCTAATAAAAACATTTCAATCTTAAAGTCCAAAACATGACAAGCACATCATAACTAATAAACTAATAAACTAAATTAATAACTGTGTGGATACAGGAGATGGTTTTCTCTACACATCGGCTTGAAGGAGAAACTTTCCTAAACTATTTAATAACTCAGGTTCCTTGTTTGTCATTATTGCTGTAAACTTAGTTATATCATCTAGAGACAAGAAGTTGTTAATAAATTTAGTTGCATTCAAAAAAAGGTTAACACGGTGTTGCTCATTACCAGGACAGACAATCAAACAGTGAATTTCGTCTTCTACAAAGTTTAACGTACACTTTTCACATATTCTATTTGGAGCAGGAATTATTGGTTTATGGTGTCGACCTGTTTCAATCTTCAGGCTATGTGAACTTGTCCTAAATCTAGCTATTTTAGTTAACACTTTGCGAATTTGTTGAACAAATGAGTCACGAAATTGTCTATAATATTCATCATCATTATCATGTCAATTAGGCTCACTAAATCTTCAATCATTTAGTTCAATTGTCCTTTCAGATGAACAACAAATAAATCAATAAGAAAATTCTGATTGTTTGATTTTAGTTGAAAAAGGAAATTTGAAAAGAAAATAATCAACTGAAAATATGAACACCAATCTGATGGATAAGATTAGTGTTTGTAGTTGGGGATTGCAAGTATCTATATTATCCAACTTCAAACAATATAACACTTTGTTATCTTCTATAACAATGTACAACAATCTAAACCAGTTGCTTTACATTGAAAATACTGGGCAACAACAAAATAAATTGTTACCTTGTTCATTTTAACAAATTCTTTTACATTTAAAATAAACAATAAAAATCAAATTCATATTCTTGCTATACATATTATATCATGTAGATTGCATAATTATTATAATTGCTTATGCTGTCAAAACATCATGATTGTTAATTGCGACAGTTATCAACATGATCAATATTGGCTAATAACACAATGACTATTCTAGTAGTTACTATGTACAAATTGTATGCGTTCTCATTATCAGATTATAAATACTACCAAAATATTCATAATTTCTAACCTCCCATTTAAATTTAGTACTTGCAACCATAATTGTCAATTTGATCAATATTTGTTAACATGGTTAAGATTTTGAATTATTCTACACAAGCAAGTAAAACATTTTACAAAACATTGCTATATGAATACCAACTTTTACAGACAATCTTGAGCATGGTCAATTCCTTAACATTTTATACTATTTACCATACAAGAAATGCTTGCTACATTGTGAATATCAAAGTTTCACAAGCAATAGCATGAACATAATCAGTACTTATAGCAATGAACAACAGTTCATCTAATTTGTTTAATATGCACTCTGATAAAACTGAATTATTTTACCAACTACAGAATGCTAACTATTATTGTTTTGAAACAAACATTCAAACAAACATTCAATTGTGAATACCAGACTTCAGAAGCAATATAGCATGGACATTATCAGTACTTTTAACGATGAACAACAAACCAGTTCATCCTATTTGTTTATGCTGTAGCATTCTGTACAATTCACCATGCACAATAAGTGAACAAAGAATTTATACCAACTCATTCAAGTTCTAAATCTCCATCTATACAGCTGATGGTTGAATTATTAAAATGCATCAATATGATCACTTTGTTAAAAATTTGAGTTATTTTACCATAAGTGCCTTGAACCATACAGCAGGTAAAGCATCATCTGCAGGCATCTCATCATGCACATTCATACCAATGACAATGTATGTAATGGTCTCTGATAAACAGTTTTAGAGACCACAATGTAGTCAGTATTATATATATATATATATAAAATGTTTCTTGCTAGCAGTATGAAACATAGACTGCACTGCAGCAAAACCCTCAGTGAATCTTACATAACACATCGGCATCATTAAAATTGTTCAGTGTTAATCCGACAGGCAGGAGGGCAGGTGTTACATTTAACTTCTTTTGTTCCTGAAGCAAAACTCTAACAATAAATGCACTAATCCTATGAAATTGCATACAGTAACACTCTATGTGGCCTAGTGGTCACTTTTGATAGTTACAATAACATATCTTTACAAAATTTGGAAATATTAAAGCGGTATCTAGGCAACAATATTTTGGCTATAAATAACCATGTACATGATTACCACTTGGCCTACGTAGCCTGTTACGCAATGCTAACTAGTCCAAGATGTCCTAATTTTTTAACTCTTGAATTTCTTCATAAATTTGTTCATTACATTCTTACAAGTGTTAAAATAATAATAGCAATCCATACTGTTCAGATTAAAGCCATCAAAAATATTGTTAAACCTTTTCCTGCCATTTAATTTTGCCTGTTTCAAAGATTTTATACACAGTAAAGATTTATTCAGTTCGCTAGAATTATCAATACAATAATGCCTGCAAGTTACGGATTCATACATGCATATATATATACAATCGCGTAGTGCAATGGTGTGGCATATGAATGTGTTAATGGACTTATTACAAACATTCATAAATTATTTTTATTTATTCATTTTTTCTAAACACTTTACAGGTGTATCAATTACATTATATTAAGAAAACAATATATAGATTATTATACAACCAATTATTATGAAATTGCTAATTGTAAACAAAAACGATTGGGTTCAACATGGCAATACTATGATCAAATATTAAATCATAATTGTATGCACTTGAATACTACAACATAGCTTTTATGGCTGTCATTGCAAAGTATGGGATGCCAACTAGGGAATATGTAGGAAATAACACAGTTTTTAGCATTTTTTCTCACAGATTTTCCATTATTATGAAAAAGAAAAAGGATGAAACAAATGTTAAAATTAAAATGTGATAGTGCAGTACCATAATTTAGTAATGTTATTAGATCCATAAAGTCAGTTCCCAGATTCCGGTTCCCACTCAGCTACCAGTCAGCTACCAGTAAGGTGAACTCAGCTCCCAGTTCTAGTTCCCAGTCAGCTACCGGCCAGCTACCAGTAAAGTGAACTCAGCTCCCAGTTCTAGTTCCCAGTCAGCTACCAGCCAGTTCCCAGAAAAGTGAGGTCAGCTTCCAGTTCTAGATCCCAGTCAGTTTCCAGAAAAATATCTGGGCAAATGTTTGGTTACTGGAAAGTTAGCTATAAAGTAAGCATGCATCATTGTTTGTAGTAATGAATAGCTGATGGAATAGCCAAGACATTAGGCTATCTAAAAAAAAAATAGACTGTCACCTTTGTCAATGTACCCAAATTCCAGATTTTTATGTGTAAAATTTTCTCAAAATATTTGAATTCATTTTCCACAAAAAAAATTAACTTGGCTCAACAAATTTCTGTAGCTGGGTAGTTAGCTATCCAGTTAGCACCAATATTTGGTACCATCATATAGCCAATAGATTAGGCTATCTAGTAAATACACCACCAAATTTCTGCTATCATGCTATATACCCAGCTCCCAGACTTTTATGTGTAATTTTCCACAAACAAATTTGACCTTGCTCAACACATTTCTGGTAGCTGGGTAGTTAGCTATCCAGTAAGCATCAATATTTGGTACCATTAAACAGCCAATAGAATAGGCTATCTAGTAAATACACTGCTAAATTTCTCCTACCATTCTAAATACCCAGCTCCCAGACTTTTATGTGTCATTATCCACAAAAATTTTAACTTGCTCAAACAATTTCTGGTAGCTGGATAGTTAGCTATCCAGTAAGCACCAATATTTGGTACCATTAAATAACCAATAGATTAGCCTATCTAATAAATACCCTACCAAATTCTGCTATCATTCTATATACCCAGCTCCCAGATTTTAATGTGTCGTTTTCTGAAGAAAAGTTTACCTTGCTCAACAAATTTCTGGTAGCTGGATACTTAGCTATATTTGCAGTCAATTCCTTGTCCCAAAAAGGCTTAAAATATTTAAATTTCCTAAAGACTCTAAATGACCAATATTTGGTACTATTAAATAGCCAATGGTTAAGGCTATCTAATAAATACACTATCAAATTTCTGCTACCATTCTATATACCCAGCTTCCAGACTTTTATATCTCAGCCAGTATTATCTGGTACTCCTTTAAGTTTTACCCCAATGATGTACCATATCTTCGCCAACAGTATGTGCCCTACTCTCAGTCTAATCTTGGTCAATAATGTGATACCCAGTCCCATTTCACACTACGGACTGGAGCATGGAACGTCAATGGATGGACTCTACACAATGCTGTTATAAGACAATCAATAATAAGACAATTAAATGTTTATATAATATGCATTTCTGAAACTCATTGTAGAATTAATAGAGCATTTGGTGGAGTTGGTGTTTTTGTGAAGGAATCAATTTTTATTGATTATTATGTTGAACTCATTGATATGTCCTATGATGGTATTTTGAATTTGAAATTTTGTCATATGGAAAGTCAGTTAAAGATTGTTGTTTGTTCATGTTATTTATTTCCTGAAGATTCACCTTATGGTCGAGACTCACAAAGTTTTTTCTCACATTTGCTGTCATATGTTTATGTATATGCTAACTCTGACAAATTCGTTATCTGTGGAGACTTAAATGCACGAATAGGCAACCTCCCAGACTATATTGATGGTATTAATGAAAATATACCAAAGCGAGGTGTTGTGGATAATGTGATTAATGACCATGGGAATGCGTTTGTAGAGAATTTTTGCAAGAAGCCAATATAATATGTGTGTTATCAATGGCAGAATTAACCACGAGGCAAATGAATTTACGTGTACCTCAACAAGAGGATGTCCTGTTGTTGACTATATTGCTGTCGATTTCAATACTCTTAAAGATTGTGTGAACTTTGAAGTTATGAACTCAAATAATATGTTACATGTTTACAATTTTCAATGTTAAGTATCAAGTAGATGCAAAGCATCTGATCATGCAGTTATTGTTTTATCAATCGATGTTCATAATCAGTTTAATACACTCGCAAATGATGGAAATAGAAATATGGAGATGAACTGTGAGGTTAACAATCAACCTATAAGAAAGTATGTTTTTGATGATGTACCAATGACTTCCTGACTTAAAACAATTTTGTCAGAAAACCTGAAAGTATGATTAATGTTTTAGATACAAGGTAAATATTCCAAAATTCACTAAATGATCTTTATAACACACTTTGTAAAAGTATTTTTGAACAAATGGACTTACTATTACAATATAAAGGTCATTTAGAGTCTTTAGGAAACTTAAATATTTTAAGCCTTTTTGGGACAAGGAATTGACTGCAAAATGGTCTGCAATGAGGGATTGTGAGAAAATACTTCGCCAATGTAACAGTGAACTAAAGAGAGAGTATAGGGAAACCTTTAAGAAAAAACAAAAGGAATTTGACAAATGTCTCCGCAAAAAAGAGAGAAATCATCAAAGGTGTAGTAGAACACCTAGAAAAAATTGAGACAGAAAATCCAAAAGAATTTTGGAATTATATCAAGAATTTGGGGCCTAATACAACCTCAGGAATCTCACTCTCTGTTTACTGCTCTGGGGATACTTGTGATAGAACATCTGATCAAAATTAGGTACTTTCTCAATGGAAAAATTATCTCTGTAAGCTGTTGAACCCTCAAACAAATAGTGTGCAATACAGCTTTGATGAAATTTTTTATAGGCAGTGTATGATTGAGAAGGAATCAATTGAACAAGAAATGCAAGACCCTGGGTATGGGTCTAATGCTACCTTGAACAATGACATTAGCCCTAGTGAGATAGAAAAGGGTGTTCGCAAACTGAAACTGAAAAAAGCTGTAGGGCCTGACTACATACCCAATGAGGTACTCAAAACTGGTAAACTTAACAATGTGTTGCTTGCCTTTTTCAGAACTGTTTTAAAAATGGACTAGTACCAGATATATGGAGAAAAGCATTTATTTGCCCTATACCTAAAAATAGTTCAAAAGATCCCTATGTTCCCTTACATTACCGTGGCATCAGTCTACTCTCCTCTATATATAAGCTTTACACAGGGATTCCTAATAATAGACTTGTTAAATACTCTGAGGAAAATAGATTGGTAGTTGATGAACAGAATGGTTTCCGGTCTAATAGAAGTTGTCAAGATCATTTATTTTCTCTAACATCTATTGTAAGAAATAGAATAAATGATAATTTAAGTACTTTTTGTGCATTTGTAGACTTCCAAAAAGCTTTTGATTTCATAGATAGAGACTAGGAGTTCGGCAAGGTGATACCTTATCACCAACATTATTTTCATTATATGTTAATGATCTAGTCACGTTATTAAATGAGCTTAATTTAGGTATTTCACTCAATGACATTCAGGTTACAGCACTTTTGTATGCCGATGATCTAGTTCTTGTTGCACCAAATGAATCTGCTCTCCAGGAGCAACTGATTGCACTTAATAGCTGGTGTAGAAAATGGAGGTTATCAGTTAATGAAAACAAAACAGAAATTTTGAATTTTAGACCAAGAAATTTGAACGGACAAATCATGAATTTAATCTTGGAAATTTTTACCTAAAGACTGTTAAGGAATATAAATACTTAGGGCTTATCTTTAATGAACATTTAGATTTCACAAGATCAGCAACTCCATTGGCAGAAGCAGGAGGTAGAGCATTTGGAATGATTAGGAGTAAAATGCAACAGTTAAAAGAATGTCCATACAAAACCTTTGCTAAACTATATAATCTTTGTGGTCAACCAATTTTAGAATATGGATCATCAGTATGGGGTTTTAGGAAATATAGTAAAATTGATAATGTCCAATACAGAGCAATGCGATTTTTTACGGTGTTCATGGATTTGCGCCAATACATATGCTAGAAGGTGATATAGGATGGACTAGCACCATCTGCAACAGACATGTAAAAATGTGTAAATATTATAATAGGTTATTGAAAATGGACAGAGAAAGACCTAAATAGAAAAATAATGATTACGATATTAGTAAATGTAGAAAAAATTTGTCATATGAGTAAAAACTAATTTTTAGCAAAGTAGGAATGATTGAATTATTGCATAATAATTTGGAATGTGATATTAGACTGCTTAAATGTAAAATAAAACAGATATATTTGGAGAATTGGGAAACTACGAGATATAACAAACCCAAACTAAGATATTAGTTCAAGTTCTTTATTGGGAATAATATTAAACATCAGCACATTTAACAATAATTCAATATAGAAAAGAGCATTCCCCTGCCCTGACACAAAGAATTATGTATATGGGCCAGAGATAATTATTTACAATTTAAACATGTACCATTCTATAGAGTAATAAGCAATAACATTTTATAATGCATTAAGTTATCAAATAAAAAACTAAAAAAAAAAAAAATAATTAAATTTTAAGATTTACAAACACCTTGGGTAAATTGGAGGAAGGAATTAAAGTATACAAGTAAGATAACAATTAAGTCAGCTCTGAATCAAAGATGATCTAAGCTATTATGTAAAATGTAAAATTTTAAATGTTTCTTTATTGTGTATATTGAGAAGTTAATAGAAATATTAGTCGATATATGATTCCATATAATGGCACCCTTGTATCTAAATGAACGTTGACAAAAGTTAGTTCTGAATAATGGTAAATGAAGTCTCTGATGTTGTCTAGTAATATGATCATGAACAAGTTGATTAGATTGAAAAAATGACTGAAAAAATACAGGACAGTCTCCTTTATGAAATTTGAACATAAATAAAGCAGTTTTGTAAACATATATCTTATACACATCAAGCACTTTATAGTTAAGAAACAAGGGAAACGAAGGAGTTCTTGGATGGGAGAATGAGATAACTCTAAGGACCCGTTTCTGTAACTTTAATACTGGAATTAATTTTGTGAAAGGCACTGAGCCCCATACTTCTATTCCATAATTCACATAGGGGAATACAAATGAATAATATAGAGTTAGAAGTGATGTAGATTTTAAATACTTTCTGGCCTTAACAATGATTCCAATGCCTTTAGCAATCTTTTTGTGAATATAATTCAAATGTTTCTCCCAATTCAGTTTAGCATCAATGTACACCCCAAGGAATTTACAAGAGTCAACTACATTTATTTTTTTATTGGCAATTTTCACCCTAAGCTCACCGGATGGATTTTTCATTTCTTTTTTAAATAACATGCAATAAGTCTTATCAATATTTAACGACAATCTATTTACTATAGTCCATTGATATATAAGATCTAAAGAATTGTTTAAATTAGTTGTCATAGAATTAATATTTTTACCCTGAACAAAAACACTACTATCGTCGGCAAAGAGAATGGGCATAAATGAGTTGGAAAATAAGTATATGTCATTCACATAAAGAATGAAAAACAAAGGCCCTAAAATTGAGCCCTGAGGCACGCCACAATTAATAGGCAAAGATTCAGAAGATATTTTATCAAAAGACACATATTGTTTTCTTTTTTTCAAATAACTTTTAACTAAATCATTGGCAACGCCTCTAATTCCATATTTATATAATTTTCTAAGTAGTATAGAATGGTCAATAGTGTCGAAAGCTTTACTGAAATCTAAAAAAGTTCCTAAAGTCATATCATTTTTGTCTATTGCTGTTATAATTTTATCAGTTAAAGTAATCAAAGCCATGGAAGTGCTGTAATTAGCTCTAAATCCAAATTGGTATTTATAAAGTAAATCATTATCATTTATGAATTTAAGTACTCTATTGTAGATAATTCGCTCATATATTTTCGAAAATATTGATAAAACAGAGACTGGACGGTAATTATTAATCAATTGGCTATCCCCACCCTTAAATAAGGGAATGACCCTAGCAACTTTCATCTCATCAGGGAATACTCCAGAAGAAAGTGATTTATTAATTAGGTGAACAAAGATTCTATTAAGTGGTTGAAATGTCGTTTTGATAACTTTTATATGAATATTATCCCATCCCACACTATTAGTCTTGATATTGGATACAATTCTTAATACTTCATTTTCATCAGTAGGGTACAAATACAGTGAATTATTAACATTAATATTATCTAAGTAATGTAGTGGACTAAGATTAGATGGGGGCAATTTATCATTGAGGCTTTTACCAACATTTGTAAAATAACTATTAAAAGCATTAGCAATATGTTCCTTATCTGAAGTTTTTTGACCATTAATAATGAACTCACTAGAATTACTTGAAGACTGTTTCTTGTTAATAATCCTTTTAATAATATCCCATGATTTTTTTAAATTTCCCTAATTAGCTACAAATAAATCATGATAGTACTCTTTTTCTGCCAAATTCAGTAACTTTTGTAATCTCTTTTTGTATATTCTATATTGGTTAATATTTTCACTGCTGGGTATTTGTTTCGAGATAATGTACAATTTATTTTTAACTTTTATAGATTTTTTCAGTGATTCTGTTAGCCAAATCTTTTTTGTTTTGTACAATATTACAATATTTATAAGATGTCATGTTTATTGGAAAAGTATGTTACATGTAATTTACCATATATTCATAGAACATTGTTAGCTCAATTTAGAGCAGGGATATTGCCAATTAATGTCAAAATTGGAAGATTTAGAAATGTCCCATTGGAAGACAGAGTTTGTAAACTATGTAACTCGGTTAAAATAATATAGAAGATGAATTTCATATTTAGAATGGTAACAGAAATTGTTGGTGTATTTACTAGATAGCCTAATCTATTGGCTATTGAATGGTACCAAATATTGGTGCTTACTGGACAGCTAACTACCCAGCTAACAGAAATTTGTTGAGCAAGGTCAAATTTGTTTGTGGAAAATGGCATATAAAAGTCTGGGAGCTGGGTATTTAATGGTAGCAGAAATTTGGTGGTGTATTTACTAGATAGCCTAATCTATTGGCTATTGAATGGTACCAAATATTGGTGCTTACTGGATTGGTAACTATGCAGTTAAGAAAAATATGTTGAGAAAATTGAAATATTTTGAGTAAGCTTTTCATAAAAATCTGGGAGTTGGGTACATTGAATAATAGTACAAATGTGGCAGTCTATTTATTAGATAGCCTAATGCTTACTTTATAACTTTCCAATGACCAAACATTTGCCCAGATATTTTACTGGTAGCTGACTGGGAACTAGAACTGGGAGCTGAGTTCACTTTACTGGTAGCTGACTGGTAGCTGACTGGGAACTGGAATCTGGGAACTGACTCCATGGATCTCATGTAGATAGCAAAATTTCCCGGATGTCAGAATGATAGTGTCATTGATGTGGTAGTTTCCAAGAGTACCAAATTTTAATATTTTCCTTACTATATAAAATTATATATCATTAATGGTCATATAATCCCAAAAACTATCTCTATACTATTTTAGACATATTCTGACAAAGTTTTCTATGCATGTATTGTATGTCTGAGTTCTGCTCCAGCAACAAAGTTCTAATTTCTTCTTTTTTTATCTTTTCTCTAAGTATTGTATTAGATGTGTCAATGTGACTATCAAAAGACTCAACTAGGCTATATAGAGTTATACCATATGCAATTTGGTAAGGGTAAGTGCATTAATTGTTAATGCTACAGTTCTGCTCCAGAAACACAATTTTACAATTTTGGTATGGAGGTTTGAAAAAGTAAATTTCCCCCCTTTTTTTAATTCTCTAGTATTCATGGCCATGAGACCCCAAAAGGCACCACTACAGTATTTTAGACATATTATGACACAATTTTAAACATGTAGTCATTGTAGGTGCAGCAGTGTATGAGTTCTGCTCCGGAAACAAAATTTTGTATTTTTTTCAATTATTTAAAAATTGTGTAAAACACAGCCAATGTATGTATCAAAAGGCACCACTAAGCCATATAACCCTCTTCGAACTGTTCGCTGAGGGTTAAAAAGCAGAATTGGTGTCATGCTTCAAGCCCCTGTCACACATAGCCGGTTTTCCCGTAGTGAACCCGTAGTATTACATAACGGTGACGTAACGCGCTTCCCGGCTCCAACCCGACGGCTACCCGTCGAGTCACCAATAGAACCCGTGGCCAAGCCCGGAAATCGGGCTCGGTAGCCGGAAGAGCCATGCTGGAAAACTCCCGGGTGTCCAAAAATTCAGCGGATTACCCGTGGAAGCCGGCGGGTTACCCGTAGAACCCGTCGAGTCACCCGTAGAACCCGGCAAGTTATCCAGGCATAATTTAACCCGTAGTAAACCAGACAGCTTGTTCAGGGGTTCTAGGGGTAAGTCGACGGGTAGTACGGGTGACTCGACGGCTTCCATAAGTAACCCGTCGAGTTTGCCCAGTGTCACTGGCTGTTGATCCAATATGCTTGCTCTAGAGCTAGTGATGCAATGCGAACTGGGTTTATTATGTCATCACAGCGGGGTATGCTATCCAGGCAGTATATAAAGATTGATCAGTGGCTATGAGATCATTCAGCATCTTGCTACCAAACAGAGAAGACCAATACACCGCTCCAGAAATTGTTTTATAATTATCATGCTGATGAAAAAGAGGACCAGGATCCCTGCAGTTCATACTGATGCAGAAAAGTCGCCTTCCTCACATCCACCCAGCGATGAGGATGCATCTTCAGGATCACAACAGAAGATAAAGAAGGGTGCTCTTCCTGTGAAAGAAAAGCTGAAGAAGCCTGCACCTTCAAAGCGGCCTGCACCTTCCAAGTCGCCTGCGAAGCGGACTGCACCTGCGAAGTCGCCTGCAAAGAAATGTTTGAGAATTGCGAGGAAGACCTCATCAGATGCTGGCAGCACTGATGAGTCCTCTGCTGCTAGTGCTCCTGTTCGTGCTCCTGTGCGTGTTCGTGCTCTTGCTCATGCTGCACCTTCTCCTGCGCCTGCACCTTCTCCTGTGCCTGCACCTTCTCCTGCGCCTGCTCCTTCACCTGATCCTTCGCCTGGTCGCTCTGCAGTTCCTTCGCCTGCTCGCTCATCTGCTGGAAATGTGCCTGCAACTGCTTCTCGGAGGAAGCAGGAAAAGCTGTTCTGGCCAGCCAGTGACGAACAGGACGTGGCGTACTGGTACTGGGACAATCCCATCTTTTATGACCGGACATTAAAAGAGTACAAGGATTCAGGCAGGAAGATGGCCCTCCTGAATGAAATGACTGCCAAATTGAGTGTCCCCTGCAACGGTTTCCAGCTGAAGACCTGGCTGGAATTGATGAGGACCAGTGCAGGAAAACTAGTGAAGCAGGGGCCATCCGGTACTGCTAAGAGAAATCCTACTGAAAAAGAACAATTGATATTTTCAAATTTTGTTTCCTGGTGGACCATATCACCAGAATTCCAAGTCGCCAGGGCAGCAATGTTCTTGCTAAGCAGATTGCCAAGACTAAAAAGACACTCCGCTGCAGCGGAGGAATCTGGGCCCCATGATAATTCGGATCCAGATATTTCCATGGATGCTCCTCCTGCCGAGCAATCGAAGGGCGGACCCTACAAGAAAAAAAGAAAGGAACCTGAGCAGCATAGTGGCATGGATCAAATTGTTGATTTAGCAAAATCGTCATCTGGAGTCCTGCAGGCAACCATGGAGCAAATGGTTGCTCCTCCAAAAGATCTCACAGAAAGAAGAATCGGTGACTTTATCATTGCCGAGTGCATGACGCTGGATCCCGATTCCTTTGAAGAGCTGCATGCCCAACTGCTGCCAATGTTTTTGCAACTGAAAGGCAACATCCAGTGAGCAAAAATCCAGCGGCAGCAGCAGCAGCAGCAACCCCAGCAGCAGCAGCACCAGCAGCACCAGCCCAGTACTTCGCTCCTCCTCCTCCTCCTCCTCCTCCTCCTCCTCCTCCTCCTCCTCCTCCTGGGCCTCATCACCAGCTGCACTACAGCCAGTCAATCCTAAGTCCAGAGAAGACTTGGCCACCCGCATCAGTAGCTGGACCTTCCTCACTGCCTCCCTCTGGAGCTCCATCAATGATATCCGAGATGCCAGGCAGTATCTCAACACCGCTGAATATGAGTCAGTTTCTGAACTTGTAGAAACTGCAGAACAACCCCGGCCTTTTTCAAGGCCACCCAAAACAACCCCGGCCTTTTTCAAGGCCACCAAATCCTTCCAAAAGAGCAGGCCTTGTACACATATTTGTGTTAACAATCAATCAAAAAAATAATTTCCAAACAAAATTTCATTTAACTTAAGTGTGGTGGTGTCAGGGCTAATAATTATCAGCAAAAAAAAAATTATCAGCAAAAAAAATTTAAAAAAATTTTGGTTCAGAACTGCCGTATTTTTTTTTTATTCAGAACTGCTGTAGTTTTTTCTAGGATTCTGCCATGAAAATAATAATTCTGCCATGTCTGAACCAAAAAAAAAAAACACCGCACTTCTGAACAAGAAACAACTACGGCAGTTCTGAACCAAAAAAAAAAAATTGTGGTATCTTTACATGTCATCTTGCCATGGCACACTTCCTTCCTCTGAATTAACATAGTCGACCAAGTACTGCCGTGATTCTTGGCTACATCAGTCATAGAATGGCCTCTAGTGGGTGCTGGCATTTCATCAATTTCTCCACCTGCCTTCCAAGTTCCTGGGGTGACTACATGTGTGATTGGATCTTCCTGGTCCACCATGGTGTTCTGGCCAGTTGGATACCTTATTCTCATCAGATTGTGGAGGCAGCAGCATGCAATGACTATGGATTCCACTGTCTTGGTTCTCTGTGACATGGTAGTCAGGAGACACCTGAACCTTGTTGCTAGGATCCCAAATGCAACACAATGAGGAAAGTTCCATCTCGAAAAGAATAGTTTAGCGACTTGTCTCCACTCTTTTGGAGTTGTGGAGCAGGCCAGGAGATCATCGGAATACTCTGCAATTATGGCTTCACAGACATTTCGAAATTATGCCGCTGATGGTAATGTGGGCCACTCTAAAGCCATACATGAGGGACCTGTAGCTGTCTCCAGTTGCCAAATAGCGGAGGGTGATGGCAAGTACTGGCTCCAAAGCTTCCCTCCAGACGGTGTTTTGTTTGCTAATCCTATGACCAATTTGCCAAGGACCTCTTGGAACATGGCTGGTTCCATTCTCATAAAGTTGGTATAACTTGGGGTATCCTCGTACGTGGAGCAGTTCATTCAGTAGATGCTCCTAATATCCCACCTGAGGTCTTCTCAACAGCCAGGGCTTCACCCAAATCCTCCTCCTCCTCCTCCTCCTCCTGGCTGCCAGTTTTCTTTCTTCTTCTCTCTTCCTCTCCTCCTCCTCAGCTAGTGCTGCCATACAAGCAAGTTGTATATGAAATGTATAATTGGCCTGAGCAGCTACTAGTAGCAAAGCTCTATTTCTTTCTGGTTGATGCATGTACATGGTCCTTCCTCTTCTGCAGCTGGAGACAGAATGATCAAGAGCAATCAAGCAACAGTAAAACCAGCCCGAAGGGCCCGGAGACGAGTTCCTGCTGGAATCAGCAGCTTCAGCGCCCTAGTTTATTTGTGAGGGAACCCAAACCAACTGACTGGGCCAGAGAGGTCCGGGTACACGATGACATCATAGAACCAGAACGCGTCGAGGGAGGAGGAAGGTACTGTGATAGAGATAGCTGAAAGGAGAGGAAAGAAGGCGGTTAT
This sequence comes from Alitta virens, assembly GCA_932294295.1. Taxonomy (NCBI): domain Eukaryota; kingdom Metazoa; phylum Annelida; class Polychaeta; order Phyllodocida; family Nereididae; genus Alitta; species Alitta virens. The sequence continues at coordinate 54,060,195 of OW028573.1, forward strand.
TGAAGTGTTAGGTGGTTAGTTACAAGTCAGAGTTGATGCTTACCTGGTTGTTCTTGAGAGGAGGAAGGGGAGTCTTCGAATACGATGGAGTCTCTCATGGAATTCGTCCACTAAGTGGCCGTAACCCGGCAAATCACCCGTAAAACCTGTCGAGTCACCCGTAGAACCCGGCGAGTCACACGTCGGTGATACCCTGCCCCTTTTTGCCGCCAGAATCCGTCGCCAACCCGGCGAAAATCGCTGTTGCATAACCGTTATGTAATACTACGGGTTCGCTACGGCCAAACCGGCTATGTGTGACAAGGGCTTAACAAATATCGAACTCAGCAAATTTGTATCACTTGATAATTTAATTCATTCTAGCAAGCTGAAAGTTCACCTAAGTTTAATTAAACCAGGGGTGGATCCAGTTGCTTAATAACAATTATATACAAACATTTGGGCAGGTTAAAAAATTATTTATTATAGCCAGATTAATAAATCACACCGAGCATGTGAAATATTCAACACTAGTAAACTATACCAATTACAGGCAACTCGGGTAACTAAAGTCCTAATGCCTAAACCAGGTTATATTAAAAATCTTGAAAGGAGTGGGTCCAAAGCAATTGCGTCCGAGTTTGAACTACGTACACTTTAAATCTGGTCATGAAAGGGGGAACCCCTGGACGACACCCCCCTGGGTCCGCATATGTAAACATACTTTCTGTAATTTAAGTGTAACCTAGTCATTTAGTTTCATAATTGTTGTAATATTGCCATGAATTTTCATCTGATACTTTTTCGGACGAAGGGGCTAAATTTAGGTGCATGAGCCACCTGGCGTATTTGTAACGATTGAACTAGCAAACGCGCCACCTCACGTACTGGTATTTATTCAGAAACAGGGTCACACACGATGTGAACGAGAAGTTGAGAAGCGGAATGGCAGCGTTTCTCTTCGTGGTGACGATTCCTCTTGACCAAGAAGGTGACCAAAGTGACGAGGCAAGTGCAAGCAACAGCAACGAAGAGTCAAATGGCGTTGTCCTTGCTGAACCAGAGAGTGAGAAGGCGTCAAACGGGGAGGCGCAGGATGATTTGAGCACAGCTACTGAGTTCTTTGACGCGAATTCTGCCCATTCATCTCCCCAACACGAGAAGCAGGACGGTCCTTCAACAACTGATGACTGTCAGAATGATAACCAGAATGAGCCAAAGGAAGAAACGACCAAGATGCTGCCAAAGCAGGAATCTTTGGCATCAACGGAATGTGAAAGTTTTACACTGGAAGAAGTAATATATTTTACTAATAATTTAATTGCAGTCCCAAAGATCCTTGTTTTTTTTTCTAGTTGGTTGCTTGTTAATAGAAGTTTGTCAAGTGCTTCTCTGTCTGGCCTGGATTCCTGCCAGCTGGGCACTGGCCTGCAAACCCCTACACATGTTTATATCTGCATCTGAAAATATAGAGGGGGTAAATAAATAGATAGATAGATATGGAAAGTGCAAGTTTTGCCACTCACATGGGTTGATTGATAGTGATGAGCTGAGAGAGAGAGAGGAGGAGGAGTTACCTATTTACCCATGAGTGAGATATTTTGCTTGCCTCAGCAATGAGTCAGCATAGAAATCGAGTGCAAGTGACCACCAATTTAATGTCTCGACATCCAGCTGAGATATGTTGCTCATGAAGGTTGCCTTACTGGGATTGAATCTAGGTCCTTCAGAGGAGCGGGTGAACACAAGAAACAAATGGCCCTTGGGTATTATCCTATATAGTGTTAGCTCAGATTAGCTGATGAACCACTGATTGACATGTGAGAACGTTGACAACCAGAACCTCAACAAATTGTCGGCACAATATCATAATGTAGAAGAAATAAAGACATATTTGTATCGGGCAAAACGCGGCTTTGTCAAAAACTGTGACAAGTGACTTAAGTTGATAGGGTTGCCGCTTGCTGGGGCAGACACTCTTATCAGCTGCAGGGGACACTAATTGCCATTTACCAGAGCTGCAAAGTGTGGCGAATGTAAATTTGAACCCATTGATCAGCTGCAATTATACCATAATAAAAGGTTGGATAAAATATCTCAATATCTTAAAGTTACTGATCTATCATTTCTGAAATTGGGATATCATAGGACTCTCAGGAGAATATACATGTAGAGGGCCGACTGCCCGTCAGCCCACTGCTGCACTGCCCATCAGCCCGTAGTTACACTGCCCGTCAGCCCACAGTTGCACTGTCCGTCAGCAGATGACTGTCGCAGTTGTGGACAATCTCAATAAAAGTTTGTCAACGTAATTGAGATTGCCTGGAAATAAACTTTTTAGTATGAGTACTGCTGATGTTCTGGTTGTCAATGTCATGGGTGTCAACATATTTGGTTGTCAAGTTTTTTGCTAAATGCTTAATTGAATGATGCACTCAATTTTATAATTACATTAGTGACTAATGCAGATCAGTAAGGTACAATTTTTAATATTTCAGATCCTTCAACAACTTGTGTTGATGCTGTGACAAACTAGTTTTTTGTGAGTGATAGAATCTGTTAACTACACTTCATTCATTCCAGGAGATCAATCTGTTTCTTTCAGGCTGTGCAGACTTTACTTGCAATACTGCAGATTGAAAAGGATGTTTGGCAAAAATCAGAATGCTGTGGATACAACCAGGTAGGTCCAGATAGTGAGAGACTATGTATCTTTTGTTTTGTACATAATGGAATTATTTTTGTCTTACAATATCGTTATACTATGATCCATAACCATATGGAATCATAAGTATGACATGGACATGGACATTTATATATATATAAATGTCCATGTCCATTGTTTTTTTGGGTATTTTGCCATAAATGGTGTGGAGCAGCATAAAATGAACAGAAATGTTAGTAATAAGTCAAAGTCCAATATTCTAGCTGATAAAAACACTTCTGGGAATGAAATAACCAGAATTTTGCTATATTTTCCATTGTAATTTCTGCTGCTTCTATGTGACCATGACAAATGGCGATTATGATGAAAAAGTGGCTGAGATAATACAGAGAGGGGTTAGAAAGTTACGGTTTTGACTTTTTGGGAACATTTATTTCTATTTTGTGCTACTCCATGACATATAATGTAAAAATAAGACCAAAAAACAAATGGATATTTATTTTGGATTAAAGTTACTGTATAGTGATGTTTTCTTTTGCTCATCTATAGGTTAGTTTCATTGTTGAAACCAGTAAGGTAGACACTGTATTGAGAAGACTAACTCTTTTGGGAATTGGACGCATTCCAGAAACATCATTAACGTAAGTTGTTTTTTTGTCATAATGTTCTTTTGTGTTTGTAAATCAAGCCGGCGACAGCTAACTGGTTGACATGGCCAAAAAATACCAACCCATTGTTTTAAAAAATTAATTTGGTATACATCAAACTCTGTGATACTAATCTACAGGGTACCTAATCCGACGACAACGTTTTGCTGGTCATATGTTTCGGTCATATAAAAATACCAACCCATTGTTTTAAAAAATTAATTTGGTATACATCAAACTCTGTGATACTAATCTACAGGGTACCTAATCCGACGACAACGTTTTGCTGGTCATATGTTTCGGTCATATGTCTCGGTGCTTCCCACAGTCTGGGGAGTGGGCAGGTAGTTGAAGGCCGCATCCCTGCAGCCAAAAACATCTGCAGATACTGCTTGGCCACGAGGAATACATCCGCTGAAGGTTCTGCAATGAGGTCCACAAAATAAAGCTCGATGTTATATTCCATCTCAAAGTTTGGACGTATTAGAACACGATCCAAGGGCCTGGAGTGGCCAACACTATCAGCAGCCAAACTTCTTACAGCCAAGCTACCTGTGAACGTGCAGCCATCAAACAGTAGCGAAGATTCGCAATTTTTCTAGGGGGGAGGGGTTTATATACTCCCTCCATCCCCCTAGGATTTGCGCCCATGCCACGGAATGTCTGACCGGCAGTTACTTGGTCTCCAGTCCTCTTGTCCCTGGGTTAACACTGTGTTGTCAATGTGTTATTACTGTTTGATGTTATCAAAACGACGGTCACCAAGTTAGATGTGAAATAAATTTTGTTGTGGGGTTGACCACATACCTGTTTTCTGGGTTTTTTTTTTACAGCTTATTACATGTTGATTTACTGTGAGCTTATTAGAAAATTCATTTGTTTTCATATTACTTTTCAGATTATTTCCAGCCCAGTCTCATTTTGTGGGAATTGATAATTTGGAACAGAAAAGTTCTGAGAGGCAGAGGTATGTTCATTTTAAAATTATTTCTCTTAGTTGGTTTTTAATTAATCAGGACTGCTTTATGTGCACCATAACATTGTGGAAGCCTTTTTTTTAAATGTATGATTGATGAAATTTAGTGAATTCAATTTTACATGCAGTAAATAGTACTGAATACTATATATGTTGAATAGATTATTTCATATGATAAATCATCAATGATGTTGTCCCTAATTTGTAGCTTCTCAAGGACATGGTGAGTTAAGATTTGATTAAAAAGACACAGTGTGTCAAGTTCCTATTTTGTAGCATCATTACTATGTACTCCTATTTTTGGGTTAAATTCCTATTTCTGCCAGTTTTTTCTTAGTCTTCCCAAAAAAATTCCACGTCAATGTCTATTTTTAGCACACATTTATGAATTGTTACCAAGGTGAAGATTATTAAATGTTAGGCAGCAATTTTCTCACCATACACATTTTAACATTAACGTGGTATTTAGGCAAAATATTTTCAATAATAAGCAAGTCCCAGAATAACCGAGAATATATAAGTGTTTTAGATGAAGAAATACATGACAAAGGGATAACTATACTGTAGAGGATTAAGTTTAATGTAGATAATACTAGATATTAGGCTGTTTTTGTTTGTGTGGTAAAAAACAGTATTACAACTTGTAATACTGTTGTTACTGTTGTATATGTTTAAGCCTTTTAAATCTCTAAGTCAGAAAATACAAATTTGTCTAAGAAGAAACTGTTGTACACTTTTAATCTTAGAAACTCTTCTTAAGGATATTATATGAAAAGTGAGACTTTGACATTATGATTACTTTATCACGTACTTGAATATGGTACATTTTTAAGGTTTTGAAATGGTGAGAAGTTCTAGTTATTGCTCTTGATGAATGATGATGGTTTTGTCGTATTAAAGCTTTTTGAATCTGTAAATTTCCATTTTTTCATATATTTTCTATTTGGTATTCCTATTTTTTTTTGTAAAATAAATTCCCTTTTTTTGGAGGGAAGTTGGCACTTGACACGCTGAAGACATGAAAATCATTGTCTTAGGCCAAGCTTTGTTATCCAGAGTTTACAGGCCAACCAGCATAGCTTTCAGAATTTTTATTAACCAAAATTATTCCATATAGTTTAGGCTTGCACACATTTTATGTTATAAAGTTTTGGCAAATGTCCCAATGAATTATTGGCAGATGAATGACAATCAAGCAACATAATGTAAATGTGTAAATGTGTAAATTTCTAACCTGTTGGAGATATGAGATTGCCTGTTAAATACATTGTGTACTTGAAATTAAAGCCTTGTATACTGGTTCAAAATAACTTTGTTTGGATATCTGGTTATACTTTTGATTAGATTTACATCTAGCAATGTAATATAAGCCTTTAGTAACATCAGCCTTTCTACTTTTGGCTAAATGCTTAAGACTAATATGGGTTACATGGTCATGCGGATACAATCGTAACCAGATACTCGGTATGAATATTGGTCGGTTATTTAGATGGGATGATACATGTTGATACATGGTTGATCGATTTGATTGCACATTTTAATGTTGATAACGACTAAGCCTAATATTTTGACTACATGCTTGTGTAGATATGTAGAATAATTGGGTTTGGATATGTAATATAGGTCTGTAAATTGACATTTAGGATGATAGTATTAAGCAATAATCTATGCTGGTTTGACTAAGAACTATAATAACATTGATGTTCCTGTTGTGTATGAATACTCTGGTGCATTGATATCCCCTATTACTTTAATCTCTATATATTTATCCCTTAATAAGGTGAAAGGATGTATATACCATATTAAATCTACATATCAGAAAATTTGTTAAATTTGATTGATTATGAAAATGTTTTGATTTCTCAATTTAATATATCATATGCTAGAAATAATGCTCTTGTAGTAGCTCATCTCAGCATCCATAGTCTTGCTGGTAAATATGATGATCTGTTAGAATTGATGAATGTACTAAATGAAAAGAATCTGTTTCCAGGCGTATTGTTACTATGTGAAACATTCGTGTCTGAAAAGAATTATACAAAACTTACTTTTCATAAATATGATTTAATAAGTGAATATAGCCCCTATAGCTAGGGGTGGAGTTTCCATTTTGATTCGATCACATATCAAGTATGTGGAAAGGCTTGACCTAAGGTCATTTGAAGAACTTCGGGAAAATTTGAGTCAAATTGTGTCAAGATACCGCAAAGGGGTAGAAATAGTATAATAGTAGGTGAGGTGTATAGAGTTCCTGGAACTAGTGAAAATGAGTTTGAGAAATATAAAAGTATAGCAAGTAGAATATAATCAGAGCACAAAAGTGTAATCATTGGAACAGATCAAAACCTAGACTATCTTAAAATAAATATGCGTGCTAATACCATGAAGTTTTTTGAAATAAATTTGAATGATAATATTATCCCAACAATTTACAAACCTACCAGAGTAACTCATAGCAGTGCAATGTTGATAGATAACATTTATGTAGATGCTGAATTGTATCGGAATATTAAGTCATTCATAGTTAAACATGAAATGGAGTGAAAGAAACCAATGCAGGCACTATGAGCAATGCATTTGCGAAGCATTATTGTGGGGTTGGGAAGTTACTAGCTGCCAAGATAGAAGAAATGTTAAATTCCCATGCTAAACATGTTTAATAGAGTAGAACGTAATTGCTTTCTTTTTCCAACTACAACTCAAGATATTAAGAAGTTTGTAAGATGTTTGAAGGTAAAAGACAGTTTTGGTTATGATGAAATATCAAATAGAATAGAGGCATCGGTGATTATAGTTAATAATTCAGGAGGGTGAATTCCCAAATGATATGAAATTAGCAATAGTCAACCCCTTTATTATAAAGGTAAAAGTAAGTTTGAAATAATTAATAATCGTCCAGTTTTACTTCTTCCAGTTATATCTAATTTTTTTTTTTTAATTGTTAATGCAAGAACAGTTAAATTTTTCATAAAACATAAACTACGGTCTGAGGGCCAATATGGCTTCCGGCACAGTCGAAGTACAACTGATGCTGTATTAGATTTTACTGGAAACATTAAAAAAGTTAGAACAAAGGTCATTATACTATAAGCCTCTTCTTAGATATGTCAAAAGCCTTTGACAGTATTAGTCATGGTACACTCTTTAGAAAATTATAATTTTATGGCATAAGGGTTAATGTCCTGTCATGGTTTAAGGGTTATTTGCTAAACAGACATATCAAAGTTAAATGTAAACCAGTTCTTTCAGATTGTCATGTATTGTCATGTAATGTCATATTGTACCCCACAGGGATCAGTATTGGGAACTCTCATGTATGTTATTCTAGCTAATGATTTGGTAAAGAGCTTGAAGTTTTGTAGCTATGTGAAATTTGCGGACGATACAACTGTTTTTGCATAAGGAAATAATTCAAAGTTCTTATACCAAAAATTTAATGCTGACTTGAACAATCTAAGTGACTGGTTTGATAACATTTCTCTGACACATAATGTTGATAAATTAAAATATATCGTATTTAAGCCAACAAGAAAAGAAATTTAGATATAATGTGTCCTCACTTGAGACATGAATGAGTCAGGCTTTAGCCCCTGATAGTGACACCTGGTTCTCATTGTGCTTAAAGGTCTATAGTATTAATATCAATCCATGGAACTAATTTCAGAAGTGTAGTCAAGCTGAAAGTATTAGTCTCATTAAAAAACCTGAGTCTTTGCCCTGCTTTGAACATTATTATATGTCACAGGGTATTTTTTTGTTTCAGATAAGTGTAAGTTTTTAAGTTAATTGCTGATGGTGTTGTTATTTTGTATTATGGTGTTAATGGTTAAAAAAATTAGACAAAAAACTACTTATTCCTTATTTTGTTTATTTCTTTTTTGTTTTGCATGTTATAATGTTTGAAATAAGGTGAAGGACATTCAATGCTGGAACAAGGCATCCTTAAACAATAGGATATATACTTAACTTGAAGTAGTTGTAGGTATGCTGAAGTAGTTGTGGATATGCATGGCTCTTTAAACTTTCAAGTATTATTAAAATATGTGTTATCTGATAATTTTTTGTTAAGAAATTCTAACGCTAACACCACAGGCGTTTGCCATCATGACAGCACTTAGCAAGTTAGTATACAATAAGTCTTTGTCAAGAACTGTTTTTACTCCCTCTGCGCAACTGCCTTCAAGAAGGGGGCCAAGTTCAGTTGAAAACATTGTGTAACACTTCAAAATTATACACAAAAATAATTTTCCTTGGATTCTAAGTGATAACTTATTTATGGATATTTACCACTTATTTTCGGGGAATTATTTGCCCGTTTGCTGGGAATCTGCAATTTCACTGTTAGACATTCAATGCCATATGCCAACCTATAGGCTATTTGGCAAATTTGTTTGTATTTAAGTCTTACTGGTAAACTAGCAAACTAATTGCCATCTAGCTCAGGGAATTTGTATTCAGCTACATTCTGATTGGCTGTTCCAAATGACATAGCTGCCTCTTGAGATAAGAAGCCAGTTAAGGCAGTCAGGAGCCTTGGTATTAGTTAAAGTATATATGTTGGCAAATGCCTGTGCGAGCACCCATACATTGTACTAGATATGGCTGTTTTCTCAATTATCATTTTGTCGGTTTTTACACCAACGAAAAAATCCATGTATTGATATTCATCTTGAATAATGTATTGGAAGGTCTATCTTCTGCGGGTTGCTGTTGTCGTGAGCTACATTCACACAGTATTTGTGTAGGGCCCAAAACTTGTAATTAGATGTTATTTATGCAGTTTGGTTAGAAAAACAAAGTTGCCAAGTCAGACACCTAAGTAAACGAGCTTATCAATTATAGTGAATGTTTAGTACCAGATAGTGATGCACAATAGACACACGTTTTGATTTTTCATTGTCTGTGTTGATGAAACCTCTACAGATTTTGAGGGGTGGGGTTGGGATGAGTTTAGATGTTGTGTATGGACACAGGGTAACTTGGGGATGTCAGACCTGTTTATAAGTGTTTATAATGAGCAACAGTGGTCTCATTATAACTGGACTTAAGGTATAATCATGCTTGTATAGGCATGTATGACTGTACTGTGCCTTCTTGATGTTCTTGCACATAGTATACATATGTATAATAATCTTAGTATAAATGTTGTCATATTTAGTTGGGGAAATTTGGTAAGCAGATTCACTAACAAATTTTCAGAGATGATTCTTCATGGCATTCGTAATCGAAGCTATAAACAAAGTCAATATTCGTTGGTCAACATGTAACTTGCTCCTGAAGTTGTCTCATGAAATACGTTCTTTTGTTATATTTGTGACATGGCTATTGAATTTGTCATCGATGGTAACATCAAGATATTTATATTCTTTGACAACTTCTACTTGTTTATTTCCTATATAGAGAGGTTCATGGTTTGGATTTTTACTGTAGTCGACAATCTTTTTTTTTTTTTTTTTCACATTTAGGACAAGGTAATTATCTTTGCACCATGTAGTAAAGTTTCTGAATATGTCTTTCTGTTGACTTTTAGGGATCCAGAAGAAATTTCTTCAAGAAGCGAATTTTACAAATCTGTGAAGGCCCGATTAACTGTGGCTCAGGTGAGTAAACAAGGGTGTGCAAAGGTTTTATTTTATCTTTAACTTTCTTATGTTAATGGATATTAACTTTTTCCTTAAATTACAAATCTTTCTTATTGCCGAACATTAATGCAATGGTGTTTATCCGGTCCCAACCACTTAGCTAACTGGTATATGCTCCAGCGCACTATCACAAAGTGCTTTAATACTGTCATGCTTGCAAATCTATAATTTACATGCACTATGGGTTATTGTCGGGGTGGGTGTATTAGAATCATAGCTAATATTTATTAAGAATCAGCAATATATCTGCGTGAAAATAAGTGGAGTGTAAGACCCTTATCATCAATTGTTAATAAGTGTATAAAATGTAGTAGAATAATCTCAAGTTTAATTAAAGATTAAATCAGGTTTTCAGCCAATTGGCAAGCAAGCAGTCTGTCAGGCAAGCAATCATTCAGTAGCTGGTCAGTTAGGTACAGAAGTATGTCAGTCAATCTGTTGGTCAGTCAGTCATATGGGACATATATCAATTTGGCATTTAGTATATCACTTTGTGCATTTAGTCAGCGAAGCTAAACAGTGAAATCTAATTTTCCTGTTCTCTGTATGTGTTCGGCAGCAGCTGAATCTCCCTCTCCAACACTCAAAAGTGTATTGCTTGTTCCATTCTTAAACTAAATAAGTAAACAAGGTGAATTTTTCTTTCTTGCAAACATTTTTGACAGCTCTGTTATAACTGGACAAATGCAACTGGCAACATAAACAGTTGTCACATTTGATTGATGCCTGCCTGAGGATTGTACTCTATGTGCTAATTGTAAAAATGTTTTAATTTCTAATCTGGCCTCAATCAGATTTTGGTGATGAAGAATTGTATTCCTAGTGGAAATTTTACTTACTGAAACCTGAAAAAGATAAAATAAAAAAATTACTTATCAGAAGAAAAATTAACTGGAGTGCACTATCACAAAGATATAAGGGACTACTTTTTTCTGATCACTGCTTTGGACAAAAGTGTCAGAGAGTGATAAAAAAAATTCAAATCACCAGTTTGCAGTGAACCGTTTCACAACTAACTTAAGCTGGAGCATATCACCACTAGCAAAGTGATTAACACTGGCTAACCACCAATGTAAATATCTATCTGCTGAATATCTGTCATATTACTATTTTTATGCTTTTGATTTAGTCTGAATATCATCTTCTAGTGTAGTAATATTAGCATCCATAGTTCTAGTTTGGTTAATTTATGTTAGTTCATATTTCTACAGCAGTCTATTGGGTTTGCAGGTTGTAGCTGGTGTGTCGGATAATGCAAAATTAACATTTGATCATCTTATGCTCATCATTTTGGCAAGGTCAGATTTAGTTGATTTGTTTAACACCAAACTTTAAGTCTTGTGATTGAATCTTTCTGAAGAGCTGTAGGTTTTTACTTTGTATCGTAATCTTGTTTCATTGTTGCTCTTTATCCCAGTTGTATTGCGGCCTTGGGTTTATCAGAAAACAGCTCCGTGATTTTGGTAGCTAGTATGCTCATATCACCGCTGATGGTAAGTGCTGGAATTTTTATTTGTATTATTTGTTTGAACATATGTTTCACAACTGCATTTAGTAACATTACCCTTCTGTATGTGTGTAATGTGTATATATGGCTTCAGATTGTTGTTCTCGAATTCTAATAAGTTCACTGTATTCTCGGTTGCATTAACTTGGCAAGCAGTGCTGAATGACTGAGTATAGTTTGTCAGTAGTCAATGTATGGACACATAAATTATTAAATCACATTTTATTGCAATAAATTGACTGTGAACTTTACTACGTGATATTATGCAGATGGACATGTAGATGTTGCCATTGCTAGCATATTCAAGTTTTAGCGTAGCATGACCCATTGATAATGTGTAAATTATATTTATATGAAAAAATGTTCTTATCTTCAAGAATCTTACTTGTAAGCATGGAAGCTTTCAACTGTCTCTCACTGAATATATTCATATGGTCATTTCTCATATAGTGAATGCATGGCAGCCTTGTGTCCTTTAAAAAAAAAGTTCTCAATGGTTGTGAAATCATAACTCAGGAACACCTGATAGATATGATCACTTAAGTCTCTTTTGCACCTTTCCTAGTACAATGTTTTAACACATGCGGCACCCAAAGTTCTTTGCACTGCTGAGTTGTCTTTGGAAGCAGGATAGTTGGTGATATATGATATTACACCCCCAGTTATGTTATTGCACAGTTCGTAATGTGGTTTACTATACCAATATTAAAAAATATATTGTATTCGTGATTTTTGGCCATATTTTTTCATTGAAAGCATGGAGCACTACACAATTGATGTAAAAGTTAAAAACTAAATTAATGCCCATTTTCTAAGGCATGATGCTGCTTCTCAATAACAAATAACTTACTGTTTTAGACTTTTTCAACACCTAAATTGTGACGTCACAATGGCCATTGTTTTGATGACGTCATATAGCAGTCAAAATTGGGGTTAGGGATGAAGAAATGAATCATTGCAGTGAGGGGCTGGGGAATGTTTTCTTGCATAGCTAATACGACAAATAAGTATACAATATTTTGGAATATTAGTATAGGTTGTAAATTTTTTGTGTTCCTGATTATTTAGGGACCAATTCTGGGTTTTACCTTTGGCATTGTGGTGGAGAACAGGCAACTATGGAAGATGAGCCTTCGTAATTCTGGCATTGGACTGGCTATGTGTATTTTAATGGGTAATTCACTTGTAATACTTGAACACTTGTGCTGTTGTCGAAGTGGAGGCTGGTTTTCTCAAAACAGATATTCGTACACTGTTCGTCTGATGTCAATTGAATGTCAATTTAATCAAAACAAACAACAAACTCAGTACTGACACAACATATTGTTATCTTGAAGTTAAGACAGTTTCCTGTGATTTGATGTCTTTGTACTATAGATTATAGAATAAACAATTCAGAACATCTTAGCAACTCAAATGTTTATGATTTACAGGTTTTTTTATTGGCTTGATGATTGGCGCCGTCCATTTGCGTTCTGACTTAGGAGATGACATGGCATATCCAACTATAGAAATGACCAGCAGGTAATTATAATTAATCCCTATGATGCCAGTCAATCAGATATTCTATGGATAGATTATTATATGCTGTTGCTCCAAAATTCGCGGAAAGTGATATCCTGTCGTCATTATGACTTTAATTAGTTATTGGGGAACTTGCGTGTGGTCAGGAAGGGACCAGCTGTAATTGGAATGGGGACATACTAGGTTACACCTCTGGTTTATCAAAGTTTACACAGTTCTGTTACTGGAATTTGGGCATGCTTCCTTGTATTTATAATTCATCCTTGACTGTTTTACACTGAACAATTTTGTGCAATTCAACAGGATGTTGTGGAGAGAAACATGTTTGTTAGTGGATAATGCCACAACAGCTGTAGTGTACTGAGTGCTTGCAGGAGACTGTGCATCTGTAACAATAAATCTTTATTCTAAATGTACAAAATAAAACAAATAAGCAATGATTAACAATTGACAATTGTTTCCAAATTATAATTAGCACAGATATTCAATAACACATGGCACCTATGCCTCTGTCTGGTATCTAGGTGATCCATAGAATCCCATAACTGATCTGAGCACCAGTTCTGAGTTAGTGTTCTGAGATGCTGCCTTTCCATACATTAACCATGTTTTCGGTTATTTCATTGAAGGGAGGCTGGTAACAGAAATCTTTTAGTGTATAGACATACACTGTTTTTGGGCTCATAAGAGTGACACGGGTGTAACATTGAAATAAATGTCTGTTACTTTAATATATTTTTAATTTCTGACAATTCTTTTGTAGTGAAACGTAGATACCAGTACCTCCAATCATGTTATTATTTCTGGCCTCATATTATTATTTTTATCATAGATAGTTTGTCCCATATATTCCATCTTATTGACTTCCTAACATTTTTGTCCATTTATGAAAACCTCCACATAGCTCTGATGGTTTCCTAGAATTACACTAATTTACTTTTTTTTTGCCATGGAATATTTTAACACTGATTTTTGGCATACGTTTCATACACTTAAATAGTTCTATTCAAACCATACTACGTAGGTGAGACTGATACAGCTAAATTAGGTCTACAGTTCAATTAACATTCCATTTACAATAATCATGATCATTTATATTTAAGATTTATGCTACCTTACCTATTTCCATTCAACTACAAATGCTCTAAAAAAAGATTTTCAGTGTACCGTCAATATTAGATTTATTTCAATTAAATACTGGGAAAAGCTCTACATATTCAAACCTAACATTTATTTTGCTTGCATCCAGAAGTAGAGCATTATTAGTAAATATGCAAGTAATAATAAACTTCAATAGTGCTATACAAAATAACCTAAAGGGTTAAATTAGTCTTTTTCCTGCAATTATTTTTACCATGATTATGTGTCATGCACATCCTCAATGTACTTTTTGTTTCTGTTTGTGGAAAATTTTCTTGGATCATAATGTTTATTTGCTGAAAGCTATTTATAGAAAAAATAACATAAAATAAAAAATGAGGAAGTAAGGAATCGTATTGCTTTGCCCTTGGTGACCCTTCTATGGTGCCATAAAGTATACTCTAGGCTGAGTAATTTATGACTTGCATTTCGTTGAAGGGGTTTGTACCATGGTCTGTTGGTTGGCATCATGATAGCATTAGCATCTGGTGGGGGAGTGGCATTAGCAGTCTTGGGAGGAAATACGGCATCTCTGGTGGGAACTGCAATCTCTGCCTCGCTGCTGCCCCCTGCTGTAAATGCTGTGAGTTATTCATTTATCTCAAAATGAATTAATCAAAAATCAGGTGTTCCACCATAAGATGTTGTCCATAATAATCAGGAAACTAGTCATTTGCATACATTGTTTACAGGTGTTTTTCTGAATAATCATCAAGAAATCGAACCAGACATATTTCAAAGATTAAAATACAGCTTATATTCGAAACGATAATTCTACTTTTTGCTCACCCATTACCGTAATTAGCTTTGTCCAAGAACTTATTTAGGTACTGTCAGGTCAACGTAGCTTAAATTGTGAGTGTGTATTTGTATTGAACATTTCAGGGTATGTTGTGGGCTTTTGCCTTACTCATGGTTGGTCGTCAACCCAATCTTGAAGTTGTAAGATTGCTGGCTGGGAATGGAACCAATGCTACTGAGACGACATCTGTTAGTGTGGTATGTAGAAAATATTATATGATTTGGTTATTCTGAACTTCAGTATTATGTTTGCTACTTAGCTGTTTTTTATATAACTTGTTGCTTTAACCTTCTGTAATGCATTTTCTCGATTATTAGCCGGGTCTAAAACAGAGGCTGTTCAAATCTCAAATAAACTCGGGTAAAGCTGAAAGTCCACTTCATGCACTTGACTTACCCTTTTGGGCGGTCTGTTACATGCTTTGCCAATGTAATGCCTCATAAGAATCTTAAAGGGTGACATCTAGCTGAGATTTGAGCACATAAACTTTACCCAGGTCTGCGTTAAACTAAAAATCCTCAGAGGATGAACACTGCCAAAATTTCAACGGTAAAGGCAATTTATGTTACATTAATTGTTGTGATGTTTTCAGTATGATCTTCCCCTCAGTAACTGCACGAAAATTCCTGGTAACAGCTATGTCTTCAACTACAGTTGTCACATGTCACTTGAAGCATTCTACCTTGGGGGAATCAGCCTGTTGCTCACCATTCTCAACATAATTTGCATTTGTATTATGGGATTTGCTATTCTTAAGGTATGCAATAAACTGTAAGTTATGTTGTCATTTGGAAAATGAAAAATGATGTAGTGATAAATATCAATGATAACTCGCAAACTATTCTGCAGGATGATTATTTTCAAGCTATAAGTTATCCATTGTTTGTTTTTACACTGTAAACGAATTAAGAGATCAGACAACATATTTCATGATGTTGTGCAGTCATGATTCATTTGGTTTCAGTTTAAAGAAGTTGTACCCCATACGGCTGCTTCGGAAGGAACTGAAATATTCTGGAAGAAAGATATCAAGGTAATACTGTTTTCTTTGTTTGTTGTTGAATGTTATTTCCATAAATTAAATTATATTAACGTAACTTGTTTTCCTGCAGATTGCTAGGGATGCCTATAGAACGCTCAAGGGGAAGGACAGTTTTGATTTAGCCAAGTATGCTAAAAGTCTGGCTCAAGAAACCAAGGTAACATTCAGTTATTTGAAAGTTGGATTGATTTTTTTTGAAGATTTTTTGCAAGATTAATTACTTTTAAAATGTGTTAATTAGTTTATATATAAAAAAACATTGAAGCCGGAGGTGTAAGATACTTATTTCTTTCACAGATGAAAATATTACCAGGTGCGTCGAAAACGTTTCATGGCTTTGATGGTGCTGAACTCTACAAAGACTTTCTTGAGGTTAGTGATTGGTGTGTTTAACCATTGCTCTTCTGCTGTTTAATTCTGTAAATTGTGTGGTATATACTTTGCATCTTTGACTGTGAAGTGTTCCAATATTGACTTTATTGTGCAACTTGGTTTGGAAAGAAGAAAGGCAACGGTGCAGTGCAGAACACCTAACTAGCTATCTAATATCTTATGTATGCTCAAGTTTTGGCATCTATAGTTCTTTATGACAGGTAAATCTAAACCGTGAGCCATAGGTGGTCCATAGAACTTGCCAGTTGGAAGTGTTGTTAGGGCAACTTCAATGACTACCATGTGTGAATAATGTTTTTCTGTCTCGCAGGAGGTGGAACACAGCCCGCAGTTTCAAGATGTGGTGCAGAGAGTGCCAAATGTTATGCGAACATCGGTAAGTGATTCTTTACTGGCCAAATCTTTCTGAATCTCCCAAAAAAATGTTATGCTCTTGTACAAAATACAAGGCACTGGATAACAGGATGATTTTTTTTATGATATCTATCTGCATATAGTGAATATAAGTTCTTTGGAAAACATTATTTTTGTGGGGTGTAATATGAGTGTATGTTCAAGAATTGTACTTTTCACTCAGTTGTTGAATCAAGTGTCACTTGAAGACTACTACTCGGAATCATCACCTCTGAGACCAGTGAGCCTGTTCAGTGAAAGTACTCCGATGGTGTCGCCTGAGGTGCTGCCATCCGGTGGTGGACGAAACCGTCCTGTTCTTCAGCGAAGGACTATCGGAAGTACTGCTGCGTCGGTAGTAGTGAATGGGTGAGTGACTGAAATTGATGATGCATTATGAGAAATGAACTAAACTACAGAGTCTGACAGCTTGTGGGGATCTTCAAACACTTGAAATAGCATGAGCTGCGATAGTCCTTTGTCGCTACTGAAATCTTACTTTTGATTTATCTATGTATATCATATATACAACGCAATTCACTGTTATTGCCACATGAAATTTAAAGCTGTTACACAATTACTTATAATTTGATATGGCTAATAGCAAAATGATTTGTTGTAGAGTAATGTAATTTCTAGTTTAGGACAGTAGTGATACATAGATATAGGCTAATTTCTAATCTGATAATCTTAATGACTAGCTTTGGTCCACGGTTGCACAATGAGTCAAGAAGGCTGTCGGTGGAGGATATCCGGTGGTTGTTTGAGGAACCAACTGTGGAGGGTTCATCATCGAATGTTGTAATGGAATATGCGGTACCAAGAAAACGGAACAGAAAAACTCCTTCTAAGAGTCAGGTATGTAGCATGTAACCCTTTTAGATCATCACACTAACACTTATTCTGACACTACTGAAAATGTTGAAAGCCTCTGAAAAGAAAAGAGGTCCAGATATTCCATAGTGGAGAAAGAGCCATGTGTGTATGTTGATTATTTGAATATGTTGGTATTTCTATTGGGAACAGGAGGTACAGCTAGCTTTAAAAAGAAATTTTGATATTTTAAATTGTTATTTATTTTCAGTTTCATCGCATGCCATCTGCTCCTGCAAGGGTCAGAGTTATACCTGCTCAAACAGGACAAAAAAATCGCTTCAAGGTGACTGTTATCAAGGAAGAGTAATAGGAGATCAAAAGATGAAAATCACAAAGTTAGATTGTTTTTAGATAATGCATGAAAAAGATTTGATTGCTGTCCAAAGTACATAAGTCTAGAAAGCTCTATGAAACCAAAATTATCTTGAATGATATGCTCCTATTGTCCTGTTCAACTGTTTGCACTGGTGTGATTTCGGTAGTTCAGGGTCAGTCATTGAAATTTATATGTTGCAGGCTAATTTTATATGTTATGTATATTTACAGTCACAAAGCAGGGAACAAGTTTATTCCTGGGTTTTAAATATTGCTTTAGTACAGTAGACAATTTTACAGATGGCACACATTTTTCTGTCACAGTTGATACTGATATTTATCACTTTTATATAAATATATTCTACAGAAGATTTCTTGCAGGACTATGTCTATTTTAGATTTTATTACCCTTTTGTTAATTTCTAGATAGATGTGTATGTTAATAGTGTTCTTCTGGAGCCCGGAGTCACTGTGTGAAAACATAGTCTAGCTGTCTTCGTTTGAGTCTTTACTTCAAAGCAATATGTTACGTGTGCTTAGTGCAAAATTTCATGAGCAACGAACAAGAGAGAGTTATTTAAACATTTTATTCTATGTGCTTATGCTCAAGTTTGGTGGTGGCTCTGGGCACTGTATGTATATATTGGACCATATATATTATTGGTACTTTTTGATTTTATTGCATTTAGTGATATACTCAGATAAGAAAAATTTAAGTTTTCATTGATACCATGCTCAGGTTTGATGAAAACATCTTGTTTTACTCTGCACCATTGTTGCCAACATTCACAAATGTTTCGTTCAGAATTTCAATCCAGAATTTTTGATTTCACAATTCAAAATTCTTGAATAATCAGTATTACTGAAAATACTACTACTTTTATTCACTTCCTTAAATCTTAATTTATCTTCTCCCAAGGTTGGCAGCAATACTTTGGTTATATAGATTTGAAAGTTTTACTGTACTTACAGATTATTTATTGTAGGAGTTCATATATATATATATATATATATAATTATGGTTTAATATGATGTGTTATTTTAATCTAATCTACAGTTAACTTAATTTAGTTTCCTTCTTTTGAGTTGTAGTGTTTATACGTGATTGTCTCTGTTTAGCAATTATCATTGGTTTCCATGCAACGCAGACTAACTGCCATAAATGGAGAACAAGGACTAGAACTTGGTTATTTATGCGGAAAAACTGTATATTTTCATAGTAGTATAATGGTGTGCTTATAGTACATGCTGTGTATTGTGTAATACTTATCTAGAAATCCGCAGATTTTTATTTGTTTTATGGGTTGGGGGTAGGGTGTGGCTGGTGCCCCAAAGTTGCCCAATCTAACCTAACTTTTTTTTGGTATTGTCTTTTGACCAAAAGAACATGCATGTGCAGTTTCATTGAAATTGATGCATTTCTACCTATAGCACAACTCGCGTGAACATTTTCTGGGCACCAGCCACACCCTAGTTGGGAGAATATTCTTAATTGGGTATTCTTGATTGTTCCTTTGCATGAGTAGTGTGGAAATGTGGTTCGTTTTCGATATGCATCAAGGCTTTATTAAACGGAGTCCAAGCACCATATTTAATTATGATGGGGAAATTGCAGATGATAGGATTTTCAATATGCATCAAGGCTTTATCAAACTTAGTCAATGCATGTTTATAATGTAGTGCATTTTCAATGCTTTATTAAACAGAGTGCATGTTTATAATGTAGTATTCAATATACATCAAGGCTTTATTAAACAGTCAATGCACCTTACATAATTATGATTGGAAATTACAGATGATGATGGGTTTATTATATGAGTGACTTAGGTAGTTAGGTACAATACCATGTACTTATGATAAAATACATTTCTGTGATAAACATCTCTTTAAAATGAGAACTTAAAAACATTATTGATGTGAAATTGTAGCATCTGTATATAACTGTAAAATTGGAACATAACAGTGTACAATTGTTGCAGATAAGGAGTTAATGTTTGATAAAACTTTCTGAGTAGTCTAATGACTGCTTATGAACGACTCAGGTTGGTTAGTGATATTAAAGGAAGTTTCTTGTGATAGAAATTTTGCTTTATGCCTTTATGGCTACATTGTAGGTGGATATTGACTTGATTGGATAAAGTACTGTTTATTGTTATACTTTGCAAAGAATGCCTGTCGAATGTATGTGTTGCTGACCTCTTTAGCAAGTAGTTCATTTAATGAAATGTGTTGTCTCTGTATGCTGTACAAACATAAAGTGTACATGCCAATATTGGAAAAGGTCTAGTTATACAAGGCCTGTAAATGTCATCAAATTGAAATACACCGTCATTGTGTCAATCACAATTGAAAACAAGGCGCAATGAAACTGTTTTCAATTAATGAAAGATATTATTCAGTTGTGTTAAAAGGTCTAGTTATACAAGGCCTGTAAATGTCATCAAATTGAAATACACCGTCATTGTGTCAATCACAATTGAAAACAAGGCGCAATGAAACTGTTTTCAATTAATGAAAGATATTATTCAGTTGTGTTAAAAGGTCTAGTTATACAAGGCCTGTAAATGTCATCAAATTGAAATACACCGTCATTGTGTCAATCACAATTGAAAACAAGGCGCAATGAAACTGTTTTCAATTAATGAAAGATATTATTCAGTTGTGTTAAAAGGTCTAGTTATACAAGGCCTGTAAATGTCATCAAATTGAAATACACCGTCATTGTGTCAATCACAATTGAAAACCAGGCACAATGAAACTGTTTTCAATTAATGAAAGATATTATTCAGTTGTGTTAAAAGGTCTAGTTATACAAGGCCTGTAAATGTCATCAAATTGAAATACACCGTCATTGTGTCAATCACAATTGAAAACGAGGCGCAATGAAACTTTTCAATTAATGAAAGCTATTATTCAGTTGTGTTAAAAGGTCCAGATATGCAAGGCCTGTGAATGTCATCAAATTGAAATACATAGTCATTGTGTCAATCACATTTGCAAGCATAGTGCAATGTAACTTTTCCATTAATGAAAGATATTCAGTTGTGTAAAAAGGTCCAGATATACAAGGCCTGTGAATGTCATCAAATTGAAATACACTGTCATCATGTCGAGCGCATGGTAAATGGTTAACTGATGCATTAATGTAATTGAAAACATGGTGCAATGAAACTTCTCAATTAATGAAAAATATTCAGTTGTGTAAAAAAAAGTCCTTGTTATACGAGGCCTGTGAATGTCATCAAATTTAAATAATTGGGCGGGTAGTACGAGGTAGGCATGGTGTCTGCAGGTTGACCGTAGCCATCATAATTCCAAGAGTAGGGTGGCCCACGTGGTGCTTGGTGCTGTTGGGGTGCTTGGTGCTGTTGTTGGGAGGTTGACAACTGCTGCTGTTGTGTACTTGCTGCATCACCAGAAGATCCACTCTGTGATGAGGAAGGTCCAGGAGGTGACAGCCTGATCCTTAATCCAGTTAAGCAATTGTTTGAAAACAATGTCACAGAGATAATTGAGCTGCTTCTCCTGCGCTGGTCAGATGCAAACTGAGTGACCTGGCTTGACCTAGGTCATTATTAAAGTAGTGTTGTCTCTGTATGCTGTACAAACATGAAGTTTACGTGCCAATATTGGAAAGGTTCTAGTTATAAGCAAATGACCACAGTGTCTGGTTTGCTACACCCCAAACATGGGGTGACGTGTAAAAACCACTAACGTGTTCTGGTCCTGTAATGGCCCCGAAGGTCACCAGGGCGGAGGCCTAGCTCAGAGGTAGCGCTCTGGCTTCCAACCGCTGGGTCCCGGGATCGATTCCCGGTCGAGCCTAAGTTGGATGGTTGTTTCATCCTTCGTCTCATTGCCATGGTCTCTGCCTGTCCTAATTAGCCCAATTGGTGCAGAAATACAGGACGTAAAGCCCTAATCACCCACCCACCCAGGACGTAAAGCCCTAATCACCCACCCAACCCACCCGAAGGTCACCACAAAAATGTCTAAAGACAATCTATCATCTTGCTGAATCATTTTACATTGTGATCAGGGTTTTATTTTGTGATAAGCAATGTTTATGTTAACAAAATTTTCATCAGTGCAAAACATCATGAAAAGTGACATCAAACATGATAAATATCTAAACAATAGCGAAAATTTTATTTACATTATTGTTTTAATTCAACGCAATATAAAAAATACAGGCATTATTTTCAATACAATACGAAATAAGTAAAACAAAGTAATGATAGTTCAGTATTCCTACTCATCCTTCTGAATACCAATACTGTCCAATAGCAAATATATATATATATATGTAAACATGGTAAATGCACAGTATACATGACAATTTGAACAACTTTACATGTCTGAAAATTTAGGTGTATTATCAACATGCATATCATCATTTTAACATTCAATGTTATTTGCGAACTGCACAACTCAAAATTACAAACCATGGTAATATAATAATTATCTGATTATTAACAATTAACGGCAGTTCTTGTACAAATGCGAGGAAAAAGAGCCAAGATAATAAAATGCAGCTTAAACATATTTGAATATGCTAATTAAAGGCGGCTGTGTTACTGAAGCTCCTTCCTTCCAGAACATTAAGCCCAATGCACACGAGAGTCGCATACGACAGCATCATATGCGAGTTTGTTGTAACCCCTTTCTGCCCTCGAAGGTCCTGGGCCTCCACGCGGCGAGGGTGGAAACACTTGGGGTGAAGTCCTCTATCCCCAGTGGCTAAAACAGGACAGTGCGCATTGCACAAGCTGCTCGAGCTATCCATCGCAGACAATTATTGATTTTTTACATGCTTCTGGTTTCTACTACCAACTATAGATAATCAATCTTACCCTATAGAGCCTCTACATAGCCCACTCAGGTGCTGATGAGGCGTTAAACAATAACACAAACTAACTAACTGCAACCCCTTTCTACCACAAAGTCGTAAGTCAATGCACACGAGGACCTACCCTGCGACTCTGTAGTAACCCCTCTGTCCTTGTAACCTATATTTGCATCCTCCTCGAAGCAAACTGACCCAGTAACAGTGCCACGTGGTTGGCAAATTGGCTGCATTAATCGGGAATTAATACAGATATATATGAAGATACTGATGCAGCTTTGGCTGGGGAGGAAGATGTCCGAGCTCTTTCCAGGATGTGGCAGGTTCTGATGAAGATGTCCGAGCTCTTTCCAGGATGTGGCAGGTTCTGATGCAGCATCTGCATGTTGCCTGACCACATAGGCTGTGGTTGTGGAAGGTGGAAAGCTACTGTCCACATGATATCCAGGCTGTCATTACAAATGTCATGCTGAAAGACCTCCACCTTTTCATATACAATCTGAGACAGGACTGCCTTGGGGTCTTTCTGTTCCACCAGGTTGAATTTGGCCAGACACTTAACGACCTCCATGTCCACCTTGAGCCGTGGGATCTTCCTAACACTCTTGATAGCTGGAGTAAATGTTGCCATTTGTCCCATGACATGAATTGACCCATAGCCATCAAGGGTTCTGGAGGCATGGTCCACATTATCTGCCTGATACTGCAAGAAGAACCCTGTGATGTCCTCTGGCAGATCTACTCCTTGGACTACTGCAGCATTGGCTCTGTATTTGTTGGTCCGAGTATGAAGAGCAGAAGCCAAGTTTGCTGATCATGCATGTCCACTAGGTCACGGTGACCATATTTGTTCTCCAAGGTTATGCTCAGACCAACTTGGGAGGGCCGGGTTCGATTCCCGGTCGAGCCTAAGTTGGATGGCTGTTTCATCCTTCGTCTCATTGCCATGGTCTCTGCCTGTCCTAATTAGCCCAACTGGTGCAGAAATACAGGACGTAAAGCCCTAATCACCCACCCACCATTTGGTTCCTGGAGTCGAACCAGCTTATTACAGAGTTCCAATCTGGATTTCGCCGTCACAGGAGCACATTAGATCATTTAGTCAGACTGGAAACTTATGTTAGAGATGCTTTCATTAACAGAGAACACGTAGTAGCCATATTCTTTGACCTAGAAAAAGCTTATGATACTACATGGAAATATGGAATAATGAAAGATCTCCATGACTTAGGGCTTCGACGTCGCCTTCCAGTTTTCATCGGATCCTTCCTACAGGATCGCTTCTTTAAGGTCCGAGTGGGATCAACGATGTCAAGCCCTTACTCTCAGGAGAATGGAGTCCCTCAGGGTAGTATTCTCTCGCCTACCCTCTTTAACGTCAAAATCAACAGTATAGTAAATTCCATCTCAGAAAATCTCATGTCCTCCCTATATGTTGACGATTTCCTCATTGCATACCGTTCCAGATATATGCCAACCATAGAACGACAACTGCAATTAAATTTGAATAGGATCCACAAATGGTCACTTGAAAATGGCTTCAACTTCTCTAAACAGAAGACAGTTTGTATGCCTTTCTATTATTTACGATCAAACCATCCAGATCCATCACTAATAATTGACAACTGTCAAATAAAAGTGGTGAATGAAACAAAATTTTTGGGTGTACTCCTTGACTCCAAATTGTCTTTCATTCCGCATATCAAAGCACTGAAAGCAATGAACCTCCTTAAAGTAGTGAGCAAATATAATTGGGGTGGGGACACAACGGTCCTCCTTCGTCTCTATCGAGCAATTACTCGTTCTCGACTTGATTATGGTTCTGTGGTATATGGCTCCGCCAGACCATCTTATCTAAAATGCCTGAATTCTGTACATCATTAAGGGTTGCGACTAAGCTTAAGAGCTTTTGGTACATCTCCTGTAGAGAGCTTATATGTACTGGCAGGGGAACCTCCACTTTCCCTACGTCGTATCAAGTTATCCATGCAATACATACTAAAAGTAGCTTCAAGTCCAACAAATCCAACATATGATGTAATATTTCATCCAAAGTACATGCATCATTATGAATCTCGTTCAAACGCCATTCGACCACTGGGATTACGCATGAAATTCTATCTTGAGGCTGCAAAAATTGATACTACAATCATTGCCGAGACGGAAGCACCACCCATTCCGCCATGGATTCTCCCAGTCCCGAAAGTTATACTAGATTTGGCAGAGCTTAAGAAAAGCGAAACCAATCCGGTAGACTATCAAAACCTATTTTATAGTATAAGGTTTAAATATGATTTGTACAAATTTCTATACACAGATGGCTCAAAAATGGAAAGACGAGTAGGCTGTGCAGTCACTTCTTATTAAACCGTTATAGCTGAATGTCGTCTTCCAGACCACTGCTCAATATACACTGCAGAATTAACAGCTATTTACCTTGCCTTAAAGAACATCGAGGACTCAGAATCAGATCGTTATGTTATCTGTTCTGATTCCAAATCTGCTCTTCAAGCAATCCAAAATAAACAACTTGATAACCCTGGGATCTTAGATGTTCTTATTAAGTATTTCTATCTTCACGAATACAAAGACATAGTATTCTGCTGGATTCCTGGACACGCTGGCATTGAAGGGAATGAAAAAGCAGACCTGGCAGCAAAAAGGGCTCTTACAAAAGAGATAACTGATTTTACCATTCCATACACTGATTTTAAAATGACTATAAAATCTTTTATCATGTCTTGCTGGCAAAGACAATGGAATGAATGTAATAACAACAAGTTGCATTCAATCTTACCTTGCATTCAAAATAAAATACCGAGTAGGTTCAATACTCGCAAAGATCAAGGAATATATCACAGATGCCTCATAGGACATTCAAGACTTACACATTTACACCTTTTAGTCAATGAACCGGCACCGGTATGCCAGAGTTGTCGGCGCCCCCTAACAATCAAACATATTTTATTAGATTGCATCCACTTACAACGCATTAGAAGACCTCTGTTTCAAGCTACTACCTTACAACATCTCTTTACTAGATATCCAACCCAGACAATTATTGATTTTTTATATGCTTCTGGTTTCTACTACCAAATATAGATAATCAATCTTAACCTAGAGAGCCTCTACATAGCCCACTCAGGTGCTGATGAGGCGTTAAACAATAACTCACACACACACACATGTTAGAGATGCTTTCATTAACAGAGAACACGTAGTAGCCATATTCTTTGACCTAGAAAAAGCTTATGATACTACATGGAAATATGGAATAATGAAAGATCTCCATGACTTAGGGCTTCGAAGTCGCCTTCCAGTTTTCATCGGATCCTTCCTACAGGATCGCTTCTTTAAGGTCCGAGTGGGATCAACGATGTCAAGCCCTTACTCTCAGGAGAATGGAGTCCCTCAGGGTAGTATTCTCTCGCCTACCCTCTTTAACGTCAAAATCAACAGTATAGTAAATTCCATCTCAGAAAATCTCATGTCCTCCCTATATGTTGACGATTTCCTCATTGCATACCGTTCCAGATATATGCCAACCATAGAACGACAACTGCAATTAAATTTGAATAGGATCCACAAATGGTCACTTGAAAATGGCTTCAACTTCTCTAAACAGAAGACAGTTTGTATGCCTTTCTATTATTTACGATCAAACCATCCAGATCCATCACTAATAATTGACAACTGTCAAATAAAAGTGGTGAATGAAACAAAATTTTTGGGTGTACTCCTTGACTCCAAATTGTCTTTCATTCCGCATATCAAAGCACTGAAAGCAATGAACCTCCTTAAAGTAGTGAGCAAATATAATTGGGGTGGGGACACAACGGTCCTCCTTCGTCTCTATCGAGCAATTACTCGTTCTCGACTTGATTATGGTTCTGTGGTATATGGCTCCGCCAGACCATCTTATCTAAAATGCCTGAATTCTGTACATCATTAAGGGTTGCGACTAAGCTTAAGAGCTTTTCGTACATCTCCTGTAGAGAGCTTATATGTACTGGCAGGGGAACCTCCACTTTCCCTACGTCGTATCAAGTTATCCATGCAATACATACTAAAAGTAGCTTCAAGTCCAACAAATCCAACATATGATGTAATATTTCATCCAAAGTACATGCATCATTATGAATCTCGTTCAAACGCCATTCGACCACTGGGATTACGCATGAAATTCTATCTTGAGGCTGCAAAAATTGATACTACAATCATTGCCGAGACGGAAGCACCACCCATTCCGCCATGGATTCTCCCAGTCCCGAAAGTTATACTAGATTTGGCAGAGCTTAAGAAAAGCGAAACCAATCCGGTAGACTATCAAAACCTATTTTATAGTATAAGGTTTAAATATGATTCGTACAAATTTCGATACACAGATGGCTCAAAAATGGAAAGACGAGTAGGCTGTGCAGTCACTTCTTATTAAACCGTTATAGCTGAATGTCGTCTTCCAGACCACTGCTCAATATACACTGCAGAATTAACAGCTATTTACCTTGCCTTAAAGAACATCGAGGACTCAGAATCAGATCGTTATGTTGTCTGTTCTGATTCCAAATCTGCTCTTCAAGCAATCCAAAATAAACAACTTGATAACCCTGGGATCTTAGATGTTCTTATTAAGTATTTCTATCTTCACGAATACAAAGACATAGTATTCTGCTGGATTCCTGGACACGCTGGCATTGAAGGGAATGAAAAAGCAGACCTGGCAGCAAAAAGGGCTCTTACAAAAGAGATAACTGATTTTACCATTCCATACACTGATTTTAAAATGACTATAAAATCTTTTATCATGTCTTGCTGGCAAAGACAATGGAATGAATGTAATAACAACAAGTTGCATTCAATCTTACCTTGCATTCAAAATAAAATACCTAGTAGGTTCAATACTCGCAAAGATCAAGGAATATATCACAGATGCCTCATAGGACATTCAAGACTTACACATTTACATCTTTTAGTCAATGAACCGGCACCGGTATGCCAGAGTTGTCGGTGCCCCCTAACAATCAAACATATTTTATTAGATTGCAGCCACTTACAACGCTTTAGAAGACCTTTGTTTCAAGCTAATACCTTACAACATCTCTTTACCAGATATCCAACCCAGACAATTATTGATTTTTTATATGCTTCTGGTTTCTACTACCAAATATAGTTAATCAATCTTAACCTAGAGAGCCTCTACATAGCCCACTCAGGTGCTGATGAGGGGTTAAACAATAACTCACACACACACACACCCACCCACCAACTTTGAGGGGTGGGAGAAAAGATCTTGGGCACATTGACTGCATGATAGATTGGCCTACTGAGGCCATGTGCAACTTCGCATTCTTGCTCTTGATTATGCTACCTAGGAGCAATTGTAGAGAATGAAGTCCATAATACAAGAAGCACACAACAGAGCAACTGAAATGAAAGAGCTCTCTGACATGGACAAACTTATTGAAACTGTTGGGAAATTTATAAGAATTGAATTGTAAGCAACATTTGCATCGACAGAACGCATATCCTCTGAAGTAGGGTACTCGTCGACATGACACTTCATGGACTTAATCTCTGTTCTTATAAATTTCCCAACAGTTTCAATAAGTTTGACCATGTCAGAGAGCTCTTTCATTTCAGTTGCTCTGTTGTGTGCTTCTTGAATTATGGACTTCAAATTACATGTCAGAGTTACAATGTTAGGGCATTGTCTGATGGTGGTTATTGAAACCCTTGCACCATAGTGCTTCTCCAGCTCTCACTTCAGTTGCTTGGGAGTGTAGACTTCCTCCTCAGTCATGCCACTCTCTCTTAGCATAACTTGGTGGAGGTCTTGCAGTGTGATGGTCTCATCATCATTCTCTTCCAGATAGTCAATCGCATATCTCAGAGCATTAGCTTTTGATATGCTTTGTGGTCGACCAACCTTTCTTCTTGATGGAAGAATTTCCATCTTCAGATGCAAATTCGGGAGGGGGACTTTCCCTTCATGAACAATTCCTTGCAGGTGTGGTGGTATAGGGCTTCCTCAGCTGGTAGGTCATTGACTGCATATAGACGAGATTGGACCTTCAAGGCCCAGTCATCTTTCCTGGTATTACACTGAGTTATAACATTCTCCTGAAATCCTAGAGTCAGGACATGACTATTTCTGTAACTTGCTTTTGTTGGGTTTTTCTGTGCAAGAGATATTTCAACAAACACCCCACAAAATAAGCAGTGAGTTTTAAAATCAAAAATATCTTGCTCAGCTGATCTCAAAGTAGCCCTGACCACTTGAGAAGAATCACGCTTTTTGGCAGATTTAATGGATATTGGATTTGTGTGCTTGCTTCGGCACACTTTGTGCACAAAGATGTCATGGTTTCTATCAAAGACCAAGTCTGGGACATCTAAGTCTCTCTCTTTGTTTGCTTTGTTAATACCAGCACACCCTTTCTCTGTCAATTTAACAAAGTCACTGGGCTGGTCAAAGTCAATTGCTTCTCCACAGATGACACATGCCATGATCTCTATTTAAAATTACTGTGTTGTATAGTTAGTTTTTCAACCCTCCACCACAATCATGCTGTTATTCCATGCACATGCAACCTGGAGAGAGAAATGAAAGTTAGTAATCTACAATTAACAGAATATGTCAAATAATGACAGAGAAGGCATGCTAGGATTTACAGAAAGACAAAATGAAGTAGCATCGTACAACTGATTTTTTTCACAAAATTTACATTAGAATTGCAATTATCAGCAATTAGGGCCAATACACACAAAAAATTATATGGTAAATGCATTCCTTGACCTGAAAAACATAGGATTAGACATTTTATTTGCATTTATAGCAGTATTAGTTTGAAAAATATGACAGTTTTCAGTATTCAGGACTTGTTATGGTGGCCATCTTGGATTAGGGCAAATTTAGGGTATTAGCAGTGAGCAGATCATGCTAGATTTTTTATCCTGGCTAGTAGACATAATTTCGTGCCAAATTCAGTTGAGAAACAAAATAAAGCAATTTTGTCCAACCGGAGTGAATTTTTTTACTTTATTTACTGGACTAGATCTCCAGATTTCTGTAGTAAGACGGCCCCTAGTCCGAAACTACTGCTGCAGAGGTGGCGCTCTGGGCGTCCAACCACTGGGTCCCGGGTTCGATTCCCAGTCGAGCCTAAGTTGGATGGCTGTTTCATCCTTCGTCTCATTGCCATGGTCTCTGCCTGTCCTAATTAGCCCAACTGGTGCAGAAATACAGGACGTAAAGCCCTATTCACACACACACACACACACACACTCCACGTGGGCGTCCCCGATGATTTGAACGTGAATTTCAATGCCTGGACTGCACCTCCGCTACTACTTGTGGAGTCAATGATACATTTGACTTTTGTTGGTACATCTGACGTTTAACCATTTTGGCATGCTCGGGCAATTTGGAGAGCTTGTTGTAAAGTAACATCACCATCTTTTAGTTGTAGTTCTTCAGAAATACTTTTATCGGCAATCCCCACTACTAACCGGTCACAAATTGCTTCGTCCTTGTCCGTGAAGTTACAGGTAGATGCCAATCGTACAGTGGGCGGGGGCCTAGCTCAGAGGTAGCGCTCTGGGCTTCCAACCGCTGGGTCCTGGGTTCGATTCCTGGTTGAGCCTAAGTTGGATGGCTGTTTCATCCTTCGTCTCATTGCCATGGTCTCTGCCTGTCCTAATTAGCCCAACTGGTGCAGAAATACAGGACGTAAAGCCCTAATCACCCACCCACATGGAGGTAATGTAGTTTACAATTATGTAAAAAAAGACTTGTGGATTCACTTGTGGCATGACTGGGGGATCATTTGGGGTAATTGGACTGGTTGATAATTGTGACTGGGATTTGGTGGTGTTGGACTGCTCAGTAGGCCTAGCTGGGCATTTGTTATCGCCATTTGAATGCTGCTCTTCAATTGAATCTTGGTCCTTTTTGCAAGTAATTGATTTGAGCTCACTTGCCACATACTGACCAAACAGCACTGCGTCCTCCTCCTCAGTATTTACCACCTTGTTATTGTTCTTTCCAATATTGCTGGCAATCTTCTTAAGTACCTCCAGTTCTTCGTCACTTGTGGTCTTTTTTGTTGCCCTCTTTAGTGGCTTTCTAGTGTCCTCCACACTTGCCTCCTCAATCTCTGTAGAACCTACAGAGACACAGAGACTGTCTCATCAATATCATTAATCTCGTCTTCCTGTTCGTCACATTGTGAGTCTTCCTGAAAATATGAATGTTTATTGAACGTAAGATAAATATATAAATAGATTTATCTGTTTTATATTTCAGGTGCCCAGGACCCCAGATGATTGGAAACGTTTCCCAGAAGTTCCAAGAAATGTGGAATTTCCCTAATTGTATTGGAGCGTTGGATGGCAAGCATATTCATATTAGACCTCCACCCAAAGCTGGGTCAAAGTTCTTTAATTACAAAGGCTTCCACAGCATTGTGCTGCTGGCATTAGTTGATGCAGAATACAAATTTATAGTGATCGATGTTGGAAGCAATGGAAGAATTTCAGACGGTGGTGTGTATGACAACTCTGCTTTAAAACAGGCACTAGACACCAACACTTTGAACATTCCTGAGCCATTAGAGGTGGAAGGTGTGGATGGCAAATTACCTTATATGATACTCGCTGATGATGCCTTCCCACTGTCAAGGAATATTATGAAGCCATACCCATTTAGGTATTTGGATAAAGACCAGAAAATATTTAATTACAGACTGTCTCGTGCAAGAAGGACAGTAGAAAATGCATTTGGAATTTTGGCTAATCGATTCAGAGTTTTTTTGACAGCAATACAACTTGCTCCCGAAAAAAGTTGAGAAGATCGTCCTAGCAGCATGTGTGTTGCACAATTATCTGAGGTGTCATAATAATGGGAATGATGAGGCTGATGATATTACATCACCCCTTTGTTAGTTTAAGCTCTTTTATCCCAAGAAATTGACAAAACCTTGAATAGGAGAACACTATTTTATGAAGCAGAGACTATACTGCTGCTGGTGAATCTACAAAACATACAAAATACATATATTATAATGAAATAGTGAAACAGAATTATTTAACAAATAATGATATAATGATATTACAATGAACTATGTATTAAACATGGAATATGAAAATTCCAGAGCATCATAATCAAATACTATGCAAAACCTGCTTTATGCAGTACTTGCATTTCCACAGCAAGTAATATCCTTGTCATGGTCCATTTTTGCACATTTTCTGTTTAGGCAGAAATGTCTAATGGTCTTTACATTTCTCCCATCGGCCAAAGTGAATACTCCTGCCTGCCCCAGTAAATTGTCTGCCACAGCAGGCACATTTCTTGTGCATCCCAGTTTTACGTTTAACTGAGTATCCTTTAGGTGTTGGGACAGGCTTTTTAGCATTGGTCCGTATTAATTTTGGGGTGCTGCTTAACAGCAGTCCTGGGCCTACGGCTCGGCAAAGTGGACATTTGAAGTCCAATCTTGCCAAGGACGTCATTGAAATATTCATGTCGCTGCAACGAATGTGAAGCCAGGCCGTACAACTGTCACATCCTACCTGAAGGAATAAAAAATAAAAAAATTAATAATAGATCTTTTTTTCCCACATACCCACCAAAAAGCACCAGATGGCATTACCGTACACAATTTTGTATCTATGTTAAGTAATAAAGTTCTGCTCCAGAAACTTAAGTGTAATAACCCTTCTTTGAAATTTTTTTGCTGAGGGTTAAAAAGGAGAAGGGGATGGGTTGACCTGAACAAATTTCTGAACCACAAATTTCCGACCCACTTTTCTTTTATGGGTGAGCTATAATTTGAATTGTTTCAATATGGCCACACTTATTTGATTTTTGGCTTCTCATATTATCTCACAGCAATTGTAATGGGACGGTCCGTACAAAAATTTGAATATTTTAAGTTAAAGAGGCTAAAAATACAATAATATCGTAGGATGATAGGAGATGCATGCCTACGATCCCCATTTTGTATCAGTATCACCTGAGTTGCCAAGTAGCGTTAATTGTATCTATTGTAAACTAAAAAACTATATTTGGGATTAATCTATGTTATGGATATGTTCATTTGAAATGTTCATGAGTAATTAATAAGTATTTATTGAGACTGTCACTTAATTGTAATTATGTAAGTGTAGACTAGGGCAGTTGACTGGTGGTTGCCAGAGGGGGCCAGAAGCAGCAATGGTTACCTTGGCAACGGCTTGATACACTGCCCTGAAAACTTATTTGGTTACTGAGAGGGAAGCCTTGGTTGCATTCTTGGTTACCAGGGCAACGGCCAGTTGCTGGCTAGCCCTGAGGTTTTAGTTTAGAGAGGTAGTTAGGAGGAGAGAGTCATAGAGAGGGAGAGAGAGGGTAATTAGCCTAATTAATAGGCGCTAGTCAAGAATAAGTATCATAGTAATCTTTTATTATCACCTATATGTGCAAACAGGTACCAACTTACCCATTCTTCCTTTCGTCTGTTTCCCTTGGTCCCACATTTCCTGCACTTTACAGACAAGTTTTCTGCAACAACAAAGAAGAGTTTACCAATTACAAATATCCGTATGCATAACGGTATCTAGCAGTGTACAGAGTAACCTACCATATATGCCGATAATCAGTAAATCAATTTTTTTTTCTCCAAACCTAGCTCTCCATTTAATTCAAATAGTAGACTAATACTTTAAACATTTGAACTATGTAATTGTAGTCATCACCTCATTAACATATCATTATCATCATCGTGATTATGAACATTATCATGATTATCACGCTTTTGAGATCCTTAATTAACATTAATAATTTGGAGACCCTAACCCACTCCTTAATTCTTACAGAAAATCACTGTGATATTTTTCATATCATAGTGTACAATTATAATTGTTTCCTCCTCAAAAGTGATGGTCATGTTAATATATGGTAATACACGCAAAACATAATAATTATGATATATACCTGATTCCATCAGAATGTTCTGTGCAATAGATTTTCTTTGGGTGTCAAGTGAAAGACCATCATTGTTAAAGGTCAGCTGCCCTTGATCCATGAGAAGTATCTCCGCGAACTAGATAAGAAAATTTCAGGCACTGCTGTGAGGACTGTTTTAAATGGACAAAATTAAAAGCTATATAATGTAGAAACCACAATATACCTTTATTATATGTACACCACATGACAAGCCATCCTTTTGTTTGGTGTGGGCCATTTTTACAAATTTCCAGGGTTTTTTCATGAAGAGACATGGCAGTTTCTCCCTGCAAAAATGTCATGATATGCGATAAAATACAGTGGTATTTGCAAAATGCAATGATGTTTACATTCCCCTACTACTTTTGATACATATGGAGCTTCATCAGTATATTCTGTGAGTTGTGGTGACAAGGAGGAGCCGCTTCACATTAAACACTTAAAATAATGAATTGATTAAATCTTAGGAACATGAAAAATACAATGATGTTATTTTCAAATTTGCTGATCTTATTGACATATTCTTATTACATAAGAAATATTAGATGGGAAAATTGTGGAAAGTTTATATTTCCGAAACCTCTAAATTGTAACTTCTTTGCAATAACCGTTACTTTAAACGCCTTAATCAGAGTACTTTATTTTTCACAACCCTTCAATATGACACTTGTATGCCACATTAGCTTCACCATGGTATTTTTTATAAATTACACACATTTTGGGGGAAATGAAATATATGTAGTTGTTTGTTTTTAAATGTGATATCCATATTGTCACTACCAGTGTATTAAATAATTGGCACAATATTATAATTACCATGTTTGTCATATATTTGTAGATTCTTCACAAATTACTATCGATGCAAAATTATATTGCAATATATTTATTATTTTTGGCTCCATAAATAAATTACAGGGTCATAGATAAAATTTTACTTTTTATTTTTATTATTGACATTTGTCAAATTTGCCTATACAGCATCACAATCATACTTTCTAATGATTGTACTTACTCCAGGCACGCCTCAATTTTCTTTAGCCTGTCTTTTGTTTCTCCTAGTGGATTGATGTATATCACATGTCCCTCAGTAATTTTTAAAACCTGCAAAGAAACTATAATAATGTAAAAGTACTAGAAACGGCCGTTCCATTGATGATACATATCAAATTTTTTAAAAGTGCTTACCAGGAGTGACCAGTGGCCAATTCCGTCAGTACACCCTTCATGAACAGCCCCTATTGCCACATCATACTTGCCAGATGACAAATTTCTGGCAACCTGCAACGCAGCAATATATAGTTTCTATAATACCAGAAATATTGTTCAATGTTGTAACCATCATTCATTAGGTCTTATGTCAGGATACAACTCCAGGGCAGGGAGTTGTAGGAATATTAGGTAAGGTGATGTTACTAACTCTTTCATAGTTTCTTTTATGGCTGTCCTCTGTTTGTAAAAGAGGTGAAACCAGGAAACTGTCAATAATAAAGACTCTCTGAAAGGAATCCGGTGACGGAGACATTATGAGAAAATGCAGATAAACAGAGACACAAATAGTGATAATGGTGTGATTCACCACGTGTCTTTTATAGATAATTGTCAGTAATTTAAAATTTGACAACCTTATTGGCATATTCTTATTATATCATTTATGTAAGACATATGAGAATGGGAAATTGTGGAAAAATTATTTTTCTGAAAGCTGTAATTTGCCAATAAGTCCTATGCAGGAAATTTTACTTTTTAAACCCCTTAATTAGAGTACTTTCGTGCAATAGGAAGAATGTGGTTGTACCTTCGGTGATTTTTTTGCCAGGATCTGCAGAGTAATATTGACAGCCTGAAAGAATAATAATTTCAGTGAGCATACTATGATGGCAAACTAGTCAATATTACTTATATACTTCTGGGTCACAGTTACACAGGAGACTATAACACATATAGGTCAACATGGAACAAATTTTGTAAATATTCAATTCATTTCCAAATTTTTATTATGACATGTGCCTTGTGAAGGACACCCAGCCCACAAAGGGCTTAGGAGTCATGCTTATTTACTATTCACACGCAGATGAAAAACAATTACAGGGACAAAAAATAAGTTATTTATAAACTGTAGACCAATAATCTTCCATGAACTGCCTCATACACACACAACCCTTTGCTGTGTTTATAACCATTTAACAGATAAAATTTCTGTTCCAAGCTAAACAATACATAAACAAGTTAAATTGGAATTACTTTAGTCAAAAGATGGTTAATAATATCAGCAAAAGGAGAAAATTAACATAAAAAATGTATTTCATCTTCCAGCATATTTTCTTGACAGAAATTACACAGGTAATACTCTAATGAAAACCATTTTTCTATGTTAAAACTTACCACATCATCAAGTTCCCCTGACAAAATCCCTTGAATGGTGTTGGCCCAGATAATGCTCCTTTGGTAGGAGGACACCAAGTGCTGGGGCACAAGGTCCTTTGGTGTCCGGCTTAGTTTGTCCATAACTGTAAAAGAACCCAATAATGTAACAGCCATGAACAAAGTACTTCTAAAGCTTTTGATAAAACTTCTACTCCTATAAGATGATTTCAGGCTTTACTCACTGCCACAAATATCTATTTCTGATGGGCTCCTGCGTCTGGTTAGTGTTGGCAGTTCTTCGCTACTGCCACTGCAGTCGCTAACCAGAACAGGACAATCTTCCTCGAGTAATGTAGCCTCGATTTTAGACAACTCTTGGAAGACATCATCATCAAGATCAGAAAATTCAGGAATGTCCGGATGGCTACTGTTTTGTTCGGGTTCCAACTTCTCCTCTTCCCTTGCTGCATCCTGTTTATCTTGAACACAATCATTTTCTTTCTTTTTTTCTCCTTCGTTTTTTTGCCTATCATCTTGTTTCTTCTCTTTCTTGTGCTGTCTCTTTTTCTCCTTTATTTTAGTTTCTTGCTCATTATCAGTGTCACCATTAATCACTTCCTCTGGTTCATTTTGGTTTTTCTTGTTCTTGTTCTCCTTTTTCTGCTTGTCTTTGTTGATATCTCTTTTCTCAACGTTTCCTTCTTCTGTATGATCTTTCTCTTCTTTTCCCGACAGGTTCTCGTTTGTTTCCTAGTAATAAGAAGATTAATGGTGTGGTTACCTTTTAAGTTATCTTAATATGCCCAATAAATAACTTTAAAAAATAGGATACTGAGCATACCATTCGAAAGTTAATATTGGCTTAAGCGTCAAATCTTGGGCCCCAAACCATTAGTTTGTAACACATACCCTAATTGTGTACCTAAAGTTTAGGAGGGGGGGGGGGGGGGGGGCTAAACTTTAGGTACAGAATTAAGGTCTGTTACAAATGAGCCTGCACATTAATCCACAGCCCCATCCACCTTAGCAAATACTAGTAGACGTAAATTTTATGAAAAATTGGGATCAAATTAAGTTCACATAATTAAGAAGTTAACACCTCATGTCCGCCATTGTAATCAGCATTTAATTAAGGCCGCTCACCATTAAAGGCCATTAAATTGTGCAGGTCGCACTAATAGTGGTCTTATTGGTGATTAGAGCTTTACATCCTGTATTTCTGCACCTGTTGGGCTTATTAGGACAGGCAGTTTAATGGACACATAAGAGTCCATTCTCCGTGGTGGGGATTTGACAGAACTTACTACCCTGTAATATTTGATATTTCTGTCTGTCTGATAGTATTGTACATTACCTTGTTTCTCTCTGGCAGATGGCGAGTGAAAAGGAACATCTTCAGGCCAGTAGTCAGGGACTGATGCTGTGCGCCAAAAATTCCTCACCCTAACACTCCGGGGATCTCCAGCCTTAGTCACTATAACATAGACGTAATATTTTTCCACATGAGAAAGTAACGTTAGAAAAAGACAATAAGTGTATATTTATATATAATTATCTACAATGGTAAAAAATTACCAAATATATTCATTTGGTGCAACATTACTACGCAAACATTCTTGTACAAGTGACATAGGTAAAACTCAAAGGTTAAAGACTCATAAAATTAATGCACATTGGAAATTTTGATAATATATTAACAATTACATGGCTCACAATCCTTCCAAACTACCAAGATTTCCAGTTGTTACTTTTTAAATTTTTCTTTGGTACAAAATTAATTTAACTAGTGTAGTACAGCAGAATCCCATCCAGATGGAAAATTTTGCATAAATGAAATGTTATGAGAAATATGCTTCACCTTTAGAGAAGAAATTGTTGCTGTGACACAACCAAACAAATAAAAATCTAACGAGCAGTTATAGTCAGAGAGACATGCCTAATGTTAGCCAAACAACACTAATGTTTGTCACAGCTCAATATGATTCTGGGTAGGAAATCCTGTAGCTAGAACAGGGGCACTTAGACAATAGGCAACAGGCAGGACACTGTTTCTTTATTGACAATACAAATGACAAATTTCTTCAAATCAAAAGACTACAAAGATTGAGTGTGGGATAATGCAAGTTGTTGTAAGTTATTTGTACTCTATGTATTCATTAATATACTGATGTATTATAATCAGGTAAACTGATATATTTGTACTCTTATGTATTCATTAATATACTGATATATTATAATCAGGTAAACTGACATATGATAATTATCATGTTAAGGAAAGATTGACGACTAGTGCTCACACATTTATGTTTTCTTATTTCTTTTTTTAGATTACCGTATTCTTCTATGTTCACGCGTAATAAAACTGCTGAAATACAAGAAGTCTCGCCCCACTCATTCACAATATATATAAACAACAACTGAATATAGTGTAAACAGAAAATATGAAACATACCATTTACCGCTTTGTAGGATTCCATGTACACAAGGATGCATCCAGTCACATCAATCCAGTCTTGTGTAATATTACTTTCTTCCAGCCATGGACTACCACACTGACTGCAGTTTCCGTCACTGCTGGCTATTCGGCAGGGTTGGCCATTGAACTGAGGGAGCTTGGCAAAAGGATTGCTGAAATCACCTGTAATTGTGAGAGTTAGAAATGATCAATGAAAAGAGAACGGGGAGTCGGTCTGTAAATGCAGTGCTTTAGGAACTAACCTTTCAACGAAAATAATGCAATCTTATGATTACTTTGAGAAGTAACTTCAATAATAAGATCTTATCATAGGAGTAGTCTCTAACATTAATTTAAAGCTTGACAAGCTTCCTGGGTCAGCTTCATCATTTGTCATATTATCCATGCTTTGTTTGAGGAATGCTGTATGGATACACCTTTGACTGGAGCAATTCAAACATTTCAGCTTGGCAGTGGGTGGCATGACTTTAGAATAGGCATATGTGCAGACACTCCATTCAGATCCAACTGGTTTAACAGCAATGTAAGAGGAACCTGCAGACACACTGCTGAAACATGACTGAAAGTAGACAACATTCAATTTTAATACATTTCTCACCAAAAAAAGCACTGAAAACAAGCTCCAAAATTTTACTAACTGAAAAGGAACTTATCTAATGTATTCTAGAAATATTGGTTCTATTTCAATGTGGAATGCTGCAACAAATTTTGTGGAAAATGCAAAGGACTAAAACTAATCATTCCATGAGGAATGTGAGGAAAGGCCATATAATATAACAATTACTGCACAGTCTCTCATGCAATATGCTCATGCTGCGCCCTGTGCAAAATCGGTTGTCCTAGTGCCATAAAAACTGATACTGCACTGGCCAGTGCAATAATTGTATAAAACATGACACAGAAATGTTTCAAACCATCCATTGTGACCCTTACCTCTATCGAAGAATGAAGGGCGTATGAATGTTCTTCTTGCATGGTTAATGTGACTGAAAATAATAATATGGAAATTATGAAGCATAAATTGTTGGACCAGTATTTACTAATGCGCTCCTACATTTTTATAGCCAATACAAATGTAAGCAAGCTCACTTTATTTTTTTAATTGTATGACAATGTTCTGTTGCTCTGTGTTTAGACACTGATGCATTGGTTAAATACATTCAGTAAAAATAAGTAAAACCCTTCCCCCCCATCCTCCAATTAATTTAAATATATAATTTGCTTTTATCACATGCATATGGGGTTGAATTACGGGATGAAATAATTTTCCTGCTCTATAGATATACATACCTTTGGTAAATTCTTTTTGGACGCTAATGCCGTGTTCAGCATCATAATGAGGGACTGAACTTTTTATCGCCTTTATGTGCAAACATTCTGGATCTTGAATTGCTGTGGACAAATAAATTAAATTAAAATAATACACTAATTAACATACAAATGAACAAGAAAGGCAAATATTACACAAGAGCACTTATGGTTGCTGTTGTAGTTTGTGAATAAGCATTGCACTTGTAAACAGCTGTACCTAAAGTTTCTTACCAAGCTGAAGAGGTTGTTGCAGAGTATGTGGTAACGACTCAACTTACTTCTTCCGAGCAGGGTCACAATTGCATGTGAATAGCCATGTGCATTCATCTATTACTTTTACAGGTCTCCGGAAAACAAAAGCAAACACATTGTCCTGAAATGCAAAGGCAGCACTACATAATCATATCAGCTATTATATGAACGAATACATGTTAATAACATATATGTTAAAAGTGCATAAATAATGACATATTGGTTGTGTACATAATATGCATAAGCTGAGTAAGGACTGCTTTAAAAAACCTAAACTAGAAACGCCTCCTAATTGAGGATTCAGGATCTGCATTTGCACTAGGATTTGCAAGTAAATGCATTAAAAAGAGTTACATGTGGGATTAGGGTGTTCACAAAAAACGGAAGGGCAAAACACCGCTGCTCAAGTTATTCAGAACTTAGCAGCTGCTTAGTGTTTTGTTACCTAGTAAGTATAATTTAATAGAACTCCATTCATCTTAAAAAGAAGATTGAAATAATTCACCTGACTGGGAGCAGGTATTGCTGAATTTAAAAAAAAACATTTACTTTTAAGCTACGGTGCACTTCGCTGTAGTGGGGAAACACAAATGTATTGCCATGATCTAAAACATCATACACGTCCAGCTGATGAAGCAAACCACCATAATGTTGATGGGCAGCTAGTTTGGCCTAACAATAAAATAAATGAACATTTCAGAGAAGTATTTCTTTGGCTATCAGTATTTATTACACATAATTTGCAAGGTAAGGTTATAATGAGAAAAGGCCAGTTCGTTCTCAATGTGCCTTAAAAACTTGATAAATTGGTACTATAACCGCTTTCAACACTTGCTCTATGCCCAAATTATAAACCTGGTTATATGACCATTATGTGACTATATAACCGCGATCATAAGGATGAGAAAGTGGTCTTATAACCATATTTCAATCCTTGCTCTATGCCCAAATTATTACCACGGTTAGATGACCATTCTGTGTCCATATAAACGCCGTCATAAGGATGAGAAAGTGGTCTTATAACTGTCTTTCAATACTGCTGCGTTGCTTTAGTACAACCCTGGTTATATGACCATTATGTGTCCATATAACCGCGAATGGTTCTATCCAGTTCCTGGCGAGCCTGCTCCAAACCGCATCAATTTGGGCATTCCACAAGGACTATGGAACCTTTGAAACAACCAGAACACATGAACTTCGCGTCTTGCCGTAGCAGAGTTGGTCACATGCTCCTGGATATGAGGCCCTCCATGGCACACGGGACACCTGAATTTCACCTGAATTTCATCTCCAGCCAGTGGCAGATACAGTTTTTGCAGAATGCGTGCTGGTAAGAAGGCAGTTGATGTGGCGATGTCATTAGGACATGGCTGAAATATTCATGAAATGAGTATTAAGACTAAAAGGTTAGTATAGGTAACTAAACACTGCTATGAATAATCCAAAATTATCACGGAGAATCTCCCGAGTCCTGTTATCAGGGGAAAGGGTCATGAAAATGGCCTGTGGACCATCAGAAAGACATTTTAAAAGAAATCAAAGCATCCACATAAACCGTTATTCCATGAACTTATTCTATATACATGCCTTGTAATAATGAAACATGTTTTTACACAATTTCTTTACATGATAGATTAAAGTTCGTTAAACAAACATACATTTTTAAATATAGCCTATTGTGCTAAACATGGAATGGCTGGTATCTTCGATTCTTATGGTATGCAATACCACTATATTTGTAAAGTATGATGAGGGCGGTAAATTGGGAGTGAGTAGAAAAGGAGGCGGCAAGGGGGGGGGGGGGGCAGTTTAGTGGAAAGATAATATCATTTTATTCTAGCATATAGCATACTAGACTGTAACTTGTAGTTTTGATAGCATAGGACGGTCTGACATACATAGCACAGTAATTTAGGTAGGAGAACATCAGCACCATCATATTACTTTATGTTTAGTTTTTTTTTTTGGTCATATTTGTCATATTTATTTTTTGGTCATATTTATGTGTTTTTGTATTTCTTTCATTTTCTTGGCAATATCATAACTAAAATGAGCATAAGGCCCTCACTGTGTAGGTCCGTATTTTTTTATTTTATGATTCTCATAGGAAGTAATGAAATGTATTTCTCTACCAATTTACTTTGGCATGACAGAGCCAGCACATAATTTGACAGCGCTGTTTGAAGCCCTTGTTTTCTCCCTCACATCCATCACAGAGCATGGGTCTATACAGACATTCCTGTAAACCAATCAAAATTACCAATGCAGTTGATACCATCAAACATGAGAATACATCACTTTGACACAAAAATGAGGTAAATGCACACATGTTTATTATGTACCTGAATGTTTCCATCCAGTTCCTAGCACGGCTGCTTCCAACTGCATCCATTCAGGCATTCCACAAGAACTTTATTGCATATTTTCTCGTGCATCACTGTTTCAGGGGTATTTGTATGTTTGCCACAACCAGAACACATCAGCTTTGCATCTTGCCAGATGTACTGCAGTTGCCGAGCCTCAGTCACATGCTCTTTAATATAAGGCCCTCCAATGGCACACAAGGTACCTGGATTTCATCTCCAGCCAGTGGCAAATAGTTTGCTGAATGCTTGGTGAAGTTTTGGGGATCGAATTTGTTTCATGTCACTCCTGGTTGTCACACTGTAACATCCCAGTACAGGGCATCCTATTGGCCACTTGTCGTAGTTGACAATATGCTCCGTTATGGAATAACTGCAAAAATTAAGAAAAATTAATCCTCGTTAATTCCTAAATGTGTCGTACATGTCACTTGTACGCCTTAAAGAACATCGAGGACTCGGAATCAAATCATTATGTTATCTGTTCTGATTCCAAATCTGCTCTTCAAGCAATCCAAAATAAACAACTTGATTACCCTGGGATCTTAGATGTTCTTATTAAGTATTCCCATCTTCACGAATACAAAGACATTGTATTCTGCTGGATTCCTGGACACGCTGGCATTGAAGGGAATGAAAAAACAGGCCTGGCAGCAAAAAGGGCACTTACAAAAGAGATAACTGATTTTACTATCCCATACACTGATTTTAAAATGACTATAAAATCTTTTATCATGTCTTTCTGGCAAAGACAATGGAATGAATGTTATGACAACAAATTGCATTCAATCTTACCTTGCATTCAAAATAAAATACCTAGTAGGTTCAATACTCACAAAGATCAAGCAATATATCACAAATGCCTCATAGGAGATTCAAGACTTACACATTGACACCTTTTAGTCAATGAACCGGCACCGGTATGCCAGAGTTGTCGGTGCCCCCTTACAATCAAACATATTTTATTGGATTGCATCCGGTCTCTGCCTGTCCTAATTAGCCCAACTGGTGCAGAAATACAGGACGTAAAGCCCAAATCAACCAACCAATTGGATTGCATCCAATTACAATGTATTAGAAGACCTTTGTTTCAAGCTACTACTTTACAACATCTATTTACAAGATATCCAACGCAGACAATTATTTATTTTCTACATGCTTCTGGTTTCTACCACCAAATATAGATAATTAATCTTAACCTAGAGAGCCT
Organism: Alitta virens; assembly: GCA_932294295.1. Taxonomy (NCBI): domain Eukaryota; kingdom Metazoa; phylum Annelida; class Polychaeta; order Phyllodocida; family Nereididae; genus Alitta; species Alitta virens. The sequence goes on from OW028573.1 coordinate 54,103,905, forward strand.
CTACATAGCCCACTCAGGTGCTGATGAGGCGTTAAACAATAACACACACACACAGAGCCTCTACATAGCCCACTTAGGTGCTGATGAGGCGTTAAACAATAACACACACACACACACACACACACACACACTTGCTGGCAAAGACAATGGAATGAATGTAGTAACAACAAGTTACATTCAATTTTGCCTTGCATTCAAAATAAAATACCTAGTAGGTTCAATATCAAGGAATATATCACAGATGCCTCATGTGACATTCAAGACCTATACATTAGTCAATGAACCGGCATCGGTATGCCAGAGTGGTCGGTGCCCCCTTATAATCAAACATATTTTATTAGATTGCATCCACTTACAACGCATTAGAAGACCTTTGTTTCAAGCTACTACCTTACAACATCTCTTTACCTGATATCCAAAGCAGACAATTATAGATTTTTTACATGCTTCTGGTTTCTACTACCAAACATAGATAATCTTAACCTAGAGAGCCTCTACATAGCCCACTCTGGTCCTGGGTTCGATTCCCAGTCGAGCCTAAGTTGGATGGCTGTTTCCTCCTTCGTCTCATTGCCATGGTCTCTGCCTGTCCTAATTAACCCACCTGGTGCAGAAATACAGGACGTAAAGCCCTAATCACACACACACACACACACACACACACACACACACACACACACACACACACACACACACATATCCCACTCAGGTGCTAATGAGGCGTTAAACAATTATTGATTTTTTACATGCTTCTGGTTTCTACCACCAAATATATATAATTAATCTTAACCTAGAGAGCCTCTACATAGCCCAATCAGGAGCTAATGAGGCATTAAACAATAACACACACACATGGGTCAACAGAAAAGCCTTCCAAAATAGTCATTAGTGCAGCCGTTGAAAAAGGTCTTTCTGTTTGGCTGTGATGGATTAGGCGTCCTTTCATTTTCTTTGGGTCATTAACCTGATGAAGTGCACATAATTGGCAAAAGTGCAATGCAAGCGCGGAGGAACACAGGTGAACAGCTTTTCATTCTTCAGATTGTGAACAAGCTTGTGAAAGACAATTGCGAGTATCATCAGTGCCCTCTTGTGAGAATTACAAAAAGTGCCCTTTTGTCCACAGATGGCGCTCCAGTCGCCTCTGCTGTTTTCTGTTATTTTGGGGGTTAAGTTCCAGAACTAGCACATATAGTCTACTTTTATGTTTTATTTATGAAAATAAGTGTTATACCCATTGAAAAATGTCCCATATATCATTTATATGCAAGAACTAACCATCAAATCAATTTCGTTTTTACCACCAGGGGGCCAGATGCAGTAAAACTGTTGATTCAGAAAATTTTATTCGCTTAAACTGTTGGGACTCTAAAAAAACTAATAAAAAATCGGTAAATGCATCACCACTTATGATATTATCATACCCCTTCCCCATGTATTTCACCAAAATTTATGCTTTTGAAGTGTTTTGGACTTTTTAGAAGGGGGGTGGGACAAACATTCAATGGTTACAGCTTCATTATATGGATAGTGACCTGTACTTTTTTTTTCTTAAAAGATGTTGGGATAACTTAACTTAGTATTCACACAATAGTGGTAAAAAATCAGTGGTGAAAATGCATTTACACCCATTCTTATGCTTGGAAACATTATTTTCAATTTTCTCATTGAATTAACATGCAATTGGTATTTGTCTGACACATTTTTTAAAACTATGGTGACCCCCCATTTTTCTTTCATTATTTTTAACAAGAACATTTGCTTTAACTTTTTACAAAATTTCATGGCATTCTCAGTGGTAGAACTGAATACCCACATTTGTCTTTAGCCTCTCTGAAGTCCTTTGATCTTCCATTCTTCCTCTTTCTTCCTTCTCCAATGCCTGCAACATTACGCTTGATTTTGTTGTTAATGTCTTTGGTGACGCCGATGATCGGGCTGTGTCGTTTGATGGTATAGGATGTGATGTTTCCGCCTGATGTTCTTAAATTTGTTTTAAAGATCTTGTTTAGGTGCTCAATGTAAAAGTCCCCTTCCAGGCATCCTCGGGCGGGGGCCTAGCTCAGAGGTAGCACTCTGGGCTTCCAACTGCTGGGTCCCGGGTTCGATTCCCGGTCGAGCCTAAGTTGGATGGCTGTTTCATCCTTCGTGTCATTGCCATGGTCTCTGCCTGTCCTAATTGGCCCAACTGGTGCAGAAATACAGGACGTAAAGCCCTAATCACCCACCCACCCATGAGAAATCCTCCAGTGACGTTAGTGTCAATTCCCCTTCCAGGGTGGAGGATTTCCCATTCCTGGCCTTGTCTTTGATTTCTCGCCTCGCAATATCTGGTAACACCTGCAATTATATAAATGAAAGTTTTTTTTATGCCATGAGCATGTATATATTTGTTTAAAGTTAGGATAGTCCTGCATATTATACAGTTATGTTACAGTCTACACCATTGTACACTCCGTGACGAAGTGGCAGTACTCAATACATTATCAAATTTTGTGCTTATATCGGATAAATAACCATATTATGGGGTAATTACACAAAATCATAGCAGCATGATATCACCGCTCGAGGTCATACTCAGTAGACTAAATATGCATAGCACTTTACCCCATCATGAGGTAATTATCCGCAGATAGCAATAAGGTGTTGGTACATGACTTTGCATCTTGTAGCTTCTTGTATAGTATTAAACCAAATTTAGTGAAAATTTAACCAGTGGCATTATGCAAAATGTTACAACATGAATGGCAATACAAAGAACTGTATACAAATAACATTTTGAAAACTCACAATCACACAAAAATTATTGCACTTTACCCCGTTTCAGTGTTATTACCTCTAAGTGTTTATGTATTTTACATACTTTAAGTGTATTTTAAGTGATACTGGGCCTTGCATTTGTGTATGAAGCGTTTATATCTAATGCTACTCAATAATTAACTTACCTTTACAAGGGCCCTGTTTTGCAGCCGCTGATTTCTGCAGTAGTCTCAGCCCTGTCACATACCTGCCGGACTCCAGGTAGTAGAGGACTTATTTCTTATTCTTAGTCTTTGCCATCTGAGAACAGCAGCAAAGTAATCTTTCAAAAACATTTTTGCATGTTTAATATTTAATGACAGGTCATAATCACCAACAGTTTTTAGGAAAATATAACTGGGAAATTTAAAGAGTTATACTGATTTTGATTTAATACACAAAGTTTACCTTAGGCTTAGGTGGCCTTTTTTTTGGTTGCATAGCTGTGGTCACCACCAACACCACCACTGCCACCTTTTCGGCGTTTTTTTAACTGGCATTTTTCTTAAAATAGTGGGATAAATATTCATCATGTGTAGATCCCCAAATCTGAGTAAACTTCATAGTGATTGGTCACAAAAATTGCCTACAATATGAATTGAAATATAAATTTTATAACATCTCAAATATAATAAAGTCAAAACTTGTATGAATAACCTTATATAATTTTTAATATTTAGGGGTTTAGTACATTTAATTAAAAAAAATAGTGGTTCCTGCAATATTTTTAATTTGTCAACCCCCCCCCCCCCATACATTTATTTGGATCAGCCTCTGAATTTATTTAATTTTATTTTATTATTAATAATTTAATTTTCTAATTAGAACATATCTGTACCTACATTACATATAATTTATTAGCAGGGTAATAAATGTAATTAATATAAATAAAGCATTCTCACCTTCCGCTTCCTCTATGCGCATCAGCGCTCTCAAGCGGCCAATCATGGCCTTGGCCAGCCAGCCATATAATCTTTGCCCCCCCCCCCCTCTACTATATAATCAAGCACTCATCATTCATATTCATTCGCTTCACTTCTTCCCCACCCACCCGCGCCTATTATTAGAGGTGTAGGTACTGCCAATCAAAATTCCTAGTTTTTTCCTTGTATTTCCTTTCTTATAGTTGCTTAGTTACTTTAGCTAATCAGCCATGAGCCTTTCTGCTGTGTATTAATCTGCGGTCGAGCCTAAGTTGGATGGCTGTTTCATCCTTCGTCTCATTGCCATGGTCCCTACCTGTCCTAATTAGCCCAACCGGTGCAGAAATACAGGACGTAAAGCCCAAATCTCACACACACACTCACTAGCGTCCTAATTGAGACAAAATGGGTGTCCCTTGACCCTCTATATTTCTCCTTTTTTTTTTAATGTAATCCAACACATCATTGTATTTTATTTTTGGGTGAAATAAATTTATTTCGTTTCATTAATTTCACTGAAAAGTTGCGATCAATGTCTACCATGTCTACTTATTTGCACCCGGGTGAAGTGAAGTAGGGTTTTGAGGATCTGCTTAGTTCCCGTAGCCTTGGCACTCATGATGGCAGGGTTTGAAGTTTGAGACCAGGACCATGTGTGTACTAGTTCAATATCTGACCCACTAGACCATGGATGCAAAAACTTAATTTTGCATTGCGATTTTCTGATCATGGTTGCTGTATCACAAACTATGAAAGGAAATAATCATCAAGAGAATTACAAGATTTATAATTACACAGTTTCCAAACCCTGAGACTGGAAATGAACTATGCCTGTAGTCTTTATGCCTTGTTATGTGTGTTGTAAAAGGAACATCTTGTCTTTCTTTTGTTTCGAGAAGCCCTCTCTTTGAGCAACCTCAGCCTTCCAGGCTTCAATGTCCCCCATGAAGTCATCCAGAAACTGTATTAATGTTTAGGTAGCAATTTTAAAAAAAGGGTTTCATTCTAAATTAAAAACATTTGCTATCCCACATAGCATTATTTTACCTGAAACCTGGGATCATTGACATCTATGGTGGATGCTCTCTGGATTTTTTGTCACAATTCAAATTTTGCAGTCTCAGATGCATCAGGCTGCTGCTGTAGTACCTTCACAACTCTGGTGCTTAGAACCTGTGTGAAGGACTGTATTTATATCTAAAAAAAAAGAAGGTAACAGGCCTAAAAATGTATGATGTATGTATATTACAATTACACAGTAGAAACAATGTTGCCTTAAGGGTGGGAGCCTAGCTCAGACATAGCGTTCTGGGCTTCCAACCGCTGGGTCCCGGGTTCAATTCGCGGTCAGGCCTAAGTTGGATGGCTGTTCCATCCTTCATCTCATTGCCATGGTCTCTGCCTGTCCTAATTAGCCCAACTGGTGCAGAAATACAGGACGTAAAGCCCTAATCACCCACCTAGCCCACTGTTCCCTTAAAGCTAATTGAGAAAATAACTTTAGTTGCTACATCCCGGTCGTCATCGACAGAGCCAATGGCCAAAAAATGATCACTCTGCCTGAGGCAAACCCGTGGCTCTGGGAGTTTCCTCACATCATGACGCATTCGTCGGAATTGTAATAAGATACAATCTGGGGCACCTCCGGTGGAAATTTGGATTTAATTTCAGCAATGTGCATACCCTACCTACTTACCAAGTTATTGTTACTCGGAAAATTAGCTGTCACTGTCAGTGAGTGTCAGTGAAAAAAGTGGTGTGAGCTTTGACTAGTAAATGGCCACAAAGTTAGGCCTATGTGAACTAATCACAATACAATTAACTAGCTATTCAATAAACCTACCATGTGGGAGAAAACATCTCGGCTCAAAATGTATAGAGCATATGACTGTATGGCTTGAATCCTCTGTCACCTTTGCTGATCAGTGATAGCATCTTTGTCCACCATTCCTCTTGCCTAGAATCCGGCAAAGAATATAATAAACAGTTACCTTGGTCTTCCGCCAGTAATTCAGGCATCCTGGCACGCTGCAGTTCTTCCCTACTCCCAAACATGTCATGGTTTCTTCATCAAAACCACCAAAATAAACGTGGAAGAGCTGTCAAAACTCCACTTCACACGTCAAATTGATGCGGTATGCCAGAGTTGTCGGTGCCCCCTTACAATCAAACATATTTTATTAGAATGCATCTACTTACAACGCATTAGAAGATCTTTGTTTCAAGCTACTACCTTACAACATCTCTTTACAAGATATCCAACGCAGATAATTATTGATTTTTTACTTGCTTCTGGTTTCTACTACCAAATATAGATAATTAATCTTAACCTAGAGAGCCTCTACATAGCCCACTCAGGTGCTGATGTGGCGTTAAACAATAACACACACACACACGTCAAAGTGATGACGAGTCGCCTCCACTGGCGCGCTGCAGTATGAGCAGAGACATAATTAATGGTATTTATCTATGGTAAAGCCAACTCCATATTCACATATCAACAGAACATATCTGGTTTTAGTTATTTCTATCCTAAAAGAGTTGTATTAGCTGATGCCATTTCCACCAAACCATCAGATATCTCTTTGGAACCAAAACAAACGAAATATTCGAGAAAAGAATAATCGATTTGTTATTATTGTACATGTTGTTGAAAGTGAATTATGAATAGAATGAAAAGACGCAATTGATTGGCTACTAGGGGAGATCATAGTAATAGGGATGGGGAAGGCAGCAGCATCAAGCAAAGTGCAGTCCGAGGTGTGTTGGGGAAGCAGCAGCTGTAGCTGAGTCCGAGCTGGGGGGAGGGGTAGGGCGAGAAAAGGAAGTCTCCATGGGGAAAGTTATGTGGATTCCTTCAGGGCTTCCTGGGAGACTGAGGGTTCGTCATCTGGAGGTCAACCGAGTGGATGCGAAGGTGTTGTCTTGGGAAGTTGGGGTCATTCCTGAAAAGAAGTGAAAAAATAAGACAGTATATACTGTCCTGCATAACTAACATTCATGATGGTATCCCAATTGATTAAAGTAACACTGATCATTAACAGTAAAAATGTATACGCAAATATGACGATTCAATGAGGGATATAATGTAATATTATAGATATACAAGACATGTGATTAGTATAAACTACAGATATTAAAGGGATGTACTTTCCAAAGTTCTTTTGCATCAATGTGAATGATTAATGTGGTGATCAGTATATTATAACATCAAAACAATCTAAAATCCAAAGGAAGTATTAAACTTAACGCCTCAATATCCTCTTGACTGTTGCCGGTGAGTGAAAATACTTTTTTAGCCAGATCATGTAAATAATCTTTCACAGCAATTCTATCTTTCTTGAAAAAATAATTCGGGTGCGCTCAGCCTTTCAAAATGTATTTTAAGAAGAATGCGTTGTCCAGAACGAAATTGTTTGTGAATATCTTCGTCATTCTTAGAAGAACTCTCCTATCCAGTTCAGTCATATCCAGTCCTGTTTTGTGTAGCAATATAGAGACAAGAGAAAATAAATGTTTATTCGTTGATAAAGCAATGTAAAATACAAATGATTTCAAGTGACAAAAAATCAGTTTGTTATATTAATTTAAGTCACCCAGTGTAAATTGGTACATTTATTGTTTGATGATAATTGCATATTGCATATTACAGTATTTAACTTGCGTATTAAAATTTCATTACGTAATATATTACAAATCTCAATGTATACTGCGGAGTTAATGGCCATTTATAAAGGAACAAAGATTATAGCTGATGCAGAATATAAACGTTGTTGTCTGTTCTGACTCAAAGTCTGCATAACAAGCTCTTGGAAATAAGCAAGTTGATCATCCCTCTATATATTAGAAAGGCAACAAAGAAATAATACTCTGTTGGATACCAGGTCATGTTGGTATTGAAGTGAATGCAAAAAGTAGACTATTTTGCCAAAAAAGCATTGACACAAGAAATCACTGACTACAATGTACCATATACAGATTTTAGACCAATTATAAATGATTTTATCATGTCTTGCTGGCAAACACAATGGAATGAATGTAAAAATAGCAAACTACGTTCCATTTTACTTAGAGTTAAGGATAACTTATCAATTAACATTAATACATGTCGAGATGAGGTTTTAATTCAAAGATGTCTTATTGCACATACTAGACTGATCCTTTCACATCTTCTTTTAAACAAACCAGTCCCAGTATGTGAAAGATGTCAACACCCCCTTACTGTAAAACATATTTTATTAGAATGTAACAATTTACAACAAAGACGAAGATCATTATATCAGTCAAATCCTCTGAAACACCTTTTTAAATCTTATCCTCCTGATAGTATCTTACAGTTTTTATGTGAAACCAATGTATATTACCAATTGTAATAATAAAATTGTGAACCAAGTTTGAATATCCTTTACCATTCGAGCCTCTACATAGCCCAACAGGTGCTGATGAGGCGTTAAACACACACACTGGATCATGCATCTTGAGTCAGATAACGGCTATATCCCCCCAGAAGGTCCAGCTATATCATCTAGCGGCATTTTGATACCATGATAACTGGAGGGACATTTATTCTATGGACAAACTTAAACAAATGGATAACATTACTGGAACTGCAAATATTTCACAATTTTCTTTACCAGTTGAAAAATCTACTTCTTCTGATTATATCTATGTGAAAATCATAAATGTTTTTTAACTTACGCTCATTGAGCAGGGTAATGAGATATAATATAAGGAAGCGTGGGACATGCCCTTTTTGCTGCCTTTTACAGTCTCTTATGATGGTGTTGATTCTAATACTGAAATAATGTGGTGTCCCACTAATTCAGACAACTTCCGCCAGGAGCGCTGAAGGTCCGGTCTTATGCTGGCTGAGAACCAGTGAAGGTCTTATGAAGGATCATTCAGTAATGAAAACTAAGCTTTAGTGTGATTATATATAAATGTATATACACTTTTCTTGTATATTTAGCACCCAGCAATTAATCAAAAGTGAAATGGCTACAATTACAATGTTGATCTGTAAACAACTGCTGTTCAAAATGTTTAACCTGCTTTTTTGAAGCATGGCAGCACGAGAGGTTAGTGTGTAAAAATAATTATGTGGTCAAGCAAAACTTCAATGCAGCTAATTTGAGTTATTAAAAATTTCCAGGTTACTGGTTTAGGTTAATTCTGAAAACTTGACTTCTTCAAGTCTAATATGAAGCAAAGCAGGCATTTGGTGCCCCCAAAATGCTCCAAAATGTGTATTTATGAGATTTGATGGTCCCTGAGAAGGGCCCTTACCCCAACCCCCTAAATCAAAACGTGACTTATTTGACCTTACCCTAGGTCTAGCAAACCTTACTCCAAGTAAGCAAATGTTGTTACAATCAAAATAACATTTCTGTAACATTAGAAATTGCTTAAACTTTGCATAGAAGTGAGTGGCAGTGATCTAAACAATTGTTTCAAAATTGTTACCATACATAGAAGTTGCAGAAACTGCATTAAGAGCATTTCATCACTTTTTTTTAATTAAGGGGGAATACTACTAATTCAGACAACTTCCAGTTAAAGGTCTGGTCTTGTGAAGAATCATTCACTTATGAAAACTAAGCTTTAAGGTGGCAGTCCACTAATTCTTACACATTTCACCAGGTGCGCTTAGGGTTCGGTCTTATAATATTTAACCCGCACTAAAAATAAGGCCCAGTGCAATTGAATATATATTAAAATTACTTTTTCAAGTAATTAAGTGTCTAAACTATAAAGAAAAAAATCATTTTACTTTATTTCAGTGCTCGTTTCTCTCTGTTGTCCTGCAAATAATAAAACTGCAGAATCATTGTATATGAAGATGGAGGGAAAGAAGGTAAAATTGTGGAAAAAATTGTGGTTTCGCCCTGTTTAAATTAATTTCTGTTGATTAAACCTACATGGAAAAACAGGACTGATATACAGATTCTCGTTTTAAATATTTTTTTATGGCTGACACTATTACATTAAATTATGTAAGTATTTCTTCAGTGGACTGCAACCTTAATGTGAGGTAGTGGCCACTGTCACTGGTCTACAAAAAGTTGATTATGGACTGCCCTTTGGTAATAATTTTACACAACTTGACATATTGATTTGGAAATAGCCAAGAAAATGAATCTAATTCGAAGACATAACATTTTACAGCCATGTGGGCTTGATGATTGCAACCTGCCTCATATTGTGCCTTGGCCTCTATATCTTACATGTATGTACTTGGCTTCATGTCATATTCTGCTCTGGCAAGGCTAAAACTATCACAAATTGACTCACTCAGATGACTTTTTACTCTAGTTGCACTCTTTTAATTGATACATGTATGAAATTTGTGCTGTTCATAATGACGGCAGGTGCATTGCTTCTCGGACATAGGGGCTTAGTCTACAATTGCTACAGCATGAGATGCTATGACAGGCGCCTGCCTCAGTTTGATTTTACAAAATTGGCTTCCTCCAAGCTGATAAGAGTCAAATCAGGCATTTTTTGTTCAAAATGCATGTTTATTAGATTTGACGGACATCAGAACACAACCCACCTGGCCGCCAACAGGGCGGGGGCCTAGCTCAGAGGTAGTGCTCTGGGCTTCCAACCGCTGGGTCCCGGGTTCGATTTATAGGGTTCGATTCCCAGGCGAGCCTTATTTGGATGGCTGTTTCATCCTTCGTCTCATTGCCATGTAATGATCTATGCCTGTCCTAATTAGCCCAACTGGTGCAGAAATACAGGACGTAAAGCCCTATTCACACACACACACACACACACACACACCTGGCCGCTAACCCCAACCGCCCTAACCCCAACTTCCGAACCCTAAGCCCAGCCTGTTTGACCTAACCCTAGGTCTAACATACCTCACTCTAAATAGGGCTGGTGTGCTGCAGAAGCAAAATAAGACCAATATAGGGCAAAATTTGGTTTTAGAATGTAAATACAGATGAAATGATGCATATCGAGCATCGAAGTCTGCCAACAGGTTGATCCCTGTGTAAAATAGGCAGTGAGATCAGTGATGAAAGCAAATTTAAGTGTCCAATTTTCAGTTTGTTGGTTGTGAAAAGTCAATACAAACATTTGAATCATTTTATGAAGCATCTGTTTCTGATTATTTAGTTATAAAACATTTTCAGATAATTGCTCTTAATTTTGTTGTGATTGGGGCCAGGGCATCCATATAATGCTGAATACACATAGGAATTGCATTATATTTTGTAGAGCTGTATGTGTTTTTACCAAAGAAAAAACAAAGTTTAGAGGTTTAAGGGATGCTGGAGGTGTAGAGAGATCGATTGGTTCAGAAAAAGGGCAGGTGGAAAAATCTGCCGCATTTTTGCAAGATTATTAATTGCTTAAACTTCAAATTGCTGCAAGTTTGTTACTATGTGTAGAAGTTGCAGAAACTGCATTAAGAGCAAACTAATACATTTTTTTTTTATTTAAGGTGGCAGTCCACTAATTCTTACACATTTTACCAGGTGCGCTTGGGGTTTCGGTCTTATGTTATTTAGTCCCGCACTAAAAGTAAGGCCCAACTGGTGCGATTGGATATATATATTAAAATAAATTTTTCTAGTAATTTAGTGTACAAAATATAGAGAGAAAAATAATTTTATTTTATTTCAGTGCTTGTTTCTCTCTGATGTCACGCAAAAAATTGTCTGATTGTGCTTATGAAGATGGAGGGAAAGAAGGTAAAATTGTGAAAACAATTTGTGGTTTTGCCCTTTTTAATGTGACTAAATTAATTTCTGTTGATTAAACCTACATAGAAAAAAAGAACTGATATTCAGATTCTTGTTTTAAATATTTTTTTATGGCTGACACTATACCATTAAATTATATAAGTATTTTTTTTAGTGGACTGCAACCTTAATGCGATTGGATACTTATATACCAGATGGCATGACAGTAGCAGTTTTGCACTGGGCTGCCCTCTGGCGTATTTTCGGAACATTAATTTTGCATTATGCAGTTATTGTAGAAAACCCTTTGATATCTCTCAATACTGTCTCCTATGAGCCCCATGCAGTAAAATGTGTGTCTGAAATAACAAAAGTCCGGCCACGGTCATCATTTACGATCCAAATATATCTGCACAAATTCCAATTGCACATCAATTCACACCCACTCCATGTTCTCAAATAGGAAACTTCCCTTCATTATGCAATGGGATATAATATTGTTCAGACTCGTATATATTCAGACAGAGTTATTCAGTAATATTATGTGTGTGTGTATAAATTCAGGCCAAGATGGTCAAAAATTTGATTGCAACGATTTAGCGGTAAAAAAATTCAGAAAGAGTCTCGCTAAATAAGAAAAATATATTAATAATTTTGATTTGGTAGATAAAGCTGTTGGCGGTGAAGGCATACCTGCTGCCTTTTGATTTGGTTAATAATGATCAAGGGGCAATGATGATGTGTGTCTGTGGATGGAATGGCAAGGGGCAGGGGGCATGTGCCAGGGGCGATTCCTTTTCTCCGTTGGTCTTTCTTTGCTTTGATCTTAAAGGATGACAACTTGTGACAGGTCAGTCAGGCTCAGTCTGGATTGATTGGAACAAAAGGATCTTTAGCAGCTATTTTCGACCTTCTGGCTTATCAAGGCCAATGGCGCCAAATACAGATAACAAGGAATTAATGATATTTAATGGGGGACAGGCACAAGCGGGTCTTTTGATGATGGTCATCGCTTGACCCCCAGGATCGCTGGACAAATGACCCTGCCTGCCCCTCCAGCCTTGTTTTGATAATTGCTACAAAAATACTCCTTCCGTTTTGTAGGTGTTCATTGGGGCATGCTTAATGCTCCCACCAACATCTATTACTGTCTTCTATCGCAGACCATTGTGTCTTAAATGCACTGACAGGTCCATAGTGCACCTCCCTGTGATCCGTTTCCGAATGGTCAACCAAGATGACCACTGGAGTGACCTGTCCACTTGCCCTCATCAACTACTGGTCAGTAACTGGGAGGTCTGATGACATAGCTGTCTGCAAGTTCGGTTAACTTAAAATTGTGGAATTGTATGTCATAAGCAACAGGTGGTTTGCAGTTAGTTCACAACTTCTTGCTCACCGTAAAGTAGAGAACTTCTGCATTAAGATCAACATTGCCATGAGCCAAATTTTACAGGCCTTCATAGCGAAGTAGTCTCAATCGTGAGGCAGAAAACAATGGAAAGAATACACGTGGGCCCTAAAATTGGTGGTGTTCCTTGGGAGCCATATATGGGAGGTGGTCTTACTAGTCAGGTGGTTTTTTAAACCAGGTTCAACTCAACAGCAGTATGTTGTATTTGCTTACTCCCTGTCCCATCTACTTATTTGTCTGCATACTCATTTATTCTTACTTATTTTTATACATATATACATAAATGTTTTACAAGTAAATAGATTATTTGTAACGTCAAGGTACAGACGTTTACAGAAAACTTTATAGGTATCGATATTTTTACGAAGACCTAAACCCAAAAAGTCCAAAAGATCACTGCTGATACTGCACTTTCCTTTTCTCCATATGTCCTGCACTTTCACACCCCAGCCCTTTTGAACTTGACCTCCACGTCCTGAAGTTTTGTCTTTGATGGATGAGAGGAGAACGTCCTGTTTGATCCTTAAAAGGATCTTCCATCATTCTTCAAACAATTCTTTCATTTTCTCTGATCCTGCTGAGATGTAAGCAATTCCAGATCTATATTAATCTAACTTTTGAAAGTGAACAATGACTTTGCCCTAAACGTAGGACCTTGGAAGGTAGGACTAAAAGTGCTTTTATTCGAAAGATTACGAGGGTTGGGACCTTCCACAGACCAGAATTGTTGCATTTTTAGAGTCTTTCTTTTATATTTGCATATCTTTTTGCACAGTTTTGACTATCAAGAATGACGGACCTCATTTTGACCTAAAATTCGGGAACTTAGTCACCTTAAGGGGTACATAATTGAACAAGCAAACAAAACTGACTAACTTGTTCAATCAGTCGTTCTAGAAACATTCTCAATGTCTAAAACCCTGTTCATCCAGGCTAAAATGTTAACTTGACGAACATTAGAGATTTTTTGTGTGTCATGTCTTAATTTTACGATAAATCACTGCAGTTGGGCAAGACTGACCAAATAATCTATTAGATAGATGCTATAGTTAGGCAACACTGACCAGGGGCATTGGAGCAAGCATAATTTCATGTTGTAAAGATTTACTTGCATCAGACGTTGTCATTGAGTTGTAGGTCTTTGAATGTGGAATGGAGTTGAAGATCTATGATTTGGGGTCATCAAACTTAAATGGTTGAGTTATGTGATTACGATGGCAGTCCCTGTGGGGGCAGCAAGAGTAAGGGCACATTGTATTTGTTAACAAGATAAGTAGTTAGCCCCTTGGCTCCAGTGCCCTCCTTTCAGAATATTCACTTAGCCATAATGTAGCAATCTGTGATCTGGAATAAAAAGCTACGCCAGTTGCAACAAGGTGAGCAATTCGGTGATGATTCTGTGATAAGTCTGCCTAAGATTGCAGTAGATGACTGCAGGGGAAGAGGGAGCATTTACCCCCATCTGATCCGATTTCACCCCTGCTGGACGTCCAGGGTGCAATATGATGGGCTGATTGAGTCAGGGGTCACTTTTGGGGGTCACCTTTAGCCAACTCTTTTGGGTAACTGTTCCTGCCCCCTGAGGTCCTTCCTGCTAAATCATCATACCCCTGGAGCAGTAACTTTACCCCCTAACTGCTGATTTCTTAGGTAAACCCCAATTAGTAGGGTTATTCTTGCCCAGCACTTTTTGGTACCCCCTCATTGTCCACAAGGGTTTCTTTTAACAGGGGTTATTAGCTGTTAGGCCAGCCTGCATAACAACGTATGTCCTTTGCCCACTGTTGAATGAGGCTTGGAATCTGACCCTTCTCAATGTAACTGGGATCAGGAAATGAGCCATACAAGGGTCAGAGGGTCATCTTCTCTTACATAATTGCTGCCCAACTGACCCTTGGGCTGTCTTTTGACACCTGTGTCAATTTAGAAGCTCCCTGTCAAGCTTTTAGTTCCTCGGTGTAATTCTGTGAGGATCAAGCTGGATCTAGCCCTTTTACCAACAAAGCTCCAGATACCCCAGTCTTGTCACCATCTCATTATTTGGGTAAACTTAGTGGAAACCATTCTTGCTTTCCTGTTGCATAATGGAAATTCTTTATCATCTCAGCATCTTATGTAATTTAACATCCTGAGCATTTGTATACAGTAGACTTAAGGGACACATTTCCCAACCCCTTAGCCTTGGATCTCTTAACCTGACAAGTGTTTGTCTTTTACGTAATATGGGAGTCGTAATACAGAGATCTTAAATTTAACGTTACAAATTCCATTTCAATGAGGAGGCCACCATTCAATCTGTGCCACAAAATTTCAATATTTGTTAACAGTTGTTATATAACTTTCGTAATATATTCCGGTTTGGTGCCCTTTACGCCAGAGAGGTTAAGTAAAGCATATGTCATGCTATGAAGTTGGTGTGAGCATGTTACGTGTACCGTACATTTGTTTACTAGCTCCTTAATTGTTTACAGGGATATCAAGCCTTAAAAATGTAGTCATGTTACATCAGATAGGAATCCGCCATAATCCTTGTCATAACACGAAAGTGAAGTGAGAGAATTAACAGGGACAATGTTTTGTATTTGTTGACAAAAACACCTCCATGATAGCAAGAGGGTAAGCAGGTCTCACTGAGCACTGTTAATCTGGATTACCCAATTGACATTCCAGAGGGTAAGCGGTTACATAAATAGCTGTGATGTAACATGATGTCACTTCTTTAGGACAATACAATGTACCACTAATTAAGGCCACTTCGCTATTAAGGCGGATTCAGTCTCGAATTTATGTTTAATTAATAAATGCATCAAATGTAAATGCCATGGATTTTTAATGTGCACATTCCTAGAACAGGATACCATTAATTCAATTTTAACCAGTTTTTTTTTTTTGGGGATGGGGGGGGGGGGGGGTTCATCAATAGGTGACCAAGAAATTTAGTTTGAGAAGCCAAGATATTTGTTGACTTTACTGTCTGATTGGTCAATTGAACCTTGGAGGAATAAGAGAATTCCTCCGAGATTGAACCATCAAGGAATGGTTGATTCAACCAAATATGTTTGTATAATTATAAGGTCAACCATGCAAAACCTCCATTATACCTTGGTTGGTCACATGTTGATGTAAATATTAAAATAACCAATCTATGTTAACGTTTGATGATTTTTCATTTGTACTTTAAATCCACGTTTACATATTGTTTTTACTTATTCTCAGGGTCAATTGTAAAACAGTTTTTTTGTAACTAAATTGTTTACCCTGAATAAATATATTTTATCAATCATTCAATCAATCTTTCAAACTTTTTGGTCAATCGTTTTATCAGGTAGCACCAGATAGCTTGGTTGGTCACATGTTGAAATATATTTGGTTAAAACAACCAATCTGATTTTAGAGTGTTCGTATCATACTCCTTTACTTGTGAATCTATCGATCATTCAAATGACAAAAGCTGAAATGAATAGACCAACGATGCACTTAATATTTGTGCGAAAGTGTCACATAGACGATTCCATCTGTGAATTTCTTAATGCATATACCATGGTTTGTATTATATGCTCTACATTGAGTGTGGAGTGTAGTGGTCAGTTAAAGGATGACCAACATAACTGTCAAGAGAAAAGATGCTTCCTCAAGGAAAGTGTACACTTTGAATGGAAATGTCTGATGGGGAGTCAGATCTTGGGTTGAGGGTGATGAATAGACACATAAATATGATTAAGAGGGGTGCAGCCCCCCACTCCCCCTCCCCCAGGTGTTGTCTCCATAATTAACGATCCTGCCCAAGCCAATTCACCTGTGGAATGGGGTACACCCCTTCCCCCCTAAAATATGAAAATTACCACGCGACTAATGCACCAGCATGGTTAGGTGAGAACGAGGGAGGTGTCTAAATGGGCATGAGGGAAAGAGACAAGTATGAACACTTAATATTTTAAGGGGCAATTGCAGAAAAAAAAATTGTGATATGATTGTGTGGAAACATAGAATTACATGGTATCCTGGAAATATGAAGTTACTTGCGGACTGCTAGAAGAATAAATTTGTTGGCCAATATCGATATTTTCTGTTATGGCAGGTAAACAGTTGAGTGGAGAAATGTGTCTGGGCTCTTATATCCCTAGGTACTGCTAACTTCAGTATATTTATTGAAGTATATCTGTTTTACTGCATATATGCCAACTGAACTTTTGACCACTATAGACCCCATGCACCCCATTTGCCCAGGTGAACACATCATCTTTGGCGGAGGTGTCCAACCCTTCTTTGCTGACATTAATCAACAAACGGTGCAGGTTAATTTGCTGACCAGTGTCCAGTGATTATGAGGGGTTGAGGGGGCACCAGTAGCTGCCTGGGTCATGCCCCTGGGGTTCGGGGCAAGGGGGTGTTTTTGGTGACACTCAGGTTGGGACAAGGTGTCCCTGAGACTCCTCCATGTACAACACGGATTTAACCACAGGGGTCCCAGTGCACTATATGGACAAGCATTTTCTAAGCTGTAATTTGCATTGAGTAATTGGTGTGTGTAAATGCAAGGCTTTTGTCTGCTTATAGGATGTAATTTCAAGCCCTAACAAGTTCATACACGATTTGCTGTTGTATGCAAGTTTGGCTTGGGCATCTCAAGTGCATAATGCTTATCATTCAAGCCTGTTCTTTTTTGATCCAGTTATTGGTTAGCTTCGAGTATGGAACCAATCCGTTCCATAAATATAAAATGTCAGTTATTGTATGCTTTGGAATTTGGAATTCCTCAGCTATAAATGCTTGAAATTAGCAGAAACTAGATTCAATAATTGGCTTTGGTAAATGTGTGCAATTTGGAATTAACGATTATAAGAAGCAAAACATTATGTGGTTCAATAGAGAAAAGTTTCATCAAGAAACCATCACAAATGATATGCAAACGACAAATAAACTCAATCCTCACACTGTCCCACCGCATATATGATAAGGTAAACTCCAATAAAACATTTAAACTTTCAGTCTTTCCAACTTGTCATCTGATCATTCACAATTAACATATAGTATGACCGTTTTAGATAGTAAACTTAGGTCTTTGATATTTCCTACCAACAAATAAAAGCGAGGATTTTGGCAAAGGTTCTTCTGCCAATCATTTTTGATTAGTTGCTTGAATGGACGAAACATTCCTTTGCATTGTGGAGTGAAGAGGATCCCGTGTTCTTTCCAAAAGACCAGAAAAAGGAAACACTTGCCTTACCTCGAACTGACACCTTTGATGTTTTCATAGTGGGCTGCTTCCAAATTGATGCACAGTTAGCACAAGCCAAGGTCAAGGCAAGGTCAGTTCAAGGGTGTATGATGGTGACTTTGAAGGTCATTGATCACCCTGACCTTTTTGCACCTCCAGGAGTGCTCTTGTGCTGCACATTGACAATGTTCTCTGCTCGATTTCATTAATAACTTCAGTACAATGGCACCGCTTCCACTTTTCTCAGCTTCCAACCAATAATCACCATCCCCACAGCCTACTGCCCTCATAGTTTTTTCACACCTTAAAAGAAGGTCACACTGACACAAGACAAATGATCCTTATTAACCAGCTTGGGGTCATTTTTTGTGAACCTTGTAATGTTTTATTGCTTTCAATACATACATGAAGCACAAAAAGTGCACAAAAGTGCACAAGCACAGACAGAGATCAAAGGCATCAATACAATAACTTCCAATGGAGCAAAAATCTTTCAAAACTAAGGACATGACCGTGCTGATCACTATCAAAAACTTTTTTTTTTCTCAAATATTGAACTAAACAACTCGACAGCTGTAGCCTATACATACATATATTCATACATATATACATAGATTTATCTCCACAGGAATTTGGGCTTTTAGTCCGGTCTGGTATATACATACATATATACACACTTATATACATACATACATACATATATACATACATACATATATACGTACATATATACATACATATATCCATAGATTTATACATTCTTCCATCATGTCTTGCTTTTTCTTACATAATGACATACTTATTAAAGACTGCCCTATTAAAAATCTGAAACACTGGTCTGGTTGGAAAGGTAATATGGGGACTGCATTTTGCACAGGTGCCTCTTCGTTGGTCACATCAACACACAAAACCATATGTTGTAATGATAATGTAATGTTCGTAAACGATTATCTAATAATATGTTCAATATTAATCAATCACACCGGATTAAATGCAATTGTAAAAACATATATATAGTATGAAGAAATTATGATAAGTAATAGTTATTTAATACGTTTTCATTATTTTTACTTTAGCTTGGTGAAATTATAGCTACTTTCTCCAGGACTTTAGCAATTAAATAATAACTATTACAAAAAAAAAAAAGATGCTATACATTAATATTCACGAAACTGTCAACTGAACATGCTGTTGTACATTATAGTTCCATGATTACTGTTATCTCCTATGCAATCAAAACAATGATGACTTCAGTCTTTTGTTGTTTTTGCCACTTTTATTCTACTCAAAATATGTTGATATATTTGGTGAATCTACAATAAAATAAATAAGCAAAACCAAAAGGTTGTATATAACACACACTTTACATTATATAATTACCTCACATCAATAACCTTACATGAGCAATATGTGAAAACTAAATAATATGAATGATTGTTAATTAACATCAAGGAATTTACTTACATCAAATTGTGGCATTGTGGCAGCACAGGAAATATAATATATCCAGATAGCATTGTATTGATATAAAACAAGTTCCTTTCATTGTCCATATTCGTGATATTGTCTTATCTGTACAAGTGAGTCTCTTTAACTTGCAGGATACATGGCTTACATGTTGTTTGTTATTGTGACAATAGAGAAGCTGTTATGACATGACATTGTGTGAAAACTCAAACATTAAACATTTAACACCTTGGGAAACTGTAATATTTTTATAACAGTTTACAACAATTACTTCATATTAGCAGTTTGGATTTAATTGATAGGTTGTTGATCTAAAATGCCAGAAATACATTCAGGAACAGTTTGGAAGCTATTTTAAGTTTTGTCATCCCATGTACTATTTTGAAGCAGTCTTAATTATATTATGGCGTTAGAACTAATTTGTTAGAACTAATTTGTTAGCCTGGAGAAATAATCCCATGACTGTCTTTCTTACCCTCGCCGCTAGGTGCTTTACTTGGCCCGTGTCGCCCTCTTGCGTTTATGCACGAAAACAGTCCAATTCATTCGTCTGGCAGTTTTGCACGGAGACCTTGCGATGCTGACCAATGTCTTGTTAACACGTCTGACAGTTTGACCCCAAACGTTGCCATGGAATAATTATGGAATTAACAGATCGTTTTCCAATTAAGTAAAGGAAATATTCCATAACAGAATTTCACTTAAAGCGGAGATAGTTACGTTCATTTGATGCCATTGATCTATAGGTAATAGGCCTACATACAATAGAATTGTTTTGCTGTCTGAGCTCACAAGGAAGTAAATAAATAAATATATGTAAATCCATAAAATTGCTAGGAGAAATCTATGTGAAAAGATAAAATAATAAATACATAAGAACATAAAAAATTACATGTTATTAAAAACGCGCACAGCAGAGGGGTAAAAACTATTAAAAAAAAGTTTGTTGCCAAAATATAGAACTAAACTAGGTCTATGCAATAAAGGAAGACTAAAAATAAATAAAAAATTGAGTGAAATTTACACAGAGCCTTAATGTTGGTTTTGAAGACATTTTTCCTTGTGAAGTTCCCTTAATTGTAAAAGGAGGAAATGTCTTTTTTATATCACAAATTGAAGGACACAACCCTATAGTCCTAGTCCCAGCCATATTCCGGGTGCAATAAATCTCCCCGGTCTTGGTATGGCGCCTCAGCATGGTCTATTTCACGGCTATCGGCCTGGTATGCGCGTCCAGCCCTATTCCCTCATTCCAGACATTGTTTTGCATTTTATCGAACTCATCATCTGCATCATGCTCAGCTGCTGAAGCCACTTCTTAATGATGCAATTAAAATGACTCCATACCTGAGCTGCTTGCAGTCTCCCATCTCTGATTGATTGATCCAATAAATGGCTTGATGCTGATAACAGTGTCAAATGGAATGCTACTTGTCAATCTAATGATCCTGACGTATTGTGTAAAATATCATCATTGGGCGTACCTAGACCATCACCTTGTGCCTGAGATTTCGAGTGTTTATTAATTTACTGCACACGATATTTTTCCTGGGGTTTTCCGATAATACATAATGATGAAACTTGCAGTGTAGTAGTATTATTAATAGAAAATGCTCAAGACGAAAACACTCACTTCGGCCATTTTGGTCATAGGACAACCTGACCACTCCTAAAAAGACAAATTATGATCGACTCTGATACATGTATACCTGTAAGTGGGAATTGTGTTGATTCCATTTCATTTACAACAGTTCATAACAAAATTGCTCACTTTTTCGGGTGGTCAAGCAGTCATAAATTCTGCATATGATTGATGAACTGAGGCAATAATTCATTGTGTTCAATTAACACTCGAAAACTACACCGATCTGGTGTACTCATAGTTATATGGAGACTACTTATGACTTATCATTCTCCTCTAAGCAATTAAACGGCTAATAAAAAATGGTTGTCCTCTATCTGGAGGACAAGAGAGTTATCAGACAGATCATATATAATAATTAAGTGCTCTTCCCGGTGAGGTTAATATAGAGTTGATAGTACTGGGTAAATACTATTTGTAGACCAAGGCAAAGAACTCGAAGTGGTGTGTTTGGTTTGGCCATTATGAATCTCAATGTGGGGGAGATGCGTTTCCTCTTTTCTATTTATGGGTTTGGTCAATATCACAATGAGTCCTGTCACACGACTGGTGTTGTCTTTTACAGTTGAACCTGTTTTAAGACCACATCACTAACGCAATCAGGATCTTCCATTTGAAATTGATAGTCCTGACTGCGAGGTGGTGGTTTTAATAGTGATGTGGTCTTGACCATTTGGACCCAAGACCAGTGAGACCACTTTACCGTTAAGATTAATTAGCAAAATGTTCACCAAGGATGGTCTTTCATGCAGGTGCAAAGATTATTACAGTGGAAAGTTCTCTCGTTATACATAATTCTGATGCTTCATTTCTCACGATTTTAAACTTGTATAGGCTAAAGTTAGATGTGATGTCAACCTACCTACACATTTTACAAGAGGTCGTTTCTTCAAAGAAGTACGCTGCAGGTGTGGGTGCAGGCAAAAAAGTATACTTTGGAATTTTTTACAACCCACAGAAATGCTCAGCCACCTTCGCACTAAACGTGACATTTTTCTTCCAAACCAACCGACCCTTGCCTGTTGCTTTTCACTTTATTTTCCCTTTTCTTTCACAATGAATCTTTCCGTGAGGAGACCCCATCTTTCTGCTGCTGTTTTCTCTGCAACTGTTACTCCCCAGCCACAGTGTCTCCTGCATGCAAAAATTGCAGTTATTGACTTGAGTGTAGCCACTTATACCATGGAGCCACCAGCTAGACTCAAATGGCATTCTGCATGAAACTGCATGGAACTGACTCCAAAGGCTTTCGTGACTTGAACTATTACGTATTGTAAATCTCAACCGTTCAGCGTTTAGATCCCCACGGAGTACAAAACACGAAGTCTGCCCATGTTTATGTGTGTAGGTTTCACTCTACTGTTTGTTTGTTTGTTTTGCGGTTGGACCCTCTTCGCTTTTACACATCCAAGGGCGTTTTATTTTACTTTCTGCCCATGGTTACTTTATCATTAGTTGATTTAGTTCACTTCTAGATAAAAACATTTTAAACAAATTTACAAAGTTGGAAGTGGTACCTATATTATGTCCATTCAACGTTGCAAAAAACTGTAGTGAAAAATGTAAATTTTAATTTTATAGCATGAATTTTACACACACACAAGTTGACATTATAATTATTATTATTGGAGCATCTTCTGGTGTAAATTGGCAATGGCAATTTAAACAGATTGTGTGTGGACAAAGCCATCGATTTGCTGTTGATGTAGAATTCATCCGCCTCGATGGCGCAGTAGGCAGCGCGTGAGTCTCATAATCTCAAGGTCGTGAGTTCGATCCTCACTCGGGGCACAACTTTTGTTAAACATCAGTTTAATGCGATCATAATTAACTGTGAAATATGGTCACAGGTCAGATCCAGGTCTGAACTGTCACTCATTTTCTTGCGGTACAATCTAGTCGAATTGGACAATGTCCAGAATATCAAGAGAGCCTTACAGAGACGCTTGTTCACACATCCACTGTCATGAATAATGCATTGTGTTCATTTGTTGTGGGGAACATGACCTGCCAAGGATTGCCATGTGGGTCATCAGCTTATTCTAGCAGAATTGCCATGGAAATTGCAGGTGTCCAATTGTCAGAGAGGGAGGTGAAGATGGTAGCATATCAAATTAACTCCTGACAATTGATACTCAAATGTAATGTACATTTAAATAAAAATTGATAAAAATACAATATTTATGGATCTATCTTATGTCCATATGTATATATGTACACATGGGTGTCCTCTCCAAGATAAACAAGAAGTTGCTGTTGAGATAAATATGATGTAGAACTCGATTGCATCGTTACAAATGTAAATTTAAGGTCAAATCATCTCCTAATTCTACCAAAATCTCTCCTACAGGGGCATTTTTACAAGTTTAATCAGTTTTCCTAAGCCAAGAACTATTTAACACTCAGGACCTTGCTTTTAAAGAAATTTAGGGGCTTTTTTTAATTTTAATTTTCTAGAGATAGGGCACATTTTAGCATTGATTTTAGTCACAGGGGTAACACTTTCAATAAACACTCTCAAATTAAGTTAGTCGTGTGACTTGCAAAATAGCATGATAATAACTTGACAGATAAAGCAGACTATGCCATGCACTGCAGACACAGTCCTAGACTAAATGTGTGTATTTTGTCTTAAAGGTTAGCTGTTTTGACTACTAAACTCATCTGGTTGAGATTTTGTTGTTAAATGCCTTGGTGTTGACATGCACTTTCCTCAAACCACTCATTCGACCTGTTATTGGCTTGGGGTCTGCAGAATGCTTACATGGAGGGTGCAGGAACACAGATTACTGCATACCATGTTACGTGCATCCAGCTTATTAGGTCTGTCTGGGGGATGAGTAGTGATAAGGATGCTAATAATCCAGCGTGCTCGCTTATCAGACATGCTGATTGTGTTGTTTTGTTTGTTTGGATCTTGTTTTGACACTTTGAGTGGAGTCCTAATGAAACCCCAATCCCTGAGGTTTTGATTACTTCTGATTAGTGCATTGCCCTGTGTGTCTGCTCATACTATAAGTATGCTATAAGTAGCTAGTGCTGGGGCATACCGTGTCTTCTTTCTGCTGCTACTTGAGCTTATAATTACTGGTGATTAGGTGCACGCTGGGGTCATATCAGGGGTCAAATCAATGATTACGACTCGAATGGGGAGGCAAGCCTGATTAAGTGGCTTCATCGTGGAAAGTGGGTACAGACATGACGCTGCTCTCTATGCCATGATAAGATAAGGTGGGATGAAGATAAGAGAAATACATTATGCTCATCAGTTAAGATGCCTAGAATTGTTGCAGGTGCCGCGAAATGAGGATCGTTTCATGCCCCGATAGGCATCTTATCAAGCCGAGAATTATGGCTGCTGTGCGTGGTGCCAAGGAGATGCCACATGCCACAGCAAGTGCATTCACTCATTTCACTGCATATGGGAATGTGAAATGCTGCCTCCAGTGGTATGGACGTAGAAGAGAACTTCTCTTCTTCCATGCAGGGGTACTGGTCCATGGTATAGGCTTATTCATGAGCTAGCCCTTTGTTTTATCCGCTTTATGTCCCAATTTTGGATATGAACTGAAATGTCTTAATAAAGCATAAATACTAATTGCTTGAGGATGGTCCAACACAATGGATCGAGTCATTTATTTATTTATTTATAAAACATATTATACAGGGTCGTTATGATTCCTTGCATAGATCAAGTCCTTGCATATCCTTAGGAAACTTCTAATTAAGCAGCTTTGGCTTTACATGACCAGAAGCAAACGTAAGGATGAGCTGTTGCGGCTTGGAGTTCACACCAAGTAGCATATTAGCATATATACCCCTTGGGTGGGATCTTTTCCTGCCTCAGCATAGACACCGCGCACTTTTAAAAGACCTGCATGTTATCCAGGGAAGAGATCCAGGTGGTTGTTCAATTCAGCCAACTTTTGAACCATCTGCTTTGACAGGAACCCACATCTTATAAGCGGGTGGCCAGGCTCTTGTGTCAGTCAGTCTCTTGCTGCAAAATGAGTTGTCAGTTCTAAGACTTAAAACGTGAAAGAAGTGTGTGGAACAGCCCCCCTGGACTCCCATGGGCCCTGTGATCTCAGGCCGAGGAACATGTATCTTGACAATGAACATTGCAAGAGATCCTTGCAACTGGGTGGTCCCATCTTTTTTGACCAAATGTCATTGTCCAGCTTGTGGTGAGCGGGAGACCTCCCCTAGTCCTATAATTTAAAGGGCTGATTTAGAGGTATCGATTGCGGAAGAGCAGAATTGTATCCTCCTGTGGGACCATAGCCCTGTCGTGGTCCTTTGAAGTCCACTCATGGGCAGTATTGTCCATTAATACCCAGTCCACCACACCTGATGTCGCGAGACCCGTTTTGGGATTGTGTTTCTCTGGTTTAATGAGAAATAAGAGGGACACAAGGGCCCCCTGCAGAGGATGCCTGCCCAGCACAGGTGAGACACGCTTCGCTAAATGGGTCACTCTCTTGCTTTGATCTTTCGCGGAAACGGCGTCATCAAAGCGCAGCGCGGTGTCTGTGGCTTTGATCATTCTAGGAAGTCGTCAGATCAAAAGAAAAAGACGCAGGTATTGCTTTAACTCTGCTTTAATCCCATAAAAGGGCAGATCCACCTCCTCATATTGTATTTTTCATCCCATGACAATTGCTTGGGCCCATTTCGGTCCCTCTGTGCTCTCCCCAGTCTCCCGCGTAGTTCTTCCTTTTAACCTGACCCAGCATGGTCTCCCTAAACAATCAGTACATTCAGCACAAGTCTTAATAGCTAAACCGTTTGTTATTCACCTCCATCATAATGTACAGCTGTCACACGAACACACAACAAAAATCCATTATATTTCCCTTGCCCTATTGTTTTGTTAATAATCAGCCATTGTTCTATTATTGCGCACAAAGAAATTGCCAACTAAGCATGTACCGAACGGCTGCTGTAAAGAAGTTACTAACATAAGGTCAAAAGAAAAGGCTGTATTGACGGAAAGTAATGAGAAGGGGTTTTTTTGAAATACCCTTTATTGACGGAGGTTAATAAGAATTCTTTTTACCCTTTGATTGCTAATAACCCCCAGCTGTATATGTTTGATGAGGGTGTGCTAGGAGCATTGAAAATTCAAAGGTGTTTACTATAAACACATGATGTTTGAAAATAATGTTGGAAGAGAGTCATGGTTTTATTTTCTCCTAGTCATATCCCAAGGGGGGTTTCTGACTAATATTTGGTGTTGTGAACCAAAACATTACTGGAAGGAGGGTATACCCAATGGCTGTTGGCCCACGCACCTCATGGTTGATCGATGTGTCACCAATGCAATTTTGAAAGTGCTCAAATGAGTCTCTTATAAGAGGTGATATTGCATGGAATACAATTACAGCAGAGGGCTCAAGTGTAGCAGGAATAATGCGGCGCATGTGATGCTGTGAAAGGACATTTCTAGGGTCAGTTGCTTCGGTCATAGTGGCGGTCAGTTACAGGTCAAGCAGTGGACGGTGGTCACCTCTTGACCAAGGGTGTGGCTGAGCCCCAGGCCTATCATAGCAGAGCATAATTGCCACCATGCACATTTTGATATTCCTGTGGGCGCTTGTCACCTTCAAAGTGCCATCCCTGTCAACACAGTGTTCGATTTCAAATAGGATATAAATCATAGTCAAATGGCAGCTAGGTCATATATCAAAGCCAATCATAGCTGTCAGAGGGGTGAAAAGCTTTCTCATGCATACTGAAGACATCACCAACAATATTAGGTCTGTATTTTCTCCGTTACACTGATGTGTTGGCCAACATGGTTGGAACTTGGGTCAGTAAACCCAAGCCATTGAAAGAGTCAAGTTCTTTCACAGCTTAAACTTTGAGAGCCATCGCAGGCCCATGTCCAAGAGGGGTTTGTTGATATGACGAGGGTTTTCTCTTCTTTCTCTTTGATGAGTCTCATCTGAGAGGCGAGCATCATCATTTCATCACATGGGGCTTAATCTGCTTCATCACCTGCATCAGCAGCCAACATCCTATTGTGTGACTCCATTGTGACGTAATGCAACAATAGGTCATTAATATGACGCCGCCATTATAACCACGTAGCCTGGAGACAGGTAAGAGTGGCAGGGCCGTCATCAAAGTAAGAGAAACCCTCAATGATCCTTGGATGATGTTCATAAATAGGGGGTTCTGCTTAGTCGTGATGAGCTGTGATGCTTCTATCTCTTTTGATGACGTCCCACCTGCTTTCCCCCAGGACGTCATTACGTCACACAGCACGTGCTCCAACTCAATGACGTCACTACAGGGTTCTTATGGCCTCGTTTAATGACAACATATCGCCCTCGAAGGTCCTGGGCCTCCACGCGGCGAGGGTGGAAACACTTGGGGTGAAGTCCTCTATCCCCAGTGGCTAAAACAGGACCGTGCGCATTGCACAAGCTGCTCCAGCTTTACAGGAGGGTGTGTCCCCTACCATACAGGGGAAACAAAAATGAATATGTCCGAATCGACAATTTCAGACCGGCTCGCACGTCCCCCGGGTGAACAAGGTGCGCGTCCCTCAGCGGTAAACCAGGCTGAGGTCGAAAAATTGGCTACTGGTTCCAGACAAAGTAAACGTTTCCGCTCATCTACAGATGATGCCAATCCAAGTACAACTTATGATGTTATATCTACGCCATGGCCTAAGTTTCTTGTTGTTACTGGCAGTGATGATGGGTTTTCCCGTCTCTCAGCCATAACAATTTGTCGAACGTTGAAAGAAAGTATTGGTTTCGTTGAAAATACGAGAAGGCTCAGGAGTTCATCCTTGCTGGTGCAGGTTGCCCACAAGGACCAATCGTTAAAATTGCTGGAGCTGAGGGCCTTTGCGGGTACCCCTGTAAAGGTGGAGCCCCATCGGTTCTTCAACTCTTGCAAGGGGGTTGTGACATCTCATGAGAGCAGTCTCTGCTCCGATGACGAACTGAGGGACTGGCTGAATGACTACAATGTCATCCACATTCACCGCCAGCCCCCCAGATATTCACGACAGCTACTGACTCTGACCTTTGATGGCACAGTGTTGCCTGATAGGGTCAGCATAGGGTTCGAGTGGTGTAGGGTACGTCCCTACATCCCGAACCCAAAACGATGTTATAATTGCCAGCGATTTGGCCATTTTAGCGGCTCCTGCCGCGCCAAAGCAACCTGCGCCAATTGTGGGTCACGGGAACACGTTCATTCCCGTGACTCACCATGTCAGAAACAGTCATATTGTGTTAATTGTGGAGGTGATGGGCCAGCCTATCACCGTGGCTGTCCCAAATGGCAGCTAGAGAAAGAGATCCTGAAGTTAAAGACCACCAAGGATATCTCCTTTCCCCAAGCACGCCGTATAGCTGAACAGGCTGCTGGGGCAAGCTATGCCTCAGTCCTGTCTCAGATGGCTGGACCTAGATCTCCTTCACCCAGATCATCGCCCAGGCGAAGGATTGACCTAGATCCTAATTATAATTATTCCAAGGCAGGGCAAAGCTTGCAGAAACATAAACCTGAATCTAAGACTTCACAGGCAGACGATCACCTCGCAAGAATAAAGCAGCATGCTATAGATGTCGGAAAAGGACATCTTGTAGCTCCATCGGTTGGTGCGTCACAACTTAGTGTACCCTCACAGGGTGCACCTTCCGGCGTTAAGTCGGAAGAGATACACCAGCCGATGGAAGAGGAGGCAGGGACTACCACCATCCCTAGGCCTCAACGGGAGGGGGCAATTGATAAAAGATCAATTGTTCCCAAAAGACCCCCCCTCATCAGAAAAACACTAGAAAAATCTAGTGCACTGAGCTTCATAGCACCACCATCTAAGCATGGTGGGGCCCTCAAAAAGATCTTAACACCAAAAGAGGCAGCGACTTTGAAGAAAAAGTGAATATTCATACAAATTCATACCATGCACTACAGATTTTACTATGATAATATTAAACTCTTTTAACTAATTCATGGACAGTATCATTCAGTGGAACTGTCGAGGTTTCAGAGCCAACTTCGATGAAATAGGTTGCATGGTCCAAGACTTAAACCCTAGTGTTTTCTGTCTACAGGAAACATTTCTGAAACCTCCAAATAGTTTTAAACTGAGAAACTATCATATGTATAATACATATGGCAATATTGCCCACGATAGAGCCACTGGTGGCTCATCAATTTTAGTTAAAAATGGCATCATTCATACCCATATTGCTCTTAACACTAACCTTCAGGCTACAGCAGTTCGTCTGAACCTGAATAAAACATTCACCATATGTTCCATATATATTCCTCCACCCTTTCACCTTACAGCCAGTGATTTGCATAACCTATACAATCAACTGCCTGAACCGCGTCTTATCCTAGGAGATTTTAACAGCCATAACCAATTGTGGGGAAGCACTTCCCACAACAACAAAGGAAAAACCATTGAAGATTTTCTCAATGACCACACCCTTTGCTTGTTCAATGATGGTTCACCTACATATCTTCACCCAGGTCATGGAACATTTTCAGCGATAGACCTTAGTATATGTGATCCAGCGTTATTTCTGGAATTTGAATGGAGAGTATTAGAGGACACTCACGGCAGTGATCACTTTCCTATTGTCCTACAAAACGTAGAAGGTACAAGAGAAGTGGGTCAACTCCGATGGAAGTTGCATAAAGCGGATTGGACCTCCTTCGAAAAGCACTGCTTAGAAACAATTACTATGTCTCATTATAGGAATTGTAATAATCTCGTTGAAGATTTTACTGATGATATTACTGATATAGCCAATAAAACAATACCGATGACAAAAAATAATTCTAAACGAAGTGCAAGACCCTGGTTTGACGACGAAGTAAGAGAAGCTATTAAAAACCGTAAGAAAGCCCTCAGAATTTTTAAATCACAGCCGACCATCAACAATCTGAATAATTTTAAGTGCCTGAAAGCCAAAGCGCGTAGAATTGTCAGGCAAAAAAAACGTAGTTGCTGGAGAGACTATGTCTCCAGACTCACTGAAAGAACTCCTAGCAATAAAGTCTGGAAAATGATTAA
Source organism: Alitta virens (assembly GCA_932294295.1). Taxonomy (NCBI): domain Eukaryota; kingdom Metazoa; phylum Annelida; class Polychaeta; order Phyllodocida; family Nereididae; genus Alitta; species Alitta virens. The sequence continues at coordinate 54,134,114 of OW028573.1, forward strand.
GAAGATTGAAGGAAAGAACCTAGCTTCGCATGTAAGCATTCTAGAAGTGAATGGAGAACATCTCTCCTCACCAGAACAAATATCAAACGGGTTAGGAGAACAGTTTGCATACAACTCCTCATCGGAGAACTATACGAGAGAATTTCAATGTTATAAGGCTCAAGCTGAGAGATTAACCCTAAATATACAGTCTGATAACAGCGAAGATTATAACTCCTACATCACCTTAGAAGAACTTCAGAAGGCCATCTTAAAACCGACTGACTCTGCAACAGGCCCTGATAATATACATTATCAAATCTTAAAACACCTACCTCAATCCTCTTTAAAAACATTACTGTATATCTTTAATCAAATTTGGGAGAAGGGATGTCTTCCATCCCTGTGGAAACAAGCCACGGTCATCCCAATTCCCAAGCCGGGGAAGGATCATAGTGATCCTATGAATTATCGACCAATAGCCTTAACCAGTTGTCTATGTAAGACAATGGAGCGAATTGTTACTGATAGACTGGTTTGGTTCCTGGAGTCGAACCAGCTTATTACAGAGTTCCAATCTGGATTTCGCCGTCACAGGAGCACATTAGATCATTTAGTCAGACTGGAAACTTATGTTAGAGATGCTTTCATTAACAGAGAACACGTAGTAGCCATATTCTTTGACCTAGAAAAAGCTTATGACACTACATGGAAATATGGAATAATGAAAGATCTCCACGACTTAGGGCTTCGAGGTCGCCTTCCAGTTTTCATCGGATCCTTCCTACAGGATCGCTTCTTTAAGGTCCGAGTGGGATCAATGATGTCAAGCCCCTACTCTCAGGAGAATGGAGTCCCTCAGGGTAGTATTCTCTCGCCCACCCTCTTTAACGTCAAAATCAACAGTATAGTAAATTCCATCTCAGAAAATCTCATGTCGTCCCTATATGTTGACGATTTCCTCATTGCATATCGTTCCAGATATATGCCAACCATAGAACGACAACTGCAATTAAATTTGAATAGGATTCACAAATGGTCACTCGAAAATGGCTTCAAGTTCTCTAAACAGAAGACAGTTTGTCTGCCTTTCTATTATTTACGATCAAACCATCCAGATCCATCACTAATAATTGACAACTGTCAAATAAAAGTGGTGAATGAAACAAAATTTTTGGGTGTACTCTTTGACTCCAAATTGTCTTTCATTCCGCATATCAAAGCACTGAAAGCAAAGTGCCTGAAATCAATGAACCTCCTTAAAGTAGTGAACAAATATAATTGGGGTGGGGACACAACGGTCCTCCTTCGTCTCTATCGAGCAATTACTCGTTCTCGACTTGATTATGGTTCTGTGGTATATGGCTCCGCCAGACCATCTTATCTAAAATGCCTGAATTCTGTACATCATCAAGGGTTGCGACTAAGCTTAAGAGCTTTTCGTACATCTCCTGTAGAGAGCTTATATGTACTGGCAGGGGAACCTCCACTTTCCCTTCGTCGTATCAAGTTATCCATGCAATACATACTAAAGGTAGCTTCAACTCCAACAAATCCAACATATGATGTGATATTTCATCCAAAATACATGCATCATTATGAATCTCGTTCAAACGCCATTCGACCACTGGGATTACGCATGAAATTCTATCTTGAGGCTGCAAAAATTGATACTACAATCATTGCCGAGACGGAAGTACCACCCATTCCGCCATGGATTCTCCCAGTCCCGAAAGTTATACTGGATTTGGCAGAGCTTAAGAAAAGCGAAACCAATCCGGTAGACTATCAAAACCTATTTTATAGTATAAGGTTTAAATACGAATCGTACAAATTTCTATACACAGATGGCTCAAAAATGGAAAGACGAGTAGGCTGTGCTGTCACTTCTTATAAAACCGTTATAGCTGAATGTCGTCTTCCAGACCACTGCTCAATATACACTGCAGAATTAACAGCTATTTACCTTGCCTTAAAGAACATCGAGGACTCAGAATCAGATCGTTATGTTATCTGTTCTGATTCCAAATCTGCTCTTCAAGCAATCCAAAATAAACAACTTGATAACCCTGGGATCTTAGATGTTCTTATTAAGTATTTCTATCTTCACGAATACAAAGACATAGTATTCTGCTGGATTCCTGGACACGCTGGCATTGAAGGGAATGAAAAAGCAGACCTGGCAGCAAAAAGGGCTCTTACAAAAGAGATAACTGATTTTACCATTCCATACACTGATTTTAAAATGACTATAAAATCTTTTATCATGTCTTGCTGGCAAAGACAATGGAATGAATGTAATAACAACAAGTTGCATTCAATCTTACCTTGCATTAAAAATAAAATACCTAGTAGGTTCAAAACTCGCAAAGATCAAGGAATATATCACAGATGCCTCATAGGACATTCAAGACTGACACATTTACACCTTTTAGTCAATGAACCGGCACCGGTATGCCAGAGTTGTCGGCGCCCCCTAACAATCAAACATATTTTATTAGATTGCATCCACTTACAACGCATTAGAAGACCTCTGTTTCAAGCTACTACCTTACAACATCTCTTTACTAGATATCCAACCCAGACAATTATTGATTTTTTATATGCTTCTGGTTTCTACTACCAAATATAGATAATCAATCTTAACCTAGAGAGCCTCTACATAGCCCACTCAGGTGCTGATGAGGCGTTAAACAATAACTCACACACACACACACACACCACCCATTCCGCCATGGATTCTCCCAGTCCCGAAAGTTATACTGGATTTGGCAGAGCTTAAGAAAAGCGAAACCAATCCGGTAGACTATCAAAACCTATTTTATAGTATAAGGTTTAAATACGAATCGTACAAATTTCTATACACAGATGGCTCAAAAATGGAAAGACGAGTAGGCTGTGCAGTCACTTCTTATAAAACCGTTATAGCTGAATGTCGTCTTCCAGACCACTGCTCAATATACACTGCAGAATTAACAGCTATTTACCTTGCCTTAAAGAACATCGAGGACTCAGAATCAGATCGTTATGTTATCTGTTCTGATTCAAAATCTGCTCTTCAAGCAATCCAAAATAAACAACTTGATAACCCTGGGATCTTAGATGTTCTGATTAAGTATTTCTATCTTCACGAATACAAAGACATAGTATTCTGCTGGATTCCTGGACACGCTGGCATTGAAGGGAATGAAAAAGCAGACCTGGCAGCAAAAAGGGCTCTTACAAAAGAGATAACTGATTTTACCATTCCATACACTGATTTTAAAATGACTATAAAATCTTTTATCATGTCTTGCTGGCAAAGACAATGGAATGAATGTAATAACAACAAGTTGCATTCAATCTTACCTTGCATTCAAAATAAAATACCGAGTAGGTTCAATACTCGCAAAGATCAAGGAATATATCACAGATGCCTCATAGGACATTCAAGACTTACACATTTACACCTTTTAGTCAATGAACCGGCACCGGTATGCCAGAGTTGTCGGTGCCCCCTAACAATCAAACATATTTTATTAGATTGCAGCCACTTACAACGCTTTAGAAGACCTTTGTTTCAAGCTAATACCTTACAACATCTCTTTACCAGATATCCAACCCAGACAATTATAGATTTTTTATATGCTTCTGGTTTTTACTACCAAATATAGTTAATCAATCTTAACCTAGAGAGCCTCTACATAGCCCACTCAGGTGCTGATGAGGCGTTAAACAATAACTCACACACACACACACCTACTCTCAGGAGAATGGAGTCCCTCAGGGTAGTATTCTCTCGCCCACCCTCTTTAACGTCAAAATCAACAGTATAGTAAATTCCATCTCAGAAAATCTCATGTCGTCCCTATATGTTGACGATTTCCTCATTGCATATCGTTCCAGATATATGCCAACCATAGAACGACAACTGCAATTAAATTTGAATAGGATTCACAAATGGTCACTCGAAAATGGCTTCAAGTTCTCTAAACAGAAGACAGTTTGTCTGCCTTTCTATTATTTACGATCAAACCATCCAGATCCATCACTAATAATTGACAACTGTCAAATAAAAGTGGTGAATGAAACAAAATTTTTGGGTGTACTCTTTGACTCCAAATTGTCTTTCATTCCGCATATCAAAGCACTGAAAGCAAAGTGCCTGAAATCAATGAACCTCCTTAAAGTAGTGAGCAAATATAATTGGGGTGGGGACACAACGGTCCTCCTTCGTCTCTATCGAGCAATTACTCGTTCTCGACTTGATTATGGTTCTGTGGTATATGGCTCCGCCAGACCATCTTATCTAAAATGCCTGAATTCTGTACATCATCAAGGGTTGCGACTAAGCTTAAGAGCTTTTCGTACATCTCCTGTAGAGAGCTTATATGTACTGGCAGGGGAACCTCCACTTTCCCTTCGTCGTATCAAGTTATCCATGCAATACATACTAAAAGTAGCTTCAACTCCAACAAATCCAACATATGATGTTATATTTCATCCAAAATACATGCATCATTATGAATCTCGTTCAAACGCCATTCGACCACTGGGATTACGCATGAAATTCTACCTTGAGGCTGCAAAAATTGATACTACAATCATTGCCGAGACGGAAGTACCACCCATTCCGCCATGGATTCTCCCAGTCCCGAAAGTTATACTGGATTTGGCAGAGCTTAAGAAAAGCGAAACCAATCCGGTAGACTATCAAAACCTATTTTATAGTATAAGGTTTAAATACGAATCGTACAAATTTCTATACACAGATGGCTCAAAAATGGAAAGACGAGTAGGCTGTGCTGTCACTTCTTATAAAACCGTTATAGCTGAATGTCGTCTTCCAGACCACTGCTCAATATACACTGCAGAATTAACAGCTATTTACCTTGCCTTAAAGAACATCGAGGACTCAGAATCAGATCGTTATGTTATCTGTTCTGATTCCAAATCTGCTCTTCAAGCAATCCAAAATAAACAACTTGATAACCCTGGGATCTTAGATGTTCTTATTAAGTATTTCTATCTTCACGAATACAAAGACATAGTATTCTGCTGGATTCCTGGACACGCTGGCATTGAAGGGAATGAAAAAGCAGACCTGGCAGCAAAAAGGGCTCTTACAAAAGAGATAACTGATTTTACCATTCCATACACTGATTTTAAAATGACTATAAAATCTTTTATCATGTCTTGCTGGCAAAGACAATGGAATGAATGTAATAACAACAAGTTGCATTCAATCTTACCTTGCATTCAAAATAAAATACCGAGTAGGTTCAATACTCGCAAAGATCAAGGAATATATCACAGATGCCTCATAGGACATTCAAGACTTACACATTTACACCTTTTAGTCAATGAACCGGCACCGGTATGCCAGAGTTGTCGGCGCTCCCTAACAATCAAACATATTTTATTAGATTGCATCCACTTACAACGCATTAGAAGACTTCTGTTTCAAGCTACTACCTTACAACATCTCTTTACTAGATATCCAACCCAGACAATTATTGATTTTTTATATGCTTCTGGTTTCTACTACCAAATATAGATAATCAATCTTAACCTAGAGAGCCTCTACATAGCCCACTCAGGTGCTGATGAGGCGTTAAACAATAACTCACACACACACACACAATGACAACATATCGCACGATGTCTCCAGCCCTCTGCTTGGTTTGATTGACAGCCATGTTATTTCCATGTCATCTGCATGACCTGATAACGTTTAACAGATAACGTGCATGCAAATGCAGACCACCTAAGCACTCGCACGTTCTCGAAAGCTTTACCAAATATTTACCTACAGTCTTGTTTTGTTTTATGTTGGCCAAAAAATCCACCCTTAGTCGGATCTTAGCCACAATAAAACAGTGGTGAAATATCTGCCCAGATTTTTGTAGTATACATTTCATAGGCACTTTGTCTTGCACGATATGGAAACAGGGGGACAAAACAGGTCTGTCAGCAAAGACTGGGCTTTATGGTCTTGACTTATGGAGTTATATGACAAACCCTGAAATGGCTAGAAGCTGCATCTGTGCCTCTAAGACCTGCCATTGTTTGTGAAGTATTTTTGAACAATAGAATAAGATCGAGCGACTGACATTATCTCTCTCCCATCTACCACTCCAATTTCTCAGATTTCGTCTCATGTTGAGTCTTGTTATTGTGCCTGACATTAAGCGCCTGCTGATCACATGGAAGTCCATACAGGTCCTTGCCTGCTTTGAATAATTTGCAAGTTAGAATAATTTATAGCTTTTGGGTAGCTTTTTTTCTGGCCCTCCTACGGACATGTCAGACTTCTGTAATATATGCTTTGTCAGACCACATTTGTAAAGGAAGCACAAAAATTGTTTCTTGCCCATCAGCATAAGTTTTCTTTGTTTCATGGTAATACTTATGAACTGTTGAAAACTCTGACCATATTGTCTGCCTCTTTTCTCTAAGTTGGAGTGGGCCGCATCTGATTTATGGGAGTCAAGAGCCGCTAGACTTGTCTCCATGGCTATTACACGTACTTTAAATGTCTGAACATCACTGCTGTGCATCATATCCTTGGCCCCCAAATTGAGTTGAAGGTGGACAGTGGCTAACTTAACTGGACAGTGGGTAGTGATCAGGGGGGCGTGCCCCCAGACGACTCAATACTGTGTCCACTGACATCAGCGTCGGAAGGCAAAGTGTGGTTCCAATTGGGTCTGTGAAAGATCGTTGCTAGGTCAGAAGGGTCATGATGCATACATTATGCACCAGGGGACGCTGCAAGATTTGCCCTGAGGGCAGGGCGATGACAAACTGGGTCCTCGTGTCAGCCACCCCCGAGGGAGGGTTGAAGGGGGGGGGGGGAGAAGGACAGTGTCCGCGGGCACAACTCTGACAGCCAGCAGAGTCCTGTCGAGAAGTGAATTTCTCCCAAGTCATGGTTTGGTATTCATGGGGTTATAATTCTAATGCATTTAATGGTTGATTGCTCCCCATCCATTTTGAAAGTGACAACACCTTCTAATTGCTTGAGAACTGACCACTTGTTCATATCCTGTCATTAATCATAATGCAATTAGGGAGATGACAGGTCTGTCTGGAACCTGGATCCAGGATGGGTCTTTGTATTGGGGCTTTTTAAGGTGGTATCCGTACATGTTTTGTTTTCTCTGACTCTGTGACTGAGGCATGGACAACAGGATGTATTATTATAGTGAATATTTGGTATCCAGTCTCACTAGATTTCATGTAAACTGATATTGATTTAGTTGGTGCATTTAAAGTAAACTAACATATGTCCCCTTAAAAGTATGTAATACTAACCAAAATCACACAAGGTCAAAGGTTTACTCTCAAGGTCACAGGGGGACCACGACCTTAGGGTCAGTTTGACATGCAGGCTGTCCATCTTGCAGGACTTTGCCTGCAGCTTATGGTCAGTGTGTGCTTTTGGCCCGAGGGCCAGGGTGTTTTCACTCCATCAATGTCATTTAGAGATTAGATAACAGGGCGAAGGGTGCATACAGAATGCTCCACTGATGACCTTGAGAAACCAGGTGGACGGATACAAATAGAGTTCCCATCAGTGTAATCATCATTAGGCTAACTTGGTTTTATTCTTTACTAATTAGCCCCAATGTTTTTGTTTTCATACGTAACTGATTAGGTTAACGAGGATAACAACAAACTTTCCTGTCACAACTATGAGGTTGTTGCATGACTGAGACAAAACAGAGACAGGTAAACCCTATTATGAGATGCCATACATTGTAAACAAATAAATCGTAAACATAAGCGCAATATAAGAAGCTTTGACAGGTGAATGGCTCAGTGGGAAAGGTTTCAATGTCACTTCTAAGGACCCTGGTTCGATGCTTTACGCAGCCCAAGCACCCGATCCTTGTTCCCACCAGAGATGGATACTTCGGACAGGTCCTTTTGAAGGATTTTCATGGCTGAGTGGATTCAATGCTGTGTCCACTTGTCCTGTCACAGCACAAGATGCTCTTGTGGGTATCTGACGGGTAAAAAGAGATTTCAATTGTTCTGGTGTGCGTCTCCCTTATGCTTCATTTAACGGTGCCATTGTGGGGGACAGGGTTAATTTAATGCACAGATAAGCCACTCCTGGCTACCTCATTGGTGCGGTTCGGGTTTCTGGTCAATGCTGTGGCCATCTTGTTTGTCAAGGGCGTCACTTGGCGAAGTGTCTGTCAGACTCATCAGCCATCCTGCATCATGGATCCAAGCAAATTTTCACGTCAAACTCTCATTGCTGCTTCAAAAACTAAAGTAGAAACTTCATATAGCATCATTCAATTTATAAGGAGCACTGACTGTCGAACTTCTGAAACTTTCAATTGGCATGTGATTAAAACTTCCTCGCTGTGAAATAAAGAACAATACGACACATCATTTGGTTACTGAATGTATCCAGTCTGCATTCGTTTTGCCTTAATTCGCAAACCAGGTGTGCAATGTAAACGAGCTACAAACTATCAAATATCAATTTTATTTCCTGAGAAAAAACAATCACAGAAATCATCTCGTTAAGGGGATTAGTGATCTGCATCTGCTGCCAGGAAATCATCAAAATCCAATGAAAAAGCTTGTGGATTTGGTCAAGTGGCTTGCCCTCAAATGTCCCCAGCCAATGACTTAACCTGAGCCTCATTTTGACATCTGGTAGGACGCGTCTCCATGGTAACAGATTAAGGCACCCCTGGTATGCTCAACGCTGAGCCTCACCTGTCCAGAATTTGATACACCTCGATGCAAATTAGTTTGTTGAAGACTTCATGGGCTCCTGCTCCACTGGTTATATGATTTTGGGACAATGGAAAGGAATGTGAAATCTGCGTCGAATTGATAGGATCATGACGTCCCTCAATAACTAAACAAGATGGACGCGTGTCCAGGGTGATTAGAACAAATTGGGGGTTGGAACCCACAACAAATGACAACAATAAGGAGGGTTAAAAACTAAATGCAATATAATGCACGTACACGACTGCAAACGTAAGGTCATTTGCCCATTTGAAGGTCATGAACAATGAGATAGATAAATAGATAGCTAGATAGATAGATAGCTAGATAGATAGATAGCTAGATAGATAGGTAGCTAGATAGATAGATAGATAGCTAGATAGATAGATAGATAGATAGATAGATAGTTAGATAGATGTTATATTAAACTTTGGAGAGAAGCTTTGGGAGAGACAGAATGAATCTATACCTTTAAATCTATTTCAGTATTCTCTCCTATTGTAGTTTCTCTATATATTAAAAGGTTAAGTACTTTCCACAAAGAAGAGGATAAAGACCATTTAATACCATCGTTATTGGTGACTTACTTGGGAGCTCTTTGGGTGAAGGGCCTCAATTCAAGACCGGTTATGGGGATAAATCTTTGATTTGCTATTCAGGTCTTTTCAAAAAGATTCTTGCAATGCTTCTTTATAAGCAAATATCCAATTAAGCACTTGTGGGCAATCAAAGCTTGTTCCTTGAGCAATTACATTTTGGGTAAGAAAGAATGTTGTATTATAATCCCCGTGGGATGGGTGGGCCCTCTCATTAAGTGTCAAACTGCATAAGATGTCGTGCTTGAGTAGGGCTCCGTATTTGTGCAAGAGATTTGAGTTTCTGTTCTAATTGCAGGTAACATTCTGGCAGGGTGCTAACCACAGGGTTGTGTCAAAAGGTTATATTGGTATAGAATGGGTGCAAAAGGTCACCCGCTCAAATTAGTGCACTATGCCTTATCTCTGTTACAGTTGCAGAATGTTATGATGCAATGGGTAACAGGGCTCTGCAACTGATTCGCAACAGAATTCAATTGAATCTCATGAATAGCATCAAGAGAATGCTGCTGCCACGCCCCTCGTGCAATGCGCTGTATCGTCCGGGGCCGAATTTGAAATTGGCCGAATTCGACACCTCTAGGTGTTACGAAAAGGAATGTCACCCACCAGGAGATGACACGAGATTTTGGGGGTTGCTCGTAACTCGATAGCTTCTCAATGTCATGATTGTTGGTGTTCGTGTGGGATTATTACAAATATCTGGGGTGATGGAGCAAACCCCAAAAGAGTTGTGTTCATCAGCCTGATCGGATAGATGCATTCTCTGAATTCATTCTTCAATTTGAATGATGCTATTGTGTCATGTGATCACTTTTGCAAGTGGAGAGAGACTCGATATTCCGAAGAACGCTCAATATAATAACCACCTGCGTCTGTTATTGATCTTTTTTGAATGATTGAATAATATATATATTAAATATTAGGGCTGTTTGTACCGGTACAAGAGTGTTTTTGAAGAAAAATATCAGCCAGATTTAATTGTAATGACATTAAACAACAGACTGGAATTATTGCATATAGATTTGTTCATGATATTTCATTGTGTCTTTTACTGTAGCTTAGTGTTGATACGTATCGTATCGGTTTTACTGTATCGTGATACGTATCGTTAAAAAGATAAAGGTGTACAGCCCTATTAAATATTCAAATTAGCCAAAATAAGTTACTACGAACACCACATGTGATCACTTTTTGCAAGTGGAGATATAGATTCGATATTCAGAAGAACGCTCAATATAATAACCACCTGCGTCTGTTATTGATCTTTTTTGAATGATTGAATAATATGTATATTAAATATTCAAATTAGCCAAAATAAGTTACTACGAACACAACATTATGGAAAGAGAAAAGCTATAAATATAGCAGAGTCTAACTTTTATCCTTTGTCATCCTTATGGAAAAGTTGTCCTGCCACACCTGCTCTTTCTGTGCATCGCACTCACTAATTTAGGGTTAGATCTCATTTGAAACAGAACTTGAAACGGAGAGAGGGCAGTTACGAGAGACAAACCCCGTTGTTGGAGCACGGATTACGTCAAATTCCGCCTCTGGATCCTTTGATGTTGACGTCATACATACGACGTTGATCCAGGACGTAGCGTCTTACGCACGTGATGTAGAGGGCAATTAATGACGCCATCTGTCGTCAAGGGAACGGTACTATGGTGACAAAACAAAGCCAATGACGTTGCATGGTAAAGCACGTGACTAATACCATGCATGACGTTGCGCATGAGCGGGCTAATTTGAAAGATTACGTCACATCAAAGAAAATCAAAGGGAAGCTGGACATTAGTGGGAACTATAGTGGACACTGGCCAGAGTGGTCAGAGGAAACTGATCTAGCACCTCTACATAACGGTTTCACAAATTCTGACCAGCCTGACCATATTGAATAGCCAAATTCCTCTTTTTACTCTATTGTTTTTGGGTGTCAGGTGTCCTGTCCTAATTGCAATTAGCCAGACCGTCCCAATTGCTCTTGTATAACTCAACCTAAGAAAGAAAACAATCTTTAAAGCAAACTTCAAAAGCCAATAGCCTTTTGTTCGCGTGCTAACCTCATTAGCCTCCAACAACTGAACTCCTAAACCGTTAAAAAAAACCCAACGGTTAACTCGTTATTCAATTTAACCAACATGTTGCCTGGCTGAATCAAAGTTGCCAGATGGTGACATGATTCTGTCAGTTTCTTTTAATTACATAAGTGTATAATGATTTGAATAAATGCGACAAATATTGGAGGAAACAATTGTTTCACCGAGGCAAATATCATATCATATAAAACAAAAGGATGAGATGACAATTTTTCCGTATTTGCTTGAAATATGCAGCGTTTACATAATCGTAATATTGACATCTGAGACATATTTTGGCTTCTATAAATAGTCTTTGCTTGGTTATGGTTATGGAAAGTCAATAGGGCCACCTGAAAGTCAGTGAACAAACAACAAAATAGCAGGAATATTTGGGATTGTGGTGAGAAGAGCGGACTGTGGTCAAGCGTATAGCATTGCACAGTGATCTTGGCATAGATGGATTGGACAGAGGTCATATGTCAGTCTCTCCGCTCACTTTTCACTTTGTCTATTGTCTTTGGAGAACTGCGGACGGCGGGGCACTTTCAAGTATTGGCTAGTAAGCGATAGGGCGGGAGGACACGATCGGTATGGCGGGAGGGAGGGATCTAGAAATAGACATACCCCTGACCTTGCGACGACCTTGGCGGACAACATTTGACCTTGAAGGTCATTCTATGACCCCTGCACAGCTTTGAGTGAAGTTTGTTTACAGCCGAGCTGACTGCAGCATGACCTTTTTCACTGCAACTGACAACAGCGGGGGGCAAGGGATCGACTTGCTTCTTTGATCCCTGGCGGTCAGTCTTGCCCTCAGTGTCCACCCCTTTCTTGTGCCCCCCTTGTCAAGTGAACCAAACACAAGCCTTTTCTGGTTGACATGTTCATCCTGACTTATGCTCTTGGGAGTAATACACGAGTGACACTTGTCTGCACGTGCACTAACCATAATGCAGTTTGCTATAGGCCTATTTTCCATTTTTTTATGGAAAGTCAGGAGATTGGACCACAGAGTTATTTGCATTTGCCAATGTATGGTATTAAAAAAAGATGCATATGAACATTCATTTTGCATCCTGTAAGGGCCTGTTTCTTTCGGTAGGCCTAGTTTGCCCATGTTCTTGAGATTGCACGTTCCTCTCACATGGAATGAATTCCTGTATTTCTCAAGCAAGAACTTGCCTAAAAGCAATGCAATGGACAGTGGCCATGCATTGTGACCAGACGCCTCGATGGCGCAGTAGGCAGCGCGTGAGTCTCATAATCTCAAGGTCGTGAGTTCGATCCTCACTCGGGGCACAACTTTTACTCTTCCTACTGAATTGAGTGGTCCACTCAATCGAACACTATGTATATCTTCTTTTCAAATTTCATATTTGGAAAAATTTTGCAGTGTAAAGCAAAGAACAACGAGTGAAAGTTCATTACAGAGTTCAGGTATCTATTGCTCGCCCCACACATATTGACATTCAATAGGGTTGCTATATTTGAAAATTATAAAGTATAGACACTCCATATATAATTAACATGTCAAAAATATATACGAGTTGGGCCTGCATTTTGTAATGCATTGAGCATTCTCGGTCCCACCTTGGATGTCCAAGGTCCCACCCTCTATGCACGGAGAACTACATTGTGTAGAGGGTTACTCCAATGCACAATGTATATTCATGAAAGGCCATCCTAGAATAATAAATGGAAACTGTAAAAGCACACATACATTCAGGACACACATTCCCCCTGTGGGTGGGGAGTGTGTGTGAGTTTTGATAAACCTCAAGGGCGCTCTCATGATTTCATTTTGATGTCCTATCAGTTTGCTAGAGGTCATGGCCGGGTATTTTCACAGTGGGAGTGACCAAGGGGGACCCGATATGCCCAGTGCAAGTCTATCAATTAAAACGTATTTATATAGATGATAAGATTAAGAAATGTGTATATGATTTATGATTGGAGAAAAAACATATAATGCATGCATGCATGGTATATAACTGGATCTCTTCATAATTTTTTTTAGTTTTAATGATTAGATTCAACTTTAGGACCTTTATTGAGAGATTTTCCGTTTATGAAATCCTTCAGCAATAGCACACTATATGCATAAATGAGTGAAAGTCGATTCTCCACCTCAAGTTGCACCGATCTTGGTACCATACTGCATCGATAATCAACCATCGATAATTAAGCATCCTTTCATTTGCGTTACGGATTCTGTGATCACTGGGAAGCCATTAATCATTCCTTGTGGACGAGGGATCCAGTTTCCTGAGAGAAAACAAAATCCCTTCATGTTGTGGATTCAGTTATCTTGAATCCAATCATGCAGAAAATGAAAACGACCACTTAATGCAATTAAGCGAAGCGGCCAGCATCAAAAGCTGCGTTAAACCGGCGATTAGTGTCCAGTTTCAAGATAATCCACACAGTTTAGTGGGTTACCACTGTTATACAGAGGGTCCGATAAGCCTGATAAATATACACTGGACACACTGGTATTTTCAAGGTCATGACCTAGGTGTGGTAAACAAATAATGAACTGGGCATACTCAGTTGTTTTAAAGGATCACAAATTAAGTCAAGTTTAGAAGACCTGTCTAAACTGCCTGCCCTCTATTACTCATAAAAACCACAAAATTAGAATTTGATATGAAAAAACCTAGACACAGAAAGGTAATTTAGGCATATCGTAAATCTTTAGTTTTACAATTTGACTCTTTAATTAGAGACCACCTGTCTCATTTGGCATTCACATGTGTCACGTGCTCGGATTTGTGTCTATTTACAGATGAGAGACATGAAGCGTGGATGCTGCAGCAGGTGTGCCCGGTGCCATGGTAACAGATGGGGATGCTACAGACAGAAGTCAGGGGACAGGGGTAGAATATTAATGGAAACAGGTGGAAAATATAAATTATGATGAAATTAAATGACTTTTTTTCAGTCAAAATATTTGAATAATGCAATAATTTTAATATTATATGCACGTAATGTCATAAACTGTCCACCAAAATCATGTGACCTTGCTAATGAGAATACCTTAATATATCAAGTGCACTTTAATGAACTTTTAAAGAGAAGGAGATAGAAGAATGTGACAGATTATACTGCACGTATTTATACTTATATTAATTAAACCAACATGCTGGGGAAAGAAAGAAAGAATGAAAGCAAGCAAGAAAGAAATAGAGAAAGAACAAAGAAAGAAATATGAAATAAAGAAAGCTTGTTTCAAAGACAATGGAACAATAACATTGCTTGACTTTATGTGAGGGCAGATTTAACCATCACCCTGGCTGAGAGCAGCTGGTCACTCATACGCTGACCGTTGAGGGTGTGAGTGACCAAGGGTGACCAATAATGACCAGTGTCCACTACTTGTCCGGGGTGGGTCCACCTTTTGTCCCCTGTTACCCATTGTGTGGCATACATTTGTACAATGACCGTTACTCCTCGGCACCAGTCCTGCATCATGATGAGCAGATTTTTGAAGTGTCCACCAGAGGGGGTGTGATGGAGGGTCAAAAAGCACGAGGCACGTGGTCAAGGTCATCCATGCAGCTGCTGCCCTCTACCCTGATGACAAATAGTGAAAATGTCAAGTGGTTTTTATGCACCTCTGGGTGGACTGGATGGATGTATCAAATGAATAAACAAACACCCTCCACATTGACAATATGCTTCTCCTCATAATCCATTGAGCCTCCTTTCAAATTTGATGGATGTCAAAAACGCGTTTGAAAATACCATTATTCCACAGAACGGCATCTTTTGAAAGAGGAATAAAAGTAAATGCATTATCCTTTTTCATTTAGACTTCAAAGTAACAGCATTTACGATTGTTTGAGTGATTAGGTTGGTGTGGTGCAGCTGGAATACACGCTGGATCATGATAATTTCAACAGTAAAAATTAAGAAAGAGAAAATTATATGGTTTCTAATGAAAGCTTTGAATTTTTAAAAATAATTTTGTGGATATGTTTTTCTTTTTTTTTTTTTCTTTTTTCCAAAGGCGAAAAACAACAACAACAGGATATGATCAGCCAAATTTCAAGTCTCACCATGTGCCTTTTTTTTGCAACTCTTATATACGAAATGAAGCATATAGTAGTGAAATGTGGCTAATTGGGCAGTTGAAGTGAACAACAATGCCCCTATTACGAGCGATTATTATTTTACTTATAGGATTCCCGGAAACCATTGTCCTGACAATGTACATGTGGCTTCGTGACTGCCATCTGGCCACTAGAAGCAGTGTCCTCGCGGAAATGACCTCATTAGTTGCCCTAATCCCCCACAGGTGGCGTGCCGACCCGGATGCCCAGGTTTTAAAAATTCAAATGGTAATGCTAAAATATGTGTGAGTCCGAGGGAGCCCACCTGTTCCGAGCATAACTGTGCACAAAATCATGGATGAGGCAGTGGAGCGGAACGTCATGCTTGAATGGACGTTAGGCTCCATTGTTTAGATGGGGCGCTTCAGTCATGTGATGAGTTCGTCTGCTCGCAGCGTGAAATCTGAATAAATCCGACATAATTCCATGAACTGAAGTGCAGCGTCGCTTGGTGTGCCCAGAACTTACCTAGTGGTATTTGGACAGGGATTTATGAAATCATTGGCCTTAATCCGCCCCTCTTTAATAGCAGGAGTGGCCAGGATGTCAGGAATTCAAGGATGACGCTTCGTCGTTGGATGACGCTGCGTCCTGGACCACGTGCTCTGGCGCTTATCAATTATATTAGCAGTCATGTGGCTCTTTCGTTATATTTCACGCCTCGATGGCTAATCGTTTATTTCCTGAATCATGTGAACTGAAATCTGCTATGATACACATGTATACCAATGCCCATGATAAACATATGTCAGTTCCCCACCGATGTCTTAGTCAACATCGTCTGCTGATTGTTTTTCCACCTCCTATCTTGAAGATTTCCTCCTGTCAAATTATTCGTGCAATAAACAGATGTTAATTTCACAATGTGAATAACGCATTTATGAAAACTGAAGGAATGCTTAAATTTGATTGAAAAACTGATGTATAAATAAATGTACCCTTAAGTTAGAAATTTAAACCCCCCTTCTGTTCTCAAGTTGCTCCTCCACTTCAAATACCCTAAAAGGAGATTTAAGGTCTATCGAAGACTTCTGACTAAATACTTAATAGATCTTAAGGACAACCAGCATAAAGACAGGGGAGACCATTCCATATTTGGAAAGTATTTAAACAAATAAACTTATATTTACAATGTGACTTACTTCTGTATACAGTCTCAGCGGAAAAATAGAAAAATATTTTTGTATGCAAACAAGGGAATACGAAATATTTGCAAAATATGAAACTTCTTTGTTTAAAAGTCCCGAAACTACTTATGCGAAATTCATTGTTATAATATTAAAATATAGCTTTTTTAAAACCATAACCTGATGATTTTGTTATCAATTTGGCCATAGCATTTAATCAGCTAATGTAAACTTTATGTTGACACTTTGTATTATAGAAATACTCAGTCCATACTGTGCAAAGCTGTGTTAAGCTCTTGGAATATCAACTTCATGAAAATATTTGCCATGCGATGAAAAAAGAGAGTTGCTAATGCCAGTGTGAAGCCCGTGTTTATATTGCAGGTTAAAGAGCACTTTTGACACGTTTGGATAAGTATTTTAACCTTCCATTGTGTGGTATATCTTATGTTATCTATGGTAACAAAGGATTGCAACTTGCAAATAGAACGTTATAGAGCACAGCCATGATGAATAATTAATTCAAAATAACAAAGAACAGAAAGAATATTGAAGGGGAAAGCATATATAGGTTTTCTAGACAACACGAAAAGTGCATCGATTCCAACCCATCCAATTTAATATGGACATACGGATGCAAATAAACAATATTTAGAAACCAACCAGTGAAATTGCCACAAAAAAAAAAGTACACCCAATTTGTGGTTTGGCAGATGATCAGTGAAATTGTTCACCGGTCATTGGGTAACATCAACCATAACAAACTGTGGTACTCCTGGGTCAGATATTTTGGGTTGATAATTGCTTGGAATGTCTCTTTATGTTTGGGTAAATGGTTTAGTGTTGCTAACGAAGCGTTTGACAATGTTGATGAGTCAGGTCCTTTGGGGACAACCTACACAAACGCCACATCTATGAATCTTCATTAGAAGTTCTCAGTTTTCAACACAAAGCATTGAGAGTCTAAGTCCCTCTGTGCTCCAGGCTATGGCAGATAATAACACTCCTGAGTGTCTGCAAAAAGACACTTGTTAAGTTGCTCCGTTGGGGTCATTCGCATCCTATTGTCAAGGCTTTCTCATACTCTGTGGTTGCAAGATTGTAAGGGGTGATTTTAATGCACATGCAATAAGAGAAAACTACAGGAGTTCTTAATAGGGAGGACGCTGTGTTGAAACTGGAAGAGGCAAATTACAAACAGCATCTTGTGAGGGAGCATAGTCTCTTTTTACCCCAAGCCATTTGAGCAGAGGGCTGGCCAGACACCCCTCCTTGTTGTGAGGACAAAACGTCTTGTAGGCCCACCCGCGTTGTACATAATGGCAAAAGCATTATCCTCTCAAAACTAGAGTATGTACAGCTGAAAAGACAAGAGAAAGGATTAGGGCATTATCCCAACCCATGAAATCGACATTTGTGTAACGTTTGGAAATCGCAGCATCAAAAAGCCATTTGGACCCTCATGGGTTTGTCATTGTGCTGAAATTAAGATCTTCTCTTCTTTTTTTCTATATGAGGTCTCGTGCAGAGTTGAGAGACATTTCGTGTGGTCTCAGCATGGAGTCTCAGTTTATGTATCATAGAATGATAGCAGGGACATATATTGTCTCCATTGTTTACCCACGAATATGATAGTTTTCTCAGACCATTGTACCCAATTTACAAAGTATCTTTACTGCATATATGCATAGTGTGTCTTTCCTTGTTAGTATAATATCCCTAGCATGTCCAGCACACACTTGTCAACTGCTAAAGATATTCAAATATATACTTGTACATTCAGAGCGCGTCTTTCATGCTTGTGATATGTTTCCTGTCATTATATTCATATATTTGCATCTTGCATGACCTGATGCACAAAACCAGGGGATTTCCTCAATGTTTTGTTTTCTCATTTGTCCATTGACAAACAATGTTTTCCTGTGTTACTTTAGTGCTCCTTTGGTGGGCCTGGTTAGAGCAACTTGAAAGGGGAAAATTTAGGAGCCCCTTGTGTCCCTGTGAATGACTTTGATGCCCCAAACATCCCCCTATGCCATGTTGCTGCATAAATTTCCACCTCTCAATCATAGAGCCCCCTTGCTCATTGCCCATACAAGTGACATCTAATTGAATCACTATGGGTGCTCATTCATCAGGCATTCCTGCTAGTTGCCCTTATTTACATGACGTGGTTAACTAAACATATCGCACAGGGTCACAAGCGTGCAGGGCCTGATTTACGTGAGCAGTCAAGAGATTTAATTCAAGCTTATTTGCCATTTAATTATGCGACCTCACGCGTAGTTCTGTTGAGGGGAGCATAAAGTGGCTAATGTTACAGTCAGACAAAGACAGGCAATGGAAAACTGTTGCAAAGTGCATTACTGGACATTCAGTGAACATTCGGTGAAGTGGCCTGGTGCACCATTAAGGAACAATGTTGAGGTCTGCATTATTGGTGGCCATTATGGCCAGACAACCACAGGGAGGAAGGAGGACTGAAATTGCTGCTGGACTTTTTGCATTGTCATCGTCGTGTGCGGTGCTTGTGGCCAGGGCATATAGGGCCACCATGAGGGTAAAACAGAACACAAGGTCCTCCTCTCCAGACACTGAGGTCATTAAATGCCCTCGTCACGTCTTTTGCCCAACTAACGAACCATTGAGTGACATCGTCCTCAGCACTCGCCCTGACCGAATCATCAACCGCAAGATATATGGGCATGATATGACCTTCCTCTGCTCTTTTGAGCTCTTTCTGCATAATGCCTGCAGTCTTCCACTTAAACACTTTGTCTGCATAGTCTTATTCATTACTTTTCTGTGGCTTGAGGTAGCATTTTGTATTAGAGCGTCCATTGCAAAATGCTGTGGAATTCGGTTGTCAATCACGATTAACCACCATACATTTTTTGCATACTTTTGCCTTAACAAGCCAAGGAATAACCATGGTTACAAAGATTGCGTGCAGTTGTACCAGGGCTTAGTATCATGTGAGTCAACTTAATTGCTTTAAATGGATCCCTTGTTACGTAACATACAACGTGATACCATTGAAAGTGCCCCCCTGGAAAGTGTTTGTAGCAAGTGTGAAAGATACTAACAAAAGAGGGTATATACAATCACTAAGCCCCATTATTGTGATTAGTACAAGTTTTGTCACCCTGTAGGTAAACTACATGGGGTATGGGGTTTCTACTAATACATTGAGACATGTTAAGTAATTGTGATTGTTCATTATGCGCAGTGTTAAGTAATAGGATCTTCTTGTCTGTAATTGTGTATATCAGTTCAACAAAGAAAAGGAAACCTTACACTTTGATCCCCTTCCGTATTAAAAGCACCCTGTATTTTGAACGCGCTCCAACAGGGCACAGGAAAAAGGAAATAAAAGAGCAGTCTTTAGAAATCTTTTGAAGGACATAAACACTTAGCGTGCATGATGTAAGACCTCGCAAACTGATGACATGTTATGTAGCAGTGCATGTCAGGTATGCGCGTCCCTTGACCAAAACTATGCATGACTAGCATGGGAAGGCAGACTGTCAAACGCCTCAGATCACTCAAAAAACCAACTGCGGTCTAGGGAATCATCAAAGGAACCTCATCCATCTCGGGAATTGGAATAAAACCAGCCCTTGTTCTCTGAAAAGCATCAACTAAACAGTATTTGCAAAAGAATGCAGCGGGACGGAAACCAACAAGTCGTCAAAGGCCTAAAGAGGGATGATCACTCTGGCTCTAGCTTTGTCGAGGCTTGTTGAGCCACTTGAAGAGTTTGATCCTGTCAGTCCAAACAGGAAGCGCACATGCCCACCAGCTATGGCATGTTCCTTCTTACAGGTGCACATTTCTTCCCCTTATTGCCCATCTTTCAGCAAAATTATGAGATAGCCGTGTTTTATGATTTGTGGACGCTCACACAGACTGAAAGTATTTCACAGATTTAATTGTAGTAATGAAGTCACCAATTTCAACTAACTACCCTCAATTCTGTCAATATTTTAAAGTCTAGCATGAGTTAGAAAGCCAAAGAGAATGTAATACAGTGGGGTGAATTTTGATTTGAATCACATTCCAATGCCTTTTTGGGATCTGAAACACGATGGAGTCAAGATTTACACCAAAATGAACAGCTGTAGCCAAAGTTAGTCCACGCTTTGGAATAGTAACACCTCTTGAGGTGGCAGAAAGACAAATTTGCAGTTGTAGTACCCACCTGGGCTTTCGTGCTTTCATTTCAAAGGCAATAAAGATTGGGGGCTGACTCCTTTGGCCTTTTCATGGATCCTTAGTCCCAGGACATAAAACTAGACATTGGCAATTTGAGGTAATCTTAAAGTGTTCAGGCTTTTAAAACTAGACTCGTAAATCAATTGTAGTTGGTGACATTGATGGAAGTTGACGTATGTCACAAAAGAGGTGTGCAAAAACCCAAGTCGTTCTCATGATATGAAGGAGAGCCTTAAAAGACTTGCAGTTTAATTTCCTGGGTTTAACACCTGCCAAAGCACAGCTCCACGATATCAGATCTAATCTTGCCACTCCACTCCGTTAGTGTGTTTAACAAAAACACCTCAATTGCAACTTCAAGTGGCTGTGAGATTTATTCAGATTTGCTTCTATCATTTTTGCCAATCTCATTTTGTCGCTTCCCTTCATTAAGGCCAATATAAATGGCCACTCATTAAGATGGTACTTCGGGTATGCACGGCTCATTGCAGCTGTTGATTCTGCTGATATTATAACGGCCTGTTCTTTTGACTTTTCAAAAAATACATTGTCAAAATGTGTCATATTGAAGTCTTTGGAATTGCATAAGCATATAATGGGTCAGACTGACCGTTGGACGTTGTCCATTTGAAAGGACCTTCCTGGACAGATGTCCGGCAACTCACTGACCATTTGCTCCCGAGCGGTCACTCCAGTGTCCACCTGTAATTTTAATTAGGCGACCAGGCGGGGGGGGGGGGGGGGGGGCTGATCAGTGGTATTTGCAAGGATTACGAAACTCAGGTGCCAGTCTCTTTAATGGCTTTGTCTTTTCAAAGTAAAATTTATGTTTATTGTCAAACAAAGCAGCAAGATTTTTGGATTATGACTGAAAATATAACGGTTTACTTTGAGGAATGAGATTAAATTCATTACAAAGACGAACCGATTTTTGTTTGAAGTCACATGCAGTAATTTAATAAAGCAGTCGACCAGACTAATGATCAGGGCTTATGGAATTATCTGATCTGTTATTGAAAAGAGTTTTCATATAAAACCAACATAGAGGCGTCCTGAAAATCTGGTGGAAAGATAAACAAAACGCCGCCCTGTAATTATGAGGGAGATGGTTACAAAGATGAAGAATAGGGGTGTTAAGATTCACGACCCCTGATCATGCCTCTTAAAATATCTTTGAGGGTCATTAACTGGGCTTGAATTTGGCCACAGGTCAAATAAATGAAGAAAAATGAAATAATGCACGCCATTGGTCAATGCTTGTAGCTTTGAAGGGCCCCGTGTGACCCCGTGACCTTTCGGAGGGTAGGTCATCTGAGAGGGCTGGAACCAGCATATTGTTCTTGGCAGGTGAGCCCCTCTTACACAATGCACATTTCATGGTCTTTGAACTAATTCTTGGCAATTGAAAAAAGTACGTGTCCTCACAACCCTTTTTATTTCAACTAAAGCAATTGCCTGGGAAATTTCAAGGATTACAAGACATATACTGGTAGCAAAATACTGAATACTGAAGTTCTTTTCATTTTGATCAGGTGGTCAAGTGGCTTTGGATTTTAAGGCTTGGCCAGTGGCCACCAGAAAAGCTGCTCAGAATGTGGAATGCTGGATCAGTCGTGGGAATGGCGGTCAGACCATGAACAGACTTCTTTGCTAAATTGGCCATTGTCCAGAATACAAGAGGACCTCTCTGCCTCCTATTTGCCCTTGTATTCAGCAATATTGTGAGGACACTGACCACTAGACTTCGCTCAATTTGCCCTCCAAATACGATAACCCTGTCTCAATGGGACTATTTAAGCAATATTCATTTGTTGCTGGTGTCATGCACTGAGAGGTTAAGAGGAGATCAACCATTTACATTCCCGTCCATACAATTCTAATCCCACCCTGACAAAAGTGATTTGTTCCTAACTTAGGTGTGATTACACCTGATAACTTATAGGGATCAAAGTGCCGCTGGTCATGTCCAAAAGGTGAAGATTTTAAACTCCAGCAAATTGATGGATTCTTTGTGTCATCTGAAAAGCTGAAATTTCACTCTGAATTATACAAGATGGACCCCAATGCAGTGTAGACGACCTCTTTGGCCCAAACAGAATACCACACTTGATTGCAGTCGACTTGCAGTATATGGGGTTTGTCATATATCATGGATGAAGTATTTATTAGATCATTGCATGGTATACAAATTAAAGAGCAATCCTTGTTTATTACTGCATGTATGTGTAATTCTATAGCATGTTGATTTGATGACAAAGCTGGTTGATTGATCTATACTAGGCAAAAAGGACAATCACAGGGATGATCGAGGAGCTTCTTCCCAGATGACGTCATCAAAAGAGGGTTACATCTGGTCATTAGGGTCAAACAACGAGAGAAATTAGTCTCCACTCATGCATGGGGTCACTTGTAATTGAAGTAATTGAGTTTCATTTGGTCATCAGGGCTTTTCAATCATCTTTGCAAGAGAAATTAAGTTAGGACTTAGAGAGAAAATGGTCATTGCATAAGGTGACCAAAGACACACCCAGAGGACCTCTGTAGTGGCCAGGGGTGCCAGTAGGTGGCCGAAATGACAATAGGTAGACAATGGTTGGACAATAGGTGCTATAACAAGAGCTAACACAACTAACACAGAAAAAGATAAATTGAAAAGAGAAAACAAGTCCCAAAGGGCCTCTGATTAAGTCTTATGTTGATAGAAGGCACAAAAGGCTCACAGTTGTGTTGACTTTGATCTTTTAGGGCTTGATCCTGATGTCCCTGGTGGAGCAACGTCCTCGCCTCGTTTAGGGTACAGAAGGTTGACCCATGGAGTCCTAAGCCATAGATAGTTACACAACAAAACAGCTGAAAACTCTCATTAAAGATTATCCATCTAAAACGAAAAAAAATGCACTTAGAAAAGCAAATCTATAGAACTGACAACTGAGGTATTTTCTCCCTAAATGCTAAAAATTTCAACAATTCTTGGCCCACTTGTTTCAGCAATTCATGTGTTCGTGCTGTACATGAGCATGACTCGACTTAACTCCCTCATAGACTCTCTCCTGATCTTATCAGTTTCTACTTAAGTCCTGCATTCAGTGTGTGTCATGACAACTATATCTTGTGGCAGGGCTACTGGGGAAATTGAAATGGTGAATAGAGCATGTCACTGGGGACCCTCCCCTCATCATGCCCTATACAATTCTTTAATATATTTGATCATTATCAGTGTCAGTTGAGAGTGAAACCCTAGGCATTCCTTTGGGAGACTGTGGGGGACTATGACTGACCCCCAAATACAGTTTGCAAGAATCCTCACAATGGCTGAAAGTTCAAGAATGATGGACCAGGAAACTCTAGAGTAAAGCGTCATTAGCAACCAGATCTTCTCACGAGATAACGG
The DNA here is from genome assembly GCA_932294295.1 of Alitta virens. Classification (NCBI taxonomy): domain Eukaryota; kingdom Metazoa; phylum Annelida; class Polychaeta; order Phyllodocida; family Nereididae; genus Alitta; species Alitta virens. The sequence goes on from OW028573.1 coordinate 54,158,357, forward strand.
ATCCTGCGAGATCTCACTGATGTCCATTCACCAAGTGGTCACTGAGTGGTCAAGAGCGTGGTCAGCGAAGAGAATGGACATTCCCCTTGAGACAGAGGCTCAACTGACCACGCTGGATGCCTATTGGACATTGATGGACACTGTCTGTCAAACAGCGTCCCTCGTCAAACTACTTTTCGCTTCATTTGGCTGCAGTTAATTGGATCCCCTTGGAAATATCGGGAACTTGTAAAATGGAAAAGTTGTTTTGAAAGTTCTTAGGCGATTAGAGTGTAGTGGGTAGTAACAAAATAGGTCCACAGTAAGGTCTTTTCACACTTTTTAAAAGATTTCCAGAGTCTCCAAAGCAAAAACATGGAATCATTTGAAATATAATTCACGGAAGTGCATTAGACTATATTGTTAGCAAGCTTGTAGGAGGCTGTTTTTAATTGAACTATACTTAGTATTTGTAGCGCCATTTAAACTAAAGCAGCCCAAATGCAGTACTGTTTCATTTGCTTTTCCTGGTATTAAAACCCTATTGTCACTTGTGTACAAGTTGATACAAGTAGAATGGTCATGAAGGGTGCCATCACTAAGCGTAGGATGACCACTCGTGGGGCCATTAGAGGGACAAATGTTAGTTTTCTTCTGTTTGTTCTCCACCCCTTCAGTGTCAACTAATAGTAAACTAATGCAAAGAAAATGTTCCACAATTACTCCATCCAGGGTCTGCTTTTATTAGGACCAATGAAAATAGTGGACCTGAGGCAGGGGTGGTGCCAAATGAAACTGTGTCATCCTTGACCCAGATAATGTAACCATCACCCTGGATTCATGAGCTACTAGGGCACCATGGGGTTGGACCTTACGAGGGGTGTAACGCCAAATGTGGGGCTTTTGTTTACGATCCTAAGTTGTCAGCCCCCGGGCTATGTTTCTCTGAGTTGTAGTAGTTAATGGGTTGAACAAGTTGTTTTGGCAGCAAATAAGTTATCCCTGCCATATTAGTCAACTAAAGGTAATTTGTTGCAATTTTGTGTGCACTACAGTAGGATGTATTAATTGCTGCCAAATCTAATTGAACACTATAAATAAGATTACTGAAAACCCACAGATTCCATTGTGCAGTATGTCTGATGTGAAATCATTTCTGCTTCGAGAAACTAGCTCTAATTTCACTAAGCTTTGACCAAACACCTCCCATATATTACATACAAATCCTTAAATTTGCCCAGACAATCATTTCTGTTTTGTGGGAACCAATATATCCGATTGTCACTTAGATCTGGACAGTGCCTGGGGGCTTCTGCAACCTGTGTTTATTAAAAAGGGATTAGTTTGGAAAAGGAAGGATCTAAAGAGGCAATACGGGGGCAGGTGCTTAGTGGTCCAAGTAATCGTATCTGTGACCTCTCTACCACATGTTTATGAGTAATTGGCCCTGTTCATAGACCCCCACAAGAGAATGAATTGTCAGACGCAATAGAAACTGATAAAAGAAGATCAAAAGACGGGCTGAAGCTCAGCAGGGTGCCACCCTGGGTCCTGCCATATTGTCCTTGTGGTCCCTTGTGACAATATTCTGTTCTCCCTGTGACAATATGCCTTGCCACTTGATTACAGGGCAGTGGTCTCCCCTTCCAATTCCAGTATCATCCTCCAACTTGTTCTGAATGCTCCACGTCATCTTCTCAAAGCCTTTTAAACAAGCTTTTCATATCAACAGGGTTTTTTGTGACCTCTCTTACCCCACAGGGACAAAGAAGTTGCCAGACCATTCCACTGGATCTCTCCTCTTCTTACCTTTGCTTGTTGCATTGAGGGTAGCAAAACTTTATAAATGAACTAACATAAAGCGAAGCTTTCTGACGGGCAAAGATCAAGCTGTTTCAAATCGCAATACTTGAATGGGAACTCACAAAAATTAAAGCTTTTGTCTGACGAAACAGAGACGTACTAAATGCCCTTGCATTTTTTGAATCCTCTAATACCTCCACACTTTGTTATATTTTGAAGTTAAAAATCTCCATCTGTTGCCAGCTTGAGACACAACAGACAATGCAAGTACAACGGTGTTGAAGAAAATCATCTGCTTTGGGTGCAGACTGGGCCCGATAATTTGGCGACATTTGGCAGCAGCTGTTGATGAAGCTGAAAAGACACCTGCATGGGACGATCTCAATTCGACTTCATCTTGTACTGTTTATAGAATGTAGTGTTTTCCTATTGTCTCGCATCCTTCATAACTGTTGCAACAATTTGCCAGTCCCGCCCCAGAACAGGCTGAACGCGGAAGAACTCTCCTGTTGATGAGGTACAGCTGCCCTCTGCTCACGTGCGTTCTCCTGGCAACGGTTGTTAGGACGCCAACAAGATGGCAGTCGTCGTCTCGCACATGTTTCTCAATGATTCCGTTTGTGACTCTTCGTGTGCGTGCCTTGTTTTGTCTATTTAAACATTGTTATTCTTGCCACACGCTCATGAATAAATTGCTATGTTTCAGCGTGTTAGAACACTCAACCCACGTATTTTCATCATTAAACTTTTAAAACAAATTATATTATAATATGGGACATGACATAATATGATTTATAAATTTGAACGTTACATGATTTAAAAGAAATTGCACAAATTAAGCTACACCTAGTCATTTTTAATATTCAGAATCAAATATATACATTTTGCAATAAATTTGGACGATGACCTGTCCAATTCAATAACCGTTCAGTATTTATACATTCCCTTTTAAAAGCTTTTGATACGCTATTTTGCAAACTGATTGAAAGCAGAATCACACTAAATGTGGCCACAAAACCAAAACTCGTTTAAAGGATCCAACCAAGTTGATTTGAGTGACAAGCTCTTTTCAAGTTGTAATGTTCGTGGTTTTTGGTCAAGGGATCTCTGAAGAATGCCATGATTGTGAATCTGAGGGCTTTGACCACAAAATTCATTTGCTAGCTAGGAATTCAATGAAATTTTCTTGGCTCAATGACACTGCTGGTCACTTTGAAAGCTTTTAAATAATACTTTTATTTTGTTGGCCTCAAATTTGGCTAGGGCTGAAGTGTTGTCCACAAACCTTTGGATTTCAAGTCTTGTGTAACCTCCCACAAGATCTGGATCATGCAACTGAGTGGACATCAGTGGTCAGGCAAAAAGGGCCACATGAAAGAGCTAGTGTGACGTTAGGTACTTTTATGACGTCATTAAACTCATTGTCATATTGCATGCTGGTGTTGGGGGTGGGAGGGGGGTGGGGGGCTAAGTTGAAATTGACAAATGTCTCGTGCTGTAAGCTTGCTTTGCTTCACCCGAAACCCTTCATTTTGAATGTTTGAAATACTTTTATTTCCAGCATGTTAAAAGCTATATGCTGGTAGTCGGAGATGACCTCAGTGCTGTTAGGACCTGCATGTCTGTGTGACCTTGGAGACCTTGGTTTGCCCTTGAAAATCCTCTCACGCTAGCTGACCTCATCCCACTTCAACAGCAAAGTACCTGTGCTATTTAAAAACCCTTTTCTTCATATTATGTTTTCCCCCTTTTTTATGTTTCCTGCATGATTACTGGGGCACGATGCCAAACTCCCAGGAAATTGTGGTTTCCTCCAAAGCAAAACATCCGTTTCTTGACACTACATGTTCAGGTGCTTCATGCCCCTGTACAACTCATGTCACTCTCTGTACACAGACTTTCATTCATTTGCAAATACTGTCAAGTTTTTAGGCTGTTTCTTTCAGGATACATGAGAAAATCTATGAATGGTTTGTTGTTATTTCGTTCTGTTCATTGACATGCATCAGTAAATATTATCTCCTGTAAAAACCCTTTTGAAGGATATGGGGAAATATTAATGCATGGTCTTTTGAACCTTTTGCATAAGTAGTTTTCTTATCTTTTTATTTATTTTTTATCTTGGCTCTACAAGAAAATTGGTTTCCTGATTTACATGTATGACGGAGCTTTACTACTGTTTTCTTTATACAATGTGCTTTTTTCACCAAGAAAGAAAAAAATGTCATTTAAAGACCTCTCTATATGTCATGAGTCATGAGACTTACTCTTAAATCATAATGCACTGTACGAGAAGAGTAAAATGGAGAATAAAGTTAGTGGTAAGATGTATGTGCTTTTCTAGTTAACTGTAATTAACGGAGCACTATGTCACTTGCTCCCCTGCTTCTTGGAAATATATTGTTCAGATAATCACTAATCTTGATTTATGTTATAATTGATGACAATTTGCAACAATTAGCATGACGTTTGACAAGATCCCTTTTCTGACAAGTTCCTTCTTTTCTATTTCCCAATGCAATAATGTAGTAAGATAGGAGTGATTTATGTTAACAGGAGATTTCAACTGATAGTGCATGGCCGCATGCTTTCAGTCTGGACCCTTTTCTCACGACTGCCCTCATATTTTTATGGTAATTTAAGGATGGATAGATGAATCCGTGTTCAACGCACAAGAGCATTTCTTTATTGGGTTATTCGCTATGCACTTCTATGGTCATTAAAGTTTTGACTGGAGAATGACATGTAGTCTTGGAGTATAATAAGTGTGGTGAGTGGCATGGGTCTTTGATAAATCTCAAACTGATTGTCTCCCTGATAGTGCCTCTTTCACTGGCAAATGACCTACAAGCACGAAAAGCAGCTATTTAGCTCTCATTTTAACAGAATTTACTCCAGCACGGAAAGTAACTGACCATAATTGGGTCCATTGTAGTCTGTTTGCTATCATGGAGAGCCCTTCGACAAGGTAGACTAGTTTCACTCTGGCAGTCAGCAGACACCACCATGCAGGTTATTGCAATGCTCGAAGGGTCACTTTCTTGATGACTATATTATGAAACATTCCATGACAGATCTTTTCCTGGTTATCCCTAATCGATATGGAAATATACACTTGTAGCCTGTATATATAATATGTTTCTTTTTAGGATGTCTGTATTCGTCAATACCTACTTGGTAGTGTCTAGTTGATAATTGTCTGTCTGTCTGTTTTCTTCTTTGTCAGCACAGCCAGCAGCTGTTTGGCAGAAAGCTGTTACCAATTCGTGAAATTTGCACCCCTGAGATAATGCACTTTTCTACTTATTACATAAATGGTAAATTTCATTACAATTTTCACACAAGTGCTTGTAGATTCCATTGCAAGTTGTTTGAATTGGAAATTAATCTTTAAAAGATAACTTCACAGGTGTGACAAGCTTTCTTAAAAGCAGGAAGAAACAAATCGAGTGAGTGTAGGAGGGTTCTGGTTGCCACTTAGATAACGGAAAATGTTGCAGATCATCTTAAAAAAAAATCACTGAACAGGTGTACAATATCTTTCGTGTGAACTTAATCTAAATTCCTTTGTGTTTAATCACGATGATGCATTACTTAAAAACCTGCAGTCTGCTTGGGAGGTGAAATACGAAGCAAAGAGAGGCAGAAATTTCCTTATGACCAATTTATTCCAATAACCGGGTGGTTTTCATGGGTGCCGAACCCCTTCCTTTATTAAACAGCCTAGGCTGATGTCATTTAAGATTGCTTGTAAAAACCCCTTTCCTGTTTTACTTCTCAGTACGGAGTATATTGCACAAGGGCTCTCTCGGGGGTTATTTGTAGCCATAAATCACCCAGAGATGATGTCATGAGGTGAAATGAATTCAGGTTTCTTGGCCAATGCACTTGTCACATGTGAAGGGGCTATAGGTCTCTTGGCCATCAAAGTGCTGAATAAATCACGCCGAAATTAATGGTTAGTTGCGTGTGTAATATATGTGATGTAACTAATGCCCAATTCCAAAATCTCAAATCTTAGGTCAGGAAATCTTAGCGGTACAGGCAACCAACATTCAGATCAAAATGATACTACCCCATCATCAAGACAATAAGACAGGGAAATATTTCATTATGATACCTTACAGCGAGGTTCTATTGTATTCTCCGTGTCAAGATTCAGACAGCAAACCTGTAAAAATCACATAATTGCAGTGTTGTGACCAGTGAGCATACCTGGTCATTATCATGTTTGCCATGAGCTTTGGTCAGTGTCATGCCTATTGCATGTGGACATCAATGGCATCTCTTCGCTCTTGGTGACCTTTTGTGGGAAGTAGCGTCTCTGGCAACGTCGCAGCGTCTTCATGGCCGTTTTGACGCAGCGTTATCTACGTCTTGCGAACGTCGTAACGGGATCAGGTCACAACGCTAGAGAAACACTGACAATAGAGGGCAGGTAGGTCACAATAAGGTGCGTGTCTGGACCAACCTTTGTGTGACCCGCCCATTTAGAGGTCATTTAGAGCCATGGGTCTCACACATACCTGGCTGACCCCTGCAGAGCCCCACACTGACCACTCCATAAAGCAGATCATCATGTTCACTATTTGTCAGCATGAGTCCTGCACTGTATATGTCACTACTTTTCAGGGCCCCTCTAAAATGGTCCTTAATTGATGTCCATAAATCTGGCCACTTTCCTCACATTCTCAGTATACAGCATCACAAGTCTGTTACTTTGCTGCTATAACACGAATTTCTAACTCAGAAGTGTGGACAACCTATTGTATTGGTGACAACGGACACGAATGAGGCCTTGGGAGTTTCTGCTTGTCACAATGTTATGGATGTTTGACATGTTTGTCAACCCGCAATTGGTGGTCACCTACCTGTCCATCTGTCATTCTGTCTTAGTGGACATTACGACATATCTGCTCTGTTAACGCCAGCACCTCTCTCTCTCTTCCACATTGAACGGTCAGTCAAGAGGATACTGACTGGCAACTGCCCTTGCCTCAGTAAACATTACCCAAATCAGATAAGGAAAATTGAAAATTGTCAGATCCTAACCCACCACAGTTTATGGCTTGCCTTGTATTTACATACTTGCTAGCAGTGGCTTGACCATGGCTTGACCTGACAGGGGTCAGTTTGTCCACTGTGAGCCACTCTGGTCATCTTGGATCTGTCTGGGATTGCACTTTGGGTCAAGGCATCAGGTGAAGTCTGCTCAGTAAATAAGCCAAGTGGGTATTATTTGAGTGGTCAAGAAAAGCCAAACAGTCTGATCCTTATTCTACCCATCTTGCTTTTGTCGAGTGCATATATCTTCTTTATGTGTTTACATTGTCTGCATCCATATATGCATTGGTTGTTTTAGGGATATACATTTTTTAAATGGGATTTAAGAATGAAAATGTTGTTCTATTGCCTCTAGAGACATATAAGACATCTGAAGTCTGTTCATCAAATTGCAATTCTCATTGAAACCTCCACCTATGGGTAACCAAAAGCTATATCTGTGCTGATAATTACATTGCATTTATTTCTTACATGCTAGTTATTTCCAAACTATCGGTTTGAACTGGACTCATCACAATGCCCTTCCTCTTGATTGCACTGGAAGACACGTAAATAGATTGCTTTTTGGTGTAATGCGACTCACGTTGGGGAGCATAATTACATTTTCTTTACGTAATAATCAGGTATGTAAAAACAGACTGACAGTTTTGGACCAGTCCATTACGGTTGAGAAAAGCTTGAGAAAAGATTTGAAAAGGTGAACTTGGGATGGACTGTTTAAGATGTGTGTGAATATTTGCAGATATATGCTTGAATGACATCATGTTAATTATCACCTTCAGGATTCTGACAGTGAATTACAAGGCTCGTGAAGATAGTTTATGAACCTTTCTAGGGTTTATATATGTGCAACTAGGGTTGTCACCCAGATCCAGGGCATTAAACCTCACCCCGGGGTGTCAGTCAAGCTGGGGGATCCGAACACACCCCTTGCCTACAGCCCTTGCGGCAGGGGGTTGCAGAAATGTCACAATACATCCAACTCATAATGTCACCCTCTATGGACGTCAACCATTTATTATCTTGATTCATGTAACTTTGAATCTTTACCATTTGTAATTGTTGGTGCTTGGAAGTGTATATTTTGAAGCCCAAGTTTTTCTGTGTTTGTGCATGGAATCTGTGCAGTTCTCTTGTTTAGTGGAGTGCTAACCAGACCAATTTTTACATTATTTGTCTGTCGTTGTGTACATAAAACTGGAAGTCTAGAATAAACTTATATCAGAGTCACTGACTTCTCAGAGGTTAGGTAAAACTACCTTAAACAGAGGAGATAGTCCCTGTCACTCAGCAAATGTCACGGTTTAACCACAATTGACAGGGCAGCTCAGGGTTAACTTGTGGGAAGGTGAGTAAACTGTGTGGTTGCCAGGGTGACAGGACTGTCTTCTGCAGGAGTACAGCCTGTACAGGGTGACTGCAGGGGTGCAGGGGAGCTACAGGAGGGGTGACAGAAGTCAGGGCAAGATCCAAGACCAATTTCAAAGTGCATTTCTGCCATTCTGAAGGCAAAGTGAGGTGGTAGGCAGAATGGGGGGGTGTCAAAGACACATATACACATAGACTGACCTGCAATGACCGGGGTACCACTGTCACCCCTCTAATGGATTGCCCATTGTACCCCTTTGGCACAGACTGGGGGTCCACACTCACAAGATCCAGACATCTTTTGTCAAACAAACGCGGGAAACCATGGTCAAATAAATAGAAATAGAAGAAGCTATTTATCATAATCATAAAGGATCTTTGTGGTCATTTGATGGAGTGACCACAAGCTGACCACTGTAAGACGTCCTTGAGACCAAGGATCCAGTCACCCTGATCCCCAACTCCTGTCACCCCATCCCTTTTGCCCAACCCCGGGCCCTTGCCCAAACCTTGTCAAATATTAGCCCAGCCTCGTATTTGCTTGCCAATATGTGTTTTCATTGGTCATTAGAACCCTGCTAGGTTGGAAGTTTATTTGAGAGTTCAGTCCATTAGAAATATGATCATTGTTGTTAAATGTCAATATGATATGAGAACGGCAAAAAAGGAGGAGGAAGAAAAAATGAAGAAAAGAAGGAAGAAAGGAGTGGAAATGAAAATCATTAACCAGTAACTTATTGGATGAGAAATTTTGAAAATATAAATTCTTCAAATCAAATGAATAGCTCTCTACTGACACTGGATCATGGGCTGTGTAGAAAATACTGTGTAACTAAGCAATGTAAGTAATAAGTTGTGTTATGTAGTAACAATAACTAATAAAGAATAAATACTCAAGGCAAAACATGCAGTTCTGATCGAATTGATATAAATACAAGAACCCATGATTGCTACAAGAGGTCAAAAGAGTGCACAAAGTAGAAGCGAATGCAGAGGACACTGGACAGTGGTCAGAGGGCAATCCTAAGGATGACCACTGGTTCAAGTGACCACTGTGAGATGGACACGTTGGAGGGTCAGTGGTCAGTGACTAGTCAGTTTAGCTGTCACTTGTCTGATTGGTCGTCAAGCAACAAGACTGACCAGTGGTCAAAATGCCAAGAGCAAGTCACTTTCTCCATGGGTGGTCAGTCCAATGTCCACTTGAGATGGACTATCCCATGGAAGCCCGTATATGTCGAAATGTCATCGTTTTGAAATGCAGATAAATGACGTATACTCCTCTGTAATAGCTTTTTCCAATGTTAATTATGTTATTTGAAACACCACTGTAGTTTCCACAAGGTTTGTTGTTAAATTCAGATTGTTTTACTTCAGAACATTTATAGTATTAAGCAAAATATAAATTATGAATGCAAATGTTGTTAGTACATGATTTAGTATTGTCGAAGTTGTATACCTGTTTTACCAAGTTGATTTTTCATGCAAATATTACTCATGTATGTTTTTCTGCTGATAGATTATTTGTACATGATTGGTATCTTATAATTCCACCAGATTTATAGCAGTTATTCTTGGCACACAGCATGGTACCAGTCTATTGTTAATGCCTCAGAATGAAAATCCAAATGGAATCCACTAATTGCTATGAATCTCCTAGTCTGGTAAATGTCTGGTCTGTCCAATAAAACGGCACTCCAGTTAATAACCCTTCCCATACAGTGTCCAATTCAGAGCAATTTGTATTCACAAAAGGACACCCAAACACAGCAGCCAAACTATTTGGGGGCAGCTGAATTTTCCAGGAGGTCAGATGCAATGGTCAGCAACCCCTATGGGTGAGGTCAATGAGTTGACTGGGCATTTGACCTCTCCAAACAACCCCATATGGTCAGACGCCCCAGCAACTTCTAGGAAGCCTTAATTGACACATGTCTTTTCTGTAACCCCTTTCACCTGCCCCTTTGAAAAACATAAGAGGATTACAGTTATCTAAAGCCAAAAAAGTCCCCCACCCCAAGTGACCCTATGGAACATATGGGCATTGCACTAAAAGTGATAAGTGCCCTCCAACATTTGAATCCATTTAGACAAATTGACCACTCCCCATTGTTACCTTATTGTTTTCAAACCAAACTTTACAAATCCTGCTTCTATATTGGGATCCTGTAACTCTATTTTATGAATTATGATATTAATATTTTTGGAAATATTTGCCCACAGTCATGTTTCTCTGTTGAAATATAGCCCAATTTAGCACAACTGTAAAGTATGATGATATCGTCATGAGCAAGATAGATACAGTCATTGCTAATTAGCATAAGGGAAAGAAAATTGTTGAGGAAAAAGATCTAACCATTGTGTTATATGAAGTATGCAAGTTTTTGCTTTTGTTTCCACACTTAAATAAATCACAGGAGAAAAGTTCCTTGTAACAAACGTCATACAAGATAAAATGCATGCATTAAAAAAGGCAGCCATGTTTTTTTTTAATCTTATATTTTGTAAATTCCACTTTGGTTTGATTTAAACAAGTACCCGGTCCAGACTCGTTTATGTATAAATTAGGAGATATGACAAAAGGGGGTGGGGCAAAGAATGTAATAATTCACAAAATAAAGAAAAGGACAAAAACTAATCTTGGAATGCCAGACTAAGGCCTTTTATAAATAATTCTTTGTCAATGAGTTGAATGCCTATTTTTTTTTTCCATATTTCATTTAGCGTAACCAAAGTAATTTAAGGAGGTATTTAAGAATTTCTCTCTAGTTGTAATCATTAGGGATTTTACCATTTAGGTGACTCAATCCCAAAAACTAACAGAAAAACTTAAGCCCCTGGCACTTCTGGAAAGTGTTGAATGACCGGAGTTTTTTAATTGCTCAGGTGGACTCGTTTCTCAACCACAAGAATTTGCTATTGTTGGAATATTGACCCCTTCACACTATAACTCGGTGTAATATCGCTCATTAGCTACTTTACTCTATTTTAATCAACTGTTGTGGAGTAAAGGGTACATAACTCTAGGTGCCTATAAGTTGATAATGTCTTTTGTAAGTCTGTAAACAACAAATGTAACACTCTATTTAGGTCAGGACCGACTAAAAAGCTATATACATGTAGTAGACAAAAAAAAGAGGAAGGAATGGATATATCATTATACTTTTTTATTTACCAAAATATATTTAAATTATTAAATCGATTGGTACAATCCAGTATAATAACTTCAATAACCCCTTTTATGGCCTTTTGTGGTCTTCCTAATTAGCCTAAAAAGCCGTCTTTGACCATGAGACCGTGCCTGTCACAGGTGTAGCAATTTCAATTTCACTTTAACAAAAAAACAATTGAGCCTGCGTTTATGGAAACTGTTATTTTAAGCTTAGAACTGTTTCCATGACAATAGGAGATCCTCATCTTGCAGAAGATCAAAGGGTCTCGTGATGGTCAAACTCTCTGGGCGTGCTTAGCAACGTGTGAAATGTCACTGGACATTGAGTGGACACTGGTCAGCGTGATGACCATTCTGTTCTCACGGTGTATGCCAAAAAAGCGGACTCTTTTCAACTCAAAAACTTTTCAGTTTTGTCAGCTGTAATGACACAAAATATCCCCAATTTATTCTCTTATTTTTCAAATAGGGACTTTGATCTCAAATTACCAGAGGGTTGTTTAGTCATTTATTAATTTCATTATATCAAGTTATCAAACAAGAACATATGTATTTATAAATATTTTTTTACAAATTTTAGTATGGTTGTTTTGATAACGATATGACCCAAAAATTCCCCATCAAAAATTTGATAACAACAAAATTCCCCTTCAACGAGAGATACTTCTACATATAAAGCTGACATAATCGTCTGCTCAATGTCAGATCGGGCAAAGTATTTTCCCGCCAAAATCTAATCTGGATCATTGCCAAGAGGTCAGGCGGAGTGCAATCATGCTGATCTCATAAGGCACACAATCCGACTCCAGTAAAAGCTGGTTAATTGCCAACAAATGCTTTTATATTTAATTAGTTTGTTTATGAGGTGTTGGTAAGATTATATAACTCACGAGTAATCTAGTATTCAACCCAGGAAAAACTAAATTCTATATTCTATTCTATTATTTTCTATTCTAGATCGACGTTCAGTTCTAATATAATTATTGATACTACTAAATAAATAGCTATTCATTCCAGCATGATATACTCCTAAATTATATTCTAAAAAATAATAAACAAAAGTTGAGAGTATCATGTATTATAACTGGGTCATCTTCACAACATCAGTTTCCCCTAGCAGCAAGAATTTTAATGACCTCGGTGTTGAGTGATCAAAGATGACAATTTATCATGAAGAGACATCACGTGGTCTGTAATTGTTTATAGGGCACAAATAAGCCTCGTTTTGGGTTACACCATTGTTACTAGAGGATTGTGCAAAGTTTCTAACCCTCTGGGCTGTCCAGGGTGGGGAGGGCATTTCCATTTAAAGTTTGGGGCTTGGGTCAAATCAAAAGGGGCCAGAGTGACCCTCCAATTCACCCCGGACACATGATAAATGACTTGATCAAGTCAGGACAAATAATGAAAAATGGGGCAGCATCATTTTCTTTCTAGGTCCTGTGACATTGTCAATATGTGTATCAAAGAGGGTGACGTCTTATTACAGAGCAATGCTGGAGTGACAAATCTAGCCTACACCTGCTCATTTTTCATCTCTCCTGGACAACATTTGGGGTTCTTAACTTACAATGGCATGATAAATAGCCTTTATGATAAATACAGCTATCATTGGTGACCGAGTGAGCTGAAGTATTGTGTAATGTCATTTTTCCTCACCAGAGGGAGTGCTGGCATGGTGCTATTCTAACATGGCAGATCATCCCTTTGCAATTGGAAGCAGGGTTGGCTAAGTTAACCAACCCACCGGGTTAAACCCGTATTAAAGCCGGGGTTTGGCTAAATAGACATTGTGCCCAAAGTGGGTTAAACCTGGGTTAAACCCATAATTTTATTATAATCAGTATAAAAAGTGCAGGAAAGACAAAACAATATTTTAACTATTGTATCTGAAAATTAAACTTTGCACTGATGATGCTACATGATGGTAGGACATAACCAAGATCAATGGTTGTTGCAATTGTGAAAACACTAAATTACTTGATGGTTTAGCAATTTATTCGGTGTTGTTAACTTTAGAATTATAATCTTTGGAATTCAGCAGACAAGGACATGTAACATAAGAGTTTTTCAAACTAAAATAGCATGGTCCAATGTGCTTTAGTTTTTATAAGAATTGAACTTCTATAATTGGAAGTCACTTTCTGTCAGTCTGTATGATTGTCTGTAGATTATTATAAGTCTCTGTCCTATAATTCAGGAATTGCATTCTTCAATAAAATGTGTATAGCTCAGTGATAGCAATGAAGTAAAGTTTAAGAAGGCAAATCTATTTCTCCATTAATTCAGTTATTGTATTTCTAGGGGCCCGGGTTAAAGTCCAACCCTGATTAGAAGCCTTAGTAATTATGCACAGTTATGAAATTAACATGCTTTTGATCTTTTAATCCCATGGGCCAAAAGGGAGCCTTCTAAGACAGGCCATTGTATTGTTATGTCATGACATGATCTTAGATTTAGGGGTTATGATATCAAAAGAGTAATACCTGGAAATACGGTTCATTATTCGAGTCATTTCATTGTATTGCATAGTTCAAATACAAAAGACATACTCAAAAGGGGGAGGATAAAATAACATATTTCCCTCTTTGAAGTAATTGGCATGTTGGTTCAATCATAATAAAGAAATGACTTTAATGTCATATCGTGTTTATTTTAAGATAAACTAAACAGATAAATTCAAACATAGAAATTTTCATCATGCTCTGATAAAGAACAAGGAAAAATTCATTAGAAAAACGAGATTAAAAGCAGAATGAAACTTAAGATCCGCCCTTTTTTTGTATTTCAGATAAAAATACAAAACAAGTTTACGTTGGAATGTACAACTACTCTCAATCATCAGGAAGATTTTTTTTCCCGCGTTATTTTTAAGAGGGAAAGATATTAATAAGAAAGTAAACAGGGCCCTGGAAGAAATGTTTAAAAGAAGAAAGTTGAAGGGAGTGATATATCCAGATGACATAATGTATAATGCTTCCTATTGCTAGACCTGTCTTAATGTCAATGCATGAGTAACCTCAGACCCTTTTTTTCATTTCTTAATCATTATTTCTCTTTTTATTTTTAAAAGCAAATACGACGTAAATGTGTAGGTAGTCTGGAAAATCAAACAACCCCCCTCCGCCCAAAGAAAAAAAAATTGATCAGGCCACCCTGTTTTTTTAATTTTTTTTAACCAAGCAGTCACACATGAGTGCCCTGGTACCCTGGATGCTCATAAACTATCGAGTAGAAACTTGCAGGGTACATTTTTAGCACAGATCCTGTATTGTTGTTATTAAGGTGTTATGAAAACCCTGGTTATTAGCTGAGTACAAATCCGGAACTGTTGTTATAAGGGTTGATAAGAGCATGCATTATTACAACTTCTTAAATATAAACATAAGTTATATTTCAAATACAGGCTTATTGTATCTATCTTTGTCATGTGCCTTTCATAGGCAGAAATTGTTCTTTTGGGTTATGAGTTTGAAGGAGTGTTTCGTGTTTTTTTTTTTAGACTCTCTTGTGGGCAGTTTGACGGAGCAGATACCGTTGTTTTTGTTTACGTCCTATAAGCCCCGCCCCCTTGAGGCTCGACCAATCAGAGCGTAGGCACGCGCCATGATTGACAGGCGAGCTGTATAAATAGCGAGGGGAGTGCACCGACTCGGCATTCTGAGTGGATCCAGGAATAGCAGAACAGTATCAAAATGGTGAAGCCTACAGCTAAAAGATGTCTCTTCGGAGCGGATCATGCCATGACCAGGACTATTTTAGACACGCAAAAGAGGGAGATGTATCGGGATTCGGAAAACAAATGGAATTTTGACTTTATTCATGAACGCCCTTTGGAAGGCCGGTACCTGTGGAAAAGAGTTACTCCTAGGAATATGATCGAGTTACCTGAGGCTGTATGCACGAAGTCCAGTGACAGTGAGCCTGATGACGATGAAAGGGCTTCAGGTCATTTGGATGTACCAGCCCAGCCTTCAGAAAAACAGGAGACTGTGAGCAACACCACGGTGGTGAGCACAGTCCGCATCATTAGGCCGATCCCTGTGAAAAGAAAGCGAGATCAGAGTCAACAAACCACTGTAAATGGTAAGCCAGTTTGTTTTTTGTAGTTATTTATTTTTTTCTCTAAACTGAATAGCATGTGTGCTTCGACACCTGGGCCTCTATTTAGACTATGATGTGAACAGGTTGTTTTCAACAACGTCGTGCACCTGTGCATGCTAGACAGTCTAGACAAAACAACGTTGTCACTTTCATTTCTAAATTTGCATTAAAATCTAGCCATGACTGCAGAATATATGGCTGCACAGATTTGGATCCTTTCGCATTTCCAGGGCATTTAATATATTTTTTTTTTTACCATCTCGGCTTTGCTGGAGCATGGAGCCGTGTTTACGCTTGGTTGACTTCGTTAGTGTCTGGTCACGCTTGGTTTAATTCGCGTTCAGACAGAGAAAGTCATGATAAAAACAGACTCGTGTCAAAATTTAAAGTCAGTGTCGACAGTGATCATATCTGAGTTATTTTTAGCATGTGAAATAGTCATGAAATAGATACTTAGTAAGTTCACTATGCAGAACTAGGTCATATATTGATCGACTATTGATCTTCATTGTCTACAGCAGTATTTAAAATAGACGATCTATTGTTGCCAAACACTTTGTATCTAGTGATCATAATTTTTGACCACGCGTGATCTAACTTATCTGATCAAGGAATGGGGATCCAACATGCCCGGGCAAGCCCGGCCTCGACACAGTCCAAATGTGCTAAAAAAAATCCAGGAACAATCTGATAACATCAATATGTGTAATAAATGGAGTATCATGTAGCGGATTTAAAAGCATGTAATGTCGACTAACTGAAAAACAACATTGCAGATATGTAACTTATCATGAATGAATCCGTACTTTCAGTTGTAAAATCTGATTTACAAGTACAACATATTTATGTATTCTTTTCTTGGTTTCAGAATTTTACCCAGTAAAAAAACAGAAAACGTCGAAGAAATAATATTTAGGCGTTAATTAGGTAAGTTTGTCGATATTTAACAACATTTAGTAAAAGGTTATTCATATTCCCAGAAGCGTTGACAGAATTTCAATTTCGGAAAACCTTTAACTAGAGAAGCAGACCACAGCCATGCATGGATTGTATACACAATGATAACTCGATGTTATTGATTTCGGCTAAATAGCTATTATAATAGGCCAGATGGCTATTGATGGCTATGGCTTCATATTCAACCCCCCCCCCCCCCCTTCTTTCTGCACTCGCGTGCCTTGTGAATTGTTGGGGTGCTCTAATCTATGCTCGTCTGATGAATTTCTAAACAGACGCGAGCACATTGATTGGTTCGGCTTCAAATTCTCTCTGATGTTTCCGCATTTGTTTATACTTTCCGCACGTGCTATTCTAGGCACCGAGAATTGCACTGACCGTTTGACCACTTCTAGGATCATAAATAGTCACAGCTGGCCAGTGGTCATTTGAGAGCAATAGCTGACCTCATGTCTGATAGAACTAGAGAGTTTTATGAGTTAATGCTGATGGATGTAACTATTTTATGGGTCTGTTCAATCAAATTGGTGAATAATGATGCAAATGTAATAATATAACCGGACAGCATAATTGTTATTTAAAAGTACTCCCATAGATGGCAACTGTTGTTTCCTGGGGTATTCCATGATGTGATTATCTTGTTTTCACGCAGTGCAGTGTTACATTTTTTAGAGACAAAAAAAAAGGATATGAAAAGCCAAATATTGTTTATATTAGGCGCGTGGCACATATGAACTTGATCTTGGCTTCAACAGAGATCATCTCCTCAAATGACCACGCGTCCACTGCCTATCCAATAATCAGAAATAAACAAATGAAAAGTTGCTAGTTTCTGCAAATTATATGAAAGAAAGAAATAAGGAAAGAAGGAAAGAGAGCAAGAACGAGACAGAATGAGGAAAAAGGGCCAATTTACAGCCAACTATTTTTAGACCCAGACGATCACTTTATCCGGCTATGATCCAGACGGTCATTTGCTGCAGACGGATTTATGTTGCTCAGTTGAGAGGGTTGGGAGGGGGGAGGGGGGTTAGGGGTTATAAGTTCATGGTTCTAGGAAACATGGCCATCCCATCTAGGGTGTCTGGCTTAGGAGGCGTGTGGCTGGTGACCTGGGGTGACCCAACCGGCACCCCTCTCAGCTTCTGCCCCTGCCAGGAATGTTGTCTCTCCATCTGGGGTGTTGAGGATCACCCTATGAAAAACAAGAAAGAAAGAGAAAAGGGGCATTTCTGTGATAAACAACTTCTTCGGATCCCAATGTTATCCTTGTATGATAACAACTTGTCTATCTAGTATCAATAATTGTATTGCCACATTGTATAGCTGTTTATTACACAATCTTGCGTCATGCTTTGTTTGCCAGACATAACAAAGATCAAAATAGTGGGTTTTACCTAAACAAGCAACGTAAATATTCGAAACGCACGATTTGCACCAGCATTCTGTAATTGTCATGTAACCCTTTTTGTAGGAATTGAAACCCTAAAAGCTAAAATGGTTGGCCATCCTTTCGTATACAAGAAGCTTTTCCTCGGATCACAACTTCCATTTCAGTATTTTCCAGTTTAAAAGCATTTCAGTAAACAAACTTGGCCTCAGACGCATTGGTAAACACAATGTTCCTGCATTTTACAAAACGAGACTTTCCTTCCAAATGCGATTGTTCATGATCACGTGACTCTGCGTACTACGATTGTCCGGTTGTGGTTTTACCCATAAGTCAAAACATGTCAACCTTATCGTCTGGCTGTGAATTAACATCATAAACAAGCAGCCGACAATTTGGCGGAATGAAAATACGCTAATGCAATTAGTTCGAAACTGATAAATACTCAATGGAATCCTGAAAAGGTTCTCTAGAAAAAAATAAAAGTAATTAAATTTATCTGATAACCAAGGATTTTTTTTTGCTAAAGCCAGCTTTATTAAATAAATATGAGCCCTATTGAATACAATTGTATTTATTTTTAATGGCACTGAATATTTACTTGACATTAAGAGCCTGGGCATGCTTGATGGATCCCAGCATATATGCATGTTATAGATAAGAAACCTTTTTTTCTATTTGTTCGGACGCGCACATCCTCAGACAAAGACATGAGGAGTGCGCATGGGCGTTTGACATGCATTACCATGGCAACGGAGAGAGCTGACAGATTACGGACAGATGGCGCTGATAAGGGATGATCCTTTAGGTGAAAAGGTCTGGGGGGCAAGGGGGGGAGGGGGTCAGGGCTCATCAACATCCACGCGACATGGCACCTACTTCCGCCTTGCAACTTCCGGTTTTTCACCAACACAATGTTTTTCTGCGCATGCTTCGCACGTGCGTTAGGATCCTTTGCACCCTTCAAAAACAACCTGGATCTTTTTATGGTGCGTGCCCAAGAACAAAGAAGGGGAAACCAAGAAACCCTTTTGGGGTGGTATGGACCCCTAACTAGCCAAGAAATGCAGAAAGAGCAAATAAGTGTCCTTAGTTATGCAGTTCAGAGAGAGAGCAATTTTGTGATAGCTTAGAGTTTAACGCATGATCCAATGACAGAACATGTAATTTTCTCTGGATGTTTGCATAGAGATATGTTCATGTGAACAAACTTATGAGAGGTCACTGAGTCTAATTTTGATCCAATGTGTGTATTGGCTGTGTTTACTTGCCTTTGCCCAGGTGCATGACATGCGATTCTTCTATTGGCCTTATAAACGCAGATCATGTCAGGCTTTTGTGTGTGCTGACCAGGAACATGTGAAATTAATGCACTTCACACAATCCATGCAGTCATAGGGTGGCAACCCCTACCCTTCTGTCAATTACAAGAAGCAACTATTGAATATTTTTGACGCAAACTGCCAATTATAGCAAGAAGTTTGGTTAGAAACCCTAACAAGAGACTGGTATAGGGTAACATTTTGGGTGAAGGAAGAAAAACTTTTAAAAGGGTTAAATACAGTCATAGCTACAGGTCTGATCTAACCCTTCAAACTTCCGAACCAAAACCCCCTGCACTACCTATTCACCCTTCATAGTGAATACAACCCCCATCGGGCCCTACAATTTTCTCATCAATGTCAAAAACCTGCAAACTTCATTTTTCACTGTTGCCCAACACCTCAATTTATCAGATCTACCTGGGTTCATATGCCCGCGTCAGTTCAGCTCAGTTATGTGGTGAACTTGAAATTACTTCATTTTCCCCTAGGCCCTTTTTTCTCACTCTGCATAATTGCTTCAAAGTTTGACCACAATTTAGAATTTCTGTCAACGCTTCTATGCCTCAAAAAGAAATATGTAATAACTTTCATCACTCATAATCTGAAATTAAATTTAAATTAACGTAAATTCATTTTCAACATTGTATAACTTGGTTTTTAGCATGTTTCTAAAAAAATCTTTTCTTTGTTTGCAGTTTGGGACGTTGGGGAGCGTGCAATGTGGGTTGGCTGGAGGCGTTGCCAAGGCGACGCACGTGCAGAAAGTTCCGTTGCTATGGAGACGACCGCACGTGGCCTGGATCCTTCCTAGGAGAACTGGTTGCAGCTGTTCTGTGGCCCACTGATAAAGGACAGGCGGTGAAGACTCAACTAGGAAAAACTGAAAACGCGTCTGATCTTGTTTTGTGGCTTGGTTCTTCCGCGGCTCACTAGGGGGCTTCACGCACAGACGTACCTCCAAAAGTGGAGAGTGATGGAATTGGGTCACTCGTGGATCACTCGATCATTCAGTTGGATCTCTGTGCTATCATGATTGGTCAACAGCACCAGTCAACCAAAAAGACTATAGCTTCTTGCCTTTATTTTGAACTGTTCATTACATCATTGTGTCATTTAATTTATTTATTTTTAAAGGGTAATCCCATAACTTTTTGTGACTATGGACTGACTCATTGTTTTGCCAATCAACTAGACAATTTAGTCCATTTTGGAAGTGTATACACTGTATCTTGTAAATTATTCAATGGTTGTGTATTTGGCTTTTCTGTCCGTCTTGTCATGAGTTTGCTTAGAATGGTCAGCAGGAATTTTACAGTCACAGCAAATGGTGAATTTCTTTGTGGTTGTACACATTACACATTTCAATACATTAACACATAATTGTCAATTACATATGATCAACTCAACAAAACAACCGCATGTGCAGCATTGTTTGCCATTGTCAGCTGTGAGGTTTAGTTCCTGAGAGACCCGCTAGGTGTACTGAGTGGCGTTTTATACTTAAATCACTTGTATTTTTCATACAAAATCAGTTTGGCAGGGAATTGGGGCCAAAGTTGGTCACCTACCCAAGGGAGACCAAGATGGTCCCCTCTGATCTCTGATAGTGTCTATTAGTCAGCGCTCATTTTGCTTCTATTTGTATTAATTTATGAAAAAAACAAAACTTTTGTTATGAAAACAATTTGTGGGATTCCAGTATCCCTGCTGTTTTTGTTTCTTTTCTGTGTAGTTAGAAAAACTATTTATTATTGTCATTTATTGTGTAGTTAGTGTAAATTATGTTCCCAAGACTTTTAGAAACTTTGTTGCAATGTCCTTGATGGACATGTCTGATAAAATGTGAAAAATGTGAAGAAAAAGAAGAAGATAAATGCGTGCAATGTGAGAGGGCACAAGATCACTGTTGACTCTCTACAGGGCGGGGCCTAAGCAATATTGTTATTAAATCAACTTCATTTCCAAGTAGATCATATTGTAGAATCCATAATTCAGTCTCACAGTAATTATGAAATACTGTTAATTCGCATGAATCCAATGATAAAATGAAATAGAATGCTAAGTTTTTTATTGTACATGCTATCATGAATTTGTCTGTACACTGATAACTTATGTTCATGCCAATTGTTTTTGAAAAATGATCCACAAATAAAAAGTTAAACTAAATGATATGTCTATTATTCTTCAGTACAAAACAAGATTTTTAAGTTCAATGAAATGTACACTACTGGCACAGATATACAGTCATGTCTAAAAGAGGCTGTCATGAGTTTTTGATTAAGGAAAAACATAAATAGTCTACGGACTTGCACTCAACTCGAAGGACATTTTAGTCGAAGTTTTTCCTTTGAATGATTATGATCATATTAAATCTTTGGTGCATTGTCAAATTGACAGATAAAAGCCCAGTATCCTTGACACCTTGAGCCTAATAATTAAAAGTAATATATTTTTGGTAAGAACAATGTAGGGACTGATTTATCGGGTCTATTTTGCACCTAGTAATGACTGGCAGATAACAAAACAGTTACACTGCGAAGAAAGTTCAGTTCTCACTAAATAAAAGTAAAAATTAGATTGAGACGACCTTGATTGCTGACATGCCCTGGGCATATGTAGCCAAAAGGACATGAATGCAACGAGTATCAAAATAAATCAAGGCCTTTTATCACCTTTATCATTGAGGACTCGGAATAATCTCAGTAACTTGCACTCCCTTATGGGTTCAGATGGTTTTGAATCTGAATGAATCTTCAGCCTGGCTTAAAAGAGTATAATTTACGACACTTGTTATCAGATAAGATCTAACAGACCATAATAGCAAATCAGGTTATCTCTTATTGCATAATATATGGACACATGTACCAAAATATAAACAATGCATTACATTTCAAAACAAAAATAACCTTTTGAAAAGCTTATGTTTTGACCTTTATGGACCTTCTTTGCTAGTTTACCTTGTTAAACAAAATGATTGGTTAAACTATGTAGCTAATAGGCTGAGTATAGAATTAAGAAATATTCTCTTAAAAATACAAGAGAACACATGAACAGCCTATAGAGACGACACAGTGTCCAGTTTCAAAACTGAAATATGTATTGCTGAATTATTATACATCCAATCAAGCTGTGGTGTTATTGCAGAGTTTGCAGAGTTTTTTCTATATGTAAATGATTATGCCCAGGCTAAATTTAAAGTGATGTAAAAAGATATTCTATTATTAGGCATCAAGTGTGAATCATACCACATTTATCTCACAGCATTTCGCGTCTACAATGCAAACAAGAAAGGAGACCCTGCTCATGTGGTCAGCTTGGGTTTCAGATACTTCATTAGGGGGTTAATACACTTCGAATCATGTTACCTGTTCAAGCATGAGGCTGTTACTTGTCACATGCATACAATGGCTCAGCAGGTTGCCATGGAAGCTAGTTGAAGGCCAGGGATTTTGTTATATCATAGCCATACTTTCCCACACTATATAGACTGCATTTCATAACTGTGCATGCAGGGCACAACTGTACATGTCTAACAATGAATAGGCAACCCCCATAGGGTAAAATGCTATATGTTTGCCAGGGTTTTGTATATTCATATTAACCCAAATTGGTATTGAGCAAAGTCAATCAATGTGTTTGACTGTCTGTCTATCCTGTTGAAGCTATGGTTTTCTCAACAAACACATTTCTATTGACTAGACCACTAAATACATACAGTAGACGTATTATTATTCTTTTGCTAATAATACCATTTACTAATTGAATATATCTTAAGAAACAATACATGTACCTTTATTGTACAACCTGTGCCACTCACTAACAAAACATTTGTCAGGGTAATTACCCTTTTGACTGACTAATTAGGTAAACCCTAACTTCCATTTTCCCACATTTATCTTGTAGAGAAGGGTCTTTACATTATTACATCATGAATATGATGTTAGAAGAGCATAATCACTGTTATTGTCATGTTGTATGGACCCACAAAAGTCCCAGGGTACCATATAATATACTTAAGTCACCAATTGTATAAATGCAACCTGTGACGACTTAAGTTGCCAAATTAGGCAGCACTTAAACCCTGAAAACTATTTCCCGTTTTGAAAGTTATAACGACTTGTAATTCTGAATGACAGCTTGAAATATGTCTAACTGTAATTCTTAAAAGGAAAAGAAAAATACTCAGATTTGAGAATTTTAGAAATTTCCCCATTCAAATGTATTCTTACTTCAATTGATTAAGACATATTTAAGCTAAGTTACAAATTTTTGAGAATTTTAGTACAGTATTTATACAGTAGGTGTGTGTATTTGTGCACACTGCACTCACTTACATTTAATATATAATCAACCGCATTTTAAAATTGTCAAAATAAAATACCACCACAAACGTTTGGCTATTCACAAACCCCTATTCATATTTATGGCTAATTGCCAATTATACCCCAATTAAGGAAATAACCCACATTTTTTTTACAAACCCTTAACTGGATCCATGAACCCATAACCCATAAAATTTGGTACTCGGGGTAATTATTCACATCACGAAGCTCCCCACACCCATGGGGGAAACAGTTTCAATGTAACTAAAGAGAAAAAAGAATGTATGAAAAGATTAAAAAAAAGAAAAGTGTTTGTTTACAGCTTATGCACTCTTAATTTTACCATATTACCAAAATGACGTTTGTGGAAACTAAGTCATATTTTAGCTATGGATATAATGCTGCGGAAATTTCTTTTGTTTTTGATCATATTTTACGTTAATTACAGGAAGCTTGTTTGCTGATCATAGATTACAGGAAACACACGTGCAACTTTTTTCTCACTTATTGTTTTGAATGCATGTGAAAACACGTTCATTAGAACTAGCACCCCTTCCGCTGTGTACATATTTCCTGTGTGTCCGATAATTTTCAGTCCATTTTGGGTCCTAATCTGTTGCTATGTATGATTTATTAGGCCTGCCAATATTATATATATAATTGAGGGGGTAAAAGCTCACTGGTTCATGATTAAATAGGAGCATTTTGACCCGGGGTCATGAGAATGAGGGGGGCTGATCAGACAGTTACCCTGTCCCAGGAAATGTGTTGATCCCAGCCAGTGAATTTGCCCTCTCTCATGCACCCTCGTTACCAGGCCAAGATTTCCCATATCTGGCCTCATTATGCAATTCACAGGTAGGCCGCGTTTGGACATGTTTAGTGTATATTGCTATCTAAAAATCTACCTGTACATGTATGTATTTTTTCTAATTTTTCAATTCACTATAATTAATTGGTATCAGATGCAACTCAGCACAAATTGGCTTCAGTCTTTGAGACTGCATTTTGAGAGCAAATGATCATATATATTACAGCTCGTGTAATTATCTTGTTAAACATTGTTGTCATTATTACAATGCATTGATCACATATGCTTCAAA
Source organism: Alitta virens (assembly GCA_932294295.1). Taxonomy (NCBI): domain Eukaryota; kingdom Metazoa; phylum Annelida; class Polychaeta; order Phyllodocida; family Nereididae; genus Alitta; species Alitta virens. The sequence goes on from OW028573.1 coordinate 54,182,944, forward strand.
CTATAAATTCTTTTTTTTTTTCATTTTACTTGACAGGCATACTGGGTTTGTTTACATTTTGCACTTGGCGCCAAAAGATGCTGACACAATCCGGAAGGGGGAGTAGGTAATACCAGTGTCGCCGCCTGGTGTAAAGTGTCACCTTGTACCGCGATGCTTGAACATGGTTCTCAGAGAAATTATAGACAACTTGTTATAGACGTGGCCTTACCTATAAATCATAATACAGTTTGATTGGATTATTTGAACTTATAGGGTGACAAGTGAAATCTTTATTTGTTATTTTTGCCTCCGAACTCCTTCAGAACTTTATAAATCTTTTTTTGTTTCATTTAACACTGAATCGTCAAAAGGACTGCTAAAAAAAGGTCATCTCAACTGGCTTGGGGGAGTTGTGCCTTTAGCTGTCTGGGCGGGGCAAGGGGGGCGTCGGAGCAACTGGACATCATCGTAACTGACCCCTTCAATAAATCACAGGGCATGTCCGCGGGCCTGTTAGGTCATCTTGGTGAAAAACCAAATATTGTAAGTAGCTTGGTAAGACATTATTTAAGTGGTGAAAAGTTGAAAACAGTACAATAACGACAGATCTATGTGAAATGCCGCATTTTCTCAATTACGCACTGTGGCTGCTCCGATGGCTTCGATATGGTCTATATAAATCTAAGTTGTAAGCTAGTCTGCTATTATGAACAATAGAGGTCGTTAACCTGGCTGAAAGTTCATTGACCTGATTACGTCTCCTCGTCCAACATATTAGCACAAATTGTCGCTGTTTAAATAATCATTACGTAATAAATGACAAACAATGACAAACAAAGTTGTTTTAATTTGTCTTAGTATTGTTTTAGTCACATAATAGCCTTTGTGCTAGTGTTTATTATTTCATTGGTATTTAGATCTCAGTATAGGTATATCCTATGGATATCAAAGGCAGACGATATACAATTCGATATCATTATACAACAGTTTTAAAACATCATGTACTACAAGCAAAATGTATTGCAGACGATAATAAATTTCAAGACAATCAGATATAGGTATAGAATGTACAGTATATTTTAGTTTCAAATTTCAACGGCGCTCTTCCTTGAAGATTCTGCTGCCGATTTTTAAGCTGGGCTGGCTGACCGCAGAACTGTCTGGCTCTGTACTGAGTCTGGTAACATGTCTAGCTTCCATCCAGGGTATAGGGTGAGATGATTGCACATGATGCTGATGTAATCACCCTCTTGGGATATATAATGGGCTATAGAAATAGAGTAGAAGTCTGTATGCAGGTGATTTTTTTTTTCCAATTTGAATGCCTTGATTAGCATAAATGTCAATTTGTCTTATTTATGATAATTCCATTACTTGCACGATCATAAGTTATCCAGCTACCTGATGTTTTCATTGCACTGGGGCAGCCTACAGTCCAAAACGTCCTGTGAAAATGTCCTTGATTATGTGGGGGTCTGTGGTTAGTGAATATGAGCAAATGTAATGAAGGATAAAATATTGCTAATTTATTTATTTATTGCAGGTTTGTGAGCATTGGTTGCACACAGGTGGGCAAGGGGTAATAAAGGATTTTTAGAAGGGGTGTTTTGTGCTTGGGGCAACATAGATCAGCCCCCAGCTACAACGACAGTTGACTCGCTCGACACAAGTTCGGCACAAGGAAGCCCTCCGCCCTGTTACCCTCTTCAATGCCCTTGTGTGTGCCCTTCTGCCCTCTGACCCCTCTGCAGAATATCCTCCTTGTGCCCTTACCCCTCCTTGGGGCTTTTTGCCCCTTTTTGTTACATACCTTGTCCCTCAGTGTTATTATAAATACATGCAGGTAAGTTAAAATTGGAAATAATTTACATGTAGGGCTACATTCAATTGGTGCATGCTCATTTTGTTAACCTTTATGTAAGTAAACTATTGTCATTATGACTATAAACTATTTATGAAATAAATATTAAAGAGTGTCATACTCAGTTGTTACTTTAAGTTATGAAACATATGAATGAGGTCACAAAACAGTGGTGAAGCATCCATGTTGGGAGGTGATGGACCTTGTCTGTAAAGCTGCTGATGGTCAAGTATTTTGAACGGTCAGTAACTTATAAGTCATATCTAAACGTGTACATAGAATGAATGTTACAAATGCTGTCAGATGTGTAGCTGAACCACTCATTTTTTGCCAATTCATAACCAGACGAAAGATACATGAAAGAGTCGATAATGCCCTGGGCTGCTTTTCATTGATGCTACCTGCATGTCGTAAAAATGACCTTTTTGACTGGCATGTGGACCTTTTCTTGTTTTGTCTTTTTCACGGAGTGATCAAAGTTTCTTCAAAGTTGTGAAGTTATGAGGGACGATTTAATGGAGCATTGTATTCTGTGAGGCCCTCCTGCTCTCCTGGACAACAAGCCTAAGGGCCCACTTTCCATACGCCCAAAGGTCCTAGGGCCCCGAGGTCATGACTCTATCTGGAGGTCATCTGTGTTCTCTTGTGCCAGTCTATGTCCCACCAGGGCATTGTCTTCAAAAACTTGCATTTATTTCATGTCTTTGACTGAAGCACACTTCTTGTGGCTATCTGTGTCATCTTTGAGTAATTAAAATTGTGTAAGAAAAAATCATTTTGTTACTTTCTTTCACGTTTGCTTGTGCGTCTGACTGTCTGTCTAGTACTCAAAACTTTAGATTATTAGCCTATACAATACATAATGTATGTATATATTTTTTAATTTCTGACTGTCTTTCATTGGTCCATATCTCCATGGTTGTTTATCAGGTCTATTTGGATCCCATTGGATCCCAGTGTTCCTGTGTGGTCCATTCCATATGTATGTAAATTCATATTCACTTGTCTGATAACAGGAAACTATTATGATTATGTTGACAGATCACACACACACAATGTATCATATTATATAGTCTGGCGTCTGTTCCATTGTTACGTATATGTCATACCAGTGTTAATATATGCGTGGCTTATGACTGGCATTCCTGGATCCCTATCTAGGTCATAAACAACTTAATTCATGATCCAAACTCCAGGGATTCTAGGTTAATTGCTGTATGCAATAGCTGTGTTTCAGTTATGTTGACTTGAATATATATATATATATATATGTATAGACATATATCCAGGACACAGGATGAAAATAAATTATCCTCAAATGTTTATTTTATATTATTATGACCTTGCGTGCATGCCATGGCCCATGCTTTGACAATTGAATCAGCAATCCTTTTGAAAAAAATATCTATGTGTGGAATGATCCAGTTTGGTCCTGTGTGAGACTTATATCAAAGAGTTGTTTCTCTTTCTTAATTGTGATATACTATGGAAGTCAATATCCATGCAACTCACTTGTAAGAGGTGAACTACGATTTATTATAATGCAAAAATCAGCTATTAACATGAATAAAGCTTAACACAAGAAGATTCCAACAAAACTGACTGACTCATCAAGTGACTAACTCTTTAACTTATTGATTTCCTGATTAACTGACTCCCTGACTAACAAACTGACTGACTTCCTGAATGATTTGCAGAGCGACAGCTTGTAAGACTATACTTAATATTACTTATTAATGTATACAATCTCAGTAAAAGTTTTGGAATTGTTGCATTTTGTAGCTTTCCCATAACTGCATTTATTATTATAGCATCTGATTACAATAAGCCTATATAGCAATATAAATTTACACTTAAAATAATATCATAATTCATACACAACAAAGACAAGAAACTCGTTATCAATGATAGCCATGGGAAAATGGCCGTTTCTTTAGTTATTAATCATCTTTGGCAAATAAACATGCCAGAAATTTCAGAAGTGCCAAAAATGATATCAATATAGCGTCATGCTTGTGCACATTTATTGCACACATGGGCACCAGTCTTTGTGTAATGCAAACATTTGTCACACGAGAAAACTTTTGCACATTGTTCCATTGTTGTGATGCTGTGGTAATGTGGCCTGATGCTGCAACATGTGCTGAGGACGCTGCAAATACATCATCAGTGGATCATAATTACGCGTGGCTGTACTTTTGGGTCGTCGCGTGGATGCTGCACCAGGTTGCACTCGAGCGCCATCTGGTGCACCCCAAAGGCACAGACGAATAAAAAGATGCTTATATAGCATGCATCATATGTCGCCATAGCAACCGATATAAAACACTTTTTTAGCATAATTTCTTCACAATGAACAATGAAATTATAAAATGACCGTCATTACACATTAAAAGATGGGTCTTATGATATGACATGCATGAGTTAAGCCAGTACTGGTTGAATTATTCAAAACACAATATTATCCTTTTCTGATAAATCTTAGAAAGAAATAAAATAGCAATTAACTACTAGTGTCTATGTAAAGGTATGACTCAATTTGAATACACATTCATAACAAAAAAACAAAACAAGTAACAATGTATTACAAAATGCATATTAACTCCATATATTCCTATTTCACAACTGCCTAACTGTGAGAGGACCCTGGGATGTGTCAAGAGGTTATGAATTTGACACCTGATCTCAATATGTACGTACAAACACATTATGTGAATACATTTCGAGCATTATTGTAGCTATAGACTTTGTATGCATTATGCATGCAGTGTACATGCATGGATGTTTACATTTATGCATGCATTGAGTCCAGTATAATTTATTTTGCAAATTGTGTGCACAAATTTCTTGCAAGTCCGCATGTCATTGTTATGAATGTAAAGAGTGGTGATTCTAAGTAATTTTAAGAGCAGATGACCAGGCAATTGTAGTTTTGATAAATCATCATATTCGACCTCATCAGTCAAGATTTTATTTGATCAGATTTTAACCTCACCGTAAGATCAAATAAAGGTTGTGAGAAAATCTCTTATCACTTTTTTTCAGGATCACTGAATTCACCTTCCAGAAAAATCTTCACAATATATATATACCTCTTAAACACCTGTAACCTCCCCCTTTTCTTGTCCCTTTGTTGTATCTGTGAGATAACTCTTTATGACATAAATGGAAGCATCCGCTGATTTAAAACAATTATTATGAAAAATAAGTTTAACTCTTTATGACATTCGTGGATGCATCTGCAGACTAAGGCAGACTAAAAACAATTTAATTATGAAGAATAAGTTGCCAAAGGAATGCAAATGTCAAAAATTATGAAGGATATGTCACTTCAATGGTTGAACCCCCCCCCCCCCCCCCCCTGTACTTTGAGAAACGGGAATACTTATATATATATTATTGTTCCTACACATTCTAAATATCCATGCAGTCGTTATAATGACGTCACTGTCCAGGAACTGATTTCAGGAGGATTTGAATCAAGCTTGCATGTTAAGAAATTTGGTTATGTATTGTTTATTCAATCTTATGCTGATCTCAACCATAAGTTTTGTTTTCAGTGTTGTTTTAGCATCTTTATGTTACGGTTGTTTTCTCTGGGTTTTTTCTCCCTCTGCTGACTTCGGTGCTTTACCGTTTTTCACTTGAAAATACAAAAAAAATACGGCGAAGCTTTTTATAGAGGGCGCTCCTGGGCTTCCATCTTTGAGCTTGTGGGGTTCTAAAGTGCCGCCATTATGCAACGAGGGGATCATTTCAACTTCAAGAGAGAAAGTTTTGCCTCAGGTCCCATAATCGTCTAAGCTGAGGTCCCATTGACCTTACGACTCCTCTGCTCTCTCTTTAAAACCACTAAATTACAATCTGCAAGCTTTTTTTTAGGTGCGAAACGTCTGAAGTGTAGAGTTTCTGTCGTCAGTCAGACTAGCCCTTGTTGTATCTTGGGCAGCAGGCATTGAAACCCAAGTAATTGCCAAGAAAAAATTGCCTTAAACGGTCGTGATTTGCCACAGTGATTTGCAACTGCAGCCTGAGACAAATGAGTATAATCAGATGGCAATTAGCCCTGTCAACACCGCTTAGAATATGGGCAGCCAAAGCTGAATGACTTAGAGACTTTCTCATAAATATGTTGCACTTTCGTGTGTTTGATTCATCTTGTGAATTCTTTTTTCTTTTAATGTTTCTGATAGAAGCAAATAGAGGGAACACATCTTATGGACCTAAAAGTTTATCTATCTATCTATCGATCCATCTATTTATCGATCTATCTATTTATCGATCAATCTATCTATCTATCTATCTATTTATCGATCTATCTATCTATCTATCTATCTATCTATCTATGACTTACTCGCTGGCTGGCTCCATGGACTATCTATCTATGACTTACTCGCTGACTGGCTGGCTCCATGGACTATCTATCTATGACTTACTCGCTGACTGGCTGGCTCCATGGACTATCTATCTATGACTTACTCGCTGGCTGGCTCCATGGACTATCTATCTATGACTTACTCGCTGGCTGGCTCCATGGACTATCTATCTATGACTTACTCGCTGACTGGCTGGCTCCATGGACTATCTATCTATGACTTACTCGCTGACTGGCTGGCTCCATGGACTATCTATCTATGACTTACTCGCTGACTGGCTGGCTCCATGGACTATCTATCTATGACTTACTCGCTGGCTGGCTCCATGGACTATCTATCTATGACTTACTCGCTGGCTGGCTCCATGGACTATCTATCTATGACTTACTCGCTGACTGGCTGGCTCCATGGACTATCTATCTATGACTTACTCGCTGACTGGCTGGCTCCATGGACTATCTATCTATGACTTACTCGCTGACTGGCTGGCTCCATGGACTATCTATCTATGACTTACTCGCTGGCTGGCTGCATGGACTATCTATCTATGACTTACTTGCTGGCTGGCTGGCTCCATGGACTGACTGACTAATCTATTTTATGTTTCTCTATGATTCAATGCATGTCTGTCCCTCCAAGATTGTCATGCATATTCCCAGGCCTGAAACAAATGTGATTACTTTTTTTTTTTTGCAAACAAGGGGTCTTATATTGCATATTATAATTCTACCTGCATGGATATATATTATTATGGCCTTTTGGTTACACCTAAGTACCCTGGCTATTACATCGTTTCTTAGGTGTGTTTTATTATGGGGGGAACGACGTCCAAAAAACCTGTGTGAATGGCCCATAATCACCTTTTTTTCTCATATTCTCATGGGAAACTGCGGGGAGAAGCACCTTGGGTTGGCCACTATTTCCTTCCTTTTCTTTCCTTTTTTGTGGTTTTCACAGAACAAGCCACCAAGGGCCAAACTCTCCTGTTGACAAGGGTAAAAATGACACCGAAAGAGCAAGTTTTATTGCAAGTTTAAGAGTCTACAAAGACAGTAATTTTACGGAAGCTTGGTTCCCAGGAAGGGTCAGTAAATCCTGCAGAGGCCCCTCGCTGTTGGCTCAAGGTTCCTTGGTCACGCCACTGCAGGCGTTATGCTTTGCTATTTAACTTGGTGTACCGTGTCAAACCATGAGAATAAAATGATCTGACTTTGTTTTCATTTCTTGCTACTATTTACCTGACAAATATAAATAATCATTCCAGCTAGTGCTTGCAGGCTTCACATTCAAATCCATCTTAATATCATGGTCAGCCATTCCCCTTTTGATCTCCACTTTCAGTTTACTCATATAACGTTTTAGACTTTTTGACTGACTACAGACCTTTCCTGAACTTCCAGACATTTATTTGACTCTGTCCAAAAATAACTGGTCTCTCACAGCCATTTCTTAATCTACACATACCAGTTAGCCAGTCCATGTATTATGCTGGTCCTGAAGTATTCAAATGTTGCACATTTAAATGGTGATGTCAATCTGCAGATATTTATGGATATGGAGTATAGGATCCGGATGTTAACATGGCAGTAGTTCACTGGATAATATTCTTCTGAAATTTATGATGCAGCCATTTCATTGGGTATAACCATGGAGTTTTCAAGACAAATTTAATGATTAATGAACCATTGAAAACCAGTAGATTATTATTTCAATATTATCAAATTATGAGAAATATGTTATACAATAATTAGATTTTTCAGTATTATTTTTACTCTTCATGTTTACATTATGCACTTAAGTTCATCTGTTGTGACAAATAAGCCCACTTGGGCTGGGTCCATATATTGGGATTTTCTTTTCTAAGTTTTACCACAGATGTGGTTGTACATATTGGACTTGTCAATAAAGATTTTCGTATCGTATCGATATGGTTGTAACAGTTGTAGTGTTATTACAGTGGTGACAAAACATTTTGAAACGTGACTAGTTTGATTACAGTGATCACATTATACCTTATAAAAATACAATCAGTGTTAACAGGTTGACTGAACGGTTAATCTGAACAGATAACGTAGACATTGATTTGTTTAATTATTTGCATTGATTCTGGATCTCGTAAATTAACTATATTCCGAAATTACATTTAGAATAGACTAAAAATGTTTAGACAATTTTGAAATGTTGTTGGATCTTTTTGATCTTGCAAAGTTTCTCATAATTGCTGAAAACACCAAAAAAATGGAAAGGGGAGGACGCAGGAAGAAATGCATGGGGGAAACGGGGAAATGCATTGTGCCCATGGGAAGTTTTGGCACATGCATGTGTGCATCAATTTAGCATGTTTAAGTCCCAATTAACCGCGCGTGTTTTGCTGCATGAATGTGATGTCAAAGACAAGTCAGGACAGGAAGCAGGATCTTAATTCCTCTTAATTCCTTTGCAAATGAATTAAACCGTCAAGCATGTTTGTGAATAGGATCTCAAGGATCAGCTGGGCACGTTTTTAAGACGATTGTTGAGTGATCGAGGGCAGGAAAACTGATTAAAACAGGTCACCAGGAGTTTGAGGCCATCAACACAAAGTAGTTCAGTTAATCTTTTTGGTTGACCAAGTTTTCCACTTACACTGTAGTTGTACTGCAGTACTTGGAGGTATTCTGCAGCAAAAATACTTTACTACATTGCATGCGTGTAATGGGGTCATGTAATAAAGCGTTGAAACCGTTATGTTCTGAGAATAAATAATAACAATTTAAAAAACAAAACAAAAAACCATTACGAAAGACTCCGAAAAAGAAAGATAATATAATGGATACTTTCAATGTATAGATGTACATTTTTTAGGTCCTGTAGCATTTTGTTGTTTTTACTTTTCAGTTGCATCTGGGTTGGACTTCAAAGGATATGAATCAATTTCAGTGTCAATGTTGCTATAAAACATTTCCAACTTCAGCTTACTTCTTACAATGTTTGCAATAACCAGAACGGTTGCAAATTCAAACATCCCTTTTTTCTGAGCCTACATATGGTTTATAGCATTCAACCTATAAACAATATTTATTTCACTCAACAGTTGTTTATAATAGGTCATTTTGTCATGTCACCTTTGTGTAGAGAAGGCCAGAACCCCGTGATTCTAACAGACGTTTGTTTTGTCGTATGCCCTGAAATTCAGGCCCCCAGATAAGGATACAGTTTATCAATGGCATGGCGATCTTTCTTGGCTGTTAGTGCGATTTATTGAGGGCCTATTGTGTAAGAAGCCATGCTAGGTCTTACATCATTCTAAGGTTTCTTCACAGAGTCATGCATGCATTGTCCCGATTTCTCAGTTTTAGCATTTTGGGGCGATTTATAGAGAAAGAGTAGTAAGTGTAGCAGCCTGTGCCCCTTTGACTGGGGTAAAACTCTTGCATGACCTTTGACCCGGGCCGTCATGACACACGCAGCCCTTGTTCCTCGTCCTTGCATCCATGATGGATCGCCCTTCAACCTTTTTTCTTCCCTCCTTCTTCTTGTTTCCACCTCTAAAATTGACAGACTTACAGACAGAGCAACAAATATTGTCCCAGCAGACATCCAAGACATTCAGTGACCCTCCCCAGTGGTTGACAGTTGCGCGTGTCCCTTTGAAAAAAGAAGTAGAAGCAACAAAAAGGAGAAAAGAGGCATAAAAATCAATCTTCAAAGTATCTTACCAAGCCCCTCGGACTGGCATGCCTCTTAACCATGGCAGTCCTCGGTTGACTTTACATATTTATATTTGCAAGGGTAAATCCAAACTGAGCAGTTGTCAAGCACCCCTGCCCTTGCATTCAAAGGCAGTTGACACAAACAGGAGACACTTGATCCGCCTGCCACTGGTCCTGCAGGCCTGCACCAAACGAAAGCCCTTAGCAAAGTTTATGCCAAATGTAAACCAAATCCCTTGAAGGCCAAGTCCACGTGCTTAGGCCAGATCTTCAAAGATCCAATTTATCCCACTCTTATTGGACTGGATTCTTGGATTCGCTGCTAATTTATTCCCACTTTTGATCTTTGCAATGTGTAAATTGATTTCACTCTCTGCTAACTCGCAAACTCCCTACTAACCCCTCTGATCTCAATTGCAATCACAACTCATTACTGATAATTTGTTACGGTCCCCCATTGGTCAGTAGTCTGGCAGTGGGGCAGTTTGATCATGGCTTATGTTTCAGAGGCAATCAAGCAGCAATATGTCATCAAGGGACTCGCAGTTGCGGACAGCCGAACCCTTATCACAGCCAGTTGTCATCTGTCATCACTTGACCGGCTCTGAAGACCTCAGCTGTGATGGATTCTGGTCAGTGCTGAGGTCCAAGTGGAGGTGAAGAAAAGGCTTTTACATCTGGAAGGACAGGCCACATTCATCTCCATACAACTAGATATGTGTAATATAGGCTTGGACCATGCATGGACGTTTTATGTATACGTCAATGCTTGGTATAATACGTCAATGATTGGTATAATACGTCATGCTTGGCATAATACGTCCATAATACGTTCATGCTTGGCATAATACGTCCATGATACGTCCATGCTTGGTATAATGTTCTGTTTAGTCCAAGCTGTAGGCCTAATAATGCAAGACCTTGAAGACTGGTCGTAAGTGGTGGATTGGCAGGTCACTGTTGCAATTGAATTGAGTTTAAAATGTAAAGCCAAATCTTGAACAAAGCTTGGATTTCATGGCGACTAAATTTACTGCTGGTGGTCGTGCTAGCATATATATTTGTGAGTGAGGAAGCAAAGGTTTACTGTCCTAAACTTTGGAATGAAACTATGAAAGCAAGGCGTCATTAAAAAAACTGCACACTGTAATATTAATTTTTTTTTTTATAAATGACCGAATTAGCCCTTTTTAAGTGCACCATAGTTGAATTTTTGTCCAGTTTCTACAATTTTAGAAATTGGCTCTGCATCTTTTCGGTATAACGATTAGTGGAAATATATAGCACACATCCTGTTTAAGCAGTTTGTTTACAGTTGGTGGAATGAGTTGACCATCTCTAATAGAGACAACAAAATAGGCCCGAAATGCCCTACACCTGTTTGAGCAAAAAAACATGAAAGCTGTAATGATATGCAAGCCTTTCACATGCTGCATTTCGGCGCCATAGTTATCTCCTTTGATGTGGAGTCTTCAAATGGATTTTTTCTTGAATACTTTTGTCACCCTCAATACCTGTCCGGCTGGGGTGTCTCCCAAAAACCCCATTGGGTCGGGAAAAGGGCCTCTTTGAAAGAGTAGGGGGATTTCTTTGGCGCCAGTTGGGGAGACCTGCCTCAGTCTGGTTTCGCGGCGTCATGCTAAGGGGCTACCCCCGTTGCCATAGCGATGCATGTGCATTGGTGCGCGCAAGTGTCAGGCATTTGTGGAATGCACGCCGCTTATTGTTGCACGAAGGGTCCCGGATGAATGCGCGCGCAGTTTTGCCCCAAATGGGGTTCCCACGCTCACCCGCCGCGACGCGCACCCCTTTGTCCCCCGGAAGCGTCATCTCTAAATTAGACGGGGAAACACCCCTCACGTGCTATTGGGGTATTTCCCTGGGTTAACCCCAAGCCAGGAATCCCCTCTTCCGTTTGATAAGGGCTTCCCCCTGTAAGCCCCCATAATAGGTCCCAATCTATACAAACTTCCCCGCGTTGTTTGAGTTGCTTGTTTGATTTGAATGGCTCCTCAAATAATCTATGTGGGCTCAAATGCCCTTTGCAATTCCCTCTGCAGTTATATAAGCTTCGAAACATATGGACATAACACTTATTAACAGGAGCTGGGATTGAAAGCTATCTCAAAATTCCAAGAAAACATTGCAATGCAAGGCTTGATAGATCAGGTGACAATTAAGGTGAGGTTCTGTCAATTCCAACAAGAGCAGAGAAATGTTCTTGTCCACTTTATTGGTCTTTTACACTTTCTCCCTTGGTAATGAACAACACAGGAAGTCGTAGAGTTCTTTCCTATCTCTTATCACGTTCTTATCTGCACCGGTCGGCACCTTCGTATTGAATGTCTCGCACACATCGAATTTGTGGTAACTCGATTTTGGCCCAGGGCACAAACTCCGATATTGGCCCCTTGAAGGTCAAAGCCTGTCCCCATTGGACCTTTCCAAGCCATATCAGCACACAGCTTTATCCAAGCACACAGTAAGACTTGTGTTTATATTTTGATCTTGCTTGTTATGTTTTTAAACAGCGCGGCTCCTTCCAAAAGGACACATGTACATGACCTTGACCTTGTAATGTGACCTTGACCTGGTTATGTGACCTTGGATTGCACTCTTGCCCATAACTTGACGTTCCAAGAAACAAACCCCCATAAGCAAAACAAGAGGGCAGTGTCTTGGCCACCCAGCGACTGCTAGAGCATCCGAGGACATATACCTAGAACCCCTGAGGTCACATTGATATGACCCAAGGTCAAAGGTCACTCATGCTGCCCTCTGTTGCGGGGTTATGCTGGACATGCTTTGCCCTGTTGGCTACGGTTGGTGAGAACTACCAGACGCTGAGGAGACCCGACAGAGCGAGGAAAATGTGACCAGGGGGAATCAAGGGAGTGAAGGGTCTGGTTTAGATCCCTGCCATCTGGTCACATGATGAGGGGATGGTGGACTCCAACCCATTTCATTATTGCCAAGCACAGCTCTCGGCATTGCAATAGACTAGTTTCAGATAGTAATTGTCAATGAGTATAGTTTTGGCAGTCAGCAGTCAAAACAAATTACATTACTTAACATACTTCATATCATACTGGTACTCTTCCTGTCCCAAACTGGTCCTATGCATGGAGCCACTAGAGACTCCATGACCTATGCAAGCTACCGAACCCTCCGTGACCTATATTGGATCAAAACGCCATGCTCCATGCTTTGATGAACTAGTTGGAACTAGTTCATTCAATCATGGCTCCATGATCCTAGCTCCATGAGTGACCCAAGCTTGCAGAAGACAGGTCGTCACCCTGCACAGGCTAAGTGGCATGAAGACTGCAGTTGCAATCAGAGCCCAGAGAGTCGAGCGTAAACACCCACTAGGCCACACTTCTATGCAGGCAAAAACATCTCAGAGATTCTGAGATTGAAAGTTCTGCCTGAAAAAGTTCTCAACTATAAAAAGTGAGTTAAAAAAAGTGAGTCAAGAACGTGAGCAGTCGTGGAGTGTGATTACTACAGAAGATGGGATACTACGAGAACCAGACGCCGTCGTAAAAAGGACCTTGGAGTTACCCAGTGCACTGGAGTAGAAAACTACGCTAAGAGAAGGAAAAAAGAAAGAAGACAAAAAAACTAACAAAAAAAAAAAACAAGAGAAAAGAAACATTTAAGATACAAAAAGAGAGCGATAAAGACAAAAACACAACCCAGTAGTCCTTGAGACTGAAAAATACAGCCATGTCTTGAATACTAATGCTCGTATTATTTACAGCACCCAATTCCAAAATATATTCATCTTCCATCTATTACCAAAGCACAACGCACATGAATTTAGCAGTAATTAAAAGATAGCAGCATGCGTGTTCTTTGAATGGGGAGAATTTGCAAGTAAAAACACTGTTGTCATGGATGATGAAGTCTTAGTGAAAAGAGATAATGACTTCCTTAGTTGCTTTGTGGTCAGAAGTGATGACATCAAAGTGTTGAAGAAAATACTTAAAAATCACTAAGAGGAGAGCTGAAAGAAAGAAGAAAAAAAAGAAGCTCATAATGTTAGATATTTAAGGTGTCCGGTTACTTAGATTTCTCTGAGAGAGATAAGAAAATGCAGTGTGAAGAGAATTGCATTGAAATCTCCCTTGAGGAGGACACAAGAGGAATTTCAAGCTTTGTCACCTGCGAATATCTGCCCAACTCTTCACACCTGTGAACTGCCTCTTAAAGAAAGTGGATCCAATGGTCCCAGAATGACCACAAGAAAAGGTGAAAGTGCCTTTAAATGGTCCTCTGAACACGAGGGCCCAGATCACACTCTGCGCGGAGCGTCACTTTGATGTCGGGTAACGCAAGACGCTGAGACGCAACGTGGGACGCAACGTCATAATGGAATGTGCGATTGAGACGGACGCCAAAAAGTCCTGAGCATGCCCTTGCAATTTGCCTAATTATAGGTCTCTGACGTAAGGTGTCTTTACGATCTGAGACCTTATCATATACTCCTTCTTTTTCTCTCCTTTTTTGCCCTTTTTTTCGGGGTGTTGCTTTAACCCCGGCAATAATTGTGGCGCCCCACTCATCCTGTGTCACACAACACTTTGAAAGTTTCAACTCCAGGGATACGTTTTAGTCATTCTTCGTGACTTTTCTGGTGACTGTATGGCTCTCTCTACCCCATATTTCTTCTTTTGTCTTCCATTAGATCTCCAATGATCAAGATCCAAATGGCTACTTACCCTTAAAAGCTTCCACATTGTGCAGACAGGTGTGACATTGGTCAATTGATTGACTCCCGATGAACAATCTGTTCAGATTGAGAAGTCACTGATAGGAAAATTGACTGACTCTGGGAAAGTAGGCAAGCCATTGGAAATCTGTCATGCAGAAAAATGCATTTCTTGTGCATGACAGCAATGCGCTTCCATTTTGTATTTATAGGCGTTGGTACAACTCACAACAGAAGGTGGAGTTAATGTAAAAGTCGATAAAATGATTAATTCACATTTATCACGAAGAATTATGGATTAGTCTTCCCATTTAGGCATGTAATAAGTTTTGAGAGTCCTTAAAATTAAGTGCATTTGGAAACCTTTAGTGTCCATGCATTGACCAAGGCAAACTGAAACCAAATTTTTAGATAAATCTGACA
The DNA here is from genome assembly GCA_932294295.1 of Alitta virens. Lineage (NCBI taxonomy): Eukaryota > Metazoa > Annelida > Polychaeta > Phyllodocida > Nereididae > Alitta > Alitta virens. The sequence continues at coordinate 54,197,992 of OW028573.1, forward strand.
CTCTAGTCATTCTAGATATTTTCTAATCTGTATTTAGTCTAATGACTGGGAGTCCGTTAAAATATTTTTCAGTACTCAGAAAACATAACCAGACTTTTGGCTAATTTACTTTGACAACACATGAAACATTTGCTACTTAGCCATGATCTCTCGCGCAGCTGGTCAGTAGCAATTTAGATTGTGGTTTAATTAGCATGCTTATCTGACGATAAGAATACGATGAGAAGTTTGTTATCATCATGTCTGGCAACCAGACGACATGGAACACTTGTTAGCCAGATGCAGTGAGCATGCGCAGCGGCCATTTTGGCGGCCATCTTGAAAAGAACCTTGATTGTCGTGTAAAACAAATCGCCCATTTTAATTAAGTGATCGTTATCGCGTGCTAGGATTTCATGTCGGTAAATTTGCTTAATTGAGAGCTTGCCCCAAGGCCTGTGCTTTATGCGTCAGAAGGGTAAAGTTCAAATACTCACAGTGTTTACATTACTTAATCACAAAATAACTTTCGAGAGGCAAATTACTCTTCAAAGGCAAAACATTATTCAAAATGTACATTTTCCTGATCAGGTCTTCATCTTCTACTCCAATGGTATCATATTATGGAAGCACACGATAATGTCAAGATTTTCATAATATGAATCTTGTGCTTTCATAATATGATACCATTGGAGTCATTGCCTAAAACTTCATAGAACTTACCAAAAATGATTCATATCACAAAAACAACCCTACATTTCAGAGTTACCAATTTACCTTCAATTAACTAAGAAAATTAAGACTATTCAGTGTGTTGTTATTTGCCCTTGGCAATTCCACTGAAAGCAGTAGTGAGACATACATTGCCTAACACATCGTAAACTTATACATGTCATTGTATCATGTCAATGTGTCATGGCAGTGAAAGCATGCTCCCATCTGTTTACTGTACATTAAAGGATCATTACACTGCTCACTCTCAGCCTGACAACACCTGGTTATGAGCAGATTTAAGGGGAACCCTTTAGAAGAACCCTGTTGTCAAAGAAAGAGGAATGTAGTGCTTGTTATGGGAGATCACAATGGGAAATTGATCAAAGCTACAAGGGTGATAGGGGTACATGATGAACAGGTGTTGGGTAACAGGGGTTCCCTCTTTTCTTGTTAATAACTGACACCTGTAAACTACAAAAGGCAATACACAATGTATTACACATGGTCATACCCCAAAATGACACAACAAGTAGAACAAAGGCTCTTCTTTTTCCATTTTATTGCCATGGATTTTGAGGTTGAACAAAGAGACATGTGAGTGCATAATTCTTTCCTGTGCACATGGGTTGCGATTTTGTATGTTTTTTTTTTCTCTGTATTATTGTTTTTTTTTTAATCAAATTAAACATTTGAGAAACAGAGGAGTGGGAGGTGCTCACTTCAAAGTCTTTTTATCAATATTTTTTCTCTCGATGTTTTCAATGTTGACTTTTTGTGATTAGGCATTGATGAAGTTGAACATTCACAATTTCGACTTGCCCAGTCATGTTTTGAACGCAAGGTGCAACCCTCCTTTTTATTTTTTGGAAACTTTCAAGATTTTTATGTATATATATATATATATATATTTATTTTTTAATATTAGTATTCAACTTTAAAATAATTATAACCAAATATTATTATTGGCAGTTCAATCTTATTTCTCTTGCAAAATTGAATATAAACTTTCTTCGTGTCATTTCTCAGCCAAGAGAACATCAGTCTTTCCAGTCTTACGATTTTTTTTTCGAGATATATGATTCATACTTGTATGTGTGCTTTTAAGAGGGTTCGGCTATTGTGAGTTTCTTCTTGTATATATTAGAAAATTACAGGTGGAAAAAAATGTTTGAAGAAGAAAAAATGCAGGAAAAAAAAATGGCCACATTGCGAGGGAGGGGAAGAAGGGGTGCTTTATAAAGGATTGTCGTCACACTCATGAACGTAATCATATCAATGGTCTAAGGTTAAACGCTGCATTTACATGATAATACCATGCAGAATCATGGAAGAGACATGCGGGTATATACAACACCCCATGGTCCTATCACCCTTCTGATATTCATAGAGGACATTTGTCATAAGGGCACTCAAGCAGAACGATCTCCCAGGACAATGCTTATCGCGTTGCATTGTGGGTCTATTGTAAGGTCACGTGATAGATGTGAAATTGTGCACACACAATCGTATATGTATGTACATTGTGGGCTCCCAAACACATGCTAATAAAGTTCAAGTTATGAATGACACTCCAGTCAATTATTGGGCTAATTACAGTCCTATCAATCAGTCTTTCCAAAAAGCATAACAATAGTGTATAAACTTGCCTAAAAGAGTAATTTTACAGATTTATGTTTTAGTATGGAGATTTTATTGTGGTTTTGACAATGCCCATGTTCCGAACACAAAGCTTGTGTGGTGTATTTATGGTATATGAATAATAAACCATACATTTATCAATTGTGTAGCTGATTATGTATGTGGTTTTCGTGGGGAAACTTAATGTGGTTTTTTGTTACTCTTTATAGATATATTTGGCCCTGAAAATCCGTTATGAAATTTCTGATTGCAGGTCCGAAGCTTCATTGAACCAATTAGAATACGAGGGATTTACGCCCTTCCTTCTGAATTGTCAACAGTATTGATGCGGTTGTCATTTGTTACAACTTAGGCAATTCAAAATTACGATAATTGATTGATTATAATAAATTGTTGTCTACGTCATAATCAACTTTTTCTCCACCCAGTTCGCTTATTTTAAATGTTTCTATGATCACGGCATATGACAATAATGAGTAGAAGGGATAAAGTATCACAATAATGATAGGACAGAAAACGTTTGAGTTAATTGTTACAGAGAGAAAGAGATAAGGGTGGGGGGGGGGAGGGGGGGGGGTTATCAGTCAGAAAGCAAGACATCAGTCTATTCTGTACTCTCCCATGCTTTGAATCATGTACCATTCTCGAACCTCACTGCAGCTCTCTAAGATTCCAATAAGTTGGTCCCCTCCGCACAGTATAGGAGACTGCAGTACTAGTGCTAAGATTCCAAGAACCACCGTAGCCTATAGATGGCAGCACCTACTCGACCCTTCGGTAGGCAAATAAGGCAGGAGGGTAAACAGTGGACCCTAATGGTATTTACCTCTCCTTGATCATGCATCTGATATTTCAGACCAGACTGTATCATGTTTGTGACTTGTTTGCCCACCCTGCTGACCAAACACAAGATCAAATGGCCATGTACCTGATATTACAGTGCATTGGCCGAGCACCAATACCTTTATCTCACTTCAAAGGAACCTCGGATGACTAGTCTGCCTCTCACAAACACACAAATAGCAATTATATGAGCCCTCAATGTGTGTCAACAAGGATCAGGGTTTAACCAGCACCCCAGGAATACAATGCACTGTGATTGGGCTCGTATCAAATGCACAATAGGTTTGGTATTACATGCACCACTTATAAGGCAAAAGGGTTTGCAGAATTTTATGGTGTTGACATTCATGAATTGTAGTTGAGAAGTTGAGATATGGGGGAGTTCGGCAGTGTACACCTATCTGAACTAGTCTCCAAGGCGTTTAGGCTGTCTGTTTTGCATGTTTTTCTATTCAGTGTCAACTTTAAATTTTTCATTTTGTAATTATTATTTTTATATATGCTGTCTGGCCATCTCTGTGTATTCATCTGTGTTTTCAGATGAAGTTCTTTTGGACACACTGCAGATGAGAAGTCGTCAAAATGAATACAGCTATAATGTATATATGACAACCTCTTGCCATGTTGACAAACTTTTGTTTGAAGAGCAGTTCTGATACATGCATTTCTAAGAAGGTATACATAACATGGTTCAATTGCTATGTTTTTCCATATCATATTTAACCTCAATGGTCATTTATTGTGACCACAGCTTAGTATTATAGCTGATAAGAGACGTTAACACGGTTAAAATAGGCATAAGCAAAACATATAGGGTTACATAACGGGATGTAGTTGCTGTGGGATGCGATTTATTGCACAGTTTATCTTGAAATAATGTTTATCATGGAGACCAACAGGAGAGAGGTTGGCAAAAGTTGAAAATAATTTTCCAGACTGTCATTTTATGTTATTTTGAGGCTCATTGCTAATGATTTGTCGTCTAGGGGTCTAGAATTTTGGACTTTTTGGGGGATTTTCAGATAAGAGGCATGGAGCGATGGGGTGTTATCTAGTGAGGTGGTGGCCTTTGCCTGCCGAGGCTAGTGTTATCATATCTGGGGGAGCTGAGCTGTCACATGCTGTGTCAAAGGTCATCAAAACACTGGCGTCCTCCCTGCTGCATTTCTTACTGATGAGTTTATAAATGCCCTGTCTTGAATGTAGCTTGAATGTGGCAAAGTAAGTCATCCAGCCAAAAAGATGCATGGGACATGAACGGATGCAAAATATGACTGTGTCACCCAACCAATATATCACTGCAAGTTTGGTTGTTTTTGCCTTCTTGGAACTAATAAATCAAATTATCTGTATGAAACATGTTGCGTGCAGCATGGGCGAAAATGTAAATAGAGAAAGCACTAGTATAGGCTGCATCCGCATAATTGATAAGTTGCTTAGATGTGAACATCAACTTTAATTTATGATACTATCATATGGATACATCACCCAGTGTATGCTGGAGTGAGACACATTTGGTATTACCCTTATCATGGAGACAACAGTAGATGCTCTTATAAATAAATGTATACATGTGAGGGCATGTGAAGCATGTAAGGAGGATGGGACGATGTCCAATGAATGTAATGACCACTGACCACGCCTGCTCCCTTGACCTTGTAAGCGAAAGGTCAGACTGCAGACCCAGAGAGACCAGAGAGATGGGGGTGCAGGCCAACGGGGTGCTAGGGGGCGCGCGTGTCACTTGAGACGTTGATTGCAGCGTCGTCCGCCAGGGGCGTTGTGGCCAGCGTCATCCTGTGAGTGATGGGGATGCTGCTGCAGACGAGCCACAAGTTAATGAACTTCTCAGCTGGATCCAAAGTAGCCATGATCACTGGTGGTACGTTGGTGATTCACTGGACACAGGTCAGTGTCCACTGCCCCTGGCTACTCCACATGCCTCTGCCTGGTGAGTGGTCACTGGTCAAGCTTAGGATTCTCTGCTTCATGGTTTTGGAGCATCAACTGAAGATGTCAGCAACTGTCAGAGTCCATCACTGCAGACAGTCTCATCCCCAAATGCAAGTGACACCCTGACATAGACACAAGTCCCTCTGCCCTTATCCAGCCCTCCTACCCTTGGCTCTGCCCTGATAGGGATGATGGAACATCATTGCTTCCATATGGCACCTCAGAACCATTGTGGATGGAACTACGCATATCTCAATCCTCAAATTCCCAGTCAGTAAGGTCAACAGTTGTCTCCACCTACTCCTCCCCCTATTCTGATCCCCCTTTTCTTGGTATTTATGGGTTTATGACTTTCACACCCATTTTTTATTTAATTTTTAATTTTAGATGTTGAAATGGTTTACATGATCATCAACAGCTGCACTAGTACAGTAAATCAAACTCGATTTACCAACATACCTGTAAAAGAAAATATATCCACATCTGTTAAAATTAGTTGAAATCTCATGACTGATCGAGACCCCCTTTACTAAGGTATTTATACATATACAATCTTGGTCAGACTTGAATTTTACACTATATTTCATGCTATATGTTAGTCACATGCATTGTTCAAACGTAAATACAAGGGATGTGGAAGTAATAAAAGTGTTTTGGTGAAATAAACACATCAATTTATAGTCGTTGAAATGTTGTTGGTAGCAAATAGTGGCTGTTAAACCAAGCAACACCAGAAACCCTGAGGGACCAGATAACAGAATCCGTGCTCTGGAGTACTTGACAACATTCAGCAAGGAGGAGTCGACTCAAGAGTGGATGTCTGTGAAATAAATTAGGTTTGTAAAAGGCTGGGTCAGATATCTGATTGAAATGGCTTTTGGATCAAGTTAAAGAAATGTGATCCGATTGGTGCTCTATTGGTTTTCCTCTTGGGACATTGGAAGATGTACAGATTCAGGGCCATTTGGACACTCAAACATGAAGGGGATTGATAGAGCAGATCTATTGGGACGTCACTGACAAATAAGAGGTGTGACGGAGGTCGTTGGTGTTGACAGAGAGATGTGACAAGTGTGCACCTCACAGACTCGTGGAGGTGGATGCAGGGATGCAGAAGTGTATTTATTTGGTCTTAAATGCCACAAGCTAACTTTTTTTTTCATTCAATTCAAAGGCAACATTGAGACTCGTAATTAAATAAACTAGAGCACAGTTTAATGTAACGTTTCAGATACAACGGGTTTACTTTCAAACAAGATAATCTGCAACGACTGTAATCCTTGACAGAACTTCTTTCAAGCACATTGCTGACACTGGACAATGTGGACCAACTCTGATATGGGTGACTTGGACAAGACAAGGCAAGGGCAAAGGGTGTTAGGAAAAAATGTCAAGAATTCAAAAGTAATACAACAGCAGTCATACAACTATTTGTCAGTGTATCACATCCAAATGTGAGTGAAAAGCAACGTAAATGTGTTCCCAAAAAAGAAGGGATGAAAGTCCGAGGTTTCCAACTGGGCAAAGGTCATAACTCCCAGGGAGAAGGGCATCTTAGGAGGGAACACTCATTCAACCACACGCGAGGGCACTAGGGAGTCCAGCTTGACCTCCTCCAGTGGGTCCAGAAGGGTGGCCAGGGAGGAGGGGCGTCCATCACCCCATGTTTCATGCCCTGATCACCTTATTAACCCTCCAGCACTGCATCACTGCACTTCGACCCAATCTCCGCATTTTATCATAATTTGACAATATGATCCTCATACTAATCAGTGTGGGGAGTGGCAGGGTCGCATCAGTTGCTGAAAATAGCAGCCAGACGCCATCTCTGCAGGTGATGAGGATGCTACAGTAGCATCATGAATCCAGGTGGTATATCATGTTCGACATGCACTGTCATGCACATGTACATGCACACTGGGCACATACATGCACACATTGGCCCCCATGCATACAGACATACATGCAAATACACTCCTGGATAACTCACATATATATGTTGTTGCTTGTGTAATCCTGTTATCAAATTTCATACGATAATGTAACCATATGTTTCCAGAAAGTAAAACCCAGAGATCCTGACAGGTTACATAATTTTTACGTACAATTCTAAGTAAAAATACAATATAAACACATTTTAAGCATAAACTAAACAGTTTATCACACGTTTAACATTGTTTGTCGCACAACTAGTGCTTGATAATTTGTTAACTTCCTTAAAATGTAGCATGTAAAAACGAACCGAATTAAGTATGCAACATTCAAAAAAAAATATGATTTAAAATGTATATACCAATGTAACTGATATTTAATATGATATTCTGAACAAATGTTTTCCTATTCAGGAATTTCGTCCCCTTGTGCTTTAAATGCCTTTAAGTAACCATTATAATATATATCTAGTAATTTCATGGAATCTTGGTGACATTAGAATGTCTCAAAGATGGAGGTATACAGTGACCATGTACACAGTATTTTACCCTTTAAGTAGCTCCTGTGTAAGGAGAGGTGTTCTTTCCACATAGTGACATTTGGTAGCTAAACTTGTAGATCAAAGCTCATCCCCATACTCTTAATAGCTTTAGCTGCCTTAATCCGCTTTTATGCATACATCTCAGTGGTTATTAATGACCTTTGTAATAGACAAAGATTCCACTGACGACCTTTGACAAATGACACAGGCAAGACCATTCATGCGTTTGATCTGAGCATGGAGTCTCTAGTGACTCCATGATGTGAGAAGTCAGAAATCGCCCAGAACTCTTAGAAAGTCATCAAAAGGTACAGACCCAGAACGTCGCGGCCTCATCACAGCGCTAATTACCATGGTAATGACGCGCCGTGGACCGGTTCGTTTATTTTCAGCGCATCAAGGTAGAGGGCGCCTGTTCGGGGTTGCTAAGATTGTGGGTAATGTAAGAAAGTTGGCTGTGTACCCTTACATCAAAGAAGTGACAAGAAGAGAAACATCTGGGGATCCATCTGTTAGTTTACTGCCAAAATATTACATGGATTTTCATAATGCCTCTGGGTTAAGAAGAAGCATCAAAGTCATCCAATATAACAGCTGTTTCTATCTGTAAGAGTGTGATAAACAAATGTTCAGACCGCCCTTGCATGTAATTCCAGGAAGATAATGTCACTAGAGCTGCCTTTGAATACTAATGAGGCGGTTTCTCTGTTTGATGTCACTGCTTAGGTCTTAGAGACATTAGAGTTTCTTAAGTATTAGATCATGTACTGACAATCTGACATGGCCAGTCACTATGTGCTCTTGTCAAAAGGGTTGTCAAATTATGTGGATACCATTGGGTTTATTCATCTAATTGAGGCAGAATGATGATACATGTATGTGGAAGGTAATCTAGCTATAGAAGACAAAATATTAGAATGCCCAGGCACCTGATTTCAAGGGATACTGTCCCTTTAACATTGTCACTATTTGAACATGAATACTCTTTTGGTCCAAAAGTATTAGATATATATTAAGGATAAATAGTTTTTGACTTGGCACTCTCAGACTGCGTAGTTACAATAAAAGTGCTGTATTTTGGAGTATAGAAGTAGAACAAACTATATACACAAAACTGATAGGGAAATGCAACAGAAAGCATAAGGAAATCAGTCTACCCATACATGTATTCCAAGAAATAATCTAATTCAGATTATGTATTGCAATGCATCTAGTAATTAAGTTAGTCTTATCTAGAAAATGCTTATAATTATTGCCAGTTAACTGCTACTGATAAGGTTAATGAAACTAGGCGCCTGTGATGGCCATACAGACTATGAAAGGGTGGGTGATGACTTCTGAAATTTATGGAATTTCTCTTGGATGGCCAGCACAGGTGGGTTGATGAAGTGAAATAGCTTTATGCCCTTAATCTCTAGATATCATTGATAGTGTATGGATGGATACATACCTTTCCTGGCATTCTCTGGGGGTACTGTTGAATGATGCTACAGAACACTGAAGAATTCCTGGAGAGGTATTAGAACTTGGGTGATGGAACTAGGGTGATCCCAGGGAGGGGTATTTACCCCAGGGTATATTGAATGGAGGGTGACATAGATATCCTCAGAAGGTTTAAGTAGCATATTTGTGGCATTTTGGTTGGATTCTGGTGGTAAGCCACCATGAAAGAAACTATTCCTAGAAGTTAAAATCTTTCTCAGCAAGACCTAAAATAAACATCACTGGACACAGGTCACTTCTAAAGATCCCTGCTGACCTCTAAATATTCCAAGAAAATGGCAACACAGTGGTGACCACTGGTCATCCTAATACTGGACATTGTTCTGATTGTAAGTATAATGAAATTTACCCATGATCAAAGTGGAATAGATGGATGAAACTATACCACCCAAACAAGAACGGTAATTCTACTTTAATTAGGATATAAAAAGTCGAATGGGTTTTCGGTGAACTGTGGATACGTGGTAACATGTACCCGGAAGATTCCCTGAAACCTCAGTCATTCCACGTATTTTTAAAAATTCTGGTTAGAATACATATTGGATGTGTTCAGACTTGTACATAACCACAATGGCGAAAATACAATCGGGCTAATAATGCCATGTAGTTTTGCGGATATACGTAGTGTCTGGCCTTATTTGGAGTTATTTTTAACAAAAAACCGAATGATATCATGCGCCAAATTTGGACATTACTGCATAAAACATTTGGACATCGTTGCATATTACCACGGATATCGTGTGCAGCTATATAGAATTTATTTGATATTGGCCACTGTGACAGTCTTTTTTTTCTCTCTCTATATATATTTCTCATGCAATACTCTCATATCAGTTCCTTTGTAGATCAGCAATTCATGACCATATAGACGTATCATTTTTATATGGATGACACATAGTTGTCAGATATCAAATTCGTATTGGTCATATATCAGTTTTGACTTGGGGCACATAGTAACTGGTCGCGAAATACTTTCAGTTATCAAATGTTTGCTTGGCAAGATAGGGGCCCAGTGTGGTCAAGCCAAATGCTGTCTTACAGAGGGGATCACCTTGCCAGTCTCACAGAGGCCAGACAACAAAGATCCCTTGTCCACATCAACTTATATTTCTCATAATTCCTGACAGAAAATTCACAGCCCTCCGTATCTTATTTCAGTATATGTCACTATTGGATTCGATTTTAATATAATATGCTAAATAAATATTCCATTGCAGGACATACCTGCTTCCAAGTGGATTTCTACATGCCTATAAAAACTAAATATATTCCTACTTCGTAGAAAGACAGATTGTGCAAAAAAAGATAAAGATATATCTTTTTCATTTGTTCAATAATTTAATAAATGCGGGACAACTTATATTAATTTCAATATTATACATGGGCCTTGTTTTCTGCGAAAATGTGGGGGAGGGGAGGGGGGTGGCAATCAAAAGCGTGGGAAAAAATCCTCCATATCCAGGATAATATATTGTAACAATACAAAAAGCGTAAAAAAATGGGCGGGGGGGGGGGCATGTCCCCCCTGTGTCTCCCTGTCCCTTCCTCCTAAAGTAACGCCCATGGTAAGTAAAATTCTTTGGTTGGTATACCTTTGGGGCTGAAAAAAGCTTAATTCTGAAGTTTCTCTGAGGTCATATCAAAAATTTCCATAGATGGACGTTTGACTTGCGTTTATCAGCCCACATAAACGTCGCAACAACGAACAGTGACTGGTAGTCTTTGACCTTGTACCTACAGTGATTTGTTTTTTGAAGTGTTGACATTGCTGTGTTGACGCATCGAACGAAGGGCGGGAAAAATGGCGCGAAATTTTCCCGCCACTGCCGTGGTTGCGCTGGTTATGCTTTTCTGGTCTTTATTGTTCTCGTCTGCTTTTCAAATAACAGCAAGTTATATCTTGTCATGAATTGTGGTCTATAGAAAACCAAAGATCAGGAAATATTTGTAGTAGGCCTACTTTAATATCATCCCACGCATTATAGAATTCTCCGTGCTTATGCAATGGACTTTTATGGCCCATTATTGGTTTACCAAGAACACTGAAATTGGCGGGATCTTATTTCGCCCAAAACTGCATGGCTATATATAATGATAAATCGATATCAAAGAATTGCTGCAGAAAAATTACTTTTGTGTGACATTAGGTTCATTGACAGGTTGATGGCATCAGAGCTCATCAGATACATGCAATGTTTTTGCTTCATGATATAACCACTGGTAATGGGGTCAATTAGAGCAACCCCCTGGTGTTTGTTTGCAACATCATTAGAGGGTAACAATCTTTACATACACTTACGAGAGTCCTGTCTCTAATTCCTTGCAGTAAAAATAACAGAAGTGATGTTGGTTCTGATGTCATCTTGTAGAATGTAAGAAATACGATCATTTCCAGATCACAGTTAATGTACTTTTTATTGGTGTTTATGGTAACCATGGCTATAATTAGGTCATCATTTTAGACAAGATAATCTTCTGACACATATTTATAATAATCTATGTACAGTTACCTTTTTATTCTTCAAAATTAGACAATATATAAAGACTGCAATCATGACAACTATTTATAGTGCAATTTTAAACAATTTGCTAGTCTTGTATGTTGACATTGCCCAACACAATATGCTCTGTGAGCAATTTTTTTTCTTCTTAAAATCTGCTGAAAAAATCAGAAAAAAACATACAAAACGGGCTTTATTTATTAAACCTGCAAATACATATGGTTCCAACAGACAAGCCTTTGATTCTTGGGTTCATGTCAAACAATTAGTTCTGTCTTGGATCCACGTGAGATCACCACGTGTTCTTGATCCCTGTGTTTGCTGAGTAAGGATCCACGCCACATGGTCTTTATTTTTTCTTCTAAAAATATCTCAGGCAAAATAAAAGAATTTGGATCATCCCGTGCTTGTGGAAGGCAGCCCAAACGTGTCAGGACTTGTTGCTTTGAAATGCTTCCAAAAATTATTTTTACTTTTTTTTTTGATCGTCCCTCCCCCAGAACCACAACACCATAACACATGACTGTAGTGATTCACTGGTCTGATACCACAAGGGACTAGTCTATCAGTCCCAAGACAGGCCCAGGCTTGTTTTGAGGACAAGTCAACATGCATATGACGTCATTGACATATTTTTATACACTCTGCAATTTGATTGGTTCTCGAGGGGAGAGTATTCACCAATTGGGAATTCTAAGTCAAGGCCTTGCCAACTAAACGTCTGGTTGACGATTTTCATGACTTTTCCTTGACTCAATTTTTTGTCAAACTTAAAAAAACAAAAACAAGCCAGAAAATGCAAGATAAATGTGTTTACATTTGATGGATGGTTGGTTTAGTGCAACATACTTTCAAAGTCTTCACTTCAATAAAAACACAATGCTTACAGTTGACAACATATTGTATGTTTTCGTGACCGCTTTATTTTTAAATAATTGCAAATAAATTTTGAATTTCTACATGGTTCTGTTTTCTAAATTTTTTACTGATCTTGGGTGTATGACCAATACAAAACTGCATCAAACCTCTCAGAACAAAATATTCTTCAGCTACTTATGATAGAGAACTTACAAACAAGCTGAAAGGTAAAATATTTCATATGAAGATTATTTCACTCTCTGCTTTACTGCAGTCAGGTCAAACTTTTAGCCTGTTGGGAATTCAAACAGAAATTCTTGTAGGCAGACAAGTCCAGTCGTGAGGTGACTCCAAATAGTCAGACTGTGACTCCAAGTGACTCCAAAATAATCCCATTAGTTGTCTTGACATTCGCTTCATGTTCGAATATTCACACTTGTATTTGTGCCACGCCCTTCTGTTTACTGCAATGCTGCACTTTTATTTGCTGGAATTGAAGATAAACAGATGTAAACAGATCAGGTTGTAGTTTGATCTGAACTGGTCATCAAGTTCGGCTGAAGTGAATTGTCAAATGGTGACAAATGTGTGTGACTAAATGTGCGTGTAAAAAATAACAATAATAATAAAAAATATAAAATAAAGAAATGAATAGTCTGATGAGGGTTATCAGCCAATGCACTATTAGTCAAGGACATCGACTATCAATCTGTGCCACTTGTAAAAGAGAATGTATTTGTATTTGAAATGCGCAGGCCAATACCTATTTCCATATAAATTTACCAGTCTCAATATATGCATATAGAACTGCAAATGTACAAGGGTATTTATTCAGATCCTAGGAATAGTAGGATCCTTGTGCTATCTGACTTTGCCTTCCATGCAAGCTACCATATTCAGGGTCTAAGGTCAGTCAGAACTTCACACCCACAAGATCTTCAGAGGTCCAAACGTCCAGCAAACACACCCAATCTTTGATTGATAACTTGAAATTCAATGATATAATTTATTGACTCTGAATGTCCTCTTCACATTGGACCTTGTATCAGTATAGTCCGAAGGCAGGGACTGTTGAATGTGGACTGTGGTTTATGGGGTATCTGGTGTCCAGGGGGACATGCTTGGTTTGTTGCATCGATCATTTTGAAGATCATAAGTGTTTCACTGACTGAAGAACAATTCATCTTTGAAGAACCCAGAATACCCTGTATATAAAGAAGTGAAAACTTGGTGTAAAGATTTTGGGGAGATCTTGTTTCTAATGTTATAGCCTGTCGTAGTGTGTCTCTCATTTTCTCTGACTCGCTTTCTGACAACCATTTGTCACCAGACCTGCCACATCTTCACCATACAAGTTTGTCACAGAGATCCACAGACTTTGGACACTTTTCTCTGACTTTAACAGACAACCAAGTGATTTATCAAGTGTTAGGACAGCTTACACACAGAACCATGTGTTGAGTGCTTTGTATAATTCGTTTAAAGACCTCTGCACCACTTTTCCAAAACCTATGGACAAAAGGATTGAATTAAAACTGGGAAAGATATTGAGATATTGTTTCCACACTTTAGTGAAAAGGAGTATAGAATTGCTGCAAAAAAAATAATGGAAAAGTCAAAAGTGTATCAAAAATAATTTTTTTTTGGTGCCACTTAGAGTCTAACACATGTGGAAAATAACCAAAAATATTGGAGACGCATATGTATATAACAAGCTTAATTAGCAAGAACTATGAAAAATGTGAAAGGGGGAAAACAGACCATTTTTCATTCTGCAGTTGCAATAATTCAAAGGGGAATGAGGGCCCCACATGTTGATCTTGTGCATTTTCAAATTTTTAAATGTCATTAATGATTTTTGGAGGGCATGCAGAAGTTTGATCTCGTTTTTCCTTTTCCTTAGTCCTGATTATTCCACTTCCTTCCTCTCAGATAACGATTGTTTTTTATTCTACTTTTGAAGTCTCGCGTGACTTGGAAGTGTTTTGCGAGATCTAGTAACGAGACTAAGATGGCTGACCACAGCTGCAGGGCGGGGAGTGCCACTGGATACCAGCATCACGGAGGGTTGCCTTCTCTGCAGTTGCAAAATCCAAACAAAACCCAAAACCCTTTAAAATATGATACGGTCAAGAAGAGACAGAAAACAGAAAAACTGTTAACAGGTTTCCACAACGACGCGTGCCTTTCTAAGAAAAAGGAGAAGAATCTGAACAGTTTTTCCTGCAAGAGGTTGACCTGATCCTACAAACTTTGTACCCAAGAGGATCAAACATCCTTTTTGCAAAGACAGCTATTAAACAAAGTTAAACGCTAAGGATATCAAATGTACTTTTTTTTGCAGATGTTTTCAAGGATGACCTCAGATGCTCAGAGATAAACATGATTTAGAAAGTCAAGAGACGGATGTTCTGATTTACATAACATCCAAGTAACTTCCAGGGTATAAATGATGCTGTGGGACGTCCCATCATTTGATATACAAAGGGAGTCATGAATGCAGCTGATGTATATTTAGTATTTACATCAAAAGGAATCAATTTTCAAAGACAAATTTCTGGGAGTGTGACGCAGGAAGGGCGGTGTGATCAACTATGAGAGAAATGTGATCTAACAACTTCTAATGACCAGATCAAAGGAAACATTTAGCCAAATGACTACCAGACGTTCCTGAACGTTCCCAGAAATTCCAGGAGGTGGGGTTTGCCGTTTGGTGGCGCTTGTGTGGAGGAGTCATTAGGAACAGGCGCGCGACTTCTGTCATCAGAGAGCAGGGCCAAGTCTGCTTCCAGCTGGGCCCCCTTTGAAGTGGTGCCCCGAACCACGCATCACTGATGTGCCTGGTTGCAGAAGCAGACAGCGAAATTGACTCCAAAGGGATTTCTGTGATCCACAGCTACTCATCAAAGACTGACCAATGGTCAAGGCATGGTCAAGCGACCCCTGGATCAGGGTTCATGACAATTACTCCTAATTGTCCATTTTCCATATGGCCTAATGAGCTCTAAATATCCTGGCTAAAAGCCACTTCAGAAGCATCCTGTCTCTTCATAAGTAAAGAATATGCTAACCTCTGACCTCTGGCTAGGGGCCCTAGTAAATATGGTCCAGGAATTCTTCACATGTGTAATAACCACAGGAACCACAACCTTTTTCTCGTTTTATGCGTGTTCCAACTTGTTTTGGAATCTCTTTGAATCCAACCCGGAAGGAGGAAAAATTATTAGCCTTGCAGAACCATTCAGAAACTTTGCGATCCAGGAAAATTGTCCGTTTGTGGTCAAATAATGCACCAGTAAAGCATGTAGCCATAAGTTATATATAGATCTTGAGACCAGGAAAATTATTACAGCCTACTCTGGGAAATACCCTCCTCTGATAAGTGCATTAGTCAAATCACTGTTAGTGTTTCTCATAGCATATATACCTCTATGCTCATAGCAACTTTCAGATACGCCATGGAGGTACAACTGAGTTCAATGAGACATCCTCAGAGAACCCTGTATATAAACCTTATTTGAAGTTAATAGAGAGCAACATAAAGTCTCAGACTTAATCAAGAGAAGTGTTGATGAGTGGGGCAAACAAAACAGCCAAGGGCAAACACTATTATAGCTCAAGGGTCAGGGCTGCATGTGTGTCATTGGTGTTAATCGCAATCATTAATTTCCAATAGGTCCCGCCTGCAGATCAAAGGGGGGTCTGCAAGCAGAGGGCACTAAAGTTTACCCCGCTTGATGGCCTAAAGGGTTTGATGGATCCAATCAGCAGGACCTCAGCTGGACAGCGCTTGACCAATGCACTGATCAATTAAATGACCTCCAATGAGACGCTGATCTCCTCACAGTCACATTGAAGTCCCCACAGATCAAAAGAGCAGCGCCTAATCTGGGCCTATCTGCTCATTGGTAAATAAACAAGAAGAGTTCATGCAAATGGCAGCGCTGTGTGTGTTTATCTGGGCCCAAAGATTGTGTGTCTCTCACAGGTGTTCATTATAAACAGAGCCGCATCTGGTCTTATCTGTCAATGGCACTCTGTTACAAAGAACTCTTCTCCTTTGTCACCTAAATTGAGCTCGAGTAGGGGAATTTCTGCAGTCCCCTTTAAAATGCATGATATAATTTGGGACTATTATGTACAAAAAATAGAATAGGTCAATTGTGGAAATTTCCTATGCATTGTGCTGTTTTTTTTTTTCTGATTGCCTTTATCATATATTTAGTGTGCCTTTCTGTTGATGTCGAGTAAATGTAACCAGAATTTGATATTTAAAACAACCTATTCATGCTATATAATTACATCTGGTTTAGGGTTTGCAAGTTGCAACGCACCTAAAAGACAATTTCATGATTCTTCCATCAGCATTTGACGTGGGAGCACTTTTTGTGTTGTCTGAGAGAAACCTAAAGCAAAATGTAAGCGAAATGCAAATTTTGTGGTCAAATTGTCTCTTTTTTCATTCAAACCACATGGGTTACATCATCTGATGACATCATGTAGGGTGATTTTGGCAACTCCTCATATCTGGAGGTGTATATGTAGTGGGGTTGCCAGACCTGCATGGGGCTAAATTCCTCACCATTTTTGGGGTGAATGCATGCCAGTCTGCGGGGGTGACTGTTGCCCAAGATATGCACTTAAACTCCTGTCATTGTCATTTGGAGAAAAACTATCGTGACAGGCGAATAGAGGAATCCTGGGTGGACGTCAACAAACGCCAACAAACGCCAACAAACAAGATGGCGTCAGACAAACTCAGACAATTTTAGACTACTTTAGAAAACTTCAGTGGCTTTAGTGACTTGTGTGAGCTCTAAGTCGCCAGGACAGTCCCCAAGATAGTCACAAACAGAGGCACGATTGTGTTCCACTAGACTCCAAGTCATCCTTGAATTTACTAAGAGCTTTCTGAAAGATATAGGTGAACTGAGAGAATTGACGCACCATCCAGGGGCAAAGAGGTGGCAGACAGGACTCCATACATTTAGTTTGGATCCACATGTCAACTTTTGGGCAGAATGTTACCTGGGCAAGTAATTCCAGGGCAGAAGGTATCTGGTGTAAATCCCATCAAATTCCTTTATGGCAAATATAAACTTGGGAGGTTTTCTGTAAATTCTTCTCCTGGATGGCTTGAATGCCCTGTTTTTGGTTTGTGGTCACTTTCTGTCTATCTATCAATCTGTCTGTCCGTTTCTCCTGTCTCAAGTTGAAATTAATTGACCTCACGATCCATTAGGGGAAGTTTTCCTCTAATTTTCTCATTTGACACATTTGACTGAAAGTCACTTGATTCATCAAAGGGCCAATGAGATAATGCATCTGCCTTTTGCTCACGATCTGACTTCTTTCAGCTTCTTTTGGGCCCTAATGGAAAATATAAGACTCGCTCTCTAATTAGATCAGTATCAGAGTAGAGTGAATTAGATCAAAGGATACAGCCAACTGATTAGGACTGAGAGTGATTGGTTAAGGCAGGTGGATGGGTGATGAAAGTCTGAGAGGGTAAAAGAAAAAGTTAGCACCCTTATGAGGGGTGGTGGTCAAAAGTGACCCCTATGGCTATTTGACAGCTAAGGATAACTACCCGCACGTGCTGTGTGTATGATGAGGGTATAATTGTGCTCGAGCCACGTGCCCATAATATCTATGCGAATGGTTAACGAGTACTTTTTGCATAGTTACTTTTGTTTAGAGCTCATTTTCAATTCCATACTGAGTTAATGATCAAGTGCATTGTACCCCTGCACTGCTGACTGACAGATGCATCTTTCATATTCCAGCTGCTTGCATCATTTCATCCAATTGCATTATTTTGACCATAAAAAGTACTGCACCAGGTGTTGCCTGATATTGTTCATATTTTGATCAAAAGTAACTTTTTTAGGCATTGTGTTCAAAATGTGCACAATTCTTTTTTTTTTAGAAAACAACTGCAACAAGTATTATTTTATTATAAGCCGGGACATTTATTATCTACCTGCGTTTATCGTATTTTTTTCATAAAGTATATCAAGCAGTTTTTTCATGAAGTTTAATCTTTGTCTGTATTGTTCTATAATGACAGAACTGTATGTTTGTCTGGTTTCTCTGTCCACTTCTGTGCTGCCACCTCACTATCCTTCAGTCTGTCCATGGAGACAAGAGTAGTCTATCTGTCTGTCTGTCTGTCTGTCTGTCTGCCCTAGTAATACACAAGTGTTTGACTCTTCCATGTGACAAAAACGTGTTCTTCGAATAAATAACAATATTTCTGTTCGCTCAATTTGTCCATTGCCTGTCCACAGCAGTAAGGAGGCAATATTTCACGTTCTTTCTTGACTGACGTGTGTCAAGTGAAATAAATCGCCTTTCTACCAGATGTTTTAAGGAGGTGGCTTTGGGAACATCTTATGTTCAAATATTTCAGTGATCACGAACAGAAAAGGTCATTATACCTCCCTAACAATTTACCAGTCAGCTGAGTGGAACTGAATGCAACAAATTGCCAGGCCGTTGGAAAATTTGTGAGAGCTACATACACAAGCCAGTGGCCTGAGACTCCTATAATGCCCGCATTGTTTGTGGACAGTTTGATAAATTGCCTTGGGGGAACGTATTAAACCTTAGGCAATTTTAAAATAAAAAAATAGATTAAAAAAAGAAGGGCTTGGATCGTTCAGAGCAAACCACTTTGTTATTTCACATTTTTTTCGACATTGAAGTCACCTGTAATAATTTGAGACATACATCGCCCAAAATGAACACACACAGATTTTAAAAGTATTTATAATATTTTATGGGATATAATACATCGTATTTTAGATGTATATTCAAAACAACTGAAGTTCGACAGGTGTGCGTTGATTGCTTGTACAATACCTTAATTGCTTGTCAACTTAATTGGCTGCCAATTAAACGTTAAGTATACAGATATATAATCTACAAATTTAAGTCACGAAATATATGTATTAAGTTAACAGTTGTTTCCCATGTGTGGTAGCAGACGACAGCTAGTA
This sequence comes from Alitta virens, assembly GCA_932294295.1. Taxonomy (NCBI): domain Eukaryota; kingdom Metazoa; phylum Annelida; class Polychaeta; order Phyllodocida; family Nereididae; genus Alitta; species Alitta virens. The sequence continues at coordinate 54,217,455 of OW028573.1, forward strand.
TACAGGTATGAAAATATCCAGCTAAATATTTTTTCGACTTTATACCTGCGTGTTGTCCAGTCATTTTTGCAACTTCTTAACAATATTTTTCGCACAAGGAACCCTTTGTTTTCGCCATGCAAATATTGATTTATAATGCAAAAAAAAAAAAAACATGACTTAAGTTGAATTCTGTTATTTGGAATAAGAATAATTCCTCTGTGTTTTGTTTGAAGAATGGCACAATGCATCACTTCTGAAGTAAATTCTACCAATAATATTTGACGTTCCACTTAAAAGTACACAATGCAATTCTGCCAAAAGAATGTCTTTGTATTTTGAAATTCCACTGAGGAACATTCTTGCAGGGTTGCACCTGTAATTTTTTATGTTCGTAGCACGTAATTATTGCATTAAAACATTTCACGTGTCATAGAAATTTTAAACAGTAACAGATGGAATTTTCTTTAGACAATAAATTCCGAGAAATATGGGTAAAATGGGGAGTTGCCATGGTAACAGATGTTATGACTGATGTTTTAAGTTTTTAGTTTAATTTAAGTTTGTTTTATCTTTTTTGTATTGTTGAATTCTGCAGTGTAATTTTATGAACAAGGTGTTTGGTAATATTTAACACTGGAATAAGTAATCCAGATTCCCACTTATACTCACGAAGATGGAAACCTAAATATTACAAATCAATTGTATGTGTGCATTACTCTAGACTGTGGCTCTTTAGTACTTGCTCGGCTGATAATTCTCGCAGATCAAATTCCTAGAAGATGAGTAATAGAGCCCACAATCACAGATGGAATGTCTGCAATGTTCGACTCGTTTCATCTCGCTCGGCCTTATCTATTGTGCAACAAAGAAAATGCATGCAGGACCCAAAGGCGGTAAAATATTAAAAAATGAAGACACACAATTTATAATAGAATGTAACAGCTATACAAGTTATAACAACAACAAAAAACTCATGACCATGTTCAAGAGATTATGAATCATTCTTGGCATTGTAATTCTCTCTTACTTACTTATACTTAAGCACTACAACTACAATTGCTTGCTTGTTTACTTAGTTATTAACTTCCCAAATAGCATTCCAAATCGAGCCAGTGCCATTTCTATGTCGGTCGCCGTTGGTACAACCATGGAGTCACTATCGTTTTGACATCGCCGATCGCGCCGATGTTGAAACGATTTGGAATGCCATCTGGGTTACGTTTACAGATTAGTTGTCTTGTATACTTGTATACTTGTATACTTACTTACTTACTTACTAAATCTTTCTTTCTTTCTTTCTTACTTACTTACTTACTTACTAAATCTTTCTTTCTTTCTTTCTTTCTTACTTACTTACTTACTTACTTACTTACTTACTTACTTACTTACTTACTTACTTACTTACTTTTCTTTCTTTTCTTTCTTTTCTTCTTTCTTTCTTTCTTTCACTTAGGAATAGCATTAATATTATTAGTTTAACAACACATACAATGAACTTGAGAAGGAGCCACGTGAAAAACAACACGATGATGACATGATTTAACAACCTGGGGATCAAGTGATCTCGATCTTTCTTATGACATTTAGAACGAAATTTGACAGAGGAGGTCATAACTGTTATTGCCCTTAAAGATAAGCTTCTCTCTTCTCAACTCTATTCATAAGCTCAATAACAGTAGTGTTTACATATCATATTATGGGATCAGAACAATGTTTGTAGTTTACATGATGAGAGCTTGATCTTCCAGGCCATTTGAAATATAAACAGCCCACGTGGCTGATAAGACGAACTCTGGATCTGTCAAACTTCAACTCAAGAATTATGATCTCGGTCGAGAAGGCAAGTAAACATGCCACCTGCATGATCAAACTTTATTTTTCATGACTTCCTCCATTAGTTTGAAATATATATGATGCTTCTTAAAATGGCTTCAAAACACAAGACAAATGATTTTATTGCCTAAAAGATTGAAATCATAGAGAATAAACCAAATAATATCAGCTGGCAATCAAAAACCCAAACCAGTATACAGTCTGTGTTATTTTAAACTCTAGTTTAGAATGCTTGTACAATGCAAAATCAACATTTCAGGAATTTAGAGATCATCAAAATGAGTCATTTATTATTATAATTACCATTTTATTACAGAATTGATTAACGTTTAAGCTGTATACATATATACAAGAAACGCAACTGGAAATACAAGTTGAGGTCTTGTGGGCTTCTTGTAACATTTTGTTTGATATTTGGGCATCACATTTCTCCAAACATGTCTCAGTGGGTGTGAACCTTATCACCATAGACTGTGGGGGGGGGGGGGGGGGGGGGGGGGGATTCAAATGATCCAGGGATGTGCGATGAGCGTGCCATTCTAATGATACACTTTTATGACATTATCTTATCTCCCTTTACCTGTGTAAACTCCTTGGCTAACTTTGAACTTATCACTGTCAACTCAAAATTTGCAATGTAATGTGACGTCATGGCTACGTTTTAGGGCATTTTGTGTATATTTGTATTGCCTTTGTTTCTTATAATTGTATGTTCACTATTGCTCCACTGTCCTTGTATCTAAAATGTATGTTACATTCAAAGTATTCTTTTACAATTTAAGGCCGATTTATAGTGTATATTTACATGCATTTTAACTTGTCATGGCTCATCTTTCTTTGTTTATAATCTGTTGCAAAACAGAAAGTTGATCATCCCTGTGTGATAAGTTTGTGTTTATTAATCGTTGCAGCATTATGCCATTTAATACTTAAGATTTTAAAGACTTTACATCGTTCATTTACAATGCATGTGTTCGTGCATTTTGCAGCCATTTTATTTTATTTTTTATTTTTGCTCTTTTTGCCCACTTCTTTTGCACTCATATCAGCTAGATAGATACGTGATCAACTAAGTTCAGACAAACCAAGGCCAGGGACTTCAGGTCCATCAATCACTCTCATGTAACAAAGTGAAAATTATAGAAACATCTTAAAAATATCTTGCAAACAATGCCCTTACATTGTCACAAAGTTTAAACTTCAAAACAACAGTTCACACGCATTCTCAGTTTGAATTCAAAATTTTCCAAAGCCCTTTAAAATTTAAAATTAGAAGTTTATTGTAAACGGTCATGACCTCATTCGTTTTAATTAGGATGATGCCAAGCTGATTGAGACATTACCAACCCAAATTGGTGATCAAAATACAGGAACCCTGAACCTGTATGCAAATCTATGCAAATGAGCAAACATGGCCCAAGGGGGCGAGCTCAGTTAAGTCATAAAGTAACGCCACCTAATGGTAATTGATTCCAATTGTCACGTCCAGTTTTTATGGCACTGTGAAATCGTCACGTTATAGTGTGGACTTATTTAAGTTATTTCAATTAATTCAATGAGTAAAGTTAATGTCTAACTGCAGTTAAATGAAAGTTGAACTCTCTTTTTACAAGATGATTGCAAAATTTCAAATTAGAAGTTTGTTTTAAACTGTCATGACCTCATTCGTTTTAATTAGGATGATGCCAAGCTGATTGAGACCTTGCCAACCCTTTGGTACAGATATATATTATAGAGTAAAGGAATTAACAGTGATCCTTACACGGTGATGTTCTTTATCCAAATGAAATCTTTGTTATTAGACATAGCCACAACAATCAAAATTGCACTCAGTGCAAAGTTTATACCCAGCATGGTTAATTTGTCCCGTTGAATGACCAGTGACATGAATGGGGTGATAATTTCAATGAGGTGAGGGTTTTATATGATGAGGGCACTGGACAGATAACCCCCCCCCCCCTCCCCCCCCCCCCCCCCGGACACGAGCGTACGTGCCACAAAACACCATGCCACGAGCGTCGTGGACGACGTGTCAACGTTATCAGCAACTTTTTCCTATTTGCCTACATAACGCACTTTTTCCGCTCTGGAAGGAGATTTTTTCGTGTCAAAAGGAAAAATTATCTAGGGCTTATCTAGACTGCCTTATTAAAACGGGATGTGAGATTGATAGAAAGTGATCATGTCAATTAAAAATGAAAAGAGAGAAAAAAAGACATGAAAAATCACAACGCACACATGCTTTAGATTTCATACTAAAACCTCAAAGTGACACCAAAGTCAGAGAAAAATGCTGGTACAGTCCCATTCTGCAAAGCATGGAATATATATCATTCCTATAAGGTTTCTTAACAATCTGCGTGTTATGCTCGTCAGGGTCATAAAAAATCGGGTTGGCAGAGGAACAATATAATCTTTTAGCATAAACAAGAAACTCCCTTGTGGCAGATGTATAGATGGCCTTTCTTCTCTTTTTGCACAAAAAACAAGTGAGAACTGAACCTTTCACTTATCCAGAATAGAAAGTCTTATGATAGAACCATAATGCCATGACAGCAGAAAACTGTGAACACGTTTCCCTCACTGTCTATCCCTGACCTAGGCTCTCCCCTGTAAGTCTTGGTAAAATTGGTGCCCACCTCAGAATCACTTATCATTAAACATAGAGAAGTGAACACAAATGATGAGGTGGTCATTGGAACTTGTTTCACAATTAAGACCCCTTCACAAATAAGCCAGCACTTTTATTTGTTTCAAATTGTATGACCGACGAGACATGCCGAATCTCCACACAAAGAGATAAAGAATTCTCGGAGTAGCATTTGACCTTTGACCCCGGCCCTTGATCCTCATTAATATTCAAGTCAGATGCATGACTAAACCCCACAAACTAAGAAATGAAAATCCACCCCTCCTATACACGACACTTTCTCAACACACATTCACGACACATCCTTGACATTCGTGCAGGTGTCTGGCCTATAAAACTCAAGAGGTCACATTGGTAGTCACTAATCATGAGAAATCTCATGCCTGGTCACCTTGAATTAGCACCCATAAAACCTAATGAAGCGAAGAGTTTATTTCATTGTAGCATGATTTCGAAACGAGCTTCCATAACTTTTAAAGATATGTTACGTGACAGTTGTAAAGATAATGTGATAGACATGTTAATCTTCATTTACAAGCATGATCATTGGCATCTTGCATGGCTAAGACATGTAAATCTACTCTGAAGTCTACAAACTTACACGCATGCATGGCGTGGTTGTATTTATAATTGTGCATGTCCTGAAATCTCAGCAGCCAAAACCTTGAGAGTTCATGGGGAAACAATTAAGCCGCAATTACTCAGATATTGGTGAATGGGAAAAAGGCTTTACAGGCCTCATTGATAAATACATGTTTACTGAAGGAAATGCCACATTATCACGAAACACTAAGGATGAAATTATGACCTTGCCATAAATGAAATGAAGCGACAATAGAATGTGCGTGTGCATTGAGGGCCCAGAGAATACCCCATCAAGATCTAAGCAAACATCATGCATATTAAAAGGGGAATTATTCACTTCAAAAAGATCTAGGTGAAAGAATGACAGATCCTTGGGAAATGCTGACACACAGCCACACACTCGATTGTTGTGCATCTGCAAGGAGTAGAGTTTTTATGGTCATTCAAATTAAGAAGCGGAAATTAGCAGCTAAAAGTGCGAATAATTATCTCAGCAGGTTTTTGCCTCCAGGTTTGTTGGGGGAAGCCCCATGACAGTTGCAGGCTTCTAAGACACGCCGAAGAATGTGCAACAAATTAAGACACAACAAAGAGGAATGTCAAGGCATCTTTCTCTTAGCCCTTTTGTGTAACCCCAAAACACTGTGGCCTCGTTCTGGAGAACAATGCTGATTGTGGCCACCTGTAAACGCTTGACACCACCATGGAGGTCTAGGGTGTCTGGGGTGATAGTTTAAACCCCCGGATGAAAGGGCACCCTCCCCACCTTTTACAAATGCTTCGTTTTCCTTGAGACACTTCTGCAGTCATTTCGTCCATTTGTCTTTTCGTCCAACGCCAAATTGGTCCAATATACAGCTTAATTGCAGCCAATTTGGCAAAGATCAAACCATTGGTCCACCTTTTTAGTTGCTGGCTTATTTGTACAAGCTTTCTGCACACAAAAGGTCGTGGGATCCAAAGTCCCAAGAGTGGCACGTTCTGCGGTTTCAGAAAGGGACAAAGTTGTCACCAATGGGAACCATTTATACCGCACAACTGGAGGTGACGTTTAATTTGCTACCTCATCTCCCAGTGTCATTTTAGCCACACAAAATTTTCTGGCGTCTCTAGATCTTCTGGGCGCATTAATTTTCTTGCAGACGTTCCACATCTTCTTGTTGGTATGTGTGGGCCTATTTTGGCCTATTTGTCATTGTGGGACCAATTTGGGGTAAGTTATCCTGCCACTGAGAAGACAAGAGTCTGCAAGGTAATGGTACGTGGTTAACTTTAGCAGGCAACCTGCGAGTGGGGATAGCTAGGAGCATGATGAATGTCTTCTGATGTCAAACAACATTAGTCGTTAAGGACCCAGTGGACAATGCCCAACATCGTTTGTGTATATTTGTGTGTAAAAGGACCTCTGCTGCAAGGCTTGGGGTCAAGTGGTAGCCCTATCGATGACCACTAATAACTGACCAGTCACTGGCAGTCAGTGGTCACTATGCTTGTCCCTCACCAAATGGATACAGCCAAAGTGTAACCCAATGCAGCGTCCATCTCCCTGCAGTTTACTTCTGGTCCACCGTGCACCACATTCCCTCACACCACTCCTAACAAGAACTGCTTCCAGATCCATGCTTCTTGTTCAACACAAGTCTGCTAGCCACGTGGGCATCCTAATTTCTGTTTGCTCAGCAGCTGAAGTTGATGTTTGGGGTTAGGCGCGCGTCCTGCTGGTCATCTGGACCACAGGGTGCAATCACTCGCTTGACCACAAGAAGCGGATGTCCGAATGAGTCAGGATGTGGCTCCCTTCCTTTCCTAAAACTTGTGATGTACGCCTACATCATCATGTGGGCTGAGCCGCTCACAGGAAGAGACTAAACAATGGGATTGTATTTTGGCAATTATTGAATTGATGCAGCATGATTCATGCCATTGCTGTAATCAGTACCATTCAACCTATTGCATCAGCATCACAAGCCATTAGTAGACTTGTTCCATTATCAGTTAAAACTATCTCAATGCTAAAACTACATTGAGCGTGGATTCTGAGTGATATCTATTGTGATATAAATTATGGGCCTGAGACTGAGAGACAAACCATTCGTAACAGTGGCCACATTCCTAAATTTCTGAACTGCACTAATGAGTCATAGGCTGAACCTGCTGACCCACAGGGTCACACTCATACAGGAAATATGAACTCAGTGTCGCCCTGCAGAATGAATGGCTGGCAGGTATGGCACTTTTCCCAACTAGATTTAGTGACAGGTGACAACAACTGCTTCAGGGTGATCACCAAGTTTTTTGGGGACACAAGCTCATTCAGGTGCAGGACATGCCCGGAGAACACTTTCAGCCAAGTCTGCGTTCTCTAACACACTTGCCTGCAGAAATCTGGAGGACATGCACCAGAATGTGTATACAGATTTTAGGTAATGAAAATGCCCGAGGCAAAACTGTAAACAATATGGAGCCAACATGTGTTGATAGCCTGGACTCACAGGTGGGCAGCACCTTGTATGGGAGCAGCACTCCATGCCAACTAATTAGTGTTCAACAAAATGAACACATTCAACACGTTGTTGCCATTAATGGTGAGATGGCAACCTTTTCAAGAGGGGCACCCAAAATCTGAGCAGAGCTAATAGTCTGACATCCACAAGAGCACTCTAAAATCCTCTAGAAATCCTCCAAATGTGCGTGGCTTCTCACTAAGTTCTCACAAAGATGCTTGAGGTCTCCCTGTGTCAACAATGTGGAGGTCCACCCATAGGAACAAGTGCTGGAGCCCCATCAACTGTGAAGTGCCATTGAGAGAGATGCCAAACACTACCAGAAGCACAACAGTGTGTACCCCAGCCTCCTTACTGGGCAATTGTTCCAATGAGGTGGGGAATTGATTAATTGACATATAATTGGTATACAAAGCAGTTACACAGCAGTATGCCATTGGGGTACACATAGGGAATGGCCTTGAATGGCTAAGGATCAGCAAACAGGACTCTGCTCCTCCCACCTCCTCTCCTTCTCACCTCTGCATCCAATTATCAAGTCATTAGGGACCCACCATTGTTCTACATATCCAGTTAGCTCCCAGTTAGTTTGATGAGATTAACAGCTTGTCAAGTCTCAGGTGGGTAGGTCAAACCGAGGCAGGTGAAGGATGGCGGGGTGACGCCCTCCATCTCATTGTGTGGCACATGTCATTGCGTTTGTGCATATCCTCATTCTGTTAATGTAATCGGCTTACAAAATAAAGCCTCCCGATTCTGCATGGTTAATATCCTTTGTCTTACTTGTGCATGCCTGTACTGGACCTTTATATTTGTGTGTTAGTACTCATTCAATGGGTATAAATTGTATGCCACTGTGTATATAACATGCTAAAAACACTTGGTGGTGACTCATGAAATAATGGGGATTTCTTAGCATCAATTAAAGAGCAAAAACGAGCTGAAAATCTATTTGTACAGCTGTGAAAACCTTCAATAACATGGCACTTGAATTGAACCCACGAAAATGCACACAGCACATTCACACTCAAATACCACAATTAAAGACATACTTGTTATGGTGCAGACAGGTGTAAATCTGTTTTTGCTATAACGTTAAGGATACCATAATAGTCAATGTAAACTGAGAGGTTACATATTGGCAGAAATTCTGGATTTTATGATCATGTACCATTATCCATGCATGGCAGAATTAAGTTGGTGGTCATGGAGCTATTCAAAACATTGAGCTTAAAATGTTTTTAGCTCCATGGTGTGGCCAACCTAACAAATCGTGCCTCAACCTAACAAATCGTGTCTCAACCTAAAAAATCGTGTCTCGTGTTCGGATGCCTTTAGTGTATTTGGTGCCTGTAAATAGTCCATTGTTGAGTCACAATGAGTGAATCCATTTTCCATTTGCAAAAATCATCATTGGAACCCAATAGCCAATATCAGTAATTGTTGTTACACTTGCGTCATGTGACAACAATGACCCCGAGGTCACGTGGGGATCAGCAGCTGGCGCGTGGCTTGTGGACCAAACAAAGCATCCTCATCCTATCACCTAATTGTCAGGACCTATGCTGCGGCAGCAGGTTGTCCCACCTGGTCACACAGTAGCATCCGATACAATCAGCGTTATGCAAGGCCCCATCACAATGACAGGTCCTGCTGTACAAACCCAAATGCCATTAGTGGAAATTAAGATTACAAATGCTGCTAAATATAAATCTTAAAACACGTTAAATCAATGTGAAAGTATATCCTTTATTTGCCACGGTTGTGGTGCATTTGTCGTCAAATGACATTGAATGACACGGGAGTAGGTGTTGGAATCTCTGCTGAAAGATAATCACAATTAATTAAAGTTGTAATTAAATTGTAATTTTCTCAATAAGTTGAAATATTGTATTATTTTGCAATGTGTTATGACACATACTCGTGTTGTACTTTTTTTTTTTTTTTCATTATTATTATTATTTTTTTTTCTCTATTTTTGTTACTTTATTGATAATAAATTCTAAATGTTAAATATAATAGAGGAAACACCCACCCTTGGGTAATGGTATTTTGTAAATACTCGGATGTATCCCCTTCCAACACATTATATGTTATTTGTATACATGCTTTTTGTCACATATACTTGTAAATTAATGTAGTTGAGTGTTGGTGGATAATAAAATGTCTAATGTCTAAAAATGTCACAACACTGCATATAATATAGCCATAAGGCGATAATAGGAATAAATTTACCTTCATAGTTCAGTCTTTAAAATATATTTGGAAAAATTCAACATATACATTTTGCATTCTTTAACTGTGTACATTGTTATCCTATAATTACAACTACCAGAAACTGTCAATTGTGACAACAACGCCCAGCCAACCAACAAACAGCTCCTCCTGCAGTAGCAACAATTTAGTGATGCACAATAGATTATGCAACCAAGCGGGTGATTATGAAACGTGGGACTGAAGCTGTGAAAAAGCTCCACCCTCTGCGCACATCCCAATCTGCCAATCGGAAGTTGCTACTAGCGTCCAGTTTGGCCAGGTGGACACCACTCTGCCGCAATTTCCTGTGGCGCTGCGGTAGCATCGGAAGTAAACAATGCCTAAACTTCCTGTGGGATGGTTGTAGCTTGCCTCTGACTGCAGATGGGATGGTAACTTTGAGATTACATTCGTCACCTGCAGGAAACAGCAGGCAATGTGCTGCAATGGGCCATTTATAGACCTAATAGAAAAGCTTGGTATAGTGGGGTACCTGATGCTAGCTATAGATATATGTCTGATAGTCTGGGCTTCAGTAATAAATCAGAGAAAATAGGGTATCAGATCAAGGTAACCACGGATGTCAAGTCTTGTAGTCTCTTTGGTATTTATATTCAATTTGTAATTTTTTTCTTCCATACTCTGCTTACTAGCCGTGACCATTATACAGTTTTATCTCTTGAGAAATCATTCTCCTTTGTGAAACATAAGAGGAAATTCTTAAATCTTATATATTAAATAGCACAGCATTTGACTAAACTTTAGTGTCGCTATGAATGACAATAATAGTTGCAATGAATTTGTGGCTGTTTCTTTTGTCAAATTTTTACAAGAAGCTATAGTAATAACATATATAAAATAGTGATCTCAGTGCAGTTCACTGCAACGGTGATCTCAATGCCCATTCCAATACAGGAGACCTTTATGCCAAGCACTGCCTGACGAAATTTCATGTACAGCTAATCAAACAGGAGTTGTCTGTCACCCTGGTCTTCTGAGGAAATGTCAACAACCCCTGGGTCGGCAAACAGCGATTACCAAATGAATATCATGTCCAGGGATCCACTTGCCCCAAGACCCCATGTCCTTCTCAAATTCTGTCTGGTTCATTCTCACGGGTCTTAAAAACACCCCTACTCTTCCTTTGACAAAGCAGTTTCAAAAGGGTTTATTAAAACTACTAAGCTCTTGAATTTGCTTGCTGGCATTAACATCAGCGGGTAGTCTTGAGAAAAAAATGGAGGACTATAACAGAAGAAAAGCAGTTACTACATATATACTGTGATCATTGAAAAGAAAGCAATAAATTCTTAGCAATATATATTGCGCTTTGCAACTCCTCCTTTTTGTGGCAAGTCATAGAATTCGTGAATTATTTGCGAAAATTGATTAAATTAACACCTTTATGTGAATTTAATGGCACTAATTAGTCGATCACCACAGCATGGGGTATGCTGTTACTGGTATACACAGAGAAACACTGTAATAGGTAAGGATATAGCAACTCTATATGTGTAAGCTTCTGCATGCCAATTATTTGCCAATTTTCCAATTTTAGGGGGAGTTTTAATTAAATAGCTTCATTGAGCGGGTGTTGGGGTATTACAATACTTGGTGGGGACACAGCTGGGTCAGCCCCACCACCCCATTGTCCCGGAAAGACGCCACGCCAGGAACTGGCGGCTGTTACTTACGTCATATACCATTGTTGACGTAACGTCACAATTTAACACGCCGTGCCTAATGGAGGACAGTGCGGGTTCATACGTAAACATTTGGTCATCTCCCCGAATTGGATGCAGAGGAAGGAAACAGGATGCTTGTATCAGCATCCAGGATTGCAGGGGGGGGGGGGGGGGGGGTGGCCGGGTGGGGGGCACTTCCCAATTTGGTTTGATGAAAATGAAACAAATAAATATATCGCACGATAGGTATAGGTTTTGTGGACTGTATTTCTAGCTGTTTATGGAAATTTTAAGTCATAAATCTCATATATTGGCATTGCTTAGTCAGAATCAGAATCAGAAACAGAATATATTTTATTGTTCTTCCATATACAAGTAGTAAAAAAAAAAAGGAAAAAATAATTAGTGTATTAGACCTAAAAATCTAAATTGTCTAAAATCCTTGCGCATTGAATTCAAACTGAATTTAATAATTGTCTATATATATCTACAGCCTAGTTTATTCTGAATTGTACACAAACATTTCATGTTACTAATCGAAGGAGTCCCAAAATACTTCCACTGACAATGCCCTCCCCCCACCCCTCCCCCCATCCTACCCAATCATTCCCACACTCATCAATTTCCCATTATTCCCAGAATGGAGTGGTCAGCTACTCGGGTGCTGAGGGGTGCAGATGGATACACCCAGCCACGTGACTAAGTGCAGCAGGGGATTTGCACATATTACGTAATCTCAATATAATTTCCGACGATTATTGTTCCTAGAATTAGCAGTGTCAGCTGTTGCTGTCCAATCGAACGATGAATGTCACTCACGTAACAGTCCTCGTTCTTTGTGAGACTTGAGCGTGGTCGCGTCGCTTGGCAACATATGCTGCTTGTAGCCACATAAATAAACTCCCCCCGTTGATCTTTTAAGAAAATAAGCGTCAGTTCCTTTATTGTGACAATTGGGTCGCGGGGAAACCTCGGTAATTTTTCACAGATGCTACCGATCCTAAGGGGAAAAGAGATAATGGGGGGTTCTAAAAAGTTTTTGAGAATAAAAAGACGTGAACTTGTGAGATACAGATGTTGATTTTAAAAGGTTAAAGATAGGTAAGAATGCATTTTTTTTTCCTCTTTTCAAATATGAAAAACGTTTTTAAGTTTGAAAGAAATGTTTTGCCATTGTCTGGATCGCATGAAACCATGTAAAAATATTCATCCATCCATTAACAAGCAAATAAATATCCATTGAATTTCTTTCGACCATCTTCATGCACTTTGTGATTTTAGGCTATCACTTGAAATGACCCGAATCATTCTTGAGACAAAACCTCAATCCCCTTTGTTGCAACAGGGATTTGATAATTGTAATTTAAACCAATAAGTAACGGAAATAAACCTGGAATGACAGGTTTTTGGTGCAATTATCACCTGCATGCTACTGTTAGCTGTGTGCCAAGGCTTTTGAATTTTTAAAGTGCAAAATGGAGAGCTATAGGCCTGGTAGGCGTTTTGTTTGAGGAAGGTAATGAGTAAGGCTGGGCTTAAAGGGGTTGTGTACCTATAAGTCCCGTTCATTTGTTGTGCAAACATTGCAGAAGAAGGAAGACTAATTTCACGAACGGTGATGGGGAATAAGTGGCTTGACTGCGCTCACGAGATGTCTTTATCGCTCATTGTAAAGGCCCATAGACGGAGTTGATGAGGAGGGGAGCCATTTAGCAAGACCCATTGAGAGCTGATAAAAGCAATGGGAAAAAGCAGCAGTAATCTAAGGCGATAGGGCAAGAGTGACGCTGACCAAGTGAAGAATGAGCCCCATAATGACCAGGTAGTGGACAGGTGAAAGCGACACCAAATGACCACAATTGATGACCACAGCAAGTGGACATACGAAACTGACCAGACCATTGTGGTCATTGAGCTGCTTGTCAGACTGGCCAGTGTCCACCATTCAGGCTCTGTGGTGCGTGTAGATGACCACTGCACGATGGACTGACCAGACATGCTTGACCATTGTCCAGCCAAGCCCACCAGGCGTCTTGTCCGCTTGCAATTTATGCTCGGATCTTTGACTCAGGTGCAGGGCAATCACTGCCACCCCTGCCACCCTCCCAAGCCCTCCACGACGTCAAGACGTTAAAGACGCTCCCCACGACGCTCTTCACGACGTTCGCCATGACGTACGACGGTGCGTCTGACCTTGCGTCCTACGTCGCTCGTTAAACTGGCCGTCAGGTTGTGAACAAGAGTGTTCCCCGCGGGAGACAGTGGCCTGCCCCGCCCTACCTCAATATAAAGTCCCCTCCCAATTGCCCTTCATCAAATGTCCTTTTGTTCCTTAAAATATGGAGTGAAATGCATTAGTCCAACATATTGCCCTCCTGTCCTTTATATCACAGCCATGCATAAGCTTTGTTGCACTGAAAGTCTCTTCGAGTAAAGTGTTGAGGCAGCTGAATTTTTTTTAACATTTTTCACTTATACCTTTAAGAGTAAAAACATGGAGCTAAAATATTTTAGGTCCATATCGTCAAAATGTCTAAAGATATCAAAAATCTCAATAAGATACTTGCTAGTTTCTCTTACAGTCCACCTTTACCTTCTCTCAAATATCTCAAATATCCTGTCAATCAAAAGACTTTAAGTCTTCCACTTCAAATAGATACAGCAAATGAATCCGAGATATCAACCAAGTGTCATGCATGATGGCAACAATAACGTCCGCACCTCTGCCCCCGAGGTTCTGTTACAACTCAAAGGAAGCCGAATTGTGAAATTGGTATAGAAGACATCTTCATGAGAATTTAATCCCCGGGAGATTACAACATTGATGAGAATAGGATGGACAGGAGTTTGGGGATTAGGCTTGTTGTCAGTGAGATGAAAGTCCCATTGACACTGAGTGCCAGGAATAATGTCATCAAAAGTGTCCCCGAAAGTGTCATAGAAGTGTCCCAAAGTGTCACAAATATCTTGAGCACACAAGTCTACATAGTCTGGGTGGGCCATCCAGACAATAAGAGGTCATCCTGCATTCATAGAGCATTGTATTCCATCAATCGGACACACTGGTGGTATGATGAGGTGCTGTTAGTTCTTGACCAGCCCGAAGCTTTGATCTTGTACCTTGTCATTGTTGGGGGAGATTTTAACGCGGTCCATCCACACAGGAGCATTCATGGATACTTAGTTCTGAGCAGAAGGTTGGAGCACATTGTTTTCTCAGTGGATTGGTGCATGAACCTCACCATACAATGCCACAGATTAAAACCTGTCCTCACTGACTCCTCGGGTTTCTTATAATAACTTCAAAGGGCTATTTCTAACTGGACAAGTACTATATAGGCATGTTCCATTACCTCCCATAAAAACTTACCGACTTTTCTCTTAGATTTGCAGCACATCAAGGATGGATCCATCTGTATTTATTATGGTACCCCCCCTCCACCAGCCCCCCCCCCCCCCCCAAAAGGGAAAAAGTAAAAAAAAAAAAGGAGTCCGAAAATAAATCAATAAAAAAAGTGTAATAAATAGATCTGTATTTATTAAAATTGTTATATCTTTCATGGTGATGTTCAAAATAACTTTAGCACTCAGCGAACTAAGTTCGAAATGGGTGGGCCGCCGTGGGCGCCTTGACACTTGTTTCTAGAGTAGAACTCCAACACTAATGCACTTATCCTAACAAAGTTTTTCTGGTAATACATGGCCAAGTTGTGCTTTTTGACAGTCACACTGCCATATCTTTGCTATGTTTTACAAAATTATTATAAAAAATTATATTTTACATTTCCGGAGCAGAACGCGCGAATAACCATCTTGACGAATCAGACCAAACCCCCCCCCCCCTCCCCCCCCCACCACCAATAATGTCTGGATCCCCCCCCCCCCCCCCCCCCGCAACACATAAGGACGTCATCATGTAAATAAGTTGTTCTCGTAATAAATTCTTGGTCAGTGTTTTGCATGCTATAAATTTAGAATATGTGCCAAAATCAGGACGTAGAAAATACAGATTCTAGTAAAGCAATTAATGGAGCTACACCACAAGATCAAGCCCTTTATGGGTTATGCATAAACCTTTGAATGCCATATGGTCGGACTTAGTAGATCTGTCAAGCAATTACATTGGGATTAGTGGCATTTGGAGCTAAGAGTTTAATAAAGGCCTTCAAAGTCATCATTTCTGCCCGGCCTATATGAGCTCTGTGGCCTCTAGTGGACATTGGGCAGTTGTTATGCAATCTTATTCACCAATCAAAGTGACCGCTCCGCTAAACCAAGCTCCTCAACTAATATTGAGAGAGGACAAAAGTTCAGATGTCCGCATAACCTTGGGTAAGACTTTTCAGCAGCCCCTTCAATTTGTTCTGTAAGCATCTAATATTGGGGGAGCAAGAGATTAACAATTGATGGGGACGCAATTCTCTTTACTTTGCAGTCTTAACTGACCATTGATCTATTGTGCTATACCAGTTTGGACAGTTACATACAAAGCTGACCTCTTTGATCTTTTCATAGCTGGACAAAGGTGAAATTTCTCTAAGGCTCAATGTCCTGGTCACTTTAAGGAATGTCTCTCGATCCCCAATTCAAACATTTCAGGCTGTCAAAGTGCAATCTCTTTAAAACTTGAACCCCGACTGGTAAATTGGTCCCTAAATGAATTGGCTCATAAAAGAGAAAGTAAGACGGGGGCAAAGGGCTCGATTGACTGCCCTCTGGCCACTGGTCAGTGATGTGTCTGCCGATTGACCACTGGTCAGTCATCCTTCTGACCTCGACGCCAAAAAATCACCTCTAAATGCTTTGAGAATAGATCATCTAAAGAAATGCCGAAATGAGATTTCACAGATAACCAGCTCCTGTGTGCCACATCAGAGGTTTTCAAGGTGTTGTTCTGACAATGCCATGAGCACCTAAAAATGAAAGACCAATTAATTATTTTCACAATGCACATCTCGCCTAAAGCCACTCTCATGCAGCAGAGAGATTATCTTGATCCCTGCCAGAGTCCAACTATATTTCAGGAGACTGTTTATTTCAGACACACCCACATGTTTAGGGATTCAAAATGGGGCTACAATTGAGCATGGGTCGCACGTGATGCACGCCAAAATGTTTTACGAGGAACCCTAAATCAAAAATAGGATATGGCAAATATTCAACATGCATGCATGTACAGATAATATGCATAGTGTGCATTTTGGGAGGTGGAACAGCAAAATGGAAGAGATAATGGAAGAGATAAGGGTTGTTTGTGAATTATGATGACGTCACAGTGTATAGTTGCCCCTGGAACACATTTACCCTGGAATGTGAACTGGTTGTCTGTTTTTGGGCAAATATGAAAAACAAAAAATAGAAAAAAAAATGCACTGGTGTTTTCGGGGCAATATACAAGTGCAAGTGCAGGGTGTGCGGTATACTTATGTTGCAGTGTGCTCAGTGCACTGTTGTTTTTGTTCATTTTGCTTTTTCATTCAGGAGAAAACCCAGCCAATCTAGGGCCCATGTTAATAACATCCCCAAACAGGAACTTGTAGCAGCCCTGTGGTTGTAAACTGGCTGCAGTAGATAAGACCACTGAGCAAAATCCGGAAAAATCCTCCTGCAAAATGCCAGGTTCACTGGGTGCAAAGGCAGGGCATTTCGTCACCCTTAATTTTTTTTCCCTTCACTTTTTTGGCTCACAAGCCCCGAGGTTTGCTTGGTGTTGTGCCAATCATTGGTGCTCATTATTTCTTGTGGCAAGGACTCTGGGGCGTTTCAGTTTGCCCTTTAAGGGGGCCACGGGACCTTGTGTAGTTCATACGACACATGCCCTCTCCTTCTTCAGCCTTTTTTTTATCCTCTTCGCCATCTTTTTTCACTCAACTTGAAGTGAGCCAAAACTGTGGTCTGCAGACGGGTGCCTGGTTGGGTTCTCCACAAAGCTGATGTCAGACTTACAAAACAAGCATTGGTGGGGTGACTTGCTTCTTGTCAGCCTTTTTTGTGCTCTGTTTAGAGATGGGTTACTGGGCACACTGGGGGTGTAGCTGTGTTTTGCCCCTTCCCCCTTGACAGGCACTTGTCCAAGAGGAGGCATTAGACACCTGCACTGAGCACACAAGTCTTATGAAGCTGATGGCTGCCCATAGATTGTCAAAGCTTTTGGTCAGAACTCAAATGAATTTCTAAGATTATAATGCCTTCAGTTTCACAGCTATGAGTCCACAGACATATTCTAGAGGCCAGGGGGAGGGGAGGGATGCAGTGCGGCTATTGTCACTTACCAAGCCAACCCCCTTCCCTACTGAGCCCCTTAGAAATCCCTGAACAGGTCCACTTGGCTCTGGGCCCAGGTCACCCCGGTGCCCTGCAAACTGTCCAAGGCCCATTCAAGCCGACCAAAATGAAGTTAATTTTTCATAAAAGGAACTTGTGCGAGTTAAAATTGCAACCTAGGACTCTGACACCAGAAAAATGAGTGCCAAAACTCGTGCAGAGATATGACCTTTGACTGGAGCCAGGCACATCATTATACACAATGAAGGTCGAATTAGGAATTAAGGGCAGGTCTTATTCAGTTTATGACAAGTGTTCAATTAACCATGAAATGACCATTAGTGCGTCTATAATTTAATAAGAATGTCAATGGCTGAGTAGTGCTTGTTGGCTAGGGCAAAATAACTAACCACATTGAATGGTCTTTGTTATGGAAATATAAATTACATCCTTTATTGAATTTACCATTTTTGCTAAGAATAATTTAACGAATGCTTTAATCCAAATCAAGTGCAGATATACAAGTGTACTAATACATATGACTGATATAATGTAAGTAGGACTAATAAAAATTTACCAAAAAAGCAAGTAACTGTTATTAGCTGAATGTTTTCTGGTTAATTTATGATCTGAAGTTTGCCATGACTGGGCTTGACTATGTACCCTGGTTTTGACTGACGAAACTGTGGCAATCAACATTACTTTTCAGGAAACAACTTCCTGTGGGTCGCTGGGTTTATTCACAATTAGCTCAATTGATCTATTTCATGTATAAATTGCGCTGTGGTGATCTTAAATAGAGCACACCAAATTAACTCTTATTTACTCGAGTGAAGTGTCGTGAGAACTCGGAGGACTAAATTCGAAGTAACGAGTGCAGTGACATAGGCCAGGTCTATGTTTATCAAGATGGATGTCAAGACTTTTACAGAGAGCATCTCCCATGATGGATGAAGATTATGTTCGCAGTCACAGTCATATCTTAATCAGCCTGAGATGAAATAACATCTTGTAGGCTTCTGATGTAACTACACTCAGGCCAGTTAGGCCTATGTAAACAAGACATAGTTACATAGGCCCTGAAGTCAGTTTGATTAATGGCCCCCGATTGGCTGTGATAGTAGGCCATGGAAGGCAGAATAAGTTACGAGCAGCCAGTGAAGAAAATACTGAAAGAAATGCGGTAGCTACAATCTGGGAAGGAACTCGAGTTAAACACAATTGCATTGCGAGATATCTTATCTCACTGGAGAGTGTGAATTTCCTCCAACTGTTAACCTGTTAAGACTGTGATGTATGTTATGTTGTGGAAATTCTTAGCCCAGCCAGTGGTTGTAAAATGTTAACACCCAAGTCACTACAGATTAGGCAAGTGCAGGGTAAAAACGTAATTTAGCACACGGTGCACTACAATTCGAGTACATTCGCCACTCAATTGTATCATTATAGTAACCATGTAGTGGGTCTGTACGTGAATGGGGTACCTTGTTAGTTGTTTCTCCTCAACACCAGAGGGGGACACCAACAAGCCCCAGACTGTCACCCCCAAAGGGTAAAGGGGTAAATTTCGTCACCCGATCTCAAGAAGTTACAGATAAGGGAAAAACACAATTAGCCAGTGACCAATGTTAAACGGTCAGTGGCTCCAGGTAGTTAGTGCTGATGACTAAAAAAAAGATCTGTGGGGGTGAATTACCCCCCTAGGGGTCAGCATTGTTCTCATTCGGGAGGTCAAAGAAGCAAAAGCCACACCCAAGGGGCACATTTTGAAGAATCACCTTCTCTAAACTTGGATATTTGTTTTATAAATGTGAAGATGTCACAAGGTTAATGGTGTAAGAACGATCAAGATGAGATTCGAATTTTTGATCAGATCAATTTGCACTGTGTCACCCCAAGGTATTCATGAATGCTCATGTAAGTGTAATCATGGATGAACTAGGAAGCATGGAGTCAAGAGTGGCTCCATGGTGTAATTCACCGTATTTCGCACCCGAGGCACGTCAACTGCAGGAGAATATGGACATATTTTACTGGTCAACCACTATTTTGTGGCACATTATTACGGCTGATTCCAGCATACAAAATTTTAAAATCTTACATTGAAGCATTTTGTTGTGTTGCTGGTGCATATTAGCACAGTTCATCAACTACTTCGTGTCAAGGCAAAAATGCCTTATTGTGACAAGACCAGTTGCCATTATATAAGTAATTACTGTACGAAGATGTCAAAATAAACACAAAGAAATATATTTCAAGTTTCAAATGTTTTATTGTTTGCGGAATAAATAGAGCTTACGCAAAATATACACGTTCCCATAAGTGCTACAAAATCACCAACCACTACATTCACATACAACGGAGTCGCACTCCTTCATTTACACATTCAACATTCTTTTACACATTCATGGTCACATTTGCACAGTCACTTGGTGAACCATTTACACAAATGATTGTATTCTGGTCCTGATTGACTCAGCAGCTCAAAGCTGGTTTATAACTAGCTTCAAACTAAGTATACATGGCCTAAAAAAAATGATGTATATACGAGATCAATTAAAGGAGAGACCATTTACATCTATTGACTGATCTAGATAATCAAAATTCATTGATTCACATAATTCCATAGCAAAGAACTAATAAGTTGCATTATTCCTAAAACATAAATAATCATTCGTGAATTTCAATTTTTACAAACGAGTTTCACAATCATGATTTCTCAGGCAAGAGTCCACATTTTGCTTCTGAATTTCATCAGGAATTTTTGTTATCAATAACATCTGTAGATTTATTCGAATTGTCGATTTATTATTTCAATTAATGCAAGAGTCTTTGGGTTGTTGGTCTCCCTATTGCACTAGTTTCCGTCAGACGTCACATGACAATGCATGAGATCAGCACGAGACGTTCACGTGAAGAAGTTCCAACGTTCTGTCTGCATCATCAGGGTAGCGACCAGCGCACTGAAATGACAAAAACAATAGAAAGATAAGACATGATGTTCGACAATAACACATTGCAACAAGTTAATGACGTTAACTTCTTGTTAAATTTAAAGAGTTTAGCACAGCCTCGTAATTCTAGTTAGGTTTAAATTATTTTTTTCTTTTAGAATATGACTTAGTGCTTATTAGAAGTACAGCCCTTATTTAAGAATAGTTAAATAAATAGTTTAATAAATAGAGTAAGATAATTACCTGATAAAAGCAAGACGAACGGCACTGCAAGGTAATCCACTCCAGCACCTTTGCGAAGACACAAGCTCGCCACTTGTAAAAGGCAATACAAATTCGACGACTTCCCTCCAAGTCCAGCTCGGAGTTTTGCAGATTTGCAAATATAACAAACAGTCAAGTAATCCAAGGATGCGAGGCTAGACCAAAATATGATCAATTCACAAGCATCAGAGTTTTTTTCTCATAAGTCTGCAGGTTGAGAGGTGAGCTTCCCGCGGTGTGTCGCCACCAACGCCATTTTCCCGCCAAAGAGCGCGTCCCCCGTGACCTAGTTCTGGGGAATGCCGATGGAGGGCGCCAGGGGCCGGGTGGGGGGTGCTGTCACCTTCCAAGGAATACAACTCCCTCAGAAATTCATTCTTCTAAGTTAAAGTTTAATGCAGGTGTTTTTCCAATCGAGCCATCTTTCGCTTGTGGGGAAAGAATTCTGAAAAACAGAAAATAAGCAGACATAAGTAAAATATTCCTCAAATAAAATATGGCATAAGTAATTACACAATGTTACAGCTAATGTAGACAATATTCTCGCTAAATTTCTTAACTTGTAGTAACTGCGCAATAATGCTAAGTTTAAAAAGCATTCTGTAGCATCTATCACTGTACTATGTCTCAATATATATATAATTGCATAGCAATTTATCATTCCAATAAGTTCAAATGAGCCCCATTCAAAAATAACCGTCAATGCATTTATCAATAGGCTGAAGTGTTTCCTCAGATGTTATCAAGGGGATGATGTTCTTAATTACAGGCCCCCTATGGCGCATGCAGTCGTGCATTGTCTTGGCTAAGGGGGGGGGGGGGGTCGACCGTTGGATTTCAAATTTGAATGATGCAGCCAACCCGAGTTCAGCGGGCCCAGCGGACCGTAGCGGACTCTCTCCAGGCCAGCAACCTACTGCCCTGCTTTCCCTTACAACTCTTACTATGGAGTTTTCAACCATTTCTTAAACAGAACCGCGTCAATGGATAAAAAAAGACCAGCTAAGAAAATAAATTGCCAAAAACCAAGGCACAGCCAGGGCTCCACACTACAAACTATTCCGAACTTGCGAAGATCTACAGATTCACGGGTTTAAGTGAAAAACCTGAGATTTAGAAACCCACCTATCTCAGACTTACATAGACTGGACAGTGCCCAGTCTATTTAAGTATAAGATATGAATTGTTTTGACACTATGCTTAGTCATACTAAGTATTTCATTGAATTCCTGTTGAGCCCGTCCTTTACTCACTAAATCACAAAAGATATCGCTTTTATGGTGGTTATGTCAGACATTTCCAAGAAAGTCATCCAAAATCATTCTAAATGGGAATACCCAAGCAATGACGACGCAGGCATTCTACGGAGCACGTGACAATTTTAAATGTCCAAACGCCGCCTGCAGTGCACGTGGTGCCCGCCCAACCAATAACAACATGTTTTTAATACATAACTTATACGTGTCAGCTAGCTAACTAACTCGCGCAACATGAGAATTCATATAATATAGGTAGAACTGATATTTACCTGTAATTTGGCACTGCTTGGACAGTTTTCTCTTCCTGGACTGTCGCACCGGTGGGGCGGCAACTTCAGTTTCGTCTGATGATTCAGTCTTCGAATTGGACTCGACAACAGTTTGTTCCATCGCAGTACTGGTTGTTAGAAGGTCAAGGAAAAGGTTGGTCAGTCCCAGGTTTGCCATCTTGTAGGCCACAGGTACATCATCCTCTTCAGTCATCTTGACCCACGTGAATTTGCCGGTGATGGGTTGTTCTGTTTGGAAGTTGAAGTTCCATGAGCGATTATTCTCGCTCTCAATCCTTGCCAGTTCGGACACCAGCGACTTTTTCACCTCGTTGTGATCTATTGGCCCAAACAGCGCCCTACACACAGCCCTGGTGGGCTGGATGTTCTTGGTACGAATACCCAACATGGTAAACAAAAACAAGCGGACGGATAATGTAAAATCTCTCCTGTCACACAATCTCTCCTGTCACGATCTCGACGTCGTAGGTTATGCTGAAAACGCAGCGTGCACGACGTTTTGTACGCTGCGAAGCCTGTGAACAGCCAATCAGAATGCTTCATGCACCAGCGCCCACATACATCAACAGCTCTCCTATCTGATTGGTCAAAAGTTGGGGTAAGGCTGTCCTGCATAAATTATGCAAATTAAGATCATGCCCGGGCCCATTTTTGCTTGAATGCGCCATTGTAAACACAGCCTACTACGCTACTATGAGATGTTTGCGTACGGCTGGATCAAGCCTGAACTTCCCGCTCTTTTTCTACAACTGATTCAGGATCCAAGGATTGTGTTGGAGGGGGTTGCTAGGACACACGCATCTGCAACCAACCTGTCCTATCCTGCAGCCTTATTACGCTGTGTAATGTGTAATGTAATTGAGAATCATGTTTCACATGTTTTTCACTGCATGTTATTGTATGCTGATCAGAGTGCAGCTCTAGGATCTAAAAATAGTCCAGCACTCAAAACCTGGATCTGTCAGTGCATGTTATGTCAAGTTACGCTTGTGAACTTGTGAAAGTAGCATGAACCCATGTGAGGTGTTTCAACCCTAACATGTGTGGAATGGGGTCTTTTCTGTGACCCACTTTCGATGAACTCGTGTAAATTCCAACTCAATTAAAAGGGGTGATCGGCGTTATGAGTTAACCGCGATTTTTACAATGCTGTTTTTTTGCTCATCCAACAACAAACCTTGCGATCAGTTCATTCACTGCAGAAAGCTGAGTCAGGATCAGTTGTATTTTCAATTACAAAAATGATGGCAATAAATACATTAATAGTCCACTAAGCCATGATGGGCCAGTGTCATTCGAGGGCACGAAAGTAAAGTGTGTTAATATATTGAAAATACATTGTAAAATGCAGATGATTCCAAGTGGTGCTTTTGATCTTGCATTGTAATTGACTTGATTGCTACTTACTTTTTTGGCGCGAAATTACTTGGGCGCTTGTTGACACCAGTTCAGACTGATTTCTTACAAGACAGTAGTGTGGCTTTAAGGCGGGAATAGTTTTGTTTTAGTGCCAATTTTGTGAATAGCGCAATTCAGGCCATTACATGTCTTTAATATCAACATAATTCAGGTGGCTTAGAACTTAGTTACTATCATATAAACTAACTTGGGTCTATGCAAGGCGCCAATAGAATGTTTACAAACAGATGCCATGGTACCACGGTGAATGGGGGGGGGGGGCATTGTTTAATTGCGTAATTAACACATTTTGCATTGTTAGTGGCCATCATCTGGTAGCCTAGATATTATGTAATTCAAACAATTAGACTCAGCTATAATTGTCACACCTGCGAGGTTTATACTTATTTCTTAATTATTTAATGATTAAGTAAACATTCTAAAATGGAAAATTACGTAACTGACTTGGCATATGTGTTGTGTGGACATGACACTCTCGGAGACTCAAAAGTCAAAACCTTTGCATTCTTAAGATTGGAGTTACTGACATTTGGACAAAGAAAACCACACTGACCACTGGGCAGTCTGAAGTTTCAACGAGTGTATCAAATTTGGTCCTGATGATCCGTGGCTCCAAGACAGAGCTTCTTTGATTTTTTTTTGCGCGCGTTTTTCACTGAACTGCGGCAAGTTCATAGGAGCAACAGGGATGCAGCGGTTGTCGCCGGTTGATGATGTGAGCAGATATCATAGCAGTGGTCAGTGTGTGGTCAGCTGGGGCTAAGCACTGACCTCAGGATGGTCACAATTTCATGCAGTTGTAGATGAAAGCCAAAAAAGTGGCGGGAAAGTCTAGAGACAAGTTCTGCTTTGTCTTTCTTAATCCTGAAGACTGGCCAACTACAGGGGTTCATGTCTTTGATTTCGTGGTTCCCAAAAAAGGTCCCCAGTGTGGGAAAGGGGCCCTAATAAGATCCCCATGACACCTATATGTCCTCCAGAATGAAACGGGAGTCCTTGAAAGGGCAATGGGCCCCGAAAGGTCAGGGTGATCCCCTCTCGATCCCCGCACCTTGCCTGACCCCTGAGGTCACCAATGCAGTGCATTTTGCTGCCCTAATGACCCCTCTTTCGAATACCCCTCTTCTTAATTTCCAAAAATGCTCCCTTGGTGCCCCAGTGGCGCATTTGTAGTGGTCCATTGGCGGAATGCTTTTGCTTTATTGAATATTTGAGTAAAAGTTTAGAAAGGCGTCCATGTGGATCATATCACCTTTGTAAGGCATCTTCAGAATACAGGCATCACAAACTTGCCAACTCATTTCATTCTACACTTACATTTAAACATAACAAGCAAACAATTTCACTGACCTCGATGACCCTGCCAATGTACTGTGATCACTTGTACTCTCAAACGAGGTACATAATTGTCCCATTTATTTTGGTTTAATTGAAATCTATCAAGTAGAACTAATTTTGTTTTCTTTGATCATCTCATTAAAGTCATCACTGGTCCCATAATTGAAAACTTCTCATTTCTAATACGTTCCTTCAGTCTAAACCCGTTATAGTCAAAATCCTTGCCACTTCGATTAGCATTCTACCCAAAGAATATAAATGTGTAACATGGTGTGGACTCCAAGCCTAATCATATCATCACTTCAGACTGTTTTTTTACTTGCTTTAGACACTCTCAACAGCCCTAATTTTACTACCAATACTATTTGCAGACATCCATGGCCTAATTTTCTTCGGATAAACAGATCCTTCCGCTTATGTAAATTGACCGCACAAAAGTTTGGGCAAGTTTTAGAGCCTGGAACTTGACAGCAGGATAACAATAGATCTTCGGACCATTATGCAACTTACAATGAATGGTCATAATGACCTCTCTTGTTATATATTTCTAACACTTTGTCACGTTATGCGTGGATTTGTCAGTTGGATAATTCCGGTCTTACAGACAAGCTGTGATCTGCCAATGACCAAATCGCCTGTTCAGGCCAGGGTGTCAGTCAGAACAATCTATCCATTTTCATTATGCGAGCATATGGCCAGGGCTCTCTGACCACTGGTTATTTTCCCCCTCTAGCCTGAGGGCATGATAAATTTAACATGGTTCATGTAGTTAATGTGTAACATGTCATCATGGCCATGTCTCAAGGGTGTTGTGTTGTTTATGCATGTGTTATTATCACCCCTGATCTTCGGTATCATATTACTTCTAACCCACACGCTGTCATTTATTTATCTGTCTACGTGGTTTGCAACTTGTTGAGCTAACTTTCATACGTATTTCTAGCAGATGTTTCACTGTTATTTTCAGACTAACATGAAGTTCTGGGTTGAGAAAATGTCAATTACAATGGTTGTTCGGGGCATGATCGACTCCATGTTCAGGACGCATCAGGAAGCATCATGCAGCACCATTTCTTGTACATAATTTTCGTATCATTTGCAGTAAAATTTTGGCCCAATGGTCAAGTTTTGGCTAACTCGAGTAGTTACCGTAGAAACCTTGGCCAACATCTACTCATCAAAGTGAATTCAAATTTTAGTGTTCCCTCTTGGTCTTATTTCCAGAAACAAACCTCATATACTAGAAGCTTGGATAACTAGAAATAGAAGTATAGGTGGCGCCACTGGTAAATCACAGCGCCTTGTGTTATGCCAATCCCAGTGTGCATGAATTTAAACTTGGTGACAATGGTGAGCACACGGCACATGCGCGATGAGATTGAATTATAAGACTCAGGGCTGGTGCTGTTTACATTTTGCTGGGATTACTGTTTGATCACGGCCAAATGTACGAGACTCACAAGAGACAAGTGGCGCCATCTATAAGGACGCTGGAGATGACGTCTTAAAACGTAAGCTGAGACGCTGCAAGCGAGGACAGTCTGCTGAAATCAGTTGTGTGGAGGTTGGACTAAAGAAGGGCTCCTGGATGTCTTTGAGGGGTCCAAGACCCCCTTTTGTCAGAGAGCACGTCCTGGCAGTTGTATGCACCTGTGGGGATGCCCCCTTCTCCAAGACACCTGTTGCCTTTTTCATGGCCACTTTTGTCTCGTGCCAAACTGAGAGTAATCCAGCATGGCTAATGTGACCTTAGATGTTGCTAATGTCCGAACTGACCATCCTCTGAGGACAATCTATCACATATTTATCGGACGTGTGCATTGCCATGCATGAATGTTATTAAACCACAAGAAACACATGCATTGATTACATCTTTCTTTCCCTTGATTCCCTACCCCTTTCCTCTTCATCTTTCAATTGAAGTTAAATCATGGGGAAATACATTCATGCATTTTTCATGCTCAACACACATGCATTCTTGCTTCTCTCATTCATGTCATTGTACTGCAAAATATGAGCGGGAATTATGAAAGCATTTCAAGGGCTTTTCAAAATCGACTTTGTATGCATGTCCTGGGACAAGATGACGTATAGAGGAACAGATGCATGTCGATTTCCATGGCAACCATACATAAGCCAAGATGACGAGGCATGCAAGTGTCCTTGGCTATGTACTTGTTATGCTAATGCATTGTTATGCCAATGTACTTGTGATGCTTTGTACTTGTAATGGAAATATACTTGTTATGGCAGCAGTGCCTGCATGATGGACAGGGTATTATACTGGGGTGACCTGATCTGGGCCCTGATCCGGGCTATTTGCTGAATTCTGATCCTTGCTTCTGATGTCAAGGTCCTGTCCCCCACGAGGACCTTACGAGGGCACTTGAAAAAGGTCATCTGCGAACTCCCGTGTGTAATCCTCACATACTAGTGCCACGATGTGCAGTGCATGGTACCAAGGTCATCCAAGACATTCCCAAGAATACCATCTTATGTACCCAGAACCCCTTGCACTATAATCCTATAGAAGGTCTTTGTACACTGCTTAGATCTGTTTGTTTACTTCATACACTCGGGCCTGTTTTTGCTGAGTAAGATGTTTTAAGGAAAACCTTGTACAATACCTCCCAAGAAGTTGCACAATGTTTACGTCACGTGACCAAGCATGTAATGCCTGACAAGCATGATCTTCAAATCATGTGAGTTGTCATGTGACTCAAAACATAGCTCATGTGAGCTAATAACTGTTGATGGAAAGTTCAAAAAGGAGACAAAAACAACACGACAGATAGGGAAATAGATTGTACAGTCACTAATACATCACATAAAGTATGTACTTTCGAGTGCTGTCACTTTCTTTCCCTCTTATTCCCACGCCTTGAAGTATGCCTCATATGTGCCCTCATGACTCCAATGCAATTCCATTCCATCTTTGAGACCAATGATTGTTGTACAATAGCTAAACTAGAGATTTATCATATATGTCACTTGGCGAAGAGTTATCATAATGAGTGAATTAAAAAAATACTTCGCGAAGAGTTATCATAGTGAGTGAATTAAAAAATCAGTTCTCAGACCCTGCAATGACCATCTCCAGAGATGCTGGTTCTCGTAGTGGATGCAACAACGTTGGCATGAAGTGATATTGGTGGCATCCTCATCAGCATCAAAGGCACCTCTTCCAAGACATCTCAAGATGCTAAGAAGACAAGGAGGTGAGATGACACGATTCACCTGTCTGTTGGCTCAGGGCTGCTTAATGGACAGTGCGTGCTGGAAATGGTCAGCCATCTTGAGGTCAACAAAGCATTGCTATCGCTCTTGTTTGTAGACTCACTTGATGCTCCGCCATGATAGCTAACACACTGCAATCTCCAGCATAATGTGAATAAATCAAAGGCAAGAGACGCCCCAAGGGCAAGGTCAGGGCTCATGCAAAGAAAATGCACAGACAGGAACCTGAGATCAGCTGAGGACAACGTTGGTCACTTGTAATGGTCAATAGGATTCTGCACGTGCTCTGGCTTAGCATCACACGACAGCACCACGACGCCCTCTTTGGGTGAATGCTGACATCGATCACATTTCACTTGTCACCTCAAAAGTATATTGACAACCTCCTTAGAGTCACATTTCAAGTTTGCATATGACAGAATCGCGGATTTGCATCTGACTAGCCTGTCAGCTCCTCATTGTCCAACATCTGAAGCTTTCTTTGCGTCAAGGATCTCAAGTTAAAGATGCATGTTCTATGCATGCATTGAGTAATATTAGGCTCATGGGTGATTTCAATGTTTTGACTACCTGTTAACCTTATATGGATTACTTTGAATGCACCTTCAAGGTTTGTAGGACTCCAAAACAAGACGAAATGTTTCAGCAACACTAGTTAACATATCAGAACCAAACTGCATGGACTTCCAACCCAAGTGTATTTTTTATCATGGTCTTGTGGACAAAACGACGTTTTACACCTGAGATGCAGAGCCATTCTTTGATGGAAATTCTCATTGTGTGGCAGAAAAAAGCTGGCTGTTGGAAACATTTGAGGGCAAAGTATTTTTCGATAACTGAAATGAAATGGGGTAGAAAAATTGGTTGAAAAAACATTTTCCTCCGTGGGTGGTAGGGTATATTTTTTAAGAAGGCAACAAAAGCTCAACATGACCTTGTGGTCAAATGAGGATATCCATGGACAGTGGTCACATTGGTCATT
This sequence comes from Alitta virens, assembly GCA_932294295.1. Classification (NCBI taxonomy): domain Eukaryota; kingdom Metazoa; phylum Annelida; class Polychaeta; order Phyllodocida; family Nereididae; genus Alitta; species Alitta virens. The sequence continues at coordinate 54,246,957 of OW028573.1, forward strand.
GCTGAGTGCCTTATTAGCTGTGTGGATAGCCATGGAGAGGTCATAGAAATAGGATAGGAGGGATTGTGGACTCCTAACAAGGCTCCTCCAAAAGACCACCAAAGGGCCACCAAAAGACCCCAATGGAGCACCAATGGTTCCATTGACAGACTCCTTTAATGGAAGTTTCTGTATTCGCCGACAAAAGACCAATATAGAGCCAATATAGGGCCAATGTAAGGCCAATGTGAGGCCAATGTGAGGCTAATGTAGGATGGATCAAAGGTGCTGAGCGGATCTTCAGGGGCGTTTGGGAGAGAGCCAAGCGGTCAACTGGGGTGATGGTCATTCATGGTCACATTCATGGTCATTCATGACCCTCATAAACACATTAGGGGGCTCTTGGATTGCATTGGATGCCAATAATCTTGAAATGCTTGGTGCCAAAAGAAAGAGTCTTGGCATCCTGATGAGACATGAACCACCCCATGTCACCATGGCACTTGTTAACATGTTAACATGTCAGCTGTATATCTGTTCCCAATCCATGACACCAGATGACCTTCCACAAATGATGGCCAAATTGTTGAATGCCACACCATGAAATTTGACCTTAATTAAAGTCCTCTCTGATCTTCAACCAGGAAGCTGTCCTCTTTGACCTTGAACCAGGATGCTGCAGTAGTGCTACAATGTATCGTATTATGTATGGATTATTCTTGTAAAGTGATTCTGGAACCTTTGAACTGTTACTTTCACCCTATAATCTCTTTATTATAAGACCCTGCTATCACTTCAGAAGATTGAACTTGACCCATGCCTACATGTGTCAACTATCCAAGTGGAGTTTTTGTCGATTTTCTGATGTTTTTGCAGTTAATTCTGTTTGCTGGGAAAACTCATCGATGTCAAATTAATGTGATTGATGGAACGGCAAGAGTTCAGTCAGTTCACAGGTCAGTCCATCTTCCAAGTGCATTAGATGTTACCTTTTCATCTCCCAGCAAACACTTAGCCATCTTCAAAAAAGATTATGCTGATTCTCCTCTCCGCCTACTGTTTAGTTAGCATAGAAATTGATCTTCTTCAACGAGGGCCTGTGACCCTCTGATTAAATGGACTTCTCTCACCACAAGATGGGGACTTGGCAGACAGTCTGATGTATGCTGATGACACCGCCCTGGCTCCTCTACTTATATTCTGTTTTAATCAAGCTAATGTCATGTCTAGTTTAGGCTACTTGCGGCCACTAGATGCTGCTGATCCCGACACTTTGAAGTGACCACTGGCTAGCCAGAGTGACCATAAGTCACCATCAACTTACGCAGCCAGTCACCACCTCCTCTTTGAGTCGCCGGCCATTACTGGACAATGGTCAATGGCTTTCTTTGCAATCGACTCCCAGTGAGGACAATTTTGTAGCCGCGGGCTCCCTCCCCATTCGCTCCTTGTTCCTCAACTTGCATTTTCGCTGATCACAATTTACATTTTATTCAATTAGCCCCACCCCTTGCCCCGATTGTCCTCAGAACACATTTGCCGCTTTCAACCCGCTTAAAAAGCTCTTTCAGCGAATCAATTTTTTCTATTATCATACAATATGCATTTTACAACCCCCCAATAAATTGCTGGATCTCAGTGTATTCTTTGATCAGGCTCGCTCTAAGTACCATGCGGTGACTAAATTGAAAAGCTTTCTTATAAATTAGAGGACTAATGTATTTAGGAAAAAATACCAGGAATTCTCAATGAGCTTTTTGCATTAGTTAGCATGAGAGGATGTGTCCTTTTTGTGTCTGAAATAGATTGCCAGTTAAACAGCGGTGTGTGGATGATCAAAGACTTGACCAGACGATGCGTTATGCAAGGTCAATGCCTGTGGCTAGTCTAGTAACATTTAAAGCAATATTTAGTGGTGTCCACACCACGAATGACACGAAGAAGGCCCTGGAAAGCTTAATAAACTGTTAGTTTTTACGATGCAGAAACTGGAAGTCGTGGCAGGTGCCAGTTTTCACGCTTGCTCTGGCTTTTACTACAGTCTGTCGTGACACGGTCGTTTTGCTCTTTAACACCGCCCTAGCACGGTGTAGACTGTCGTATGCTTCGAACTGGTCTACAAACGCTTCGCTCGCGCCCCATAACACAGCTTCCGCACGCTATGCGACCATGTTTCAAAGATTGTGGCGAGGAAAGACACTCTAGCACCACGTAATGCGATATTTCCAGTGGAATACTGCATAATGACACGCTCTTTCTGGTGCAACTGACGGCCATTGTTACCCAACAGGTTCATTCCAGGTGGAACTACATGCCAACCCCCAGTGCCCTTTGATGCCATTGCTGCCATTGCTGCCTTTGGACACAGATCAGTGTCCTCAACAACTTAGATCACAAGCTTCTGCCTTCTCAATGTCACTCCTCAGAGCACCGTGGTGACCTCTTAATACCGAGAAGAAAAAGCCCTGTTTTATTCTCACGTCGTTTAAAGAATCCACCATTATTATTCAATAGAGTTATTACAATAGAGGTAAAATTGCATTCTGTAAGTCCAAATTGTGTTACAATATCCTTAAATCTCGAGTCTTTGGAGAGCAAAATTACTTTAAATTAGAGGTCAATTCGTATGCTTATGCACAATGCATGTAGACTGTTGTACAAGTATCTAAAATGTGCAATGCATTCATGTTCTGTGGCATTACAATGTACACAGAGGGAGTCCAAAAAGTGGCACATTTACACATGTGCCAAAATGTACCACATATACATTTGTGGAATCACTGAAGCCTCACTATAGTGTTTTTCAGCCACGACTCTCGCTCATAGTACTACTACATCGAAAACAGAGTAGCGTCGCGTGTAAAATATAGGACGAAGTACAGCCTCAAATGGTTAACTGTTGTCTCATGTTTTTGTTTCGGTCATGGTCTATAAATAGATACTCATGTTCATCCAGGGTCGCGCATGTAGGCTGACATGCTTCTCCATGCAGCATGGAATGAACACAAACATTAGAACATGCCTAGTTCCTGATCACGTGTTCATGGCTCTGCGTAACTTGTGCCAGCGAGAGTCCTGGCTGAAAAACACAAGTGGGGCTTCAGTGATTCCACAAATGTATGTGGCACATTTTGGCACATTTATTTCCAATCACTAAGCTGCTCTTTAACTCCACCAAACCTGTTGACATTATGTGAAATGAGTCAGATCACAGCAGGCACGGTCGTTGCACACGACAGAGATGAATATGTTTTTATTTGACTGTAACAACTTATTTTAACTTTCTCAAGTCATGTTGATGCATAAAGTGGACAACAATGAAGTCTTTTGAGAGTGACATCTGCTGAACTGTGGTCGATCCTAAGGTTACTTGGGAGAAGTGACTGCCCATAATACACCCATATTTTGATTCTGTCTGAGTCTGTCTGTTGGCTTATCTCTGCCTGTCCAGCCATTCTCCAGTCTCTCTTGCCTGGATCTTTCTGTCAAAGACACCATTGTTCTTGTGACTTTTTTTTCCAGATTTTTTTTCTCATATTCTGCGCGTGTTTGTTGCCAGGGAAACGGGTCTATGCCTGCAGAGAAGATCCAAGATAGCTGCTCGTGTAGTCTGCTAGCTGCGTTTACAGTACTTCACCAACAACAGGACACATTATGAAGAATTGCCCCATTTTTCTTGTTATTACTCCAAGCCACACCCCTTTTGACTCTTACATGAAATTTATTGCAACTTATCTACAGTTATTGGTGACACACAATGGGGACTTTGTAAAGCTTTGCCCAGAAGTAAGGGGTTTGCTTTGGGGTTAATGGGCATAAGAGATCAGGGGAGCCATAGTAAAAGTGGACTACATGCAGTGAAGGGGGCAGCAATGTTATTCAATGCACTTACTGCAGTTGTTTACAAAATAAGGTTATTGGACAATATTGGTATTTGCTTAATATTAAGTGTGCAAGCAAATTGTTTAACTGTATGATTTGAAAGTTACATGAGACTATTATTCTGCCATATTTTACGCCATATTACTGCAGATGAAGTCATAGCACATAGGGCCACATCATGAGTGAAGACCTCCTGGCTGAAGACCTCCTGGCTGTGCTTAATTTTCGTGGGAATCTGGGAAGATGCCTCAATCCTGGTCTTGCCTCTTTGCATTGGACACAAAACAGAATGCCATCAGGGTTTTCATCTCTTAAAAGGTAGGCAAAAATAAAAATAAAAAAAGCAGAAAAAAAGAATTACAGAGGGGACTGATGTAGTGAGGACAGGTCAAGAGGAGGAACAAGGTTGAATACATTCTAATTATGGCCCTGAACACTCGGCAATGAAAAATGAGAAAAAGTTGGTTGAGCCAGTTCAGCAATGCCATTGGAAAACAGCATGATCTGAACTTAATAAGATGTCAGACCAGGAGCCAGAGGCTGAGGGGGTTACCTTTCCGCCCCTCTGCACACACACCCTAACACCTTTTCACCCGAACCTTTTTACCCCACCCAAATGGAAGCCCAACATGCAGGCAAAAGGTAATAAGGTTGCTTTGAAGCAGAGAGCATCCCCATTAAAGGTCACAATGTTTTGTTGGATCAAGCTCTGATGGAAGGAAACAGGTCTTTGTGGGGGCTGGGGAGGTCAGGGAAAAGTGAAACACTGGCCATGGCTGTGAAATTTAGGTAATTTCTGATGAATTGATCAAAGCTAGCTTGTTCTCCCATAATGGGCTTAGGTTCTTCAGCGTCATTAAGCCAGGGCAAGATTGAGGAGCCACGCACGCTGGGCAAGTGGACGCTTGACCAAAAGGGATGACCATAACTCTTAGGACTGCTGACATGGCATAAACATTGATGGTAGAAGCAGGGTGACTACAATTGGGTCCCACTTTTGCCCCCTGACCGTGTGCCCTGTTTAATAAGCATGCTGGGAGCCGAGCAAATGGAGCCATCAATCCCTGGGCCATTGTAGTGACCAGTAGTGGGCAGTGGTCAAGCTATGGACAAGCCATGTGGCCAATCATCAGTTCTTCTGTTCTTTTTCATACAGACGTCTAGCATAGCCTAGGGGTGCATTGCACTGCACGACACTGTAAGAAAAATGGACAAAAATGACCAGGCCCTCCCTCCTGATAAACGCATGGACCTACACTGTGCAATTATTGAACACCAATGCCTCTGTCATCACTCATTGGAAGGGGAGGGATGCATTTTTCCCTCCATTTGTAGATTTTGTATGTGCTGTGTGTCAGTGCTTAGCGTTACAAACTGCAAAAGATAGCAATTCCTTTGGTTGTTTGCTCAGTGACGTTGGGCACCAGGAACATGTTAAAATACTATATAGTTGTGGCCCTCACAATTAGTTTAATGTTACACACGTACGGAAACATAATTTTTGTTAACTGGACCACCATGGCGTTTTGACCTTACGCAAGGGGTGATTTCAGCCTTTCACTTTTTTTTTTGCAGCAATAAATTTCTCTTGACATCAGGAGCCTAACGAGGCAAAACGTGTTTCTGAGAATGCAAGAAAGTTGGTCAGCTGGCAAACTTAGCATTGTTTACAACCAATCTTTTTGCTTTCTTGACAACTTAGGGATACGAGACGTATAAAAAAAATCTCAATTTATCATCACGTGCCTACGAAATAATCAGCAGTACACATAAACATCTCTCAGGCCACATAATGATCCAGTTGGAGAGTGGTAACATGTTGCAGGTCGTTAAGTTACTGAACTACCAATTAATGTAATTTTTCCATTATTACCACACAAGTGCACACTGAGACCATGACCCAACCAATAATTAGTGCGTGGAATTACCTATTTTCTTCGTGGGACGTCTACAATTTGAGTATTAACTTGGTAGCTTGATTATGAGTAAACTATTTGCACCTTGCAATGTTAGAAACCAAGTAAATTGCAGATCTTATAGGTCCCTATAAATTGTCCAAAATTTCCCACGAATGGGTCCTCCTATAGTGCTTTTCCAATTATAACGGGCCCACTTGATGTTGACGGAGTGATTGGCTTCATCAGTCTCGATTAGCCAATAAAGAAGCAGAGGGTAATATGTGATGCAACAGTTACAGGGGTGAGAGAGTGGCTGACAAGTGATGGGGTAGATGCCTCATGGGGTTGCATTGTGACCATAAGGGGTTCATGGGGCCCTTTTGGGGGTTCTTTCTGGTGCCCCGCTCACCACGGGGTTAGCAAAAGAACACCTTTTTGGATCTCCTTACCACAATATGCGGCGTGTCAACCCCAAACTGCGTCCCTTGTGTTATTACGAAAACGTAACCAAGTGCCAAGACGCTACGACTGTTACGTCACTAGGGTAACCGTGACGTCATTTTGACGTAACACTCTTGTAGGTCCTTCTCACCCCTCCACCCTATTTCATTGGCCTTTCTTACTACTAGCGTCCTTTGCTATATAAAATTGCTTCAAATCAATGAGATGGATCAAGCTGTGACTCTGCTTTTGTGCAACACATTTCTCAGGTGTTGGACCATTTACCTTACTATTAGCCTTGCTAGGGTCGTTGGCTTCCTGTTGCTCAACATTTCCACACTGAATAAAATGACACCTTTATAGTGTCAGAATTTTATGGCTGGTTTTAAGAGACAATGTCCAGAGCAGCCTGGAGTAGAGTTGGTGGTGTGCACTGTTACTCACAAGTGATTTCAATTGCAATCTTGGTTTGGCTTTCTCACCTTCCAGGCGACTGCTTTGCTTTCACACCACTTACTGCCAATTTAATCAAACCTGACCAAAGAAGACCTTGCGAGAAAATATTTGTGAACGGCTCCTTCTTTGTGGCCTGCTCCTCAAAGGTAGTGTTGACAAAGGTTAAGGTTTCCACTACTCTCATCATTGAAAGTGAATGAGACTGTGGTCAGTGGTCAGTGTGGACTAAGCAATCAAAGGAACAACATATGCTGTAGTAGTGCATATTTAGATTCTGCACAATGTATTACAATAGTATTAGGTAACTTCCAATTCCAGAGTAGGCCTTTCGGTGCGTGACAATGGGCAAATCCAAAAACACTTGACCAGTCTGCAAGATCTTCATTAAGTCGAAAGTGGCCTTTAAGGATACTTAAGAAAACACTTCTTTGTCCTAATTGTGGACTTATATCGAGTACTACTTCCAAGGTCCTGGATGTAATCTTTACAGTTCACGTTATTGTGTGCACGATCCTGATTAAGACAGGCCAATTATTAACTCATTCCCTGGTATGTATAACATGGTAAGCATTATAGTCACTAATGGAATGTCATGTTGTGCATTTTAGGATGAATACAAATGTTATTCTTTACTTCAAAGGATTCGGCTAAAAGTGGCAGCAAAGATTTATACCAGGAAATGTGACCTTGACACAGGATGACCTTTCACTTTTTGCAAAATGCATTTGCAAGAATGACCATTGACCAATTGATACATTCTATAATGGAAGCTATGCATGCACTTCCTGGCTAACCCTGGCCTGGATATGAGGTTAATTCTTGCCAGATCTAAGGCATAAAACGTCCCATAGAATGCATCAAATGAGAGACATGCATTGCATTGTGTCTGGGGACAGGTGAGCTGGACAAGGTGTGAAGAGAAGATCTTTGGGAGAAAGGGGTCGTGCATTTTGACAGGTGGATGAGTGAATTATGTGGCTTGAGATGAGGGGAGTGGTCCCTGGCCTCAGCTAACCCTTCTGCTCGGCCATTGCTCTGACCACTGTCTATCCCTCATGGTCAAAAGCTGTCAGGATCGGTGGTTCTTCCTTGTAATTACTGCACAGCATCTTTAAAATCTTGATTGTTCATTTGTCAAAAGGGATCTGGACTTGGTGCACTGTTATCAGACTCTCCAAACTGTGAGTGCAAATGGCCGAGTGTGCTGACAAGTACTCCGCTGCCTTCTCATCAGCACTGGGCCCTGATTAACAACCAGATAAGCGACTGGTAAATGACTTAGGCGCTAGACAAATGACTGTAATGTGCATAGTCACTGGTACTCAGTGATCTGTTGTTTCTTGTCAGAGCATGTGCAATGGACTGACATGACATTTGGGCCATTTTCCCTGTCTCCCAATTACTCTCCTCTCTGATAAATGCTCGTTAAGGCTTACAAGTGTACATGCATTCAACAATTTATGTGAGACCAGCTGATGGCAACTAATGGTGCGTTGCCCATAACAGCACAGGTTCAAGGCGTCATGCTGCAGAATTCATTAGTAACAAGTTATCAGTCGGTGATGAAAGTCTATGAAAGTGCAAATCTGTGTGAAGCAGACATGAACATCACTTGCACAGCATCAAAGGCAGTGAGCAAGCAGACACACTATGAGCCTTTGTTTGTAAACCTTTGCTTCAAGTGTGGTCCAGTCAGTCTGGGGTGGTGGCCCAGCAGGCCACTTCTCAGCATCTTTGTGATGTCCAGTCATTGACCACTATCCATAAACACCTAGACAAAAGTAGACAATACTGTGACAATAGCTGCTTGTAGAATCTGCAAAGAGGAACCTGTATTGGACTTGTGTCTCACCTGTGGCCACTTTGATTTGGGGATCATTAAGACAATGCCTGAAATTGAATACAGCTCATGTGCATCCGTGTGATGGATGATATTGAAATCACCATCAAAGACAAGAGGGCAGCCTCCCACTGATGAGGTTCTTTTGTGTCCCTTTTGTAGTTGTACAACATTCATTTGCCTCACACATACATTGTACGCGTGCACAGTTGGGTGGCCAAATTGTATGGCATGGATCTGCAGCTTATGGTAACTGAATGCCCTAAGACTACTTTTGCAGGATTAAGTGTGCTTAGATTCCTTATTTTGGGGCTTAATTCCTTTCCTTATGCAAGTCTTAAGGCTTTGCACGCAGATCTTTTGGCATTAATTGGTGCTAGGACTGTCAGAATAGTCACTTCTTGTCCATTCATGACATTCAAACTCAGCTACCTGCCTTTCAGTAATACAAAACATTCTCTGTCACAGCAGGGTGTTGGAGCACCTATTCTCCAAGGTCCAGGGGGTGTCTATGAATTTACATGTTCTTCCATCTTGGCTTGGGTGTATGAATTAACATGCAGCGTCCCTAAGTTGAATAACACGGCGATTGCTACAGAGAGTATCAGTGTTCCTGGCGTTGTTTGTGTGTTGTGCTGGGAATCATATTGCTGGAATCAGTGACATGGACACTGCGTGCCTCTCGTCCATATGCAAACAACTGTATCAGATGCATCAGTCTTCAGACATTGTGAGAGTCACAGTCCCTGACAAAACAGTGCAGGGTTTCTCTGACATATATTACAGTGCCTGGATAACTTCATGGGATTTCAAAAATGACACAGCTATCCCCTTACTGCTAAGTTGATAATATTCTTACTACTTGATATTTTCAATTAGCTCAGTTCTTGCATCGTCTAGCTTTTTCACTTAAGGGGTCCATGCGTTTCCCAGGTTCATCATTTCAATTACCCCAACTAAATTTTCTGCGCATCAACATTCAAAGAGGCAAGTAGCTGGAGAGCTATGAAGCATGCATAAAGAAGTACCGTGGTTATAACAACTTTAACAGGCACAAGGGAACACAGGGCCTATTATGCTATTAGAGTCAAGGGACATCATCTTTTCTGCTTAGTGTCTTCAAAGTGGCAAACGTTTGAAGTATGTGAGGGTGGAAAGGGGCAATGGAGCTAAAACAAACTGATCAAGTAATGAGTGCAATTACTGCCGCTGTATTAAGGCCTTTGTTAATTAAAAAGAGGAGAGTGCAGTTTAAGGACAGGACCACCAACCGGACATTACACAATGAGCAATTCTGAGGGTAGCATGATTTCGGCACCCTGTGATCTAACCCCTCATAGGGTAAGTATTGTCTCCCCATCTCCCTCGACACTTTTGTCTCAATCATCTCATTGCTGTTGTTGATGTATCAAAAGAAATGTTACTAAGCAACCGATCAGCTGGAATGATTTGCTCTTTGTCGTTCTGCTTGTTGCTCTAATGCTTTTATGAAGTCCATTACGTTACCTGCTGTCTTTTGACAATCATTGAAGGCAACTTTATTGTCAAGCTCTTATAGCCATGCACTTTGAAGCTATTTTGGCCGAGCAAGAGCAAATGCATCACGTCAAGGACTTGATCACGTCTTTTAGTCAAAAGTGCTAAAGAAACAATACTATAAGGAAGGCTGTTGGCTCCTTGGAAGAAAAAAACCCACACTACACAACTAGAATCTATATTGTAGAGTCCTTATTCTCCTCAGGAAATTGCGATTTATTCATGCAAGGGTAGATCGAATCTAATGTTGTCAATTTTGTATTACGCGGCAACACGATTGAACAAATTAGAAGACTTTTGTACAAATTAGAAGACAGTGCAAATTAAAATTTATCACTGCAATCTGTTTATATAACGACCTTAATTGGCGAGAAGACTTTCATTTAAGCTTATTGCTGATGCTAATTCCATTACTAGCTTTCACTAGAGCTTAGTGATTGTCTATCGATACTTTTAACTTCCTCTTTTGTAGTTGGCAGGGATTAATCTACTCTTTGTCGTTCTTGGCTAATTTATGCGTCAGACTAATTGTGCAATCCTTTGCAGATTCAAAACAAAGCTGGTGGCCTGGCGCCTTCTGTGATCAGGAGAAATTTCCATTTCAGTAAAAGACCTCTCTAATTAACTGGACGTTACCTTACTGTCATTCTAATGAAATGTTTACTTATACCTCTTTGTTTTGGGTCACGGAGAACATCTAAGAGAAATCCTGCATGTCAACAAGATGGGGGGATTGGTCCACCCCAAAAGGGTATGATTACCCCAAACACAATTGTCTTGTATATGGGGACACCGTGCAATTAATGCCCTCCCCAGGGTGCTTAAGCCCACCTAACATATTCACCAACTTTGAAGTAGTAATAATTCGCTGTGAGACAACTCCCTTCTTTATATTCATAGCATTTCTAATGTTCGTGTGTTTCCGGAATAATCGCCCTTTGATATGTGAGGTAAAACAGAAAAATCAATCGGCACTCTTTTTGGCAAAGCACAAAAACAAACTTTTTGGGAAGCTCAAAGAGGAAGATTGTGTTTACTCCAAGGCCATTTGGGAGAACTGAGACTTCTCCCACGTGGATCCTTTTGAGGTGCTGAAATTTCTGCTAAAAGGAAGGTTGTCATGGCCCACTCTATTGGTTTATACAATGCTGGGTGTTATTAGTCAACCAAACGAGTGGACACCACACAAACTAAATATTATGGAGTCATCTTTCATCCCTCGTCTTGTGCCTCCGGCTCCATGGGGGTGCAGGGCTGGTGGACCACAAAATGCCTGGGGTGAAGAAACAGTCAGCACAGATGCTATATATGAACTGCAACATTAATGCTGTGGTAGACTGTACAGTCCTTCAGGTGGCATCCCCTATTAAGGCTGTATATGTGATTCGTATTTTCTTTCTCGTGTATCCTATCCAAAGAAATTCTGTTATTCAGCAAGGTATTGATGGTTGATTCTGATTTTGTCTTTAGGGTATCTTAAAATAGCTAGGTTGATTTTAGGTCTCTTAAAATAGCAAGTGTCATAGAATTGAATAGCAAGTGTGTTATGGAATTGCACAATTGGTTCCAGAAAGAAAATTTGCTAAATGTGCAGTTATAGTACAGTGTATATGTGTTTCCCAATGACACCTAGCAGCTGTGACTATTCCTGCCCATTTTTAACACCTTTCCTGGAGCAGGCCCAAATATACAGGTCTTATTGTTTCCTGTCTGGTTGCTAAGTTGCAAAGTCTCATTGTCCTTGTGTTTATAGAAAACAAAATTGAGATTTTAAGATTATTCCTTTGCCAAGTTGGCAGAGAAAACTCACCTGTTATTGTCAAACAGCTGGAGTGCTAGCAAATTCTTTTGCTAATGAGCCATTTCAGCTGAAAAGGTCAGTATCCTATGAAGGTCTCTTGAGACATGAATTGGCTGCCAATGACTGGATCTGAGCTGTTAAACCAAAACTAATTGAGGTTGTTATTAATATTACTGGAAAGTTTCCAAGATCAAACGAAGCCTTCAAAGCACGTAGCGTTCATCCATGGTTTATTTACAAACTACCATTGTTGCGTGGATAAGTGCTTGCTTTGTTTATAGAGAAAGCAATTAGGGTGTGGTCCAGCTCCCCTGTTGCAGGCCACCTGTGGTCAAGCAAGTCCCTAAAGAGGATGCTAAGTTAATAAGAAGTTATAATCTGTCATAATCAAATAATATACGTACAATGTGGATGGAATGTATAAGATGATTTAGGATGTGTCCTACAAGAACCATAAAGGGACTTTTGAAGTCCAACACCACTATACATGTACATACAATATTTATAGGAAAGAACTCCATTGATTGTTACACATGAATAAAATGTAAGAGCTGAAGTTCACAAAGAGACAAGATATCAATAATATATCTCTCAGTATTTCAAGACCGTGCACATGCACTACATGTCACTATAGCTGTTGACATGGCCTAATGGACGTTTCAAAGCGTCATTGGTCACTGATAAAATGGAGCATTCTTCAAGGTCATCTTGAAGGTCACCAGTAAGACCTTCACTGACCCACTCCACGAGTACCATATGTCTGCAGATAAGCTTGTTACCCGCGTCCTGGTAACCCCTCGGTGCCCCTTCGTAAGCCCCAGACAGTCCACCTGTGTTTGTAGATGAAGCCCCGAGAGGACTGTTTCCTAGAAGTTTGCCCTTGACTGTGACCTCTAGATTACAAGCAGCGTTGTGTTGATCCCGCGGGTAACAAGGCTGGACGTGGTCATCGTTAAGCTGACCACCTTTGACCTTGGCTGCCCTTGGGGTCCTCCAGAAGTCTCTCAGAAGGCCAGAGGTCCCCTCTGTAAGTACTGGTCACTCTCTGGTCACTCTAAGTAACGTCGTCTGTGTAGTCCATGTGACGTCTTCAAGATCTGGTCACTCTGTCAGATGACCTTGTACCCGTGACCTTGGACCTGCCTTGAAGACTGCAAATTGTCAGAACGTCAGGGGACCACAGGCAATCAGGGCACATCATTCCATTAAGAGGACTATGTGACTACGAATTTGCTATACCACTCCCAAGAATCAAGGAAGAATGGCACCACTTCCACCACTATTATCATGCCAGCATGTGACAATTCCATTCTGACATGTGAACATTCCTCATCATAGTCGGTGGGCCCTCTTCCATTGGCAATAACCTTTTATTCCAGCCCATTCAGAAGTCACCCTAAGTAGCCTCGACCTGGCTAGAAAACATTAAAGATAGGGGTAATGATCAAACGCTGGGCGATCACAGAAAGAGTTCAATCCAGGCAACTTGGAGCATAATGCCAAGGAGCCTTAATCAGCTATCATCTCCAAGTTATGGTACTTTATAGGCGGTCATTTTTGAAGAAGCCATTCTAGTCACGAAAAATAATAGCATAACTCGATAGCTTTAATTTCCACGGGCAACATGAACAGATACCTGGAATACATGAGAGAAGGTCATGTGCATTACAAAGTTGACTTTGAGTTCTCAGGAAGGGCTTGGGGACCACTCTCCTTGGCCCACTCCCTGCTGCTCATCAATGACCTTCAGAAAGACCCCAGAAGGACCCCTAGAGATCCCCAAAAAGACCTTTTGGTCAGTTACCCGACCCCATGACCAGCCCCCAGTGTGCCCCTACATGAGTGCATGGGGTTTAACCTGGGGTTTTATTCTGATGCTCATTTTTTGTGGACCATCTTTTTTTGCATTGATGCTCACCCCATATCAATTCATGCTTGCATGTTTTATATGGGCATTTTCTATTCACACGAGTCGTTGGCTCACTCTGACCTTGGACCTTTATGTCTACTGATACTGTGCAAAGAAAACCTCACAATGATCTTAGCATTGCATATGTGTACTCGATATAATGCGAAGTGCATTCAGCATGCATGTATAGATTTCTGCATACTATTCACGCATTCACCAATGACCTTTCCTGAAGATAACTATTTCCAATTTTAGCAACAACCAAATTCAGTGTAACACCCATTACATTACTGGCCCGACATGCTTATCAAAGTGCAGGACATGACTGACATGACTTTGAAAGGCATGTAATGCAGCCTGGTGCTATCCCGGGCTGATTACTTGCACATGACTGCGTCCTTGGTTTCGAGTGCAACATAATATGTGTCATGGCTGATCAGTGCATTATTCCTCCAACAACTTGGAAATCGGGGGAGAGTGGTAGAGGCCCAAGTAGTCCTACTAGAGGATGGCTTAAGGGGAGGGGTAGGGCATCTGAGGACAGGGGTTGGGGATAGGGCATTTGACCCCAGGTCACGCTCCGATTTCCCCAATCACAACTTATAGTCCCAAGGGCCACGTAACCACCCCGTCATGACCTACAATCAGGTTGGACCAGCCTTCTCTATTTGTTTTCCCTTTGCAAACGACCGTCATGCTTAGCTATGCTTGATCAGAATGCTGCTCTACGCAACTAATGTTCTTTGACTTTCAGGGGGCCACAGGTTTCGTCAATTGAATTCTACTTGACGATATTTCGTATTCTACTCATGATGCTGGGTATTGTGGACTGTACCTCCCTTGCATAAGACAAATTGGGGTTTGCTTTTAATGATATGTCATCCAGATCGCGTCTATTTGTCATGCATGCACATCCACAACATGCATTCGAATTTGATATGCACAAGCTTGCCAAACTGATTGCATAAGAGAGGACTATTCATGTGTGCATGTTTTGCATGTGCATGTGTATTGCGTAATATACTGTATATATGTGTCTACACAAACCCTCAATACATCATTTCGACTAACTTGGCTCTATTTCCATTCGAAACTTTGTCATGGAATGTTTATGTCAGGCCATTTAGAAGTTGAATGGTCAGAGTGACAGGATAGTATGAAGCATTATGCCATTCAAAGATAAGAATGCATATGTGTGGTGGAATGTATAGCGCAGTTTGTGTGTGAGATGATTGTACTGGAAATGTAGTTGTGACGCCTGAGTGCCTCTCAATGTACTCAAGGTACCTGCACATGATCTGTGAGGCAAAAGTGGCTCAGATTTCTTGCCAATGTAATTTTGTGGTTATCAATCAGAGGCTCACACAGAGGTCCTTATGATGCATCTTTTGAATCTCCTTCAACCGACTCCACTCTTGCCTTGGTAGGTAACCAAATCCCTCTGCTTCCTAGGATGATGGTTTGCGAGGTGCGAACTGTGACAAGACCGAGTGACCATTGCTGGCCACTGGTCACCAAGGTCAGGCTGACCAATGTACTGACCATAGACTGACCATGGACTGTCCATGATTGATGCGGTCAAGCACAATTACAGACATTCATCTTGGTCAGAAGTGCAATAATCAGATCCGCAGATAGCGGTCTCTTAGATGCCCTCCAATTGCCATGTATTGTGATGGACAAGGGACAGTGAAGAAGGGCGGCCACACCCCCATCATCCCTCCATGACCTGCACTGATATTATTGGCATCGTTTACATCTGGTATTGATGGATTTCTGGAACAACTGACGCACCCCACCGAGTTGTGCCTTCGAAGTTGATGCATTGCATCCACTGAGCATTATATGCAGATCTATGGATCAGATACATGATATGGAACACAAGTAAATGCACACACTGTTATTACCAAGGACCTCGGTACAGGGGTTTACAGCAGTTTTCATTGACTTTGAAACAAAACCTCAGATGACATCATGTTAATCTGCAGAACTCCAATTTGATTGGCTAAGTGACTGCCTTAGCCAATGGGAGTCTTTGATTCACATGACGTCGTATGGAATGAAGGTTGTAAGTCAAAATACATGTTAGACATTTACAAACGTTTTAGAGAATCTGACCAACTATAGACATATGACTATATTTTTATAAGGATAGCCACTTTTGACTAAAAGGACAGTCATGTCTATTTAACAAATTATTAATCAGTTTTATCATTGGTCATAATGATGAACTTCTTAGTTACAACACACGTGATATAAAGGGATGACCATGAGATTGACCAATGCTGACTATATCTTGAGGAGGTCATAGAATCACTGTCAAATTGTTAAAGGTTTAGTCAAACAGATTAATTTGTACTTTCCCATTTAGGTTCGGCCTAAATCTCGTCTGGACCACATAAGCTCCCTTTCACTGGTTATTATCCTCATATCATATAGTCAAGAGTACTCTTGTCTCCATGCTTATTTTAAAACGAGTATCATCTGATTTTAGTTTCATGGAATATGCATGTGAAATATGTTATGAATACAGCATGTATTATACACTATGCATTTCAGACAACCTAGCTTTCATTTGCTTTTGACAAGTTTGCAAAACGTCAAGGTTATGTTGATGCATTTCCCAATGCATGTGACCACTCATTGTACATCTATTACCTATCGGAACAAAATTCATGTGCTGAAATGTACTGAACCTCACAGTAAACTCATTGTAATGATTCCTTTTTCAACTGAGGGAAATTTAATCGACACCTTGGCCCCCTGAACTCCAGCAGCTATTTCCAGTACATTTGCCTACAATACCTCCATTGAATGCATACGGGAAAAACTTGCTGGTTTTGTGATTAGGCGACCTTGTCATTGAACACTGTCAAAGGCCTTGTCTGGTGCAAAGATTGGAGGCCAGAAATGCAAAGAGACCTGTGACCTCTTAGCCCATGCAATGTGTGCAATGAATGGAATCTGCATGGAGTGAATTAATGCAATGCATACAGCCACTTGTTCATACATGTCCCCTGATCCAGAAGAACGTGCATGTATGCATGTATGACATTGTATGTATGCCCTTGTGTATGTATGTGTGCAGGGTGCAATTTGACAAACGTGGATTGGCACCCAGTGCTTCTCCAACTGACACT
Organism: Alitta virens; assembly: GCA_932294295.1. Taxonomy (NCBI): domain Eukaryota; kingdom Metazoa; phylum Annelida; class Polychaeta; order Phyllodocida; family Nereididae; genus Alitta; species Alitta virens. The sequence goes on from OW028573.1 coordinate 54,263,839, forward strand.
ATACTGCAGTTCTGCACTTCAGAATTTACGGTTAGTTGACTCCCACAGCTTTTGACCCTTCATAGCATGGATTGCCAAGATTCTGGAATTTTGCTAACCTCTAACCTGATGCTAAACAGTCATGTGGGTGACTTGAAAGGTCACTGGACGCAGAGTGAGAGTGGTTATCAGCACTCCGGTATAATAACAGTCAGTGACTAATGTGGCCAATATGATGGGGCAGTTGTGTCACCTGATAGCAAGCAATTTCAACTATTTCGGCCACTATGCATTTCCTGCATTTTTGGCAAGCTAGAATATAGCCTTTTGATTGCATTGCCTCTCCTTTTTTTAAAAGGGCTTGCAGATTCCACTCCAGTACATTTTCAGGGTGGCAAATTCAGCAACCTCCAAATATAAGACCAATTAATATACTTTGGAGGATGGTGGATGATAGTATCTGTAAAGGCCTAAAGGGTAATTAGTCCTTACGAAACCTATTGAAAAGTTATGCCTCCATTGACCTCACTTATACATTTCTTCACAAGAATGTAGGTCACATCAATCATGAAATCACAATATTGCTAAGGACAGCATTGACAACTTACTGAAGTTACAACTTAGTGGCCTACATACTTTAAAGGTTAACCAATTGGGCCTATATCTTTCCCTGTCGTTTGATTGTGGGTCGTCAATTTGCTAAACTTGACTTAAATTCCCCAGAATACAATAACACACATTTCAGCAAAAGGAAAAAAAAAAGGAAGAAAAACCTGAAACTTCCTCATTGCTTGTCATTAGTGAGAACACAATGTTCTAAATGCAACAATCAGACATATGATATGACCTGGTTTATTGTATTCCCAGCTAACCTAGGAAACTTCGAATTGTAAACGCCAAAAGTTGACATGAGTAACCCTTTTATTCCCAGATTTAGGTACAGATGGCAGTAATCCTTTAAAGTATGGGTGGACATGTTTTGTATGGGTGTGTGTTTTTGTGTGGGGGCTGAGGAGTGGGGCATAGCACCCAGATACTACACGTGACGTGTGCTGCAGATCTTGCAGTTTGGATCCACCTGTTGACTTTGGCTCTGAGTCATGATCAGGAAGACCAGTACCCCATATGGGGTAAGACCCAAAAGAAGGTGGGGCCCTGAAAGTAGAAACACAAGCACGAGTGTTGAAATGTGATTTGGACAAGAGACACACAGCGAGATATAAACATAATTCTTGACAAAGCAAAACAACTTGTTTTGCTCTTCATCTGCCCAGATGAAAATAGACCTCACGGTTTGTTTATTTTTGGGTGTCACTTTCCTATCTCAATGGGACATTGTAAAACCATAATATCGCTTGTGTTATGTAAGTTGTTACTAAACTGATAAATCGTAAATAATTACTTTTACCAGCTTATTGACATAGCTTGGGAACAGGCTTAATTTATTTAGGTCTGTTGTGACAGGACATCATGATTACACTATTATGGGCTCACGTAAATTTGGGTTATCAAGAATCTGCATCAAAATAAAACAGGACGAGATCATTTATATCATTTTGATGAACTGGATGACCTTTGGCTAGTCCAGATTATGTAATAGATGGGCCATGTCCTGCTTCTGTTATGATTGTGGTGTGATTCAGGTTTACGTGAGCGAATGACATAGTTGTACTGATGTGTTTTGTAAACACTGCGTAACCCGGTTTCCTGACCCAGTTACTGTCGTTCACTTTTTTCTGCTACTCTCGTGTTGGCAAACACCAGTTTTCGCGCCAAAATCGTAAGCTACGCAGCCGATGTCAACATTGAAGAATTACGCATTAGAATAAGATCGTGAATAATGGAGTCACCAGAGACTTCACTTGTTAACGTTTCATTTTTTTACAGTGCTCAACAAAAACAGTCTCCATGAAAAACTATCAACATAAATAGTTTACAATACTTCGCCAAGGAGAAATGTTATGATCGTCGAATGGCAAAAATGACAATGCAATTTTGAACTACTCTTAATTCAATTGAAGACTGTTTTTGACATCAGAATTATACAAAAGTAAACGGCGAAAGTGTCTGCGCAGTGGTGATCACTGATCCCAGTTACAGCTACTTTTATTTCGAGTCGAGGGGGTATCAATGATGGGAATCTTGCGAGGGGCCCAGATCTGGTGACCCCAGTGCCAGGACATGGACCCCAGCGTCCAAGGGCTGACCAAACAGAGGGGTCCTGTCTCAGTATACAGTGAAATATGAACGCGGGGTACAAATTTACGAGAGGGCCAGCAAACAGTGGTCAAGGGGCCACGAAGGTCCTTTGAGAGGCTCATAAACGAAGCAAGGACAATGCAAGGACAATGGGGCCTTTGCTAAGGACGAAAGGTCTTCCCCAAGGACACAATGTCCTTTGATTTACACTCAGTTGATCTCCCAAGGACATTGGCGCGCGCTCAAGGTCACACGGAGCAGTCATTATTTCTGGTAAACACACCATGTGCCGTTCTGCATGACTCTTTGCTACATTGCAATGATGTTTTTTGCATGATAAATTACTTCAAAACATAAAAACCCCCTTGTAGAAACATGTATATATTGCATGTACCTACTTTTGATAAGTAGTCTGTATCACCCACCACTGCCCTTATTTGGGTAATTGCATTGTGTAACGGCACCTCTCCTTATTGGGGTTCTAATGTGATCAGGAAGGGTTGTCGAGTAATGAGGACACAAGGTCAAGGTTACATGAGGAAGTGGGCCACCCGTCATGCAATAAACATTTCAAAAAGGTACAAAAGATACACTGCACAATGATATGTCATCATTTAATGGCCCTCGAGTGACAATAGATCGCATCCATAGATGGCTTTGAAAAGATAGAGGGCAAAAGACAGTAGCTAACTTTCATTATACATGATCATCTTAGAGGTGTCACCCTGGGTGACCCTGGTCGCGGTAAAATTTTATTGAAAAATCGTTTTATATGGTGTAATTTTCTATCTGATTCTAATATAGAATTGTCAGTGAATATCCATTAAAATGAGTGGACTATAATGTTACCCTTAGTCATGCATATATTGATAGGAATCATTATTCATTGAAGGTTTCTATAATATAAACTCTGATCAAACATTCTAATTTTTGGAGTCAAGAGTAGAATTCCTCAATAGATCTTGAATCTCAATCTTGAGTCAAGAAAATAACTCGAAAATCCCTCAGGAATGTTAGTCAGGGCGTGCGTTTCCATGGAAACCATGTCATTGCATTCTGATCTTAGGACCTAGATACCATCTTCGATCTCCATCAGAAAAGTTGAATAAATTTTGAATACATATGCACGAACGATGCGTGGGGACATGCAACCTGGATACCTTGAAGGCAGATGAAGCCAGATATATAGTGTCTTTTGTGATGGGCAGGGTGAGTGATGGTCAGCGTGTATAAAGTGCATGGTCAGTTCATTGTGAACATGTGGTCATGAGAGGGGATGTCAATGTAACTTGTTGACAGAGCATCACTGAGAGTGACATCAAAGGGATGCAGAATGGAAGAATGTGAAGCAGTTTGATTGCATTTGATTGGGACACTTGTTGCAGCGCCTGCTCTGCATCCTTCGAGGGCAAGGTCATACGAGGTGAGAGGACGCCGTTGACACCCCAACGCCCCATTCCCAGCATGCATTGCGGATCCACCCTCATGCCCTTATGCATACAATGCCCACCGCGGCCCTTTTCACAACTTGACTATAGCACCACGCAGCGAAAATGGCGCAGATCCCCAAAGTTAGGATACCCCTCGTCGCCTATCTGCAAGTACAAGTACATTAACAACATGTACCGTGGAAGCTTCGATTATGAATCATGTGCATCCATGCAGAGGGTTCCCAGAGCCCCATATTGCAAATTACTAAGAGGGAAGTGCCAACACAATGAGAAACTTTGATCTGAGCTCCTTTGAATATGCATGCATATTGATGAAATATGTTGGTTTTACAAAGGACCTAGTTAGTTGGCCTCGTGATCAATTGGAAATTAATTCATTGCCAAGTTCATAAAATGTGTCCTCAGCTCAGTTCATTTCCAAGCAATATAAGGACACCATTAAAGTCTGATACATGTGCTGTTACTGATACAGCTTTCCCTAAAACTTTGATTTTGCAATACAAGCCTCCCAAGGTCTTTTTTGCCCTCAACGTAGGTCTCCTTTGCGCATGCTCAGAATAGGCAGCCAGGGATCGTCTCGTTTTCTGTAATTTTTAATTCAGTCAGAAAAGTCGACAAAAGTTTGTGGCGCATTTTAAAACAGCCAAGGTCATTTGTCAGAAGGAATGCAGTGCTGACATCACAGAGACAAGGTTCATGAGAAAATACATCTGTCTGCATGTTAAGGCTCCAAAAATCAGAAACCTGCAGGGCCCCCCAAAAACGAAAAGCGCCTGCCCCAGTCTCCAAAACCACCCCCTCCACTCCCCCCCTGGGCTCCTTTGCAGATTTTGTTTAATGCGCCCCAAGATATTTTTTCGTGCGTGGTCTGATGCAATATGAGTCAAGGACAAAACAAAACACCACATCCTGTTAATTACATGAGCAGATAAAATGAACGATTACACTGATACCATGGCATTGGCCACACACAGCATCGCGTACATATATAGGGAAGTGTCAAAAACAATGACCAATTAATGGCTAATTAACTGCAAAATGGGGTGGAGTCTAATTTGAGAAATATCATTTATTGAGAACTTCTTGTGGTTACAGTTAGGGGGTGGGTGTCATTATAGCAGTTCAGATTGTATTCGCACATAGATGTCATAATATCAGCAAGGCTACCTTCACATTTGGCCCACCAGTTTGTTTTCGTGATTAAACCTAATTATATTCAAATTTATTCTTGTCTATTTCTTAAAAAAGGCAATATTCTTGGGCAATGAAACATGCACCTCATTTGAATTGTCATTCAATTCTTTCTGAAGTTTTGGGGCAAAAAAATGTAACAGAAATACGCATTAATCTCGCCCTCCCCGATTCATCATATCAGCTGATCAACCCGTTGGCAACCATTAAAAATTACTACTTTCACCATGGAGTCACTAGGAGAAAGGAGAAAAATGAGTGCAGTGTTGTAGGATGGCCTTGAAACCATTCCTGAAAGTTACATCCTCAAAAATCGAAGTGGGTGAGTTTGTGTAATTTATAGACGTGTAGCCTGTTTTGGGCTGACGTCACACTGTCGATTTTTGGCCCAGTCAATCGTGATAATTTTTGTCTCTCTGGTTCAGAGTTTGGCAACTGATACTACGTACCGTATCGCACAGTCTGCCAAAACCTTTTAAAAAGCTTAACCGGGATTTTTATCTATTGTTTTTCCCCAGCGAGGTTACTGAGTACTTTTGCGGTTGTGCTTTTCACTCGAGTATACTACGAAGTAAATCAACAAACTCAAAAACTTTATTTATTTTTTTTTAAGTCCAGCAAAAAGATTAAAATAGGATCCCAGCGCGTGTATATATTATATCTATATTATAAGTACAAATAAATCCTAAAGAATTAGACTCGTTTGAAAATTGATGTTTTGGGCGTGACGGTTGGTTGATTATCTGACCTTGGATCCTTGGTCACTAGGTCAAATGGGTCAGATAGGGTCGCGCGTGCCATTTCGCTGATATTCAGGGAGATTTAGGTCCAACCTAATTATTTTTAATCTCAAGGTCACCGCAGTTTGGAGTTCTCGTCGTTTGATGAAAAACTGCACAATCTGTATGAAGTAGCGGTGTTTTCAGTGCAAATTGATTTTCCCAAGATAAAATCTCTACATTGCTACGATAAGTACTTCTTTCGGTATAAATTGTCTTGAATCACACCACTTGCCATTCATGGCCTCTCACTGTGCATTTTTACATGGGAAAAACTATTACATCAAGTGTTTTGGTGTAGCCTAACTATAACTTAATACCAGGGTACTGCAAATGCGAGCCACTTGAATTTGGGTGAATTTTTGTAGTATGCTTTGCCTCTGGATCCTTTCCCTGTGACTGCATGTCTATCGCACACTGTCTTGGATCCCCTAGCTGTCCAGCTGTCCAGCTGTCTGTGTGTCTGTGGTCATACTGGTCATACTGGTGCTCTCTGTACGCTCAAGTGTTTTCTGAAAAGAAAGTGAAGAGCATTTGATACAACGACTCGCTCAAGTCTGAAAGTGAACTTTTTTTATAGCAAGGCAGTCAGACCCAATCCTTCCTGCCCTGGGATAACATCTTTCTTTTTTCTAACTCCCAGGCACTCAAGCAAAACCGTAGTAATCCCTGCTCTCCACATGAACTGCTGAAATCTGCGAGGCTTTCTTCGTCGAGGAAATAGTGTCCCTCTCTCAGCTGTGCTGCCATATTAACACTGTTGACAGCCACAAGGAACCTGCTCTTTCTCTCACTGCTCTTCCCAGGTTATCTGATTGATGGATTGGCCTGACTTATGTTCGATTGTAGCATGCTGTTGCTGCAGTGACTGATTTTGTCCTTGGATTGTGACTGAATTTGTGACCCCTTGCCAAGCTGTCCTAACCCCCTCTCAGTACCCCAACACTTGTGGCTCGTCCTTCACTTACAGAAAAACGAAAAAGAAAAAAAAAGAAAGAAAGAACCTCGATGCTGTGGTAAAAAGTTGTTTGTCAGTTGGAGTACAAATCTCTTGAGTCTGCACAGAATGCCACCTGTAAGAGTCATGTAGCCATCTGTGGTCCTGGCTGCAGCAATGTTCAGTGCACTGGTCCCAACTCCAGACTGATTCAAAAGTCTCCCACTAGACATGAAACCTGTCATCTCTCAAGTGTTCTACCCTTTAACTCTGGATACAAAGTCTGCCAAAATGTAGCAAGTATTTGCTAAATTGTAAACTTTTATATTGGTCTACATGGCTCTAAAACATATCCCCTTGCGTGTGTTATGTGAGAAGTGGAGTCCTCAAGTATTTTCTTGCATTTTTCTCCTTTTCGTTTTATTTCTACTTCTCAGGATTGATGAAGTCTGTGGCTGGCTTGACAGCAGGGAGACCAGGATCGACAAAAAAAAACAACAAGTGGTTCTTGACTCCCTTTCGGTCATTGTAGCAGGTTGGAGCTAAGCAGCAGGAGGTGCCACTTGCAAAAATGCCAAGACGTTTGTTTCTTGCAAACTGTGTCACTAAGTCACTCCCACGTTATCACTTTAATAGTTACTACGGCTCTACTACAATATGAAACTTCCAACAAAAAGTATGTTGCTGCTTTCTTGGTAATTTTGTCAATACATAATATGTAACCGTCTTTGAAAGCACACTTAATTGTGTGGCAAGCTATACTTCTAAACAGCTCAAGGAAGTTATACATAGGACCATTTGGTTTCAATGGTCCTAGATTATACGTTCATGGTTTAGCCTTATTATAAGGTTACCAGAGGCAGGCAGAACTTGCCGCATAAGGAGAATATGGAAAGGCTAGGGGTTCATTTTACAGGTGTACCCAATGACTGTTATATTTTACTTGCCTCATTGATCGGCACACTTACTTGTATAAGATATATATATAGAGAGAGGAGCCACACAGGAAAGGTACTGTGCTGGAGTGAGAGGAGCCTCAAATGACTCCAAGATGCTGAGACCTCCATGTCTCCATATCTTTTGAACAATGTGGGTCTCAGCTGGGATCAAACGAGGCAATATCTTGATCCCCGGGGGATCTACTGGATCATCGCCTGGTGGTGGTCTTAATCCTAAGGAACCCAGAGAAAGACGTGGTCCAGTGACCTTGACATTCCATCAGGTCGGTCACAAGGTCGCATGACAGGTTGACCCCGATCCATGACCCCAGCAGATGCAGAAGTGATCAACGAGGACGTGTTAACGCCCCCTAGACCCTTATCGCCCTATCGCCATGTTTATACATGTTTATAGAGCTCCAAAAGAGTTTCCATGGAGATATATGGATATTAGCCACCTGTTTTGAGACTCCTGGATTCATGTGACTGTTTCAAAGTGTCCGGGGATGGACGCTCTTAACTTGACCTCAGATAAACCTGCTGAAAACATAAACTTCCCTGTGAACGACACCCTGACAAGTGCATGTTTGGGTTGTAGCTTTGAAGTCACTAAAACAAGTGCAATGTGCAATATTTATTCATTAATGGCTTCACAGGATTCTTCTCAAATTACCATGAAAGAATGTTACAAGGGACCATGCACTGGGCAAGGCAACCCCAAGCATTTGCATATCATTAGAACTTTCGCACACTGGATATCACCAAAACCCTATTAAACTTTCAAAATTGTGTTACAGAATTTGCTGAAGTTTACCATATGACAACTAATAAAACGGTTATATTCTTTGATCAATCCAGATTACTGCTAAGAGGCATCAAAGGGAAATCAGATTGTTACTTAATAAGGCATCACTGTTGAACACCCAAGCCGTTGATCCCAGCTATTGTTTATGCTTTAATCCAAGCTTACATATTGCCCACAGCTTAATGTGATAACATGAGATCAAAAGTACCAACTTATCACACTGCTACTGTATCCAAGTGTGCTTGGGAAAGACAAACAATCCTCCTACATGTATTATGATTTTGTCTACAGGGTGAAAGTGTATATGCAACCCATTGCTACCAGTTTGGTGGTGTACATCCTGTAAGATACATTTGTTCATCAGTCTTATTTAGTTTTTTTGTTTTTTACTAATTATATACACGAAAGTTACATCTGGTTTAAAGTCATTTGTCAATTTTATTCTTAAAACGGTATAAATATATTTACATGCAGTGCTTGTTGTTGAAATACTACATGCTACATAGTTAGGATGCATATTTAATTTTCTTAGATTTCCATTTATGAAATTAATGGCTTTCCATCAGATAAAACCCATTAAATTTTATATTATTGGCATATTTGCAACACGCATTGCATTTATAATCTAATGTGTGGCCATGTTCTGATGTTCAAATTATTGCACAACAATTCCATGCCTCACAGATGTCATGCATCATCCACTGCTAATCTGACTCGAGTACAAAGCATTTCATTTAAGACAGGCTCAGTGTGTGGCAGCCTTTTCATGTTGTAACAGATATGTATGCCAAAAAAAGAATGCTGAATTCTTGGATTGCATATAAATAATAAATATAAATATATAAATGCATATTTTTTATTAAATTGTAACTATACAGGTAAATTGCTACAAAGTACAAAAATTGATTATTAAATAAGTATAAAATACACGTCATACACCTCATACACTTAAAAGATAAAAGCCTAGATATAAAGTTAAATGTAAAATTGAATTAGCTATAAAATTAAATTACATTACTATAAATAAAAACAATGAGTTTTATGCTGGTTATTGGTGTTTAAAAAGTTCATAAATACAAAAAGGGATAAAACTGTCTTGAAACCACTATCATCAAAGGCTGGGATTAACTGCATATACTGCATGATATCTGTTGCATTATATTTGACAAAACTTATGGTTATTGTGGGCTTCTGTAAAATGTTGGGCAAGCTCTTCATGTCAAGGAAAACCGCAACACATGATGATGTGGTAGTATCGACGTCTGTAGTTGTTGTAGCTTCAGCATAAACAAGCCAAGGGCTAAAGCCTCTTGAGCAGTGGTCCCGCTTGTTATCTCTTGACCCCATCTTATCTAACGTTATGCAATCAGACTTTCAACTGATACACTTAAGTCCTGTCAACGAGATACCTTATCTGGGATTCTGATGAGAACCTACGACTAGGCAAACAAATGTGTGTATTTGTAGTACTACGTAAGGATTGGACTTTCCCATGTAAGTTTGTAATGTAAATACAGAGGACCTATAGAAAGACAGAAAAGGGGATATTGAGAGGCTGTCCTACAGAAATGGAGATGCTGGATTTCAGATAGATACACTTTGGATAAACTAGAGATATATAAGGACAAACATGCAGTCCAACAGGGATGGTAGACAGACAGAAAGATGACATACAGAGACAACCATTTAGAAAGGAAGAAGTTCAGAGAAAGACAGAGAGAGAGAGAGCTAATAAGACAGATCTGCACCAATTCATCATAATTAAGTCAAGATCAGAACGGTGTCAAAATACGATAACTCTAATTATGGCCATCCATCATGCGGGGCAGTGGTCCTGTCCCACCCCTTCATTGAGGGGTTTTTTTTCTTCTTTTTTTTGGGAGGTGTTAATATGAGATGTCCCATCACTGAGGTGCAGTTATGGCTGTGATTGACTTGCCCATTGTGGCAGTGAAAGGTCTTTCTGTATCTCATATTCAGGTTGCAGAGATAACTAGGGTTTCACAGGAACAAGTGACACACTGATGCTAGGAGAAGGGCGGCCTGTCTTTGGAATATGAGCGATGTTGATAGATATGACGTCCGTGTCAGCGCTCCGTCCTCGCGTCATTGTCAACGTCTTGCGTCCTAACACAGCGTCATTGTTGACCTGTCACATGACGACACCGGAGGTGGTGGTCAGATGACATTCTAATGACCTTCAGTGGCCCTGTATCCATACCCTATCGCTGAGACAATGCCTATTATTACAAAGTGCAATCAAACACAGTCGGGCAACATAGAGACCCTCCTCAGGCATTTGAACCTCTTTATGAGAACCAAAACAAACATTGCGTGCCTCGAGCGTCTGTGATCAATGTACTTACGTGCCTAGTCCCTGACTATAGCCTTCAATTAGCAATGTACTTTATTCAATCAGCCCTGGTTATTTGTTCAGCAAATAGTGCTTAGTTGGTGGTCGGCCATAAAAAATGTACTTAGCAGACAAAAGGATGGGAGACACTAAAACACAGGTATCACAGGTGTCTGTAGTCAATCCTGTGAATTTATGTGGGAAGATGCCAACTTATTGCAGTCAGTGACTCCTTCACTAACGTGCCTAGCTGTTATAGTCTGTTCCACAATCTTGTTAGACATTTTGACTACTCTTCGATATTTGCTGTGTCAAATTGACCAAGTTGTTCGTCAAAACAATGTCACTGTGGATGACATTGATAAAAGCTACATCATAACTGTCAGGATGCTAACTAGGTGGATAATGCTGACTAACTGGTTAGTCAAAATGCCTAAGGGGCCGAGTTATTCGAGAAAATTTTAAATGGCTAATGGTGTAGTTGGAGCTTGGTACATGTCAAAACTATATGACTTTACAGATTGGAACAGCTAGCACATTGGCTGAAACACACAACATTTTTTTTTGGATCTGAATCCAATGATATATTCCTAAAAGTATAATGCTTTAATTTGTATTATCATCACGATGGGATTAATTTTAGGGCATTTTTTCCAGGCACTGTTTAATCCCAGGGCGTCCATTCCTGGCAGACCTGATGTATTTGTAAACCCTCCATAAGCATTTTGGGCACGTCCTCCTAGAAGTATCCTTCTAACATTGCCCTATCCCTTTCAACAATCCATGTTTTGTATTCTAATGTGAGTCAAGTGGGCTACATGCTTATAAAAAGCAGAAGGAAAAAACTACGAGAATGACGTCTTTGTCTGCTTTCATTCACATGAATTATTTGACTGATATAAAATGGAACCTTGTGAAAATTCCCATTTCATGTGCTCTTAAGCAAGTTTCATGGGCCTCGAGCCATATTGAATTTCTCATTCTGCTAATGTCACCAATAAGTTATTTTATATTTTCTTTTGACGTTTTTTGTGAAAAACAAATACACTATAAAACAGCCTGCATACGAAACCTGTAAAACTGGGGTTCATTATGTATGGAACTGTTTGTTAATCTAACTCTAAACACTATGTAAGTGCTGTGTTTTCGCTATTGGTTTTATGAGCAAATTAAAATGTAAGTCATGTTAATACAGGACTCCCATTGGCTATATATATATATATATATATATATATAAGACCAATGAGAGTCCTGCAACATGACGTTCTCTACTGTTTAGTTTCTAAGTCTATGAAATCTGCTGTAAAGCCTGTAATGTCGCTATATATATATATATATATATATATATATATATATATATATATATATATATATATATCAGGGAGCTTTGAGTCAGCGCCAAGTTTCAAAATTACCCAATATAGGGTACTGTCAACTCCAGGATGCACACAATACATCTCACTATACTTAAGGTCATTGTAAGGAGCCTGCAAAATCGGCTTAAAGAAATGGTGTTGGTATTTTTGAATTCTTAGAAATGTTACGGAGCCATGATCAAAGTGACTAAATATAGAAAAATCACAGAACCGGTATTGTTCCGCTCGTCTCTAAGAATTCTCATTCAACACAATGAGATGAAGAGAAAGGGAGAGAAAGGGAGAGAAAGACAGTTCTGTCAGTCTTTAAATGTTCTTGAACACCTCTTATCTGGCCCCGAACCAACCTCTAGGAGCATCTAAAGAAGTTGAAAGGTCACCCTTTGTGAGATTACGCTCCCAGCTGTAACCTCTCATAATCATTTGATACACTTGTACAAAGAGGAGTTGACATTTCTTTTGCAGTCGGCATTGGTTTTGATTCACAGAGATAAGAATACGACTCCACTTCTCTTTCAAAAAGACCTCAAAAGAGCCGCGGGCCAGCTGATTCTAGGCCTCTTCTAGGCTGTCTTCTAGGCATGGCTTGTTGGGTCAGTCGTGTGTGTCCAAGAAATCAACAATGGCACTGCGGCACCGACTTCAAAGAGACGCAGGTAACAGAACGTCCTGGAAGACGATGGAAGATTCGAGCGTGTCGCGCACCTGCCGCTGCGAAAGGTTGGCCCCTAGTTGGCCTGGGGTTGGTCTAATGTTGGTCTATGCATTGTCTGAGACCCGCTGAGACTCGTAATCACAGACCGTGCCAGGAATTCCGGGTATTCCGCTCCTGCGGCAAACATCTCGGCAGAGATCAAAGAATGTCACAGCGTCGTGGACGGCGTCATTGCTTGCGCTGCGCAACGCTGACCACGTCTTCAAAGGGGCAGCCACTGACCTCTGCTGGACTTTTAGGTAAAGCTGCATGAAGGTCAACTGGTCAATCCAACATATGGCGATCTTGGAAGTCAGGTGGACTGGGGATACTGTACATTGTGCAGCCACCAAAACGAAGCGGACAGGTGGAAAGATTTCTTTCCTTTGAAGTGGCCAACACCATGAACATAACAATGCCTAGAAATCTCTCCTGTCAATAAGAAAAAATGACCATCACCTCTCACTCTGAAGTACTGACCTTTTCATAATGTTAGAGCCTGGCCAGGAAAAATAGTGGCCTTTTAAGGAGGACCCCATGAAAGGCGTGTCAATTTCGACTTGAATGGAGCCAATTACAGAATTTCCATTGACATAATTGAGGCTCACAACAAAAAGAATCTGCTTCCTGTCCCATAAAGGCTGATACAAAACATAATAGCTCGTACTGTGGCCATGCCTCGATTGCTTCTTTGGCAATTGTCGAATTCTGCCTTTGAATATCTCTTGACAGCGTCTTATGATTTTTTCTTGCCTCACTTAGAGGAGAGCGGTTCCTTTGATGGGATTGATACCAAAAGAGGTTAGGCGGAGGTTAGGTCACTCCTGGCTAAATGTAGCTGCCTGAACTCTGCAGCTGTATTGAGTTCACCATTGATTACCGAATTATGAAATATCAGTTCACCAGTTTGCCAACTTTGGATATGTGCATGATAATGACTGGATGAGTGAATGTCCTTACTTACTTACTTACTTACTTTAATGACTTTCTTACTTACTTACTTACTTACTTACTTACTTACTTACTTACTTACTTATTTACTTTAATGATTTTCTGACTTACTTTACTTACTTACTTACTCACTTGCTCGCTTACTCACTTACTTAAGAATGGATGGATGGATGGATGGATGACTATGTCCATTCTCACCAACTTGGTATATATACAAAATTAACTTATGTACTGTTATGTACCGACTTATATTTTCTTGATCCCAATGACTGGATGAAGGATATTCGTTTGTAATGGTGTAATTAATAATAACGTGTGTTATGCATATCTCAGATATACGACTTGCCATGCAGGGTGATCTCAGAATTTCAACCTGGCCGTCGCAAGTCGGGCCGAAGGAAGTCAACCGTCAGAGGGCAGCAGCTTATATATACAAAAGACGCCATGTTTGGCCAACGGAGACTTGCAGAAGTACAGATCAAGGTACTGCCTTGATGTCCATGCCAGTAGCCAGTTGGAAAACACTGAATGGTTTATTGAAGCCCATATCGTGACCCAATATATGAAATGTTTTTTATTACTTTTTTTGCATGAATTGCCAATTCACAAAAACGAAACACTCTTTTAGTCACATTAATTACCAGAGAAATGGCGGGAACATAATGGCCCTCAGGTTTGCCAGGGGGGTTGACAGGAATTTTAGGGTGACACACTTCTTAACGGGCGTCTTTAAAAAAAACCCAGGAAATACTGGACTGTGCTCCAGGAAATGTGTTGAATCGTGAAACGCCCCCTCAGGGTCAGGGGGGTAGATAGCATCTTTTTCCCGTGCCCCTAAAAACACAGGTCACTCTAAATTATCTCGATTGAAACCTTGGCTCTATTTTCCTCCTTTCATCTTAATCAGCTTTTTAGATTTTTTACATTTTTCAACTAATATCCAAAAAGTTAAGAGCAGCATATGGTGTATCAAGTAAGTAAAAAAATAAAAATGGACAGTCAGGGAGTACAAATCTATTTGTTATAAGAAGACTGATGGAAAGTAACAGCTAAAAACTTAATGCCTCATAACAAATGGCCAAAATTGATACATCATTGAGACATTTTTGAAGATATGTCACAGATTAACCATGTACATCATCTGAACTATGCCTGCTATATCTGAATTGGGAATTTTGCTGGTAAATTATGATCATTTTTGGGTATTAATTTTTTATGTCCAACACATCTGCCCCAGTATTTCATACTAATGGTTCTGTTTTCACTTTCAAGTAATCACACATTAATGTTTGCAAGAAAAAAGTTTAGTCATATAAAGCTTATGATTGATACGATGATTTAATTAACAAAAATGGTAATAAAGTTCACACTTTGGTTGGCAGAGAAATTTAAAATGTCATTCCACAAGTAAACTGTTATGTATATAATAGATGATTGGCCAAAAGCATAAAAATATACTTTCTTAGAATGATTTTCTGTTTCAGACACATTTTTACTTCACTGGTATACATCCCAATTTTTTTACAATCAGCCAAGATATTGTTTTTCCTCAGACAATCATTTCTTAGAGTGAAGGTTTATATTTCTGTAGACTAGTTTTTTCACAATACTAAAGCAACCAACATATTGGTTGACTTTGATTGGTGAATTGAACCATCAGAACAGGTTACAGGTTAAATCAACCAAATAAGTTTTAAGGGCAACCCATATCTTGGTTGATTAACCAAAATCTTGTTTGGTGACATATCGGTAAACGTTGGTTAAAACAGCCAATACGCTAATTTTCACTGTCTTTGAATGTTCATACCCTCCTAATTGTACCCCCAATGTGCACAAGATAAGTATCGTGGCATTAATGCATGTCGTGATTTCCCACAAAGTACAGCAATGTCCTGCTACTGTCACGCATGTGCCGGACGTCATTACAGAACTGTTACAATGCACTTGTCTCGTGTCTGGGAGCTTCTTATCTCACGACAACTTCTTCAGACCTTTTCTGACTGTAGACATTTTGACTAACTTTCTATAATTCTTGACTGACCTAAGCCATGACAATATGAACACATTTGGAGAATGTTACCATGGTTTCGTGATGTTGCAGAATATGGGCAATTGGGCCAAAAAATTCCCTTTAGCAGAAACTAATTTATCTTGAATACATTTTGTCATTGTCTAGAATAACTGATTTACATGGCCAAGTTTTGAATAACGAGCCTGTAAGCTTGTCAGACCATGGAGTCACTATACATGACTCCATGGTCAGACAAGTTAGTTAGTATGTCCTTGGAGAAATTGGAATTTCTCCAAGGGTATGTCAGTGTATGTCATTATAGTCATTCTGACTAATATCCTACATTAGGTTATTTATTATCCGCCATATTGTCTTGCATCTGAGTCAAAAAGATTCCAGTCAGCCAACCAGAAGTAGATTGAGCCAGCCTGATAGATTCGGAATTACGAAGAATCACTGAGGTTGTAGTGAGTGAATTTTCATCCATTTTGTTCAAGTATACCACCTGCATCTTAAGCGGGTAATCAGGCGAAAATAACCTGCATTCAAACATCTTTTTATAACTTTAAATACTTTCAACTGAATGGCGTCCAGGGAAACCGAAATTGAAATAAAAATAAGTGGAGTATTCGTGCATCGTGCAGCACGCTTGATTAAAACATAAAGAATAGCGTTTGTAGAATGTGTCATTACTACTAACTATAAAATGTTATAATATATTGTTGTACTTTTTATATCATGCACAGTGCTGATCCGAAATCATCATACTTCATGTGTTACTCATAAGCGAGGTGTTATAATTCATTAGCAAATTGTTATAATTCATAAGCACTTCCCCCTAATTGGCATAACTAATGTGGGTCAGTAAGGTCATTAGCCTGTTTACATGTGTATTTGAAAGATGTGGCCTCCCTGCATCCCATCATCTCTGCAAAAGGCTACAATCATCTTGACAGCCTTAAACACACCCCATGCAGTTATATTTTCTTGCCACCAAATGAGACTGAAGATAATTTGTTTTCATGCACGCGATCGTCTGCGCATCTTCGTTTGAGGCGGGAAAGTTTTGGCGCGAATCATGGACGAACTATCTGACCAACATACAGTACAACTTTTTGAAACTGACTCGATCGTCGTTATGGGGTATGGGGAGCTGGTTATTGATACCCTGCGATACCTGGTGAACTAATGCAGCTATCAAAACCTATAAAATCTATCATAGGCGTAGGAGGCACCTTTCTTTTGGGGGGGGGGGGGGGCAAAGGTCATCTTGCCCGAATTTTAAGGCTTTTATTAGCACCCCTTTATGCCCGAATTTTTCAATTTTTGCCCGAATTTTTGGCTTTCCTGGACAGTTGGGGGGGGGGGGGGGGCAATTGCCCCCCTGCCCCCCCCCCCCCACCTTTTACGCCTATGAAATCATATTGTGAGCAAACATTGGTTCATTAAATGTATGCTTAACACGTCTTTAGTACATACTACAATGTATTTGTCCTTTGTTTCATAATCAGAGGACATGGCAGTAAAGATATGTCACCCCAAGCATATCTTGAGGTATTTATCTGTAGATCTTGATCGGTATGCCATGGCTACATAATTATAAAGCTGAAGTCAGCCACTGTGAAAAATTGTACTTTTCAGTATATATACCACTTAATTGCATTTTGGTGACACAATGTGGAGACTGAGATTGTGGCACTACAGCCATTGCGATCAAATGGCAACTTTGAAATGAAGTAATTGTCAGGTCCAAACATAAGGCATGTTATTTCATATAGGCTAATAAATCCGTGTTTTCATTGCTTTGGATACAAATGGTGAAGGGATTTGGTCCTAGAAGGATGACTGCCATTTTGCAGTAGACAGAGCAAAAAAGCAGTGAGACGACCAATCAAGTCAACTGACAAGGCAGGATGGCTGGAGGGCATTGGGTGCATCAACAGTTACATTATACAGTTAGTTCCCAGTTCCCACGACCAAGCCTTGAATGGGTCACTATTATCTGTGCAAGGCTTGATGACACTCATTTTTATCCACTGGCTGTTTGAGCAGGTCTCAAACACGGGACCTGCACGCAGTTAGGAGTCTTGCCACTGCAAATGGCCCATGCACTCTGTCCTCACACGCAAGAAATCCAAGTAAAAAAGTCAGTATTTTTTTTACCAATTACAAATCTGCACGCTCACTGGCTAATGACGCAGTCACTGCAAGTGCTGTTGTAAACTGTTGTGCTGTTGCAAATGCTGTTATGCAAGGACAGTTAGATCCTCCCTGTCTGCATGCTATGAATTCATGTACATGTATATAGTGGTGTGTAGTAACACTGCAATGGCAATTTCCTTTTTTAAGCTTCTCAGGCTACGTATATTGAAATATATACCTATGGCATATATAGTCATGACAATATAACATTGCCAATACAAATTACATGCTAGTTTGCATTCCTCATCAATCATTATTATGCTATTAAAGTAACATACCAAAATAAGGGTAAGATTTCCCATGTGGTCCAAGAAGAATCACTCGATAAAATTTTAATGATGACTCTGATTCATATACTTGCATGACATGTCATGTTTTTTTACAGGAGAGCTTATGTAGATCATTGTTCATGCAATGCATTCAGAGCAGTCTCTTCAGACTTGAATGGAGTCCCTCTTGTAATTTTGCGAAAATTATGCATGCCCTTATTTTTGTAGTGCGTATCTTGCCTTGAGCACTTGCATGAATCTTCTTTAGAAATTTTTGAAAAGAGAATTTAGAAAAAGCTTGAAACACTGAGGTAGTTGTAGCTGAAAAGAGGATGAGAAAAACAGGTGGCACAGTATGCAGTCCTCCTTAGAATGAATTGGGAAAAAAGCAGAGGCTGAAAAAAGCTACTCCAGAGTCAAAGAGGCTCAATTTTTCTGTGAACGTAGTACACACTTTGGCGACTTTTTTGTCGTGTTTTTGACATGCTTGGGAAGTCAGCTCTTCAAATTCTCACTCCACCCTTGGCCAGTCTCCTCAATAAGCAAGTCTTACGCAAGCCACTAGGTCTATACTATAGGACCCGAAAGAATCCCACAGAGATCAGATATAAAAGATAACGAAAGAATGAAAAGTGACTGCAAGAGGATCCTGAGAGAAAACAAGGCCATCTGCGTTGTGTAAGGATAAAAAGAGGTTCAGGCCTCAGAAACCTTGTAATTAATATAAGTCAGTGAGTCTTGTGTTCAAGATCTCTGCAGATAAGTCGAATAAAGAAACTGAGATTGAACTGCAGAACACCGAAAAGTTTTTAATATGTAATTTAGTTGGTCAGCCTTCTGACACAAGCAAACGACCTGGCCTACCCAAATGATCAATGATCCTGCCCAAATGACCACTGCCCATTGTCCACCTGTCACAGCTTCATTGTGGCCCTGATGGCAAGGGGGATCCCCTCGAATTCTCGTTTTGCTTGAGAAACTTATCAGCTTAACAGAGACAAATCACTCGCCGGCCACTAATTGGGCAGAGAAGGTTTGCTAATGACAGTAATCATAGTCACTGACCCCTTAGTCCAGTTGTTGGTTTGTTTGCTATGAAGATTGCTGCTGGTCAATGCTGGACACTGTCCAATGCCTCATGCACAACATCCCATGATGGCCTTAAGTGGAAGCATTAAAGTCTACGAGTTACCTGCAATAATTACATTCATTACAGGACGGTTGGATGACACTATGCAAACTTGCTTTACCTGACACCTGTCGTATGGGAATCATTACATCCAAAAACACACTGAGTAACAGCTCCAGCGATCAGATATTTGCAAGGAACATTAGCAAAGCCTCAGGCCCATACAGACACATGGGAAGAGAAATAATATCCAAAAACCGTGAAGAGTAAATCAAAGAAATGTCACGACACAATGAATTTGTAATTGTGCCATCAGGAAGGTGATTTACACAACATTTTGCAGATGTTGTTTATCAGCAGCTCCGACTCATGTATTTTTATGTAAAAAGAAACACAATCGGTTGACCCACTTATCAGTTTTTATTTGTTTTTAACGAAGTTTTTAAAGCGTGTTTATACGAGCCATCTGCAGCTTGCAGAGGAAGGGGATATGTAATTGTTTGGGGTGGAGGGTAATAAGAACTAGAATGGCTGGTGGCTGCAGCCCCAGGGTGATGTTGCCTTCTTTGGCCCAACATCTTCCTCCAGCAAGGTATCCCACGGCCTTGTCACCTGGCTACTGGCTGCCAGATGCTCAGGTAGGCTCATCACAGCTCCACGTGCTGCTAAAACACCTTCATAAATCGTCAGCAGCACAAGCTGTTTGCAAGCTGATAACTCCTCTGCCCTCACTACTTTTAACTCCTGGTGCCCAAAAAGACATTAAAGGGCAGACAACTCTATGCTACACTCTTTACCCCACACAACCCTCAAGTCTGCAAGTCACACGATCTCCTCTTCCTCGTGTGCTGAGTCTCAATAAATCATGCGGAGAATAGGGGACCAGTGTTTCTTAGCGTGCCTGAGCAAGAGACTGCCATCCGAGCAATGGCCAACTCAGGAGAACGCACGACCCATTGCTGCCACAAATTGCTGCCTCGGTGAGATCTTAAGCACTCGCCCAACAGCCCAGAGGAGTTTTGCAGATAAACGTGTCAGCATTAGCAGATCAAAGTGTCAGAAAAGATCCTTACAGCCACCATCCGTTCGCGTGCCCAACGTCCATTCCCACTGACCATAAACGTCCTTCCACTGACCACTTGAAGACCCGGGCAAGGCAAGAAAAGCAATTTGCCCACTTTTGCTTGAAATATGCAGAACAATGGGAAGAGTCTCGCTTTGAAGGTGAGAAAGACAATGCTGCAAATAGGATGGGACTGATCAAAGATGAAGAATGATGGACTTAGGTCAGCCATGGACAGTGGTCAAGCGTTGCTGGGAGCAGTGCATGTTGCTATGATGTCCTTTATCTTCATGGAGTGTCACTCATTGTCAGATGGGCTTTTGCTGACCCAAGGTCATTGTTAAGTTCATAAGGACCTGCTTTTTGTCTGTTTCTAGGAGACCGTCCACCCTCTCGATGAAAAGGCCAATTTAAAGGTCAGCCAAGGTCCTCCATTGGTCTCAGCTCTCGACCCCTACCTGCTCTTAGTGACTCCCATGAGACCATATTACAATGTGCTAAGCAGCTCATTGAATGAAGCATGTTATCATAGAGACAGGCCGGTCTCATTGTGCGACCATGCAGCAGTCAACAATACTCCCTTCTTATTCTTTTCCTGGAAGTAGGAGAAGCAAAGACCGACAAAAATACCTGGAAATGTCCTTCAACTGCCTTGATGTTTTTGAGAACTGGTGATTAAATCAATCCAGGTGTTGATTAGGGAAGTCTGTGGAGAGTGAAGTGGGAGTGGTCACTTCATTGAGCCACTAGAGCACACAGGTTGACCAAAAATAGACCGGTCTTGAGTTCAAAAGTGGATGACTGGTCTCAGACACACTGCATATTAAGGAATTGAGGAAAGCCATCAATGGCTTAAATTCAATGAAGCATTGTGAGAAATATGCCGATTGTCGCAATCAAGGCAGCTTGACGCCAATTTGACCAAGATGACCACCTGATAAGCAATAAGTGACCAGTAAAGACTCATAGCAAACCTTAAGCAGATTGGAAAGAGTCACTTTTTCCAATTACACGTGAGACTATCACCTCCAGCTTTCCAAAATGACTAAAGTGGCTCATTTCCTGATGGAATGGGCGATAAAATGGTGGCTGTCAGTGTCACGGTCTTGATCATGTTCACCTTATCAGTTCTTTCTTGATTACGAGAAGCTGTCATGATTTCATAATTCTATTGTCACGAGTAACAGACATCATCACAATTGTCTCAGGCAACACCTATCAAATTACTGTGACAATGCTTTCAATTACCAATTAGTGTTCATGGAACACATGATACATTGAGTTTCAACGATTGCTTTGATTGATTAAAAAAGAAAAAAGACACGGGAAATTCATACTTAATACAAGGAATAAACGAGGGTCACATATCCCCCCCCCCGTCTTGTTTTTTAATATTTGAATATTCTTGGCAAACCAATTGGAAATTAAACACTGTGACTCGATCTTGATTACACCTCAATTTTGAATCATATTTAGGTATTAATTTCTTATGCCATCAAACAATTATAGCAGGTCGTCACAGCACAAAAACACTTGATTTCCAGTTGTGGCATCAGTTCTGCATTGGTACTCCATCAGTTCTGCAGTGGTACTCAGCTCGTGAATTGATCATGGCAATCGTCTACAAGTTTTACTATTTTACCCTCCTTTTCCATTCAGCTTTGAATAATGAACTGACAATCAGGGTCCACAACGTCATAGTACTGGATCCATCGTTTATGGCTGAATTTAACAATACAACCACTGATTTAACACTTTTGGAGAATGGAATTGCCACCATATTGGATTACGCCTTTGTTAACATGACACGTTTGGAGATCTTGACAATAGCGAAAAACCCACTGACCATGATCTTTTTTGAGGCTTTTTCTGGACTCAACTCCTTGAATGGTTTGAGAATTACACATTCTCTGCTAGTCACCCTCGATGGAGTAAGAAACCTGCCAAGTCTGAAGTATTTAACGATTGAAAATGTTCGTCACATTAACCAAGTTTATAGCAAGCACTTCCTACATGACTGCCCCAAAACATTCCAATTGAGTATGAAAAAGGTTTCCCTTTCAGGCTTCATATTTCCTGATATGTCAAATCTTGCACAAATTATATTTCATGATAATAATCTGCAGTCACTTCCAGCAATCAGATCACCAGTATTGGATCTTATTTATCTAAAGAACAACAATATTTCAGTCATTAAAAAATGTGACTTTGCACAATACCCACAACTTACAACACTGGATTTACCCAATAACAACATCATGCAAGTAGAAGAAGGTGCCTTTCTGGCAAACCAACATTTATTTCAACTGACTCTGACACAAAATCCTGTAAACTTGACAGACTTTGCGAAACTGTTTCAGGAAAATCTTTCAGATTCTGTTATGGTTTACACTGATGGGATGAAGACCAGATGTGATTGTAGAATGTCTTGGAAACACAATTGTCAGCCCTACTTCGATGAAGATTACCCTGCTCCTGCTCTGACCAACTGCTCTCGAAGTAAACCTGAAATTATTGCAACTTCTTGTAAATCATCTGGAATATCTATGGTTCAAAGGATTTGGTACGAAACCTCAATAATCGCACCTATCATTCTAGGAAACATCCTTTCTTACAGTTTACACTGACATCATATACCACTAATCACTATGTGTATCTATGGTACAAAGGATTTGCTACAAAACCTCAATACAATAATAAGTTGATCATGATCTTCTTTTGACACTTTCCCTGGACAACATTCCTTAAAGGTTTTAGATATGGATCAGATATGGAACTTGAGTATCTGTCAGACTTATAATGTTAGCATAGATCCTTTCTTACATTGTGCTTTGACATGGTCATTTACCTATCAGTGTTTCTTTGGATCTGTTTATAGGGTTCAGTGGGTGTTTCACCAACTAATGGACTTCAGTAACTATGGTAATGATTTATTCCTATTCACAACCTTCATAATCATAAAAAATGAACTTTCTACAGCCTCTCTAATATATGCATGTTAATTTTTGTGGATACCTCTCAAGTGTGTATTTACTATATATGTATATCTTTATTTCAGAGTAATAACTACATAAATAATGAAAGTATAACAAAGATTTATTGCAAAATAAAATGAATAAAAGTATAAAATACTTAGGTAAGACATACAAATATCATATTTCTATTATAATCCATCCTAGTTGTTGTGTGTTTATATCTAATAAATCTTTCTTCATGTGCGCAGCAAGAGAGACTGCATGGTCGTTGTTATTCTCAATCGCTTGCATAACATCAAGGAATGGTGTGCAAATTAGGAGCTTGGGGAATTGGGGAGTTAGGATAATAGTTCAGAAACATGAGAGGGAGACAGAGAGCCATGTGTCTTGGCATATGAGAGAAGATTGCCAGGGACCAATAACCTGATTCCAGGTCACAGAATGGCAGCCATCAGTTTGCGTGCATGGCTGTTGGTCTTGTGTTCAGCACACGATCCAGTCCTGTGGCCTGCAAAAATTCTTGTGCTGGCTGACTCTTGCATAGTGTCTTCTTGAAATATTGCAGAGGTATGGCAGGCTGGTTTTAAAAGGCAATCTGAGTGATTGCCTGGGCGGCCGTGGGAGCAAGAGTATTTGCGAGGAGGTTTCTATTCATGGCTGTCATCGTGTATCATCAGCATACCTGGGAGCCAGGATGGTGTCATCAGTGTGAGGCAGGTGTGCGCTGCAGATCTCTCCTGATTCCCACGCCAGCCAAGCATGCCCCACTCACCCCCTTTCTTTATATACACATGCGCTGCAATTAATATTGCTGCTGATTTTCAACCAAAGAGCTGCTATATGCATCTCACCATTCCAAGCACATTGGCTCACAATGAACGATACCAAAAACCTGTCTACTTACCAACACAAATATATGTGAACTAGTGGGCCGTAGTGGCTTTGTCAGAAAATACCAGATATTTCACTTTCTCGTGCTGTTGAAATGAGCGAACAGGTTGTCTACTCTCATATAAATTATTGCCTGCAATTTTCGGATCTTTCCAATCTGCAACTTAGGTACCTGATCCAGTATATATATGCCTATGTGAGAACAGGTCTAATTGTGAGCTGTACAGACAGCTGAAAATTGAAGCATTTGCCATTGGTCACTTTCATTAAACACCTGCAAATATGACACCTGTGACGCAAGGACGCAACGTATAGACGTGCAAACGTGCGTCTGACGTGTGCGAGGACGTCATGGTAGCAGGAAAGGAATGCGTGCCTCAGGTGGACCTCAATGGGCGAGCAAAGGAAGGTGCTGACCTCTGAGGCGAGACAGGTCAGCAACGCTGCTGGGAGGCTGGGAAAGTTCGTCGAAGCGTGTGCTTCGCCCTCCAACACGCGAACCAGACGTGCCGAAAATTCGCGCCACTCGACGCGGTCACTGCTAGGTCTGGGCTTGTGGCAACTGTCTCGAAAATTGCCCCAGAATTAGTGTTTTTTTCTCTTCTTGTCATGCGTTATTCTTACAAACTGTTTGATTCGTCTGTCGAGTGCTTCACGACGCTCCAAAATCGCACAACACCAACAGGTCAATCCCAGACGAAGGAATTCCCCCCTCCCCTGACGTCATCAATCGCACCTGCAAGGGAATTCCCGTGACACCTGCGACGAGGTCATGTCCCTCAATGGCCAAACTGCAACCCGGCACGCTCAAGATATAACAATTCCACCATCCAAACATTCCAAAACTCATTCCACAGACAGTGGCACAGCTATTTGTCAACAAAACTGCATGCGAAAGTTTTGGGGGTTCAGAATGAAATAGAATATTTATGGGACGTTTTATTGTCATGTGCATATGGTGCGGATTGCTTTTTCCATTCTGCCAATCAAAACAAGTTTATTGGTTTTCATCCGCCATATAAGTCTTGAGCAAACTGAAATATGCAAGGCTTTAATGTTGTAGGAGAGATTCAGATTATTTTTGTTGGCCAAGCCGCAAGAGGGCGACACGGACACCTAAATCTGCAAGGTCAATGGTAGTCCGATCCAGGGGGCACAGAATCTCTCTGCAACCCCATGAAGATGGCAGGCACTGGGGTCTTGGTTTGATTGCTTTCCCACGAAACCCAGGGCCATGACTTAACAAAAGCAGTGCATAAGCAGAGCGAGGCTGTTACACAAAGCCGAGGTCAGGTTGGCGGGGTTGCCTCCATGTTTGTTATTTGCTTGGTTCCCTGGTACTCCGCCTCTCCCTGTGTTCGGAGGATCGGCGGACGTTGGGTTTTGTGGGGTCCTGTGGCCCCAGACGAGACACGAGACCAGGTCATCCCCGACCCTCTCTGCTGATCATGGCCCTTGAAAAGACCTTCCTTGGGCACTCCGCTTGCAAACAGAAATACAGGAAGACTCTCCATGTTCGTGTAGTATATAAACAAACAAGCAAGGTCATGGGTCCGACCCCTTTTCAATCTGTGAGCCCTCTAACATAATCCCACTAGTCTACACGGTTTAATTGAAAAACTTTCACAATAAATGGAGACAATTAAAGCTCCATGAATAAGCAATGTTAATCAGCATAACTTTTTTATTTTGTTTTTCGTGATGCACATGAATGTAAGACAATGTATATTTGCCTGAATAGTCATTGTCCAATGATCTCTGTTTACAAACTTCACGATGCATTAACTTCTGTGTTCATATGAAACCAACCCTATATATATACATTTTATAAGCAGATATTTCCTGAACACGAATATTAAAAGCATATAATATACCCTCGAGAATTTTCAACCGATGCAAAATCTGTGCAGAATTCTGAGAAATGTTCAAGAGGGTGGATCCTGTTTGGTTGGCAGGCCTGTGTCTCTTTTAGTGTCACCAACAGCATTGCCAGCCATGGACACATCACCCTGCACACCTACAGGCATTTTTTCTGCAACTATTTTTGTGATATCATTTTTCATCTTATTTGCTCTGTTGCGGTTACTCTTGAGACCCTGAGCAACTTTTTTTGTCAAATTTTTTCATTTGCTTTTTTTTTTTAGTCATTTTATTTTCGTCTCTTTTTTTTCCCCAGATTCTAGCGTGTTCTCTTATCGTGATCTCTTCGGTCGCATGGTCGTGTGCAAATTCACACCTCCATATGCAACTGTTTTGTGAGCTATTGTGGCCACCTTTGCCAGCTTAAACACACCAAGTGGAAACATTGCTATTCCCTCCACAAAATTTACAAAAAAGAAAAATGTCCACTGAATATGTCCACACGACTTGCAGCTGGCCAATTGTATTACATAAATACACACCTGCTTCATGTTGACAACAAATACGAAGAAAACTCAACTATATTCAAAAATGATGTTGTTTGTTTGGCCTGTCACTGGTGAATACACAACGAAAAACACGGTTATCTGTGATCCATGACAGTAATTTCTTATATGTAGAACATTTTTCATGCACCCATAACTTGGCATACGTTTTCCTTGTTTTCATTAGCATTAAAATAAGCTCTACTTTAGAAGTAGGTTCTAAAAAGAAGGGGAGGACATGCATGTAAAAAATGCTTCAGGTATTGAAGACACCTCTCTGCATAGAGTAAGTGCCTACAGCATGCAAGTGTCACCTATACAGTTTACCGCAGCTGGTCACCAGAAAATTACCGTTCTTCTTATCTTGGAGTGAAATCAAATCGTTCCTTATTACCGTGGCAACGTTGGCACCAGGTAATGATGACGTCACAGGAAAGAATCACAATGGGCTACAGTGCGCATGCGTACCACAGACAGCAGGTGGAGAGGATGGGGGCCTTGGGGGATGCTGATAAGAGACAGAAAGCACTGGTCACTTCCATGAGATAACATTGTGTGTGTATATCTGTCTGAGAAACGCCCCAAGCATTGTCCCCCATACACTGTGTCGCCCCCTATGTTTAGTTCTCGCCACCTTTCCACACTTTCCCTTCCCCGATTAATATGGTAGACACAAGCCATTGTTGTTGCATAATTTGTGCATTTGTATTGTATTAATGGCTGTCAATCGAGTCTATTGGCATTAAACGAGCCAAATGCATCTTCCCTAGGACACACTTCAGGCTAGTTGGGGGCTTTGTGTGGTGTACTTCAGACCCATTAGAACACTAAATACAGTAATAGTAAATACCCTAATAGAGCATAGTATTGTATTAACCTACGTAACGTGTACTGGCTTGCTTTTCCATTGTACTAACCCTACCTAACAAAAGGTGCCATTTAGTGTCATCTATGTGACCCCAATTTGCATAAATACCCCAGCATTTCCTGGAACACTGATAAGACTTGTCCTAGTGGCTAGAAAAACACACCATGTAACATGTAGAGAAACATTTTGTCCCACCAACCACTTACAGAATGGTTTGGCGAAGGTTTTTCCCTCGAATTCTTATCACAAAAAGGTCATATCTGGGAGGAAATAGAGACCATTCCCATGCAATTACTTGCAACAGTTAGAGTAGCATGAGTGAATGTTTCCATGACATTTCTTCTAGCTGTTCCACGCTCGTGTGCCTCTCGAGCTTGCCTGCAGACACTATTTTTCTTTTTCAGGGGTGGAGAACAAAATGTATCATGTTGTTTTGATGTATGCTGTGAACTTGTCACGTTCGGCAAATTCTGCTGTTGAGAGTTACTATATAGTTGGACTCAAATGTCTTTTGCTGACATGTGTATGTCCCTTGACTTACAATTGTTTGTGTAG
This sequence comes from Alitta virens, assembly GCA_932294295.1. Taxonomy (NCBI): domain Eukaryota; kingdom Metazoa; phylum Annelida; class Polychaeta; order Phyllodocida; family Nereididae; genus Alitta; species Alitta virens. The sequence goes on from OW028573.1 coordinate 54,291,860, forward strand.
ACGGGCTATGAAAATTTAAATAAGAGCAATCAGAGCATAGTGTTCAGGAGCTACATTCCAGCTAGATGGTACCTTGTACTTGGTGTCTATGCTGAAGTAACTAAAAGACCCCACCCATGGGGTAAATGTGTAGCATGGTGTGGACTCCTAGCCTTATCATCTCATCATTGACACTGCCTCTGACAGCTATAACCATGCATGAACATACTGAACGTCCATGATAGAATCTTGAACACTGAAAGTAAGAATAAGGCTTTTAAATCAACAGATATGGCAATGTTATAATAGGCTATTAAAATGTGCAATGAAGATGTCCATGCTTGTTTTTTTTTATATTTGTCTACTGGACTTCATTAGTTCAAACAAAAGATTTGGCAGGATTCTGAATGACACAGGAAGTACTTTGGCTAATTGGACCCATGATTGCTCTATGCTGTGATAAAGATCTAAAGGATCCCAGAATGGCTTCTGGTCAGCCGATCTTTTCTGATCTTTGATCTTGGGTCAGTCTGACCTCGGGGTGGAAGGGGAGTCCAGTTGATGACTGATCAGACTGACCTCGCCAATGACCCTGGACTGACCATACCCTTCCTCCCACGGCACTGACCAATTTGGCTTCACTGAAAATCCCTTTGACCAGACTGACAATCAAAGCAGCTAACTAGACATTTTGACTAACTATATTTTGGCTGTGTCTGGAATGACTGACTTCTCATACCCATTGCGACCAACAAAGTCAATGTGCAGCACATGCATTTGTCAACAGCTCATATCACATTGACCAACTTCTTGGTTATAACATTTTCCTGATATAGACCATGACTAAGGCTGACTAACTTGATAACGGACTAACTTGTTAGTCATAATGGCTGTGGGGTTCAGTTATTTAAACCAGTCAAATGGATATATGGTTTCGTCAAAAAGACTTTCAGTGGCTTAGTTCCAGGTCCTACTCCTTATAGGGGTTGATCATGGAGTCAACTCTTGGCTCCATGGGTTGATCATCCCCGGTAATTATATCAGAAGTGTGGATTGGAAATTCAAGCTGAGGTATTGGTCCAATAATTGCATTGAAATCTCCCTGGAGCACTAACCCACTAAGCTTGGTGGGCTCCACAGAAGATGTCATTGGTCACTCAGGAGTGGTCAGCTTTGGTCTGCCTAAGCTCGGATCCTGACCTGAGGTCAAGGGTTAGGTCAGGGGCAAGGTCAACTGGTCAGTGGCTCTACATGGTCAGCACAATGACTTGACCGCTTCATGGACCAAGTCGATTCTTAAATTGAGTGTAAAGTGGTCACTTAAATATGACCATGTGTAAAGACATCGTCCATGCAAAGAATAGGAATTGTGTACAATGATAATGAAGTAAAATATGCCAATCACACACTCATTGTATTCTATTCACTGAATGTAGTCGAGTAGTTACAGTTTGCTAGTTATTCTGTGGTATTTGGTGTTAATAAGACATCATCGTGTTCTTTAAACTGCCTGCCCTGGTGTCGAAGAGCGAAGTCATGACCTCCTCAACAGTGAGTAGCTTGTCTACTGCTCTGTGCTTTGTAGTGTCATAAAACTTGCTGGAGAAAATATGACTGATGTTTTTGGACATTGTATGGGGCAAGGGGTCAGTACAAGAAAGCATAATACCGACGTGGTCATTGTAACAGTACCATTTATCACAGCCAGAAGGTGGACACCAGTGATGCTGAGGTAATGTGGGTCAGCTGGTCCATTCAAAGTCCGAATTTTCCACCCACAATGATGCAGGCAGATCAAAGTGGTCAGCATATGCTCCGTAGTGACCAGTTGAGTGGGCAGGGTCGGAATGCTCATAACTGTCATAACCAGGGAACAAATCATTTGACCATAACAATAGGCTGCTCAAAAAGGCAAATGCTGCCAGTGGCCATGTATCTGATGTTTTGAGAGTCAAAAGGGAAGCAATGGTCATAACAGTCATAGGTCACCCCAAAAAGGACGGTATGCGGACCTCTAGAACTTCTACCCCCTGGAACTGTACATTTACCCCTCCTAATCACCCGTTGAGGCTCGTTACGACTGCAATTCTGACCTAGGGATGAAAAACTGCATGAAGAAAATGAAAGCTTTCAGGGGGCAGAGTGAAGGAGAGCTGTGTGATTACAGGACATTATAACAATTCCCACAAGGCAATCTCAATCTTCCCACTGTATCAGTTTCACCATCTCTCCCTACCTGAGTCTCCCCAGTCTCTGATTCATTCTTCTTGCAGTCATCAATTGACTGAGTTTAGTGATGCGATTATTCTGATGCTAGTTAACTCCCATAAACTTCTCCCCCACTTAAAATGTAGCGTTGTTGCAAAGATGGCCATAAAACTAAACTCCGTTCAACTGGTCCTGCATGGACTGTGTCAAGATAGTGGGCCAGCCATTGTGACAGGTTTGCCAGAATCGCATGCAAAACGATTCCAGTGTTGATAAAAGCCACGCGAGTTGCTTATAACGAGTCCTGGCCCTCGATGATTGATGGAAAGGGAAGTTGAGGGGAAGTGGGCCACCGTTTCTGATAACAACTTGAAACTTCCTCCTGCCCTTTGCCCTATGCTTCTGTTATGGTTGATTTAATGGCACAATTTATCATATTTATGAAACATGCTATCATTGCCATTTCCACATGCTTATTATTACCCCGAAATTGTACAGCCACAAAGATCGTGTCGAGTTTCTCACTCAACATTTTGCTTATAAGGCCATGAATGCAGTCATTGTGGGGTTACCTTCGAGGTTAATGCAAATAACCTGAGAAAATACATATTTTGCCGAAGTTTGGATATCCATGGCTGAAATAAATGCTATGGGAATAATTACTGTACCTGCGTCAACACTGCTGGTAATGGCCAGAGGGTCACAATTTTTCCTTTCAAATTACCAATGCTGTACCAAAGTACGTAAGGGTCTGCCTCACCAATTTGTGGCTTCATTCTAGTCTCGTCGTGCCACAACCCTAATTGCAAAGAGACCAGTAATTTGGATCACCTCAGGTATTGTAGTTACCCACAGAGAATGCCCACAGAGGCTTGAGTATTGACTTAAGAAATTAATAAGGAGGCGGAGCTCTTGGGAGGACCTTGGCTGATGGTCAATCACTGCTCATTCAGTCCATTGGGGCAGCCATGGAGACGCCCTGGTAAGTCTTAAACATTGCCCAAGGCTGAGAGGGTGAGGAGATGATGGGCGTTGGATGGAAAAGGTCAAGATGATGAGAGGTCAACAGGACGACTGGTCCTCATAGTGGACCTGCCATTGTGTCCACCGAGCACCTTCACAATGATGACTGGACAATGGTCACTCATTCCACCCAAATGAACGCACCTCGGGGCAGTCTGACTCTTTGCACACAAAAAGTTGATTATCTGCTGAGGTGCAATTATTGCTGCCCAGCCTACCTCGCTCGTCTCCTTATTGTGAAGGGCAGCTCAGGATTTAATTTGATACAAATGATGCAGCATAGGCTACAGGGGTGTATGAGGCGTGCATCATAATCAGTGCTCTGCCTCCAGCCATTTTGTGCAAGTACATATGCTATACAATGTAGTATAGGCATTATGGGCAGTCCTTTTTGTGAGGTAGGCGTCAGGCACAGCGTCTGTCCTTGGAGGAATTAGATTTCCTCCAAGGTCTTTCCAATTTCATTGAAACCTTATGCATATCACTTATACACTTGTTAACAGGTCAGTCAAAAGACTTGTAGGCTGCATAAATTAATCAGTATCAATCTCCAATATGATATAGATTACCTCTGAACAGTGCACATTTTAAAAGCGGTGTCCACCTGATTGAAAAGCTACACATATGTATTGGTTAAACGGTACACCTTATTCACGACAACTTTGATTCCATGTGACTATTGAATGGAACTGTCAGTTTTGAATCCCATCCCAAAGCCCTGTTAATCAAATTCTGGTTAGGCTAAGATGTGTTTATTTCTGTACTTCTCTTTTAGTTTTATGCTTGACTAAACCAGCTCCTCAATTCTCTTCTCCTGTCGTTTATTTTTGCAGTAGGGATATGCATTGTCAGAAAGATGCGGAACTTGATACTTTGTGGACAGCAACAAGATTCAGTTAAGATGGAAAAACCATTAAGGACAAACAGTAACAGCATCAAACACCCCAAAACCCCTTTCTGACTTCTTGTATTCATGCAAAGATGCACCGGCAAGATCTTACACCTGTCGTTAATATACTGTTGGTCAGTTTGACAGACCCCACTGCCCACTGACCAGCACCCTAACTGACCAGCGGTCAAAGGTGCCCGGTGTGAGGTCACACGAATGACCTTTTCTTATTCTCTGCACGGAAAAGGTGTGCTTCATTGAGTAGAACCTTTGGTCAAGACAGACAAAAATCTCATCAAGGATGGTACTGACGCGACCATATTTCAATGAGGATGGGTCAAGATGATCACCTCCCACTGACCAGTGGCTGACCAGAGGTGAAATCAATACCCTTGATCATATTTGTAAAAAGGCTTGACCATCTTGTAACTTGGCATTGATGGGTGTGTGGCATTGGCCATTAGTGTGCAGAAGACATTGAGAAGCAAATGCTATTGAAGGAACAAATACATTTATCAATGGACAACACGTGTGTGATCTTACTTAAAAGGAATCACTCTTTGTGTAGATTTCAATGCCTGCATAATGATGGACAGTTACTGGTCACTTCAAATGAGTCCGTTATTCTTGACCTGTCTACCTCTGGGGTGCATGCTGAGATCTTTGGTATACTTACAACAGGTTTTGGACGAAAAGAGAAGAAAAAGAATGGCTACATTAAAAAAAAATAAAAAATTGTAATACAAGTGATTGTTGGTGCTTGTTAGTGGGACACCTTATAGGAAGTACATAGTAGATCACCAAATGTATACAAAGTGGGGACCTTTCTGTTACAAACCTCTTACTTCAATTTCAGCAATTTTACAACTGTTTACTGTAGTCGAGCAAACAAGGTTGGATTGGAGCCTGAGGTGATCGATAACCTTCCTCAGCAAGTGGTGACGCAGGGAGAAGGAAAGGCTTTGGGGGAAAGTAGCCCATGAATGACAGGGTGGAGTTAGAGCGGGCACCAGCCTCTCCCCATCACTCAAAAGATGACAACTATATGAAGTGTTGCTTTTGGTAATTACCTGTATCCTGATGGCTTTCTAGGCCACACGTATACTCTAAAACCGATCCATAATGGCCCTGGATTGGGAGGGACGCTTTGTTGTGAACACGTAATTACAGGTGAAGGTCACCTTGAGGAATGACCTTCAAAAACAAGTCAGTAAACACAAGGGCAAGGGCTTTAATCTGGACAACCGAGACATGACTGGGAGGGGAACTTTTTAATGCCCTTAACAAAAAGTCATGTGCTTTGCTCACTGACCTTGAGTGAGTAGAATGACCGAGAGAGAATGACCAGAAAATAATATGACATGGACAAAAAAGGGACACCCAAAATGACCTTGAATAAAAGTGGCCGACAAAAAAATGACCTCGAGAGAAAACCTTTCATTTTCAGCTGCCCGTCTCAGAGCCATTTGATCATGACATGAACCCACATTGTACTGACAGCATGTGAATGTCATGGAGGACATTTATTGGTGTCCTCTGTAACTTTTCACACCATGACCTTGAAAGGTAAACAGTCGGTGTGAAGATCAACACAGGCCTTGATGATGGCCAAATAGTCTTCAATCACGACCAAGCTGATCCTTGCATTTCCATGTCAGGGTGTGCAAGGTGTCTGTTTCTGAACTGACCAAAGGTGAAGATTGCTCTTGCCCGGTTCCCACGATGTCACAGGAGAGTCAAAAGATTCTTTGAGCAAACCATCACTTACATGAGGTCATGGCATGTTACTCGCAATTGATATGGCGACTAAACGCCTGAAACTCTGTGAAATTGCTTTCATTCTGCTCTGGTCACCCCAAACTGAGCTGACCCAACAGCCACTTCAGTGGACATGCCTTGATTGTCAACAAACTCCTAACCCTGGCATAAGCAGCAATAGGACCTCTTGCAAACACAGGACCAACTGGACCAAAATATATCAAAGATATATGAAGCCAGAATGAGGGTTATCCACTCGTCTTACCTTGAATTTATGATGACATTGTGTTGTTAAAAAGACCTCTTCTTCTCACATTGACAAGCTTTGAAATTCTATGCAACAGTTGGTCTCGTTTTGGACATCCATGTATCACAAGAACATATTAGAAATATGCACAATAACCTACAAGAGAGAGCTCGTATTAAGTAAACACTTATTCCAGTTCTGAAAAGGTGCACCGCATAAAAATGAATATAAGTTGAAAGGACCTGCCATCTTATTGAAGCCCCTTTCCTGTTTTTATTTCTTACTTTATTCCCCATGTCTGCTGTAAAAAAAATCTTCTTTGTAGAACCACTATATTAATGACAAAATGAATGCCACACTCCAATAAAATGTATTTTAAAAAAGAAAGGAGAAAATTCAGTGCCCAATGCATTATAATTGTACGTTCAGTGTCAGTTGTACTTCAGTGCACAAGTCAAATTATTTGTTTGTACAGAAATTGTGTCACAGAAATGATGTCTTTTTAGATAAGATCTCAGACATTGTGACTATCAAGAGTGACTGACCACCAATGGGGCCTTTTGATTAAAATGTTAGTCAGTTTATATAACAACTTCGTCAAGTAAAGTGACGTTTTTGACTAACAAGTTGACTCGGTCTAAACGTGTAAATTAAGTGAAAAAAAATTCTAAAAAGTGAAAGTTAGTCAGAATATATAACAAGATTCCCTCTAAGGGGAAATTGTCCAGTTCGCTGGGTTATCAATGGTTATAGTTACTATGGGGTTGAATCGTATGTGGAGAGGCAATTGTGTTTGAAGTGAATACGTATTGTGGCCTAATTCTACAAAAAGTAACAATGATAACAAAAAGTCAGGTGCCTTGACTTTCTTTTCAATAGAAAGAGTTTAAGCAGTTCAGCAAAATACAGCACATGCAATCTATCTTGTAACAGAGTTGGTCTTTCCAATGCAAGGCCCCTATATACATATTCGAGAGCAAAGGTAGGGTTACACAGTCAAAGTGTTGTTTGTAGAATGCCCATTTACTATTTCATTTGCTTGTAATTTTTCTTAACGCCTGTTGCTGATCCATCCACCTATGACGCCCGCATTGACGCTTCAGGAACGTCTTGAGCGTCTTACGTCGATCAGACGCAACGTTGCGCATTGTTCCAGTAAAGCAGAGGGTGATAGGTCGTGGGAATGCGGAGAGAAATTTTGAAAAAGCTGAAGAGGTTCTGCTCCAGTCATCCTATGAAAGGGGGGAGGGGTGTTAGAGGGTCTGATGGGGAAGGTAAAGACCAGAATGACACAACAGGTTGGAGTAAATACCTGGGCTTACGTCATCGTTCATGCATTCAACTGATCTCAATACGTTTTGTACTGGATTGTATTGCCTCTGTGCAACTGCCCTAGCTGAGTCAGAGGCAGACGTAATAATGACTGGCAAGATTTTAACAGACAAACTGTGAGGCGTGCAGCAGTCCACACCTAATGTTTTGTTTTTCTGAGGTAAAAACGCCGAATTGAGTAAATGCCCCTATATACACAACTGTCGAGGAAACGATCACAAGTGACACATTACAACATCAATTTGCTGTATAAGGTTAAAAAGATTTTGTACACATGATACGAAAAAGGGAAAGACGAAAACGTCTGTATTTTTTTTTCCTTTTCCACTCTACAGGCTGTAGAGTGCAGATGGTTATATACATGTCATGAAAAACAGCTTGAGAATGTTTAATCTACAACTCAGCCACCATTCATATACAAAGTGACTTTAATTCCTAATGGTGTTCGTTTTAGGTCTGCATTTATTTCTGCTTATGAATGAAAACACGCTTGACATACTTCTGATCCAAATGCTGAGCTCACTGAAGTCAGGATTTCTGTAAAAAGTCGAGCACATTTCTTTTTCTTTAGACTTTTTTTACAAAATTGATTGCTTATCATATTCATCATGTGGACAGTTTGCTTTCCAAATGCACTCAAGTTGGAGAAAGAAAGGAGGGGAATAAAAAAAAGCTATAGTGACAGGGGAACGTAGATTTAATGAATGGGACCTGACTTGACGAATAGGACGAGATTCTCGTGAGAATGACGTCTGGAACGCCACCTTAAGCGAGATTTGATGGCATTTTAGAAGACAACTCAGATAAATACCCACGTGATTCATCATGAGTAGAAAGCTGCTGGGCCCAAAAGTGGTATTAAGGTCCTCCCACTTAGGCAAAAAGTTCCAACTGCTGAATTACAAGATTGGCCATAAAGTTCAGTGTGACCCCTTTGGTGCTGTAAAGGTCCTAGAAACTGTGAGACTATTTGTTTACTGTACTTCACGGAAAAACCAAGAGAGGGCAGTTTGGTGGAAGTGTTTGTTCTTCTCAGGAAATCAAACAAACTTGAACTCTGCAGGTGAGATACTTTTCTCCTTCCATACCAGGAGGGCTACTTTGAGACAAAGCCTACAAAAGAAACGAGAAGGACTACAGTCATTTTCATGATAAATAACAGTCATTATGAGTAGCCTTAAAAGAGAACTTGTGAAGAGCTTGTTTATCTGGCATCTTTATGGACTGCCAAGTGTTTGTCGATGAAATGCTCAAAAACAATTTGTTCCCATCGGAGCCTGTGATCACACCTCCCATGGTCCGATGGGATTTACCTTTGTTCTTTGAGGTCGCGACCGGTTTCCATGGCAACAGAAATAGCACCATAAGGCAATGGAGGAATTTGGAGGTAAAAAGTCACGGCCCTAAAGCCAATCAAGCACACTTAAATCCCCTGATTGGCCTGTAATGGCATTTCTGATGCTGCCAATAATTGCCCAGCTATTTGCTCAGCCAACAGCACGCATATGTCCACCCCAACCATCACTTTATCTCTGTTGCTGAGGCAAAGGTCACATCTGATGCGATTGTGGTCAGCAGAGGTCCTTGAACCTCATGAGCTGATTTAGAGTCGCGTGCAATTCACAACTTAAAAGCTCATTCTTCGTGGTGTGATCATGGAACCACCAGATTATCATAATAATGGGACACTGACTATAAAATTAAAACTTAAATACTATAAAAGTCACAGATATGTCATGTTTTCTGCAACTAAACTAAACATCTAAGCATTATAGCTTCCACCACACTAAGTACATATGCCAGCAAGGCATTTGTTCATTTCACCCATTGGTAGAGAACACTGAAAAGTTTGTGAGGATAAGCGTAACTAGCTGTGAAAATAACAAGAAGTATAATTCATTTAATTATGTACTGCTACCTGATTATTACTCATGCCCATGTTGTTGTGGTGGATCTATCTTGAAACCCAAATCTGTTTCAGTTGACCTACTTCAAGTGTATGCATGTACCTCTAATTATATACATGTACATTACATTGTCATTACATGACCACATTATTTTGATCATGTGAAGGTCATTCATTGTTTGATGGACTGTCCACACAATGCCCTTCTTGCGTGGGGGTCTGATCTGATCACAGGGCAGTGGGGTATCCGTTGCAGGGTGTGGGAAAGGTCGAGGTGCAGTGAAATCTCCCTTAATAACTAATGCAGGATAAGATCAGAATGCTCGATCGCCTGACTGACAATGATTCAACTAGTCTCCAACAAGAACAGTACAATGTATTGTATGCGATCACTAATGGACGTTATCGGACATTGGTCAGTGAGGGTCAGAGTTGAGATGGACCTTGGACTGAATGACCAGTCCCTCTCGCTCTCTAAAACTCTTCATCCAAAGTCACTTGAATGATTTCTCTTTCAACACCTGTCAGAGACCATTGGCTACCTACCAATGAGTGAAATAGCAGTCAGCACTAACTTCAAACGGCTACAACTAATGGTCATTGGCTATTAAGATCTGCTGGACAATGGCGTCTCATATGCAATCCAAATATGGCAGGGCTTTTTATAATCCAATGAAAGGAACCAGTGGCCTTTGTGAGGGGAGCAGGAGGGTCTTTGTAAGAGCATCTTGTCGGCATTTCAAGAAAAAGATAATTGGCAAAGAATACATGAAAATATTGTTGCAGGGGCGGGCTAAATGTTAACAGGGGTGGAGGGGCTTCAAGGAGTCTGGCTGCTTTTTTTACCCTCCACCCTACACAAAGCTTAGGAGGCTATTTACCCGCGGATGGTAGTGAAGTCTGTGCTTAGCCTTTCATTGCAGCCGCCAGGGCAGGGTAAATTCGATTAAGCAGCAGGTCATGGGGGCTGGGGTGGGTACTATAGCTGTTAAACCGTGATGCCGTTACCCCCTACCCCCTGGTGGGATCAAACCAACCCCGCAGTCAACGGACAACACCCATCCCTCTGCCCCCCTGGCCAACCAAGGGTTTTGGGCTCATTTGTGCCTTGCTAACTTCTTTGTTAGGGATGTAATGAATTTCCTAATGTGACCTGCATCAAAAGATGATAATATTATTGATTTGGAGGATGCATACGCGACTAGTTCGGCCACTTTAAGGTGTCCATGACTACACCTGAGGGCTTTTTGGTCCCCACAGAAGATGTCACAGCAGAAATCATAAAAGGAAGCAGTTGTCAGTTTATAGCATCATGAAAGGCATCAGGTGTCACTCTCTCCTAAATAACACCTGTACAGCAAAATACCCTTTACAGCAAATCAGGCTTGTAGCTGTGGTGGTCGACAACAGACACTTTTGGGCTGTAAAGTTAGCTGTCATAATTTGTGTAAATATAAACGGTGGAATTAATAGTGAATTAAGAATTTACATAATATCAAGTGTATTTCCAACTAAGAATGTATGTGGACAATGAAGAAATTGAATTGTTATGATCACACACTACAACACCCCAAGTATGACGCCTTCAAATTTATGGTACTTAACATATAGTGTAGAGCATGTAGTTTAGTCATCTAAGCGTCTTATTTCAATTAAGTATCCTCCAAACAATTTTGGGAGAAATTCTATCGACCCCAACAAAGTGCTTTGTTCCCTGATTATCGATACATACACTGGATCCATTCTTGGGGTTACTGAGTACATGATCCGACTATTCAGTGCTCTATTCAGTACATCACGGTACCATGGATAATACTTTGTGTACATAGTTACTTTGAGATTGGCTTTCCACAATTAAATCTGCTACAATTGTAGTGTCATTTCCTCGAGGCAGCTAAGCAACTTGATAGCATCTTAAGCCCATAATTTAGGATGTTCGTCACACACTGGGTTTATCCCTTTACCTTGTGGTGTCTGGTTTCTGACTGTCACATCATTTTAAGGCAGTCAGTGTTAAATTGGGCACCCTTGTGGGACAATGTGGGTATTGATGGTAAAACAAGCCACTGTGTTCTAGATGATTGGGGTATGAATGTCCTTGAATTGGTTCCATTCAATGGTGTCCCTGCTAGGAAAAGACCAACGCATGGTTTAGTGGAATAAAGTGCATGTTAATAAGTCTCCCAAAAACCTTTTTAAGGCTCTCAAAATATGACAACAACATGTTACCACCCCTGATCCTTAAGTTCATGACAGGTGAAGCCTAAAAGACTTATGTGAAGGAATAAGTCACTGGCTGGTCAGATCACACAGGTAGGCCAACCTAATTGCAGCTTTGGAATGGTGTTTTCTGGATCTTATTTTTTAAGGCAGCATGGGAACCTGTCAAAATATGAAGCCAAAGAAGTGACCACGTCATGCATTTGTTGCCATGGCCTTTGGTACTTTCATGGAAATTGGGAATGCACGCAGCAACTGGTCAGTATGGCAATTAACAGAATGACAACAACAAAAAAGACACCAAAAATACACAAATCTAAATTAATTGAGCACCACGACTCTTGCAAGTTCCATCAAAGTGACCTTCAAAGATACTGTTAGTATGAAGGACCCCCAGGATGGGCACAAGCCAGTGTAATCAAACTTTGTATTAATGTCCATCAATTACACAGTTTTCCTGTTTATATCAAGGCTAGTAGTTAGCTTTATCACAAATTAAGAGCAGCAATGATGCACTTGTCAACATCAAAAACTACAGGAAGATTTTTCAAACGCGCAGTCCCCAGGAACATCTTTGATGGTACTCTGCTAATTACTGGCGGACGACCTCCACTAAATGTTGTGTCACAGTGTGAAAGATTACAATTAGAGTCACGTTTAGATTTTTTGATACAGCCTTGATAGGGCAGTAATGATAGCAGGTAGTCTGTTATTTGCTGGTCACTTTGATAGAGCAGAGCCTCTCATCACAGCTTGATGGCTCCATAACATTGGCGTCGCCACTAATGATAGGCCTGGAAATCCGCTTAATTTGGTTTCTGTGTTAAGGATTCAATTTTATTGAGGAGGAACATATTTCAGGTCCATTTAGAGGGAGAGCCCCACTGGAGGGAAGTGGGAGGGAGGGCCGGACAAGGCGCCTTGGGGGAGGGAGGGCAGGGCCCAGTGGACCTCTGGCTGTCTTGCTTACCTTGTAATCAACCTGTGAAGGTCCAACTAACTGCCTTCATTAGGGTGCGCATCGCTTGGCTAAACAAAGAGCCTTTGGTGGCAGGTGGACCATCGCGAGGCGGTTGCTCTTTTTTCCTGCTCTTTATTTTGCTCTTTCTTCTCGGAGTCGCGGATGGGTCTGATCTCATCAAAGAGCACCGCCGTTTCCTGGCGCTGCAATCAAAACGAGGGAACAAAAAGCCCTGCGTGGAATAATGACAGACGCGCAGAGAGGGCAAATTCTGCCAGGAACCCTTAGATGCCCTTCTGGAACCCCGGGCACTGCGGTGCTTGATGAAGCCCTTTGATATGGCCTAGTGTTAAGATGCTGACATTGTCTGGCTCCGCAGAGGTCACCTGGGCCCTTTCTGGGGAGGACCTTAGCCAACCATGCATAACCAATGAGCGCTGGTGCGTGACGAGCTAGGGCAACTCTTGACACAATGTGATGGGCACAACGAATCGCCCGACCTCTTACAGGTGTTCTGATGAGACAGGTTTATGCACATCCATGCACGACCTGCGCAGAACTCCTCCTCGCAGGAAGGTAAAGACACAGCCCAGACGGTGCGAGGGCGTCTAGACTAACCCCAGCCATTCATAACCACCTCTCTGCATTGATTCATCTACCCCAAATGCAAACCCTTGTCTTTATGCCCCTTCGTCGCCAGACCTAGTCAAGCTGTAGGTCCTTATAAATCACGAGGACGACCGCAAGAAAAGGACTTGAAGGACCAGGTCCTACAGACTCAACCAACTTGATCCAAGCGCCGATTTCACACAATTTTTATGGCCATCCCCATGTCACTTTGCTACTACTTCATGGATAAGTACCACAATCTAGACAATAATGTGACATACATCACGGAGCCAAAATACTGTTATCCATTGTAATTGTTGTTTTTTTCCCCCGAGGATGAATAAAATTTATTCTTATTCTTATTCTATTCTCAAGGCACTGCAGTGTATTGGATAAAAGTTTATATTGATGTCATACAATGATTTCTGGATGGAAGATCTTGGTGTTAATGGCAGTATGGGACCTTTCAGAGCCACTTTTAACATTGCCTTATGTATACTTCATTATAATCAACATAACAAGCTTGGTCTTTAAATGATCCGCTAAGAGACACTGGCCAAAAGTCTTTGCCTCGTATACAATACATACTATAAAAGTAGTGCCAACCTGCCATAAACCCATTAGCAACACCTGCAATTCCAGGTGACGTTATCACGTAAAAGTGGGTAGCTTTAATGGCCTCTGATGGACTCCTGTACTCAGACAGGTTCAAATCAGACAATTCAAGCCAGACAAGCCTAACCAGACAGGTTAAATCAGACAGCCTAAATATCTGCAATCTTGCTGGCCTGGATATCTCACAGACGTCAGTTGAGCCTCACCAGAGCCTGAGAGCAGACTGAGGACACCTCACAACAAAAAGGTATTGAAGGGTCCAGACAGGAGTGGAAGGGGAGGGACACACGACATCTCAGGGAAGGACTCATTCTGCATAATAATGAAGCTGCTCCAAACAAGATTCACAAGAGGTGAAAGGACGTGATTTGGGTTGTCGAGAAGATGAGGACAAGATTCACAAGAACTGTCTGAATGTTGTTGAGGAGACAAGTGGCAGACACACACGTGTTGGCCTTTTTCTATTTCATATGTAACTAACTAAGATTTTAGTTTGGTTAAAGCTACCGAGATAATGATTGGTTGACCTTACCATCTGATTGGTGAATTGAACCAAGATAAAATGGTTAATTCAAAGTCTTGGTGGGTTTAACCAAAGACACAAAATGATTTAAATAGGTTAAAACATCCAATCTATTTTAAGAGTACAGCACCAAACGGAATGGCACACCTGCTAATAACAATCTAAGGCCTTAATTTTGGCCAAGTTTATTACTTTTATAACTGCTTATGTCATGTAATATCATAAATGTAGCCTCCCTATTAAGATCACTTTTGAGATGCAACCATGATAGAGAAAGTTTTGAGGACATATCACCAACAACATTGCCTGGAAGCTTTGCCAAAGCTACACACACAACAAAATAGTACTCCACCCATACAAAAAATCACAAATGGCGTACTTTCTTTAGTCATCCCGTCAAAACAGACCCCTGCCAAGACCGTGTTAGACTGACAAACCACTGATGTAAGGACGTTTCCGTTCAAACTTGGCCCCTTGAAATCCAGGACCTCAACAAACCACAAACACCGCAAATATGCTCTAGAGTATATATGGCGTCAGCAGTGGCCATTGTCTTACTGAGGGTGTCTCGCAGGGTTGTCTGAGCACGATGCATGCTCTAAGAAATCTCCAGACAAAAGGTAACATGTACACACAATGTCATACATGAATGAAAGGTGACTGACCGGTAAAGCTCAGAGATTTATTAGGTGTAGTCAATTGAGTAGCATTATTTATGGTGGTGGGCCTTATATTATTCCATGTATAAAGTTGTTTAAACGTACTGAAAGGTGTGCAGGAGTAACCCCATACAGGTGCATACAGTGTAGATTTGTGCACACACAATGAAAATGTTGTATGGAATAGTATATTGTGCGTTTAGTTGTTTGATTTAATGTAGCGCTTGGCACACCTGCATGATCTGCATGGCGTCTTATGGAAACCTATTGGCACAGGGTCTTCCTCACGAAAATCTTTTGGAGCTATTTGGCATCCTTTGGCATCCAAGCCGAGGTTGCTTGAGCGTCTTGAAATGACTGGGGTCATGGGTGCGCAGCCAAGCGTGACGAGGGGCCCGTGACACCCCGTTCCCACGACCCCTCTGACACACGTGCAGCACGTTCCGCCTGCATGGCTCGCAGGTTTGTTGCAAAAGATTCAACTAAAAGCGATTCCAAAGCAGGTTGAAGCAACAGGTAAATCTATATTGTCCTCGTCCAGCGTTGATATCACCCAGTAACATCACACATCAATGATGCACAGCAGCACAGCAGCGGCATGGCATGGCAGCCCGGCAGGTGATAGGACCAAATATGAAAGCAAAATAAAAAGTATTTAAAAAAAAGCAGCGGCTTCAAACTCAATCACAAATTGACAGGCCTTATTAAGTGGCACACCTGTTAGTGGAATCCTTGATTTTGGGAAATTGTGATGAGAAAACCCTGTGACATTTGTTCCTGACAGGTGCTGAGCAAAAAATCAAGACAGACTGGCTACAAAGCTTGTGTCGGTGGCAGGAAACTTTTTGTCCTTTTACCAATATGTCATGCACAGCCAAAACGAACACAACGGTTTTTCACATATGCTGAGGAAGTGAGCTCAAGATGGTGAATTTTGATTATTTATGAATGCAATAATGACATGCCTGTCCTTTCAGTATTCAGTTCTTGGTTTCCCAAACTTGGCAGCTGAACAGAAATCATGTCAGGAAGAGCAATTGCAATCAGGTTTTGCATTTGAAATTGACCTATTGCATATGAAAGCCATTGTGTTGGTGACAATGCAGACTCAATGGGATGACAGATTTAAAAGGTTGTTATTGAGGCGAGAAATATGTCTCTCTTCCTTGCCCCAGAAAGCTCCGTAATTTGCCACTGAAGGCTATTGTACAAATAATTGTAAGTAATTTGGATAATGTAGGCAAGTAAATGTGAAATGTCTTATTTAATGGGCTCAGAAAATAGGCACCTTTATTAGTAATGGGACAATTTAAAACGTTGTCTTTATGGCTGTAGAGGAATGTGCATCTGCTACAAGATTTGTTCCCTTTTTTATTTAGAGATATTTGACGATTTTGTCTTTATTATGCTTGAAGTTACTCACTTGAAACATGTGGTTACTCTGTCTTGACTTTTTACATGAAAGTATGACTTTTCTCTATTGCAAATCGCCCACCCGAATCTCCTCCAAAAGTTGTTAAGCCAAGACAATATCAAACATTGAATGAACTGAGTTCAAACTCAGGAGAAACAAGGGAAGTAGCATATAGATGTATCAGTATGAAATTTATGATTTGGTTATTTCGTGACCAAAATAAACAATATAGCAAAGGGTCTTAATTTAGCTACCTGGCCCTGAGAGTTGTCATTGGCCCAATAATTCTCCTCAGTAGTCACTCCCACAGGTGTCAGCACCGTCCGACCTTAAAGCAGACTAGAAGAAGTAATCGCGACACCTAGTGTAAACTGAAAGAATTAGTTTGTGCACACCAGGGGCGCTGTGTAGGTGTTATCGTCTAAAGGTATCAGACTACCCTGCACTACAAAACTGTGACGTAACTATTTTTATATGGGTACATTTTGGTGCTGTTCCTGTGGATGCCCTCAAAGTTTCTCAACGTTACCCAGTGGGTAAATGAGGTCACATGATGTCACAGAAAGGTCACCTCAGCCTCACTGGTGTTGTATGACATCACACTTGTGGTATCACAGAACTCACACTGACTTCATAATTACATGTGACCTCCCAAGTATGAGGTCCCTTCTATGTCATTGTGAACTCCAAAAAGAGGTTTTCAAATGAATGAGATCACAGTGATGTCACCGATAGCTGATGTTCAAGACTTAACATCCTGGGTTATCCATGAGATTACGACTTCACCATGATATGTCACACCAGTGATCTCCCAAGTGTGAGTCACAAGATAACTCGCTGGGCTTCCAACCACTGGGTCCCAGGTTTCATTCCCGGTCGAGCCTGAGTTGGAGGGCTGTTTCATCCATCATCTCATTGTCATGGTCCCAGCCTGTCCTAATTAGCCCAACAGGTGCAGAAATACACGAAGTATAGCCCTAATCCAGCCACCCACCCACCTCAAGATAACTCACACAAAAATCAAGTATGAGGTCACTGTGATCAATGTCCGTTTGAACTCTAATAGAGAGGCCTAAAATTAATGACATTGAGGAGTTGTCACAGAGAGCTCATACTTGTGGGTTACCCTCTTTGTGATCTCAAAATGGTGTCATACCAGTGATCTTAGAAATTTGAGTCTCACAGAGAACTCACCATCTTTACCTGAAATGACAGCAAAATGTCTCGAAATTGAACTACCATGAAATGATTACTCATCATAAAGTCAGTACAATGGTCATGATGCCAGAACAATGATCTTGAAAGTTGTACATATAGTCTGACAAATAACTCACACAAGCATCATAGTTGTGATCTCACAAGTATGCTGTCACTGTGATATCAATACAAACTCAAGAAGAATACCTTAAATGGATATCAATACCACAGAGACCTCATGCTTAGGGCCTAGCATCCATGAGGTCCGTATGACCTCCCTTTCATGATGTCAGTAATGTTGCAGTATGTTGTCAATGTTTGTTCCGTGGCCCAGAAGTACAAAGTAGTGGTGTTGCTGCACGGTAGAAAATTATTGTTTAGCTGTAGAAAAACGTTACTGCGCACGAAAAACCCGTTGTTGAACGGAAAAACGTTGTTGCGCGTAAAATCACTTCACTAATATTCCAGTTTTTTAGGCCAAAGATACTAAACTAGGCCTGCAAAATTGTGATCGTATAGTGATTGTAGCATAGCAAATGAATAGAACATTTGTAGTTGGTTAATTCCAATTTTGAATACCAAAATGAGCTAAAATGTTTTGATGTGTTACTTTATAATAATAATAGGTTACTTATATTGCTAGATTCAATGAGATTGCCCTCCAGCACATATGTTAAAATGTTAATCATACAATTTTCGGAAAAGATAAGTTTTGAGTCCATTTTTGCAACTATCCAGGGTAGCCTTACATATTTTAGTCTAGGAAACATGGTTGTAAACATGCTAGTAACTTTAAATGCCAGTATTTTGCAGAGAATGTCCCACAGATCAAAAAAGAGTATAGGTAATTTAAACTATATATTATATTTCTTGGTATATCCAAAGAAAATGAGTATTTCAGCCCTCTGAAACTCTGTGCAGGGTATCTTTGGTCATGACCAAAACGACCTTAAGGGTCCATATAAAATAATCTAGTTGTTATGCATTCTTACTGACTTTTAAAAGCTGTAATTTGGTATTGTGATAAACCAGCAACATTTGTGGGTAAATAGGTGTGTATTCTTGATAAACCTGGTTCAAAGTATTGCTGCTGTCCCATCAATGGCCGTGAAAAAGATTTTCTATATCATGGCAAAAAATATTGGCTGCATTATTTGTTTCAAGAAGACGAATAATGTACGTATATCCTCCCAGATTTCTTTGCTTTGGTAGAGCCAATAAGGTTTGAAAAAGCCGGTCGACAGTATTTGCTGTTTTCCATGGTCAATGGAGAAATCTGAAATTGGGTGGGGGGGGGGGGGGGCCAAGGTCTTAGCCAGGGGCCAAGCCCCCCCCCCCCCCCCCATGGCTACGCCACTGCTTGTAGCGCGCAACAACCATTTTGTAGCGTGCAGCAAACAGATTGTAATTGGCGTGCAATAACAATGAAATAGGGCGCAGGAAGTAATTTCTGTTTTGGCCACTACTTTGTACTTCTGGGCCACGGTAGTTTGTAACTAAAAATGCAGTACATGTGGTGCAATTTTTATCTGCAATTACACCAAATTGCTAGAAAGCTCTACGTGACCCCACACTATCACAATGGTATCACAGTAAGCTCATAGTGAGCTCATAATGACTTCATGGCACTGTGACCTCACAATATATATATATGAGCTCAAAGTGAGGCATCCATGATGTTACAATACAAGATCGAAATGACCTCGCACAGAAAATCACTCTGCAGGTTCCTGTGAGCTCATCATGACCTAACGGTGAGATCACGTTATTAGAAAAAGTCCGGTTTGAATTCATTGTCTTTGACTATAGGTTGACAGGCTTAATCGACCATAAACTTCAAGAGACTTGAATTTTTGGGCGCTCCTGCAGGAGCACTATTTGATTCCATTCTCATAGAACATTGTGGGTAACGAAAGTAGGTCAAGGAATACACACTAGGCGGAGCCACTTATCACGATGCCCTCTGTATTGATTTACTTGAACCAACCATTGCAGCGCCACATGTGTGCTAATTTGGAAATATTTTTTCTGATAGAAAACTGACCTTCTCATCTTTAAATATATTATTTCCAAAACAGTTTATGACAGCAGCTATTTAAAACGTAACACTGAACCAGACAACTTATAAATACAACTTAATCATATTTCAATAGCAGAAATTTACAAATACGGCTTTTTTTGGGAAGAGAAAATTAATTATGAAAATTAGACAAAAATTGCTAAATTGGAAAGGGCATTTAGCTTATTTTCATTATGACCTGAAATCAAATAACAATAATTTGAAACCAGGACATCAAACAAATTTTTGTAGTTTTCTACTCTCTTGATATTCTTCTTTTTTAAATCAATTTGAATTAATGTTGAGTGTTTAATTGCAATTCAGCATTATCACAGTCAGGGAACACAAAGCATTCGATGTCAATGCAATTCAATTCAAGTTTTTTACTGACCATAGACTTTACAATTAACTGGACCATTCATAATTACAACAAAATAGCTATGGCGACGTGATAGACCTATATAGCATGAGTGGACACCACAACAGCAAGCACAGCTTTGATGGACACCCTGCATCACATCAATTATTGCAAATGACAGTTAATCAAAGCATAAATCATTTGTACCGTGTGATGCAAAACAACTAATACACTATATGCGCTTTATCAATAATTTTAATTAACAGAATCAAATAGGGTTTCCCAAAGGTACATTATCAATTTACCCAAAAAAAAGTTCAAATTATAGAACCGCTGCCATGGTTAGCCTATAATTAATGTGCAAAATATATCAATTGATTAATCTGGATTAATAATTTTAACGGGACTCAAAAATGTGCCTGTTCTAAGTGGTTAATTTATTTATTTGGTCCAATGTCAGCTGAAACCACTGGAGAAAATCCATCAGACAGAGAATTAAAAAAGTGTGGCCTTATAATATATATTTAGGATCATGTCGACAACCTCAACTTTTTTGGTCACAGAGACACAACAGTATCTTATGCGTATTTATAACTTAAATAGTTTTACTTTTTTTTAAATCAATATTAAACATGTGGCCCTAAAAGCCGAAAAAAAAAAAACCAACTGAAAATGTTGTTTCTGCATTGTCCATTGGGTATATTATTGTGTGTGTGTGTGTTTTTTTTTTTAATCTAATCCATATCTATATATAAATGGGGTTGTGGCCATTTTTACTTTGGTTTGTACCTGTATTGCTAGCATCACTACAATCAAGCCATTTTGGCTTTAGCAGTTTTGAAGATGGTCTCAATTCACCCAACCAAGTCTAGTGCATATTAGTAACAGCAACAATGTGATTCTGTTAATATTAGTAATTTTTAATAGATAGAAACCCATTCCAACAGTAAATCAACCATAAAATGTAATATGACCTCATCCCGTTATATATATATATTATAATTCTAACATCACACAATTTTTGGTAATTGTAATTATAAATTGGCAAATCCATAAACATTTTCACTTTAAAATCTAAATCATATCAATTACAATGTGTACTTATATGTTTGGCCAAATATCAGTAAAAATTACTTTGTAAATGAACGAGCTGATTACTTGCCCAGATTCACTTCATCATAATTAAAGATTTTCTAAATGAAAAATGCTAGTTGTAATATAACGATAGCAATATTGCATTTGCTTCCATCAAAGATGAAATTACTGATATATTTTGCCAATATCCAGAGTCATGTTAGTTACGCTTTAAGTGTGTGGGGACCTATGCTGAAAGTCATAGATTTGAAAAAGATAAAAAAAACAGCAGAACAAGTCTATAATACGGTGGCCCAGAAGTACAATGTTGCCACGATGCTCTGTTGCATTGCTGCAGGGCGTTGCTGCGTTGTTGCAGGATGTTGCTGCATTGTGGAATTTTGTTGCTGCAGAATCGTTTTGTTGCTGCGGAATTGTTTTGTTGCTGCAGAATCCTTTTGTTGCTGCGGAATTGTTTTGTTGCAGCGGAATGCTTTGTTTTTGCTACCGTTTCAGTGTGTCCATTTCGGTCTTTGGGCATTGTCGTTTGCGGCCCTTCTGACCTGGCTACAGGGCATTATAATATACCAGGAGGTGAGTACATATTTGTACATACACATTACAATAGCCCCTATAATATGGCTATGTACATATATGTATCCCACTGGGCTTCCTCACCTCCTCATCTGTGAGAGGGGGGTGGGTCCCACTACCTTAGGGGTATCCCATTGTCCTCGCCTCCTCACTCTGTAACATGAGTCCCACTAGGTCTGAGCAGCTTAGGGTATCCCAGTGATATGAACCTCACAACATCTGCAACAACGCAGCAACATCACTCCACAGCAACGCAGCAACATCACTCCGCAGCTACGCAACATTACTCAGCAGCAACGCAACATTACTCTGCAGCAACGCAACATCACTCTGCAGCAACCCAAAATCACTCTGCAGCAACGCACTCTGCAGCAACGCAACATCACTCTGACGCAACATCACTCTGCAGCAACGCAACATTACTCAGCAGCAACGCAACATTACTCAGCAGCAACGCAACATTACTCAGCAGCAATGCAACATTACTCAGCAGCAACGCGACATTACTCAGCAGCAATGCAGCAGCCCCACAGCAACGCAACAGAGCATCGTGGCAACATTGTACTTCTGGGCCACCGTAATGGAGGACCCAATAAAGTTGGCTTTATTAAAGATTTCTTTTAGATACATGAATGGGACATTACCAATGCGAATAACCAATTTGTTTAATATAACTGATCATGATTATTATACCAGAAACTACGGTGGCCCAGAAGTACAATGTTGCCACGATGTTCTGTTGCGTTGCTGAGGGCTGCTGCGTTGCTGCTGAGTAATGTTGCGTAATGTTGTGTTGCTGCTGAGTAAAGTTGCGTTGCTGCAGAGTGCGTTGCTGTAGAGTTATGTTGCGTTGCTGCTGAGTAATGTTGCGTAATGTTGCGTTGCTGCTGAGTAATGTTGCGTTGCTACGGAGTGATGTTGCTGCATTGCTGCGGAGTGATGTTGCTCACCTGTGTGAGGAGTCATACTGGGCACCTCGGGTGCCCAATGGGTTGAAGCAGTCGGCACCCCTCCAGGGAGCAATTAGTTTTTAAAAAGCGAGGATTTGAGAAAACCTAGTGGGCACCATGGGATCCAATGGGATACCCAAAATGCAGGGAGGAGGTGAGAAGAACCCCTCTCACAGATGAGGAGGTGAGGAAGCCCAGTGGGATACATATATGTACATAGCCATTATAGGGGCTATTGTAATGTGTATGTACAAATATGTACTCACCTCCTGGTATATTATAATGCCCTCGGCCCATGTAGCCAGGTCAGAAGGGCCGCAAACGACAATGCCCAAAGACTGAAATGGCCACATTGAAACAGTTGCAAAAACAAAGCATTTCGCCGCAACAAAACAATTCCGCAGCAACAGAACGATTGTGCAGCAACAAAACAATTCAGCCACGCAGCAACGTCCTGCAGCAACGCAACAGAGCATTGTGGCAACATTGTACTTCTGGGCCACCGTAAGAAACAGAAACAATTTGAGGGCACCCCAACATACCATAGAAAAATATAATAAAAGTTATTTAGGACAAGCTCCGCACTTATAGTTGCATTTAATAGATAGGTTAAAACAGAAAAATCGTGTATCATCATTTGCTAAAGCTTTTGTAAAATTTAAAAGAATTATTAAACGGTCATGTAGATTTATATATTAAATAATTAGGTCATATGTAATTTAATTTACTGTTTATATTATTGTTTATATTATATCATTATATTATTTTGTATTTGGGAGCAACTTAATATAGTTTTTTTTAACTCTGTTGTTTCCCTTCTTGACATTGAATATATTAAAATTATTCTGTATATGCATAACTGTATTGAATGTATCAGTGTAAAATTGTATGAACCATGTGTCAAGAAAAAAACAACAACTTAAACTTCACTTTCTGAAGAAAAAATAAATAAAATTCAGTTTGAAAGAAAATTGCATTTTGCCAATCATGCATACGTGTACAACGTAATAGTATGCATAAGATACAGAAGCATACTATTTTTTTTTAATGGTTATATTTTGCCCTTGCATGTTTTGTGGGGTAAATACAATGTCTTATCATTATCTATCAAATATATATATTCTATGCCTTTTCGGTCATCAGTCCTACATTATCTAGGTTGTGAAGATTTTAAATAATCACATAAATACAAAATTTTTTACAATTAATTTCCGTCACTTTCTAATTGAGTAACCAATTCCTGTTCCAACTGGACGACATTTCTCCTTTAGGTGAAGTACTTGTTTCACATACTCATTTTATTTATGTTTCTTCAATGCAAATATAGGCCATATGAAACCCACCTCCCAAATGGTTCGTTACCGAATTTTTGTGATTCTAAGTCCTGAGCTACATTTGTGCATTGCGTATATCAAAGCATCATTATGTTTGCATTGGTTTACTGGAGTATTAACGCTAGATGGCAACACCATAGGTAACAAACGCCATCTGTAGGATATTACAACATTCATTGGGGAAAGTGCCATCTATGGTATTTTGTGTGCACATTAGCCACCTAGTGTTAAAACCCATTACTAATCAAAATATCTCGCAGCAGCTAGGAGACGCCACTTGGCATCCCAGGTCATATATATTTCAACATGCATCATATCTTCTAATTGTCTAATTATTGTCAAATCAGTAACCAAAATTCTGAAAGTTGGACATATACACTTTTTATTTACCAAATATCTAATAGCATATCTTTACAAAAAGTTTGAAAATGACTTAAATCACATTTTCATTTGTAAGTATGTTTTATGCCAAAGCTGGAAGTAAAAATAAAACTTCTAATGACAATCAGTTTCTAATATTTATACCCGGAGGAAGACTGACATAAGCTAGAAGCATTGACCAAAATATATCATAATCATGTAGTCTTCTCAACAAGTATAACATCATTTGAAGTTTGAAACAAAAAATAGACTGATGAAGAATTTTAAAGTAAGAGACTAAGCACTGCAGTTAAACAAATTCATTTATCACATTCTCCAAATTAGGGGAAAATAACAGATTTTGTCAATTATTAGCCAGTATATGAAACATTTCATTCTTTCATCCTTGAGATATCAAGATTACATCTTACATACCAAGTCATTACAAAGCGAGGTTCAGGTTTTTGGACATGGATCTTTGTGGTTAAGGTTAGAATTAGACTAGACAAGATCAGCAAATTGTGGAATGTTACGTCCACAGCTAACTGTGAAAGATTCAGATTTGTGAAAATACAAAGGTAAAATCCATGGGTTGGGTTGAGGGTAAATTTCAATCCAATTTTGACATCAATTTGGTAATTTTCGGACACCTTGATTTATGCATACATACTGTTATGTACAATTTCAAATGCCCTACGTTTATCAAGTACATCTACACAGGTAAAGGATACTAAAGGATGATAACTCAGCTCTTTAAAATTCCCAACGCCAATAAATGGTATGTGCAAGGACTTAGTGGTAGCTCCATGGTATACAATGCTTCACAGGATTACATACCATTGGCAGTAGAGGGGCACTTAACACTGTGGGACTGATTCAGGTCAAGTGGGTGATGTAAACAACAGTAACATGTACACCGGCTATTCATTGGTGTTACGTTAACCCCTCTCCACAATCCGCTTCTGTTCTAGCAACATACCACATTTTGGTGTATTTTCCCTTTTTTTTTTTTTTTTTTTTAAATTATAATCCACAATGAGAACAATTTAGCAATTCTCCACAACAAAGACATGAACATTTATTTCAACACTGGCCAATAATTGCACTTTCAGCTCAACTACACTTCACCTGAATTGATATAACACAATCAGTGATCAAACATCTATCATTCGAAATATCCACAAATGAAAGTAGCACACTGGTAACATCCTCACTCAATTCCCAAAGCTAGCTGCATATTTTCAAGAATAACTGTATCTACACAATCTTAGTGCCTGTACAACTCAGTAATTACTTTAGAGATTAAACAGAGTAATTAACTCAATCAAAGGCAATTTAATTTAATTAAATCACGGAGGCCAGAGATACATTGTAACACAATTGGCGCACATCGAAGGAGCTTATAGTCAATTGTAACTCGTGTGAAAGCTTGCATACAATTCATGCCAGATTCTATACTGAAACTGCTAATTTACAATGACTTCACGATTATGTACGATTTTTTTAGGTGATTTTTTAATAGTTTACAAATCATAACTCAATTGTCACCATTTCCCCCTAAAATCAAAGGATGCCTCATACTCCGACTTGACATAACATTTGAAATACTAATTCATAAAATTGTATATCAGCAACAAATAAACAACTCATTAAAAATATATAACATGCTTCACTCAACTTATATATACAAAGAGTGAATCTTATAAAAACACTGTATTGTATACAAGATGATGCTAAAATAATTCAGCTTGCTGTTTAAAATCATCAACAGGCAAGTATAAAATCCCGCGACACAAAATTAACAAAGTTGATATTAGTGCAATTTTTCCTTTGAAAGAAAATAGACTTTTGCTATCAGATTTTACAGTATTCCTACATCTAAGGGCTTGGTTTAACTCCACCTGGCATCAAAAAACCTGACAATGAAAGTCAATAAACTCAGTGCTAACCTAGTTCTTAGAATACAAATGTAAATATACACTCATCAAAAGCATCCGTTCCTCACCACCAGAAATGCACATTGATCATTTGAACTAATTCATATACTCAGATGCACCATTAAGTGCAATATCCTCATGACATAAGATTGCAACTTGTAGATAGTAAACCACATTACTGACGGATAGTACATTTGTAAAATCTAACATTGTAATATTTTGAGTGATGGTATGATTTTTTTCATATAATTAATTAATTACTTCTAAAGCACCTGGTCTATGCATAAAAATTATGATAACACGCATGGCGTATAGCCTAATTTTAAGTCATAGTTCTCTTCAATCCGTGATTATATGAACTCTCGTAATTCCATGGCATCGGAAGTTGACTCGGCGTAGGAACAACAAACTGTTGACTGAGTGTTCTGATGGTGTGTAAATGTTTTGGATGGTGTCTTGTTGCTGCAGGCATTGATCATTTTCAACTGAAGTAGATAGGTCTTTAGTCACACTCACCATTATGGATAATTTTCAACATACATCTATCTGGCAGCAAGTGAAGGATCGCAGCTCTGGTTGAAAAATCCACTATTACAGGCACATCTTGAGATTCTAGTAGCACGATAAAAGCACTGAAGTTTTCTTACTTCCAAATGAATCATACAAAGATAATTTCCAAATTGATAAACACACAAATTCAAGCGATTTAAACCGGTTATGTTATTGCAACTCATAATTTGGTAGTCGTTCATAGTCGGACTAGATTGAGGCAGAACACTATCACTAGCAAGCGAATGGGATAGTGCCTAGCTGGTAGGCAGACAGATAAGGCCTGGCACAACAAGGCAGGTGCGGGCAGGTGAAGATAGCTGAAAGCAGGGCCAGTCACTTTTGATCGTTAATTCCTATCATTTTTACAAATATGGCGGAATTTGAAAACTCCTAGTCTCCAGCCGAGTCCTGCTGACGATAATTCGGACAAGGCTTCAATTACAAAGTCCGCAGCCTACCCTCTTAAAAGAGTCTCACTGTCCCATGACTACCATTTCCTGGTAGAAAGCGAAATACAGACGACATAGAGTGAACGAAAGCCATGCAGTCCAGCACTGTTCCTGCCTCTTGCCACAGGCGGTGGCACCTAAATGACGAGGAAAAAATGACGAAAATGATGACAACCATGATGTTGTGAGTTATCTTGCTACATCACTACACAGCACTTGCATTTGGAACCTTTCACTTTGACTTGTTCTGCCTGCTGCGGTTGTGGTTGGGAGGCATTGGCGGCGGCCACTTCCACTTCGACCTCTTTGGGAGACACCTCTACCTTGCCGTTTTCTCTGTCATTGGGCGGCGGAGCAGCGTTACTCGTTGCTACTTCAGTCCTAATAGCCTCTTCCTTTACTTTAGCTTTATGAAGATCTGGATCAGAAATTCTGATTTCTGACCTAGAAATTGTTGAGTGTCTAATAATGTATTCAGCTTTCTTACTAAGCTCCCCATCGGCTGTGAATGGATTGTCGTGGCTCTCAGTGCTGAAAAGAGAAAAACAATTTTTTAGTAAACGTGCTTTAAAAATACACATAAAATACACATAACACATACATCATTATTTGTTACAAAAACAGACTCTTCATGAAGCACTTATGTAAAATATATACAACAACATAGCAAACCCAGTCTGGAACAGGTTTTTTCTTCTCAGGGTCAGAGATATTGTGCAGTCACCTCATAGGAATGGAGTGGGATGGCTATGTCAGGGTATAATCTCACACCAGCCTATTATCTCTATACATTTTGTGAGTCTAGCACTCTAGCATGCGAGGTGGGGTGCATAGTGGTCAGAGTAGCACATAGGAAGACACTACTATTGGTTGCACCCCCACTGAAAAACATGTGCAAGGTTATGGACTCCACATGTTCACACTCAAAATTCAAGTACATGGGTACAATATGCACAAGTTAATATGTACTCAGTGTACTGTGCAATATGCAATTGTTCATGTACCACCCATAGCAATTGTTGCGGTTTTCTAGTTTATCGCCACAAAACATGAGGCGAAATGTAATATGCTAAGGTTTTTTGCTCCTTATCATGGGAGAAAAGCAGCTGCACTTTCAGTCTACTAATCTCTTTTCATTAACTATGATTAATTATACCCTTGGTGTAAATTGGCAGGTATCATGATATGGTATGATAACAAAATACTAATGTTGTTCAGAGGGCGAAGAATACAATTTTAGATAATTCGCACTGTCATGTATCTGCAGATGTATCACACACTGAAACAAGTATACAATGTATTAAAGCACAATTAACACTTGCTGTGCTCATGAAATGTTGTAAATAGAAACCACAACACATTAATAGCACATGACAATGCCAACCTGACATGGATATGAACTGCATTTGACAGTTCAACGACAAATGCCCATTCACTGTAATCAATACTGCTCATTTGTATATCATGACATTTGAAGTGCATACATTTCTATATATATATATACACCAATACATATACACCGAAGCTGAACAATATATGTTACCTTGGCCACGAAATACTCCATTGTCACCAAGTTATCTACAATCTCGTTCAGCCCAGCATAATAACCCGGTGTGTTGATTTAACATGATGAGTTTTTCTCTGTCGACCACAGAGCAAGCTTTATATGGCTTGCCAACAAAGCTTGTCCCTGTGAGCAAACAGTGTTGCGAGGAAGATAGTAAAATAGCAAAAGTATATTCCACATAGCAAGCACAAGCACAGCCCCAACCCAGACCATTCAGCAGTTTACTCATGTGAAAAGTATCTACAGTATGATGGGGAACTCCCATATTTTGGGCCATATAAATTCCATAACTGGGCAATAATGCCCTAGGAGATTAAAGGCAGCTCACACTGATGTCTTGGGATCGATAATGACTCAAATGTTTGCTATGCAGCTACAGCTAGCATTCAGTATTCACTCCCATCGCTCCTAATGTATTTCTTTTTATGGTATCATTTAATCATTCAAGTAGTTTACCCAGGTTTCCTCAGCAGACTGGTATTCACACGTAAGCTGTCGTTCACAACTAAACTTTCATTCACATATCCGCTCTCGTCTTCCAAGCCACTCTTCGCAGATTCAAAAGTTTCCTGGTCACTGTCAGGCGGAATCACTGATATCTCTGCAGCATTGCTATTATTTTGTGTAACGTTCCACTTTTCACTATTTTCAGGTGCATGAACATCTATTGTTACTTCAATATTATCACAATTTTGCTTAACGCAAACATCATTGCTTCTTTTCAAATCGTCACTGCTATGATTCATCAACCGAACATCATCATTGCTTTTCTTCAGTCGAACACCATCACTGCTCTTTGCATTAACATCTTCGATGCTTTTTTTCATGCTAACTTCCTGATAACTTTTTGTACTTAGGTCACCGTTACTTTTCTTCACAAGAACATCAGCCACACTCCGCATGTCCTCATAGCTCTTAGCGCGAGCATCTTCGTTACTTTTCTTGGCACTGCTTTGGGTGCGAATATCATCAGCACTTCTTTTCATGTGAATATTTTCATTGCTTTTCTTTATGCTGATATCTGTGTTACTTTTCTCCATGCGAATGTCTTCACTACTTTTCACACGAATGTCATCACTACTTTTCTTTAGATTTTCAGTGCTGTTCACTTTACTTCCTCTGGATGTTATTTCAGTCTGTAATTCTGTGCTGCTGCAACCCTCAGTATCTTCACTTTCTTGACCAAAGCTTTCCCCGTTATTCTGGATTTCACTGGACTCCAATATCTTTTCTAGTTTTGGCTCCATCGCAATTGAAGCTTCAAGATCTGCGACCACGTTGTCGTCAGCATCGTCTAAAACATCACTCTTGACTGGTTCTGCATCAGAAACTGGTAAATTTCCCTCAATATCAGCATCCTTAGCTTCTTCCATATTGAATGCTTCCTTTCGATCAATATGAGTTTCTAAGATAACTTCTGCAATTTCAGCAGCGCCTGTAGCTTCACCCAATGTCACCTCATCCATGTTTTCTCACAGTTCAAAGTATTCAAATTGTTTCAACTGACCCATAGCTTTATCACAAATTATCAGAATTCTGATAAGCAGCTGACATACATACCAAGCTGATAGTGTTACGAAGCTTCACAATGCTATGTCATCCATATTGTAATGATCCACTAAGAGGACTAAAACGGAATCCATACATCTATATTCAAAGGTTTTGCGAAAAAATCAACAATGTATTTCTATCAGGTATCAATATTTTTGGATTTTGTTTGTGAACATTTTCTGAACTTCATTATAACAATGTGAAACTTCAATTACTTCATAAAGACCAGCTATAAGGCAAGGCTTGGAGGATAGATTTGACTATTTGAGGACATAACTGTTTATATACATCTGTCATGTCAACTAGTGAGTCCTCAAACATTTGAGATCTCACTCACAAGGGTTTGTAAACTTAGGACAGTATCATTTAGAGTTTGGCAGACTGTTACAAAGTGTTTGTGACCCCATTCTCAATGTGCTAGGGAGGACCCTCATGATGAATAGCCTAGCTGTCATTGTCATGCCCTGCCCTATATTTCACAACACTGTTTCATTGAGTTCGTAACCATGTGGGAAATACAGCTTTATGAGAACATATCTAGCATATATCATATTCATATCAAGCCATCAAATTACAATACAGATGTTGAAATTACAGAACATAGATGCTCCCCAAAGGAAGGCAAAAACACATGAAAAATACATTGTAGTGTAGCTTGCACTTTTTCACCCTTGACATGTAAATGACAGCTAACAAACATCATGACATGATCTCACATGAATCACAAATTTTCTATTCTGGTCCTATGAAACACAATAATATGACACCAGTTTTACATGTGAATAGCACTTTCAACTGCGAATAATGCAGGTCTGTAACAACAGACTACAGCAATAACTCCCTATTTTGATCGATGGCCAAAGAATTGTCTGCATATTATACACCATTTTGAGGTCCTTTGGTAGTCTCAGTGACTGTCAATTTGCAAGACTCACAATACATTTGTGTCAGAAAGCCAATGGCATTGGCACACTGGCATACATCTACCCCATCACATGCCAAAAATAATACATCACAGTCCTGGACACATATTATCAGATTTACATCTATATTGACTTCCGAGTTTTTCTCAATTTCCCTGGCAGTTAGTTTAGAATGCATATATATGCCTACCACTGCCAAATGTACTGACCATATCGTTTACCCTACGAGTCTCTGGAAAGTATGAAAGACCAAAATGTGTGGCGATTATGATAATATCTAACCTTCCCAGTCCCACATGGATTGTACGAGGCATTCGCTCGAGGCTGAAACGAGTGCCATTAGCATGATTAGAATAGAAACATTCCACACAGCCGTCCCATTTCGTCAAATGTTATGAGCATCACGTTTATTGGACACCGATCACACATTGCTTAATACATGCGGAGAATTTAATTTTTGTCTCACCAGTGAAAACATAAAATGTAGCCTGACAGCAAAATGAACTCACCATCAGTGGAAGTCATCATCATTGACTAGACTCACTTGTCCAAGTCATTTCAGAACTGTCATTTCGACTCATTTGTCAATATATATAATGATGAGATCTGTGGTCTCTGCACTGATATGTGCACTATCTATGTTCAGTCCAGTCAATTTAAATAGCAATTCAACTCAACATTTTGTTTAGTCAAATACAGCAGCAACTGAGCACTGCTTACTCATTAATGACTCATTCAGCAAAAATTTTTACCTGCAGCAAAATGACAAATGTGATAATCCTGCTATATAATGTGAAATATTGTAATCTAAACATTTAACAATATTACACACATTCGTTATAATCTTAAAACCAGTCAGTATTTGATAATGCCCACTAGCTAAAATGCTATTATCAATATTACTATTCATTACAGTATTGTTACACATGATTGACAGGATATACATGATCAGACCATGCAGTAATCAATTCATCTGATTGATCATAGGTTTGAATGGTCAGGTTGAACTAATGAGGTCAACCCCCCTTGCTAGCATCTAGAGCAGCTCATTACGTTAGGCCTGAGCAGTGAGCAGGCACCAAGCTAGACCGGCTGCATGACATAATTTAGAGCGTCTAGACTAGGATCAAGAGAGGCTGGGCCCGCAGGCTCCTCAATCGAACCAGCAGGTCTGGTTAATGTAAAACATGTCATCTGTCTCTGAACGGCTCAGATGTGTCATAGGCCAATACAATAGCATTATAGCCTGCTATTGTTGATCTACAGACAGCCTATGCTGACACATCAGTGCAGACGACGCCTAGGGATCCACCAGCAATAAAATTGCAAGCCAGCCATCTTGGTAAAGAAGTTCAACGCTACCCAAGCAAAACTTATGGGCAACTAGAGTGTCAACAACCTCCTGCATCCTCATCTAGACCACATAACTTGGGAGGCAGGAAGATTGCAGTGGCCGGTTCAGCCATCATGCTAGTCTGAGTTTGTTGACCCAGTCAAGTGCAGCCACAACTTGCACAAGCCGACAGCTGTTTGTCAATCATGCCTCCCACACAACCTCGCTATTCAAGCCCTTAGAACTGACCGATCTTGCAATTAATATGATTTTCGGCTACAGAAGGTGCCCAGGACAAGTTTAGAGTGCACATACCCAGTCAGAACAATCCTGGTCGTGCCTGTGCCATGTTCGTAATATGCCCCAGTGGAGGCTCCGGCGGCCGCCGCGGCTGTTGCAGCCATGTTGAATCTTCTTCTGCTCGAACTCGTCAAGACTGTGGAGTCAAACTAGGCGCTTTCCTAGGCCCCTTCCACTAATCCCTGTTAGATGCACTGATAGATAAAGTGTAGATAAGTTTCTCTACTCGCTGCTCAGCTTGACATACTTATGTGACGACTAGAGTGAGAGGGAATCTCAATATCGACCGCGACTGCCTGCCCCCGCCACTACAGATACAGGATCCTCCTCCCTCGAGAGGCCCCGATGGGGTTTCCCTCTTGTCACAAGTGGATCCATTAAATGCAGCAGCCCGAGTGGGCCTCTCAATTAAATGGATCTCCTATATTCTGCCTAAATAAACAATGCAAGGCAAAGAATGTGGCTTTTAGCATTAAAGCACCAGTTGCATCAAAAATATATCTGTAGGCCTATTAGTGAGCATCTTTATAATAGGGCCTTCTTATCTGTAGAATATTTTGTACATATTATAAAGTATACAATATTATATATCAATTTGTATATTATTTCAAACCATCAATGTCTGTGCACTGAATAAACATTCAGGAAAAATATAATAAAACCCTGTAAATCTGCAAACAATTTGATAACTGAGATACTATACTGTGAAATAAGTTAATTGGCTCTCGTTTCAAATTTATAGTGATAGTTGGCAAAAAAAGGAAACCATCAAGTCAGATTATTTTAAGTTAAAAAATAAAGAAGATATACTCAAGGGGA
This sequence comes from Alitta virens, assembly GCA_932294295.1. NCBI lineage: Eukaryota > Metazoa > Annelida > Polychaeta > Phyllodocida > Nereididae > Alitta > Alitta virens. The sequence continues at coordinate 54,325,560 of OW028573.1, forward strand.
AAAAAATTAAAGCTGTCTAATTACATCTCAATTTTTCTTCAGTAAATATACATATTAATACGAGAAATAAATTCGACTTGTTCAAATCCAAACCACGAGCTCACAAGTTAAGAATGGATGATTGATGGAGTTTCAAGAAAGAGTGACTCAGCGGTGCTTCTACCACGACACATAGGTCTTCAGAAAAGTTTTTAGCATCATCGTGTGACTTTGGCATCCATGAGGAGCCTGGGTAAATAAAATGCAAGTAAAAAAATGAATTTCTTTTACAGATGCAGTGTTAGTGGATGGAAATTACCATATGCAGCTTCAAATTGGTGTGAAAATGGTGCAGTGCCAAATTGCCAAGTATTGTTTACATAAGTATTAAATATGGCCTCAGGGGAGAATGCTGAAATGTAGCATGATGATATTTGCCATTGCATAAAATGAGCAACAAAAAAATATTACGAAGTTGTTTATCACTAGCACTTGGATCACATGAGGCAACAAAACATGAAATTGTCTGAGTATACACAGATTGGACATATACATTTAGCATAACTCGAGTCAAGCTACTGAAGCTATAGCTGGCAGCTTTCCACAACTTAGGACAGATGTGTATAACATATTAACTATGTATATCGACCTACAATTGTGTAATTGCCAAACTGTGCATAGAAATATCAATTTTTAGCTGTGGCTGGAGGGGCCTATTTGCAGCTCACTTTATGGAGGCTGTAACCTTTGCAAGGTAATCCTTGCCCAACTCCAAAACAACTTAGATAAGCCTTCCACAAAATACAAGATCCTATCGTTACTAACAGCAATGGCGCATTGGCCTGCCCACGTATCTAGAGGTAAAGGGGTAGAAAAAGGGTAGTATCTGCCAATGACGTAACTGCTAAAGAGGACTACGGGGGTATTACCAGCATAGTGCCAAGATTCTGTAAACAAATTTTAAGAAGGGGTGGTGAAGTAGATTTCCAAGCCATTTCCAGGATTTGGCTTCTAAGCTGTCCAAGATACATCAAACGAGATAAGATAAAATTCCAGATATATCTGAAGTCTAAGCTTGCTCTACAGACCACAATTCCACCATTTACCACATGAAAAATATCATAGAATCTGATCTGAAGAAACTAAAGGAAAAGTTGGAAAACTAACATGGTCCTTTTCGGATTGGTCTCCCACAGTCTGTTTGCACACAATTCATGAATCATGAGGTGATATGTGGTGCTGTGAACCAAACACACCAATAATTTACCAGAGAGCCTTCAGAAATGGAACAAACGCATTAACTAAATGTATGTGTGTGTATGCCCAGTGGGGTGTTGCAGTTGACAAGTTTGCAACACCCTAAAGTACACAACCTTGAATTAGTTATTAACCTACCGTAAATAGGATGACTGCTGTACCACTGTCCTGTTTTGCACCATTTTGCTGTCTGACTCAGAGTGTGACACCTGGATTATTATAAGTGTTCAATAGTTGTATAGAAAGCTCAACAGCCAGACTCCACAAGCAACAACTGCAGCTACACTGGCCTGGGTTAGGCGTTGGGCTTTATACCACATGCGCAGAAGGTCAGGGGAGGCTAATAATAAACTGCTCGGCCTGAGAATCAAAGCTAAATACCAGAGCTAGGCAGAGTCTTATAGTTGGAAAACAACCCAGTGACCTATAATCGGGATCCAACACCCTTCAGTAGCAGTTTCTTGATCCCATTATTGAATACTTTTAAAAGTAGGTCACATTCCCAAGTCACCATACTGCTACAACGTGACGCAAGTTGAAGACCAGCTAAGACCTTCCCAACAACAAGGGTCTGCATCTTACATAACACCCCTCAGCCTAACACTTAGCGTATGTTGGGGTGTACTTCCTGCGTTGTACTAAACCCCCGACCACGCCCATGCACCAACATGGCCCATGAAGCCAAGGCGCTGACCTGGCCAAATGCCTCGACCAACTATATCAACACTTGGGCCCTCACAGCTATCAGCACAACTCAACACCATCAACATTGCCCTTGGAAGGCCGTCACCTTGGCCTACCATATGTCACTCAGGTCCAGTAGGCCTACTTGGTGATAATCCAGTACTTGGTTGGTCAACCATCTCAAGTAACGATTATAGTCATGCAAATCACTTCAACTCTAGCATTTATGCTTTGTATGATTGACATACACAGCTGTCTTCTCACGAAGATCTTTTCGCGCCCTTGTCACTCAGTCTCTGGCATAACCCAAAAGGGTCCTCAAATAGTGCTGGCATAAGCGCTAGATGTCTCTGCCGGTTTTGCGCAAGGACGCCACCTTCCGGATATTGACAGTAACAGTGAAGAAGGCTTTTTCAATGGCTTTTGCATTGGAAAGTAGGTCTTCATTTAGTCTTGAAAGTGATGAAAATTTTCAATTTTTTATTACATTACCTTGGTGACCGCTGTAACCGGATAATGGGCGTTATTCGCATTTGTTGAGACGGTATACTGGGACCTTGGAGGTCCTTGGGCGGGGTAACTGCAGATCCCTCCTTGGGGGCTTCTGGGTCCCCCTGACCTGGTGCCCCCTCTTGGGGTTCGGAGGGCTTTTCTGAAACTGACGTCTCCTCCAGACTGCACCTGTAAAACCACACAGTAAAAATATTTACAAGCAGCCAATAACAAGATTCAGGTGTCATGGGGTGAAGAGGAGGTCAGGGGATCAAATGAAAAAATGACTTCTTTGGTTTTGAACATAGCTTCCAAGAAATAGACTTTTCCTCCAGCATTTTAAGAGTCATGGATCATGATGACCTGATCAAAACATGCAGAGTAATGGATAAAATTTGTCAAATTAATTTGATACACTCTTATAGTTTACCTGAGGATGGAATTAGACACAGTTTTAATTGTGCCGTAGGGAAGGTCATTTTGCGCTATATTGCTAATTCTGTCTATCCAGTTAATGATCTAAAAATTTAAAATCTTACTCTAGAATTAAAACCGAAATGCAACAAATTGCAGTGTTTTAATTAAATAACTAATTAACAATGAATATAATTGGTGGGCTGAAGCTATGTAGAAACAAACAAGAGCTGAATAAAGAGGAAAGAGTTCTCATTAAAATCAGAGCTGACCCCTCAAAATATTTGAGATGTGTTGATTCCTTTTTCAATTGAAAAAATTCAAGAGATGAGGCTGATGATGGTAAACACTCTCGTTTTCCAAAATGTACATCAAAAGTTTTGTTCAGCATGAGATTGACTTTCAGATATCATGACGTAGATCTGTGTAATTAAATAGCTATTATATTCAGGGATTCGTATAAACCCATACAAAATGTTGTTTTGGGGTATTCGAAACAAACACTTCAAATATTATTTCAGTGAAAGTGTAATTTCTTGCTTTCTGATACCGATTAGTAGCCCTACTACAAATAGTTGGAAAATTTCCCCTACTAGATCTTTGAGCAAAAATAAACTGACATTTTCATTTGCAGTCGAGAAAGGGCTTAAATTGGCACGCAGTCGTTAGTCTAATCAAATTGCATTTAATTTGTGGGGTGCCTGATTGGGATCCATTATTTAAATAGAGATGTGGTGAATTGTTTGGGTGAAAAATTGCTGAACTGTTTGCTACCTGAGCGGTTGGCTGATAAGGTTTGACTATTTTGTGACAAAACACACAGAGAGGCAGAGATATTACAACCGATTACTCATGAATTGCTGTTATCAGGAACTCCTCTGTTTGACAATATTGAGCCCCAACCTTGCGCAACATTGTTTAGATACCTGTTCCGTGTGTTGAATGAATGATGGGATTCTTAGGCATTAGAGCCAATTAGCTAAAAGATAAAATTCCAATTATCTATCATACTATTTGCTGAGCATGTTGAGATAACTATATATATTCAGTTCTGTGGAACCCAACATTTTGTGATCACCCTTTGGAATCCCTCAAGTGGTTTAATTAGGCCTAATATTATGCCTAATATTCGACAACATTGTGCAAGTAAAAGAACCCACCTACGGGTTATGTGCAACATGATGTGGACTCCAAGCCTAACGTATTATCTAAATAAATAAAGTGCAATCATCTTCAGGTGATCTTAAATTTCAGAACTTTTTCAAATTGCAATTAGCATTTGAAGCCTATATAAGTGGTCTTAAAATCGAGATGTTTTTAATTATACATATAGGCCTAGATATATATCAGTTATTTATAGTTCTCTTTCAATCTGCTGATCATATGAGCAGCACAAGACAATTATAGGATAATATTTCATTCTTGGGAGGAGGTGGGTGGGATTAGGAAGGATTAGTGCAAGTCAACACTAAAGTATTTGGGACAACAACACATGAGAGTGTGCTAAACAATATACTTGGAGAAACAAGCTGTTGCACATTGCAGAGAGTCTTGCACAGCACTGACATAGCTTCTGTTTCATTTTGTGTTTGACCAGAAGTGGATGCTGGATAGGTTCAAAAACAATGTTAAACTTACGTAGGTTTGTTTTCTTTTTCAGTGAATGTTAGCTTTCTTTTCTTTTAAGTTTACGAACAATAGCATTTGAACTTAGTTATACCTCGGACTAAACTCCTGTTTAGTCCAAGGTTGTACACAAGATGGAATTTGGCTGTAACTGGGCTTCACCGTACGCAATAGGCCTGTATCTACGATGCAAATGTAACTTTTACATGGCTACAAAATTAACGTCATTGCTATTTCCAATCTTCAATGATATTTCAATAATTTCCTTTTCTCGAATGTTATCCAACACTTCAGATATCTTTGTTATCTCAAATGGTTCCCTAAAATTTTTTTAAAATTTTTGCAAATGGTTGCCAGTATATTGGAGTTAGCAGTATTCTGGGACTATTTCCCTTAGCTGTAGGTCACCATTTCACATCTGAGCTCTTGTCTTCACACAAGATCATCACTTGGGTGACCTGTCCTTCACCATTATCTCCAGTGGACATCTCAACCATTATGATGAGTAAACAGATTGCTTCTGCAGTCAATCGGAAGTGGCAGGATGATCTGGGGATGTCCACTCTAATATGGCGGATCTAAGAATGACTCGTTTGGTCATTCCTGATTTATCGTCACGATCGCCAAACATTACTGAGTGCTGGGTACTATTGAGCTGGCCACATAAAGATGCTAATCAGGTCAACAAACAAATGAGGCAGGCATGAAAGTGGCCATGCAACCCATCTGCTGCTGCTGCTGCATCAATGGGAATATTATGGTTTCCTATTATTATGTTTTGCTTGGCCAGTTGATCATTTAGTAATATACCACTAAAATTCTTCTTTGAAAATTTAAAAACCATGTAGCGTCAAGAATTAGTTAAGTCAATGTTAGGTGCACATGTATTGTGACATATTTTGAATTTAGTCAATGTGAATAACACAGAGACCATTGACTATAAGGCTGGCAAACTTGTTAAAAACTGACTTTACTTATTCTATTCGTCCAAACCGTTATTTGGGCTGTCCTTCTTGACACAGTCGAAATGTCTATCAAAATACCTAAGTTAGTCTTAATACTCTTAAACATTCGTCAAAATGTAAAAAATGTTAACTTCTTTTTCTTCCAACAAGAGCCCAGCCTGTGAGATTTTCAGTGAACTCATTGGAGGAATTCCACAGTATTTAGATCTCTCACGTTTTCATTTGTTAACTCGGCGAGATCCCATCAGAAATAATTGGATGCTACGGTTTACCATTGAGGTTTTCCTAGCTTTAAAGTGATGATTCAATTTAATGATTTATTGGCAATAGCACCTCTCATGATTTTGCTAATCCACCAGATTCTGGTGAGAGTTATCTAACCTGACAATATCCTAATATGGTCAATTTTAAACAATTAAGACAAACATGAATTGCTCAATATTAATATCCATTTAACAGATAAAAAGATGTGACAACCCATCATCACATAAAGAAGGCGTTATTCAATTTCTGGCCATTCATCGTAATTATCTCCTATTAGATTTTTTGCAACATTGTTCCCAGCTCGAGCATGGGAGTTGTAATCATTGAGTTCAATGCCTTGCTCAGATTCTCAATGCTTCCTAATACTTTCTCTGGACGACATTGAAGGGATAATGAAATGAAATCTTCTCATGGGAAGCAGGGGAGCTGTTCGGGGCCAACATGATGCAGATGGATTAATGGCAAGGCCGAGATTGTTCATTGCAACTTTTATTGATGTTGCTGTAAACGACCGAGATTTTTTAATGAAAACTTCGTTGCCCAGGGATGTTGTATGCGATTTCAAGATGCCTCTTTTATTGAATGATGTGAAAACAGAACGAGGCTTTGGGTCGAAAATTATCTAATAAAAATTGTCTTTCCTTTTTTCAAGATACATATAAATCTGCAGTTCATCTGACCTGAAAGATTCCACGAAAATCCAATGAAATTGTAAGGTGTTACTCTGATTAAACAAGTTATGAGATTTATTCTCGCACCTGCTCTGCTATAATCAATTTTAATATATTTGTAATCATCAATAGAGGGAAGAGTTTCATAGCTTGAACTTCACCCTAGTCGAAATTGATCCAACCTTTCATTTAATTTCTCACTTTAAACTCTCAACTTCCCGCAGCAATGGATAGAGGCAAGCTCCCCGCAGACTCAAAGCACCAGGTCTGTCAGTCAAACTGGTCAAACTGTGACAGTAAAGCGATTAAAGGGTGATAATCAACTGTCGGCTGATCCCAAATGACCAACCTCCCCCCCCCCCCATCTGACCCACCCCGTGATCATTCAATCTGACTCCTAACAGCAGGTCAAGGGTAAACCATGTGCACTTTCAAGTGTAGGATAAACAATGTGAAAGCCCGATGCTACCTATTTATTCTGGACATGGACATACAGCCCCAATTCACTAATTATATTATCATTATATTATTATATTATCACAAGGGTATAGCACTTCCGTTCAAGTTCAAACGCCGTCCAACAATGTTGGTTATTTGATCATTACTTCATATTAATGGCCAAATATAGGGTGGCCAATATTTACATAACAAAACATTGCAAAAGGTTTTTGTTGTATCTTTTCAGAAATATTATGTCGTCTCGTAAGTCAGAATTTCTAGTTAGAGTGCTTATTCGACTGCAGTAATTAAACACCCACCTTTTTCCCCCCAGTATTTTTATTGTTACGGCTAAAGCTATAGACATTGGCTAATGGAACACAGAAAACTTCAAACAATTAACAATGTACCACCCTGTTATTAGTACAGCTTCAGCTAAATTCCCATTGTAATCAGTTTAGACCTATAAACCACCCCTATAATTGTGTATCTGACACCCATTTCCTCAATTACTTCACACTTGGAGCTTATAGCAAAGTATGGCTGTACTTGGAATGTCCTCTATGTATCCAAGGAATGTCATAACATTCATGGTTTACAAGATGTAAGAAGCCTAACGGATACTTGACGTAGGCCAGGTAGACAGCTTGCTTTCATCACACTGACACCTAGTCATGCATCATGTGAACTCCAGATTTTCTGGTTACCAACACAATGATAGACTCAAGGTCATTGCTCACAGTAAGACAGGATCACCGGCTATATTGGTATATGAATGAATGGATGATCTGAATAATATAGGATTATTAAGATAACTGCTGTCATCAGCCTGGCAATTGATATTGTTTTGGCAGACCGGAAGTTTATTATTTACTCAGGGCTGTTTACTAGGTAATGTATTGTAATGTAATGTAATATAAATAACTGAACTTAGGTAATTCAGCCCCTATGTTCGGATCATTCTAGCAGTAATAAATATAGTGTTATGTAACAACATTCATAACAAGCAGCTTACATATAGGCAAGAATATAGTCTTGTTATTTCTGAAACTGAAACAAGTGGTCCATCATATAATGGATCCGAAGCATTTCAACACTGTTAATATTTTTTAATATCCTCGTCTGAAACCTTCACAGGGGCCCATTTCTTTATTGAATCCTCACTGTATGATGGATCCTCACTGTATACATGATCAATCTCCACACTGTCTAATTAAGACATCAGATTCTGTAAAGTGAGGTCTGACAGGGTCACTGATATAATTCAATGAAGTAGGTCAATACATGCTAAAACGGCATGACTGTTATGTCAAAGAATACATTTGCCAGATACTCGCAGCTAATTATAAAACATTGTCAGCAGGATATGATATCAAACATTGGTGTGATAAACAAAGAAAACAGGAAAATTCTGCATCAAAAAGAGGTCTCATTTTAGGTCTGAACCAACAAGAGTACTTACGTATTGTAGGAGGAGTTTTGTGACGATTGGTAATTACTCAACAGAGATTTGTCCTCTGTATTGTTGTCGTCATCAGCGTCTTCCTGTGACGTAGTGACGGCCGGAGATGACGCCATGAACGTCTCTGTGTAGAAACGTCGTTCGTCTGTCGTAGTGTCGTCATCTTCTACGAGCGTCTCAACTAGTGACGTGTATGTGTTGCCAAAGGAGACCCTGCCGATAAATAAATGAGTATTGAATTACAGTTTTATTAGGTTGTCATCACCAGAAGGCACGGTGCCTGCAATAAGGTAACTATGGTAAGGCAAGTAAAAGACCCCACCACCCATTACACGGGGTAAATGTGAAAGATGGTGCGGGCTCCAAGCCTTATCATTACATTTGCCTCAAAACAGCTGGTCGTGTAAGTACAATACAATACAATACAATACAATACCACCATGGATCATGAATAGTTCAAAACTCACTATAATGGCTGAAGTCGTTTATTGTTGCGCAATAGACTGTGATAAGAATGTGACTCAATCACATTTCAGAAGGTCATAATTTAGATTATGGGAAACATCTAAGGTGGGGTTATACTGCAGAAAAACAAATCCTTAATTTTTGCTTGAATATGAGAATTGAATTTTTGTCAACATAGATAGGAAAATCTGGCATACAGATTGCATTGATCTAAAACTGGCTTTTGATAAATTTGAAGGGAACAATGCCAACATTGTATGTTATCATGGGTGTAGTCAAAAATGCTGACAGACAATAATTGAATAGTACTGCTTGAAATACCAGAGAGAACATATTCTTTAATTTTAACCGAGAAAAGTATGGTATAATTTTGAAAGAAGATTATAGCGCTCCTGACCTTGCATGTCTAAACGAAATTAATTTGTGTCATGAAATACACATAAACAAATTTAGTAAGGTCAGCCTTGATTCCAAAAATAAGAGTCCTTGAAAATTAGGGTGAATTATGAAGGGAATTGCGTATACTGTAATGGCAAATACATGGATAAATAATATATTTTGTGGACTTAGTTACGAAGTAAGTTATTGTTAATTGTTGTGCATGCTGTGAATTGCAAACTTTGGGGTTTTAAGTAAAACAGGGCTGTTTTGAGGTGGAAAAATAGGATAGTAAGGAGAAAAAAAAAATATCGTCACCTCCACACAGCCCCGAATTAAACTAATAGGACCATAAAACTGGAATTTAAAACAAAGACTTAAATAATGGCAAATATTAACGTCCATTAATGCGTTATTGATATTCATCAAGATTCTCTTTTGGCTCATGATAAGCTGCTTACTTAGCACATCGTAATTCCAGTGCATTTTGAACATGTTCCAACCCATATCAGCATTACAAGTCCATGTAATGACATGCTGCACAAATATTATTGCAGTTTCAGCATGCCTTTATGGAGCAACGAGCCATGTAGAATAAAAATTGCCATTTATATATGCTATCCATGTTTTGAGACATCACGCTAGAAATAGTATAAAAATAGGGATTTTACAGATGCAATGATTTGAGCGGAGAGAATTAAACTTGTGAAAGGAATGAAAGGTTGTGTGCCATGATACCACATGCTTAATGCAATAAATTATAATTGTAGTTGAATAACTAACTCTCATGATCATGCATCTATTTATTTATTTAGGCCTATTTATTTTATAAAACATTTATACAAGGTAAAAAATATTTTGAGCAAAAAGCTCTTTATCAAAATGGCCCTGTTATAAAATAACTAAAAACAGTAAAAAAGAAAAAAGAAAAAAAAGGATTAAAACAATATACAATGAAATTTGTTTTCTATTTTCCAAATTTAAAGCCAGTGTACATCTCATAAATGCAAAAACTCATGAGTTCATTTCTAAAAAAAAAAAATTATAAATAATATATGTTATAAAAAACAATATTTAATGGTTTCAAGATTTTTGTGAGTCCAATTCATGTGAATGACATGCAATTCCATAATCTTAACAGATAATTGTTTACAGACACATGGAAATACATGAATCATGCAATACTTGTATGATATAAATTTTTGTATTCCAGCATGCTTCTAACACGTCTCAGTGACTTTGTAAAGCTTTAAAGTAATTACCAAAATTAATCTTATGTCAGTCCACCCTGCATACATTACACAGCCGGTGACAATGCTAGACAGCTTTGCTACCCATGGGACTAATTGAACCCTTGCCAGGTGAACCTGTGACAATGGCACGGTTCTGTTTGGTCTTGTTCAGGTGAGCTGACAGCTTAAACTTCAGGAAGTTGGAAACCATCAATTATATCAATAGGATATTTGTTCATGCAAGTTTGGCCAGCAACTTTTTGACTTAAACAAGTTTTGGATCCTGCATAAGAGATAGCCTGCATAGTTCATGCAGTCATGCAGGAGAAAAAGAGTGATGGCTTGGTTAAATAAAAACTGAGGCAGGCAAACAAGACTCCAGACAATTCACCATTGTGACTCATTTAAAATTAGACAATGTTGGCCCATTGACTAAAAAGCTGATTAGATGGTAGAGAAACTATGGCTGACTGAATATAGCAGATAGGCTGAATGTTTAGCTGACTGACTGACTTACTGACTATTGTATTTTTACTGATTGACTTAATATTGATTTTTTTAAATATAATAACATACTTAGAATTAAAGCCAGTTATTGGAAATTGTCAGCACAATCAGAAGTACATTTGTAATCTGTTTAAAAAGTGATACGAACTACCCACTTTACTGTGCTATGTGTATCGTAATGGCTTTGTGTTGTTTTTGGGGAAAGAAAAAAGGATCCCAGGTAAACAGCTGCCAGAAATATGAACTGTTCACGATGCAGGTCAGTTAGCAAACTAAAAGGAATTTTCGGATCAATAACCAAGTTCACTCGTTATAAATAAACTGGTATAAACTAGTGAACCAGTTCAATGTGAACACCAGCAACTCTATATTCATGGACAAAAAGAAGTGTCATGACTCATGAAGATAAATAGCATATTTTCTAGAGTGAATATGAACTAAACTGGCGTATCACATTTCAAGTGAATGCCATTTGAATGCAATCCTGCCAATCCACAACCTGGGTTTACCTAATTAGAGTAACGTGCATAAACATGTTACACACCAATGCTATTTGCAATGTACATGTACTATATTTAATATATGTACTATATGTACTATATGTACTACACGCACTATATGCACTATATGTACTATATATATACTAGATGTACTATATATATACTAGATGTACTATATGATAATTATTGTTGATCATTCAAAGCTACTGACCTTGAGCGAACTGTTTATCATTTGCAAATATACCACACAATGGTTGGTTAAAATAAGCTTACTTTTTAGGTCCAGGTGATTTGGTCTGCCGGCCTGTCATTGCCTTGGAATGAGCAGCACATGGGCAAACTGGAGTGATGTTTGGAGCATGTCTACATGGCCATAATTAGCAGAGCAGACTGAGGTTGTTTTCCCAAGTGATCCAGTTTCTTGGGAGATCAGGTTATAGCACAATAAAATCACACTGCAGTCCTGTCCTCCTTAATGCTGTTGGGGCTGCATTGGAAACTGGTGATCAGGGCAGTGGAAAACGGTGCTAATAGCATCCCCAGGAAGCTGCAGTTTCAGAGCCCAATAGGAGCAGTCTTTCTCACTCTGCCAGTTGGCCCATCACCTCATGATTTGCAATGGACAACACTCTTCTCCCCCTGCATTCCATGCAATTGTTTTTCCTGTGTGCAAAAACACTCAGTCGAACAGACAGCTGTTCTTTTCCACTGTGTCGTAATTATAGATCGTTGAATGATTTTTGACCATCTATAATACTAAACAGGTTTATGGAGCACATGCCTTGTCTACACCTGGCTGGCTGGCTGGCTGCTGTTGTGTTTTTCATACCAATCATGTAATTAAATATTTTGGCTATAGCAACAATATGGCAGTCTAGAAACATGACTTATGCTAGCACAGGATGAATACACTCCCATGTACTGAATGCAGCACTCATTGTACACAATAATGCGCACAAAACGCAAAGCTTACATTGGCAATTTCTACCATTGTATTCATGTTTATTTGGCAGCATATCTAGCAATTTTCCAATGGGATTACAACGTATGCTCGGTCACTGTCAGCAAACTTTGACAAATTGCTTGATGGGACTCCAGACTCAATGGAAACTGAATAGACTGTTGCGAATCCTAATGGACTGTTACATAAAGATGGTTTTTCTAACAAAATATCGATGAACTGTGCAAAATGTTATTTGCAGTGTGTATGGAATAGCAATATATATGTTGAGGTGGAGAGGGTTACATTGCAATGTCACCTATGTGGGTTAGTTTGTATAATGTATATTCGATCGTATTGTTGTGTAGCATCACATGGGCTGGATAGTTGGCTTATGCAACTGCTGTATCAGTTACATATTTGTCACGTCTATATTAATGTCACACATAACAAACATCATTATTTAGATGAACAAAAAAAGACAGACATACTGTGTTTGTATTGCAATACTGTGTACATATTAAATGTTGATGCATGTAGATGCATGTACTATGTTATGACGAAGTACTGGTGATGCAAAAATGCATCGATGATACCCTGGACTTGAGCTGACACCCTAAAGATGGTTAAAGACCCTGGGAGTCTTATCAGAACTGCACAGATACCCCTAAGACAAGATGTGGAGACCTTGAGGCCCTTGCCAATATGGTGGACATGGCACATGCATGACAGGTGCTTAGAGTCACATAATTGAAGTGCAACTTCATGACGGGTGAATGTTGCTGCTGCAAAGATCTGAATGATACAGAGATCTCATCTGGTCAGCTGGTCAACTTGATATGAGGACGTAATGTGTACATGTAACATACTTCATCAAGGATCTAGGACAACGTATAGTCCAAGTTTGGATGCATTTACATGTACTTTATACAGAGTAAAAATTCTGCTTCAATTATAGTCAATATTTGGACTCATATTGGTTAATCAATTAAATGTCGATGTTGCTCTTGATAAGAAGATGCTATGCATTGCCATTCATGACCCAATACCTTCAAGGATATTGCTATAAAATGCATGGAATATTTTAGGCCACACCCAGTATCAGCTATGAACAGACACAAATCTATGAGAAGCGTTAGATAAACCAATTTGCTTCGACCAAGTGTTCATTTTGCTCATTAGGCACAAGAAATTGTCATTTTTATTGATGCACTAGAATGCCAGATGGGTATGAAGAGGTATTGCCCCACCAAGGCCCCCATGGTGCTTCAGTTGGATTTTCATGCAAGGAAACATGAAAACAAGGCTCTCATCAGCACACGTGTTTTGCACGTGGGAAAAGGAATCTTTTTTATTAGCCAATTGGATCTGACGTTGTTGGCAAGTACAGGATGGCTGTCATCCCCAAGTGCATTACTTTGCAAGGTGCCAAGGTTGCTCAAGGCGTTGCCCATCATTAGTTGAATATTTGTGTTGTCAGGAGCTATTGATTGGTTCAATACTATCGAATGGTCGGTCCTAGGATGGAAATGCCCAGCAGCTGATTATAATAATCTGTCTTCTGAGGGATTGGGATGACACAGGGAGCACTTTTGTGTAATCAGGGGGGTTTGCATCATTGCGCTGAATCCTTAAGGACCGGATGCGGAAAATGAATCTTCAATCATCGAGGGAGAAAAGAAAACCATTCAGCATTTCTGCTCACGTGGGTCCATCGGGCATTTAAGCTGCTAGGTGCCACAAGGCTGCAGCTTATGGTGGATGATAACACCAGGGCTAACATCAACATATCCAATAATCTTAATTCATTGCCTCCTCATCAACCATCTTAGACTGCTATCGATCCTTGCTAATGAATATTAGATCCTAATCCCTCATCTTCTGATGATAATGGGCACGTTCATAGAGTGTGGTCCATGCAATTCATCTTTGGGATGGCCAAGGTGGTGGTCAGGCATGCAGCACTGATGGCTCCTTTGCGTCACAAAGATAAGGCATCACAATTTACGTGTTTGGAGATGGATGATCACAATAAATGAAGCACTCAAGAGTTAGCTCAGTAGCTCTTCATCCAGTTTTGCTGACAGAACACCACTCTGCTAAAACTGCTCGTCCTGCCATATGCTGAACAAAAACAGACCCTTGCTGATAATTTGTTAAGAAGGTCTGCTTCATTTTTGCACCCAGGATTGGTTGCATAAATATTGGTCTGGAGTCATGTCCAGAAGTTCCTCATATCCATTACACGGAAATTCAGTATTTCTTTTGGCATTGCTCTGTGTATATCAGTATACTGAGTGCATTTCACTAAATGCATTTGCTCAAATGAGTTGCTCTTGTGTAGCATTGAGCATTGGCTGCATCACCAGCCAGAGGGCAACCCACTTTAAGCCAATAAAAGCCATGGTGGCAGGCCATTGCCAGGGCTTTGTGTGCTCAGCCTTTTTACAGCCAGTTTCACATTATAGTGGCATGTTGCCTTAGACGTGATGAGCTGATCACTTGAGGTTGAGTGATATTGCCAACATGGCACTACTATAATGTGATCATTGGCATCCATGACATGTGTCATATTGTTACTGACACACATTAACCCTTAAGCATACAGTATAGTGATCCATGTCTGCTGTGCTGTTGGCACAGTAATAACATTATCCAGCATCTGTGCAACACTTTGTAATAGTAGAGCTGCCGAAGATGCTTCAGCTATTGTACTGGACCGTGCAACAATTGCAGCCATGTTCCCACAGCTTTTAGTGGCTAAAGGAACCATTATTCATGTATTGCCCCCTGATATGCTGGATATCCCCCAGCTAAGGTCTCTAATATCCCTACATTTTGGGTAAAAGCATTATATGTGGATTGGCTACATGGCTCAGGACTGATTTAGCTCTCACCAAACAGAAGTGTATTTTGGAATTGCCACTGGTTATATTTTCTGGCAAATATGTCGAAACTCATATATCATATGCGGTTCTCCTTGAGCCCAACGTGACATGACGCAGTTATTCATGATCATGAGCTGGAACTAATGCCTTTTGTATTGTTGTAATGCAAGAGGCGATCCCCAAGAGGTTCAAATAATATTTAGGACATTGCAAAATCTCTTTTAATAACTGAACTAATAGAACATGGCCTTGCGTGTCGATTGTAGCATGTTAAAGGATCGTATTAAGCATTTTCACGTGGTTTTTCATTGACTCGTTACACACACTCCATTGGGGCTTTGTCTGTGATCAATAATGGTGGTTATTCCCGTTGGAATTAATATTGTGTGTGTTTAATGGTCCATTCAAACCCCACTATGACCATAACGATCATAAACATAACTGTGCAGTCTGACTATACGTTCACCAGGTAGTGATTGGCTGTTTTGACGAATGAGGGCTTCCAGGCACAACATTTAGGCCAAGCACCTGCACTGGCTCAGGACGAGCTCTTCACCCTGAAACCAGGCTTACAAAAAGATGCATAAAAAGCAAAAAAAGTAGTTCGCACTGGAATTATCGGGTCTGGTCCCATCATTTGGGGTAGATTTACAAAGGCATCTTGCTAAGGAGAACTCTCAAGGTGAACTACATTAACATTGAATGAACTGCCAACTCCCGCCAGATTACCATTGCAGCTGTGAGACCATCTTTTTGGGGCACAGGTTCTTGTTCCAATCTGGTTTCTTGATTAGGTTGATCATAGTTAATAAGGGATTCTTTGATTGATTCACCGGTCCATTCTTTTTGTTATAAATGAATTCCTCCACTGGAGCGGATTGATTCAGTCTTCAAACAGGATTGGTTCCCACCTCAGTTAAACGAGCAAATACTGAGGCAAGGATGAATAATGGTTTCCTGTCGATTCTGCTAAATTAATTTGGCAGCTGTCGATATTTATGTTTGTCTACCAGGCAATACTCACCCAGTTTCGGGTAAACGGGCAAAACGGTATAAACATTTGCAGAGAAAAAAATATATGGCGGAGAAAAGAGTTGGAGGATACCAAGTTTTTCCAGCTGCCGGGGCTTGTGATTGCTTCTGGCAAGCAGAAATCTATCAAGCTGTGAAATATTTCTGTGATACGAAAGCTTTGGTAAATCGGTAAGAACACCCCTATTTAAAGAATGTCAGTTATAAATAACAATATGATGTTTTGCCAGTCATAAATTCTATGAAATGAAAGGGAATATAGCTGATGGATACAAGTTTTTATCGAAACTATACAATGCGATTTCTTTCTAGTAAAAAGAAATTATATCATAACTTTCTGGCCCTATTGCTGAAGGAACCTTAACTCAGATTTTGATGCGCAATTGCTGAACGTGTCAATTTAAGGCTCATCTTGTCACGTTCTGCAAGATGACTCTCTAAAACATGAATAAACAGAGACCTTTAGGATAACAGCATGCCCCACCCTAACCCCTCAAACATTGGCCACCAACAAAGCTGCAGAACACAAAGCAGAGGATGGCAGAAACCCCGGAACCCCACTATCCTCCAATGTAAGCTCAAATATTACCTCAATGGGCATCCCCCAACACTGTGCACCCAACTGAGATGTGGGATGGAAAGGACAGAAAAAGTGATGCCCCTGGGGAAGGACCAATCCTGGACCATGTGGAATATCAGGCCAACATGTTTGGAGTGACAGATTACTAAGAAACTTGAGAGGCCCAGAGAACCTCTAATGACCAATCGATCAGCAATAGACAAACTATTTAGCCTCTGATGCACTTCAGCTGAGAGACTACTTGAGAAGAATATAAAATACCACGGAGTCTAGATATCCCCATTGCTGTAAACCATGGAGTTTGGAGTGGCCTGACGTGGTATTGACTTCGTGATACCAATACATTAGGAAGGTTCCACAGCCTCCGGCAGCTTTTTCTTTTGGCAAATATTGTACACAACCCCGTAACCCCCGTGCCACGTATGCATCGATCCCTTTTTGTGTTGCTCAGATCTTAGGGTGAAGTTTTTTCCCTCAGAAGGTTGCAAGGCGCCTCATGTGGTTGTGGACGTGTTCCTATTCACCACTGCTCCGAGGACATGCAAAACAGAGAAAGAGGATCGAAATGACCAGGAATCATGAGATGGAAATGTTAATGCCCTTTGCTGCTGCCTCATAACCTGATTGGAGCCCCTAATGTGTGATGCTTTGGAAGATTGCCTTCAAGCACCAGACTCATTAGCCGGACTTAGCGTTGATGTCTGCCTTAATGTCTACATTTGCTGCTGCTTCAAATCAGCCATGGAAACTGCTCCTGCCTGATGGTAATTACTTCGGAGCAGGTCATTTCTTAAGCAACTGCTAAAAATTAAACTGGCGCCTCTAGAGTGCGTGGTGTAAGTTTCAAACTTTTCAGTGCTCGACCTTTTCTTTCCAACATTATACTTTTAGCTCTTTTTATTAGCTTTCTAGGAAGCTACTGACATTTGCTTGCACTAAGTGTATATATCTATGAAGTTTGGGACAATTGCACAGTTGAGACATCAATAACAGTTAGTAAGGCAGGACATTTCTGCAATATCACCATGATATGGCCAATGCCAAGCCTGATACAGCCCTCCCCTGTGCCCGAGTAATGGATCAACCTACTCCCTGGGGATGCTCAGAAAGGGTACAGATAAAATCAGGGTAATGGAAATCACCAACAATGCAATCTAGAATTGATGGAGAAAGTGTAAGCAGAGCAATATCCTCTTGTTGCAGCCTGCTAAGCTTATAGCTAGCTCATAGTAATGTTTGTAGTGCATTCTTTGCAGGAACAATATGTACGCTTATCTTGAAGCAGAAGGAGACATGCTTGGCATCGTTGGCATGTGGACATGCTGCCTTGCTCCTTTCCCCACAGAAGCACAGCAAGATAGGCTCACTTGAAAGCAGACTGTAAACAGGTAGGCCAGCTTCCGGTGCTGCCAGGAATTTGCACCCCACAAAAAGTGGTTCATAAACTAGGTCTGGTATTTTATCTAAACCACAAGGTCCATAATTGAGTCCTCACTCGCCAGATCTCCATTAAAACAGTCGCTATAGTACATTGTAGTTAGTCTTGTTGATTTAATGACATTTAGAAAGGACAGTTAAAGCAGGCCCATCATCTTGCTAATTTTAAACCTCAAATGTCGTGATTTATAGACGTTGTTGTCTTAAGCAATCTCAACACTCGTTTCATACTGTGATATTGTCACAAATTTTCACTTGGTGTTGATAATTTTTCACTTCAGTTTCCAGTGGCCAGGCCTGGCAAATGTCAGTAGTGAAGGGTTAGATTTCAAGAACTGCATACAGCTGTCAGTTGCTGTGGATTTAGACAATAGCAGGAGGGTTGCATTTCGTGTCTAGAATGTCACGAGTTAACTAGCTCGTCCTGTGATTCATGCTCTCTATTGTCCTCCTGTTTATTGCTTTAATAAAATGCACGAGGCAGCCCTAGTTTAGCATGTGTGACCATTGCTTGAATGCAAAGGAGCAATGACCATTTGGTGGCCATTCATTGAGCATTTCTGCGAACATTCAATGAACATTCAACATGCCTACGGCCACAAAGCACGTGTCAAAACCTTCTGCACTTGTTAGCAAAATAAACCCCCCACTGCAGAAAATGTGGAGCCCCTGATGGACAGCCCTGCCTCTAAGTACCTCTCAAGCCTCCCCCGCCGTCTCCTTGTCAACAACTTATGGGAAAGGAGGACCTTTAGTCTGCTTTAAAGATCTGGACACACTACGAAAAGAAAGATATCTAGATGACACATTTGTTGCAAGAGAGGGAAAAAGAATGCGAGTGAAAACATCACATGCTCCCCATCCCAAATACATGAGACTACTCGTCTCTGTTTTCTTTTCACTTTTTCTCTCCTTTCTCATTTTTAAGAGCTTACTGTAAATACTTCATGGGATCGTTTCGATGATGTCTAGGTCAAACCAAAACAGCATGTATTTTTGCCTACTCTGTGTTCAGGTCATTGCCACATTCGCCACATAGTATCACTGCTAAACCAATACTTGCTGTCAGGTCTAATTGCTGGTGTTCATTCCCACACTGTGAGTTTAGTGGAAAACCTCGTTTGTACGTAGTCAGGTTGATCTCAGGAGGTTTAGCTTGAGTTTCCACTGGATTCTTGATAGATTATCTGAGGTCAAGGATTATAATTACCAAGGGATTGATTTTAATTAAGAAGCCAACAGGTTTGATATGATTTCATGCATAGCTGACATGCACACATGTACACCTCATATGTCATACAGAAAGGGCGTCTATGTTTAAAATGCAGTGCTGGGCCTGTGCCAAATTGCATTTCAGTGTGGCATTTGCTAAGTAAATTGGCATGATACTCAGTACTTACCTTTTTGGCATGTTAGTCGTAACGGCAGTCATGTTGGCCAAGTCCTTGTTCTTGTCCAGACCTAGTTAAGGATCATTCGGCCAACAGCCTTCGAAATGTGTGCCAACCTGCAACAACATATCCACAAATACAGTCAGGTGTCTCATGTTCTGTGTCAGCTGAAATTTCACACTTAGCCGTAGTGCAGGTTTAACAAATCCTATATAATGTAGCTATAGCAGTATTTCACTGTGTGAATTAAATGGAGAAATCCCCACAGAGCATTTATTTTATTGCCACTCAGGTGCCCCTCCTATTTACTTTGTCCCATTCTGTCTTCCAAACATAGCAGGTGAAATTGATTCAATTATACTACTGGGTTGTAAGTAACGAGTTGGCTCGAGGCACTGCTAATTTGTGAAAGACCCAAGTAGGCCGTATGAGTCAAGATATGCCAGTGGCTAGTTTTTGTATCAACTTGCAAGAAAAAAAAAACCCACCAACAAGCTTTCTAGATAAAAACCATGCGAGTCGTTTACAAATGATACAATAACAGTGCGCTCCAGTGCTTCTGGGAGAGCAGAAAAGAGCTTACCTGTGTGCTTTGAGAGCAGCAAAAAAAGGTTGACTGAGGTCACAATGTGAGGATCCTCACTATAACAGGTACTAATGTCTTTGACAATGACAACACTGTGTTACGACGTAGTAGTCGAAAGCAGGCTGGCATGACATGCAATGACTTTACGTCTCACATATACAGCAGTCCAGTCTCACTGACCAGTGGTCATTTGAAGAGGGTAAACTCCTGTGTGTGCTGTTTAAAGGAAGTGACCGGCTCTAGTGTTACATCTCATCACCTAGCATCCATGTTGTGGCGTCCATCTTGCTAGCCAGACACGCCAGCTAGTGATGTATACCTGCTGCTGTTGATGCTGCTCCTGCTGCTGATGCTGCTGCTGCCAGAACTGGAGCAATAGATGCAGAGGCATCACAATCGACTGCTTCTGCGGCTGCTGCTGTGGCGCCTCCTCAGCATCCCCTGCCACGCCACCTAGTGGTCTGTTATGATCTTCACTCTTCACTCTTCCCTCTGCTCTGCTGTGATCTGACCTCTTGGCCTGCAGAATGAATATTACTCATTACAGAGCACTCAGGTGGAAAGGCTCTACACATTGCGCTACACTTCTTGGTTAACTCTGCTAAATGACCCGTTACTCTGGCAGAGGATTAAAGTGCCACTGTTCTACAAATACACACCCATGCCTCAGCCTAATGTCCAATAAATGACAAGTGACACGATTAGGGCAATGGCCACAGTCCATTTGTCATTTTGACATAATTCCGGGTTATATTCTGTATTATATTGATTCAGGCTCGTCCGAAAAAACCTAATTTTGTTTATGCTGACTCTGAATAAAAATTAAAGCTTGATGTTGAGTGTTTTATGGAAGTCTAAAATAACATCAAATATTTGCACAGCGAAAACATTAGGAGGTCTTCGATTCTCAAATGTGATGCACTGTCTTGCATTATATGCATTGTCAGTTTTTCAAACCGATAAATACAGTTAAAATACTTGACTATAGCAATTGGGTTGTCCCTTGTCTATACGTGTGCAACAGACCTAGTGTGAGCCCTTCACTTTTGAAGTGTTGCTATGGCACCTAAGTGAATACTTGAGATAACGTTTGCTTACCTGATAGTCTTCTTAGTCCTTGCTCTTGTCAGTCAGTTTACTTTCCTTACTTTCCTATAATAACTAGTCTTGGTTGTTAATTTATGCAGCATGACTATGCATGCTACACGAAGATCAGCATGCCAGTCGGCCAAGTTATGTGTTGGAGATAGTTGCCACACACGCCTTATGCAAATGGTTTATACATAAACCCTGAACAAAATGCTCAGAGTATGTGAGAGGAGTTTGTTTTAGCCCATGGCAGTCAACATCTCAGCTTTGCTTAGAATTCCTTTGAACCTTGCTTGAAGAGCCTTGGAGAGCTAGCTGTGTGAATAGGTTATACATTACCAGTCCGTGACCTCCCGGGGTCATTTCCTTCCAGTCATTGATGGAAACTTATTTTACCAGTTATTAGGCCTCAGTCGACTGTGAATAGATAGTGAATACTGTCTGTAAACATTGCCAACTTCTAATGTATTGCTTACAGTCTATTCAGTTTGTTGTTGTTTTTGTAAAGGTGTTTAGGATTCAGGGGACAACATCTTTCTTATAGAAATAGGCCCCACCAAATGGTGTCAGCAGAAATCTGTTTATTGTCACTTTACCTGCCCTATTTGAATGTACCAGGTGTTTATTTAACTGCTTTGCTGTAGAATTTGCTGTAAAAAGCTGGCATTGCCAGGAAAATTTCAAGATTCAGATTCAGATTCAGATTATTTATTTTTTACGAACTAAACAGTTACAGAGATAGGGATTGCCCTCTAAGGAAGTTGACTTCCGCTATCAAGGGCAACCCCAAATAATTTTTACATAAAAGTATTATTTTACATTATATTATAAAGGTGTATAATTATCAAATAACATAACATGTGTTCATAATTTCAGAATTAAATTAGAAGTAGAAACTAACAACACATGGAAGAGCATGAGGTCAAAATACGAAAGTTGTAATTCGATGTGTAAAACACTTTTAGAAACTTAAATTTAACTGTCAACCCCATCGGGTGTATGAAATGACAACCAGCAGTCCGGACAACAATGAAAAACTAGGGTTAGAAATAATACGAAAAAATCAGTTTACGAAGGACACATTTCAGCTTCGTCGACTTTATTTCTTGGTGATTGTAAACATAAACATTTGATTACAAATAAAAGGTCTATTTTCTAATTAACCTCTGTCGTGCTGTCATGAGAGTCAAGACTAGATCTGAATTAAGTACCGTTACCAGTATATCACAAATATCTAGAAATAACACAAGGTTAAAATTACTAGCTAGTGTATTCTTGTTTTTTCCGGAAATATAATTCCAAAAATATATTTGATTACAATACACTGCAAATATATCTTGCAAATAACAAATAAATATATTCTGATTGTAAAGCTATGTATCACAGTCAGTGGCAGTTGTAATAATGGGCATCATGTTTGATACAATGTGCTCCCAAATGCTGAAAATCTGTGTATTTCAGAGAGTATTCTGGTTAATTGCCCGGGTGGTCCATTTGATATGGCCTGGTTTGCTCTTGTAACAAAGGTTCTGGACTATGGATTCTCGACCCAAGCAGTCTTTATGATCTATGCTCAGGTGGACATCATCATTATGAGTCACTTAATTGGGATAAAGCAAGACCTTATCATTCCACCACATCTGTCCAGTCAGATAATCAGGCCCCCATATTATGTGAGTGCGATGCATGAAGCGTCTGAGTGATTTCACTTAAATGCAAAGATTGGTGCTAAAAGTCAATCACCGCACCCTTTTACCCTTTTAAAATATCCTCCAATATGTCCTGTCCTTTAACTGTACTTGTGATATTAAGTTATTTACGCTTATTTCTCCACATGAATTCTATCAGACGCTTTGTTTTGTGGGCTCAACTAAGTGGGCATGAGAGTCTGAAATTCAGGCTGGGGGCATTAAATCAAATTAAGTACAATGAAGCCTATTTCAGTAATCTACCGTGGAGGCCAGACTCATGTTATCTACATTCGGATCCTGCTCCTCATTCGTTTCCTGGTTGTCCGTTTCAAAGAATTTACGAACATTTTTTGGATGCTCGGGTAGCTTGATTTTCCTTTTAAAGGCGACGTTTTGGTAAATATATTCATACAGAGTTTCTATAGACCTTTCGGTTCTTAGATGATCACCACCATACAGATCTCTGCAAGACAGGTACCATTTGTAGAAGTAGTCAAATGCCTTTTCATAATTCCTTTTCGTTTCCCAGTAAATGCCCAGGTTGAGGTAGAGTCGTGTTGTCTTGACATTCAGTTCTCCGACCAAACGCAAAATGATGTCCAAGGCTTGTTCATACAGCTGTGGGAAAGAAAGAATGAAATTTATGCTAAACATTTTTGATATTGCAAGTTAGTGTGATGTAGAGTTAAGTTTAAAAGGCAAATATAGATTCCCCAAGATTAACTTGCCTGTAGTTGTTTCTTTGAATCATCATCTGTTGCAACTGCCTTTGTTGTCAGAACATCTGCGTAGTAAAGTTCATCTTTTAGCTGGAAGTCAATTATATACAAGTATTGAGAAGATCAGTTTTACGTTGGACATGTCATAAGGAGGATTAGTATAGAGAAATCCATCTTAGAAGTCAAAGGGGATGGCAGGAAAAGAAGAGGCCACTGACATTTGTTGATCAGACCAACCTCAGATGACACACTTTGGTTACTACAATGCTATTCCACTTGTGGACTACATGAATTTAGCTGAATTTGAAGAAAAAAATAATACTTAGTACATTGCGTTGTTATTGCAAATGGTTCTTTAAAGTTCACCAACCTCTTCTTGGAATATCCTGAGTGCCTCATTAATGTTTTCCAGCCCTTTCTCTCTTGCTTCGGTGCTACTAACTTCGGTGGAACCTCCCAAGTTAGCTAAATCTATGTAATAAAAGCCAAGGCGATTTAGGGTGGTTCCAAGCTTGTGCTGCAAATAGACGATAGATGGTAATTTGATGAGGATGCTTCAATATAAATAAAGGATTGACATATTTTTGTGGGTGAAGGAATTTGTACCATACGCAATGCATGCTATCCCTCAATTTTCACATAATTTACTACAAAGATATCCAAACTAATGCAATTGATGTATTTGGATAATTTGTATTTGTAGGCTTTATATGGAACCCAACCGATTCAAAAGCAATGGTGCTTACCTTATGGAGGGTCGAAGTGTAGTTCTTTCTTACTTCAGCAGATTTTGAATAGGACTTGATGATTTTAGATACCGCTGGTATCTGGGAGCTATCCATGTAATTTTCTTTTCGTAAGTTCTGTAATTAGTATCATATAAACTATAATCATTCAATTAATTAATTATTGGCAGCACGCAGTAGGCACTAGTTTGTGGAGAGTTACTGACTTCAATTAATGGACTATCCTTGTTTAAAGTACATGGATGTATCTCTGTCAAAACTATCAAGATGACGGGATTTTCAAAAAATTTTAGGCTGCCCAATACCATTGTATTATAAAGAAAGAGAAAAATACAGCCATCTCCCTATAGGTGTCTCTGTGTAGATGGTGCTGCCCTCTAGAGCATACTTGCCTCATCTATAATTGTTGCATCCAGGTGATAAAGTTCCACCATCCTCTCAGGCCTGGAACCTGATGCTTCCTCCAGTTCCAAAGCTGTGGTTGCCATTTCCTGAGCTTTGTCAATAAAACCTGCCTGTAGACTTTTAAGATAAATAATTATCAGTAAGGCATATTGTATCAGAGGAGTGAGGTAAGAAGAGTTCCCTAGATAACGCAAATTTAGTTCAAGTCAGGACATGTTTAATTAGGATTTTTAGATAGGGCAACAAAGATATTGTAAACATTCCACATCTAGATCGCATAACATGATGTGTCATCCAGTGAATAAAACATATTGGTTCACTAATAGGCGATAGAACTGCGAAGTGTAGCCAGATTGCCCACCAACACCACTGTTTAATAAATGCTGCTTCAAGTTGCGCATCATTACTACTACCATACTTCCAGTGACTTCACTCTATTCCCAGGTAACCAGTACTCCAACACATTTGCTCCTGTTTAGTCGAACCAAAAGTACTTACAACAGTCTCGATATCTTCTCATAGATCAATGAAAGATCTTCCACTGGCATATTCTCATCACTTGTGAATGTGTTGACATTGTTCATGTAGCATTCCTGCATTCTTTCTAACCCTGGTCCCTGTAAAGTAATAGACCATTTAAATTTTAAAGTATCATGAAACACAAAAATCTAGTTCGTTAACGGCAACATAAACAGAGTAGGCAGGTTGACAACAAGACCATGCTGCAGCCTCTAATGAATATAACAACGAAATACAATAATCATATTAACTGTAATTGACAAGCAGTTTTACCTTTCTCCACATAGATATTAACTTAGAGCTGAATTCAATGTCAAACATCGCATCAAAAACGTCCCAGTCCATGAGAAAAGCTTCAAGTCTTTTATTGTCTCCACAGGCAATGAGATGAACAGGATACTCCTGCATAAAAGAATGTAACAATTTGTATATAAAGTAGTTAATCCGAGAAATAAAACGATGACTGGAAATCAACAATGATGGTATTATCATTTACCTCAATTTTCCTGTGTAAAAATTGGCAAGTCTCAAAATAATCGGCTAGCTTGTCATGCCACCAGGCATATATATCCTTCTTTGGTTCTCCTTTCTCGTTTTTAAAGTATCTGGAAATTAGACCAAAAGTAAGGATTTTGATACTACATGAAATTGTCAAAGCTTGAATGTAATTTTCAGGTCCATTGTCAATATACTCACTTCTTCCTAACAGCCTTGCTAAGGGAGCGATGGT
Organism: Alitta virens; assembly: GCA_932294295.1. Classification (NCBI taxonomy): domain Eukaryota; kingdom Metazoa; phylum Annelida; class Polychaeta; order Phyllodocida; family Nereididae; genus Alitta; species Alitta virens. The sequence continues at coordinate 54,351,647 of OW028573.1, forward strand.
AAAAGTCAAGGCGACCTTCCCCACTGTCACCGAATGGTCTCAAAAACGGTTTGAGAGCGCGGTAAACTTCCGACCACTTGTAAGCAGGCAGTCTGGCCATGTCTTTGGATGATTTTTCTCTACCTCTGTCATCTGGAACATAAGGCTCTTACATGCATCAATTGGACAAATGCATTACCTGCTGATATGTTTACCACAGTAACCGTACCAGCAGAATTTACATTTGATCTGACCAGATAGTAATCTTATTAAGGAACCATGTAAGATGACCTCATAAGAAATAGATTTCAGTGGCTTTGGGATGGACTTGTATATATTACATAGTACATGATGTGCCAGTCTACGACATACCTTTTTCTGCACCGTAATCCTTCGCAGTAGCATGAGGCATGAGTCTGTCTTCATCCGCAAGAATCGTCAGGAGTTCAGTCTCAAGCAAGCCATGTCCAGACACCTCCAGCAAACAAAGTGTGGCAACTAGTAAGTCTCCTCCATTTTCCTTTTCAAATCTAATAAGCACCTGCATTTCCAATCTGGAATATGATACAAAATACTCACTATTATAAAATGATTATTTTGTAACCAACAACAATCTCCAGAAACTGAAGATTTTCTACATTTTGAGTCAGATATGCTAGATTCGTTGTTTTTGATCTAACCACAAAAGATAGTGCCTCAAAGAACATCGAATAAGGATACTACGCATATAAGCTACATTCAAGGGTCAAGCGTTTGTCAGAATTTAAACAAACGTATGTAACTTTATAGTTGCTATTCACTACTGGCTATTGAAGTTGCAACTCTCAGCCACCAGGTTTATGACTGATGTTGATTGCAATATATTTTATTCGTCGTGTACCTATTACATTTCCTTGTAAAACATTCACCAGTGATACACTGCCAAAAGCATTCACTTACTCCAACAGCCCATCTGACAATTGGTTAATCTTGTCTGAGATTTGCCTGAACTGCCCGAATATCCTCAATTCTTCACAAGCAATCGAGAGCCATAGTGGATTATCAGCCGATGCCTTTCCAGTCAGACATTGCATCTGTTCCTGATCCAGCTGCTTGTTGTATTTTCCCAACATTTCAGTCACAATGGCCTGCAAGTATACAAATCAAACAAATATATGACACTTAATATACACACCATCCGGGAAACAGATTTCCAGGCAACTCAGTTCAAATTCAATCTTAGTATAGCTGTCTATGGATACACCATATTCATAATTTTGTTTTATCATAATATTATGGAAGAACGATAATAAGTTAAGGAAGTTGGACATTTGTAAAATGCCAAAATGAGTATGATTAAATTTGATGTGACTGAATACGAGAATGGGTTCATCTGCACAATGCATACCTCCTTTGACTGCTGGTTCAGAGGTGTCACATTCAAGCAAGATGGCTGGGGTTCTCTTGCCATGAACGCTTTGTGTTGAGGTGTATCAGGAATCATGGCAAAGACGCATTTAATATGAGGGGCAAGTTTTCTTGGAACCCATGACACTAGTTGGGCTGCAGTGTCTTCATCCAACTGAAACAGAAAGGATGAACACCATGGAATATGGGTAAGATTACAAACAACGCTAATTATAAACTAATTATACTACACTGATGATCTCTTCAAAACAGCTGATATTTGGAATAATATTTAAGAATAGTTTAGCTAATCTAAACCCAACATCTACATAAGTCATCTTATCTAACAATCGTAACACGATAGCCTGCCCTTGTCAGTTATTCTAGATGCAAAGAAAAAAAAAATTTCCAGTAGAATAGTATATTCATACATAAACTTGCCAATTCATACGCTTGGGTATGTGTAATGTTGTTACCTGATTTAATGCATCCACAATGATAATGGTAGGTTTTGAGTTAGGATTGTTCAAAGCACCACATGCTTCCTGGGCCGCACTGTCCACATCAGTAGGCATTGTGGCATCCTGATAAATTGCAAATGATTTTAATGCAATATAATTTCAAGAATAAGCACAGGTGTAATCAAGTATCAGCGTGCAAGTTTTTAACTTACATTAACAACGTCCATTTCTCTCAGGAGTCTCTTTAACAACAATTCTAATTCGGTTGACCCAGGAACTGCTCCAACAAAATGGTAGAATACATGCCAGTCTTTGCCTCTACAAAACAAAACAAAAAAAGCCCAACTGAAATCTGGCATAAGCCTCCCAACATCTCATAAAATTAATCCAATGTATATATTTGCCAATGACACATAGTTATAACCACATTACAATACAATTTGAAATGTTAGCATGCTTATCGGTCATATTTGAACCCCCAACCTGCTAAGAATAAATGCTACTGCCATCTAACCCATATCATCATTATGGCCATTATAGTTGCGACCACTGAGAGAGAAACAACAGAAATTGCAATGGGAAATACATCATAATTATTACACAGGTGTCAACTTTCTGTTGCGAAGTTCACTGCTGACATTCCAGTCTAATTTGTATTTGATTAAAAAAATACAACAACAAAAATTAAACATGTGAGACATCATTGTGAATCCCACAATAATAATTACGTATATATGGATAAAGGGGCTTTCACACTGTCACGAATAAGACCTACGTATGATGACATATGCAAATTGTTTTTACTCTTGGTCATCCGTGGACGTATACTAGTGCTAAAGCCCCCTTCACACATGGCCAGATCAGACGCTGGAGTGTCCCAGAGTAAAATTTCTTTCACTCCGGGGGGTTCCGGGATCAAAGAGCTGAAAATGTCAACAAAAAAGAAATGTTTGGCGATGTGTACACGATTGCAATACGATGTCAACAAGTAGCAACACGGATTTAACACGACGGCCCCGGAAGAGTGCGGAGTGAAACGGATTTTACATGGTGCCTTCGCGGATATAACCGGTCTTTACACTGTGTTCATTTGTGTGGAACTGTGTTGGTCCTTGTACTCTCCGGCGTATATGGCGGCGAAATATTCATGCCCGGTTGACGCTGGATGTAGGCAGAGATACCACGAAGTATGCGAGAGTCAATACGGAGATTTCCGGAGATCGGCGGAGTCTACACGGATTAACACGGATTAAATTACTCTGGGACCTCCAGCATGAAAAGAAAAATTGAACATGTTTCATTTTTTCCCTGGAGTCCCCCGGTGGTCCCGGATTGTCCCGGACAATGCTGGAAATAAACACGAGGTCTACATGCTATTACCCAGAGTTTGCCGGAGTTATACTCCTGGACAATCCGGCATCTGATCCGGCTATGTGTGAAGGGGGCTTAATTCGTCGATGCACCTGGTTGCGCAAAACTTTGGCAGACGTTCTACGAATGCATTGTTTACATTAGTGACGTAACTCGGTCGCGATTCACTCAGCGATCTACGAGTGCCTACAAGTGCCTACAAGTGCCTACAAGTGCCTGATGGCTGTTCGACGACAGACGTTCGGCGAGCATTTGATGGACGTTTGGCGTGCGGTTGACGGACATTCTGCAAGCAGTTGACGGACGTCTGCCATTTACGACTACCTCACGTACGCCCGTGGAAAGAAGTTATATGTGATTAACAGAGCCACGAGTGAGCACATATAGCCCATTTTTCACATAGGTCTTATCCGTGACAGTTTGAACGCCCCTTTAGAACTCTGAGCTTCAACTTTTTTATTTATCTATATGACCGAAGATTACAAAGAAATATGATAGGAGATCCTGCAAGGCATTGTTCTGGAGCGCAGGACCACCAGAAAATTACTATTCGAATGTTACTAAATTTAACTTTTTCTAGATTTAGATAATGAAAATGTTGTGTACCATCATATTAGCAATTACCTGGTACGAGAAACGGTATTTTAGAGATTAGTTGGCCGTAATTCATATGATAATACTTATGAATTATAAATATTAAGGAGTGTATTTATTGGAATGGTATTTTTAGTTTATTTATTATGCCAAAAGTTGTACCTATTTTATTATTTTATTTTTTGCATACATATATATATATATATCTTTTATTCGACGGCTTCATGTCATTCATGACATATGTGTCATAATGTAAACAGAAAATACGAAGTAAATGACATACAATAACAATTAAAGAATAATAGAAAAGTAGTAAATAAAGCTAGGTTCCAGCTACGATAAAGATTTGTTACAATACAATAGCAACATAATAATGTACACTTTTCAATGTGAAGTTCAATCTTGTTATATCTATATATATAAATCATACAGCATTATCCATAGCAAATGATCTAACACATAGGTAATTAAAAGGAACGTATATACATGTATGTAAAAATATACAAGATCAAAGATATGGTATACAAATGTTCATAATGCAGAGACTCAGAATGGTCAACATGTTTAATGTCAGACGATGGATGATGACTCAAACGTTTATTAGGCATCAACATTCACCAGAAATTTTCAAAGGGATTTTAACAACTCGGGCTCTTTTGATTTCATGATGGTCTTAAATCTATCTTCATTGTTTAGTTGCTCAAAATTATCTATGTAATCATTAGCTACTTTAAGGAGTTCCTCACGACTAAGTTTATTATGCGGACATACTATGAGACAATGTTTTTCATCTTCAATTTCATGCATACTGCATTTTAGGCATAGCCTCTCAGCTGCTGGATTTTCATGTCTACCTGTTTCAATACGCAAATTATGTGAGCTTACTCTAAATCTGGCGATTTTATTATACATTTTTCTGCTTAGGTTTAATAAGAGATAAGGTTCTAGTCTATAATCAGTCTTGAAGAGTTTATAGGTTCTAAGTTTTGGCCGTAAAGTGGAATCATTTATTTCAGCTAATATAGTATCCTGACATTTATCATAAATTTTAGATTTGAATGTTTTAATAATGGATTTTAGCTCATTATTAGCAAGTCTTAAATGGTCTCTTTGCGGATAATGTTCATTGAGTATATGAATAATTTTTGCAACTCAAGCGTTATTACCAGAAGTGTTAATCTTTTTTTGCTCATTTAAACATTTTTTAAGAATATTATTAGCAGGCAGTTTTTCCAGTTTAATCCAGTAGTTGATTATTCTGAACTGTTGCTGCACATGTAATGGGAATCTGCCCTGTCTCACTTGTGATGAGGTCTGTCTCCTAACTCCCAGCATATTTTTCAGATATCCTAATTGTACCTTTTCTAGGTTATTAACAGGTTTGTGACTGGACCATATTTCACAATTATATTCAAGTACTGGTAAAATATATGTGTCAAACATTTTTAGAGCAAGTTTAGGAGTGATGTATCCTAATGCCTGCTTAGTGTCACTTTGCAAAGCAAAAAGTGCTTTTTGGGCTTGTGTGACAAGATAATCAGTCATTTTTACATGCATGTTGCATTTGTTAGTTAACACATGTCCTAGATATTTAAAGGTGTCAACGTTTTCAATTAGTTGTGTATCATAGTAAAATTGCTTTTGCCGACTATTGCCATATTTCATTATTTTAGTCTTTCCTACATTAACAATGAGATGCCACTTTTTGCAGAATTCATGAAGGGAATTTATGCTGTTTTGAAGAGATGTTTCGGAATGTGCTATTAGAATTATATCATCAGCATATGAGATATGTGTGAGCACCAGACTATTAAGTGCTACACCATCTAATTCATTCATATAGTTAGGCAGGTCAGATAGAAATTCATTAAACAATTTGGGGCTGAGAATTTCATACATTGTCAACTTGATGTTTCCAATTTAGTCTATTACCTAAAATCATGCCAAGACGATTGAACTTCTTCACAAACTCAATTTTGCATCCGTCAATAGTCATATTTGGATATTTAATTTTTCTTTGAACAGTGTGGAAAATCATGGCCTTAGTCTTTGTGTAGTTCAAAGACAATTTGTTTGATTTAAGCCAATCATTGACTTTGATCAATTCTTCATTTAAGTTGGAAATGCTGTATTTTCATTTCCAAATAAGTTAACTGTGGCTGTTAAGGTTGTGTCATGAGCATAGATGACAGGATAAAAGCAGTCTGTTGACTTGTCTACATCATTCATATATATGATAAATAGAAGGGGGCCTACAATAGACTTATGTCATTTAGTTCGACGTTTTGAACTCGATCTAAAGACTTATTTGGAAAACCACAGTATTTAAATTTGTTTGTAATATATCATGATCAAGTGTGTCAAAAGGCTTTCGAGAGATCTAGCAATTGATGGTTTTTGTCCATTGCACTAATGCTTCTTTTAACTACTTCCAGCAATGCTAATTCAGTTGAGTGGAGAGATCTGAAACCGTATTTGCTAGCAAAAAATTGTTTTGATTCAGTAAGGTATTCATAAATTTGTTTTTGCATTAATTTTCGAAGACCGTTGGCACACTTGGAGATTGGTCTGTAGTTTGCAAACTTATAATTTTCCTCTCATACACCGGTATGACTTTTGCACTCTAAAAATTTAAGAACTCGCAGTCTTAAACCAAGAGTGGCCTGCATGGAGAAGAAGTTAACAGTGTAATATAGACATGTCATCATAACATAATAGACCTATATATAGCTACTGATAAAAAAGTATTACCCAGGTATATTTTTCAACCTGGCTCTGGTGGTTGCATTGTGAGCCACTTTGGCCATTATAGACGATTTTCCAGTCCCAGCTCCTCCCAAAAGCAGCAAGGGAACATCCAGTGCCAATCCACAGATGTATTCATCTACCTGCAATCAGAGTAAGTGGCTCCTGAAGGTATGGCGAAACCTGTTCTAATAAATTTCCAAATGACAGTACAGCTCAAGTTAACTTTCCAAAAAGACAAATGGTCCTTACTGATTCCTTAGTACATTTGCTTAAACGTTGTAATGAGTGTTTTTTTTTTTTTTAAGGTTCTGTTGTAACTTAACTAATAATATACCACCATAGACTACCTTATCCAAAATGTCATCACGACCCAGCACAGCCTCAGATTTATTGCACATGAAAGATTCATGTTGTTCTTTTGCATGGAGGTAGGGGTCAGGATCCACCTCAATTGCCGGGTACTGTTCAGCTATTCTCTTCTTGAAAAACTCAAAAACCTGCAATTAATTATGTTTATCACAGTTATTAAGTTCATCATATGTGTTAAAATCACAACAACTGCCCATAAAATAATCTGTATGTATACTTACTACATTAGCAAACCCATTTTCCAAATTGCCAAGTTCCAGTTGCCCATCCGCATTTTTTCCTAAATATTCCACATCATAGTTATGAACTCGATGGTCCTGTGAATGCACACGCAAGTGATTTTGTAATGAAAAGTAGATCAATAAATTGATATCTTTTTAATTTAGTTCAACAGGAGTTAATTTTACTTACAGGAAACCTTTTCTTGATCATATTCTTCAGCACATTTAATTTTTCAGGATGACCTTCCACAAAACAAACTCGTTCCTGCTCAGGCACTGATTCTAGGAAAGATGGGGTTCGTAGCATGAACAAACCTGTATAAAACAAATTATGATAGAGAGGTAAATGCAGGAAACAATAACTAAACCACCCACTGGCACATGTCGGACACTCAATAAGGATCAGTCCCATTCCCCTTTTGGAGACATCCACAAAAAATGGTTTACCATTACACATTAGAATATATGCTAAAACTTCACTGAGTTACTGCCAGGTCACCAAAAGACTGACTGGCTGACTGACATTTATTAGGACGTTATGTGTCATGTGCACAATCTCATATCAGGGCCACCATCTCTCTTATTACCAGTGTATAAAAACAACACTTTACAATAGGATTCAAAATTAATGTTCAACCATGAAACAGCATAAAATGAAGAGAAATTTTAGCAATACGTCAAATGCCAGCTTTCTATATGATAATGGCATCATTGGAACTTCTGATATTTTAAAAGAAGTTAATTGCAGAGAGAGTTAGAGAGGTGTGTCCATTATGGTATCTTAACGCGCAAAGGTACATTATATAATAATCCCTTAAAGATGTAGTAAACCGTTTTTTGGGTGCCGTGGAGAACATGCAAAACACTCACTGTTAGGGTTATCCATCCTATAAGCTCCATGCATAATTTCCATCTCTGTGACTGAGAGGCCATAGATCCATTTGTACTGAGCAAGAATTGCATCTGGAACTTGTTCCATGTTGGGCACCCAACCAACACGTTCACTGAAAGAAGAGTAAGTAAATGCTTTGTAATTTTCTCAGTGCTACCAATGATAGTGGGGAAACTTGACTAATCACACATGGCAGAAAATTAGCCATATAGACTTGAGATGAATTTATGTGAATCCAGCACATTAATTGGCTGAGGGTTGTCTTGACCAATGGGAATCCTGGATCTACATCACATCCTCTGGTGTTTAGTTTCCAAGCCTATGAATTTATTAAAATAATCCCCATTACAGTATTATTATTGTTAAATATTTGGTGTGGTTTTTAATGCATTGGTGGAAAGACACTTAACCAAACGTACACATCTGGAAGAGCAGGTCTAAGGTCTGAGAACATCTACCAATGACTGAAAGAGCGGTTTACCAAAAACAAGACATTTGCTGGCCGATCATTCAGTGTTGTTGCTCCACTGTGGTGGAATAGTCTGCCAAATTACATCAAACAAGTTGACAATGTTGACATTTTTAAATCAAAACTGAAGACATTTTTATTTACAAAGTTTTAATCTACTATCTGATCTTATGATATTATTTATATTTTTACCTCTGTTTATTCTTTTTTAATCCAGCTTTATAATTGTATATTTTATTACAACTGCATGTACAGCGCATCTGAAGGATTTTTCAGATTGCGCTATATCAAATGAATTATTTAATTATTTACTTGCATGTTCAAATCACTCATCAAAGTTTTACCTAGTCATATTAACGAAGAATGGCATTACGTTGTCTTGGTAGCATCTGTCTATTTCACCAAGACAGGAACGAAGGGTTGCTTCTGTGTTGAAATCCTTTGGGACACCCTGGAAGAGAAAGGATGGTGGTGTTAAGCAGTGATTACAAAATATACAAGATCTTCGTTTGAAGTCCTTTCTCCTATAAGGCTAAATGTACTATTTTTCTGTATACCTAATAAAAACCAGATTAAATGGCGCATTGGTTTGTTGTTTAACCAGCATCACCCTCTTGGAATCACCGTTGAGCCAATATTGTGCCAATTTTGTATATTATCTAGCAAAGATTATTGTGAGACTTTTTTTGGTATGGAATGTAGCCTTATCATGGTCCTGTTCTCTACTCACCCATCGAAGGTCACATTCAACAAGCCTCAGTCTCCGAGCTTCACACCAGACTCTCAAGTCAGGAAATACCTGATAAATAAAAGAAGTAGAATTTTGATATGAAAACCCCGTGCTGCAGTATAATCTGCACCTTAATATATTTAATTGCAGAAGTTACTGTAACCTGGGGTACTTCGGCCGCTTTGGCAAACATTATTGGCCACATACACAATACAGCTTTTGGAACTCATAATCATACACTTGTTTGTATTTAAGTCTAACTGGTAAACGAGCAAAATAATTGCCATAAAGCTCAGGTCATTTCCTAATGTATTCAGCTAGATTATGATTGGCTGTTGCAAATGACATAGCTGCCTCTTGAGATGAGATGCCAATTAAGGCAGTCATTAGCCTTGGTATTAGTTAAAGTATAAGTGCTGTAATCACTAAGCAATGTCATATATGTTGGCAAACGCCTGTGATCTGAACACAGCAAAATTGGGGACCCTTGAGGTCATTTTGGCCATGACCATAGATACGCCGCAATAAGCTTCAGAGCACTGAAATATTCTTTTTCTTTGGCTCTACCAAGAGATTTTTAAAAGAGTGAAAATTATCTGCACATTAATCATAGCCTGGTTTCCTAGTATGATGAGTATATGCTGTAACGTAAGTGCATAGACCACATTTATGGTCATCATTTTTTTTTTCAGGATACTAATAGGTTATAGATCTCATTTATAAATAAATAAGTTATTATTTATATTTTTATTCGTACCATATGTAGTACAATTTTCAGGATATATAGATTTAAGGTTAATTTAAACAAAGATCATTTATAATAATTATCTATATAAAGCTAATTCAGAGTTATGCTAGACAAAATATATTTTTTCATAGGCGGTCAAAGCTACCCCGAGGTGGCCAAAGATACCTACCTCAGTTTACGGTACACAAACAATCTATACTGCAATGTTGCTAATGTGTCTTTGGAAAACATTTGATGAAGGTACGATAATCTTATGCATTTTTATTGAGAAATGCAATAAAGTGTAGTCGTTAAGGGGCGTTCACACTGTCACGTATAAGACCTACGTATGACCACATACGTCAAAAATTGGCTATACATGCTCACTCGTGGCTCTGTTAATCACATATTAATTCTTACCAATGATCGTACGTTGGGCAGTCAAAGATTGCTTGCCGGACGTCCGTCAATGCTCGCCGGATGTCCGTCAAACGCTCACCGAACATCCGTTGACAAGCATACGTGAGGCATACATGAGGCACTCGTAGATCGCTCGCACGGAAGAGACGACGGGCGGACAACAGACGTCCGCTGAGCGTTTTACGAGCGTTCTACGAGCATTCTACGAGTAGATGCGAGTGGATGAGGAGTACATATGAATGACAGTGGCTACGTTTGGCTACGTATGGCTACGTATGGCCAAGTACATACGTAGAACGTACATAGAATGCTCGCCAAATGAATCGTGAGGGAGTTACATAACTAATGTAAAAAAATTAACTCGTAGAAAGTCCGCCAAAGTTTTAAATATGTAAAAAAAATTTTACCCTCTCCATGTTTACTCTCGAGTGGTCAAGCGTGACGAATTAGTGCAAGTACATTGTATGTATACATAAAACGCTCAGCGAGTGAAAGAAAATTCATCCTTGATTTACTTTTCACCCGTGTGTAGATGGTCGTTTGTTGAAAGCCATAAGCAATTGTTTGTCCATTGAAACTGTTTGCTGGCAATGAAGTTTCCTTGTCTTTAAAGTGACTATAAAAATCACACAATTAAGCCAAAGAACATTTGAACTGGATTTTACTGCACTTCATTACATGCGACAGTAAGCGATGGACTGTGTATTGTGTAACTAAATGAAAATATGGAGTTCACCTTTTTTACCAGAACCTCTCTTTCGCAGTTGAAGTCCTTGAAGGTTGATGACACGAAGATACGAATGGTCTTCCATCCTGACCGCTTGACCACTAGGTCCTTGGCTTGATATTTCTTGATTTCCAAAGATTTCTCAGCAACTGACCACACAGCATTGAGGTCATCGAAGTCCTTTGCTTGGATCAGAGGTTGTCTGTCTCCCTTTCTTTTGGTGTCAACTGCTACGGCTGACGATGACCCGCATCCCATTTTGGCTAAAAGATGTAATTTTCATTCCATAGTAAAATTCATTATTTTCCGCTGTGCAATTATGTATTTTAATAATAATAAAGATTAAACTTTTACGTCTTTAAGGGTTTACTCTCGGCAATCAGACATGCATGGCTACTACTCTTTGAGTGAAAATTTAGTAAAAGCGGCTAACATTTTAATATCTGGGCCTAGGCCTTTACCAAATATAGGACTATCATAATATATGTTGTATGACAGAACAGATATATTAAGCCTGAAATTTAGTGACAAAATATGGGTCAAGGATTGAAGGGAGATTGGGATGTGTGATGTGTGTGTGTGTGAGTTATTGTTTAACGCCTCATCAGCACCTGAGTGGGTTATGTAGAGGCTCTCTAGGTTAAGATTGATTATCTATATTTGGTAGTAGAAACCAGAAGCATATAAAAAATCAATGATTGTCTGGGTTGGATATCTAGTAAAGAAATGTTGTAAGGTAGTAGCTTGAAACAGAGGTCTTCTAATGCGTTGTAAGTGGGTGCAATCTAATAAAATATGTTTGATTGTTAGGGGGCACCGGGGATGTGTGATGCACGTATACATTTTGTAATAGCTTTGCTTTGGCATTTTACGTGAAATACTATAAATCACTTAAAAGTAGGTATCTACAAAAAGACCACATATGTCTTAATTTAGAAAATACGTTAAATGGAGAAAAGGAGAAAAAGTATTTTGACCAAATTGAATTCATATCCTGAAGATTCAACTGTTTACATGTACCAGTGGGCACCAGATTGCACAGTTTCAGCTATTTTCCAAAAAGGTTGGTTACTATATATTCAAATTGCATAATTTACTATTTAAGTTGTACCCTGAAAAACAACTAATTTCTTCAATATACTTTAATCGTTAATTCTTGCTAGGTGGCAGATTATTTTTGCCACATACGCCACCTGGCGAGATTTCTTAGTGCAAAAAAACTTCCAAAAACATGATTGGTGCAAATAAATGGAAAGTATACAAAGCACGGACACCTGTCTCAATGAGTTAGTAGCATCAAATTTGTATTAAAGTGTTCATATTTAAGCCTAGTGCTAAATTATGGCATTCTTCAACACCAGATATCTTTCTTTTTTATTTATAAAGAATTTTCTCAAACAGAACATTTTTTGTCTTTTGTAGTTTGGCTGTCCGGTGTCTGTCCGTTGTAAACCACGACAGAAGGTTACTCCTTCATGAAGGCAAGCTTAGTATTACTCTGCATCACGGAAAGGACACATGACAGGTTATCACTGACTTTGTTACAAATTCTGACGTTAACATGTTAAGTCAGTGACAAAAAATCATTGTGCAGAACCCTGATATAATAACCCTACGACAAATGAGAATTGTTTTACCTAAAGTTTGTGGTTGTGACAAACCAGTGCAGGCTGTTTAACAACACCAGCCCGTGAGACAATGTGTTGTCAAGATGTTTTGCATTTGAAGCTGCATACAGTCATAATTTTTCAGCGTTTGTTTTGATTTTGACAGTTGACTTCTTTGATTACGTTTTCTAAAGGTGCAGTTTATGTCATGATCTCTCCCAAAGGATAAACAAGACCTGAGATAAAACTTCTGCTTCTAGCCCTGCCAGTTGGGGATCAAAGGTTTATGTGAGGCATTTACAATGAGACCTCTTTCAAAGAAATATCTACATACAAAGTAATATAGTGAAAAACAAATATTCGTTCTGACATGTTTAATATCAGGAACAACATAACTGGCTCAAAATATACACGAAAATTATAATATAGTGTTCAGCTGCATGTATGACAGCTGAATATTTAGGTTAATTTCATAAACCATGCCACTATTGGACGTCGTCTTCAGCTGGTCTGATCAATATAATTAAATTATACAGAATATTCATAGGCATGGCATGCTTGTATATGGACAAAGCCAGGTGTTAATTTTGCACATAACTCAACAAATATGATTGGCTGATGTGATTAAACAAATGTCTTTACCTCATTCGTCAGATTAGAAAATGATTACGAATCCATCATACTGTGTACATCCATAAAGATTCATATTCTATTGATCTGCAGATGGGATGAACGCGTCGCATTCTTTCTCTCTGTTTACTTGTAGCTATTGGTACCGACCTATTGAGCCAGTTGGTCGATCGACACTAATTCTTCTGGATCAATCACAATTCATGCACGAGCGGGGCACGACGTGCTATTCAGTGCAATTATTACACAACGCTAAATTAAGCCCAGCTATTCACATATGCAGTATTAGGCCAGAGATTTAATTGTGGCCTGTATTTATATATATGAATCAGTTCAAGAAGGTGGAATGTCATTACATCAGGTGAACACCATGCAAGTTCAACAGGCTTGACTATAGCTTTTGCAGTACCCATATTATGTGAAAAAAAAATTATTAGCTCAACTGACCTACTGCAGAAATAAATGGTTTATTCTTCAACTAGATCCCAAATCTAATTTAGACGTGAATGTGATTGTTTTCTTATGTGGTCTTATGTAACCATTGTTTGTAAGCGAATTGTAATTTATTCTATAATTTATATTGCGCTTAATTGTTGATAGTTAAAAGTCAATGTAATATTATGTAACTGCTTTTGTTCAGACAATGGAATACAATAGGCCTTTGTGCATGCACAATGCACACAATAGATCGTTTGACTTCATTTGAATGGCAACAAAGGTTCTTCTAGAAATATTAAGGACTGTATCAAGATGTTCAAAATTCGTTGCAATGTGTAAAATCATGTTTTAGGGAGGTGGCGAATTTCACCTTCCGCCGAGTGTATCAAAGACAGTGGAATACCATCAGGACCCCACATAAGGATGAACACATCAAGATCTACAATCATTAAATTTTATCGGTCGAAAGCTATTGCAGCTTCTGTTCTTTGTTTTATATCACCACCGCCTGTAAATTTAGTTTTATCTTTTATTATCTTAAGATACAGCAGATCACAGTGCCCCAATAACAAGAGGACTCCTATCAATTAAAGGACTGAGAGTTTGAATTTTTTTACTGTTGTTTTAGTGTTGCGATTAAATGCGTAAACTTTAAATTTGTCTTTGTTTTACTGCTGCTGTATACAGATATATATTACTGGTATGATAGTCAAACCTACCTATATAACATGCCAAATCTGACAGACGTCAGCTTGGTGTCGTCCCTACGTTTCACGTCGGCGGGCCAACGTAGGCCCATTAACTTTGGCTGTTAATCAAACTACATTTACAACTTTATTTAATGTCAGGTATTAAAACAAAGGCACCTGGGCTTTTGTCCGATAAATAGGACAAAACTAAAAAAAAACGTAAAAACATGAAAATTTAAGAGCATATCAAAATCACTAACTTTTTTTTACAAAATAAAACAGCAACCACAACTACACTTTGGCCCCATGATTTAATTTTTAGCTTAAAATATTCAACAGTAGCCAATCTAAAAACGTTTGGAACATTATTTTTTAATCTTGTGAACAATGACAAGAACATTACTCTGCATATTTATGTATAATGTTTGGGTTTAAGTAACAGTTCTTTATACTTTGACCCAAAATCATTAAACACACAACCCTGACCATTGCTTCCTGTAAATAAATTTTTTTTTGAAATTTCCCAAAAATGATAAAGTTGGATAGACACATTATAATGTGAAATTTGGTCTGAGTGCAAAGTTTCAATATCATGGATAAGACCTATGAGTGCACACTCTGGTAATCATATATAAATTCTTACAACTAGCGATCGAAGGACGTCCATCGACTGCTCACCTAACATCCGTCCGTCGACCGCTCGCCGAACTTCCGTAGACCACTCGGTGAACATCCGTCTCAAAGTATCCTAGAGGCATCCGTGTGGCATCAGTGAGGCACTCGTAGATCGCCTGTACGAGTGGTTCAAGAGTGAATGAGAGGGCTACGGATGGGCAAGGATGGCCACGGACATACATAGAACATACATAGAACGCTCGCTGAGTGACTCCCGAGCAATTCCCGTAAATAATGAACAATTCACTCATACAACCTCTGCCAAATTTTTAAACATGTTTAAAAATTGTTGCCCTCTCCATTGATGGTCTCGGATGTTTGAGCGCTAACAGGAGCGAGTATACGACGAGAGAATTACTTATGAGAAAGTATGACCAATAGTAAAACCTTTTTTTTCATCTGCGCTAACTCGCCATGCCCATCCGTGACAGTGTGAATGCCGCTAAAGACTTTGCCTGATTATTTCAAATATACAGTACAGTGGGTTGCAAAAGTATTTATCCCCCTGTAGTTTGCATGTAAATATGTTGACTTTAATTCTTCACTGGTAAAAAATGGCACATGCTAGCACACCAATTTTCAAGGAGGTGATAATTTATCATATTTTGCAAATTTTATGTATAATGTTGCATAACCTTTGCACATGCATACTCATATAAATGCCATTCTAGGGGCATGTTGATCTAGCTTTCCTTTTTACCCGAAGGTTCTCTTCTAGTCATCAGCTGGTAAGTTACAGAGAAAAACTGCAAAAATCATATTGAAACCTTTTGAATTAAAGTGGCCTTATCATTTGATGTAATTTCATTAAAATTGCTATGTATTTTCCACTGCTTTTAATTATAGTAATATATGGGCTTCTGTTTGAAACTTTCACTTTCAGCCAATAATCCATTATATTTTATCTAAAAAGATTTTTCCTGGATGAATTTCAGCAAATTCAGAGAAAATCTGATGAAAATCTAGGGGCACAATGAAAATATATATGAAATTTTAGATTCATGCCCCTAATCTCAAATTACATAAAAAATGACCTACAAAATTACAAATTATGGTGAATGATCACTTATAAAGGGGGGTTCTCACATAGCCGGTTTTCCCGGTGAAGCCGTATTGCTGTCGTAGAATTATGTAATATCCCATTTTGATGTCTTCACCGGTTGTTGAAAGCAAAAAGGGGCGAGGCTTAAGACGACGGGTGAGTTGGCGGCAGCAAGGTGTGAATAATGGTCACCCGGCGGATCACACCTAGGATACGTACCAAACCTGAGGGATGATGCCTGGTTTGATGCCGGGTGAGCCACGGGTAAATCACGTTTACGACAGGAGACTCCACAGCATCTATGTACAACCCGCATGCTTGTACGTGTGAGGGGCATATCAAGTATGTGTCAATCACGACTGTGAAGGTTACAAGGAACGACCCGGCGAGTTAACTACGTGAACTACGTGTACTACGTTTGAAGGCCGGCTGTCATGGTGGAGGGGCAAATGTGAATATATAAGTGGCTGCTTGTTTGTAGCCTTCATTCTGCTCCTTGTTAACACAGAGAAAGGACCATGCCACATGCAGTAGAACAACTAACAGCCATGTACCATACTTCATCATTGGGGATGATGCCTTCCCTTTGAGAACCTGGCTGATGAAACCACTGCCTCTGCACAACATGACCAAACAGCAGAGGATCTTCAATTACAGACTATCCAGAGCCAAGAATTGTGGAGAATGCCTTTGGTATCCTGGTATCCTATGACCCAGAAAACCAAGACAGTGGAATCTTTAGTCCTTGCATGCTGCTGCCTCCAAAACCTCATGAGAATGAGATATCTGATAACCCAGAAAAACATGCTTGACTACGAAGATCCACTTACCCATCAGGTCAATCCTGGGGCTTGGCAGGAAGCTGGAGAATTCCTGAAATGCCACCACCTAGGATCGGAGGGAACTATGCTACCCAGAGTGCCAAATTACAACGACTGTACTTGGTGGAATATGTCAACTCAGAGGAAGGAAGTGTCCCATGGCAAGAAAATATGATTTGAGAAGCCTGCAAGATTTCATAAAACAACCCCGCCTGCAGGAGCTTCTTCTTCAGTTACCGCAGGCCAGCCTGCAGGTACCTACCAGTCTTCTGGAACTGGACCTTCATTGGGTGTCTTCCCTGCTGTACCTTCTCCAGTGGTGCCTGGTTCTTCTTCATTGAACCCTCCTTCAGTGGGATCCTTGCTATCTGCCAGTGACAGCGTTCCTGCCAGTTCGACCTAGGTGGCAGGAAATTCACTGCCATCACTATCATAATCTTCTTCTTCGGTGTCTTTCTTCTCCTTCTCTACATCAAAGTCTGGATCTCAGTCGCTGTCATCCATGTCAACATCAGAAGACTTGGCAGAAGACTTGACAGTGGACTTGACAGAAGTCTTGGCAGAATACCTGGCAGGAGACCTGGAAGGAGATCTGGCAGGAGACCTGGCAGGAGACTTGGTAGGAGACTTGATAGGAGCTTAATAAGTACAACTGGCAGGACTAGAAGGAGCTGCAGGAACACTGGATTCTTCAGATTCAAATAATTCTTCCCCAGAGGCAAGTGAAGAAGGCTCTTTTTCTGTGACTTTGCTTTTCCAAGATTGCTTCTCGTCTTGGGTCCCATGGTAAAAAGGTAAAGTTTAAACAGCAAACAGTCACAGCAGCAGCAGAGAAGAATACGGCGAGGTCTATCAGTTTGTATCAAAGGCAGACGTGTGAATGAAGTTTGCCTCCCTGCGAATGATTATATACTGCTGGCCGAGGTCACGTGACGAGCCAACTGGCCCTGCAACCGTCCTGCACTGTCATTAACATAGCAGTTGGTGACTTACTTGTGGCACACGTGAGTCACATGTAGCGTACGTAGGTATTGATTTTTCCATACGTAGAAACCAGTGACTTATCCGTGGTACACCTGAGTGCACACGTAGAAGCCGACGGTTTAATCGTCGCACACGTACCTCTCCCGCCAGATTCTTTTCTTGACACCCATGTGTGTGATGGTTAACCCACCGGCTTCTACGAGTGTCTGACGTGTGACTTGGCGTATGCCACGAGTGCCTCTATGGCAACGACGGCTTCACTATGGTTACTAACTATAAACAATCACCCGCGAGTTTTCTACAAGTTTTGAACATTAGCAAAACATCCCTCGATTTAGGTGGTTGTTCTCGGTTCGAGGATGGCTGCGAGGAATCGAGTGTGTTCACAGCCTTCTTCGACAGACCTCCCAAAAACCACTGTTGCTGTACGGATGCTCAATATAACATACTTCTACAAGAGCAATACAGCTTCACCAGGAAAACCAGCTATGTGAGAACCGCCCTTATAAGCAAAAGAAAGTGATCACTGGCGATTCATCGCATGTACCATTTTTGTTCTATATAGAATTATAGCTAATATATTGGCCTGCAAACACCTTGGAGGTTGAATACTTCTACAACCCATTGCATATAGCATAATACAGATTTACACTTTAGCT
This sequence comes from Alitta virens, assembly GCA_932294295.1. Classification (NCBI taxonomy): domain Eukaryota; kingdom Metazoa; phylum Annelida; class Polychaeta; order Phyllodocida; family Nereididae; genus Alitta; species Alitta virens. The sequence continues at coordinate 54,370,286 of OW028573.1, forward strand.
TAAATCAAATGACTGAAACTTTATTTTTTGGAAATCCAGGAGAATTAAAGACATTCTGAGGAAATATCATTATAAGCTGGCAAAAACGGCGTGAATATCAATAGCATTATATGTAAAACTTTGGAGATATTGTAGAGATCTTGCCTCTGAGAGTGCCTCCAGCCAAATGAGCTCCCTGCCACCGGGGGCAGCACCTGCTGGCTTCTCATTGGTTAGCCTGGTCAGGTGACCAGTGGTCATGTGACCAGGGTAGCATAAATACCCCAGCCCACTGGGGTTCTGGGCCAGACCTGACTAGAGTGACACAGCAACCTGTGTAAGATCCTCTGTTTGGCCCCAGACTTACTTGAGTCATACAGATTCCTGTATAATACTCTGTCTGAGCAGATCCATCTAGTATTCACTAGAAATTATAGTCAGCCACCTGACTGTCCAGCATATGACATGCTGTAGTAGAACTAAGCACTGTTGAAGTCAGACACCTGACTGCCCAAGCATAGGTCATGCTGTAGTGGGCACCACTGTACTGTTATATTTGATGTATGTTAATAAATGTATAAACTCAATGACTGAGTTGCTTCTCTATCATATCAGAGCTAGAGTCTAAGAACTACTTACTGTGGTCACCAGGCCTATAGCAGAGCCAGAACCACTACAGATTTGGCGCCCAATATGGGACCCTAGCCTCTGATTATGACAGAAAATTGCTGGTTGAAAGAAGCTACCTTCTAACAATTGTACTTTGTCAGTACAATTCTGTGCTTTTAAGTGCAGAAAAACCAGTAGGAAGTGTTTGTACTTTGTCAGTACAGCCTTGATTTTCAGAAGCCACCTTCTGATATATATTTGCATTTTGGCAGTGCAAATTTGTACTTAGTCAGTACAAGAAAAGCAGAACTGTACTTTTCAGTACAAACAAGTGCTAAGTCAGCACAAATAGTCAGTGACACCACATGGCTTATTCTGCACAAAGTTCGGGGAGCACTTATGACCTTGAGATCAAGGATTGTAGGCCGTCCTACAGAAGCCTCAAATGTGCCTAGAAACTCAAGAGACTCTCTGAGAAGGCCTGAAGATTTCCAGAGGACGCCTGCAAGACCTCTTCCAATGAGCCATGGATCAAGATCTTCCTATGAAGGGATCAGGGAACTGGATCAAGATGAAAGACACAGGCAGATGGGACCTAGTTCATCAACTCCAGCTAGACACCAGCCCAGCATAAATAGTTCTGTACCAGCATCCTGGGCTCCTTTCTCAGTCAGACAGGACTCAGGCAGACAGGACTCTGTTGCTAGTTACTGGCACCCTGGATCTACATCAGATCTATTTGACAGGTGGCAGAATAGACCTCTGCTACCAGAGAGACCAACAGACCATGACTTCATTAGACATGAGTCAAGAGAGTCCCAAGACTGGGATGCAAACCGACAGCAGCTCATTAGACCATCACTGACTGACTGGCAATTACCCCTCCACAGGGGTGAGACAAGGAGCCATGAGCCATATCTAGGTCATGATGTCCATGTACCTGTTGACAGGCCCTATCTAGGTCATGATGCCCATGCCAATGCAGATAATAGGCCATATAGCTACCCAATTTATGGATCTAATATACACAGACCAATGTCTCCCATTTCTGGAGGTCAAAAGGTCAGAAGGAGGCCCATGAAAGAAGTGTTGTCACCAACCTTTAATGGGAAGTCTAACTCATTTGCTGAGTTTGTGGTGACTTTACCAGGGTAGCTGACTATAATAGCTGGGATAGTGAGGACAGGAAATTCCATTTGTGGAATAATATAGTGGGAAATGCGAAAATCCGCATGAAAACAATGCCCACTCCTGCAACTTTTGAAGATCTTTTGTATAAACTGCTGTCAGTTTTTAATAATGAGAGATCTTTGGAGACTTACAGAGATCAATTAACCATGATCAAAAGAGATCAATCCATGGATCTTGAGACCTTTGGTCATTACCTGTATGATCTTGTAAGAAAAGCCCATCCTCAGGCTATACCTGATGAGCAGGAAAGGATAGCCAGAGATCGTTTCCTGGAAACAGCTGGATCCCACAATATGTTTGTGTGGCTGAAAGCTAACAAGCCTAGAACTGTGCAGGGCGCCATTGACCTGGCTATACAGTTTCAGCAGGCTACTGCAGTTAACTGCACCAAGAAACCAAAAGGGGATGCTGTACAAAGTGAACTCTCACTTACCAACTTGTTAATATCACAAGAGGTAGGCCTGCCCATGCAGGTTGCTGCAGCTGATAATCCCCAGGGACCTGCATTGTCTGCAGACAGCTCTGTACACCAGCAGCTGAAGACCTTAGCTGACCAGGTCAAAGCCCTCACAGAGCAGCTTAGATTACGGCCCAAGGGCAAGAGAGAACCCCCTAAGTGTTTTGGCTGTGACCAGCCAGGGCATTTCAAGCGAAATTGCCCAAACACTTCACAGTCTAAGCCTTTAAACTAAAAACTGCGGGGCTGGATCCCATGCCCACAGCCCCGCTGTTGTCTGGAAGGGAGGATGAATGTTGGCCAGGTGTCCAACTGGGGCAGTATTGGCCAAGAGTTGCTACAGTCTTAGACCAGCATGTCGCTTGGTATTTGACTGTTTATTTTGGGTCAAAAGCAGCAAACCTGCTAGTTGATACTGGTGCTCAAGTCACCATGATGAGTAAAGCCATGTATGACCGGCTAGCCCCTAGTTATCGTCCTCATTTGACTCCTATGAAATGGCCGATCAACGCGGCCAATGGAGGTCAAATTACCACTTATGGGACTGCTACATTTGTCATAGAGTTAGCTAGATGTAGATTTAGTGCAGACATTATTGTAGCCGACATGGGTGGCCTTCCAGGAGTTTTGGGTATGGACTTTTTAGTTAAACATGATGCTATTCTCCACTGTAGGACTGGATCCCTGGAAATTGGTGGCAAACTTGTTTCCTCTCATGGGAGACGCCCAGATGAAGGTGGATAGGTGGCCCTCACGGAAGCCACAACTCTGTTGCATGGGCTATGTAGATGTACATATCCAAAGGTGGGGAAATAGCACAGGATTGTATGATGTAATTGAACCTATTGCAGAAGTCTGCAACATGGAGGGCATTTTGCTGCCCAGGTATGTGATAAACAGGTCATGTGAGTCCCTCACACTAGAGCTCACCAACGTGAGTGGGAGTGTTCGGACTTTGGCTAAAGGACTTATGCTGGCCCATTTGGATCCAGTAGACATGGTCCATGACAAGCCTGTTAATTCATCATCCATATTTGCGTGCTCAGTGGATCCTGGCCCTTATCAGGAGTTGCCTGAGCACTTACAGCCATTAGTAGATGGGGCAGTTGATTTATCCCACACTCAGAAGCAGTCAGTAAGCAAACTCTTGCTTGAATATGAACACTGCTTTGAGGGTGGAAAGTATGGTCTTGGACAGACCAGTTTAGTCAAACACAGAATTGATACAGGAGACCACGCTCCAATCAAAGTGCCACCTCGTAGGTTGGGCTGGGCCCAGCGACGTGCACTTGGGGAGGAGGTGGACAAAATGTTGGCTAAAGGGGTTATTGAGCCCAGTGACAGCCCATGGTCCTCTCCACCAGTGCTGGTGAGGAAGAAGGATTCAAGTTATCGTTTCTGTGTTGACTATAGGAAATTAAACGGCGTCTGCCGCCGTGATGCATATCCACTTCCACGTATTGAAGACTGCCTTGATATTTTGGCTGGAGCAAAATGGTTCTGCACCCTTGATCTATTAACAGCATTAGATATTGAAAATTGGCGAAAAAGCAGCATTAGCAAATGATGGGAACAATTTTTATATTCTGTAAGGATCAACAGATTGTGCAAATGGGAAACATCAGGGTAATATTTAGATGGTGCCAATTTGGAGAAAAATTGGCATAAAATTAAAGCAGTATCAGGATTGACGGGAGAATTTTTAGGTAAATGTATATCGCATTAATTTTGTGTCCCGATTTCCCCAAAATCCTTTCATGGAAGGGGTGGGGGGAAGTTTTTTGTTTAATTTTTACTGCCCGCTGCTCTGCTGATAACAACATTTGGTCAATCTTTCGGGCACTTCAGGTCTATATCGTACTGAAATAGGCTTTTTTGTATGATATCTAAACCAAATCAGAAAAAGGCTTTTTTTTTTGGGCTCTTTAGGTTTATATAGTACAGAAATATACTGTTTTTATAGGCAAGGAAACCTAAAATCATTGCAGACAATACCTATTCTGTTTAAAATCAAACACCTGATGACAAACAACTAACAACCATCAATTCTAAGAGATATTAAGTTTATGATTAAATTAGTTTTATTTGGTCTACTCTCATAATACTTGAGCGCTCAAGCGCTCAAGCGCTCTCGTGTGATAAATCCTGAATCAGCCTCCCGCGAGGCAATAACTATCATGAATGGTCTATAAGTGATAGATAATGACCATGTTTGAGTGAATATGCAATTTATCCGAGGCTTAAGCCGAGGATTAATTGCATATTCATGAAAATAAGGTCATTATCTAACTTATGCCATTTGTTTTGTTTGTAGTTGTTTGATCACTTGCCTATGACGTTCTCCCCTTAAGACTTTTGTTTGCTTATTATATAAGATGTTCATTTGATTGTTGTGTTTTGTTTCATTGTTTTACTACAACTTGTAGCCAGTCAAGTGTGACCATATTCTCCCAGGTATATGCAATTTATCTCCCTGGAATCTTGACCTCCGATTGGATGAAAAAGGTAAACAGTGGTATAATTGTTTTTTATTCAATCTTTTAGTGTTTTGCAGAGTGAGTTGGGCAAGCACTGAAAAGTGATAGTTATTGCCAGGCTGATTCAGGATTTATCACATGAGAGCGTGTGAGTGCTCGAGTGTGATAAGCCTGAATCAGCCTCCCAAGGGCAATAACTCACTAATACTATGAGAGTAGATAACTGCAAACTAATTTAAATAGAAACTTAATCCCTCTTAGAATTGATTGTTGTTAGTTGTTTGTCATCAGGTGGTTGATTTTAAACAGAATAGGTATTGTATGCAATGAGTGCATCAGAAGCAATAGTACTGCACATGGATCTTACTTTTCACAATGTTATTGAATGGTCAGGTATGTAGATAAAATTTTTTTCTTCAAAATCATAGAAATAAAAATTGAAATATTATTATCAGATTCTTGCGGTTATGAAAATTTGAACAGATGTAAAACCTGCCCATTTGATGCACATTTGAGTGGTCTTTATGACAGAATTAATAGTAATTTAAATATAGATAAAATCAAAATGTAGATAACATTTTTTTCTTCAAAATCATAGAAATAAAAATTGAAATATTATTATCAGATTCTTGCGGTTATGAAAATTTGAACAGATGTAAAACCTGCCCATTTGATGCAAATTTGAGTGGTCTTTATGACAGAATTAATAGTAATTTAAATACAATGGTCAAGTTTTTTCCAAATTTAGTGACTAAATTATGAGGTGTGATAAGCTGATTCATCAGCTTTTAATAGTGAGGTGGTCTTCATGAGGCAGTCTTAGTGATGTGGTTTTAACAGGTAGTCTTCGTAATTAAGTGGTTTTAAGAATGAGGTGCTCTTAATCTTGAGGTGGGCTTAATCATGAGCTGGTCTTACTAATGAGTTGTCTTTATTGTGACAATGTCTTATATTGCGGTGTTCTTAAATTTTGATACTGAAGTGGTTTAATATTGAAGTGTCTCATTAGTAGAGTGAGGTGGTCTTGATTGAGAGGTGGTCTTGTATTAAGGTATTCTTGATAGTCTTAATTGTGAGGTGGTTTTTTATTGAGGTGTTTGTATAGTAGTGAAGTGGTCTTATTTGTGAGATGAATTTATATTGAGGTGGTCTTAATTGTGAAATTTCCTTATATCGAGGTATTCTTATGGTAGTGATGCGGTTTTGATAATGAAGTGGTCTTAATAGTGAGGTTTCTAAATAGTGAGGTGGGCTTAATTGTGAGGTGGTCTTATATTGAGGTGTTCTTATATGTTGTAATAATAAAGCTATTTTAATAGTGTTAAATGTTGCCATTTGTTTTCAATTAACTAGCTGTTACTAATAAGATGGTTTTTTTTTTGGCCTTAGTTGTCACAAATCCTTCAGTGTTTGAATAGTTATCACTCCCTGGTGATCACTGAAGCGGAAAACATTATCAGCCTGCTTGAGCAAGGAGCTAACACGACTGTCCCGTTTAGAGTGCGGAGTGAACCGGATTTTCACGGTGCCTTCGCGGATATCACCGGTCTTTACACCGTGTTCATTCGCGTGGAACCGTGTTGCTCCTTGTACTCTCCGGCATTAATGGCGGCGAAATATTCATGCCCGGATGTAGCCGGAGATATGCCGGAGTCAATACGGAGATTCCCGGAGATCGGCGGAGTATATTGGGAGTCTATACGGATCTACACGGATCTATACGGATCTACACGGATTAAATTACTCCGGGAACTCCGGCATGAAAAATTAAACATGTTTAATTTTTTCCCCCGGAGTCCCAAGGTGGTCCAGGAGCGCCCCGGACAATGACGGACAATGCCGGACAATCCCGGACATGAACACGATGTCTACACGGCTTTCCCCGGAGTATGCGGGAGTATTCCGGAGTTGTCCTCCGGGACGCTCCGGCGTCTGATCCGGCTATGTGTGAAAGGGCCTTAAGTGTGTTAAGGGACCAACTAAACGACGCGACAACGGAGCTGGATGTGGTGTGATATGCTGGACTGACTGAAGGGCTGGACCATACAAATACCAGTGATGTCATTTGTCAAAGCTCCCCTTATTTGATTTCATCCCCACAGGTCCCACCCACCCTTAGTCTGTCCTACGTGTTACGCCATGTACCGCCATGTCGTCCCATCTTTTAGTTCATCCCGAAGCTCACCCCACCTAGCGGTAATCTTTCTGCGATTATTCGCAAATATTTACAAATAAACGCACGTATTAAAATAATCGCAAAACCCTTTAGCAAAAACAAAAAATTATGTAGCAGATCACAAATCTGGGGAAAAATGTTTTGTAGCAGACAACACAAATAGGGGGAAAAAATTATGTAGCAAAAAACACAAACTGGAAAAAAATTATGTAGCAAAAAATAAAATGCAAATTGGCAAAAATAATTATGCAAATTGGGGGAAAAAAGGACACAAACTGCATCAAAAAACACAATATCATGTAGCAAAATCACAAATTGGAGGAAACAAATAATGTAGCAGACAACACAAATTGGGGGGGGGGGGGGGGGAATTATTTCGCAAAAAACGCAAATTGGACAAAAAACTTATGTAGCAAAAAACACAAACTGGAAACAAATTGTGCAGCACAAAAATGCAGATGGAGTTTAAAAAAAATTAAGCGTGACAGAAGGCAAATAAAAAAAAGTTATGCAGCAAAAAACGCAAGTTAACACAATTATGTAGCAAAAGACACAAATAAAATTTCACAAATAAAAAAAAAGTATCATCAAATGAGAAAAAAAAAATTGTGTATGGCTTCCGTACAAAAGTACACCGTTAATATATATATATATATATATATATATATCTGGTAGTCAGAACCCCCCCCCCCCCTCCCCGTCTTCACATCTCATTACAAACATGACAACCATGCATGGCAGGCCAATGTGCTGATCTGACACATGCACGGGTCTGTAGGATAAATCAATCGTCCCAACCAGATTGGTGTTGTCCAGCTATCATGGCAATCGCTCCATTGGCCAAGGTAAATGTAAAATCCTTTTTTTTCCAATACTTGACATGTATGAGGAAAATTGCACATAGTGGTGGTTTAAACTGTAGTAAGCCTTATATATAATCACAAAAATTTGATTTGGAAGAAAACGACAGATACTTAATTCAGAAAAAAGAAGTATCACGTGAAAATTCAATTCAAGCACAACTATATATTCAGTCTTGAATAAAAGAAAATAGAAAGTAAATGACAGCTCCATGCCCTTCAGTTGTGGGTAATGTAATAAACTTTGTGCAGTTACAGAATTAAGAAGCAAGCAAAAACATCATATATATGCTTTTATTGACACAGTAATATCATACATGATACATTTGTCAAAAATAACAGATAAAAACATGTACTAAGTCTACTTCTACTCACTATTCCTATATTCAATATATACATGGTATAAAAGTTAAAGGTATACATTATCAATAGATTATCTACACATCCATGGTCCCAGTTGCAGAACTCTAGCACGGTTAAAAGAACATTAAGTTTTGTTTACATACATTGGTTAAATATATATACATATATCAGTGTACAGTAACCCTTGATACATATATTACTGCAGTTAATACTGTTAATTAACACAATGTTAATATAAGTACAACATTTGAATTAGGAATACAAGGCGTAGTCCACAGTTATAAACATGGATGTAAAAGCATAGTGATCACAGTATATACAAATGCTTATGGTGCAGAAACTGCTGGTTTGGGGAGTGATGGTTAATGCTCCACAACGAATTATGACACAAACAGTTATTAGGCATCAATAATTACAAGAAATTTTCCAAGGGATTTTAACAACTCAAGCTCTTTTGATTTCATTTCAACATTTTCTCTTAGCAATTTTAAAGAGGTCCTCACGACTAAGTGTGTTATGTGGGCATACTATGAGACTATGTTTTTCATCTTCGATTTCATGCATATTGCATTTTAGGCATAATCTGTCAACTACTGGCAATAGAGGGTCTTCATGTCTACCTATTTCAAGTCGTAAATTATGTGAGCTTACTCTAACTCTGGCTATTTTATCATGCATTTTTATGCTAAGGTCTAGTAGAAGGTAAGGTTCTAGCCTGTAATCAGTCTTGATGAGTTAAGTCTAAAATCTACAAATTGTATTGTGTTTTAGTTAGCATTGATTCAAGTTGAATGTCCAACAGTCCAAGCAATGCAATTCTAAACAATGTCACGGCTCAACAGGCAAGCTGTCAATCAGAGAGACAGCTGTGATTATGCTCCCAACTCTCCGCTATTTTTCGTCGCACTTTCATCAGAGGAAATTGGACTATTATCGTACATACGGAGCTTTTAAAGGGACATGGAAAAAAATGTAGGGGATTTTCGTTCGCACACGAGTAAACATTGTAAAACAATACATATAATAACGTTGCATAAGGCATATCTTCGTCATCCTTTGTTTAAAACTTATGAAATTCGGATATGTGTTTCAGACGTAAAACTAACCTCCGTATTTGTGTTTTTATCTGTTTATTCCCCAACAATTACTAAAATCTAGCATTGCGCTTTTTATCACATTTTCTAAATTTTTCTGAAATTTCATAATTCTATGTGCAATTTTTTGCCTTAAACATGGGCAACCAGCTGAGGTTAATAATTTCACTGGAGAATATAACAACGGACGGCACTAATTCGGATCTTAATTACACTCAAAGGCTTTTTCTTTGTTTTAACTTTCATATCAGTATTTTTTATAGTCATGGCTTTAAAGAGTGAATACACTACAGATTGCAATGAAACAACATGTAATGAGTCTGATATCTTTTAAACTATGTTGCCTTAACACAATAAAATGATACGTAAAAGGTTTAACACGGCCAGAAAGATTAACTTAAGTGCCAGTTGAAGCGGAATATTTGCTTTTTAATGACACGTCTTTGAGTGAATGCTTTTAAAAGTATGCCAAATATACCAAACGATAGCCCAAAGGCTCTACATCAAGTGTATGGCTTTGCTGGTCAATATATCTTAAATTTGTGAGTCTTAACTTAAATCCGCTCACTAATTAGTCAGTCACTGGCAGCCAGTCAGTCATTTCGTCGCTCCAGTCACTACCTACCTACCTATGTATCTATGTATGATGTATCCATCTATGTATGTATCTTTGCATCTATGTATCTATTTATCAGCACTATGTATCTAAAGAGAAATTAAGATTATTAATTATGATTTAACAGTATGAATATACTTTTCATTCTCTAATTGTTTTTCCGCCTAGACACAGGCTCCCATCCCGCATGAAAGGGATTTTGGCAGCCGGCCTCTCACCGATTTTATTTTATTTTTTATCTTCTGCATCGTCCTTTGCAGGGTAGATGTATCTATGATAGGGGCATCCCTGGATTTGCATAACATCTGTCAATTTTGTTTATTGGATCTTGAAACTCCAGAACACTTTATTTTACAATGTCCCGTTTTATTTATCTTTTTTTTATTATTACCTTGGTTGAGGATGACATAAGTTATGACATCATTTGCGGATTTAATGAGTTTGACACTTCAAAAGTACACCAGTCTCAGAGTGGTCTGTTTAGGCTTTGTCAATGTCTAGTGGCGAATGCTTCGATGTATCGATATGATTTTTAATTTGTTTCTTCTCGTTAAATAAGGAAATCTATTACTCCGAGTTACTTATATGAGATTTGTAACGTTTTTTTTTACTTATTGTTGACTTTTTCATGTAGAATCTACTAATACTACTTACAGGTGGAGAGCATCATGTGGTACATTGTTCCGCGTGTAATCTACTTTAAACAAAATTAAGCTTGCAATTACAACATTGTTCACCAACTTCAGTTCCTAGCCCAATATTCCAGAAAAAAACCTCTTGGTTTTTTAACCACAAAGCAGCGTGTTTTGGCTAACAGTTTTAACTTTTTGCAGTCAAATCTGTTCTTTTCATTTAGAGAGATCGTAAGTTGATTGTAATAAGGGTTGGACGTTTAGAACACTCAACTTACCTCATTCTCCCCTACTTTAGTTTCAAGAATTGCGAATATTTTAATGTAATGAATAATAGATAAAAGTTGTGTGCTTGCTATGATTAAATTCATTTAAATATATGCACCATACGTGCCTTATTAAAATGAAATATTTTCACACTGGTTAAACATTTTGGACATTACGGCTTATTTGTACAGTTCACGCTTGTTCAACAGCTGCTATATGTGCTATTGACAATCCAATTAGGTAATATGGATTTTCATAGCTGGTGGAAACTGAACACCAATTAAAATTGAAATTAATCTTATTTCTACAGTATCCATATCAAGCGGAGTACAAAGAACTTATAACTAATATGCTGGTTGAGGAAGATACGTTACAATAATATAAAATGTTTATGTAAATGATTTCAAGAGCTGAACGGACTTCAATTTCAAAAGTTTGACAATTACAGGTTTTTGCTGGCAAGCGCTGCTCACTCAATTCTATAGTTTCTCTGTTGTGAATGTGATGATATTAATGGTCAACTAGTCCGACAAATATTTTAAGATGGATAACTATTAAACTAAATTCAGGAGAATGACTGAAACTCAATAAATCTGATAAATCGCGGTGGATAAAAGAACAAGCTGATTGATATTAACATAACAGACGAAAGAATTCTGCACTAGATCTAAAAAATATCTGCTTATGATGTCTTTAAATTCTTGACATTTTACAAACAAGCAGCTTCTTTTTTTTTTTTGACATTTTCACTCAATTTTATGAGGATGATTGACCCACATATTCTTTTGGGTAATTGAGGTTGTGGTTTGTTTTTTGTCCATCTGTCACTAGTCCGACAACAATCTTTTAAGATAACTGCTTGACTAAATTCAGGAGTATGACTGAAACTAATAATTATCTCTGTAGTACCTTTGTGGTGAATTTTTTGCTTATGACATTTTCTCTTAATTTGTCACTAAAATTGGTAGATTTTACTACAAGGAAATTTAAATGACAATAAAGGGGTGTCGTAGGTCTATTGTTTTCAAAATTATTATGCATGTAATCAGAACCATTATAATTTTTTTTATTAACATTGATCTGCTACTCTCATTAAAACATGACTACTTACTGTTAGTCAAATGCTGTGCAGTTAAGTCATAATTATTAACCATAGGTTTTTATTAATATGTTGGGCAAAGTGTCAAGTCATTAAATTAGTCCCAATCCAGTTCCAGACTGACTAAAAGTTAGCATTTTGAATCTTTCTTCAATAAGTTAGGTTATTCATGACTAACCGATTTTGGTCCTAAGTGAGGCAAGCTATATAATTCAGTAAGTGGCAAAACAAATAGCAATTTCAACACTTTGTGTCCATTTGAGCATGTGGAAATCGTTGATAGCTGTCATTTAGCTTTTTTATGTGGCCAGCTGGCTATGCCATGCATGCAAGTATCATTTCACACCAGATCTCCCATGATATGGTGATTGTCTCCTTAATATAAGTTATTTTTCTCTACTCAAATTAGCCAGAGTGTTTTTTGTCTGAAATAAATACACATCAAGTATGTATATTTTTAGCTGTACTAGTCCAATGAAAAAGTCCTTGACAGACCAAAAAAAGACACAATATATAAAGGAATATATAATGTCTAGTCTATTAAAAATAGTCGCACCAGTCAAAAGTCAAAAAGATTACATTGTCACAATGACAAGATTGGTTACTGGATTCTACAAGTATGAGTAATGAAGAATAACATCTTACCTTGTTTTATTATTTTGTGGTGGTGATGTAAATTTGCAACTTCTGAATTAACACTTTTTTTTTTTTATAGGAAACTTGGAAAAATTACCAGTGACTAAATTATCTGTCATCAGGGGACAAAAAACTTAGTCAGGAGATTAATGTCAAAAAAACTGGTCTGCAGAGCTTACGTATCAATGTGCCCCTAGTTCAAGGTGCCCCGCCCTGCCCCACAACTCGCAATTTTCATATTTAAAGTCTAATTTCAACAATGGCCAATTTTTTCATGTCTTTGGACTTTCCAAAACTTTCAGGAACAATCCCGTAGCAACCTATAATTCCAACCTTGCTCATTTCATTGTTTTACATTTTCAGAAGCCAGTGCTGGTAATTGCAGCAGTATTGACTTTGCTGATGTGCATCATAGCTATGTACATAGCACCAATACCTCTATTCAAGATTCAAGTGAAAAATTTTGCAAATGTGAATGCCCTTAGCATGCTGCCATCATACAGTTATCCAGTCCGTCAAACTTGTCAACCCAAACATCACGTGATGTATTTGAAGACCTACAAGACTGGCAGCTCCACTTTGTCAACAATGATTTACAGATATGCCCTTCGTCACAACCGGACAATAGTACCAATAAGGAAGGACCTTTACCCAAAGACTCTAACCGAAAATAAGCTAGACAACACATTCAATGGCCTTCCTCCTAAAGGACCCTTCGACATTTTAGCGATACATCTAAGATTCAATAAAACTGCAGTCATGCAAGTTCTTCATGCCGATACTGTGTTTGCAGTTAGTCTCAGACATCCAATAGATCATCTGCAGTCCTACTTTAAAGAGTTCGATCTGTTGAATAAATATGGACAAAACAGACTAAATGTGTTCCTGCAAAACCCATGGAGTTTTGATAATGTCAGGAACTTGCCGAGCATCAATGCTTACCAATGTGGTTTAAAAGATGAAGACAAGTACAATATGACTGCCATTAACCAGCTTATATCTGACATGGAGAAGACTTTTGACATCATCACTTTCACTGAATATTTTGATGAATCCTTGTTATTGTTACGACATAAACTGTGTTGGACCATGGAGGACATTGTCTATATGGTCCTTCGACAGAGATATTATTCATTGCAAGATCTTCAAGTGGGAGTTTTCAGTGAGAGAGACATAAAGACTTTCCGGAATTACAGTATTGCTGACTTCATGTTGTATGACCATTTCCTGCACAACTTTATGAAAGAACTTAATTCACAAAATGATGAGTTTTGGGATGAACTAGCCCATTTTCGAAGTGTACTTCGATTAGTGACAACTTTCTGCCAAGGAGTACAGGAAACCATATCAAAAGAATTTTCTGCTATCTATAGACTTGCTGGTGATTCGCGCACTGGAGAAGGTCGCTCCTTTATCACTATAAAAGCATCTGTTTGGAATCCCAGTTTCACTGTCGATGCTGTTGACTGCGCAATGATGATGACGCGAACAAATGTTCTTAGAAATCTTGTTTATGTGAGAAATTCACCGCAATTTTGCAGAAGAAAACCATTAAGCGCTCGTCTTGTGAAGCTCAATGATGCCTTCTGTCAACATTATAGTCTTTTTTACAACCTGCCAATGGCAGTATTTGCTAACAAATATTCATATATGTGGTTGGCCCCTGGCCTGAAGGAAAACATAGAACTGAAGCACAGGTAATTATTTAAAAGAATACGTATCAAGACTGTCTGACATACTGGAATAAATTATTGTCATTGTTTCATTTTCTGTCAATATTTGATGAATGATATACTTGTCATGTTTTGTCAATAAAATTCAAAATGATATTGTGTTGAACACTTTTTGGACCTACAAAAACTGCAACTTATTTTTCCCTAACTACATAGAAGAATCAAAGTCTTTCAAAAGATTAACAAAAAATTACAACAGGATTCCCATGATATCCAGGATCATGAGGATGGCAAACATGGCCTCCTGATGTTTGAAAGTAATGTTGGTTAGATTTCGTTCATCATTCCTGTGATGGAGAAGGCATGTTCCAAAGATAAAACAGCCAAAAACAAAAGCATTGAGAGACGTTTCACTAACAACACTTTGGTGTGTCAACCACTGACCTATATATCACCTAGAGCTCTTCTTTGCAATGGTACAATCATCTGGTGGTTTTAATAACAATCCAACTGTTTGTCATTTCATTTCTACATACAAGCGCCTCATGGTGAGGCATGAGATCAAATGCAATACTGGTAACTGCAGTGTCCAGGACACCACCAGTATTTTGCCATGTCTGTCGTCATCAAAGCTCTCGGCAGCTGTACCTGATGCTACTGAGGACATAGCTGTAGCCCGAAGGCATGATCCACATTTAATGCAACAGTCAACTGATTATGATGACCACACTTCTGTCCCCAGCCTAGAAGCCTTGTCAGCATTCAAGGAAGCTGCAGTCGGTTACATGCAGGGTATGTGGTTCTCATGGTTAGGAGACGAGTTAAATGTGGTGATTGTCTGGCAGCATTAATCAGTGATACCAGTGTACAGGATAATGAGGATGTCTCAAAGAGCCTGATAAGAGCAAAGGACAGAGGTGGGTTGATTCAACCATCTAGGAGTGTTATTCAGGTGTGCCAGCACGCAGAAAAGCTATTTCAACATTTGATCAAGGTTTCTGAGGGACTGCCACGTGCTACAAATTTGATGGAGACAGTGTCACTTTTATGGAATATACACTATGGAGTTCTCGTGAAAATGAGTCTATTCCCCGTTTATTGAAGCTTGGATCTAGACTATTATTTTTTTCATTGATCCATTTATGCATTTATTTAAAAAAAAAACTTTTAAAAGAAGACATGTGCTCTACTGTAAGGTCTACATGTATTGGAATTTCTTGATAATGTATGAATGTTTGTGACATTATAATCATGAGTAAACTTATATGTTGTACGTCATATATATATGCATAAACAGTAGCCACTGAGTTGCTTAGATTACATTTAAATGTTGATTGTACAACCATTAATGCCTTCATGGTGCTATTATATATGTGGCTGTTTAGTAAACCTCTTTTTTTAGCAGTAGCAGATAGTGGGGGAGGGGGGGGGGGGGTTTAACCCCCCCCCCCCTTGGCCTAGTACATTTTAATTAAAGTTCAGTGGTCCACAATAAATTTAAATTTGTCAACCCCCATTAAACATTTTCTGGATTTACCCGTCTAGTGACTTGATCCATGATGATATGCCGATTATATGTGACTTGGTGTGTGTGACTAACTACACCAGTGATACTGTTAATAGTGATAATCTGCTCACATAGGTGAGGCATTACATGCATCAAATATTGTACAATAAATACATATTTTTTAAACAATACAACTGTTGCTGTTTATTCCAAAATTGGCACTGCTCTGTGTAACTGAATAGTGTGGAATATGCATTTATTTCCATATTATGCCTACTTGAGAGTACACTGTAGGCCGAGGGGTGCAGTGTAGTAATATGGCCGACCTGTGGCTTCAACCCAGTTGGGGGTATCAGCTGTCCATTATATAGGTCAGTGGTGTCAACCAAGTCATGACATGACATAATGCTGAGCTAAGTTATCATACTTGTCTAAAATTCATGAGGTCAAAATTTGATCTCATAATGATCTCACAGCGATCTCATATCATATTGATGATATCTGATTGATATCACCATGAGATTGCCATTTGTTTTTACCAGGTGTCACTAGAATAGCCCTAGTGGTGACGCCTGGTGGATGTCTGCTGGACATTGTATTCACGTGTGTTGGCTTTTGGTGCAAGACTGTAGCTATGGCATCATCTACAATTAAGCAAAAGGTGGGTGGATTTGGTCATGTAAACTTACATTGTTGACATGTGGTAGGCACCCTCTGGTTGTAAACCGCTGGGTCCCGGGTTCAATTCCAAGTCGAGCCTGTGTCATCCTTCGTCTCATTGCCATGGTCCCTACCTGTCCTAATTAGCCCATCAGGTGCATAAATACAGGACGTAAAGCCCTAATCCACCACCACCACCACCCTCTGGTTGTAAGTCTAATGGACTAATTCCACAACAATGTCAGATACCAAGGATGACTTTGTATAGCTGGTTAATAAGTCATTAAACATAATAGACATAACTATATGTGGAATTTGTGCAGGCAAGTCAAGTTAGTTAGTTAGTTTTATTGTTTAACGCTTCATCAGCACCTGAGTGGGCTATGTAGAGGCTCTCTAGGGTAAGATTGATTATCTATAGTTGGTAGCAGAAACCAGAAGCATGTAAAAAATCAATAATTGTCTGCGTTGGATAGCTGGAGCAGCTTGTGCAATGCGCACTGTCCTGTTTTAGCCACTGGGGATAGAGGACTTCACCCCAAGTGTTTCCACCCTCGCCGCGTGGAGGCCCAGGACCTTCGAGGGCTGCAGGCAAATCAAGAAAAACTGTCCAGTTACATAGTTACATAATTGAAGCCACTGGGCAAGGAAATGTCTAGAGCTCTTCCCGCCACCATATTTTCTTCAGCCATACTAATTCAGCATGGCATGAATTTTCAGATATTATATTCAAACAGTTTTTCCATTTGCTGGAAATACTTGTTCATCAGGAAGTCCTTGGCCTCCTCATGCAAGGGTGTTAACACAGAGGATGAAGACCTCGAGTAGCCAACATATGCCTGTCTAGCTATGAACTTACAGGTTTACACATCATTAATATAATATAACTAACTATTACAGCCAATTTCTATGAGCTGGAAAACAATTTCATAGACTTGGAAGATAAACATTTTATGAATTAATGGTGTGGAATCTATTGAGATAACTACACTTCAGTCTATTCTCACCACCCCAGAATGATTCTCAGTGCAATAATTACTTATAAGACAGCAGGCCTCAACTTCATTCTTCTTTTTATTATTTATTTGGCATGTTGTGGTCATCAATGTTCAGGGCTCAGCAAATGTTTTGCCAAAGGTATTGTATAGTTGCTTCAGTGAAAGTTGTCTGTAAACTGGCACACTTTGTTTCTGGAGCCAAACTCCAGTATTATTGCATTACATTCATATATTTGTATTTGATTGGTTTTAAGGCCCTATTGTGCCTTTTGATAGTCTCATTGACATATTAGGAAAAACACAAAGTTTGAAACTGCTGCACCTGCATGCTTTAAACTTTGTTACAATATGTAGAACAGTACTAGTTTAGTTGTGCCTTTTGGAGGTTTCATGACCATGAATAACTTAGAATTATAGTAATGAGGGAAAATGTGAAATATTTTCCCAAACCACCTCATCTCAACAACTATTATACCAATATATCGCTTATTTGATATCAACTGACCTGGTCACCACATTCCCCAATTTTCTGCACGTTGTTTATTATGTAGAATAAGGTCAACTGTTACACTGGTGTCCTCACTAATTAATGCAATAAATTGCAGTGCAATACGTTCCCCCACTGATTTATGACTGATTCACAGATCTATCATCAACGTTTTACACTAACATCAATATTCATTGTTTTATTTAACAAAATCTGCGGAGGGTATGCTGCTGTGGTAGCCAGTTTCTGTATTCAAATGACTTTATAACATATCCTTGTTGTTCTAAGATCAACTTTGTGCATGTTTTTGTTCATGTGTGATTAAAGTGTAGCAGCATGCAGAAAAACTATCAAAAAATTATATCTCACATTGCAAAAATAACCTTTCGGTGGCCATCTTGAGTTCCCCTTCATATTTCTCGATGGGGTCTATATCTAAAATTGACCTCTAGGGTGTGTAGATCAATCATGCCAAATTTCATGCTTTTAACAGGATGTGCACAAAATGGCCTTTTTTGGTCATTAACCACTGGACTATAATTCAATTTGGTGTGTGTGTGTGTGTGCGTGCGTGTGCGTGTGTGTGTTATTAGGGCTATACGTCCTGTATTTCTGCACCAGTTGGGCTAATTAGGACAGGCAGTACCTTGATGAGGCACCAAGCAAGTACCACAGAATTGGTGTCAAATCTACTAAATGTTTTTGACAAGTATACCATAACATAGTAGGAGAGCTGATGCCCTCGAAGTGCAATATTTAAAAAAAGGTTTAAGTGGTCACAAGGGTACATTTTAGTTGAAGACAAATTATTGGCCCTCCTATGAAAATTTCATTATTTTTCAAAAATATTTCCGAAGTGCTTAAGGGTCTTTGTTATGTTTTTGAACATTACCTACTCTTGAAGACCAGCTTTCCCCCAAGAACTCTTGAAATATTTCAATTAGGGCCCTGATTCTAAGACCCTCCTATTCTGTACTATTCCACAGTCTATTATTCTCAGTATAAACCCAACATGAAACATTGCACCAACATCATGGTAGAAAACATGGATGGTACCATCAATGAAATTAGAGAATGGCTGGATGAAAATAAACCATCAATCACATAGCATACAATGGATCAAGCAGGAACACCATCACAACTTCAGGTAGTACTGTATGAAGAAGTGCTTTGACTGGGCACGAGTGAGACTAGGCAGCTTTAAGGTGAAACATTTGCAGATGCCATAGCATGTACCACCAGTCAGTAAGGGGTTGCACTCCTGGCAGACTACCTTAGCCTAGTCAACCATTTGGAGAGTCCTGGAATCATGAGCCCTAGGAAAGGTTCATGGACCCTTGGAAAGGGTTCAGTCTAATGTCACTGTTACACATCTGGGAACAGTACAATGAGATGACAAAAAGATTGCCACGGCAACTAACAAGGGCTTGGACTATGGGCAAAGTAGGAAATACAACAGCTTGGGTTCTGGTCAACACGAAGGCTAATGCAGAGGGAATAGAAACAAGTGACATGGTGCATGGAAGAAGACCATATTCTCATCTGATTTTTTTTTGTTATGACATCTTTAGGATCACAAAATGGTGGGAGTTTGCCTCCTTGGAATTATTTCTCTAGTAAAATCTTCCCTTAAGAAATAAGTAGGTGTAGCTTGAAGATGACACTTCTGGGCCTCTATTTTTTGGAGATACTGGGCAGCAGTGGGAAACCCAGCAGCGACACTGGGCAAAGCGAAAGTTCCTGTTATTCAATCTTTTCTTCAAGAATTCAGTAGACTTTCTCCATACAGTCCTTGTCAGTCTTTTTAATTAGGTGGCACTTCCGGTATTCTGTCAAAAATAAGATTGTCCCTGCGAGGCTGACCTTCCATATACACCAGTCGGACAGCGAACAAGTCATATTGGTTATTTAAGTTTTTTGTACTCAGAGTCATTTTGTTCAAGTCGCTGATCAAGTTTGTTCAATCCTTCAACTAATTGACTGAAAAATATGTTTATAGTGTTGGTGTCCGTGACCTTAGTCAGGCTCTCTTTGAATGAATTTTTTTTTTTCATTTGATCAATGTTTTTACTGAGCTGCTTAATTTCAACTGCTAAGTTTTTGCCAACACCCTTGTTTGACAAATTTGCAGGTATCAAAAGTGGTAGTAAGAGTTATGTTACAGGTCACTGTCACCAATGATACACACCAAATGCAATATCATACAACTACATGCAATCAGACAGGTACTATAATAGAATCAACACAACAATATTGACTACACAAGTTTAATTATTGGATTGCTTAAAAGTTGGACATATTTCATATTGTCATGTTAGTTTTGTACATTTTGTATAATTTATATATTGATGTAATGGTTTAATACATTTTATATACTCACACCCAACTTTACAGTGATTGTTAAAATATTTCTCCAAATTGTTAAAATCTAACTCTCATTTCAAACTGGCAGATTTCAAATTTTTAATATCTTCACAGGTGTGCTTTTGATGCACAATGGATCCTGACAAGGTGGTGCAATCTCCCAGATGAGTTACTTGTCATGACTTGTCATGACTTGTCATGACTTGTTTTTCACCCAGAGAAGGTGGGCTGCTATTAAAAGAGAGGCCTATGGTATAATCACAGCTTTAAAGGTACTTAGTCCGTACCTATGGGGAGCGAAGTTTGAAGCCTACACTGATCACAAGCCATTGGGGTCTCTCTTCACTAAGGAGATGCAAAACACCAAGACCCAGCGTTTGGCAGTACTGCTGGCTGAATTCGGGTGCAAGGTACAGTGGGTGGGTGATTAGGGCTTTACGTCCTGTATTTCTGCACCTGCTGGCCTAATTAGGACAGGCAGAGACAATGGCATATAAGATGAAGGATGAAACAGCCATCCAACTTAGGCTCGACCAGGAATCGAACCCGGGACCCAGCGGTTGGAAGCCCAGAGCACTACCTCTGAGCTAGGCGCCCACCCTACAAGGCAAAGTACCAGAAGGGGAAACTGAATGTGAGGGCCGACATGCTGTCCTTGATCAAGCCTGAAAGAGTGGACACTTTCGATATGGACGAGTGGCGAATGGGAGACAAATTGCCCCCTGGACTGCCAGACGACCAATCTTGGACAGTGGACTGATTCTGGAGGAGGTTCAGAGGGAACAAAAACTCATGCAGCAGTGGGAGACAAGGTCCAGGAGGCCTATGTGTGACCAGGAATGATGGCAGAAGTTAAGGATTGGGTTCGGAAATGTCCCGTCTGTCTGACCCACAGCAAGCATAAGCAGCACGCGCCGATAGGAGAGATGCCACTAGCCACCAGAATAGGGCAATTGGTGTCCTTGGATCTGGTAGGGCTGCTGTGACGTCACCACAGGGGAACAACTACATTCTAACAATCATAGACCATGCGTCAGGAGTATCATCCAATCTCCAGGAAGACCAGCGAGTGTGTTTGGAGGAAGCTGCACCAGGAATATTTCCCTCGCTATGGGTATGTGGAGATGCTGCTCTCTGACCTTGGGAAGGAGTTCAATGCAGCTTGTTTGATGCAATACCTGGCTGCGGTGGGAGTCCAGCACAAGTGGACCACCCCCTTCCATCCTCAGTTAAATGGGCACATTGAGCGCTTCAATAGGACTCTTAAAGAAATTCTGGCTGAGCTGGTAAACAACGACACCTCGTTGTGGCAGGAGCAATTGGTCCCCGCAGACCTCTGCTACAACTGCGCGGTGTCATATGTCACCCAGCATACGCCATATTTTCTGCATTTTGGCAGGCGCCCCAGGCTGCCGGTGCATTGACCCTTTCAGGGAGGAGAACCAATATTTGGACAGTTACATGTCCTATGGTTACATGGCCATACGTACAGTTACATGGCCATACGTACAGCTTAGCAGCTCACCCTGGATTCCAGGAAGCATAAAAGAGAACGATTGGCCAAACATGGGTGAAGTGTGTGTGGGTGATTCAGTGGTGATCAAGGCTGAGGAGCCCTTGACCCAACCAGCAAATGGGAACCCCAGTGGTTGGTCACGAAAGTACGAGAGAAAGCACTGTGGTTGATGCATCAACACTCGGGCAAGCAGAAGGTGCTCAACAGGGAAAAGGTGCGAGTGGTGGACCCAGGGGTCATTTTGGATGCGCTACGCCCTCATCCCATGAGAAGGATAAACGCCAAGGGCAATGCCCGAAGGCCATGGCAATTGCCACCGCCCACGCCAGTCCCAGCAAACGTGCCCCCGGCGCCTCCTTTGGATGAAAACCTGCCAGCCATGATGGACGGCGAGCCTGTGTGTGTGTGTGTGTGTGTGTGTGTGTGTGTGTGTGTGTGTGAATAGGGCTTTATGTCCTGTATTTTTGCACCAGTTGGGTTAATTAAGACAGGCAGAGACCATGGCAATGAGACGAAAGGAGGAAACAGCCATCCAACTTAGGCTCGACTTGGAATCGAACCCGGGACCAAGCGGTTGGAAGCCCAGAGCGCTACCTCTGAGCTCGGCCCCCGCCCCGGACGGCGAGCCTTCCAATGTGGAACAGCGCCCAGCCCCACCAAGGGATGCAGACCACTCATCCATAAAGGAGGCAGAGCCCCCCGCCCTGAACATCCACTGTCTGATAGAGATGATTGGACCACCTTGGACGATGAGCCCCTGCTGCCTACAGCCAATTGGAGATGCCGTCCACACCCCAGTGATTCTGGTGGCCTAAACCTGGAGAGCGGGCAGAACCTCGTCACTCTGACAAGAGACTGCGTCCATATCCGTCTCACTGCACGAAGTCTACTCTACAGTATCTACACGAAGGATCCCCGCTCCCAGCGACGACGTAGGTGCAAAAGACAGACGACGAAGCCAGGAAGACCGATCCCCAATGAGCCAGTACCACCAGGGACTACACGGCCCAATTAGTGACTACTCTGACGACTACTGAAGGGTGCCCAAGGATGTCCACAAGGATTTTGAGCTCATCAAGAGGACCCATCCCTCATCAAGTGACAAGCACCCCATGTACCTGCAGGGGGATGACACCACCTCGGAGAGCCGTTGAGTGATGGTATCTCCTCTTAGCTATGGTAAGTTGGATTTTGCAAGTTGGGGCCTCCCAGCCCCTGCCAGGGACGTTGTTGCCCTTGGCCCTAGTCAAAGAACCGACCCCCCCCCCCCATTCCAATTACCCGATGGCGTGTTGGTTAGGGGCGGAACAGCTCTGCGGACCTTAGAGGCGTCTTGGGTCGTCTTAGTAATGTTAAAGACCCCCAAGTATCCAGACCAGCTGGGACAGATGGTGAACCTGATACAGAAGAATAGAAAGAAAATCTGTTTGTATGGATACATACAGAGGTCGTGGGATGCAGGTTGTGTGTGTGTGTGTGTGTGTGTGTGATTAGGGCTTAAGTCCTGTATTTCTGCACCAGTTGCGCTAATTAGGACAGGCAGAGACCATGGCAATGAGACAAAGGATGAAACAGCCATCCAACGGCTCGACCGGGAATCGAACCCGGTACCCAGCGATTGGACGCCCAGAGTGCTAGCTCTGAGCTAGGCCCCCGCCCCGGACGGCGAGCCTTCCAAAGTGGAACAGCGCCCAGCCCCACCAAGGGATGCAGACCACTCATCCATAAAGGAGGCAGAGCCCCCAGCCCTGAACATCCACTGCCTGATAGAGATGATTGGACCACCTTGGACGATGAGCCCCTGCTGCCTACAGCCAATTGGAGATGCCGTCCACACCCCAGTGCGCTACCTCTGAGCTCGGCCCCCGCCCCAGACGGCGAGCCTTCCCAAGTGGAACAGCGCCCAGCCCCACCAAGGGATGCAGACCACTCATCCATGGAGGAGGCAGAGCCCCCAGCCCTGAACATCCACTGCCTGATAGAGATGATTGGACCACCTTGGACGATGAGCCCCTGCTGCCTACAGCCAATTGGAGATGCCGTCCACACCCCAGTGATTCTGGTGGCCTAAACCTGGATAGCGGGCAGAACCTCGTCACTCTGACAAGAGACTGCGTCCATATCCGTCTCACTGCACGAAGTCTACTCTACAGTATCTACACGAAGGATCCCCGCTCCCAGCGACGACGTAGGTGCAAAAGACAGACGACGAAGCCAGGAAGACCGATCCCCAATGAGCCAGTACCACCAGGGACTACACGGCCCAATTAGTGACTACTCTGACAACTACTGAAGGGTGCCCAAGGATGTCCACAAGGATTTTGAGCTCATCAAGAGGACCCATCCCTCATCAAGTGACAAGCACCCCATGTACCTGCAGGGGGATGACACCACCTCGGAGAGCCGTTGAGTGATGGTATCTCCTCTTAGCTATGGTAAGTTGGATTTTGCAAGTTGGGGCCTCCCAGCCCCTGCCAGGGACGTTGTTGCCCTTGGCCCTAGTCAAAGAACCGACCCCCCCCCCCCCCCATTCCAATTACCCGATGGCGTGTTGGTTAGGGGCGGAACAGCTCTGCGGACCTTAGAGGCGTCTTGGGTCGTCTTAGTAATGTTAAAGACCCCCAAGTATCCAGACCAGCTGGGACAGATGGTGAACCTGATACAGAAGAATAGAAAGAAAATCTGTTTGTATGGATACATACAGAGGTCGTGGGATGCAGGTTGTGTGTGTGTGTGTGTGTGTGTGTGTGATTAGGGCTTAAGTCCTGTATTTCTGCACCAGTTGCACTAATTAGGACAGGCAGAGACCATGGCAATGAGACAAAGGATGAAACAGCCATCCAACGGCTCGACCGGGAATCGAACCCGGTACCCAGCGATTGGACGCCCAGAGTGCTAGCTCTGAGCTAGGCCCCCGCCCTCGACTTAGTAGGTTACATCGACTCGATGGGAGCTACTCGGACGCCACAAGTGGGGGGTGTTCAATTTCATCGGGCTACTGACAGACAAGTGCAGCAATACACCAGGGTGACCATGCTGCTTCAAGAATGCATGAAGGACATGGTGCACTTGTCTGGGCAGATGATGACCGTCATTAACCAAAATAGGACTGTACATCAAAAATGTATCGGCTGCTGTCAGCCAGCTGGAGAAACACATAAGACAACTGGACGTCTACATCAGCTGCATAGTCAAGCAGATTGAAGACCGCCTCGCTAGCATTGAAATTTGTATGGATGTACAACGAGCCATAGAGGATTGTGAGTACCTATACGAGGTTTATACTCAGCAACTGAGGCCGTTTCAGCAGCAAAGAGGGAGTTTAACTAAAGATGTAGTCATGCCGCATATTTTAAGTGACATAGTAGAAATGATAGCTCAGTCCGGTTATGTCATATCTGATCTAACATGGTACTACAGATATGTCAACATAGAGGCTGTATCCATAACAGATAATGATTTGGTGTTCGGGTTTAATCTGCCCACTATGAACCAAGCAAACTATCTATTGTATAACATTCAGAGTTATCCAGTACCAATTAAACATTCAAACATGACTGTGCACATTAAGATAGGCAGCAGTTATGGTGTGGATACAAGTATCCAGTCAGATACCACATTCTTGACTTTGCCATTACTTTTTTTTCTGAGATGTTATTCATACATCCTTATTATGCTGAACTAAGAACTTAGATGAGTTTGCCTGAGGACCTGGACCTGTGGCAATCTTACAAATAGAATCAACACAATACCGGCTGAATGAGACGAAGGAGGAAACAGCCATCCAACTTAGGCTCGACTGGGAATCGAACCCGGGATATTCCAAACTCTTTCTCAACTCTTTGCACAACTAGGTGTTATCAAATCATACACCAGGTGGCACAATTATGCTGACAAAATGCACCTTTTTGCAGATTATAGTGAACTCAAAATGTAGCATTGAAGGCAAAACACTTTGTACCCTTTAATCGCAAAGGAGCATGATACTTTAATTCCAAACAGATTGTCCAGAGGAATAAATGACACCTGGTAATGTTTTTTTTTTTAGCTTTCAATGCATGCACCGTCAAATACAAATTTTCTTATGACTGAATACAACATGTAATCATTCTCATGTAATTAATAAATTGCGGTGGGGTGTAGACTTTCAAAATTATTTCTTGAAGTGACCCCCCCTTCCCTGCTCATCATATTTTCTCATGATTCACATGTCTTCGTATGTACGATTCAGTTGAACAGAAGTTGCGAATGACATGAGTCGACATAAATCAATGAGGATGCACAAAAAACTCTATCTTCCCGGCATCTGTTCGCGGACATCAAAATTGGTGAGCTATGTTTTGCTTACTACTTGCGCAGATATAGTGTACCTACTTGGTTTTTTAAAGAAGTTAATCAAAGCAATTATTCATTAAGTTGACTTATGGTACTGAACAAAAATTGTAAGAGGTGCAATAGGAGCTGTAATATGTAACTTTGTACATTGTACAGTGTACATTTTATTAGAATTGTTCAGCGGTTTTTTTCTAAAGATAGAATACACAATACCATTAGTTCGCCATGTAGTTGGTTGCGTGTGTATAGTGTTTAAAATTCAGAACTTATAATATTTGGCATATATATAATTGTGCATAAGTGATGATTATCCATTTTTAATTCAGGCAACTTGTGCAGCTTTGGTAATACCATTCTTTATAGTCATTCATTCCATGATCCTGATCACCAGCATCAGTAAAAATCAGAGCATCAAGGCTTACTACAGTGGTGTCTACCATGACAGCAAACAGGTCCACCACAATTGTCAACCACAACCCCATGTGATGTATTTGAAGACCCACAAGACTGGCAGCTCCACATTGTCTTCCATGGTGTACAGGTATGCCCTTCGTCACAACCGGACAATAGTACCTGTAATCCGTGACCCATATCCTAACACTTTAAGAGACATCGATCTGGACATCAACTTCGATGGAAAACGTCCTTCAGGATCATTTGACATGTTACCAGAGCATCTAAGGTTCGATCAAAAGGCAGTCAGCCGTGTACTGCACCCTGACACTTCATATATTATATCGCTCCGACATCCTATGGACCAGCTTCCATCTTACTTCAAAGAAAACAATCTGATGAAGGCTTATGGATCAAACAGATTAAACATTTTCTTGAATAACCCTTGGAATTGCACGGACGTTGGGCACTTGCCCAGTGTAAATGCCCACCAGTGTGGTTTAGAAAATGAAGACAAGTATAGCATCAATGCTATAAGCAAACTGGTGGCTGACATGGAC
Source organism: Alitta virens (assembly GCA_932294295.1). Classification (NCBI taxonomy): domain Eukaryota; kingdom Metazoa; phylum Annelida; class Polychaeta; order Phyllodocida; family Nereididae; genus Alitta; species Alitta virens. Next base: position 54,397,235 of record OW028573.1, read on the forward strand.
AATACATTTGATATCATCATCATCACAGAATACTTTGACGAGTCTTTAATTGTGTTAAGAAGGAAACTGTGTTGGAATGTAGCAGACATAATATACATGGTATTACGAAAAGGTTATTATTCCCTGGATGATTTAAAATCATCCGTATTCAACAAAGCATCTATGAGGGCTTTTCAGAATTACAGTATCGCTGACTTCATGCTGTATAACCACTTCTTGCAGAGATTTATAAAAGAGATTTTTGCACAGCCTCCAGACTTTTGGGATGAACTTGTACACTTTAAGAGAACACTTCGGTTCACCACAGCTTTCTGCCAAGGAATACAGGAAAATTTATCCAAAAACGTTAGTGTCATTTACCAACTTGCTGGTGATTTATACACAGGACAGGGTCGTTCTTCTGTGGAAATAGATAAATCAATTTGGAGCCCTAAGTTGACCATTAATGCTGTGGATTGTGCAGTCATGATGCTTCGAACTCGGGTTCTAAGAAATATTGTTCGAGTATTGAATTCACCAATATTTTGTAATCAAAAGACTAAAAGAGTGAAAGCGGGACTAGCTCATGAAGCTAGAGTACTTTCTGCAACTTCTGTAGAGATACACCCAGCCTACTGCACACACTATAGTCCATTTTACAAGCTACCACTGAAGGTTTTGGCTGATTACAGGGCTTACATGTGGTTCATGCCTGGTGTGATGAAGGAATGAGAATTTAATAGTCTTCAAAGTCATTTTGTCAACATTTTGCCAACATTGTCACGATTGAAGTGACTTTATCAGTGGATAAATTCAAATAAATTGTTTTCCCCTTATATCATTTTTGTACTATACAGCATTTCCAATGTATTAATATTAACATTAACCAGTGGTAAAATCCACTTTGGTTAGTTGTTGCTTATTAGATGTTTTTTGTAAACAGCAAACAGTGACCAAGACTTTAGCTCTTCTGCCATAGCCGTCTTGGTCAATGCCATGTAAGATGGCCAGCTATTGATTAGGACACTAAAGTTGGATCCACAATAAAATTATTTTTCTGTCATATTTGATGATAATTTCTGTTGGTATTTTGGAATCATCAGATATTGTTCAAGAATTAGGTATTGCAATTGTTCACACCCTAGTGAACAAGGTCACACTGCACTCAGGACAGAACATACTGCCAAAATACAGTTGGATGGGCTGCTGAAGTGAAAAATAAATTCTCAGAAATAGGTTTACAAAATGTGTCTCATAGTAATGAAATGGTCACAGTAAACAATTCAAGAAAAAACAGTGTCAGAGAAGGAATCAAGATCTGCCAAAGTTTCCAAAACTTAGGACATACATGTTATTCAAGCATATTTACTCAGTTGAGCCTTATGTGATAAAAGTAATTAGTAGGAAAAGAATATCACTATTAGCCAAATTAAGAATGGGAATACTTCATTTGGAAATTGAAACAGGAAGTTGGCAATCTGTGCCAGTTGATGAAAGAATTTGTAGTCTTTGCAACGAACACTAAGTCGAAGATGAGTTCCATTTCATGTTTGAGTGTGGCTACTATGAAAATTTCTGTATAAAGACTATGTCAAAATTATCAGTGATGAATGGTAGATACTCTTCTCTGAACCGTTTGTTCACCAAACCAGTCAATATTTGGAAAAAATATATGAGGCTCGACAAAACTATATTGACAGATGTTAAACTTACTACCAGTATTCACGAAGGTGATCATCATAAATATTTTGGGTCAATATAAATCAATTATATTATCTCCACATGTGATGTAAGGTTAAAAATTCTATAAGCTTCATTCATATATATTATCATAATTACATCCAGATTTCCATATCTTTACTTATTTATTTTCATCTTTTGCTCCTTTGTTGCTATTTTTCTACCTTTCATGTAAATAGCACCTAAAACAAATCCATCGGAAAAAGGTCACAAATGAGCCCGTGTGGTCTGGGAGGTTTTTCTAGATGCTTTATTTATTAAAAATGTTTTACCTAATGTGACTTTAAAAAAACCAAATCTATACAGCCATTAATGACTATGACTAATCAAATCTATGACAAAGGACTGTCTTGTTAGTGAGCAGCTTGTTGGCAAAGAGAACATGGCATGTAGTGGGGTGGGTGGGTGATTAGGGCTTTACGTCCTGTATTTCTGCACCTGATGGGCTAATTAGGACAGGCAGGGACCATGGCAATGAGATAAAGGATGAAACGAGCCATCCAACTTAGGCTTGACTGGGAATCGAACCCAGGACCCAGCGGTTGGAAGCCCAGAGCGCCACCTCTGAGCTAGGTCCCCACCTGGCATGTAGTGAAAAGTTGAAAATAAGCTAAACAGCTAGAGGAAAAAACTACAAATAATCAACTCAAGGGTACATATCATACATATCAGAAACCAGAAAATCTTTAAAAAAAAAAGTGTAGCAATGTAGCATTAACTAGAGCCTATCGGCGCTGAATCCAGAAGGTGGTGTTACTGTCGTGAATAAGCACTTATAAAGCAGGGGAGCAACTAAGACTAAGGAGTTTAGTGGAAATAGTGGAAGCAGGGTTGAAGGGACATTGTAGTGAAGGAATATTCTTGTGTAACTGTGTAGGGCATGTCGTGAAGGCAAAATCACACACATAAGTTGGAATTTGCCTCGAGTGAATTGCTCATGTGAGATAAGCTACTAGTGCAACAAGCCACACTCATGGTCAAAACAGACAGCCAAATGTAGCATGTCAGTGTGCCACGAAGACTGGCTGCTCTGGTTCTATTGTGTATAGTTGAATGTATCAGAAGTGAGTGCAAAATACATTTCTATATAAATTTCATATAATGAATTGCTCATTTAATAATAAGGGAAATGTGAATGCATACATTCATTTAATTGAAGTAAAAAATACCTGACATTATTTACTGAGCAACTTTAATAGCAATGCAATAGATATACAAATACATACTAATGAACAGTTTGTTTGTTAATCAAAGAAATTTTTTTTGCAAAGATTAAAATTCATTACATTTCACAACATCACAAACAATTATTATACAGAAGTGAGCGCAAAATACTTAATAATAAGGGAAATGTGAATGTAAAAAATACCTGACATTGTTTACTGTTCACACTGAGCTTCAAATACTAGTTCATGGTGTAACAGGTTTAAATTTGCAATTAGCACTCGGATTACGCTAGGACTGTCTTTCCATTATTAGAAAACTCAAACTTCAGAATTCTGAAACAAACAAATAACTGCATTTAAGCACATTGGCATTGGCCGGACTGGGCTCAAATAACATAAAAATCCTGTGACCTACGAACTAAGCATCTCAAAATATCATATTAATTTCCTGTGAATAGACTTGCATAATTCTGTTCATACAACTCGTTCAATGCTCGGGCATGGTTTCATGAAAAATGCAGAGATATGGCTATTCTATAATTCTCACTCATTCAGCTCTTAACTTTTATTTTCTAATTTCTATTTGCGTTAATCTTCATCAAAATTCTTTATATTAAACTAAATTAGATTCATTGAAATAGCTGCTGCTGAATAATTGTTGTCCAATGTGGATATCCTGTAGCTTCTGCTGTATCACCATCAGAAAAACAAAATTGCTAATCTATTTTATTGACAAGTTTGCTGATATGTAAATAATGAGGTCAATCTGTGCTTTGAAAAATTAGTAGACCCAATTGCTGACTGTGATGTTAGAACTTGTGCTCAAGTGCAAGAGTAAACTTCCCTTGTTTTTATGTATACACAGTAATATTATATATTTACCATTACACTTGTTTTTTAAATTTTTGAATTACCTTGTCAAACGTGTTTTCTCCCAGGTAAATGAGTATTCATCTCTGTTACAGCAGTTTTAGAGTGAGCATGGACAGTCGCATCCTCAGAACGAGTTTTCAGATTGATTGCAACATTTGATAAGAATGAAATAATCACCCTGGGTGGGTGGGTGATTAGGGCTTTACGTCCTGTATTTCTGCACCAGTTGGGATAATTAGGACAGGCAGAGACCAAGGCAATGAGACAAAGGATGAAACAGCCATCCCACTTCGGCTCGACCGGGAATCGAACCCGAGACCCAGCGGTTGGAAGCCCAGAGCGCAACCTCTGAGCTAGGTCTCCGCCCTAAAAAAAAATCACCCTAACATCTGAGCAATAAACTAGTTTTCACCTCTTTTGACCAAAGTTTACCCCTTTTCTGTACGGTTGTAATGCTATTTTTGTATCTTCTTCAATGATTGTATAGCACAGACAAGAATTTATGACAAGAACATTAGGAATGGGCTAGAAAAGTTGGTCCCAGGTGGACGCAAGTCGTAAAAACGACAATTTGAGACATAAATGGGACGTAATTTTCAAGACGTCAAAATGACCAGGAAATATGACGCCTTATCGACGTCTTATTCTGGTGCTCAAGCAGACGTAATTATTTTACCTAATTTATACGTCTTTATTACGTCAATTAATTACGTCTAGAATATGTAATTTATTTTACGTCTTATCAACGTAATATGGTGATCTCATACAACAAAGTCTCATACAATTTGCAAGTTACCATTTTTAGCAATTAATATATAATGATCTCCTTGTCAGAATATATATCAATGTATAGCAAATTTCTGGGGATTGGGTGACACTCCGCATAACCTGACGCATGGTCTATGACTCTTCACAAACTGGAGTGACCTGCCCGCAGCAGACACCATAATCGCAGCGGGATCCATCGCCATAATCACCATCCAACTGGGGTGCATTATGGTCCTACTCCATTATCACCGTCAATTTAACAGGATCAACACAGTATACGTTGCGTTAGCAGCCATTCAGGGAACTGAAGCAGCTGACTTCTTTCTTCCAATAACAACGACAACACCTACAATAACACCAGAGCCGACAACCATGTTCCCTACATGGAGAACAGTAATAATCATTGCTTCATTTGTATTATCACTTATTAATATCCTGATAATATTAATTGAAAAACTTACTCCATTATTGGCATCATGTGAACCTAGCACGCGCCTCAACCATCTAGAAACTGATTTATATTGCGCTATGTACAGTGATCAACACCAGCTTCATATTAAGATCGCCACCATACCCCATGACCTATCAGTACTGACAATACGCAAAACCGTGGACCCATATGATGTCTCTTTTTATACAAACATCCTCTGCACATACGCAACTCTCAACTGGGCCCAACTTGAAATCTATGCTGAAACCAAGAGGATTCTTCTGCCCCATCGGGTTAGTGTACCCTTGTGCCACTATAGAGCAATTACCAGCATCGCCCGACATAGACACACCGTAAAGTTCATTCTAATGCAGAGCTCGGATTCACTAGTGATCAGCGACTGGTCCCGCACCGACCAAGTCAGCCAGCCACCACAACCCATACTCCTCCAATTTGGGGACTCTCCATCGGCCCTCTATCGGCGCAACCCGTCTGCCTCCACACCCACCACTTCGCCCACCGACCCCTCCCGAGTCCCCCTGCTTTCCCAAACAGGTACCCATATTTCACCGGCCCAGCCATCCACATCCACAGCAGGACACAACCTTGACTGCCAACATTCTATCACTAACGGCGGCCCCACAGACCAACAGACAGACATGACGTCAAAATCCTCCCACACATCCCAACAAAGCGCCTATAGCATTGAGTACCGCTAATACCTTTCCATACACCCAACCGACCGACCGACCACCACATTAGTATAAGAGCGTATCCGCACCCCTCCACTTAGCATTTTAGAAGTGGTGGTGGTGGATTAGGGCTTTACGTCCTGTATTTCTGCACCTGATGGGCTAATTAGGACAGGCAGGGACCATGGCAATGAAACGAAGGAAGAAACAGCCATCCAACATAGGCTCGACCGGGAATTGAACCCGGGACCCAGTGGTTGAAAGCCCAGCGCACTACCACTGAGCTAGGCCCCCACCCCTAAGCATTTTAGAAAAACAAAATTCGAAGTAGAATCGTTTCTCAAGAGTAGATAGTACATCTTTAGATTGTCACTACGAGTAGCTGTATTGCATTAGACCAACAAAAATTGTGCTTGATCACCCAAACAGTTCCAAATTGTATCATCAAAATTTCTATTTCATTAAATAGTTTGACCTCTTGTCACACTTGAAAACAATTGTTTTACAAACATAATTTTAAACCTAACCCTGGTGTACACACGTCTGATTTATCAAATAATTTTTTTCTTAATTTAATTATCATGAACCATGCAACAACATATCCTGGTTTTCTGTATCAATGTAGTTACCATGTCACTTGCCGAAACCGACATAGCCTCTATTTTACTAAAGGCATGTCATGTATTTGTATTATGAACTTGCATTAATAAGACATTCAGTAACATCAGTTACACTAGTTGCAGTATCCTAAGACAGGATCCAAAAGGAGTACAACAGTATCCAGTACAGATGCGCACACCACAGCTGAAAGAAGTTCGTAAATCATGTCCCTGTGCAAGCAGCCAAATGTTGACCTTCTTTCATAAGACACGTCCATCCACCTACGCTGAAGGTCCTTGTAAGCAGGCAAGATCACCATGGAGTATCAACAAGCCAGAAGAAAATCCAACATCGAAATCCATCACCAACGCTGAAGACGAACCTAAGACGTGTCACTGGAGAACCAGACAAACGCAGATCGTCCTCATAAGCCGAGTCCACTTCGGAATAACTGGCCGCCAGCTATCCAACATAGGACCTCATCCTCAACGCTGAAGACGGACATAAGACGTGTCCCTGGAGAACCAGCCAAACGCAGATCGTCCTCGTCCGAACAGAACATCATCGGAAGAGAACCAGCAACAACAGAACCATGAACTCTATGTATATGAATTTACACCTAATGCTAAAATATAAATATTGTTCATTTAAGACTTTTTTTAAGCTGTCTTCAATTCGTTGTAAATTGATATTTTATTTACTAAAGGCATGTCATGTATTTATAAGTATCTAATCAAATTGTATTTGATTATAAATGTAAAGTCTAGGCTATAGTTAAGATCTATAACCTAGCTCAAACCTTAACAAGGAAGTTATGTAAAATGTATTAAAGTATTACTTAAACGAAACTATTGTCCACCCCAGAGCACAGGCCAATAGAAGAATGCCATGTGTGCTCAGTCAAGGGGTACTAACCAATAAGGAAAAGACCCCTGTCAATTGTTTTCCAAGAAATACCTTTGGACTTGAGTTTGTTACTCAGTTTATCAGCTGTAGCTGAACCATACACTTGCATTATATGATATACATACCATTGGATTAAAAGCCACCCTCTCTCTTCCAAGCTACACAGTGTTGTCTCATCATTATATCTACCTCAACTATATCACACTATGTTCCCAAAGCATGTGAGACAAGTCAGACAAGTCAGTGCGGGGTATCTTTGGCCATGGCCAAAACGACCTCAAGGGTCCATATTCTCTGGTATATTGATGCAGTCTACATGTAATATGTGCATAAATATGTTCATTAAAGTAACAGGGTGATATCATTGCAAAATCATCCAATTATCTGGTCGTTATATATGCATTCGTACTTACTGTGAATGCTGTAATTTGGTATTGTGATGAACCATCAACATTTGTGGGTAAATTGGTGTATATTTTTTATTAAACTGGTTCAAAGTATTGCTGCTGTCCAACTAATGGCTGTGAAAATGACTTTTCCATATCATGGCAGAAAATATTAGCTGCATTATTGCAAAAGCCACGGGAAAACACCGATGCGGGGTTACTTTGGCTGCCCATTATTTTGTTAAATAAATCTGTTATGATTATGAGTTTCAAGAAGATGTATAATGTATCTTTCCATATTTCTTTGCTTTGGTAGTGCCAATGTTTGCAAAAGCGGCCAATGATACCCCGGTTGACGGTATTTGCAGTTTTCCTTGGTCAGCACCTACAATATCCAATGGAGAAATCTGGATGGGGGGGGGGGGGCCTGGGGGCCAAGATCTTGGCTGGAGGGGGGGGGCACGACCCCCCCCCCCCCCATGGCTACGCCACTGGTGGAAGTTTATTGACCATACCTTATGGGTCCAAATCACACTACATACATGCAATGTTATGTCAGCAAAAGCAAAGAAGTGATTGGTGATTTTCGCCAAACTGCAAATACAGTTTCATGAAAAACGGTCCTTCAAATTGAAACTAGACAAAGCTGTCATATATCTGGCTATCCAAACCGAATCTCAAAGTCCATATTTATGACATATTAGATAAATTTCTTACATTTACCAAAGTTTATATTTAGCTGTCAAAAACTTGTCAGAATTATCAAATACTGTACCACTCCAACGGTATACATAAAGTTGTCTATGATGATGAAACGCACCCTCTCCACAATAGGTACGAAGTTCTTCCATCAGCTAGAAGATTGCGATCTGTACAGTGCAGAACCAGTAGATACAGGTAATCATTTGTGCCATCAAGTATTAAACTTATAAATGACCTTGGGCTAAATTCAATCTAGTCTGTATGTATGTGTGTCCCTTTCCATGTGTGTCGTCTGTTCTATGTGGTATCTGTTGATGTATGACTGTGACCAGCGCGAGATGAGATTCATTGTCTTACATGACAATAAAGTATTTATTATTTATTAAAACTAGTCAACCGCCGCACAATGATATTCAATTATATATCTCATGCCAGCTGACCACACTTGTTGCACTTAAAGTCAACTACTTTTCTAGAAAGGCAGTGTCAAATTCCAAAAAGTACTGCAACGGCATGGATTGCACTACAAATTGACGCTACTTTGGTCGTCGGATGCAGAAGGGCCTCCGAAATTATTACAGAGATCAAGACCAGTTTAAAAAAGAAATTCACATGCTTTATCTTGACTAAGCATTTTAAAGTGGCCATAAGTTTTGATGAAATTCACATGCTATATCAGGACTGAGCATTTTAAGTGGCCATTTATGAAATTTATGGACATTCAGTAGTCCCTTTCCCACAACCATGTTTGACATATTTTCGTGTATTCTTTCATACAAACCCCGGCAAAATAAATGAAATCCACATGCTATTTAAGCTAAGCATTTTCTAAGGCCGCTTATGATTTGTAAGAAGTCATGTGTTTATGTATAATATACAACGCCCAGTAACCTCTCCAAGTAGGACTCTTCTATGTTGAATCTTTGCACAACTCGAACAATACAACAGTAACAGGAATGGAAAATAAAGCCTCTGTCCTCACTAAGTACTTTAAAATAGCAGCAAGGAACAATCTTCTCCATGTAGATGTAAAGGAAGGTCCCAGAATTCGATTCATCTAAGAGGTGTCGCTGTATAAACTGTCTAATCATTTTAAATGGAAAGTTTTTTCACTAAAATTCAATACAATTCAACAAACAGCCATTTTAAAATTGGCTCAGGCCAGCTTGGAATTAAATCTGCAACTAGCAACTCTTGCACAGGCTATTATGCAAGATGAAGAACAGTCCGGAAGAGCTGCAGAAAGAAGACAAGCAGTCATCAAGAGAAGGAAAAGGAAGAGATTTTGGGTGAGGCCATGGCTCTTGCGAAGACCTCAGATTGGCCAATACAAACGTTTGATGAATGAACTGTTGATGGAGGATGGAACCCACTGCAAGAACTGAGAATGCAGCCAGACATGTTCCAACAGCTGCTTGCCTAAGTTGGGCCTTGGATTACCAAGCAAGACACCTTCTGGAGGAAAGCTTTGGAGCCAGGACTCAGGATTGCCATCACCCTGAGGTATTTGGCAACTGGCAACAGCTACGAGTCATTGATGTATGGCTTCAGAGTGGCCCACAACACCATCAGCAACAACATTCCTGAAGTGTGTGAAGCCATCATAGCCGAGTATGCAGAAGATGTCATCTCCTGTCCAACAACACCAGAAGAGTGGAGAGAAGTTGCACAGCTGTTTGAGGCAAGATGGAACTTTCCCCATTGTATTGGTGCCATAGATGGGAAGCATTTGGCCATCAGGTGTCCTCCCAAAGGTTGTTCACTCTACTATAACTACAAAGGCTTCCATTCCATTGTACTCATGGCTCTTATGGATGCAGACTACAAGTTCATCTATGTGGATTGTGGAGCAAATGGTTCTAGATCTGATGGAGGAGTTTTTGCTGCTACATCCCTGAGGGAAGCTCTAGAAGATAGGACCATTGGATTACCTCCACCTGAACCTATTGCTGGTGGTGACAGACCTGTACTGTACCATACTTCATCGTTGGGGATGATGCCTTCCCTTTGAGAACCTGGCTGATGAAACCACTGCCTCTGCGCAGCATGACCAGACAGCAGAGGTTCTACAATTACAGACTCTCCATAGCCAGAAGAATTGTGGGGAATGCCTTTGGTATCCTGGCATCAAGGTTTAGGTGTAGAAAACCAAGACTGGAATCTTTAGTCCTTGCATGCTGCTGCCTCCACAACCTCATGAGAATCCGATATCCAACAACCCAGAACAACATGCTTGACCACGAAGATCCAGTCACCAATCAGGTCAATCCTGGGGCTTGGCGGGAAGCTGGAAAAATTGCTGAAATGCCACCACATACGATCGGAGGGAACTATGCTACCCAGAGTGCCAAGTTACAACGACTGTACTTGGTGGACTTTGTCAACTCAGAGGAAGGAAGTGTACCATGCCAAGACGATATGATTTGAGAAACTTCTGGACCTGTGCCTTTATCTTCATTGGGCGTCTTTGCTACTATGCAATAAGGTACACTTTTTGATCCATGTGTTAAGTAGGTGTACATCTGGGTAACTATCTCACGTGGTGCCTGGTCCATCTTTCTTGAACCCTCCTTCAGTGGGATCCCTTGCTGTCTGGCACTGTTCGAAACTTACCCGGATTATCTCTGAATTCAAAATAGACCAATTGAGAAACTGGACACAACACAATTATAAGTCAGTGGCTTTGGCTATCAAAATTAATGAACCACCAAAACAAAAACGTCACAAAAGCACACAGAAGTACCCAAAACAGTACATGCGAAAGGCCGACCATATTGGAAGCGTAATCTTGATACGGGCTAGTGCAACATGTAAAAGTCCTATCAAGGGAAATACTATGACACAACGCAACAAATTATTGCACACGACACGCACATTTGGCGCGAAAATACGACTGATTCAGTGATTGTGACAGCCCAAAAAAGTCAAGACAGCTCCCAAACATTCATCAGAATGGCAATATACACCCAATGAAAGGTCATCCATCACGAAGATGTATCTGACAGTTTGTTCTGGTTGTTGCCATCCTGCATTACCCTTTGGCATGTTCCCTCGGCGTGGACAACCGGCTATCGTCAGTGAATTGCAGGGACTGTCGGACATCTCTTTTGTTCTGCCCTTTGGATCCAGTAGGGCGACAGAGTTGCCTATGGTGGCCGTCCCATCATTGGTAGATAGGACTGTCCGGTTTGTCTCAGGAGTCCTGACTGGTGGATCAGTTCCCCATTTTAGGTGTGGGGGAGCTTCTCTCCACTCAGCTTCTCTGTTCCCATCGGTGGAGTCTCGCTGGCCATCTTCTTGGTCCCTGTCAAGGCGGTCAGAGGAGCCTGCAACTGTACCCAAGGCGGGTGAGAGGCGGCGTCCTTCTGAACTGCATCGGTTCTGCCAGCAGGATCCCCGGGTTTCACAGGTATGTCAGACAGGTACTGTTTCTCTGCATTGCTGGCCTAAGGATGCACCAGAAGGGGGACTTCCCGCCTGTTGATAGGCTTGGGTGCATAGGTTGCACAATCCACCTCAATCCAAATTCTGTAATGGACTCCTGTCGTTCGCTTTTCTCTGGCGACTGCTATGTTCTGGGATTTGTCGCGTTGCATTATATAGCCGGGAACGGGGTAACAGCGGGGGCACCTCCATGTACAGAGGGCCACCAGTGTGCATCCGCTGTATCTGGGTCCCTGGCGCCCGTCCACTGATTACCAGTTGCCGACTGATACAGCAGCCCATCACCGGTGGGCCAAGTTGCTTTCGGGGCGTCCTTGACATCATCGCGCAGGTTTTGCCGAAGAATTCCATCACATGGCATGCTCCGAGTAATTTAGTTGAGAAAGACGTCTTCCCAGAGAAGGCACCGAGGCAGGCTGCGACACGAACAACATTATCTCTCCCTCCTCGGCCAATTGTTGCCACTTGTGCAAAGGCATTAGTGAGACACGGGCTAGATCTTCCAGCAATAACGGGCCTGTCCCGAGGGCACGGATGATATCTCTGGCCCCAGGACCAATGCCATGTATCTCGCGTAACTGCTTCTCCATCGCCTGATGTATGTTAACCGGGCGCTTAGCCATGTTCTGTACTCAGAAAATAAAGACCGCAACCGCGTGCACTGACAGGGGCCAGGCCTAAATGATGAGAACCTACAGTAATCCCTCACTGAACCGATCCGTGTCCCGTAAACACAGCTGGCCTCACAGATTAAACACACATGGGTGGCTCTTGTGATTGCTATACTACTGATATGATGGATGAAAGATGCACGGGGTTGAAGTCTGTGGACCCGCCACTACAAGTAGGGCTGTTGCACAAGGTGACACTCGGGGGCAAGTTATAGAATTAATTCTGAGTGGACAATCTGCAATTTCGCCTAAATAATTAATGCTGTCACGCGAGATAGTGCCCTTGGATTATAAAATTAATCATTAGTAATATTGGGTCAAGTACACCAGTTGGCAGCCAGAAGTGCTAGCAACAGCCCCTCCAACTAGTGAAAAGCACCGGATAAGTTTCGAACAGTGCTAAGTGGGGCAGCTGGTAACCGGGAGCAAAGCCACAGCCTCTCCAACTGCCACACTCAGAACTAATCAGCTAACTAATGAATTTATGACACAATGAATCAAGACTGCAGAAATAGTGCCCAACTGAAACAACTAAAAGGCCACTAAATTAACAGAGCTATTAGAGCTAAAGAGTCCCTTCCCCCTCAAAATTAATGAACCACACAGAAGTACCCAAAACAGTACATGGGAAAGGCCGACCATATTGGAAGCGTAATCTTGACGCACCTGTCTGCCTCCAACACGTGTAAGATAATCCCAGACAAAATAATAGCTAATAATGGCTGACTTAAATTGGCAAATCGGTCAAGTTAGGGAATTATACAAATATCTAGCCCAGGAAAATTAATATGGGCTAGTGCAACAACATGTAAAAGTCCTATCAAGGAAAATACTATGACACGACTGATTCAGTAGGGGAAGGGGGGGGGGGGGGCTGGTTGGCATAGGGGTAGGTTGGCACACCCCTAGTGGTGGGAAACTGAAGCATAATACGCAACTGTGATGTCATCACTTTTTGTGTACATGACTTGGTGCTTCTGGGAAATCAACCATCTTGGATGTCTGCATGTCCCTGTCTGCTGTGGAGCACTGTCTGGATTTTGAAGACCCCTAAAGACATTTTTGAACAAAACGGAAAAAGGTGTGTACCAGTAACTTATAGCTTCATTTGGTTCATTATTGATTGGTTGGCTTTCTTAATATGTTGAGTTTATTGGTGCTATGTCTCAAGCACATGCTCTGTGTTGTTTTCCTTAAAATTGGAAATCATGACAAAATGGCAGGCTGGGGCAGGTTGACACAGGGGTTGGGGCTGTTTGGCACAGTGACTATTGTATCAAGGCAGCTAAAATTTTCCATGGGATAACAATTAATGAGCTACGGGAACTTGCATACAAGATGGCTGTTAACAATCAGTGTACTGATATTCCTGAAAATTGGACAACTGACGAGAAGGCAGGGATTGAATGGGCTAAAGGATTCATGACCCGACACCCAGTTCTAACCATCAGACAGCCGGAGGCAACATCTATCCAGCGGATGACAAATTTCAATCCTCACAATGTGGCACTATTCTTTGACAATCTTGAAGCAGTTCTTGATCGCAATGGCGGTTATGGACCAGACCAAATTTATAATGTTGACGAAACTGGTGTAACCACCGTTCAAAAACCAGTTAAGGTATTGGCACAAAAGGGTGTGAAACAAGTTGGATCAGTTGTTTCACAAGAAAGAGGAACTTTAGTGACACTTTGTTGTGCTATTAATGCACTGGGTAACCATATTCCACCATTCTTTGTTTTTCCACGGGTGAATGTTCAAGATCACTGGTCATTGACAGCCCCCCCTGGTAGTGCAATGACAGGACATCCGAGTGCAACTGGTTGGATGACGGCTGACAACTTCTTGAAATACATGGAACATTTTTTCAAGTATGCAAAACCAACACAAGAACGGCCAATTCTCCTCCTGTTGGATAACCATCATTCGCACATCTCACTTGAAACAATCAATTTTTCGAAGGACAACAACATCACCCTGCTGAGCTTCCCCCCTCATTGCTCCCATGAGCTTCAGCCTCTTGATAAGTCAGTTTTCGGCCCGTTAAAAAAATTTATCAACAAAGCTTGTGATAATTGGATGCGAGAGAGAGAAAATGCTGGGAAGGCCATGACCATCCATGTTATCCCTAAAATAGTTTCATATGCATTTCCAAAAGCGATGACTCCTGAAAATATCAAAGCTGGGTTTAGAGGAACAGGGATTTACCCATTTGACAGAGACATCTTTCCACCAGAGAAGTATCTCTCTTGCTTCACTACTGACAGACCCGATCCAACTGAAGAAGTGCCCGAGGACCCTAAGACACCCCTGGCAGCACAGATTGATGATTTAGGAGCATCCACATCTGGCCACATCAGTACTGAATCACTGCGCCCTTTTGGAAAACGTGCTGCCAAAGCGAAAGGTGCACAACAACGCAAAAAAGGAACGACGGAAATTTTCACTGATACTCCTGTAAAAGAACGGATTGAAAGAGAAAAAACAGGAAAAAACAAGAACATTCAAAGGCAGCTTTCTCCAGAACCAAGAAAACAAAAGAAAAATGGAAAAACAAAGAGAAAAGCACAAGAGCAGGTAATAGTTGAAGAGACCAGCTCAGATTCAGAAAGCAACAGCAGCTCAATTCTCTGTGATGACAGCAGTGATTATTCCACACCAGATGATGCTGTAACGGATGTCGAAATAGATGACCATATTTTGGTTTCATTTTCTGGAAAGAAAACCGTAAAGTATTATATTGGCCGTGTTCAAGAAATTGACAATGTCACCAAAGAAATCACAACATCATTCATGAGGCGTGCAGAAAGTTCTAAAGTTGGGTCATTTGTGTTTTCATTTCCTGAAAAGGAAGACACATGCTGTCACCCGGCATCTGACATAGTTATGAAGCTTCCATTCCCAACCAGGGGACGCTCAAGAAGAGCAGCAAGTCTCTTTACCTTTGCCTGCTCGAAGCTGAGCAACTATGTTATAGATTAATTAAGCAATTAAGCAAGTTACATGGACGGTTAGGACTACATTTTGGACTCTTTGTCTATTTGAGCTATGTTGTATTGATTTCTTTTAAGATTTCATCTTGTTTTAAGTAAAATTTTCAAGTATATAGGCCTACAATGTCCTGTTATGCGATTTCAATTGGGGTTTAATACTTAAGACTGGTAAACCTATATTTTCATTGAATCAATATGTTTCATTTTCATGTTGTCTATTTGGATGAAGTTGTTTTAGAAGTTTTCAAGATTTTGCTGCTTGCCTGATAATGATAAGCAAAAATTATCTAGTATCGATAGTAAACAACTTTGAAAGGTTATCATAAAAATGTGTATTTTTGACAGATATTTGTATTTTTATAAATTACAGATGAGAAATAAATGAAATGTTATTTTCAAATGATTTGTTTACTTACTTGTGTCACTTGTGCCAACCAGCCCCGTTTATGTCGCCAACCTGCCCCATGGTGGGGTATGTCATAACAAACGCCATGTTTGTAGCACATGTATATTTATTAGCATTGCGCATGCGCGGGGTTTACATACAGATAAGCAGGGGCACTTCGGCGACGTTCGTGAACGGCCGTAATATTTACAATGATATGACATCTCCCCTTTTAAGATAATTGAAATTTAAGAAAATTGAAATTCATTCTTTTGTAATAATTATAAAATTTCTTTTATATGTTACTTCCTTTTACATCTTACAAATCATACATCTCCCCTATTTGGGAAATTTTAAGATCTTATGAATTTACACATGGCTCAAAACTGAACTGACTACGAATGACAACAATGCATTCGGATTTTAAATTTAAATCTAATTAACAGAGCATTATTTTAAAATGTTCTGACTACAAAATATATTGTAGCTTCTATGTTGAGAACAGTGAAAATCACATCTCAAAGTGTGGAAATATAGAAATACACATCAATGATTGTTAATATGAAAATAAAAGTTCATGTGAGAGGAAATAAAATTGATTGTTCATATAAATGGAATGGTAGCATAAAATGTCATATACGAAATCAAAATGTTAGACAAATACAAAATAACTTTGGCACATCGCGAGAAACAAATATTGGCACATATAAATCACAAAATAAAATGTCAAAATGTTCATTTATGAAATAAAAGTCAATTCACAAGATTTTGATGTGTTTTCAAAGTGTCACTGTCACAGGTCCAATCGTTGCACGGGGCGAGAAATTCTGCCGGACTGGGTAACACTCTTTCGGGGGTCAGGGGGTCTTCCGAGGGGACTGGTTGTCACGGCAGTGGGCGAGGGGGAAGGGGAAGGGGAATTGGCAACGATTGGCCTTTCACACACAGGGTTAGACAAGGACGCGGGAGGGTCCACGGGCATAAGGTGACGTTGATTTCTACGGACACTGCGGCTCGTCTTGTCGTTGTTGATGATCAACGAACGTGGGGTGTCAGCATGGGTGCTGACCGTCGATTGCCCGGTCCAGGTCTTTTGACTATCCAATTTAGTCACTACTTGCTGACCTGAGGACAATGGAGACAACAATTTCACTCCATGTCGTCGGTCATAGTACTGCTTATGCAAGGTCTTTGCATAATCATCATTAACCTGAACAGCTTTCTGATCAGGCCAACCTGGTTGTAGATTTCTTGCGATTGTTGGTAGAGTTGTCCTAATCTGGCGACCCATTAGAAGTTGACTTGGGCTAAATCCAGTAGAGGTCACAGGGGTCGAACGATACACCATTAGGGCTATTTCGGGATCACTTTGACTTAGCAGAGACTTGGCAGTTTGAACGGCTCGTTCCACTTCTCCGTTAGATTGGGGGAAATGTGGACTGCTAGTGGAGTGGACGAAATCAAACTCTTTTGCGAATTTAGCGAATTCAGCCGATGCAAACTGCGGTCCATTGTCACTTTGAAATATTTCAGGTATGCCAAACCTTGCAAAAATGCATTTTAACTCCCGAACGATATCACTGGTGGTGATTCTGGCCAATTTACATAGTTCAATGTAACGAGAATAATAGTCAACAACTACCATATAAATGACACCGTTGTCATCACACAAATCAGCAGCAACACGCTGCCACGGCCTCTCCGGAATTGGAGTTGGCATCAACGGCTCCTTCCGTTGGGTCCTCTGATGTTCCTGGCAGAACGAACATGACTGTACGACATTTTGGATCTGGGCAGAGATTCCTAACCAGTAGACAGAACCTCTGGCCCTCTCCAGGCATTTCGAAATACCTTGATGCCCTTGATGGATACGACTCAATATATCGGCACGTAAAGCTGAAGGAACGTAGATCCGGCTATCGTAAAGCAAGAGTCGTTCCGAAATCGACAGATGGTGTCGAATCTCAAAGAACTTACGAAGCTGTTGCGGGACATCTCTTATGTATTGTGGCCATCCAGACAACACATAGTCCATTACAACTTGTAGTTCATCATCATTGTCCGTAGCAGAACGGACTTGTTCCAACTTTCCGGGGCTAAAGGTACCGCGTTCAACATTCTCGACATAGGCAACAACTTCCTGTGCCAATTCCAAATCCTCAACACTATGGGGTAAAGGTCTTCGAGACAAAGAATCTGCAATCACCAGGCTTTTTCCGGGTACGTGAATCACCTCCGGATTGAATCGTAACATTCTCAATAGCAAACGCTGACAACGGATAGGCACCTGGTCAATGTCGCGGGTCATCATTAGAGGAACTAAGGGTTTGTGATCAGTCTCTAAAGTGAAAGTTCGTAGTCCAGACAGATACTGAGCAAATCGTTCACAAGCCCATACTGATGCAAGGCACTCTTTCTCAATCTGAGCGTACTTCTTCTCAGCGTCCGTCAATGTACGTGAAGCGAAAGCAATTGGTTTCCGGTCCTCACCATGTAGTTGCAGAAGGCAGGCCCCTAATCCATAGCTGCTGGCATCCGCACTCACAATAGTGGGCTTTGTTGGATCGTAATAAGATAATGTGGGTGAACGTACAATGAAATCTTTCGCTTTCTTAAAAGCATCGTCTTGCGGTTTACCCCAGCTCCAAACACTGCTTGAGCGTAGCAAACTAGACATTGGACTTAACACACTTGACAGATTTGGTACATAACGACACAAATAATTGAACAATCCTAGCACCGACTTAAGTTCTGACACATTCTGGGGTGGTTTCATCTTTACCACAGCATCGACCTTACTAGGTGCAGGCTGGACTCCTGTCCCACTCACACGATGACCTAAGAAATCCAAACTGCTCTTGGAAAATTCACATTTGGCCTTGTTTAGCTTAAGTCCGGCCAGTCTGATTGTTTCTAGCACTCTCTTGAGGCGTTCATCGTGCTGTTCCTTGGAAACACCATAGACCAAGATGTCATCCATGTACAACACGGTTCCTTCCTGTTCGGTCAGAAGATCAGCCATCACACGCTGAAATATTTCCGGTGCGCTTGATATCCCGAACGGAAGTCGCTGAAAATGGTAACGTCCGAAGGGTGTGATAAACGTCGTCAACTTTGCTGCTTCCGGGTCTAGAGGAATCGCCCAGAACCCACTCGAGCAATCCAGAGACGTGAACACTTGGGCACCAGCGAGCTTTGGCAGAAGATCATCCAGAGACGGTAACACGTAACGCTCCCTGACAACTGCTTTATTTAGCTGCTTCAAATCCACACATATGCGGACACTTCCATTCTTCTTAATGACTGGCACCATTGCGGCACACCACTCAGTGGCCTCTGTAATTTTCTTGATTACACCCTCACGCTCCATTCTGTTGAGTTCAGCCTTAACCTTTTCCATTAAAGGTATTGGTATCCTTCGGGCAGTGTGTAAGGAATACGGCACTGCATCTGGTTTAAGGCGAATTTTCACCGGGGCACAATTCATCTTGCCCAAATCACCGAACACAGTATCATCTCGCACAGTCTCATCTAGATGGACTTGCAGCAACTTCATAGCTGAACAAGCAGCTCGACTCAGCAGGTTGTTAGTAGCACCAGCTACGACGTAGAATGTTAACAAATAACGAATGTTCTTGTACAGGACTTTGGTACTAAAAGTACCCAAGCACTCCAGCTTGCCACTGACACTCTTCAGGTTAATGTTGCATTTCTGAAGCTTGGGAATATTGCTCATGCAACGGTAAGCCACATCACTTAGCACACATACATCCGCTCCAGAGTCCAATTTGAACTTAACTGACCTGCCACCAACACACAGCTCAAGTTCCCATGGCCTGTCAGAACCACTGGAAACGCTACCAAGAAAATAATCACAGTTTTCGTCATACTCATAGTCACCATATTCATCGGGCACAACGACTTCCCGGACTTGACGATTTTGTGGGCAACATTTAGCATAATGGCCCCTCTGATTACACTTGTGGCACTTTGCATTCTTCGCCATACAAAAGTTCCTATCTGCAACATGCCTCCGATTGCAGTATCGACACAGAATCTCCTCTGTTGACGAACTGGACGACTGTGCTGCTGGTCTTTGTCTTTGACTGCTGCTGTGAGAGCTCTGCGACTGCGACTGATGAGAGCCTCTCCCACGCCCACGACTGGCGTGACCACGTCCTCGACCGCGTCCACGACTGGACCTCCTAACTTCAGCTACTGCTCTAGGATGCTGTTCGGCCAACTGTCTCTTGACAGACTCTGTGTTTCGGGCCAATGTGCAGGCTTGATCAAGTGTCAGATCATTTCCTTTCAACTGCAACTCTTGTGACACCTCCTTGTCTCTAAGTCCAACAACAAGTCTGTCACGAATTTGTTCTGCCTTTTTGGTGAACTCACAATGTGTGGCCATTTCGTGTAAAGTTCTAATGTAGGCCTCAACACTCTCACCGTCTTTTTGTGAACGTTCATAAAACATAGCCCGCTCATGAATCACATTTCTCTTTGGCTCAAAGTAGCTGTCAAATTTCTCAAGAACAGTCTTAATTACCTTGGCGTCATCTGCTGACAACCCAAACGACTGAAAAATTGTTTCAGATTCAGCTCCCATAGCATATAAAAGAGTGTTCACTTGAATTGTCCCTTCTTCGGCTGATAATTTTGAAGCTATACTGTAGCGTTCGAATCGTTGGCGCCATGGCTGCCAATTTTCAGGCTTGGTAAAATCCAACTCTTTCGGCGGCTTGAATTTCGCCATCTTGCCTTGTCCGTTCCCCTTTTTCGTCTCCGATCGTCCAGGAACCTCCGTACTACACTTCCGCAAACTGACACATTGCGGACATCCTTATATCCTTAGATATATGGTTTTTCGAATCCCGGCGCTGACCACCATGTCATAACAAACGCCATGTTTGTAGCACATGTATATTTATTAGCATTGCGCATGCGCGGGGTTTACATACAGATAAGCAGGGGCACTTCGGCGACGTTCGTGAACGGCCGTAATATTTACAATGATATGACAGGGTAGGTTGGCATGAAATATTTAAGCTGCAATATCTCCTCAGCAAATAAGTGTACATGACCAGTGTGTCACTGGTCATGTAGGTTAGGGATGGGAGTATAACTTGACATATACACAGAATCAATATTCTGAATAGCTTTCGTTCAGGGCTCCCAAATGTTGCTTTTGTGCCAACCAGCCCCCCCTTCCCCTACACGTGATTGTG
Organism: Alitta virens; assembly: GCA_932294295.1. Taxonomy (NCBI): domain Eukaryota; kingdom Metazoa; phylum Annelida; class Polychaeta; order Phyllodocida; family Nereididae; genus Alitta; species Alitta virens. The sequence goes on from OW028573.1 coordinate 54,418,198, forward strand.
ACAGCCAAAAACTCACAACTTTCAAGCTATGAAAGTCATGACAGCTCCCAAATATTCGTCAGAATGGCAATATACACCCAATGAAAGGTTACCGAAACTCGTTGACTCCAGACACCAATGTAGTAAATCAATGATATATATATTTACCGAGAGCTATAAATTTGCTGAACTGTCTGTTTTGGTCGTCGTATGCAATCTAGCGAAAATACCCGGATCCCCCGCGCAGGTCACCAGTGCGCAGGCGCATCTAAATTTTACTTTTATTTTATGCCAAATGTTGTATCTTTTTGCTGTAGTAATGTAAAAATAGGACATAAAACAATTTGAAAGTCGGCAAAATATTTGATTTAATCTTCAATGGTGAGAATTTATTTTAACTTATAATGAACTTTTATATTTAAATGTCATGCTGTATTACTGATGGTGTACCTGAGGGTAAGCACCAAATTTGTTTGCTGAGCCAATACTTCATATGTTCAGCTAATATAACAAAGTGTCATTTAAACATTTATAAACACCAAGACCAACCTGTTTACAATGAGTTTGAAAACCCTATAGGCCTACATTGTACAGATGTAAGTTTCTAGAATCTGAGAGGACCGGAAACTTAAAGTCATTTGTAGAGTGGTTTTATGGGTTAGAAAGTTGGTTATATATATATATATATATATATATATATATATATATATATATATATATATATAGGCCCTATATATATATTGCTTCCATGACATAAATATATATGTAGTAATTATAATTAACAACAAGTGGACTTATTTTTTTTGATTAAACATACAGTCTCCATTAAATCATGTTAACCACCTTTTTGTACTTAATCTTTAATACTACATCTACAGTATTGTAGATGTCAATAGATCCGTATTAACGTTAGGAATCCATAGGTATTGATGAGATAATTAGATATCTACTAAAAATGTGTAAAAAAAATACAATTGGCCGTCCTTGCGAGTTGCCGTTTTTTAATTTGGCCGTCCTGGGATAGTGACCGTCTTGGTGATTGACCATCTTAGTATGTTGGCCATTATGAATTTTGCCATTTTGCACCAACTTTTAATGGACGAAATGCTACCAAAAAGTATGCCTGCTGACATGCTTGGTTCAGCATTTGTTGATTTTGTAAGAGCTAGAGTGGTTTCAAACTATACCAATTACAGTACACTCAAATCCATCCTATTAACGAAAATGCAAGCTTTTACAAAAAGCCCTACGAAAGATTTTTTATTTTATTATTCCTATAAATATCATTGATAATAATTATTATCGAAACAGAATACTAGTCATAACCATCGAATCTGCTGTTTGCATATATGTCTATAAAAGATCACCAGATGATGCCATTATGTACCTAATTCACAGGATCACTGAACATCTCGACAGCAGCCAACCAATCACTGTGTGTCCTCACCTCACAGAACTACAATAGTACCATTATGGCATCAGAGGATCAGGCCGCCCCCTGGGGCTATATAGCTCTGTTGGATCAAAGGCATTACGTTGTGCCCCCCGGGCTCACTACAAGGAGTCAATGGACATGATCGCCCTCAGGCGTTGACGTTTAGTCGATAGATGTTCACACCCGCAGGCGTTGACGTTTAGTTAACGTTTATTAAAATGAGCTATATTGCATATCATTAAGTGTTTCAGTGCTAATAGACAGTTACTCATACAGGTGGCGCTGAGTGTATGTTTATTGAAAATTAATAAGAATAATATACCTGCTATAGGGTATTTTATGTTAGTCTACCTTGCAGCCATGGAGGGTGAGGATATCACCGAAAAATACATCTCCGGTGTTCATACAGAGGTTAAACCTGAAAATACTGAACATTTCCAGGATCCATTACTAGAGCACAATGTGGACATTAACTCTACCATGAGTAGCACAAGTATTAGCAGTAGGCTGTGGAAGATATTCGGTAAAACTATACCGAAAAATGAAGTGATTTTTATTTGCCAAGTCGTGATTCTATATATCGTCATCATCACTTGCATAGTCAATTTGTCTCTCGGTAATGGAGACAGCAATTTGTGGACTGCTCTCTTGTCCTCATCAATGGGAATAATGCTCCCCGCTCCGACGTTGTCCAGGAGGAGGAGCTGATGAGTGAACCCTCGGGCATATGAGTTTTATTCTTGTCCTATGATTGGCCCCAGCTCTCACCACTTGTGTGATGTTGACTTGATGTGCCCTAAGGTCGCTCAGCGATATCTATGATTGGATACTACTCATGATGCCATACCATGCATGGTGGGCTTCTCTGAGGGCAATGTACTCTACCTAGTATAAATGCTGAGCTCCAGAGCTTCCATCAAGCATTTCGCAAGAGCTGAAAAAGATACACTGTCGAAGCTACGCAAGAGCTGAAAAAGATATACCACACAAGCTACATCATGGCAACAAGCCAACTTGACACTCAGACTCCTCAGGGATCCAGTGGAATGACTCTCTGTTTGTCAGAGCACACAAGAGTTATAGCTTATGCTGCACAGCAATACAAGTCAGGATATGTCACAGTGTCACGCTACAGCTGTGACACCTCCAAATGGAGGAATGTCCATATTGCCAAGAAGTCCTTTGAGAAGCTGAAGGAGGCATCAACTGAACTTTACAATGCCCTTCTGAATGGTGAATCGAAACAAGTGGGGCTTACCAAGAGGCAGTTTGTCATGATCACCAAGTTTCAGAGGGGCGATAAGGAGGCAATGCACTATGTCTCTTTTCTACACCCGAAGACTGAACAGGAAAAACTCACAGATGTCAGTGAATGCCACCACAGCAAGACTATTAATCTACGCAAAGAAGAGTACGAAAAACTACATGGTGCTATGGAGAAAATTCACCAGGTCATCATTACACCACCCAAGGATGCTGAGGGACAGACTCTGAATCCCGAGGAGGCTACAACAGTCAAGGCTTATCAGTGGAATGTTGAGAAGCGTGGAATGAAGTCTCACACTTTATTCCCCACTCGTGAAGATTGCGAAGAAAGTGTCAAGGGCTACTTAGCAGGCCTCCCTGATGAGTGTGTGAAGTACAGCTACGACGTTATCGATCTCGTCATACATCGTCCCACTAAAATGGAAATTTTAGAGTACATCTTCAGCAGCGAAGTGCTACGCAAAACCGGCCATTCATGGACCGACCTGATGATGCAACCTCCTTCTCAAGATGCTGTCGATGAGGCTCTGGAGAAAGTGACCAAAAAAAAAATGTTCAGATGGCCGAACTAATTGCTGCCAGACTGAATCACAAAAGACTGTATTTCATGAGCGATGTTTTTGACATTTTTGTGTATGTGGGTGGCATTGGGAGGTCTAAGGAAAGTATCACTAAATATGCCTTGTCACCTCCTATTGAATTGTCAGCTCGTCTGCTTGATTTTTGTTATATGAAGATTGTGCAAAAACAAAATACCCAGTCAGTGTCCAGCTAACATGTTCTGCAGCACTTATTTACTCAATGCAACACCTATGTGCGTGTGTAAAATGTATTTTTATTTTTTTCTTCATTGCTTGCAATAAATTTTTTGAGATTAAAATTCCATGTCTGTTGTTTTTATGAGGTAAAAAAGAAGGTTGCCTGTGAATTTCCATTTTCATTGTGAAAAGGCCCAATTTCAAAGCGTAATTCTCTAGTGAAAAGTGCCATTACACGTTAAAGCCTGGAAGTGCTTAGTGTACATAGTGTACATAGTGTACATAGTGTACATAGTGTACATAGTGTACATAGTGTACATAGTGTACATAGTGCACAGTGCTTAGTGCTTAGTGCTTAGTGCTTAGTGGCTGTCCTTAAAGTGTTCAGTAAATAGTAACAACTCAATGATATTTATATTTTAAACAGACAATAATTTATTATCGGAATCACATTAATGTCAATACATTGCATTGCAGTTTCTCTTGACAGTAACAATAAATATATATAAATAAATAAATATATACAGTTGGTGTGAAATGCACCCTATACAATAAATAAGTGGTCAAAATTGATGCTTTGAAGAATATACAGAATATAGAGTGACACAGAAAACAATTACATGCAAACTGAGCAATTACTGTGAAAATATAGTCATACATAGAAAATGGTGGACAGGTAGTGTTGGTGGAGCTGGAGTAAAGTGCCGAATAATGTGGTAATCAGGAATTTCCCCCTAAAAACCAAAAGGTTGAGTGTCATATGTGCCCGGGATGAGGCGTCTCTTCGAGTAAGTCACTTTGAACCTTTTGATCTCGTCTCTATTGAAAAGCTTAAATTCATACTTATTACGCCTTATTTTACTGTACGGCACCGCAACATGTGGTTGCTCATCACCGACATCTTCATCACTCAGCGGATTGTTGTCAGGGTCAGCCCAGAACAACACCAGTTTGCAGATACTATCGAAGTTCAAAAGTTGACTAACTTCGTAGTTTAAAGTGAAGCCTTTGAGCTTCGTTGTCTTGTCGCCGTTATTAGTCAAGAATGCGTAAGATTTCGGCCCACTGCTCACGAAGCGCGAGATGAACTGGTTACTCCCCAGCTCATTCGTCCACTGACCTAAGTGATCACCCATGTCCGGTGTATATTGCTTATCGTCCCCCTCTGTATATTCATAAACTACACTGTCGGTGTCAAAATAGATCACTCTTTCACCCAGACTATGCAGGACGTTGAAAAGACGGCTCCTTGCATTAGCCGTGGTGAAAGCTGCAATAAAAACATTTACATGCGTCATTTCGGGGAGGAACCCCTCCGAGTGCGTATACTCAATCATGCAGCAATTGGTGTCCAAGACATGCATACCTCAGAGAGTGATAGATGGGTTGACCAGCAGTTTGAAAATGTCTGCTCCTGTTTCTGTGAGTTTGTGCATTCTGTGGTTATTATTTTCGCCAAACTTACCCCAGAAGCTATTCAGGAGCAGTTTATTCGTGGCCCTCTTCCCCTGATTGAGTGAAATGCTTTGTCTGTCAAGACGAATACCTTCAATAGCCTCGTACTGCTCAATGTACTCAGTTTTTGCCCATTCAGTCATATCCGGAGAAGGCCACCCCGATGCCTCCTGTTTCCCTTTAAGAAATAAGTTAACATAATCTGAAAACAGCCCCGGAGTGTCCTGGGACCTGTCAAACTTGGCCCTTTCCTTGAAGTGATAGACCTCGAACACTTTAATTACCACATAGCCTACTCTGAGGGCGTCTTCGAGGTCAACAGACGTCCAAGTACCTACTAAGTCACGCTCAGAGTCTGGACACTTACAGGGGTCTGGTGTGCACACCTGCTGCAGAGTAGGAATAGGAGCTTACCGCCTGAATGTAGGGGGAGGCAGGGGTGATAGAGTCCTCGAGGAGGTCTGACGCGTGCTTGAATGAGACCAAAGTATTTGTGAATGTCCTGAGGAGGGGGGTCAATGATTACCTCTGGTATCCCTACTGGGAAGACATCATTCTTCAGTACCATAGGGTATAAGGAGCAGATATCCACATAGCCCAGCCTCTTTCCTTCCTTTGCCTCATGATACAGCTTCACTGCATTCACTCGACCGCCATAAAAAGCGGCCGGTGGATCCAGGCGAGGTAGCAGCTCACAATTTCTTTCAATCTCGCGCAGTCTCTCATTCGTGGTAAGCATGTTCGTGAATTCGCATTCCCACATGAGGTGAACTTCAAAGTTCAGCTCCCTCCTCAGATACGCCAGCCTTGCTTCTGTTCGCTTATAGAGTGTTTTCAGGCTTTCACCTGTGTGGAGATGTCTGACATTAGCAGGTGTGTTGGGGCCACCGTAACACCTCCTACACCCGTGGTACACACAGCCGAGAAATTCCCAGGCTGTCTCTTTCCCTGTCACAGTGTCCTGATGGTAACCATCGAGTTTCAACCACCCATCCTTGGTTTGGTTTATCACTCGATGTTCACCCCCATTTCGTGCATGGAGAATGGTCACTCCGTGTCTCTGGGCCTCGTACTCTAACCAAATGATTGATACTCGGCTGTGTGCATCAAGTCCTGCAAAACCACATGAAGGCATTCTAGCAAAGGGGGTTGAAACAAATTCCATGCCCTTTATCTCTACACTATCCATGTCAACAGAGCCACCCGCCGTGTCAACAAGCTGCAATTGGTCATTTTGAAGGTAGCCCTCCACATTGCGACCATCTTCGAGCGAGACAGAGTACTTCTCGGTCAAGAACATGTGGCGATAAGTCGCCATACACACACTGGCGAGGGTGTTATACTGAAAGGGGTCAATTCCGATGAGTTTAACCTCTCTCTTGCCTCCCTCGCCAACATCAACAACTTCTTCTCTGGATGTTATGCCGAGGAGCCAGCTCCTGAACGAGTTACAGCTCTCCTGCAGAATGTTAACATCATCCTCGCAATAGGCTAGTATCTCCTTCTTGAAGTCAAAGACCTTGCCCCTCTGCTGGACGTACCACCCGGTGAACTCTTCTCTGGCTTTTGACTTCATCCTGTTCACTCTGTAGCAGTACGGGTGGGGCATGGGGCCGACGTAGTCCCACATTTCCTTCTGGTTGAAAAAGACAGGAAATGTCCCCTTTTTAACACCCTGTAACCCAAACACCTTGGGCATCTGACTGAGAGGGAATGTCAGGAAGTTTAAAGAGTCTATGATTCTGAACTTCCCCGCATCGATAGCAACAATTTTACTCCTCCTGTAAATGACTTTAGGGAGCTTCCTCATGCTGCAGAAGATGTATTTTGCCATGAAGTATGCGTCGTAAGCCTGACCATTGTGAAAAAGCAGAGTGTACCCCTCAAATTCACGCCTAAACAAGAATTGGCAGAAGTCTGTGGCAGCATTGTCACCAAAAAAGGCAACTCCTCTCTTCCCGCAGTCTCCACTGATCATACATACGTCTCTCTCCGCATTGCCCCTCGCAGCGTTCGGGTCGACATTGGCAGTGCATTTGTCACATGCAGTAGCGCAGTGTGAGCAGCGTGGATTGTCGCGGTAACTCACCCCGATACTAGGGTGGTCCAAGAAAAAAAAGTTTTTTATTTTGCTGCTCCACAAGGCTGCCCCTGTTCCTAATGACCAACATATTCCTGAAGTTTCAGAGAAATTGGACAATATTTAGAGGTTGCTACCGAAATGCACTTTATTGTGAAAGGTAGTAATACAAACGTAAATAGTAACGATGTGTGCTTGTCAATGTATATATACTCTTAGAACACCTATTACTTACTGCACATAAAATGTCCAACAAACAGAACCTTATACAAGGTTTATCTTATGTATTTCTAATTTACATGTATTTCCAATTTACATGAACATTTAAACAGATTTAATCATGAAGCAGTCCTGCCTTGTTTGATGAGGGAAACTTATTTCTGTGCAAGCGAACAGTTTGTAGAAGAAACTGCTTCTGTTCTTCATTTTTTGTCAAAGAGCTATTGTACTTCTCAATGAGACTAATTCCTCTCTCTGCACAGTCATTGACCACTTTTAAGCCATGAGCCTTTCTTTGCAAAGACAGGTAGTCTTGATCATCTGCCCATGTGCTGGGATCTTTCACAAGGAATTATGCATCCTTAGAGTCATTGGTCAGAAAGTTTAACATTATTTTGGACCTGCTTGTTATATATTCTTCTAGTGGCCTACTGATTTCAGAGTCATTGGCTGCAATACGATGTGCACAGTCTTCATTGGGTGGCCTTGTCAAGTTAGCTACCATTGCCTTTTTCGTGGCATCATTAACAGAGTCGTCGAAAAAGGCAAGTGCTGACGAGTGTTCAGAAAGATACCACAGGTGTCTTTTCAAGGTTTTGGAAGCGACAACTTGTATAGTATCTTCTGGATATGTTTCTAACAAGTGCAGAAACTGCAGATCATTGAGTGGAGCTTTCTCGAGAACTGGTGCCTCATGCCAAAACTTGGCATATAACAGTGAAACAGAAAGGCCAATTTTTAGCAAGCCTTTATATTCACGAGTAGTGAGTTTCACTTGACTTCTGAAAAGTAGCATCTTCAGTGCATAAATTGCCTTCATCATCCAGTGTGCATGATGTACAGCACCTGGAGCACGAAAGGTGTATCCTTCTAAAGTTCCTCCTAGAAAAAGAATGCACAGCTGTAGAAGTTCCTTGTAGTTATCACGAGGGTGATGTTCATTTACAGCTTCCTGATAGTAGGTGATCATTTCCTCATGTTGTATCAGCTGCTCTGGACTAAACATATCATCAGTAGCTGGGAGAAACTGCTCAGTTTTGACATCTGGCCAACACTTTTGAAACCGTTTGAACAATTTCATATCGGGTCCACTTGTTGGTCCCAGAGATGACTTTACAACATCAGACAATATCACTTCAATGATATGGTGACGGCAAGCCAGCCATAATAGTTCAGTGTTCAAAGCATGTTCTATAATTGTACAGGCACCTGAGTGCAACCCAGTATTTGAGGCAGTGGTATCAAACACTAAGCCTTTTATTTGTGATTTGAGGCCCCACTCATCTATCAAACCTAGGCATGCATTGGCTTGTGCTTCCCTAGTTCCACGGTGAATCTTTGGTACACCAAGCAGTTTTTCTGTACCATTGCCTGTGACTAATATGGCTACTCTGTCTATGTTTTCAGTTTTATTTCCTGAAAAATCAGGTAGTAATTTCCCATCCCAGTGCAAAAGCAGTGGCATATCTGCAGCTATGGTTGATCTTTCTTCAGCAGCTGCATTTATACGATTCACCATACGTGCACGACGTATGCCACTTCTTGATAAGGACACATCCTTAACATTATGCCCAAGGGCTTTTACAATGGAAGTTGCTACCATCATTGCCCCACGATCAGAGATATTCACTCTATCCAATGTTAAAGCTACATTTGGTGTAATTACTTCATGTGGACTTTTCTTTTGCTTTTTTTCTGGCAGCCAATGATTGGACAGGCACATTGTTCTCCTCATTATCTGAATCTGAACCTTCACTAGTTTCAGTAGCATCACTCAGCATTGGGGTCTTAATTTCTTGCATTTGCTCTTTAGCATATTTCTCTTTCTTTGCTCCTCTTTATGTAATCTTTTCTGTTTTATGATTTCTCTTTCAGCTGATATTTTGTCAACAGAGCTCATACTACAGCTTGAAGTGTCTACTCTCTGCATGGCTAGAAACGCTTTGTCCTGTTCATTCTTCATGGTCTCAATGGCATCTTTTGTTGATATGTCAAACAGACTTTGGAGATCATCAAGAAACATCTGTTCCTTTGCCCGTAGAAAGTAACTTGACTTTAACCTATTCTTTTTTAACAGGCAGTATTGGTCATATAGCTTCTTTAATTGACGTTTGCAAGAATCATGTCTCTGAACAGGAATATGTGCTTTCTCCCAGTATGTTAATGTTGACTGGATTGCCAGTTTGGCACTTTCATCTACAGTTTTACATTCTTCTAAATGATAGTACATCAAAGTCTTTAAAACATTTAACTTTGTTGGCAGTCCACTGCATATTATGTCCTTAACAGGTTTTCCCACAAGCCAAACTGAGGGTGAACTACCATATTATCAGCACCACTGCATCTGTAAAAATATATCACAAATAAATAATACCTGAAGACCTGCAAATTATGTTTCTGCAAAATATAGATTTACTCTCTAAAAATATTTAGTACAGTAATAATAGTATACTTACTAATGCACAAAAGTAGTTAGAGCAATGTACAATGCATGCAGCTTCATGGGAATCGAAAGGAGATGATATAAGAAGTCCATTTTCCAAATGAAACACTCATGACTGATGATCACTGAGCACTTTACATATCTATGTGTCATTTATGGTGCTCTCTGGATCAGTGCTAAAGAAAACTTCACAGTGCACACAAATTCTATCAATGTGTACAACTGTACATTGTTTCTCTGCATGTACAGTGTAATACGAACTTCACTTTCGAAGGCATATTACAAAATCCAACTTTGGTAGCAACCTCTAAATATTGTCCAAATAACCCAATTTTTTGTAGGCATTCATTTTGTGATAAAAGGAAAAGGGGCAGCCTTGTGGAGCAACATTTTGAAGACATTTGTTTTTTTCCCTTATACTTTGGACCACCCTACCCGATACAGTAGGAGCACTCCCAGTGGGCCACAAGCAGGTTGGGCAAATGAAATTTGCCAGTGGGGTCAGCCTCAAAGTCGGCGAAGGCATACTTGCATGACAAGGCCTTGGGTTTTTGTTGACGTATGTAGCAGAAATGCACACCTGTGACCAGCTTTCTGCAAATCTTACACTCGTGTGTACCGCATTTGTGGTCATCGCCAGGCTTGTAGAACACACCACAGCCTCTGCAGCTGGTTGCAGGCCACAGAGTGCATGAAGCGATTACATACCTGGCAGCAGTGCTTCTCAATGTCCAGGATAGGACATGACTCTGCTTTACACGATGAGCACTGGTCACAGCCCGCATATCCATATCTCTTGTCATAGGGTGTCAAACATTTTGAGCAAAAGGCCGACTTTGCAAAGATACAGTGCACCTTGATTATTGTATGAAAGTGCCCTACTGCTTTTGTATCTAGAGGGTCGCGCTGATATAATAAATAAATAGTACGCTGCCTACAGTCATCACCCACATAGATAGGCCTGACACTAGATCCTCTGCCGAAAACTACTACTCGTGCGTTAGCCACTCTTTCGAAAGAGGGTATATCAGTGAAAACCGGGACATATTCAAGGTCAAATCCAGCGGTGGTGTGAAGCCTCTGAGCTTCAACAGCCTGAGCATTTCTTTTACCATTGTTCACCCTTTTGTACTCATTCTGAGCGAAATTGTACGCTTGCTTGTTAGACACAGGAGTTGCATTAAGTCGAGTAATAATGATTTCGATCACTTCCTCCAGACCGCCCATGATGTCCCTGAGATTAACACCAGCCCAATTTACATTAAAATGTACACTGTACACCAACTCTCGAGCAACTCCACCATCAAACTCGATGTCTTTGATATTCCTAACTTCAATGTGTCTGTGGAAATTCACTACATAATCGGGGCCATCAAATATCATGTGAGGTTCAATGAGGCCCTCATCGACAACCTCCTCAGCCACCTCCTCAGCCTGTTCATCGTTTTCATTCATGACTATATCATCTACACCTGCACCAATTATATTCTTTTCGTAGAGCATGTCTAAAAATAAAATTTCTCTCTGCTCCCCGTCAAGCACCTGACCTTCGGCCCCCTGATCCACTTGAGGTATTTCATTTAAGCTATGAAAAAAAATAAAAAATAAAAATAAAATATATATGTGTGTATATATATATATATATATATATATATAGTCAAAATAAATTAATAAAAAGTTTTCTGCTATGCCTCCTATGGAGGCCCTTCTACATGCTTTTTGTAATAAAGCATTCCAGTGATTGTCAATATGGTTTTCAAAAAATTAAATACATAGATGTATTATTATTATTATTATTATTATTATTTATTCATTTGAGGTAGCAATGGTTACATAAATGACAGATACATGTACCGAAAAAAATAAAAATAAATAAATTCTGGTAAAATACTGACTAGCTGTCAGACCAATCCCCCAGAGCCAAATCCCTCATCCACGAAAAGCTATCCTCGTCCTCGGCATCCCTAGCCCTACCCTCGCTCGGGGTATTATCGACATCATCTCTGCTGATACTGAAAAGAGAGAGAGAGAGAGAAAAAAAGTTAGCAAATGTATATGCCTTTCCCTGTTGGGGCACTAAAAAATACATTCCTTGTCACTTTTCAAAAAAATTCAGCACTCACTTATGTCGATCAGGGTCTGGTATACACGGTGGTTCACCACCGGACCGAGTATGAGGTTGGGCTGGTGGAACCCCGGAAGGGGCCGGCTACTTCCCCATCTTCAACAATACTAGGGGGGAAAAAAATAAAAATAAATAAATAAATATATATACAAATATAGGTCCCTCTGCTGTTATATAGTAATCGACTCGACTTGCCCATTGATGACACGACGAGTGAAGGTGAACCATCGCCGGGGATTGACTGCTTCCGGACCTTAGGCAACAGCAGCAGCAGCAGCAGCAGTAGAAGCAGCAGCAGCAGTAGCAGCAGCAGCAGCAGCAGCAGTAGCAGTAGCAGCAGCAGCAGCAGCAGCAGCAGCAGCAGTAGCGGTATCAGCACTGGTGTCAGCATCTGTATCAGCATCGGTATCAGCATCGTTGGCCTCAAAATTGAGCACCCTCCTGACTGTCCACCGAGATAGAGGCGTTACTTGAGCATCTTCAACGTTGCTGCTAGAAAATAATATAAAATAAAATAAAAATAAATAAAACAATCCCTACTGGCATATAACCGTATACACTAGAGTGTAATATCGAAGTAATAGTGTTGCTATGTAGAATTGTACATACACATTCGATGCTTCTCTACGTCGAACACTTGGCCTCTTTTCATACACCTCGCAGGCCAACTTGGCTTTTTTGACTAGTGGCTCCCCCTCCAGCGGTGCCGGTATACGGAAACAGGCCATGAAACTTTCAAGTTTCATGACACTCTTCCTATGGTAGCTCAGCTGTTGGCTATATCTCTGAGTACAAAGGAAAAAAGAAATTGTCACTCTGTTCACAGGCACAAAAGCAAAAAAAACAAGCGCAGACACAAACGCAATATACACACCTTCAGCATGGCAGCTTCGGCAGAAAGAATGGCTTCGTCATCATCAGTTTCTTTCCACTCCATTTCTTCTACATGTGAAGCAGGGCTGGGAGGGGGTGGTGGTGGAGGAGAAGGAGGTGTAGGAGGTGAAAATAAAGCGCTCTTCGGAGTTGAGGTCCTCAGAGGTACTGGGAGTGTAGGTGGTGTTGAACCGAGTAGAGAAGGATTGGTATTTCCCTGCGAATTAGGCTCAGTACCAGTGCCAGTACCAGTGCCAGTACCAGTGCCAGTGCCAGTGCCAGTGCCAGTGCCAGTACCAGTACCAGTACCAGTACCAGTACCAGTACCATCAACATCCATAGGTTCTCCACTGGGACCACCATTCAGCATCAGCTCTAGTTGGCGTATTTCACGCATGGTCTGCAAAGCTAGGCTATAAAATAAAATAAAATAAAATTGATAAATAAATAAAAGAACGAGTTATATTTAGAGTTATATCATTAAGCCTACACCAGCACAAGCACACGCACGCACATACAGCACTCGCTAAGGCACATACAGCGTACGACATATAGCACACGTCATACTGTCTTACAGCGAACGCTACGCCATAGCTCGCCCGCGATAAAACATGGAGAAAGCGCATTGCTCTAATAAGTCTGAAGAAGAAAAAGAATGCCCAGAAGAAGAAGAAGAAGAACTAGAACTAAAATTAGGACTAGAGCTGGAAGGAGAAAAATACGACGAGCTTGAGGGGCTCGAGGAGCGCGAAGAACAAGATCAAGATCAAGAATCTCTTTTTAAGTTCGAGTCGCCCTCCTCTACAGTCATTGCGGGGCCATCCATGGTTGGAAAAACTGTTCTGGCCCTGTCGATCGTGAAGAACTCGAGGGTGATGTACACTATACCACCGATGAAGATCTTGTACGCGTACGGCGTTTATCAGAAAAAGTTTGAAGACCTCGAGGCTCGGATACCTAATCTGACTCTCCATCACGGGCTGCCACCTAGAGAGCTGATAGAAGAACTGAAAAGCGAAGACGGTAACAATCTGGTGGTTCTGTACGATTTGATGGACGAAATATGCAATTCCAGCGAAATGTGCTCGCTGTTTACTCGCGAAGTTCATCATGGCCGCATCTCGGTCATAATGATATCGCAAAATGTCTACCATCAGTCGCGCTACTCACGCACCATTAGCCTCAATACGAGTTACTTGATATTGATGAAGACATGCAGGGACCTACAGCAGATACACTTCCTCTCTCGTCAGATGTTCCCTAGCACTCCAAAGCGATTAGTCGAGGCACACGAAGACGCCACAAGACAACCAAGAGGGTACCTAGTCGTGAACAACTTGACTAGCTCAGGCGACGAGGACGTTCGCCTGTGCACCTCAATCCTACCCGGTGAGACCCTAGTGCTGTACACGCGGAAATAATGCCTGACAGAGTCAAGGACTGTATCGGCTTTCTGGAGCTTTTGGTGAACACGTACAAGCTGCCGCTCGCTCCAGTCGCACATTACTGTTAGAGGCCACCAGGGACCAACTCCTGTGCATAACGGAGGTCATACTGAATACATTAGAGGGCAACTTGAGGATCTCCAACAGTCCGCATCTAAAGCTGAGTAGATTCAAGGGAGTGCTGCGTAAAGTACCTAGAATAGTAGTACCAAAAGTTGCCTCGCTCAAATCGCGCAACTCTGGCTCCAGCTCCATCTCCAGCTCCATCTCCAGCTTCAGGACTACGGTGGCATCTCGAAAACAGTTGAGAGAGCTCTACGCGAGACACTACAAGACGCTGATCGAATTCCTGGAACTCTGCATACCTCCCCTGAAAGGCCTTCTCGAGCCAGAAGAAAACGGCAATGGCAATGACAATAAAATTTAACAAGAAAGTTTACGTGATTCCTCAGGAAAAATACCAGTCTACTGGAGAATCATAAAAAATATACAAGCGGCTGCTGCGAGCCAGGTGCCCTCCTTTCGAGTGCCTGGTGAGGTACAGGCAGGGACCTCTTCTAGCGCCGGAGGCGGGCACCTCGAGATCAGGGGGGCGCCGGTTCTCAATGGAAATACGATGAAACGGGGTAGGTCCACTTCTAAGGATCGCCTACAGGACCGGACTGGCCTTCAGACTGGTGTCATTATGAGCGAAATCGAGTCGAGGTTGAGAGACCAATCGCTGGTGAATAAGGTCAGGGCCATACTCCATCTACTGTCAGTCGAGGGCGAAGGTGACTACGAAAGCTATTACGTCGACCTGCTGCTACACACGCAGTCGAGCTCCTTCCCAGTGCCCACCGATAACCGCAAGTTGTACTGGCTCATGCTGCAGAGAGGAGTGCCACTGAATTTAATCTCAAACGTTAAATTACGGAGAATATTACATTATATGAAAAACAAATACGAAGCCGAAACCGAAGAAGAGCAAGAAGGAGGAGGAGGAGGAGGAGGAGGAGGAGGAGGAGGAGGAGGAGGAGGAGGAGGAGGAGGTTCAGAGTGGAGAAAGAGGAGAAAAAGGAGAAAGAGGAAAAGGTGTGAGACTGAGGCTGAGGCTGGGGCTGAGACTGAGGAGGCTGAGGCTGAGACTGAGGAGGCTGAGGCTGAGGCTGAGGAGACTGAGACTGAGACTGAGGAGACTGAGACTGAGGAGACTGAGACTGAGACTGAGGAGACTGAGACTGAGACTGGGACTGGGACTAGGCCTAAGACTAAGACTAAGACTAAGCCTAGGCCTAAGACTAAGACTAAGACTGTCGAAGGAGCAACGAAAGAGGCTAGCGCAAAAGGAAAGGGGAAACGTCGTGCATGGATCAAAGTCTCCAATAAATAACAATGGTGCTCCCCAAAGACATAGATTGCTATTTAACTCGTCGATTTTACAATCACAGGTCGCCCGGGAGCTTCACCAGTGCAGCAAAGTTACACTCGGTTATAAAGAGTGAAGGTAGATACTCGATAAGCCTGAGGAGAATTGAACACTGGGCCCAGACGCAAGACATTGTCACTCTACACAAGTCAGCTCGTGAAAAGCCTCTCAAGTATAGGCGAGTCATTGCGCCTGGCATGAATCACATGTGGGACTGCGACCTGCTGGTGTTGACAGGTGAAAGGTTCAAGAGTGCCAACGAAGGGCACGCGTACATCATGGTGACTATAGATGTCTTTTCTAGATACTGTAGGGCTCAACCCATCAAAAGTAAAAGCGGTAAACACATGAAACACGGATTTGGAGAAATATTTGATGCAACAGGAGACACAGGAATGCCCAAGTTCATAAGAACTGATTTACTTAAAGACAGGGGAGTAAAGCACATCTTTACAAATACAGAAACAAAGGCCAACTACGCCGAGGCAATGATTAAAGGACTGAAAAAGAGGCTGTTTCAATTTTTCCAATACACAGGCAGCTACAGCTATCTGGAGGAGATCCAGGCCATGGTGGAATCATACAACCGCACTATTCATTCGAGCATTGGAGCCAGCCCTGAGAGTCACACAGGAAAATGAGCAGGACATTTGGGACTACCAATACGTCACCAGTCAAAGACCTTCATAGAGCTTTCAAGAGAGCCATTTCAACGGCGAGGAACAAGACACGTAATCGGTACAAATTTGCATTGGGGGACCACGTCCGAGCGTCGTATCATAGACAGAAGAACTTTTTTCGTTCCTATGACGAGCAGTTTACAGGCGAAGTGTTCACTATCAGAGCCAGGAAATTCTCAGACGGTGTGGCCATTTATTACCTCAGAGACTATCAGGAGGAGAAAGTCGATGGCCCCTTCTACGCCCACGAGCTGACTCCTGTGAAATTTGACCCAGACGCTTTCTTCAAGATTGAAAAAGTGATCAAAAAACGAGTGAGGCGTGACGGTTCAGAAAAAGCCTAGTTAAGTACCAGTCTTGGCCCAGTAAATATAACCAGTGGATACTCAGCTCCACCATCAAACCGCTGAAAAGCAAGAGACTGAGGAAAAAGTGAAGACTGGAGCGGAGGAAAAAAATAAATAACGACATGTATATTTATCTGTCTAGCGACCAGTCAATGGAGATAAACCCGAGCAACACTGCGGCCAAGTTTACAGTGCAACTACCGGAGCCATTCACACGTCCTCGTAATGAGAGGGCTAGAGGGCAGTGGCACCTAGGACTGATCGAGATAGCCCTGCCACAAATCGGTGCTGACCTGAGTAAATGGGATGTCATCTACGTGACATGCCCTCACGTGGAAGGAGTTGTAACAGGAGACGCATACAGCTCTGTGTTGCGAGCCATAGCACTTGGTGAAATAAAACGCCACAGTTATGCACGCTTTCACTCAGTGCTCTACACACCGCTGCGAGTGACGGACGTAAAGTATATTTCTATTGAGCTGAGGAATTCCAGAGGTGACGTATTACCAGAGCTTGTCGACGAAACCAGTCATTCCACTAAGTGCACACTCGAGCTAGTATGGAGACGAGATACAAATCCCTAGCAGCCATGGATGCAGCACCCTGGGTTGAGCATTTAAAAAAAAACGGCGGGTCAAACAAGCATACTGTTACACCGCCCCAGGGCAGTGGTGATCAAAAAGCAACGCAGTGACGGTGGCAGTGGTAGCAGCAGCAGCAGCAATAGTGGGAAAGTCAATGCCAGTTTACCTCTGACAATAGTGTCACCAGTAGGACAGTCTAATGAAATGGCCAGGGCTGATCTGAACATGGAAAGCGATAAAAGGGCTGGGGGAAGCTCATCTGACTCAGTAGCAAGATCCAGCACGTCGTGGCCACAACAAGGGAAAAAACGCAAGCAGCATCTTCAAACTAACACGCCTAGCAGTGACAGGAAGAAAAAAACCACTAAGTTCAAGGACATTTTCAGTAGAAATGGCAGCAGGTGAAAAGGTTCTGGAATCGATTGACCTGGCCTATGATGACACACTCAATTTGTTCAGCCTACCTCTCAGCAACATGGGAGTGACAGACGTTAAATATCTACCTCATAAACCGATCAATCAATTCTCAGCGGAGGGCGACGTGAAATTTCACGTGACAGGCTCAGGCACAGCATACATAGACCTATCCAGTGTATATCTAAAGACCAGCGTACGCCTGGTTAAAGGTGATGGCTCGCCAATTCCTGCAAGGGGGAGTAAAAAGCAAAAGGACCGCTCCGAGGGCCGCCGTGCTCCATCATCAGCAACGTCAGCAGCAGCAGCAGCAGCGGCAGCAGCAGCAGCGGAGCAAGAGTCGGAGGGTGTTTGGAGTGTTGGGGTTGTCAACAATTTGGCTCATGCTATCTGGGATCAAGTGGAGGTGCGACTTAATGATCGAGTGGTGACTGGAGGTCAGACTGGTTACAGCTACAAGGCTTTGATAAATACTCTACTGGGAGAGCGTGAGTTAAACGACTCTGAGCTAGAATGCGCCTTGTTCATGAAGGACACAGCACGCTGTATGGATGACGTGACCCTGCTGTCTGGTGGGAATGAGGGATTTAAAAAGAGAGCGGCTCTCCTGAGTGCAAGCAAAACGGTGGAGCTAATGAGTAAAGTAGACGTCGATGTTTTTAAAGTGAACAAGTTACTTTTCTCTCAATGGACATTACTCTGGCACCTACTTCTAGTAACTTCAGACTACTGAGTTCCAATGACGGCAAGAGAGACTACAGACTAGAGATCAAGGACATTACACTCGTTCTGAAACACGTGACACCTTCAAATCTCGTGTTACTAAGCCACCAGAAAGTCATGGAAGAGGAGATCTCACTGGCGAAAGAAGAATTACGCAAATTTAATTTGGCCAAGGACACCTCCTCTTATTACATAGAAGATGTGTACAATGGCAGGACACCGAGTAAGATTGTGATGGGGTTCGTGTCTGGTGAGTGGTAGCCTGAGCAAGAACCCATACAATTTCAAGCACTACGACATAGCATACATCAATGTGAGTCTATCAGGCATGCCAACGCCCTCAGGCCAACTAAGCATTGACTTTGCAGAGGGGAAGTACATACACTGCTATTCCCAGCTTTATGGAGAAAAAGCTAATTTCAGTAGTGAGGCGAGGATCACCAGAGAGGAATACAAAGAGGGCTACAGCTTATTCACTATTGACCTGGCTCCTCAGAACTATGACGACTTCTACCCAGTGACGCGAGACGGCTGCGTCAGAATAGAGCTCAGATTTAGGTCACCTCTCCCAGAATCAGCCGTAATGATAACGAAAGTGACATATCCAGGGCTATTCCAGATTGACTACGCTCGCAACATCTATCTAACATGAACACAGACCGGATTTATGAAATACTGTGGAATGACGCTGCAACATCAGCGAGCGTGATGGCTGTTATACCGTGTAATGCACTGAAATACGTGACGACCAGCAGAGGCTGCTACATTGTTAATTGCAATGAAAACTCGTACTTACGCGGAGATGTCAGCCACTGGCTTTTCCTGAGGATTCATAGTTCAGGCAGACGTGATGATGACACAAGACTGGAAGTTTTTGATGCCCTGGGTGCGAAGGCCTACAATGATGAAATCAACATGTTTATGAGACAATCCGATCATTGTTCGATCAATTATGAGCATATCTCTAATGTTAATTGTGGTTTTTACGCTCTTGTGTACTCGTATTATAGGTGTAGGAAATTTACGCCTTCGAGTATATTAAATATACTTAAAGGCATTGGAGATGTAGAAAAACATTGTTTGTTACTATATAGCTCAAAGAAGGCGTGCAATTGCTAATTAATTCGCTAGGTTCATAGATACAGTTGTATGCCATAGAAATTAGGCAAGCGAGTAATTTTACTTATTCGTGGGGCTCTATACAAGGTCATAGTGATGTAGACAGTATATTTGTGACGGGTGATAAGGTTATGTAATAAGCGCTAAGCGAGTGGACTGATTATTGTTATTATTATTATTATTATATATTTCACAATTATTATCAGAGATGTCACTGCATTACCAGCTTGTATACAATCATGACTGTACAACAATTGCTAATAAAATGCTATACACATATCAGTGACACTAGTTCAGAGTCTATGTGAGTAAAGGGCTTAAAAAATATAAAAAATAAACATTTTCACTAACCTTTTTGATCGAAAAGACTGATCCAAAATTCAGAGTTAAAGTATCGAGTAGACAAGGAAGAGTTCCTGAAGACCAGAGCAGTGCCGAGATGTGATGAGCAGAGTTTTTTCTTCTTTCAAAGAGTCAACTGATGTGATGGAGTTTCCAGAGAGCTCATACTTTTTATATGACTTTTTCTGCCCCCGGCAGTATCCCTGAGAGCAGGGTGGTCTTTTGTTTTTACTCAGATGGTCACCAGCCTTGACCACATGCTCAACATCAAAGGCTGAAGATGCTGTATTGTATATGGAGGCATGTACTGATCACTGACCGCTGCGGTGTCATAGGTCACACAGGGGGGGGGGGGGGGTAGGCTCTTATCTATACCAGGTAAACGCACATGCTTAATTTCCATAAACGCCGTTCAGCAGTTTGACAACACAATGCAACACAACACAGCACAATACAATGCAATACAATACAGTGCAATACAATGCAATACAATACAATGCTATACAATTCACTGATTAAGATCAGTGGTCAAGTTTCTGCAGAAATGTGTTCCTGCACTTTTTGTGTCTCTTTATGGTATTTATTTGATGCATAATATTCATTAGGCTGTCACACGTAATCAGCAGCAACAGCAGCAGTAGCAAGCAGTGTTTGAGAAATATAAGTGAATATAACTTACAGCTTGAATAGATTATACCCCTCTATTGTTCAATGGGGGGACCACGTGCGCCCTGACTTTTGTCTTGTTACGTAATGATCATGTTACCCCCTGCTGGGGTTGGGGTGCTTAGCAGAAGCTCAGTGTCATAAAGCATCGGTATTTTGGAGACATAAGACGTATACGCCATTGCTTAATTGATTGCATGATTACAGAGAAAACAATGTTCTGGATTTTATTGTTTTTCACCATGGGCATATGTCCGAGTGATGCCTGGATATGTGGAAACACTGGTCAATGTCGCTGTACTTCATCAGGAGAAGTGATCTGCACTCAAATAACGACGGGACCCTATTTCACGGCTGATTACAGACTAGGCAGACGACTAACGATTAAGACGAGCCCCGGATTCGATACTGTAAGCCTTGCAGACACCATTGGCTTTGAACGTGTGATGGTGATAGGGCTTTCGATTGAGCAATGCGCGAGCGCCAGGGATGATTTTCCTGCAGTAATGTGCATCAGCAAGACAACGTCCTACAGACCCCCTGTAGCGAAGTCGACACACCCATCCAGACGAGGCCCAGGCGCTGTAGCAATGGTAAACGAGATACTGAGAGATGCCGGTCCTAAACACGCCCCAGCTATGGCACCCCTTGCAGTCCTAAATGGTGTGATCATATGGACAGTCATATCGGGTGTTATAGGGGCTATTTTGACAGCTTGCATTTTGGTGAGTTTGGTCAACCTTCATGCCCGTATTAACACCCACGCCCGCTGCAATGACCCCCCAATGTATGCAGTAAACTGCTGCTTGAAGTGTCTAGCTGTAGCCCTATGCCCCTTTCATCTGATGGCGAAATGCTGCAAATGCACAGGCTGCTGTCTGTATGCATTGGATGCTAGTACTAGAGGTCCTACCACATCCTTCTAGGTCTAGTTAGGTTAGTTGTCAAAAATTAATTCCTTTGCTTTTGTTTATAGTTTCACTGTAATAAGATTGACAGATGCATGAAAGCCCTGGCATCATAGAGGGGGGTGTATTTTCCATTCTTGTGTTATCCTTCAATCAGGTCAATTATCAAGTGACCCTCATAGTAACTGTTGTGTTAAGCATGCCTTTGGCTAATGCACACACAACTTAGTAAATTGTCTCTTTCGATTGATGCTAATCACACAACACAGACTGTATTTCAGTAATGCTCAATGTCTCATAAATGTATCTTTTTTTTCTTTTTTCACAACTTCCAGATGAGAGACTACTTCTTTCTACGATTTTGTGACGTAGTGGTGAATATAGCATTGCGCTGACTGGCAAGGCTGATTCTTGTTTATATATGGAATGTTGACATACTAATAGACTTCCATAATGTCGATGAACGTAATTTGTTCCTAGTTATGCTAGTTAGAATGGCAAGGTGGATGATTAGAGCATTGGAAAGACACAACAATGACCACGCACAACCTCGAGCGGCACCCGTGATAATGCGTCGCCGGCACGCTGTAGACCTGCTGCGAGCAGCCGGAGCAGTAGGGGCCGGTGCCCCCCGCCGAAGAGATCTGGCCAGCCTGGATCTAAATAATATCCTGCCGAGGCGCCTTAGAGGACGTAACGGTGGAAGGCCCTAATATGATGACTTGTAGCCTGAAGACTAGACTGTAACATGTAGACTGTAGACTTTAGCATGTAGACTGTAGCATGTAGACTGTAGCATGTAGAATGTAGACACCGACATTGCCATTGACATTGACATTGCCATTGCTTTTTCTATTTCTGCTGTGCTTTTTATTGTTTTTATTTCACTATTGATGTACACTGTGCTTGTTTGTCATTAACGATTATATGTATTGTCCTTCATTATTTACAAGTTGCTCTGTTTGCTTCTTTTTTGCTTTTTTCCATATTTAAATGCTTTTTTGACTTATTGGCATGCTTATGCTTATGTTTAAGTATTATTTTTTAACAATTAACAGTGTGAAAGAAAGATTGTTTAGATGATTTTTTTTCTGCTTTTTTCATTATTTAAATGCTTTTTTTTCCTTATTTGAATGCTTATGCTTAAGGATTATCTTTTAATAATTAACGGTGTGAAAGAAAGTTTGTTTAACTGATTATGATATTTACTTTTCTTTTTTTTTTTTTAACTAAAGGAGTGAAAGTTTGCATGTATTTCTGTTTCGTGCTTTTTTTGGATAAACTGTTGCATTTACAAGTTTTTTTTTGTTTTTTTTTTCTACAAAATGGCTATGTCAAAGTAATGAGTATAGTACAATGATATCACAGATTTGCACCTGTCTAATTCGCAATGCACAGCGCTCTGTGTTTGATGTCAAAAGCTGACCAATGAGAGACAGGTTCTCATTAAGACCTGGGGGCAAAAAACAGCCAGCCAGGTTTCATTCCTATGGATGTCAGTACTCAGTCAGCATCTCTCTAGAGCAGTTGAATGTATGCTGGATAATATGTCAGCCTTGATGAAAGGCATGCTACATGCTACATGCTACATGCTAGTGCTACACTAGAGAGCATAAGCAAAAGAAGTGTAAATACAAAATGGTTAGCTTTGTGCTGCTTTTCAAGAAGTTAATACGGAAATACACAACTATAACGAGCTTTATATAGCTTAAAAACAGTATATATAAATATATATATATATATATATATATATATATATATATATATACACAAATGCATGTTGCATGAGACTTTGTGTTTTGTGTTGCTTAACAGAGAGTTAATATCAAATGACATCTAATATAAGCTTCCTGCCTTTTTAAAATCAATTGGTCCTCTCCCTAAAAGGATAATAGTAAACTACAATGTATGTAATGTTGACAATACCAATGCTTAAGCATTGCATGATGTACTATAACAGGCTAATATATATATTAACAATAGCCTTTTAAATATATTTAACAAACATTACATTTTACCCCGAGGGGCTTTTTGGATACTGAACGCACACCATACGTCATAGCTTAAGGTCAAGACGCACTAGCGCCGGGGGGCACAATCTTCTGATCATACTTATTAACCCTGAGGCTATTAATAAATAGCCCGAGGGGGCGGCATGATCCTCTGATGCCATAATGGTACTATTGTAGTCACAGAGCTCGTTTACTCATAGTCTATAGGCTGGCTTATGGTATGGTCTAACAATGAAATTACAGAATAATTAGATGTTCATGCACTGAGTTTAAAATTCTTGTTCTGACAAGCAGACAATTCAGAAAAATTTCCTAAAACTAAAAAATATGAATCCTTTTCTCGTATTTTTAAAAAGTTTTCTTAAGTCTATACTCAGACTATCGGCTACGTAGTGTAACCAATCATTGTTTAACTAGGTAAACTAGCAAAGAAACTCCATAATTAGGTCGCTGGGCTGTTAGGTGGCAGCATACAGTGCAATGCCCAAAATACAGTATTTTGCAAAGCGGGAGAATGTACAGAAAAACCGCAGACAAGAACGTAGATACAGACTATCATTCCTTCCATCATCTGTCAGACTGCTAAACTTTAAAACCAAAGCATGAACTGTCCTATTTCTCATTTTGTTGCTTAAATATATATTTATTATTTATCTACACATTTATTAATAAGAAATTAATTGCCTATGTAATGGTACACCAAAAGAACACATTTCACTTTTTGACCAATAAATAATATTATATCATGTGGTATGGCGTAAGTAAGCCAGCTGGTGGTTCTAGATAGTCTAGAGGTTAGGATATTAGTCAGCTCCTCTGGATTCGAGCCTGGTCACCCTGAGTAAATCTCAACTTAAGATAGCTGTTAATTGATGCATGGTGGCTTGCACCCTGTGTCGATGCTGATGTACAATTTTAAGCCATATACCTAATGATGGAATATTATCAAATTATACTAATCTAAAATCAGGTTAATAATATTTCTAATGGCATGATTTCTTGCCAGCAAACTCAACCCATGATGTAAGGTTATTAATACTTTGAGGAAGCAATGGAACCATTTGAAATCATAACTGAACAAATATTTGACATGGACCATAAATATCTAAGTTTCAAGCCAGCTAAACAGTATAATCAACACAGAAAGTCACTAGTGACAAAAGGAGACAGGTCTTTTTCCTGATAGAATTGAAAGAAGGACAAACACACTTTAGGGTATAAAAATCATGTAATTGTACAGTCATTTTGCTGTGAATAGTCATACATGGATTTGTTGTACACTGAATTGTACATTAACTGAGTATCTCCTCTCTCCTGTTCCTCAGACCATTACAGTAATCTACACTACAAATGTCAGATGACACAATAATATGTTTCATGTTTGAGTATCAGAATTGTGCCATTTAACAACATTGCACTGGATATGGTTCGACTACTTATCTAACATGATACTTCTTGTCATTTTAATATAAATCAAATCAAATAAGAATTCAATCTGAATCATAAAATGCATAGTCAATATAGTAATGGCCGTATATCCAAACAGCCTGCGGAAACTCAAGTACAGTCTGCACATAACTGTGCGGAACTCACTTTCAAAATTTAAAAAAAAATAAAATCAATCACTAATTGTCATGCAGTCCAGCTGGAAAAATGAAGCAATAAAAAAAGGCAACATACGGTTAAGTTGCATAAAAACCTACCTACATTCATCTAAACTACAGTAAATTATAGTATATAAATTCCATTCTTAAATTGTTCTGAAGAATTGGGAAATATTACATCACTGTACAACTGCAAAGTACTTGATAGTACCATCAATACTGGGAGCATACATATTTGTGTATTATGATACAAAGTGACAAATATGTCAATAACAATAATGATAAAAATTTTCTTAAAACTATATACAATCACTTCACCTCAAAATTTCATGGTTTTGCCACATTGGTTACGCTTTTCAGGAATTGTCATTTGTAATTGAGTTGTTTGGAATATAAAAACACTCAATAATAAAAAAATACTGTACACAGTAGGCTGCTTGTATCTCATACTGAGTGAACTCAAATTGTTTGAATCGTAACATCAAAACTTCAAAATCCTGGTTTTAATTTGTTTCAAAATCAATTACTGCATCTGTTCGTTCACAACCTGAGTGTCCAGACAGTGCAGTGCTATATTCAATATTGTAGCCTAATCACCTATTTTGCAATGAAAAACTCAGTTTTTGGTTCAAGTGGAGTTATGCAGTGATATGCACTAGAATGGCTTAATTTTTACTTTTAAAAACACCCGCATCCTTCATATTAATTTAATGTACACGATACATACAAATTATTCAAAATAAATTATGGTACTTCAATAGTCATTAGATATTAATACAAAAGGCATAAAATCTTGATTAAAAGATGTAATGAAGGCATTGAGCAGTGTGCAGAAAGCATTTGCTTCTAATATCATACAAAGGCTGATTTGTCTTCCAGCAGTTAAAGATATTGGTGAGCATTTTGTGTTAAAAGTCATAAATTGTGAGCACAGAATAAATACAATATCAAAATAGACCTACTGCTTAAAAAGTCATATTCACCATAAGTACGAAAATATTAAAATCTCCTTTTCATCTTGGTGTACATAAACAAAATAGACAGCAATGAACAATATTGATGACCTCAGAAGTTCTCATGGAAGGACAGAAAATATTGCATATGTTGCATTTATACAACTAAACAAAATACAAAAATTAAAACAATAACCTGATACATTAACTGAGAACCCTATAAAGAGGTTCATAAGAAAGATACGGAATGAACTTAAGCTGTAGTATCAATTAACTGGTATTCCATGTATGCCTGGGATAGCATACATATATGAAAACATGAAGCTGTATGAACAATCACACTTGCAGGATGTGGTGAATACAACTTGAGACTCTTTTCAACAGTCCTTCGGTTTCTTATCATGATGTAATTCCAAGCCGAGCTAAGCACATCAATTTTCTGAGTCGAATCAATTCCCAGTAAACATCGATATCTGAAAAATTTAGCGCAGTACATTTACATTTTCCAATCAGATATCAGGTTTTTAATATCGCTAAAAATATTATGCAATTTCAACCAAATAAACGCACGGAGGAAATGAAATTTAAATTATAAAGATCTGATAGTGGCATTTCTATGAAGCGAAATTGGCATCATTTCTTGCTTCGCATTTTTGTCGACAAACTTTGTAATTTATGTTCGTAATTTCATATTTTCGTCCAAGAAATTCACTATGTGTAACCTTCGTCTTCTAGCTTCGCCCCCAAACTTATTTTGTTACATTTGTAATTTCTTGCAAGAAATTTGCAAAGTGCAAAGTTCAGCTTACTTTGTACCAAAAAGTTTTAAGAAAATTCTATATTTGTATTGCCAACAATTGATGGGCTTCCTTTTTGTATTTGTGAGTGACAATTCAGACAATAATACCAATATTTTGATTATTTAATGAAATTTACTGTGTCACCTTATAGCAATTAGTTGTGTGATCTGATACCAATTGGCTGTAAGAAATCTGTCATTATATACAAATAACCTAATAAGGTTAATACAAGGTTCGGGGGCGAAGGAAGAAGATTACACTTTGCGAAGTTTTTAGGTGAAGATACGAAGATACAAATATAAATTGCGAAGTTCGGGGACAAAAATGCAAAGCAAGAAATGACGGCAATTCCGCTTCATAGATTTCAGTTAGTTATACCTTGAATAAACCAAGTTATGTCTCATTGCCAAACAATTTGGTGCACAATTTTAACACCAGGGGCACAACTGTCAGCTGGTGACACCTGGTTGATTTGTGCAGCAAAACAGCAGGCCATACCAGCATGATAGTAGCATCCACAGCTCAGACAACATATTATCAATTTGTTTTTTTTATGTGAATTGTTTCTGGAATATTGGCTTTCTTAACTTGAAAGCTCTTTTAACAAAAGACAAAACCTGTGGATTTTGAGTAGAAATGATATACCTTCACTCTTCACAAGTCCCTGGACAATGTATCGAATGTATGTAAAGAAATCACAGACAGCTGTCAACTGGAACAAAAAATACAGTTTGTCAAATCTACTTGTTTCGAATGACAACTTGTCACTGGTATCAATAAATGTATACTGCTTACACAGACAATTTCTGCAATATAAGGACATGAGTGCAGGTTCACTTACCCTGTTTCTAGCAAGTTGTGATATGATAATCCAAGGCTCAGAATCTTCCAGTCGAATACGAAACTTGCACACCCTCATTGCTTGAGTTAAACCACATTCACTGGAAATATTACATAGATCATGAATATGCAATAAAATAATGTGTCTGAAGAAAACAGATGCACAGTCCATTGAAATTGTCCACACAAGTTCTGTTCCAGCATCCACTAGTACACTGCTTTCTTTCAACAAAAACAAATTATTGAACCTTCAGACAAGGAACTCACCGAGGTACTGTTGACTTTTCTGGCCAGGGTTCGACTATGAGAGAATTTGTGAGGACTTTATGAAAGCAGGATTCTGAAAGCTGAAAGAACAAAATTATCAATTGATGTTTCAAGTTATCCAAGTAATATTAAACTAGAGCCTATCGGCACTGAATCCAGAAGGGGGTGTTACTCTTGTATTGATTACTGATAGTACCAACTGGACCCTCCCTTTAATTGCAAATGGTTAAATATGAAATAACTCAGTAAAGGCAAGAATTGAAAAGGTTTTACCTAATAACTTTCATATTTTATTGTATTTCATATTAATATATAAGGTGAATTCGCTCATGCATGTCAGGATGAGTCAATGGCCCATAGAAGACTAGTACACACATAGAAGACTAGTACACACATAATGTGAAAGGCATCTGCATTTGACAGGTCCCTCTTTGACAGGTTAGGGCTGGACATCGTTCGATCCTTAACGATTCAATATTATCGCGATAAATTTCTTATGATACATGATATTTAACACTGAGAAGGAGAACTACAGTCTAACTGAGCACATTCTGGAAGCTGTGTTTCAATGAGAGAGGAAGAAAAGGAACCGATTGTTTTTGTTACAAGAATAAAAAGAAAAACATTTAACATGATAATAGTAATTGGAGTGCCCAATTATCAAGAGACTTCATTGAGTTCAATTAAGTGAAACCTGGGATACCCAAGTGTCAATCAGTTTGCAATCATATGATTTGAATATATGTGTCTTGTTTGATTTCTTTTGCTTACTAATTTGTATTGTTCATTTTTCTATCCTTTTTTTTTTTTTCTTAATTTTCCTTAAAATCGATTTGTCCTTGTTCTAATCTTAATATAAATTATTTCTTTTCATGATATTTTTTTGTTCAGAAATATATTACATTGTATTGATAAAGGCATATTGATAAAGGCATATACCCCGAATGGGAGTCAGCCTGCATTTTTTTGGCTTATATATATTTGTGAATTGTAAGAATGATATTGTTATTATAATGGCTAATAAATAAATCTGAATCAACACTTCATGTAATTTGGATTGACACATAGTTATCCCAGCTTAGCTTTTGAAAAATAACTGATCCTTGACCGGATAAAAACAATGGCTGCTCCCTGGTCGTTAGTCAACCCAGTGTGGCGCCTGGGGTGCCCAGTAGGTATCTTCACACTGATTCAGTATTTCTCATGTCAGCTCAAAAACAGCCTCTAACATAGAAAACTAGGTTGGAATAAGTCAATAACACACTAAAGTGCCTTCAGAATCACTTTTCTGGCATGAAAAAGCCTTGAAAAGTTCAAAACATCGCCCAAAAGTCAACCGAAAGTTGTCGGCGAAATGTAAACAAGCTGCAGGAGCTGGGCTGGCGAGCGAGCAAGTGTCGGTAGGTGAAATGACGAACGCTCTGGGCCCCGTACACCTTCATTTTAAGCATATTTTAGCAAACTACTTATATCTTTCTCAAAAAACGAGCCGAAGAATGTTGCTCAATGCATTTTAAAGTATACTGAGCCCTATGTAACACTGTTCAGCTTGATCTCCACTGAGGCTATTCATTTGAAAATTTTCCTGAATGTTCCACTCTCTCACATCTCATTCTCTGACAATATCCTGATGGTTTGCTTTCGCAACCTTCTAGATAATAACAACTTTAAATAAATAAATATTTAACCTACCTCTTGATTTGTAAATGACAAGCATGGTTTAATATCTTCCTGAATGATTTTGTACAAGAATGAACACTCCTTATCAACCGATGAGGGTTTACTCTCCCGCCACTGCTTGAAGTGCGTGTAGAACACCTCGTCGCGCTGCAAGATCAATGGAAGCGTATAGATAGATCTAAAACATTTGGCTATAACCATGATCGTTGTAAAAAGTTTTTCACTTAAAAAATCACAATTTAGACGAATATAACAAGCAGACACTGACCTCTCTCTCTCCAGCAAGAGGCAGTAAAGGGGGTTTTGTGATGTTCACTTCCACGCACTTCATTTCTTTTGTGAAGTTGTGATGACTGGTAGACCGACGGTGCCCTTTGATAAAGCTGATTGGACTGTTGGACTTTTTCTCTTGTACAATTTGAGGATGTAAATGAGGATTTGGAGTACTTGGTGTGGATGTCAAGACCAATGTTTTTAGTGCTGTTACTTCTGCCTGTAACACTTCAATCTAGAAGATCAAGGGGTAAAAAATAAAAATAAGAATGCTGCATTAGCCAAAGAAAAATAAGAAAGGGACGAAGTCAATGGATAAACTTCTTACCTTGGAATTAGCCTCCTTCAACAATTTTTCAGTGTGCATCCTTCGCACATGAGCATCTTGCACCATCTTGTTTGCTTCCTGTAACAGAACAAATAATTTTGAGTTTTGACTTTCTTCACCAAAAAAATGACATCTTTTTTAAAGGTTTACGCTGGGTTATTATACATGAAGTTCACACTGGGTTTACTACCAAATGTGATGCCACAATGGAGCACCAACCTCAAACAGATTTCCAGTTAGTTCATCAACTTCTTCATTCATCTGCTCTTGAATGCGAAGTAACTTCTGACATTCTTCATCTTTCAGTCTCAGTTCCTATCAAACAAGAAAACACAACTATATAAAATCAATTCTAATTGAATAGAAAATAGAATAACTTTATCATAACATGTTTACAAACTTGTGGTTTGCATCAATAAAAGTATATAAAATACATAAATACAGCAGAATAATAAATAAAAACAAAGAGAAAGATTTAGCAAATTCCAAATCCAAATGTTTAATCTCTAGGCCAATTCTACCAAAAGTATAAATCATTCAAATGGTCACTTCACAAAATTATCTAATTAATGCTGCATCATGCCATTCTTGAGAATAACCACACCTGCTGAGCCTGTGCAAGTTCTTCTCTGATGCGTGAACTGGCATTTTCCTTGGCTTCTAAAACAGAAGCACTCCTTCTCCTATTCAGTTCTTCAACATGGTTCCTGGTCGCTTCGCATCTGATACAAAAATTTAAGTTAATGAATTCAGTGCAGTTGATCCTAATCATCACAGGCATCTATTTACACACACCTCGGTGCACTGCACAAATAGATGCAGGCAAAGGTCAATCTACTACATCCATACATATGAACATCAAAAAGTATTTGATGATGTTAGGCCTGTTTTGAGCAAGCAAGTACTCGATTATCGATTGTGGCTACCCCAGCTCGAAACTCACATAAATATCAAATTTTCCCAACCAACCTCTCCAGTGACTCGTTCCACTTGTATTTGCTGGAAATTTAACTAATAACCATCCTTAAATTCCATGTATGTCTGTTAAATGTGCTGAAGTTGTTTTTTTTAAGTTTTTTTTACAGCCATTTCAAAGAAATCACCTGCATGGCCACAAATTAGCTTAAGGGAGAAGTGCTTACTTTTCTAGTCACTGAAGAGTGCAATAAAAGGCAGGAAACTTGGAATTTCTCGAGTATTGCTCGATTTAGAAGTCTCAAGGTTTTGTCAGTAACCTCTGACAAACAGCCTTAGATGATGTACAATTTGACACGTATATAAGTTATTACTCACTCTAATGGACTGGCAGGGGCTTTTCGCAAAATGGAACTTGTATCACTATAACCATTAGGGACGGCAGCTGCTTCACCATTTTCCTTTTGACCAATTTCACTCAGTCCATTCTGCCGACTCTCCAAGTTTGGTGTAGACATGGTGCGGGCAATGGACGGTTTGACAGCGGGGGTGTTTTGCATGCCTGTCCCCTGCGAGTCTGACATTGTAAAACATCAAACCAGGACCATTCCCGCACTGACTGGGTAACACAATGCTATTCTTCAGATTGCCATAACTTCTAAGGTTTGAAGTCCAATATCATTCACTGAAAGATATCGAGTCGTATAATTGATGAGCTCCATGCTAACATGATAAACAATCATTTGCACAACATGTCATTATCATAACAATTACTTCATTAAGGTTCTAAACAAATTCTATCCAAACCTTTGTTATTTTTTTAATTTGTGTGACAAAATGTGAACCATTTAAGGGGAGACAAGCCCAGTTAAGGTTAGCAAACAATGCCGATGGCTTGCATGTCACTTGGGGCACTGCCATAAATAATTACAAGGTAACTGTACCCTTGATCTTGCTTAAGGGGAAATGGCTAAATTTAATGATTCTAATTTTCAATGAAGGATATATTTGGGGAATTTACAGATTAACAGTAATAAAACCCTGAGTGTATTCACTCCAATATGGCAATAAACACGAAGTTCTCTCAATTTACTCCCGTCAGATCATCGACTCAGATGGGATAATAATTGAGCAATTTTTGGGACCAAATCTTTCAAATGGAAAGCCAAAACCCGCTGTGAATGTCTATCAAACTAAAAAATTATGAAAGCTATACGGATTGATTGTTCAAAACGGTTTGGGAAGTAAACAAAATAAACGAATACTTTGCTTACCTTGTCAGGCACCGCCTCCTCCCCGGAAACACCTACTGCGCTTGCGCGTTGTTTTGTCTGTTTATCATGACAAAGCGCATGAAAGTTAGCTGCAATACTCCGTGCATAACTTTATTGAATTGCTTTTCATAACGCGTAATAACGTTACATAAAAAATAAAGAAATTACCTTCAAGTTTGAAGTTTTATTTAAACCAAACTGCTCATGTAAATTGACAACAAAATATGATCATTATGACATTAATGTTATATACCATTCATAGTTTCTGAAAAAATCAGAAAATTATTATTAATTATATTATATATTTTCAGTATTTTCGAATTATTTTTATTATTATTATAAACTTTATTCCACAAAAGCGGCATATACAATACAATCATCATTATATTCTATGGGCTAGCACCAATTAACATATAACAGATCAATCCAGTGATTTCTAATCCTGGATGTAAAAGCAAGACTAGTCAGAGCAATATTTTTGATAATGTCACTTGGTGGCAAGTCTATGTACACATGAATTTATAGACATAATTTCTAATGGCTGCAGAGCAGCTTCTAGTATGAAATACTGTACAGTGTAAACTTATATAGTCAAGTTGTGTGATGTTTATACTTTAATATCATTAAAGCTAAAACGCCCATCTTAATCATAGCACCGTTGTGCTACTTTTAATATATATATATATCTAGATTGGGATAATATTTATAGCTATTTATAAGGATTGTAGTTGTGCTGAGGATAAATCCTGTAAAGATGTTATGGATTTTGTAGTGCAAAAATGTGTTCCTTTTACTTTTAAGTTCAGCTAAAAAATGTACCATGGTATAATGACTCTCTTGAACGTATATGAAAAAAAAAAAAAAACGTAGATGGCAAAAATAAAATGTCATTAAGAACAGAAATATTGTAAATCGCTAGGTACCAGGACAGTGCTAAAAAGTTCAAATCTTCCGGATAGCCAAGTGCAACTAATTATATCAGAAAACAAACAACAGTCTGCTCTCTACTATGAATGCAAGATTATAATGGTGTCTTAGCTAAGTACTACTGATTATGACAAAGCTAATCAATTTTCTATGTTAAAATAGGGAACACGCCGTTTTCTTGTAAAAATGTCATTTCGGGTGTCCCTCTGGGTATTGTTCTTGGACCCTTGCTATTTTTATGCAGATATTAATAGAACGATAAGTAACAGTTTTTTGAGTATGTATGCAGACGATACAAAGGTATTCAAAGCAATCCATAGTATTGATGAATGTACATTGTTACCAACTGATCTGATCCTACTGTATAAATGGGCCATAGGATGGCAACTGAAACTTATCCTGAGAAAACTAAACATCTACGCATTGGCAAAACTAGACATGAGCGGACTTTTGAAACTGTTACCTCGTTATGTGACATTGATTCATATACAGTCCAACCTCAGATTTATTACTCATTGTAATAATGTTAAGAAGGCTCACTTTGCTACAAAGAATGTATTAAATACTTTCAAAGGGCACAGCAACGAATTTTATGGGTCATTATAAAACGTATGTTCGACCTTTATTATAAAGTGCAAGCCCTGTATGGTTACCATACATGAAATGTAACATTAATAACATAGAATCAGTTCAGCGGTACTTGATAAGAAGGCTTTCCGGTTTAAGGGACATTCGATACACGGAAAGATTGTTTCTCCTAAATTTAAACACACTTGAATGTTGAAGAATCCAAGCTGACCTGATTCTATACCAAATAAATTTCTACTCATCTCACTGATATGAATATTCAAAACACTTTTAGATAAAGTAGTAACCACAGAGGTCATGAAAAATTTCTTTCACTTTCATAACCTGAAACTATTTCTTTGCTTGTCGATGTATGGAACAGTCTTGACCCTGATATTATCAATTTCTTAAAAAAATTTAAGGTGCTATTGATAGCCAAAGCTTTGTTGGTAGAGAGTGTGTATGTCACCTGAATTTTACACCCCTATGTTTTTATGTTGTTGATTTTATGTACTTTTTATCGATAAATATTAAATAAATAAATATCAAAAGCCTCCGCAGAAGCCTTCAAAGCAATACCAAACCTTCTCTAGAAGGCAAGTAGACTACTTTGCCTTTAAAGCAATAGGCTAAATTCTCTTAAAAATCACAATTAAATTATAAAGTGACCATAGGCATCAGCGGACATGCCAAAATAAAAGATTAGCACTTATAACTTTGGCTCATGAATTCATGCATTGGATTAAGTACCAGTCGCATCATAGATGTCGCCACTGTTAATGTGGTGCATACGCTAGGTGTCAGCACTGTACATTCATTTGGACAGTGCTCTTGGATGCACATGATGGAATATACTATTCTTTACAAATTGAATAAGAAGTATATCTCTGAAATCGACACCACATGAGCTATATGTAAATCTGGCTTGACTATGTAAAATACTGGAGACATTCTAATTTCCTCAAGGTAAAATATTGGCATACATCTAATGCTGTAAAGATGACAACATCAAATTTTCATATTCGTAAAATATATTTTATTAAATATAATACATATCTTTCACAATAATTTACAATATACATCAGGATTGTTGAAAATATAACTTCACTGTACACATGGGATTCTCAAAATTAATTGTACAATATTACAAACACATGTTATGATCGAGTTTGACGATAGAAGTGATCAGATAATGTAATGAATGCTCATCCAGTCAAGAATCATTTCCATGCAGGCTTGAATTTATAAATACATGGCATGTTAAAACGAAATTAAATTATTCCCCAGTCACACAAGTATTTTACAAATGAACATATTTGCCGCTCTCAACAATAAACATATCAGAGGCCATTTTGTCATCGAAATATAAAAAAATAGAGGAAGAGAAAATAAACAAATATAATTAAAAAAAAAGATAAAAGATGAAGTTATCCTCATTTCAGACTTCCGAACTAATATGTACAAAATAAAGCTGAAATCGGAACTAAAAATCAAGAAAATCAATTTATATTTCTATGTTAACTACAAGTAAACCTTACAAGAAAGGCCATGATATAATTTATAATAACAAACGTAACAAAAAGATCATTTGACTAGTAATGTTTGACATTAATACAAAATTTACATTGAATATGTGAAATAACAGGCCCTGATTTATGATTTATAATAACTGTAAGAAATATGATAGTTAACAGGAAATTAGCTTTTTCTCACTGAAGGCCTAGCCCATTGGCGAAGACACAAGTAACATATATATATATTACGGGACTGCAATAGACAATAATAATATATATTCCATATTTTCTGTATTGCAAGCCAGGGCATCTATAGCTATTACCTAAAAACAGCATTTTCTCGGCTAAACGGGACTGGCGTTTTATTTAAGATTTAAAATTTCGTTAATTTATGTATTGAAGGTTACATAACAGTCCTGGCCTCTATACAAGATCTGCCTCGTTTTAGAATGCAGACCCTGCTTGTAATAGAGAAAATACAGTAGAATTATATCACAGTGGAACCTCGCCACAAGATCACTTCTGGTTTAGAGCTACCGAAAAATAAGTCAATAAAGACGACATTTTTAACAATTGTTCTTTCCTGTGTATTTCATTAAAAAAAAATTAATTTACCATCACAATGGACAGAAGTTCTCACACAAGGTGATCTTATAGGTCCCATGCACGTTTGAATATGTGATAAAAGCAATGTCTGAACAATGTGAACACAGAAGATTGTATTTCTAATATGTCATTTATTCCCACCTAATTCGCTCATTATAACTTCTGATAACTATTTGTAGAACCTGGAGTTTTAATAAATTCTCCTATTTAACGATTTAAAGTCAGTTAAAATCTTGTACTAACAAACGTGCATGACATCCTTAAATGTGAGGTCCCACTGAGCTGTTTCTTGAGGTCATGGCAGGGCTGACCCTCGTTGTTGTAATTATCTCCCCATTGTTCCTCACAACGAGGCAGTCTTCAATTTATTGCCAATTAAACAAAAGTGAATGATTCAGTGCATGATGACGTAAACAATGATGAGTGCCTTGATGACGTCACGATGCTACATGTGCGTTTATCTCGTGAAGAATGTAATAAATAATGTGATGTCAATAATGATGATGACGCAAGAGTTCATGAGATGCTGATAATAATGATGGTTGCTAGAACCAATATGCTTCTTTCCCCGTGCCATCAGACATGACTGGTACACCGCTGTGAGCTTCAATACCACCTGTAAATAAACAAGCAAAATCAAGAGTTAGTCATGGAGTCAAGAGCCAATAGTGGTGTGTTAGTGAACGATGCATTTATTTAGTAGTAATGATATTAATTATGCAAACATTCACCTCAAATATATTATAGGCTATATAACACATTCTAACACTTCTAACTTGCAGGCAGACAACCAAGAAGGAATAGGCCTAAGCCACATGGGCCTATTCCTTAGCTTAGACCTTGGATGAACAGAGAGATGTTCATCCAAGCTTAGACAAAGTTCATGTTAGGTAAATCACATGATGGGAAGCATAATGATGCAGCTTGAAAGGAAATTGAACATTTGGGTATCTAAGCTTATCTGATTCTTCATGTTTTCTATAGAGACCCCCTCAAGATACGTGTGACAAACTATAGGCCTAGGCCTATATAAGGGTGTGGCATAAACTAAACACTTGGATTTCAGAGCAGACACAAAAATTATGGGATTAGGGTATTGCAGTTTTCCATGCATGCAGGCTGCACAGGGATGACCATGTTGGAGGTGGAGTAGGGCATTGTGTGACATTGGGATTAATTAAACGTTTCATGTTCCAGAGCGACACGCAGGTCGTCAATATGAGGGCTCGGCAGTGGCGTTCTAATGAATAGACCTATTGTTGTTGGCAGGCAGCCTGTTCCAAATTAGTTTCCTATTTGTCTGCAGTGAGCGGTGGGTGCAACGGAGAAACAGCGAGGCAGGGTCCAGGCCCAGGCGATTGTCGAGGCAGCCGTCTCCCGGGGATTGGAATGTGCCATTTCTGTCCCCCTTCTGTATTCGAAATTGCCTGATGAGCGATAGCCTCAATGGCGCGGCCATCGCATCATCAAATATCCTGCCCTCCCAGCCGACCCCCCGCCCTTCGTATTTCCGGCAAGGACAGCCGCTGCAGCCCACTACGACAGCGGATCATGTGACTAAACTACGTCACCAGCCAGAGTTCCCAGCACGTCCAGACAGACCTCATGCTGTGCCATAGATAACATTGTCTTAACTAGGCCTATAATATAGACACCTCCATGAACACATCACTGATGATCATGTCACTGGCAGCTACAGGATTATTTCATTTAGGTTGTCTCACTAACGATGTGGCCCTGGGGCCATACCAGTCAGACCTATCCTATATACACCCTTGGCCTTTATGAAGTCGATGTTATTTAATTATTCAGTTCATGAAAATTTGGCATTGTTTAACTGGTACAAGCCCGACCACTAATAATGGATGCACTATAGGTATAATTTGCCCCGACGTATAGAGGCTTGCTTATATATCTGAGATTTAAAATACCAATTGGATTTCTAATGGCCGTCGGACCCGTCTTTTCATCAAGGCAATCTGGTAGGCCTCCTGTTTCTGGTCGGGACGCTCCAGCCGTCCGCAGGCGCTCGCAATAATTATTAACCAGTCAACTTGTAGACTGGTGGGCCTCCTGGGTGACAAGATCAGTCTGCGCTTGTTTTAATTATGCTCTTCTGTCAAGGACAATTTGATATACTATTAGGTATATACAGGTGGGTATACAGCATTAAAACTGCATAATTGCTCTGTACCAAAATGACCAAAAAGACACACCATGCTCCAGGTACCTACACAATATTTTGCACCAATTGCGCATGATCATTTTTGAAATAGGGGACTAAATAATACAATACACCATGATATTTCAATCTACACCTAACTGTATTATTTTTTGCCTCCTGACTAGCTACTTCTTTTTTTGTCTTCGCCCAAGTGTTGATACTTCTGCAAAAAATAGCAGTGCTCATTCTGGAGACAATTTACTGCAGAGCTGGCAAATAGATGGATAGAGACATTTTGGCAGAAATTGCCTCGATCTCAGTGATACATTTGCTCGTAAACCAGTCAAGGGCGATAATACAGGCACTTGCTAGCGGCTACGATGTAAATGGCATCAAGGTGCTATACACACAGTGCAATGCGATGTTGTCTGCTCTTTTACATGCACTGAAAACACAATGCATTTTAACATGCTTAATGTTTTAATCAGTAGGCCTATATATTTATAGGCTGTTACGATTGCAAGGTTGAAAGCAAATCCTGCATGCAAGTTAGAAGCATTGTTTGTGTGCTAATATATATATAGATATTCTATATATATATAAATTGCATGATTACAACCAAAAAGGAAAGCCATGCTCCAATCAGCAATTAGACCTACTTTATCAACATTATTAAATTAATATATTTTCTTTTACTCATTTGTGATACATCATTACAAAATATATGGTAGATATCT
This sequence comes from Alitta virens, assembly GCA_932294295.1. Taxonomy (NCBI): domain Eukaryota; kingdom Metazoa; phylum Annelida; class Polychaeta; order Phyllodocida; family Nereididae; genus Alitta; species Alitta virens. Next base: position 54,456,928 of record OW028573.1, read on the forward strand.
ATAGATACATTACAAGATTTTATGAAACCGGAAGTCAATCTATTATTAATATATCAATTGGCTGATGCTTGCAAAATGTTAATAGCAAAAAGCACTTACACTTGAGAGTGTTAATAGTAAAAATGCACCACAACCCATGCTTATACGGGATGCGGAACAATACGTACTTACCACCCGGGATGGACGTCGCTGAGTGCACGGCGTGAGCGTCGTGGACGTGTGACGTCAGAGCGTCGGTTGCGTAGCGGGAGCTCCATGAATCGGCGGCCGAGTGTTTGACGGTCAAGTCACACTGGCCACTCATTCCGCCGTGCAACCGACTGGCCGCCGCTGCACTGGGCAACAAGGAGCCGTAATGGGCGTTAAATCGAGAGGCGCTCATTGAAGAATAGGCTAAATCGTGCATGGAGGCATGGGGGGTGTACGTGTGAGGCTGTGCAGCAGACGACAGTCCAGAATACGTCCGCCAGGGGTCCTGGTGGTGCAGCGAGGACATGTGCAACGAGGAGGCCATGTAAGGGTCGGCATGCAGAGCGGAAAGGTCATGATGTGAGGCGTTGCTCAGGCTGCCCTGGTAACTGCTGTTCCAGAAGGAAGCAGGGAAGTTGCGTTGTGACATCGGAGACACATCTGAAACAACAAGAACAAACGTCTCAACTCCCAAAACAAACAGACCCCTGCAGGCAAGGCTGCTGCTGCCGAAAGCGTAGCCAGAAAAAAAAAATTAAAAAACTGGAGGAAACCTAGACGCCGCCGCCGGCCGCCTTGGTGGGTGACCGCCATTTCTGGCATTCGAGGAGTCACGGCTCTTCCGCCCAGATATGCACCTCTCTTCGCCTTCAACCTACACTTCAAAAACAGCATGTGGCAGCCCAAATAAATGCTGCAAATCAATCCCGCCCTCTGTTCTAACCACCATGACCAAATCTTAGAGCTCTGTACTTCGCTCTGAAAAGTGTGGGGGTATACCATTCATATAGAAGTTTTTCGCCAATAGTGTTTCTTTTTTGATTGGGTACAGACCGTACAGTGCATCCTAGCCTATATATGTATACTACTCTCCATTCCATACATGTTATTAACCCTACATATATAAGACTGTATGCCATAGACATAAAATATCTTGCATGCTTATATAAATTTAGACGATGCAATAGGCGTACAATAATCTCTGTTAATACCGGGGGTTATAAATACCGGAAGTGATACAAATAGCTATATATATATAGGCCTACACCCATGACTATATATCTATATGCCATTCATTCTAGACTCATCCTATAACAAAAATACTGTATAACTCAAAACAGCGTACACCACTGAAGTAAGACACGAGTTGAAGAATGAGCTTACACTATCTGGGCGATAATAAAGGCCATTGGCTGAATTGCGATACACCCCATGTATGCGGGGATTACATTAGCGGCATTAATGTCGATCCAGCAGCCTCTCCCTGGCTCTCGTAGCAGGAGACTTCCAGCAAGCCCTGCTCCTTGTCCCATCCAATGTTCTCTTCATCTCGCATCTTATAAGTTCCACAAGATCAAGGGCATTCCATAACCAACTCGTCTAGCTCTTTTAATGGACGGTCTACAGGAAATTTGATCGACTATGTCGATTTCATTTCGGCGTCTGGGGATCGCCATTTATTCGGGGCCCCCCTTGGCGATCCTATCGCGCAAGAAGGCCAAGCAGCGGCCCGCCGAAGACCTTATCCCCGAAGCCACGTCAGGAATTCGCGCCATGTCTTTACATTAGGCCGACATCATATTAATGCATTATACAACTGTTGCTAGCTCACTATTTGCCAGCTTGTTCAATAGCCATGAGCATCTTTCATATCGGTTGTCTGATAATGCAATTCCAGGGCTTCCTCTGATCCAGATTAATGCAAAGAAACAAAGAGTCATCACTCAAAGCAGAGTAAACCACTTCCACTTAGCCAAGAGATTTGTTTGTATCATCAGATAGTCACTGCTGCACCCTGCTTGTCTGACTGACAATATTTCAGTTAGGCGGATCATATAGTGCTTATTGATATCATTTTCTTCTCTCGACAAATCTGCAACTTCATTTTTCGTCGTTGATATATATATCAAAGTATTATACTACATGGTCAGTCATATAAAGTTCTTTATTCTCATCAAAGGGAAAGACCTTCAAGATGTGAAAAACAGTCACCAACAAAGCATCGGGTCAGTGATCCTGTTTTGTTTATCACACATAGTTAGTGAACTTTTCCCCCCTCAAGTATGATTATGGTCTATATAGGTTTATATATGGGTCACTCATTCCAGACACAGTCATAATGTCATTTTATTTTCAGTGTCTTTTAGTGATGCGTGCTTTTCTTGATACAGAGAAAGGCCAGCCTCTGAAGTCTTCCGCTATTGGGCCTACACCTCACAAACTTTTGACAGTCATCACTTGTTGTCATGTGCACTTAGCTATATTTTAACAGATAAACTGGCCGACATATAGGTTTCCTATATATGTAAAAGCACAGTTCAAAGAAAGCAAGGCAAAAAAGTGTGAACCAGCAAAGTTATTTATCGTAAAGCAATTGTTGAACTTTGAAGATGGATAGGCCTATATACAAATATAATGTTCAAGGTGACAGGTGTTCAGGCAATTGTTGTTGGACAATACAATCCTGACATATCTCAGGAAAAGTATGATTATGGAAAACTCATTAGCCAAGCTGTATGAAATAAGATCTTGATATACGAAATTGAGGTTATTAAAGCAAATGACGTGCGTGTATTTTATGCTCATATTTTAATAAAATATCTGAATATTTGAATAATAATGGTAATTTCTTAATGTGTCAACCTAATTATCAGTAATTGAAATTATCAAAGTAATGACATACATCATTAATTGTGGAAAATCCTGACGTCACAAAATACACTAGCACAATAACGTGACGTCAGAGCGCAGCTATGAACGTGCATCATGCGTTAACAACGTGACGTCTGATTATTCGGCAGCTGGGAACACTTATCATTTTTTGGCTGTTTGAAATACATGTATATTTTGCCAGGCTTATACAAACAGCAACAGGGCTTGTATTTTGGCAATGGGCATATTCGTCCTACGGTGAGTTTTTGAAGCAGATACCAGGAGCAGGCCTGCAGTAAACAGAAGCGATCTCAAATGGCTTGGGGAATATTGTAGCAAATTGGCTCAAGTCAGATGGCCCCGGCCTCACCTATACCTAACGTATGCACCATATGATTGACACTGAGCCCAGAGAAGATGAAAAAATACACAGATATTTAGATGGGGGTGAATGCATCATCCACTAGACTTTGACAAAACATCACAGCACAACAAACGTCTGAATGGGCAACACAGACCAGTTGCCATAACCCCACACAACCCTGTAGAAGGGGTGCAGCAGAGAGCTACACTTACGAGGGCATGCATGCTCATGAGCTAAAGCCAGCAGCGCCCAACAAACCAAGAGTAGTTGTTATCATAACACGCAGCATACTTGGCCTACTAGGGGTCTGCAATACTCTGCATCCCTAGATATGATGGAAGCAGCAGCAGCAGCAGCAGGAGCATATCCTTTCAAGAAGTGTCCCTTGATGCTGTCACCTGCCCCAGCCCCCTTCACCCTTGCCCGAAACCCCCCACTGCACCCCATCCCCTTCCCCATATCAAGATGATCCAAGAATTCATCAAAATTCTTTCTCTCTTACCCCACTGAGATGTTATCACGCCTCTCAGCATCCCTGCCCCTGCTGCTGTATCTCAATGGCTGTTCAAAATGAGAAGAAAAATCCAAACCTTCCGATTCTAAATCAGGTTTATTGTTAATTTTCATGGAATAAAATTTATCGAAAGAAAAAATAAATAAACAAGAAGTTTATAAAATGTGGTAATGAGCTTTGATAACAGAACAAGAAAGATAAAAGAATAAGTTTTGATAACAGAACTATCACAAATAGTACAGTTGTCTTGAGTCAAAACGTAGAATTTTCTATTTAGATTTACAGTGTATTACTATTATTTTTGCCTTCAAATCATCTGACTTTAACCTGGTTTGATACATGTACCTTTACCAACCATAAAACTGCACTAAATAAGGTCCATATTTCATGCTCTGATTTGACTTGAAGGAATATTTTCCAGAGTTACTATTTGAATCTGAAATAAATCTTGTGTGAAATATCGCGAGTTCTTTTGAGAGTTGCTTCCCAACAAGTTAAACTGTAAATATTTGAGGCTCAGAAAAGTTAAGAAAAATGCGCAACATAGCATAACATTTGGATGGGCGAGGCGATTTATTTTGACATGAGTGTTAGTGTTTCTTCGCCGAGGAATGGCTAGAATGCCCTATGCATCTGTGGGGTCCTTATTTTCAATAGGTTTACCAGTTTATTAAATAGAAAACTAGGGCATTGCTGGGATATGGGGGACTTAGAGGAGCATATTGATAATCCCCTCCTCAGTTACCTGGCCATTAAGAACGGCCTGAGAGAATTTCTCAGACATTTCTGAGGCCCATAAAACGCTTTGGCACCTAACAAAGCAGACATACCACAAAGGCAGACTGAAATAGCTGGAGTGAAAAATACCCTGACAATACTGAACTCGGCAATAACAATAATCAAGCTTATCCGCGGCTGTCAAAGGTGCACAGGTGAGAGGCAAAAGGGCAGAGAGAAGTGCAAGATACTGTCAGCAAGCCCCTGATCTATGACCTCACAATAAGTGACAATGCTCATAAAGAACACACATTAGCCCTTCAAAGGACACACTCATTAAGCAGGGCCATATACCACCCCTGCTTAAAGGGCACCGACTTGTCAGGTATGAAGATGCAACATCCACCCAGCAATGAGCATGCACCAGTTGATGTGCTCAGATCAGGTGCTGCAAACACTTGGTGCTTACCTTGCCTCTTATACTGATTGATTGCTTAATAAAATATATTTATTCAGGGTAACAATTCAGACAAAAATGCTGTTTCACAATTGGCCCTGATAACAATAAAATTAAATATGATATAAAATATCACATTTAAAAAGAACATGAATCAAAAATTGGCAAAAACATATATACACAGTGCCACTAAATGTGCACAATACAAATTTGAAAAAGTAAAAAAGAGCAATACATTTTATATATAAGAACTGACTAAAGTAATGGGCCCTCCTAGATCTACAAATATAGTGAGATATTTCGGTCAAGTTTTCCATGAGATCTGTGTCATCATCACTGTCATGAGCAGATACTCCACCCCTGGGCCCTGGATAAGCCAGAGTATCCAAGCTCCACCCCATGCATTGGCACATTGGCACATTGGCACATTGGCAGTAAACAATACTAAAGATGATTCCCGAAAGAAACCAATCACCTGATCTAATTTTCGACGATAATTAAAATCTGCAGATCTACACTAATCTATAGATGTATATGTATTCGTTGTTTGGCAGCTGTACATCGCCATCTCTTGGCTTTGATGCTCAAATCATTGTTTGGTTAATCAAATGACGGCCATTCCTCAGACAGGAGGCGAAAGGTTTAAGAAGAGAGTGTGTACAAAATATTAAAATTCCGGGACAGGTAGGCAAAAAGAAGAAAAAGGGAGGGGGGTGTACTGCGGGTCTCGCGAGACTTGCCAGGCTCACATATACCCCAGGAATGCCATGGACTCGAGCAATGCACACGGCTCTTTAGTCTTCACATCTCACAAACAAAAGATGCCAGCCACCCTAGCCTCACCTCACATATCAGCTGCTATAGGGCAGGAATTCTGAATCGACCTATACACTGCACACTGCAGAGCATGGAACTGCCATTGAAGATGTTGCAAACTCTGTGGTGGCTATGCCATCAGTTTGGCACACCAGATACAGATTCATATTTTCAATACTCCTCAATCATGGCCAATGTGCCACGTGCGTTTTCCATGAGAAGGATAAACGCATGGTTTTTGCCCAATTAAAATTAGGTGAACTATGCATTACCAAACTGCCCTATTTGATCTGATTAAGCTAGGTTACTGCATGCATGCTTTCAGATATATAATATGTACCCGATTAACCTGATAACATGCAACTGGGGACGTTATTTTACATTATATATATATATATATATATATATATATATATATATATATATATATATATATATATATAACATTTAAAATTACATGTAGGATAACATGTGTAGGATATAAAAACTAAACGACACCATTTCATAAGGTCCTCTTCGGATCATTGAAAATACCAGAGTCTATATCACCGACCAAGCCATCATATATTGTTATTGAAGCTGACTATCTCTGTCTGCTGTAGTGAGAAAAGACTCTCATAGATTCCCCTGAAATGAAGTCATACACAGACAGCATTGAACGTTATCATGGAGAAGACATGAGCTGGTTTCCCCAGCACTTCCCTTTTACATTTTACAGCTCGTAAAATTCATTAAGCGTGGACTGGGTTGAAATCCATTAGAGGGAGCTGCTGCATATTGCAGAGTGACTCAGTCATCCATCATAAACCAATTGTGTGGACGTCAGTGCAGGGAGCAGGCAGTTAGGGATCACCCTGAGCCAATGAATGCTCCCTTGCTCTCACACGATGAAGTCCTGAAGCACCATGTCATGCTGTGGGCATATTTGTCATGGTAATCAGAGCAAATCTGCAAAACGGCCAAAACAATACGGTACTATGATGGCACAAGGGCATGTGATGTAGGGAGTCAACTGCATTGAGACTGCAACTGCCTGCAGGGAAGTTTATTCACACATGCCTGGGAATTTGCCAGCAGGGGGTCCTAATTGATTTCACGGCCCTTGTGTCTACAAGGCTATTCAGTGTGTAATTGTCCATCGGCCTTGTGTGTGTTTGTGTAAAAAGGCAAGTGCTTCACACACTGACTGCTCGCACGTGTCACCTCCATCTCATGCAGCCCTATCCTCAATATCCGGCGCATCCTGTATCCTCCACATCCGGTGTGCTCCCATGGCAACGACGAATGGCTACCGCCCCAGCATCAACCAAGTCATCAGAATGCTCTTCAGATGAAACTCACCCTGATAAATGGTCCGTCTCCTGACAATAGAGAATTGTAATTTTCCTGCTACTTTAGACACATCATGCAGCTCGTTGCATTGAGGTGCTGCAGTGTATACAGCTGTTTATTTACTTTCTTTTCGAAAAATTACTAAAATGCTTCATTGTTTGTGCACTAATAATTATAAATATATAATCGATCATTAAGTAAAGTCATAGCAATTGATTTCTCTATCATTTAGTTATATTTTATTAAATTCATGATGGGACACAAATTTCCTCAATGTTACTGTCTTGTATAACTAAATGTATTAATTAATTTGGAGCAACCTGCAGACAGCAAAGCATTAAAGTTGTTGCATGCTAAAAGTAAGAAAACGTTACAAAATTGAGTGGAACTATTTACAGTTAGAGGGGCTAAAAACAACAGTCGATAAGGGATTTTTGAGGATAAAGATCTAAACCATGATGTTGGATGACACTAGAAGTGAGAGCAGACACATAACACAGGGTTGTTTGTACTTTGTAGCATTGTTAATTGCAAACAACAAGACAGAGGAGTTGGCAGCCTTTTCTTCAGACTCTTCAAGTTCTTAGTGTATAAGAGATGTCTGCACAGCAGCCCCTGGCTAAATCTCCACTCCAATAAGATATATAGACTCCTCACCAACTCTTCACTACCCTCCTCTAACACCCTGGGGTATGGAAGTCCTGCAAAACCGTATTACATAAGTCGAGTTTACACCCTTTACTCAACCCCTCGCCCCAATGTTGTTGCTGATGCTGCTATGTCAGGCACGAGGGTCATCTCAAGTGCACATTTCAATAAAACAGTCTACCCGAGTCACTTTGTGTGTCCTACAGTTAGTTTCATTAAAAACGTCAAATTGGACAAGACAAAGCTGTCATATAGTTGGCTACTCAAAACCCAATCTAAAAGTACATATTTACGATATATTAGATTAATTTCTTACATTTGCCAAGGTTTATATTTATCTGGTGATAGATGAGCTGGCTTTAGCATGTTTAGACCAAAGCCATGCAGGTACAGGTCGCTACATGGTCTCCTGGACCACTTTATAGTTTTCAGCACTTGGTATAAATCGTGTCCCAATGACATAAAACTCATATCATCCAATGGCCTTATCATCCCTGTATTAGAGAATATAATATTTATATTTTCTGGTCTTGCACGACCGTAATATACTAATTTTGAAGTAATATGCATCTAATATAAAGCTATATATCTTACTATGACTGAATATTCTGCAAATCTAGCTATGATTTATTATTCTCATGTATGACTTAATATTCTCACATACATGTATGCTCATAAGTCATTTACTATTTCATTCATCAAACCAAGGGCTTCTTTTGAAACCTCCCTCCCACCATGCTCCCACCAAATGCCATTTCGTGCCTCCATATTAAAATACACAAACGTGGCATCAATCATTTCCACTTCTTGTTGCTTTGACAAATTTGATGCGTTTAAGATTTAGTAAGATAGACAGAAAGACAGACAGGGCTAGACAGAGGGTGTGTTAGGAGGGCAAAGAGCTGGTTACAAGCATCCGGGCAATTTGGCCCGGACTGACGAGGGCTGCCCAAACTCAAAGGTCGAACAAAGCTTGGCGAGAAAGCGAGCGGCAAAAATGAAGAGGAATGGCAAACACGGTCGGGAGCGAAGGGCAGGCTAACCCAGGCAAGTTTGACAGATTGGAAGCAAGTGTTGGGGAACCTCTGTGCCCTGGTGGTGGCTAACAGGCCCATTACGAAGAGAGAGCAAAAGCCCAGGAGAGGTGGCCGGGGGTTCTATGTTCACTCGCCGCCGCCCCGACTCACAGCTAATGCCACGGCTAATGCACCCTTTTCAAACATCTTTTTGAGGTAGAAACAGATGAGGGGAAGAGGGCTGCAGAGATGCTGACTGCTACTGATGCAGAGCACTGGAGGTCTGCTCATGATGTCCCAGCACAAGTGTTAGGAAGACAACTGTCAGTGAAGCGCCAGCCCAAATATACAGGCCAAAGAGAGAGGATAAGGGGTAAGGGGGGTTGTTTAGAGAGGGATGGGCCCCGGCAGATGCCTCGCTCGCCACGGGTCACTGGGCCAGGCCGCGCCTTGACACCTTATCCCCTGTATCAGCAGCCGCTCCATCCTTGTCTCACCAACCAGCGACCCATCCCCGCCCTGTCTTCACTTCCAATCACAAGTTAATAAAATACTGCGCCTAAAACATGATCCTATCACTGGGCGTCAGGCCCACTCAGCCCCTCTCACTCTTCAGAAAAATGAGAGCACTAACTGCACTGCACATGCCAGGGCCGAGCTTCTCCACTGCAACAGGCCAGATTAAAAAGCAAATACCGAGCAGGTATTAAGCAAGATGATACCTTCATGATACCTCCATGAAAATACTGGTGGAAGTGTGTAAAGAACTCAAATCCACTTGAGAGTCATCAGACCTGATTTTACCAGACCATGCAACATTGTGTGTTCTATGAAAATCAAAATCATAACTGCCTGCCTATGAAACAAATCATATAGTGCAGAATGTATTCGTCATCGTAAAAATTACCAATCTTGATATAAGACAATTACAGACCAAAAGTACCAAATTCTTTAATTTATAACTTGTGTCAAGGTGGTTCACAGGCACATCAAATCGCAAAGGCCAATTTGTCAGACCTTCAGAGTTCATTGTACTGGATTCATGTGTTTTCTCTGCAGGGTGGTTTTGATCTTTTGTGGGTGTGATGTACCAGTTGCATCTGCATCTCCCCATCTCCCAGGCAGTTGCCTCCCAGTGGTGTCTTGTTCTCTATTGGAGTTGACACCCAATTACCCGATTCTCACACTTGTTGTGGACTTTTTTGCCCAAATGAGTTGCAGGTGTCTCCAGCACAAGATCCCATTCACTTGGTGTGGAGTCTGATTGCATGGAAGGATCGAGTGTTTGGGAGCAAGGGCCACTTTGAAATAGACACCTTGCTAATTTGGAAGCACGGGGGAAGAGGCGGGGGGCGGCCACGTGCGCCGAGTTAGCACCCCGGTGCGTCCACGTGTAATTAATCCGGGCCACACGGCGACTAGACTTAGCGGTTGGCCTCGTAATTAATCGTCAGCGCAGGCTGCAAGTTGTCCGTCAGAGAAACATGGAAGGAGGTGATGAAGACATGCTGTTGATGTGTTTGGCCAAGGTGTGCTGGCCACTGCCGCCTCAGCTATGCCCTCTCAGCCACTGCATGCTGTAGCTCATCAATTCGATGGGACTGTACTAAATCAACTCTTGCAAGAGATGCTACTGCTGCTGCTGCTGCTGCAGGAGTTTCTATAGAGCCCATGGTGGTTGATAGTGTATCCCATGAACAGGCTGTTGCTTGGAAGCTGATCCCCAACCCCTGCTTGGTACTGCTGCAGGTTGCTATCAGTTCATTAGTCCTCGCCCCATCCCATCTTCTCATTGCCCAGATTCCTGGCTACATTTCATCCACTCTGTGCCATGATTTAGGCTGATAATGCATCTTGATCCCCTGCTTCATATCCTATGCATATCCTACACTGCTCCAGGCCCAGTCTTGTGTATGCATCATACTATGCATGGGTAAATAGACGAGCAACATGGAGCACCCAGACATTGCATTACACTTATCAGACATATGCCAAGAAACACGATATTTTTTCGAGCAAAAACCAAGCATTACATGCACCTGATACTAAAATAAAATGCGGTAGATATATTTCAGATTAAGCAGCTCTCAAAATATATACCATTCCTTGCATTTAAACAAATCCAGCCTCCTATACATGCAATTGCAAGCATCTGTTGCATGTGTATATATACTTGAGTTTCCCACAAAACAAAAGTAAAGCAAGGATAAGGAACAAACTGCGGCTGAACTTCCTGCAGAACTCGACCAATATACATGAGAAAGACAACATCTTTTGGAGTGCACAATCAGCATAAAACAACAATGTTTTTCGAGTATGTGACCAGAGTAAGACAACATTATTTTTGGAGGATGCGAACGACTTAAGAAAACATTGTTTTTGGAGAATGTGTGTGTATCTCACCTGTGGCCAGATACATGGGCCCATGCAGGCTAATGCATCCCTTGCACCCATACATCTGGGAGGGGGGGGGGAGCTCCCCTTTTCTTTGTTATTTCTTCTGACATGCTAGGAATCCCCCCACACATGTTGACGACATGACACCCAAACACACGGCCTCTTATCCTCACCACAATATAATGTATTTTTGATAGCACTGCTAGAATGACAAGCAGGCTATGCATTCAGCTATGATCCAGGTGTATTAAGATAGAAAGGATCGGATGTGTTCTGAAGCTGCAGAAACATTAAGTTTAGCCTCCAGTAAGGGTGTGCCGGGGCCAGCGGGGAGACGGGCTGCTGTGGATGCTGCTGGTGCTGCTGATGGCCACCGACGGGGGCTCCGGGCGACGCTCCCCGGGGTTAGTGACTGATAAGGGCCGGGGATAAGAGAGGGCCAGGTACGGCCAGACTGACGCATCATCGCCCTTATACCTCTGATATCAAGTACGCCATATCTCATGAACCTCCAGACCTGCCCGTTCTGCTGTTTACATCGCTGGCTAAATATCTGGCCAGATGATGAGCTAAGGTGCTGCTGCTGCTGCTACTGAGAAGAGATGAGTACCCAGTTTACAGGGCAAGCAAAACCCTCATGCTCATCCTATATTAATATTCTCTCTAGTTTCCTTCACCTGGAGTTTACATTGTAAGTCGAAACTGGTCTTCATCATTTATGAATCTTGGATTGAATACTGTATTCATTAACTCTTCAGTATGCATGACAGCACCAGTCATATTCCTCATAATATATCCCAATATGTATACAGCTGGAAATGTAGGCAAAAATAATCTCAACATGAAATTTATCCGTATTTCAGCAGCAAGATTATCCTGGCCAGACCGGCTTTTCTTGTGCCTTTGAAGAAGACAATACTTCTACATATCTAAACTCGACCTCCACTGTTTGATATTACAAATGCATAATACAACTTTAGAATTTCCGACATGACGCAAGTTTACATGTTATCAATATCCTCGTATACAGAATTTAGAGAAAACAAATCCAGCATATCTATTTGGTATTTCCAAAAATTAAAGATGAATTATTTAAGACATGCATGTTTAAAATCTGAAATAACATTGTGTACAAAGTCAATTCACATGAGAAAAAAAAATCGAACTCTAATACTAAGCTTTAAAAACAATGGATATCATATGCACGTACAACATTATGATCCATGATGAATCGTTGCCTAAACATGTTTAATCGAAGTCTTTCACAATTGTGACAATAGTTTATATATCAAAGAGCATAAATGGTGTACTTTTTTTTTCCAAAATGTGTCATAATTTCACGAAGGTTGTGAACGACTGGTGGAGTAATCTGGGTGTGTTAGATGGTCATTCCAAAGATGCCTACATCCATCCTCTGATAAAAGAGATACCTAGCTCAGCTGCAGCAGCAGCAGCATCTAATACTGCTGGTTAAGATGACTATTCAAGGATGTGGCGATGCTGTTTTATTTCTAAGATGGGTAAAGGTTATCATTTAATACAGCTGGAAATTACATTAATGTGGTAATTGTGGTTTGAACTTAAATTAATAAGAAGCAAATGTAAACTGAGGCAAAGGTTACTTTGAAATAATATCTGATATCGTCATTTTATTTTGAAATAAATCTCTACAAATTAATAGCTCCAGATAATTGATTTACAATGTAAAGCGGTCTACTTTTAAAGCCAAGAACACGGAAATTCTTTTTAAGCAAAAATGGCATGGCACGGAAAACACCAACAAAAAGTGTAAGTCAAAAAGGAAATATAAAAAAAGAATTGTCAATATTTAGCATTCTGGAAAGAACTTGCAGGAGAATTATTATGGAACTAAACTTGACCTTCCATGGCTTGATATTATAGAGTTGTGATAAACTTAGCCGTAGCTAAAAATAGCTCTGGGCACATGGCGTCTCTATCACATGTTCCGGCCAGCTTCCTAGCTACGACGCATGACATGCTCACATGTTTTGCATGAAATGTTAATGTCAGCAGAAAGTCAAGAACAGACTGGTGAGATGACAAGAGTTTATGGCAAGTTAACATACTACTCATTTTTGGAAGTAACTATATAAACCATCTTCCTCTCTTGACTGGTTAAACTATATATAAAATAATGATTAAAATATTCCAAATATGTTATGTCACTTATATAAATATGTGACAAACTTGTACTGCCCATAAAAAGTCTAAAGTAATCAAAGTATATGTATACATATGTAAAAACAAAGAAAGTCAAGTCAGACTGAATATTTGTATAACGGCTTCCTTGAAAACCATTCAAACTAAAACTCGGTCAGAAAGAACACATTAAATTTTAATCATTAGCCATTTTAGAACCACAATATCTTCAGCACAAAAAGACCCCGGCAAGAAGTGCCTAGGGTGGGGTGTCAGCAGACAAAATAACCCCCGTGATAAATTGCTGAGGGAGTGAGAAAAGAATTGACGTACCTTTCCAGGGTCGGCCAGGTTTACTGCCCTGGTTCTCTGCATTGAAACTGGAGGGCTGAGAGAGAGCTCGCGTGAAGTGATCATCCACATTTGAGGAGATGTCACCACTGAAGTAGGTGATGAGGACACAGTTGGCACTGAGGTACTGAGTGCTGAGTGCCTGCTCACAGTCCTTGTCAGATGAATCCTCCTCAGATTTGACGGTGCTGCTGCTGGCAACAGGGGATGCTGCGGTAGAAGATGCGGATCCTGCTGCTGCCGCAGCCCCCGCTCCCCCTAATCCCGCGCCCCCGAGAGCAAGAGACGACGATAGAACGTTTCCGTAAGCCAGAGACTCGAGGGAATCCTGCATGCGAGATGCACCGAACTTCTGCAAATAACAGCGCAAAATTACACAATGAGGTTGACCAGCGTATACACAAGGCTGAGCACTATGTTAGATGGGTATATGTGTGATATGCAATCAGCTGTGCAGGGAATGCAGCCATGAGCCAGTGTTAGCAGTTGTGAGGCGATGGGGCATTCCTGCAGAAAACGTTTGGCATATCTTGTAACTAGAAGCTAGACAGTTGGCCTGTAGCAACATCCCTTTCTCCGTAAGTCAGGAATTGTGAAAATAGCAGGGACATTCTTGCGATGCCCGCACGGGGCAGTCCTGGCAATCAAATTAACAAGGCCAGTGGACAGACTCAGCAGCCAGAAATGCCATGGCCCATGCACCACATTGCTGCTTAGACTGTTTCTATTGCAAAAAGGAAAGGTATGGGACTTACCTTGAGAGTGTCAGTGGCATGGGAGACCGGGGCCCTTTGGTAGGGAAAGTACGATGAGTATGGCTGGTACATAACTTCCACGCTCATCCTGCATCTGCTGCTGTGATACTGACGTGCTATGTGTTCCGATTGAAGCCGCTTTAATCCTCTCACTGACCTTGTAGGAAGGAGCTGGGCGAGGGCGGGGCGCCAGTTCTTTGCTAACAGCTTCTCTGTACAGACAGACCTAGGAACCAGCCAGTTCTCTCAGCACTGCGCCAGCCAATGAGAACAGGCCTTGCCCCCCTTGACGCACAATCTCCTCTCCTCAGCCCCGCCCCCTCCCATGCCCCCGACGTCTTAGCTGGTGTGATAAACACCCATCCCCTATCCAGCCTCAAATACGTCACATACATGAGCAACATTCGCCAAAATGCTACACACAAATTATACTCCCAATAACATTATTACAATTATTACATAGTATATATAGTCAATGCTAGCAAATTGTTTATCACACCCGATCAGCTTATATAGGCCTATGTACAGGTTGAGGTACATGCCTTTTGACTATAAACTATAAATATTTAATATAAAAACTGATAAATATTACATATTTTAAAACAGATAAAGATTACATATTTTAAAGCAAAACATTTCACAAATATTTCTAAAATGTGCATGGCATGACAAATATTCGTGCTAAATAAAGATATATTAAATCACAAACAGTAAGTGTATATAGCCGGAAAGTATATATTATTGTTATCTTTATACAAGTATTTGATCAATGTCTTGTGCTAACAATACGATTAATTAACATTCAATGAGTGAGAAAGAGACAGGTGGATTTCTCACACTGATAAATGGCAAAAAAATTAGGCGCTGACCAAGTTAAAGATGCAAGATGTCACATAAGACATTGTTATTATTGCCATAATGAACTTAATAATGTGATTGTGATGCAAATACGTCACAGAGACCTATTTCTTAAGGTTAAAAACTAGTATATGCATTGTCCCTTCACTCAAACTGTATTTAAGTGCAAGTAAGAACTTTTAACTATTAAAGGTGTTATCAACATGAAGTAAGTTATATTCAAAGAGTTTTTCATGCACGTATATATAAATAAATAAATATATATATATATATATATTATGTCCACAGCAATGGTATTATTTTGAGGTAAAAGGGCAGTATTTATATACAGGTGTGTATGTATATCTTATGCAGTGAAACAGACCAGGACAATTAAACAATTGAGGTTAGAGATAATAGAGAGTGACATAAGGTTGGAGGGGAGCTCAGGGCCCTTGGAGAAATAAATAGAAGATATTCTGGCACCAGATTGATATCCACGCTGGCAGAGGTATTTATGCAGCCGAAGACAAACTAAGCAACCTGATCCAGGGATAGTTTTGGATTGTGATCTGCATCCATGACCCAGGACTGGGTAACTGCGAAAACAGAGAGCTGCCAGAGAACATCTCCATCTATAGACTCAACATGCACATCTATGGATGTGGTCGTCCATGGTCTATTTGCATGGCAACTGCATCACTGCAAATTAAAAATACGCGGCAGCTGCAGGGTGCTACAGAAATTAGGAGAAAACTCAAGAGAAAGCTGGAGAAAGGGCTCCCAGAAAACAAGGGTTATGTGATTATATCGACGTATTATCTCTTGCATCATTGTGAGCACCTATTACCAAAATCCCATTCAGAAGTTTTCCCATTAGATTGGCAATTAATCGCAGCCACTTAAGAAAATCATTGGACAGCCGGATAATCTGGCAGTGGATAAGCAGGGGTGTCGCCGCTGTCGCTTCTTTGCCTCATCAATTTGCCGTTGCCCTGGTAACAAGGAAGGAGAGATGCAACAAAAGGATGCGAGGAGGAGCAGTCGGAGGAGGTGGAGAGGCAAGGCAGAGACATCCGTTGCAAATGTCCAATTGAAGAGCGATGGCAACTTCCGGTCCTTATTGCCTCCTGTTTTGTTGATACAAACACGTGCCTTCAATCACTCCCCCCCCCCCCCCCATAAACTTGGCCTCTCTGCCTCTCAACCAAATATAGCCCCAAATTCTAGAGAATTTTAGAGTGTATACAATGATTAATATCACATCTTCAAAATAAAATATTGTATTGTCTGTGCATGGTGTAGTTGGCTTTGTACGTTGCAGTAAATATTTTGATGTCTTGATCAACTATTATATATATATATATAACCCTGCAGTGTAGTGAATCGCAAGATCTTAAATAAACCCACATTTCCGAAGCAATTTTGTTACAGGCTTTCAGCTCAATCATTATATTTATATCTCCATATATATCGTGCAACTAAATCATTTAGGAATACTGCATGTTTGTTTGTAACACCATGCATATACACTCCCCGGTGGTAATTTTGGCCGGTGGCTTTTTTTCCTCCACCATGCAGTTTAATGCTAGTTCTATGTATGACTACTTATTGTTTCTTCATCTGACCTCTGATATTGACCTTCAGCATCAATGGCATGCACAATGCATATCACTTTAGGGATAAGGTGTTTTGCTTTACATTCAATTTTATAGGAAATTCATTAGTCCAATTTCATTGTGCAATACACAAAACATATCTTCGTCTTTTTTTTTTTTTTTACCAGTCAGTGTACATTAAATATGTGCCCATTAATTTTGCGCAGTATTGACAGAATTTGACATCTCATTTGACTTGTGGATATGACCAAGTGGCTTCATTGAGGAAAGGGGAGGTTCTAGAGCGATTTGTAGCCTCGAGTGAAAGCTTCCCGGTCGGGCGGCTGTGCTCAGTGAAGCATGTCGACTGCATGATGCTGCAGGAGAGAGGGAGTAGCAGTTCCGGCTGGGTGCTCTCAGCTGCCCACCAGATGCTAGTGGGTCCATCAAAAGTCCCCAAAAAGCTGCCCCGGGGCCAGCGATTACCTGTAGCCCCTGTCCCCACTTCAGATTAATACCCCTCGCAATAGTTTGAATAAATTCCCCAAGCTGTCCCTCTTCCCCACATTAGGCAGCTACTTCCCCCTACCAAACTTTTCACTAGGGGGTGCGAATATCACTAACTAAATTAAGATCACATTTCCATCATAGGCCATATGAAGCATGGAGAATTTACCTCCCTGTGGCACCCCAAGAAATCAAGACTCACATTTCAATGCGAAGTAGTGATAACTGTAAATTTTGCCCCAGGTAATCATAGGTCATTTGCATTCTCGCGTCTGGCCCGAATTAATACTGATTAGTACATTACATGAAAACTTCCCCCCTGGGATGACATTAACTAATTCAAAACAAACTGGTTATCGTTGAAAACAGTGGTCAGTGATAATGTTGCACTTATGAAGCATCATTAGTGTTGATAGTAATGACAAATGCTCAAATTATCAGTGAGGGTGAAAGTTTCAAAGCATTGCTTGGTTGGAAGTTTTTGAATTTACTTCATCTTCGTCAAGTCTTGAGTGAAACTGAGACGCTCTCGACCCCCTATCAGCACCTTCGATTTTAATTTGAGACAAGTTAACTAATGAAATTTGCTAACTTTAATGAATCAAGTGTATCTTGCCAACAATAAAACCATAAAAACTGTTTTGCATGCTATACCAAAGAATTGAAAAGTGCACAGTTTGCTTTTGATTGTGGCATGACCTCTACTGGCAACAGGCATGCATTGCGTCAATTTCCTTCAGACAAATGTGCAGAACCTCGCCAATAAGTGATCTGGTGCAAACATCTCATATAATATTAATGGTGAGGTGGTCTTCTGAGGGATAATTTAGAATGGTAAAGGTAAGCTTGGTACAAACAGCATTGTTTTTCATTGTGACATTGTCTTTAAGGCATGGTCCCAATATATTTAAGAGTATTTTGTTATAAGAAAGCAAACCAATGCATTCATCTGGGCTCTCAGAAGAGCAAGCCTGTCTCATTATAACGATGCCTAGCTGGTTCATTCCATGCAGGGTGAATGCAAAGAAGCAACACAGAGCGTCTGAAGCAAGGCCCGTCAGCCTTGGCCTCTTTCTGTGAAGCCAATAAAACTGGATTGATGATCAGGTCATCAAAGCCTTGCCTTTCTCCCATTATCGCTCAAAGGGCCCTCTGGTGTGATCTCCCAATGACCACATTGAATTATAGATGGCGTCGTGAACGCCTGCCCACATTGGCTACCCAAGCCACATAAAGCTGGGCGTTTTTTTTGTTGTTGTTGTGTTTTTTTTCTTTTCAGGATGGCATTGTGGGTAGCAATGGGAAGCCAGGTCCTTGCCACAGCTGCCTTTTGCAAAAACCATAAGAGGGCCTTTAATGCATCACACAGCTAGGCCCTTGCCTCAGATTGGACACCAGGGGGCTATACATAGGATAGCATCACACGACAAAAACTAAAGAATGAGATACAAAATTACAAGTCATAATATCATTAATTAATGCAGTGTAAAATTTTAAATGCCACATAAATAATATTTAAAAAGTTGTCAAGATTTTATTCATTTATTTGGTTATACTCTCAAATGATTATAAGTCAAAGTTGCATGACCAAGAGTTAATAAAGGCCGGGGGTCCGTATATAAGAACGCAATCGCCCCCCCCCCCCCCCCCCCCCATCATTCTGGGTTTGGCCTTCAAGAAGTCAATATCTCCCACTCACTCACACAAGAACTTGAATATCTAAATAAAAACAGCGGGAATGTTTATACTTTTGCATAAATCTTTTCAGAGCACCAATCTTAATCAAAGTGAAAACTTTTAAATCTCAGTTACTTGTATTTCCAACATTATAAGTAGAAATAGTGCTCCAAGTGGTCAAATGTGTTTGATTAGCCGGGTTTGGCTGTGATTGGCTAACATAGTCATGTGATATATATGATTCCACCTTCTCAGATGTTTGGCATTGTGAATGCACAAGAAAAGCCATCTCTAGTGGAGTCCAACCAGTTTCAGTCATGTGTCCTGAGATAATTGGATCAGATGGAAAAGAAATCTCACCTCAAGTGTCAGACATTCAAAATGTATGTCATATCATAAATAATTTCAAGGCAAAGTCACCCATGTCATTCCAAGCAAAGCAAGATTTTATAAATCATGATTTTACTGAAAGGTTCTTGTAATTACATTCCTCTTCTGGAAAAGTTTAAAATAGAGCCTGGTAATTTCCTGTCAAATTAGTGTGCATCATAAATGTAGGTCAATATATGCATGTGTATTTATGGTGTTTCATTCACTGACATCAAATCTCTAATGCTTGCTTTGCAAAATAGCAAGAGAATTAGAGGTAAGAGTGGGGGGTGGGGGTTAGGGGGGTACAATGGGGAATTAGCAGTGAGACAATAGCACCCCCAATCAGATGTTGGTTCTACTTTCTTCTCATGTGACATTATGTAACACCTTTGAATATGACCATGTAACTTATGTTTGATGTTCACTTTATTGATTATATCATAAATATAATATCACTGGTTAATAACTGACATCTTATATATATACAACTGCCAAATTTTCACATCATATTGTGCTTTTTGCATTATTTTCTTGTTAATGCGTTTCATTTATAAATATTTGTAAAATTTTGCATGGTAAACTATAGATAGATAGATAGATAGTTAGATAGATGGACAGATGCATGGATAGATGAATAGATAGGTAGTTAGATAGATAAGTAGATAGATAGATAGATAGTTAGTTAGATCGTTAGATAGATAGATAGATAGATAGATAGATAGTTAGATAGATAGATAGCTGGAGAGATAGATAGACAGCTGGATAGATAGGTAGGTAGGTAGGTAGATAGGTAGATAGGTATTTAGATAGATAAGATAGATAAGTAGATAGATAGATAGATAGACAGGTAGATAGATAGATATATAAGTAGATAAGTAGATATATAAGTAGATAAGTAGATAGATAGATAGATAGATGTTCATGCACATTCAATCTGCAAAAGGCTTTCTATAGTTCCTTTTTATATTTTTTTATTATTCAAAGGTGTGTTTCACGAAAGTGTGCATTATACTTAGTTAAAATATAAAAAATATAAATGGGTGTCAACAAACTGGTAATCACCATATTAACCATGTCTAAATAAATGACCAGCTAAGCTCTGTGAATTAACAGGTGTGACAGCATCTTTGTTTACAGGCAAGAGCCACAAAGATTGCTCTTATTGGTCATGATGAGGTATTGGTGTCACTCCAGGGTGGTGGGTAAAACGAATGCCCTGGCAAGTGCTGTAACAAAACACGTCATACATCCATTTTGGACGAACTGCTCCCCGATATTGTTTGTTGGTCGTTTGAACAATTTAAAATATGAGTAAATAGGAGGGTTTAATAAAAGGGAGGCGAGGGGCATTTATCTTGTGGTTTTACGGTTGCTGTGCGTCGTGATGAGACGGGATGAGCGCATCCCCCGGCGTCTCTCCCTTCATAACGCGCCAAATGATTATATTATGACACGGGCGCGCCTCCTAATTGCCAAAACCTGTTATTTATTGTGCAGATCTGCAATGCAAACAATAGGAGCATCATGCAGAGGGGCCTTGCATGGCAGCCAATATTTTGTTCTATTCATCACGGCTCCGGCGCTGGCAGGTGACATGGCGAGTTGAGAACAAGGCAATATCGGAGGAGGGGGGGGGGGGGGTGAGACAGGGAAGGAGCAGCAGCAACAGCAGCCATCTCTCAGCATCCGCATCACCAGCAGCATCAGCAGCTAATAGAGCGAGCCGTTTCAATCATAGGCTCCCACATGACAATGGCGACATGATCTCTAATTAATTATCATTGATGACATTTGATTGTAGAGGAAATCTGGGGCTGTCAATGCAAACGCGTTCGTCGAAGGAAAGTAATTAACAGAGAGAAGAGGGTGAGGGGGATCCACGTCATTCAAAAGCCCCCTTGGATCTTCTGAGGCATTGTCAGGTACCTCTTCAAGATCTTAGGTGGTCCAATGCAAAGACCCATCGAATGACCGAGCTCGGATCAGAGTATCACTTATCAGAAGAACAGCATCTCTGCGGGAGACTCGCACCTGCATCAGCAACAATCGTCATCTGACCCCCAAGCGGTTGCTGGGATACCGCTTCTCTCCCAAGGCAGCAACCAGGGCGCCACCATCGACTTTTCCTGTGACTTTTTTCGTTCCCCCATTCCAGTTTTTTTGCGCAGAATCTTGAATAAATGTTTCCCCATGCCCTTGTTTGTGTTTTTGCTGCAGCAACCGACACAGCTGAGGCAGGATGAGCGGCAGAGATGTAGACATTCGTCCCCCTTTGATAGCTTGGTCTTTCGAATGGCGCGCATTCCAAGGGGACACCAGCAAGATATGAAGGGCCATTAAGCGCCATGTTGAACTTTGAAGCAGGTCAGGACAAGATAAATCCGACGGTGCTGGGATTTTCCGCTTTGCCCTTCAACTGCCTTGATCTAGATGATGAGGCCAGCGTCCCACTGGGTATCAAATACAGAAGGGGGCCCCCCTCGGGCAATGGTCATCTTCGGCAGGACCCGCCCCTTGCCCGATGGCCTGACAGGACCTAACATTGAATGGAGCCCTGCATTAACAAGGCCCTTGACAGCGGGGTCCTGGTGGGGCCTTGGTTTGCTTGGGTACTGGGGGCGTCGGGGGGGAGGGGGGAGACAGGCAGCCAGATTAAGCCGCAGCGAGGGGCCCGCAAGAACCGCCACGGCCGCCACCCCCTGCCTGCCCCCGTGACATACTGCCACCATCCATTAAAACCATGGAATGCGTATTGTAATTAACCAGAAAATACCATAATATATGACACTGGAAATAGCTGCTGTTAATTGATCGATACACTGGCGGTGAACTCTGTGTAACTTCTTTGATAGCAACCTATCAAAGATTCATAGGAAGCTGCTGAGTGAAGATTAATAACTGCAAATATGAACATCAATGATGAACTTCTATGGCCCTATGGGGTACTACTTCAATGAAACAGTGTGAAACTTATCATCTGTAGTGTCACAGACTCCTATAGACTCCCAAAATAATCAGACGTTGTCCACATCTTAATGTAAGGCTCACTTTTTAAATAAATCACTTGATTTATGTAAATTTAACTTGGAGAAGATATGCTATAATAACGTGTAGTCTGTTGCATTTTGGCTGTCGCTTTGGCCTATTAAAAAGCACTTACCTAAACGCCAAACCCATTATGCGCATATCCTTTTTCTCCTCTTCTCATATCATGCCATCGTATCCTTCTGCACTACTCTTGTTCAATCTTGCCAGAGGTGTCGGGGGCACACGACTGTGACAAACTCTCCAGACCGACAAATTCGCCAGAATGTCAGGAACGTGGATCCGAGCAATGATCCACACAACATCCACATTTTTTCTTCCCTCTTCTTTTCTCAGGAATCAAGCAAGTCAAGTGACATGACGGGATCAGATGGGGTACCACAAGGACACACCATAAGCCCGTATATACACTGTAGCATGAGAGAGAGAGAAAAAAAGGCTTTAAAAAAAATTGTTGCACTGTGTTGTGATAAAACGTGAACTTATCATGAGCTTCATGTGGGTAAATTAAATCGTAAAGTTCCGGAACATGTATACACAGTTTATTTATTATAATGTATACAGTTTTTAGCCATTGTATACTGTGTATAGTGAATATGTAGTGTTGGTACTACTCAATAGTATACACATCCCCAGTTGTATAATCATGCACTTGTTAACAAAAGTTGGTATAACAAAAAGCACCCAATGTTGGATAAGTCTCATTACACCAATTATGTTATTTTGGCCTATTGCAAGATTTTATAGATTACATAAATAATTCATTTAACAAGTGCAGATAGTTTGCAACTTTGAACAGTTTTAATCAGCACTTTACTATTTCTCCTTGTGTAAGACAAATTATATATATATATATATATATATATATAAATTAAAAATACACAAGAATTTGGCAACTCAGATAAGTTGAACAGGTGTATTGTTCCACTTCTTTTGAAAGGACCTTCGGGGTTGCAGACTTTTCGTAAGTTTACTCCATTTTGTAAGAGGATACGTGAATCGCGTCAATGTAGCTTTTTGGGGTCGTTCATCAGAGCCGCTTTAGTAACTCTAGAGCGTGATAAGCAAAACGTTAGTTGTGGCAGAAAATGGGACTGTCAAAGTTATCTACAGGATCACCTTGAGGGAATTAGCAAAAGGGACCGCCATCTCAGCAAATTGGCACCAGGGTCTTTTGGAAGGAGATGGATGTGGCTGCAACAGGGACCTCATTGGCCCAACTGTGTCTCAGCTCTGCTTTGCCCTCGTAAAACAGAGTAACACTCAATGCATCTTTTTTGAGAAGGTTCGCTGCCATTTGCCCTCGATGCAGCCACCGTGATGGCTTCAAAAGCCACCCGCTGGGGGCGCCACTTGTGCGACAGGCGTCACCGTTGCCAGGAAAAAGACCTTTTCAACTCGAGCCCCCCGTTAAAATGTGTTAGAATTACCCTTAGGCTAACACTTTTTTTCAACCGATTGCTCAGTGTTCATGCTCTACCACCCCCAGTTCTAAGAGCCATAAGGACCAGGCACATTCGTGGTACGACAAAAAGTTGACTTGCTCCCTGCCAATTTGATCCGCGACTTCTACTCTTAAGTTTACAAACAAACGCAGTGACCAGCGGTCAGTTTTCACCACCCCGCTGTGACACAGTAGTTAGCTTAGCTGGACTCTAATAACATGACCCACTTAATAGTCCCAAGCCAATTATATTAACATGAAGACAGAAACATTATACTGCTCTAATAAAATGATTGTTTACACTCTATTGTTTATGCTAAAAGTTAAAGTTGTAACCCTGAAGATTCATGATTTTGTATTAAAATTTCAGTCAAGAGAAATCATTCCCATGCAAGGTCCAAGGTAAACCAAAGAAATTACCTACTTCGTATGAAACATTTTGATGTATAAACTTTATGGCATGCGTGTTTGTAAATAATGATTTATCGCCATTTAAGAAGACTGCATGGTTGGTCTTGGTAGTATGTCACATCAAAGACCACCTATAAAGCTTCCCTGGTTAGATCAGTGATCATGAAAGCAAGCCACGTTAATAGAGATACATTTACAACTTATTGAGTGACCAGACATGTTTTGATACCAACCATAGAATATCCAGACATGACCCCATGCAAATAAACAGAGCTAGTAAATTAAGGATCTAAATGAGACAGATGGGACAAACCAAGGCCAAAAGAGACAGTTGAAGGTGATCAGATGCACAGAGATCTTCTGGCCAGTTAATTCAAAGGTCCACATTCCAGGAGTGTGTACTTTGCTGGTTTGGTCGTCATTTGCGCATTGATGGATGGCCCTGGTGCACCGGCCTGACGCTTGACCAGTGTTTAGGAAGGTCTGGCCACTCCAGACGTGTTTCATGTCTTTGCGGCTGGCCCACTGGTCATAACATGCAAGAAGAAAGGGGGCCGCGACCGTTACATCTGCCCACAGTGATCTTTAACCTCCAAAAACAGGGCCCCCCTTGCCCCATTTCTCCTTAACCTCTCAGCATCATCTCCAAACAGCAGCAGCAGCCACCTGCACCTTGCCTAATAAAGTAGAAACAGAAAAAGCCAAAATAAACCACGAGTGCAATAAAATGCCCCAGAAGACGTAGAGGGAATGCACCCAGCCACTGCACCCATCAATCAAGCATAAATAGTGAACAAACCAAGAAGGGAAATACGTATATGTGATATACAATGTAAGCAGCAAATACTTTTGTTTTTGTCTTCTGGGATGGAGGAATGCTGCTGAATGATGCACTGGCGACGAGCATGTTCTTAAGCCAGCATCCAACGCATCTTCCAGGCAGGGCAGACTCAACACCAGCCATCAACTACAAACAGTAGCCCAGCATCTTGCAGCCCTTTGTCTGCTGATACAACAACACAACGGCATTGTTATTAAGATCATATGGCGCGCCTCGGATCCATTGGCGACAATGTGTTGTTTACAGACACACAGCCAGGAGAGGAGGCTGCTTTTCTGCCAGCCATGAGCCCAGGGTGAGCGCAGAGTAGGCAGCCTGCAGGCTTCTTCGTTACATCATGTTTATCAGTGTTATGAAATGATGACACTGCTGCAGACCTCGCAGCCTCTGAAGCCAGGCATCTGGTCACCCTGCATTCGCCAACGCCCCTGACACCGGGAACCGATTAAGTCCTACGTAAGCTGACCTTGCCAAGCCATGGCCCTGATAAATACAGCCTGCTCCACAAGCCCTTACAACTCTTTTTGTCCCACGAGGCACACCTCTGCTTTGCATTCTGGGCATTTCTCAGCACTGTTATTCACAATAAATTACATCCTCAGCTATCTATGTGTGCTTTCACGAATACTCCTTGCATACCTTTGCTGATCAGACCGATATTGCACTTGTGCAAGACAGTTATGACATTTACATGTGGCAATCTACAATTGTGCATGTATACCATGCTTTCCTAAGAAGAATATACAAAGACAATTTCTCAATGCATGACAATGCATCCTGCCCTCTGCAGTGTCGAGAACAGTTGTCAACCAGCAATTAGTCAACCAGGCTGCCAAACTGTAACTAGTTAATCAGCAACTTGTCACAACAACATTTTCTTGCTGTGACTCATAATTGTTATCATACAAATGTACAACGCTAATTGCCTCTTTTTTTTGGAGAAAGTATCCCTCAAGCAATTATACAACATGTCTTGTTGGTGTCTCGTTTTACAAGAAAATCCTAACACCATTTTTGCCACATTCAAGTTGGGTTAATACGCTCTGTCCATGAGACCAAAACAGGGAGAAAAACACGACATATTTCATAG
Organism: Alitta virens; assembly: GCA_932294295.1. Classification (NCBI taxonomy): domain Eukaryota; kingdom Metazoa; phylum Annelida; class Polychaeta; order Phyllodocida; family Nereididae; genus Alitta; species Alitta virens. The sequence continues at coordinate 54,483,118 of OW028573.1, forward strand.
CCAAGGAGTCAAGGAGATTTGTTGTCAACTGTGAATCATCGTGCCTGGGGAAGAGAAACGAAGAGACTGCTAGTATTTTCACTATTTTGTGTACATTTTGGGTTAGAGAAACATTCTCAGCTGTTTATTTTTGCCCTAACGTTACCATTTGTTTTGCCAGATCTTCAGTTTGCATTTTGACGGTTCCTTGTGGCCATTCTGCCTTTTTGGCCCAGTTATTTACCGAGTGTATGGCCGATTCCAGAGATGCCTCTCATCTGTGATGGTAATCAGATGTGCAAATGGCACTCCCACTTTTTTCATCCCCACACTTATCGTTTATGCAATTACTTGTTGCTTCTCTGCATCCACCCCATTCATCCTGACCAAAACGACACGTCTCCTAATTCGTTTTTTCAGGTTTTTAGTTGGGTTTTATCTGGTTTTATCGTCTCATTTCTGCCATCATGAAACTAATTCCTGGTTCCAGTGGTTGTGAGTGATGTCAAAGTATCCATTTCTGGGGAGCTGGCCTAGCACCCACTTGCACCTTCTCATCGGTTGTGATAAGGCCCTTAGCACCCTCTGCCTCTGTTTATTTGCTTTCTGATGGGCCAGATTAAAAAGGAAGAGGCTATTAGGTCTGCCAGCAAAGTTTACTTTTCTCGTAAATCACAGCCATGGGCGTGATCAAGGCGATGCGTCTTCAAAAGGCCCTGCAAAAGTTTTTATATCGAGGAATTAGAGAGCAGAGGGTAAAATAAGCAAGGCATATGCCCTCATGACACCCGCGTCAACTCAAACTTATGGTTATATCAAGAGGGCACATGTCAGCTAGCCCCCTATTAATTACTGGTTGGCGGACTCCTTTGAACTAGGGCAGCTGTTCCTTTAATGACTTGGTGAAGACCTATCTTTGAGTAGATTAGGAGGGTCTGGATATGATGAGGAAACCAGGCCTCCTCTCCCACAGATATAACACAACTCTCCAGACGAGATATCCAAGGGATATCCCTGCAGCTAAAGTCGTCACTTGCTGTAAAACTTGTTGGGGTAAAAGTTTACCCCCAAAATATGCGGATACCTACAGCATGCAGGAGCTATCGTGTGACATCATAATGTGTTCGGTCATGGAACTCCAACAAAGTTAATCTCTCACTCAGCTTGCTGTCTTGGTTCGATTTCAGAATGGTATAGACATCAGCAGCACACCCTTCTTGATATATATACATTCCCATGAAGATCCTCCTCCTATTGTGTTTAACCAAAACACTCTGGCATCTCTATCGACCCCATGGTATGGCCGTGGATGTCCATGGTATGACCTTCGCTGTTGACATGGGATGTGTATGGTCTATTTACTTGATAGTCAGTAATGTAATAACACCACAGCATTTATATTGCACCTACGTGGACGTCAAAACCATTCAGAAAATCGAACAAGGTAGGTTTTAGAAGCCAATTGTGTGCAAAGGCAATGCACATGTAAAAACACACACTTACTGCATTGTCCCATACCATCATACTTCCATGCACACCATGCACCCTGAATGACACAAACCAAGAATAACAAAGTTAAAAAGTGCGTTATCTTTATTTTAGTCATATTAACACAATTCAAAATTAATGTAATAACTTTTATCCTTAAATTATATACATATCATCATATGATTGAAACGCACAAACTATTTGCCTGGAAAAGTTTCTGAAACTAAACTGTAATTGTATTTTGTGACAATTTATGCGCCTCAAAAAACAAAAATACAAAATTTAAAAAAATTAATCAAAATTATTTAATAAAGGGTGTGACACAAGGGAGTGCTCTTTATCTTCCTCTATTGACAAATACTTCCTATCAAATCATTCAGCAGGACATGTGCTAGCAGCAGGGCCACACAAACACTGATTTACTGCCTAATTTTCAAAGCTCACCCACCTTCAATCTAACACCCCAAGTCCCAAGGTGCCCCATATTAAAACCCTTCACTCAGCAACCCCCTCTATGGCTGTATTAACATACTTTCAAGATTAGATTAATTGAAGCCGCCTGATGGCAGCAAATTGCAAGTGTATAAGGCGTCTAATTTATCCATAATGAAGGTGTGAAAGAGTGATGGATATTGTATTAAGACGTCAGGGAAATGTCTTAGTCTCTTTTGAACTGATATAAATAATTAAGACAATAATTGGTGGATGAAAATCACCATGTCTGTTGCTCTAATGTGTCACTCTTTTGGCAAAATAGGCATCACCCTAGCCATTGTGCATGTGTATCATAATATCTTTCGTGCTGTCTGTTTGCGTTTAATACTTCATCGATGGACCGTCAAACAATTAAATCATCAGTAAAGTTAAAATATGTGAAGGCAACACGGCACTTTTTTGTGTGTGACTAAATGCAATCACAACCAATGGTTTCACACAGACACTAAACCAAAACACACCCTAATGACAGATCACTTCCGTGTTTCAACGATACAATGCTAATTTGTCAGGTTGAGAAAAAAATAAGAATCAAAGAAAGGAAGGGTCTCTTCCTGCATGAAAAAAGAGAGGACAAACTCTTCTCCTGCCATGAAATATTCTTCACAGTTTGCTGGGCGAGACCACACATTTGGTGAGCGGCATAGTTGTTGAAAATGCCTGTGGCTCAAGGGAGAAAGCAAGTGTTGGAAATGACACAGAATCATGACAAATGTAGTGCTGGGTGATCAGAGGGTCTGGTCTGTCGACGGGAACCAGTTTGGAGGAATTCGGCTGCAGTGGCACCTGCAGCTGGTCCCCTGCACGATGAATCACCCTGCAGGAACACCAGTCAGCGGCAGTAACGCTTTACAATGACAGGCGCGGATGATACATGTAACTAACTGGTCCATATAGGTAAGAGATAAGACAACTCGCTGAAACCATGGTGAAACAAAATCAATCTAAGCCTACTTTCTCATTCCTATGCTTGCATCTGCAGTTAGGATAAATCTTATTACAGGCTATTTTTTTCATCAGACTTAACTGTTAAATTTCTCACCTTACTACTATCTGATTTCTCACATGTGAAAAATGTACTTCTATAGTTTGTTCGCTCCATCAACCTGATGAGGGAGGGTAATAGAAATTACTGCATGGATGAAACTTTACAATCATCTACATGGAAGAAGGGCACCACATTGTTTAAATGTTAATAACTTAATACCCTCATTCACGTCTGAAAAATAAATAACATTTATTAAAAGTATGTATCCTGAAAATATAATTACACGCAATATCCAGATATAATAACACAGTGCACAAGATACAGCACATGTCTACAAAATGATACCGGTCACCCCATTCTCATTTAGTACCAAGCCTCCCACCAGACAGTGTTATCTGCAATCAGGCTGAATCAGCTATCTCCAACTGAAGAACTCTTATCAGTGGCTGGGAGGGGCGTCAGGTTTGCTGTCAACACACCTCTCATCCTCCTGCATCCTGTCCTGCTTCAGCAACCCTCATCATCTTTGTGCATCATCCATCTCTGACAGAACAACCTCAGCCCCAATGCTAATTTGTGCATCAATAACTCCAAAGATACACAACTAATAGAGATATAGGACAAGATTTAGTCCCTAGTTGATAACTTGATAATGATATAGTGAATTGTGGTCGTTGGTGTATTTTGCATTAATTATGCAATGTGCAGGGAAAAGAGTGAAACTTGAGTTGCCCAATTGTTTATCACAACTCTATGTAACTTATGTATCACACCAGTGTAGTTTATCACACCAAATGATTCTTTGTCACACCTCTTGCAGAGCCACAAAATCCATTGTGTTACAGGTGGAACAATTTATTTTTAAAAGTCAAACAGTTTGTCTTTGTTTTAATAAAGATGGTCTGATCAGTACAAAAATTACCATACCATAATGCAGTATTGAACTGATGATAAATGAAACGGCGATCAACATCATCTGAAAACTAAGTTGTGTTGTTGGCAATGTGGCCTACTGCTCTTGTAATTCAGCAACCCCTCTCACAAGTGCAGCGTATTTGTGCAGGGCAAGTGTGGATCATAATGGATGGTGTGTATGGAGTGGATCATTGGGCAAGTTATGAAGGATTGTCTACCCAGGAATGCGCTTATGAATCTGGCTGACCAAGTGAGAACCCAGTGCCCCACCAAAAGCCCACCAAGCAGGCCAGCAGCCATGGGTATCATTTACCAACACAGGCCAGGCAAGCAGTTAAGCCCACAGCTATGATATAGCGGCCGTGCATAAATCATAGACATCAAAGATGAAGGATATTGCAAAGAGACGCAGCATCTGCAGCCCTGCTCATCCATCTTGCATCTGACACCACCTCTTACAAATTGGTCCCCACAGCACCACATTAGGCCAAGGGCCATCCCAGGGCCACAACAAGTGACGAGAGAAGAGATAGGCCAAAAAGGGCACTTCAAGTCCTCCAGATAAGGTCCGTCAGGTGAAGAGGCTGCTGACAGCCAAGTTCCCCCAGAGAACCAGTCCTTTGTGGTCCTCCCCATTTATAATGCACTAGGCCTAGGACATTTAACCCCATAGGTCAGTGGGTGGTTATCACTGGACTCATCAGTGAACAATATGTGCGTTTTGTAAACGATATACCAAAGGGCATAAGTCACGGCTATTATCTGTATATTGCTAGCAATCAGTTTTAGACAAAACATTCTCAATGACTTCTCATTTTGTGCATAGTTTGTATATTGCTCCACAGCTCAACATCATCAAGGTCGACCAAGTACATCTGCGTTTGGTGAGTGTTCCTGCAATGCACAGCTCCTGTGTTGGGGGTGACAGCAGCTTCTGCCATACATTCCACTAACAGAATAATCGTATAACATATCGCCTGCGCCTGTAGCACATGCCAGGCATTCTGTGTTTGTTGGCGACTTCTTTGTTGGGCGATTTTTAGTCCTTGGGTCTCGTGGCAGAAGCATTGCAGTATCACGTAAGACGCTCTCTGGGAGGTCTTAGACTTGTAGAGGACATCCCTGCTCATCTCTGCCCAAGAAGTACAATGGGGTGCAATGGGGCAGGCTGAACCAACAGCATCCCACACGCATCCCTTATTTACTCACAACAGCCTGAAATGTCGTCGTCTTGTCTTTCAAGTCAAAAAGAATTCATCACATATAACTCTGAGACTAACACGGCCATCCACTGAGTACAAAAACACCACAACAAAAGGATCTTTCCGCCAGGTCCCAGCGCACACAAGATCCCCATGACTCTCTGCTGCTTCATTGTGTTCACAGAAAATATTTTCACCAAGGCTCCAGTTCTAGGGGCTACAGATAATCGCCTGCTTCTCCCTCTTCTCCTCTATTCAGAGATGCTCTTAATTGGTTTTTGTCAGAGCGAGCAACAAATACCCAAGGGTTGTCTTACAGGCGACACGAGATGGCCAGCTGATATGAGGCAATGGATCTTCTTTGCCAATAGACCACAGGGTTACAGCTCACATATATATAGGGCTTTAGCCCCAGCCCCTCTTGCTCCACAAGCATGCCCGCTATCTTGTAGGAAGGCTCCACCACTTTGGCTGCATTGCTTTTGTTTTCACTGCATGGGCCCAGCACTACCCCCATCTGCATGGAGAGCATATTCTACGTGTCTGTAGGATATATCTCTATCAGCCTACAGATAATAGTGATTGCCAGGTATGTTCAGGATTGCCCGCCACGCATATTTGGTAATTTGACAAGTTTTTCTCCCGACTTGTGAGCGACGGAAGGTGAGCAATGCAGATCCTGGCATTCTTACCTGGCAGTCTGGCCATGCTTGACCAACCACCCTGCCTCTTCTAACTGCCCAATGGTCACTAGTGGCTAGCTGGGTGCCTCCCAGATAGCCTGGCCCTTGGCAACTAGCAAAGATCATGCCAGGAATGCCCCCTTGCTCCCTTATCTACGAGCACAACTCAAGTGGCCCTGGCCTTATCTGCTAGCCCTAAAGGTCGGCGGACTATTAGCAAGGCTGTGAGAGAAAGTCCCCAACAACTGCACAACATTCATCATGCATGGGGATCCATCAAAGCACAGGGTCATCTCCTCTAAGTGAATGATTTACCGTCCTCTGTCAGTTCAAGATTGCAGACTCCATGAAGACTGTGAGAAAAGTTCCTAGAAATTCTAGTTTGAAATCAAGAACAATGGATGGATGGTACCTGTGCAGATTGAGGTCTGAGGCCAGCTTAGTCAATTAGAATAAGTGTCAAAATATTACAGAATCGTATAATATCTCATATAGACTTAGTTGCAAAAAGTTATCATGAGCACTTTAAAAGCAGAACTCATTGACGTTATGTAGATCTAGGACTCTTAGTCGCCGTATACATGAGTACTAATGCAATACTTGACACTTATTACACAAACTTTCCTCTTATGAGTTCAGCCTAATGATTATTTATGAGACAGAGACAAATGAAGACGTAATGAAATAAGTTATGGTTGGTGGACCTGCCATTGTGCCACAAAAAGGTGTTGTGTACGACGGCCAGGTATGCCAGGGGACAGCAGCATCAGCAGCAGCCGCATCACCTCTGAGGACACCTGCTTCATCCATCAGTGTCCCGTGCGGGAGGTCCTGAGTTAAACATATCACAGGTCCAATATTTTATGAGCTTATGAGTCAAGGTTAGGCCCTCCCAGATGCACATGAAAGCCAGATGCTGGCGCCGACATATGTATCCATCACCTCGACCAATTGCCAGTTCCAGGTTGCAAACTGCACTAGCATCACTAACCCCCAAGTGCATCAATCTCTGCAGCAGTTTTATTCCCTGGTGCTGCTGAGGCAGATGATACTGATGGGCCTGCAGGATGGGCTACAGCAGCAAGCAAGATGTTTCCTATTCATTTGTCCCACTGCATGTTTTGCGCATTAACCCCTCCCAGGCTAGGCAAACACACGGCTGTCGGAGCAGGACCTCGTGGCAGGCTAATTTTCCATCTGACTGATACACGAAAACAGGGGCCTTTGAAGAGGGCCATGATGTGAGAACGATGTGCACACAACTCAGCGTGATGCTGCCGACCATGGATGAGGGATTTGTTGCATCCGCAGCAGGAGGAGACCTGCCTTAAACCTGCCATCAACATCTTAAGGCTCTCTCTTCACCTGCACACCTCTGCCTGGCCGACCCTGCCAACTTAGTCACGGTCTGTCTCATTCTGTCTCATCTGTGCACTTCTTCATCACCAACAATCGCCTCTCTCTGTTTTCCAAATCACTTCCTTGTATTATGCTCTCACACTTATCCATTGTATATACTCTGTATCGACTTTCATTGGATCTTTAAACGCCTATAAGTGAGACACCAGATGCAGCAGCTGGTTTGCTGATGCTGAAGCAACGGCCATTTTACGATGCCAGAAAGCGTATAAATCAAATGGCACACTTTGCCTTCCGATCCGAACTATAATAATAGGTTTTCATGCCTTCATGTATCATCGCTACAAAGAAGCCTACCATAATAATGGTACAGTGAGATAATTTTGTGTAAACTTTATTGATTTCGCGGGATCCACTATATTCCTGTCCAATTTAAAGTGAAAGCTTCTGTTAATTTTATCTGCCATTGGTTTCATTATTCTCATTTACCTACACTTTCTTATCTGCAAAGTAGCGTAACAGGCCCAAGGGATCTGATGACCACTTGATCTCTGGCTGTCACTGACCACTGGCTACTGACATGGCCAGACACCTGGTCCAAACTGCAAGATGAAAGGAGGCTGACGTCTTACGGAATATTGATGGGGTTACAGAGGATGACAGCTGCAGTTACAGCACCCCCTAATGCTGCTGTCATTTGCCCTCTAAGTCTGGGGGTCTGGCTGTCTTCCCAAACTTTCTTATCAGTCCCACTGGGACAGCTACGTGATTTCACTTGGATCTTCAGAAGATCCTTGACTGAGCCAGATCCTGGTTGCAACACGAAGAACATGATGATCCCTGACTGTTGGTCTCAGTTATTTCATCTCATTAAATTCCCTCGCAGACTTATGCAACTGGCATGCATGTTTGGAAGGTAAAGGTGATAGAATATCACTTCACTTAAAAGTTTTAAAACGTTTGCCGTCAAAACGCAAATGTATCATACCTTACATGAATTTATTTGATGACAAATTTTTTTTGTTTTTTGCAGGTCAAAATAATGCCCCCCCCCCCCCCCCCCCCCAAACAGCAAGCGAGACGTTGCCAACCATATACGTATATATATATAGACGCGTGATTGCTGCAAACAAATTACTCCCCTTCCTAAATTACTGGTGACTATCTGACCAGAGCATTACAAATGTGCCTCACCTGGATGCCCACAAATATATCATGGACATACCACAGCTGCTGAGTGCATGCTGACCTCCCAGGACAATGGGTCCACTGACTCCACTTGCAAGTGATGGATCTTTAAAAAGGTGCTCATGTGCATGCTACAGCACTCCTGCAAAACACTGGTGCAACACACTGTGCAGCACACAGGCCAGGTGGGCCGCAGACCAAGCAGCCTGACCTACAGGTTTACCTTGAGCCAGGTGATCATTTCACGGCTGCTGATCTCAAATCGCACTCTCTCCTGACACTTTGCAGAGGGCAAAACACGTGGCCACATGCCGTCCCCATACCATGAGCAACCTCCTCTCTAACCGATCTGCAATTTACTGGGCCTGTTATGCCAAAACTGCACGCAGATATGGATGGGTTTTTGGCCACCAGCAAAGATGCTCATTGCATACATCAGATGTAACCATGTCATCCCTGGCCGTCAAGAATGACAGACATGCCACTCCAAGTATGACAGCACGGCCCCACTCGTTCCCCTTGCATGTAATGCTAAAGGACCATGCTTAGATCTTGGCTACTGGCAGTGCTAACCACGACCACATCAGCTGATGGTGTTCGTGATCTGTGTATTTAAATGTAAGCCATGATATTAGCGAATCCCTGCAATGTATGCAACTGCATATCAAAATAAATATGTGAAGTGTACACTCTCCAAACATTGTAGCTCATGCGCACATGCTACATGACTACATACGATGAAGAACTCATGGATAAGATAAGATAAGATAAGATAAGATAAGATAAGATAAGATAAGAATACATATATCTATCTATAATGAAGGTCAGCGAAGAAATGATCATAAATCATCATAAAAGTTAATAATCACTAACTTTTTTTTATATTGTCTGTTCATAGAATGACGGACCCCCATAGCTAAGTTAGTTAGTTTTGTCAACAAGTTAGTCAGCCTTAGTCAATATCATTCATGTTATTAGTCAGAATGACTAATCTTTTTAGTCAAATTAACTCCACATGACATCGGTTTATGCTGACAAACTTGTTAACTAAACCTGATTAACTTGTCAATATCAAAATGGTTATTAGGGTCAGTCATTATAGACACGGTCAAATGGCTAAGGTCTTTTAGTCGAAAATATTTTGTGTAACTTCAGGGATTATGAGTACACGGAGCGCACCAATGCACATATCTGAGTCGTGACCTGCTCCTCCAGAAATAATTGGATCTTGGAGAAGTGAATCATGATCAGGCTCTGCATGAAGTATGATCACCCCTGACTTATGATCCCCTCTGGCGAGGACAGTAATGATGGGCACAGACAATTTAGCGGAACACCCAGGAGAGGTCAAGGTCACCAGAAGGTCAAGGGGAGACCAGGGGAAGCTAGAAACTCTCAGGAGTTGAGTTACTTTGCTTTCTCTCCATGTGAATGATTATTCATTTGCCCACGACTTTTTCTGCCAGTTGAAACTGTTGAAAAAAAGGAAGACACCCAAATAAAGTTGAAAAGTTGAAAGGTGGGGGAGGGGGAGAGGGATGATGAATGTGAGAAAGTTGCAGTATTTATAGATGGCGTTGTACCCCACGCGGAGGAGGACGTTTCAGACGTCACTTTGAAAGCGAAGATGAACGACTTCCAGTTCCCTCCAATAACCTCCGTAGCAAGGGGCCCCACAACACCTCCTTGTTTCAATCCAGCAAAGCAACTAGTTACAAACTAATATCTAGGCTTACTCGGGACCAGCTGTTTCTGGGCAAGTAATAGGGCCCATGCAGAGGGGCAACGCGCTAGATTGGCAGCAAGTTGGGGTGAGTTTGGAACCCCCAACCCCCGGTAGAGGTCCATCATGGTCTTCACAGGTGGCTACCAACTTCATTAACTACGCCCTGTTTTTAATTCCCTTATTATTGCTCCTTCTTTGCACCCTGACAGATTTTTTAGCCTCCTATGTTTTATCATTGAAATCTCAGTTGTGGGGCTTGCAATTCATGTGGGCTGTTTTACCTGTGAAATGATATATGGTTCACAAAGGACTTGAAGAACCAGTATAACATAGACAAATTATCCAATCAATCAGGCAGAGTAATTGGCTGATCTATCGATCCTTCCCATACAGACATTTAGCGCTTACTCAGTTTCTGGGAAATATTGACCCCTCAATCTTAGAGAAATTCAATCAATAAAAAATAATATTAAATAAACAGGTTAATTTGATTTCCGAAAGTCTGTTAGATCAGCAATACAATGTGAATTCGCAAACACCAATCTTGTGATCAGGGGCCTCCAGTGGCAGTTGCACGGACATATCATCAGCATAGACAAGATGGCTGGGTAATGAAGTCAGAATAATAAGCATTCGGCGAATATGCTCAATTACAGGAGGAATGCGTAATCAAGTCCGTGTTTATTTGGAAAGAAATACAGAAACCACTGAGCAGTGGAGGAGTGAGTGCTGCTGATGTGAGTTGTCTGTGAGAAAGGAAATGGAGAGAAGAAATTAGAGGGCATGATCAGCAGGGGAGGAGGGCATAGGGAGGAGAGGTCACCTGGGTCCTGTAGGAGCGCCATGAGACGGGGGTTCCTGGAGAGGTCCATGAGGGTTCCCGGGGCCGTTGATTGGCACCTGGCCGGCCCTACATCCCCGAATGAGCGCCCTGCTTGCCCTGCACCTCGCCCACTGCTCATTATCGCTGCTGCCCCCCGTGGAGCACGCACAGGGAAGGCTGACACACTGAGATATATTCGCTGCCCAAATTAAGTATCCGCGCCACATTCCTGCAGGATGCCCTGGCTACTCCGGCCCGTCTTGCGGTCGCAGGAAGAATAGCGCGGCTGGCATCACCTCCCCGGCCTCTTCTTCGGCCCATTAATTGCAACAATTAAAAGTGAGGCCGGCCTGGAGCTGCTTGGTATTCTCTAAACACATCCCCGTGGTTGCTTAAATGGGCAAAATGGACCGTAAATAAAAGCCCGGGCGAATGTGAGACTGTCACTGTGCCCTCAGCCGACCATTGTGGTCTGACCTGGGAGAAGAGCGAGAGACGTGTCATCACATATCTTTGTTGCAATGACACACTACTCAACGACAACTCCCATAAAACATCCACAGCCCACAATAAAACATGCCCTTGAAATCACTCTCTGTCAGTCTGGAACATAGATAGATAGATAGATAGATAGATAGATAGATAGATAGATAGAGAGATAGAGAGAGAGAGATAGATAGAGAGATAGAGAGAGAGATAGATAGATAGATTTCAAACCTGGATATACATGTTCATCTTAAGGATAAACAAATATAGAGGATGGACGTATTATACTCTATAGAGTAATATTCAAACTTAACACAGAAATACATCCCACAAAAATATTGGACAACCCAGCCACCACGGTGGTCTACAAATGCAGAATCAAATTTCGGAAAATATAACATCATTCTTTCAGTTTTTAATTGACGTGACCACCTCCCTCAGAAATGACAGTTGAAGATGAGCAGCAGGCTGGAGAGATGTCACACCCAATCAGGCAAAAATCACAATCTCTATGAGGAGGAAGAAACATATCTTTCAGCATTTATTGAAACCAGGACTAGGTGTAAAATAATCTGGAGTGAGTGTCAGGGAGATTCTGATCTTTGGAGATGATTCAAGATAAAAAGAAAGTGATCAGTGATGAGCTTTATGGAGATACAGATGGAGATATTGATATCCTTGAGGTACACCATTGCTTCAATATCATCTCATATCACTTTGTCTCATTTCATCTGATCTCATCTTATCAGGATGTGATGGGAGTCCACCTGCAGCAGCAGCAGCATCTCAAATTGGACATATGATAAATAGGATTGGTTGGGTGCTCACATGATTGGTTTAGGAGCACGGACCACCTAATAAAATCACATCTGGTTTGAGGCACTTGTCAAATGAAAGCAGCTTGGACATGTGGACATGGGAATGTGAGGAGGACATCACTTCTCTGATACATTGGCGTCCGCATCAGCTGGGTGTTCATCCGATACCCCCCTTGTCTCTCGGTCCTGAGGCAGATTTAATGACAACAATCATCAGGGTGAACATCATCAGTTGTTGCATCATGACACGTGTAGTGATGCAAATGTGTGCTCACAGGCAATGGACCAGGATAGAACCATGGACGTATTGATAGAACCATGGACGTCCATAATAGAACCATGGACATATATTGGTTCTAATACGTCGAACCAGGCTGAAAACAATATGCCCCTAAGGAGTAGTTATGTGCTTATAACATATCCATAAAATCTGTTATTATATGAGCATTATGCAATGTTGTAAAAAATAAAATAAAAAACACAATGAATCTTAATTTGATAATTGTTTAAGTGAAAAAAAAAGCGCCCAGTAATTTCTTTTTTAATATGGGTAACCATGTTCAATGTTTTCTCAATTTAATGACTAAATATATCGCCTTATACTGAATTATTTACTGGTACTTCGTTCTACAAATTTAACAATTTGTAAAACATGGTAAAACCTAGGAATCTCTAAATATTCCTAGGTAAAACGGTACAAGGTTGAGATTTCTGCAGTGTTCATGGAAGCATGTCTTATTGCGCACATAGCGCCACAAGGGTATTGCCTGAAGGTTTTAATTTTAAACCCCAATAACAAGTTAATTAAATTAGCTGCTTCGGTAGTTGTTCAATTCACATTAACTGAGCTGATGAGCGTCTTACATTAACTGAGCATGAGGACTTGGTTAGACATGGACTATTTCATTGCAATTTGTTGAGGCAAATCAGAAACATGGCATGATGCAATGATGAGGAAGCAAGTAGCGTCATTGTCACAAATGAAAAGTTACTTGGATAAACTAACTGCATGGTTTACCCGATGAATTATCTTATGAATAAAAGCCAAGGCATCGGCTATTTTGGAAATTGTTTTTGCCAAGTTTTTAGTTATAATCATACTCACATATAGGCCTACTTTCTCTTTAATAAGACCCCCTCACCACTAAGACTAATAAAATTTTGCAGCAATGGTAGTTTTATAGGCCAAGTTACGCCGTGTTTAATTATCAAGGTCACATTGTCAGCTACACAATTTGTTCAAGGCAAAGGACTATAAATGGAAACTTGTCATAATAAAGAGTGCTTAGATATATTCCCTTTGTTCAAGAAAGGGAAAATAGGCAAACCGACATGTAAAAATCATAGACACCCTGTGTTCTAAAAGAAATGATAGAAGGCTGTCAAAAATACCACACCTACACGTTAATGCTGAAAAGACCTCTTTGTTCGTGTATACTTTTGCTGAGTAGCGCCTGGGAAGAGATAAACAAGCCCATCTCCGGCCAATTAATCCAGGGGCTCAGATGAGCAGTTAACAGCAAGAGTTGCTTGGTATGATAGGCACACGCCACAATGTCTGGGCCCAACAACAACTGTCAGGGAAGGCTAGATTGTAGGGACCTCCCGGCAGCTGTACCTGGCCTCCTGGGCCTCCCAGCTGGGTGTTAGGCCCTCTTGGGCACCATGTCCTAGCCAGGCTCCACAAACAGCGCCAAATGCAACATAGGTGCCCCCCTGCAACCCCCCTGGGCTCCTCAGGTAGCACCTCTAATATTTAGTTTATTATTTACCTGCCCAGGTAGACCAGGTATTCGCAGGAATGTGTCCCTCGCTGCCAACCAAAAGTTTGCGCCTGAAAGATGCTGTGCAGTGTCCAAGTCTCACCCATGGATGAGGTGCATGGAAACAAGTAATGTTGAATGGTCATTTATTGGTGCTTTGCAATATTTCAGTTGAAGTATAAATGTAAATTCTATAAAATTAACTGCCACCAATCAAGTACAAAGCAAATGCAGCGGCAAACCAAATGCATCAATACCACTACACATATATAATTATACATAGGTTGCCCCAAGATACAAAAGCAACTGAAATACCAATTTGCAAGTATTTCCTGCGTAATACTTACAAATACGGCGACTATCTCCAATGGGTCGTCTGCAGCAAGGTCATTATCACTTTGGGCGATTCAGGGCTATTGCGCACCTAGCGTAAACAACCCGGGGTTCGCGGTCATCCTCATAATCTGCCTGGCTACTTATCGCTATGGTCAGATTATCTGGACATCAAGGGCTGGTCAATATTATCTTACAGGCACTTATCAGTGTGCATGGCCTGTCACTGCCATATTCCCTCTCCAAATGTGTTTATAATTCAATTAACACTTCAAGCCAAATTCTCCGCGAGCCTCGCACAGCTTTCAGCCTTTGACCGCAAGAACTGACGCGTCGCACAATTGGAAAATATGCCAAGACCGCCCTATCTAATCTTAGCGATGCTTTTGTGCAGCCATAATACCTCCTGCAGCTTCTGTGTAGCATCTTAGAAGCATCACTGTTTATCACACCCGCCCAGATACTTATCACACATTAGAAATTCAAAACTGCCACCAATTTTGTTTTTGAGTGTATCATTAGCAACGTCTTTCAAAATTGAGTGTTGAAGATAGACAATTTACAATATTTAACAAGATCCCATCATGAGTATTACATGATCATAGGCAACACTATAAGTTTACTTTGTGCAGATCTTTTAAAGCTCCAGGGGAGAGCAAAGTGTTTTCCTAACTCCGATACATTTTCAGCTATTTTAGCAACCATCAACAAGGCGGCATATATACCAACACAGGGGCATAGCATCTGACAGAAAGCGACATAGGAATGGGCGCCTGTGCCCCATGACATAGGCCAAGTGCTCTGGTGTAGGATCAGCCCAGGTTCCTATTACAGCGGCTATCTCTGTTGGATCCTGCATTGTGTAAATATCGAGAAAAGCAAAGCTCGTGTGGGTTCTGTCAGAGACCCGAGGCGTTTATAGGGAAGATGGCTTCGTTGACAGGTCTACATAGCTTCAATGGGAATTGTCGGAAACACCCAGGGCATGTGGTGGAGCGATAGAAGGGCAGGGGGAAGGAGGTGCAGGGGAAGGGATGCTGCAGCTGCTGCAGTAGAAACAGCCGAGGATGCACGGGGAGAACGGGCCTGCGGGGAAGACGCATAACTGCCGGGCCGAGCTCGTGTGCCAGACGATCCGGGCATTCTGTTGTATCTCGAAAATATGGAAATGGTCATATGATGAGGGAAAGGCACAAGCAGCCTCTGCATCCGTGCGGCTCCACATCCACAACACTGCATCACACATCCAGCATCATCCAGCATCATCCAGCATCCACTGTCAACGTCACTCAATCATTCAACAAAACACAAATTGCAAATAGAAATTCCTGCTTGACATGCTGCGCCAAAAACATTGCTGAAGTGGTAACAGTAAAATGTGTCGTTGTTCATTTTTTTCCTCTCCCATCCCTTGACAAGTATCCCAATAAACTGCTGTAGTTTTTTTTAATGAGTTTGGATTGTTAAGTTTCAGTAGAAAGGCTGTTTTGGTTTTGAATGATTTATCAGGCTGGCCTCGAACACCACTCATAATAGTAGGAAGCGTCCAGGCGTTCATAACGTATGGGTGACCTGTCTGAGGCGGACAAGTTAAAACCAAGAGCTGTGTTGAGAGTGTTCATGTTTCTCTTTGAAGGTATTTTCACATGAGAACTTTTTAGGGCACTTTGCTGTGTGTCATGTGGTGGTCGTGGCCAACATCAGGAGGACCCGATCAAAAAGACCACTCTAACACCAGGGCGCAGCACCTGTTCTCGCTGTCCTGCTGGCTGTCATGTCCTGACACTATTCAATCCAACTACTGTAAACTGCGGGGCAAGGAGAAGGGCAGTTAAAAGTTTCAAGAAGAGAAAATCTGGACACAAATGCGTCTGTGTTATTACACTGCCAGTCAATAAGGCAAAGAGACACACGATCCCACCACCCAGTGAGTGATGCCGCATAACAACTGCAGGGCTCGGCCATAATGTATATCCACCTCTCCGAAATATGTAAACTCCCTCCTCTCCATTCAGCAAGCCACAAACGCCCAGATTCCAATACCTTAAAACAAAATGCAAAACACAAATATCATAAATTTGGAGAATACTTCAAGAGATACATTGTTGAGTACAAGAATGCCAAGAACAGCACAGCAGTTTATCAACATTTAAACAAGCATTTAAACGTTCAGTCAACTTCCTCGTGTAAGCGCAATGTAAACAAAATAACAACTCGAGCATACTTGTACCAATTTTGCTGTAGTAGTTGGTATGGGTTTTGATACTTTAAATATCTGAGGCGTTGCAAACACGTTCGAAATGTTTGGCAGCTAATTCAGACCTTCACACTTCATGGCACAAGCAGGGTGGCAAAACCGCAAGGCACTTTTCAAATGTACCAATATCATTGGCAAAAAGCAAAAGATAGTAGGCATGTAATTATGTAAGTTATTCATTGATAACAATACGAAACTTTCGCACAATAAAGCTAAAAACACCCGAAGTTTTTGTAAGCATAGCAATGAGCTCAGAACGTTTAGGTCAATTAATTCTGACCTGTCAGAGGTCAGAATAATCATCATTGAACCTCCATATTTTCAGAACGATCTAATTTCACCAAGGTTTCATCGTCTCAAACTTTATTATAAGTTAAACAGTATTAAATACAAAATGGATTCATTCAAATTATTACTGTCTGAATCCCATGTCATCTAACGGAATGACAGGGTGACAAGAATTGGAAGTCGTTTGAGGATAACCCTGCTTCCCAACTCTTGATGAAGAGTGTGACAACTGACAGGTCAGAATGTCAACCAAGTCACTATTGTCACACTATGACTAATATGTCCATGGTTATTGGCTATCACGTGTCAAGTAGATTGACTGCTGAAACCCAAATATACTATTAATAAGATAAGATAAGATAAGATAAGATAAGATAAGATAAGATAAGATAAAATAAGATAAGATAAGATAAGATAAGATAAAAGCAAAGATTAGCAGACATAAGAAATAAGGTAAGACGAGATCAGAAGATATAAGACAAAGATTAGATTATAGATATGTACAAAAGATAACAAAAGATAGATATTAGAAAATAAATCAGATACGTCAAGATTTAAGATGAGATAGATTAGATATGACAAAATATGTAGTTGGCCAAATAAAAAAAGTACATGTAATTTTCATTATTATTTCCTTACGTCAGAAGTTCCATCTTGAGTAGAGATGGTTGCACAACATGCATTTTTCCAAAATGTGTCACAACTTGCAACCCTTTATTATTTTGTCAACGACCCAGGTCTTGAGTCCCTCAAATGAACTGCATACTCAAGGTCCTGCAACAACATTCCAGCAAATCTGCTCCACATGAAGTCTTAAAATGGCCACAAAATATCAGAATTCTATTTGTTAAGTTCACATCCCATGGTTTGGCCAGAAGGTTTTCTGACTAATTGTATCAACTCCTAGGGTTACCAAGACAGTGCATGCATCGTGTCATTTGTTATTGGCCTGTGTGATGCATTTTGCATGCATGTGTCATATGTACTCTTTAATAACATTATGTTGGGAAATCCATATTTTGGCTGCCAATTGGTTGATCTACACAAGATTCGAAGGAATTCTCATTATACCACCTTTCATGAGATGATTATCAAAAAACATCCAATTTCGGGAGTCAAATAATTAAACAGTTTGCAGTAACATAAAAAGTAATGCAATCATGTTATCAACACAATTAATTACACTTTTTACTTAAGCAAAGTGAATGTCGATTCCAATGTCTAATTAACATTTAACATCCTTCCAAATTTCTGCTACATCTGCAACCATGGCCTGGTGGTAAAAATGCCTGTCACAAATGAGCAATGTTTGCTCTGTATACAACTTGTGCACACATTAACCACACACTCTTGCAACACACTGATGCAACACACTCATTGCACAGGTTGGCCTTAAAGAAACTGCTTTTGTTTGCAGCATTCTGCTATTGTTTATCGTACCTCTGTAAAGAACACATGCAATGATGGGGAGCCCACATTTTCGCCATTCTTCAGAAAGCCAATTGCTGTAAGACTTTAGCAGAACACCTTGTGCAAAAAGATGAACACTAAGTGCAACTCAAGTTCCCCACAAGTGCCCTTTCTGTGTGTTAGAGACTAAAATGCATATGTGAGGGCCTGGATATAACTTATAGAAATAGCTTCAAATAGGTCATTACAAACATCTCGAAACAAGAAATTACCTTACTTTACAACATTGAACTGATGCACATTGAACACAATTGCAATATTAATATAACCGTTATCAAAACTGAATTTTAACACAAATGCATGTACTGCAAATTTAATAAGGCAATGGTTCTTGTTACAAAAACACAGTACAAACGTATTATATCGTCACTTAATGTTATTTCATCATTATATCATTGAGCTTAAATACATGTAATTTAGCTCCATGATTATGGGGTATTAACATGTAAGGTTAATAATGTTTAAAGTAACCAGTGTGGCGCCTATAGCATCTCTCTTATCTCTATGCATATTAATTAGCTTGAGGGGTAACCCAGGGAGGCCTCTCGAGAGGGTCAGTTCGCACCAGATGACCAGCGCTGAAAGGTCTCCCTTCTCCTCCTCTTTTCCTCCTCTTTATCAAATTTTTTTTTTACTTATCTAAAGACTTTTTTTCTATTAGACCCTAAGTCTAATATTTACCTTATATTATGTATTATTATGTAATCAATTATCAAATTGTTACATTTGTTTGATCAGCAAAAGATCATGTAATCAATTGTAGCGCGCGCATTTTGTTAGTTAGTAATAAACTTTTTACCCCTTTCTTAAACCTGTGTTCTTTAAACATGAAGTTTGCCATTTGCCATATTAAAAATGCAGTATGTGACATTTCAATTTACGCATCTTCAAATATCTGCACACCTATGAAACAAATTGAATTCGAGAATGGCTCACTTCAAATGTCAGATACGTCAGATCTAAGTGTGACCTGAGGATGCTCTTGATCATTGCTAGAGGTCTTCTGGTGGGGGGTTTTGGTAGAGATAAGGTCTTCACTTGAGTGACTTGACCCTTTTCCCCCCATCACCCTTGCCCCGCATCACCTTCAGGTGCCTTACAACCGCACCACGCGCCTGCAGCAGCAGCAGCAGCATCAGTGGCACATAGCAAAGCCATGAGGACAGCTCAACAGACAGGAATGCTTTACATGCTTGCGCTACGTCCCCTCCTCCAACTGCACAAGGCTGTCATAACTGGTAGACTAACACCCAAAGTAGCAGCACCCCTGACACCCAGAGGCCCCTCCAGCAGCAGCAGCATCAGCAGCCTCTTTACTTCTTATAACGAGCAGAACTTCCAAAAATCGCAAACATTTGCCCCAAGAAATGCACAAGAAATGCCCAATGAGAAGGGCGATTGACAGAACACTGTCAATGGCTTTCTAAATGACGCACAAAGAGCAGGGGCTGGCATTTTAGATGTAATCTTATGCAACACTTCATACAGCTCATAGACAAACTGGTGTTGTGTCTACCTGGTTGCATTCTTCTTTGAAGGGTGTCTCTGAGCCTATGATCAGAATGCTCTTACACTCCTCAGCCTCTAAAGACATGCTCTGGACTCATGAATGCAAAGCTATTGAGCTAAAGAGATTATCATACAGTTGAAGAGATGAGAGAAATATTTCTGGCCTTCTTGTAAAAAATGAAATCCCCTTTGCTAGGCCCTGACAGGCATTTTGTCGGTTCAGCTTTCATCATATCACTTAAAGAGGCTTCAAAAATAGAGAGAAATCATTAAAATATCATATTAAAAACATTGTGGCATAAGAAATTCCCTGCAGCAAGTCCAAATTGCGATTGCCATTACACACCATCAGCACACTCCATCCAAACTACAATTATCCCATTAAACGGAATTTTACAAAATATTGCAATGCACCCACAGTCTATTTGTGCACATTTTAACGAAATGAACATTCATATTACGCGAAGAATGGGACTAGAGCAACATGACTCCTTGTATGCTTGTATTAACACGATATTGCAACAAAATGATTTTTAGTAGGATATAGAGCTAAGGGGAAAAAAACTGCAGGAGCATTTTATACAGAGATAGACACTTGCAGAGAGTCACATTTCTCAAAACACTTCTCAGGACGTTGGAACATGCTCCATGAGATTGTGGAACCAAAACAACAACATAGACACCACTTGCATATTTATATCTTCCAAAAATTGCAAAGATTCAAAATGAGGCTTAGCAAGGTCAGAGGGGAAAATATATGATAACACCCATTTCCGTCGCAATCACTACATTTTTCCTCTTTTCTGGTGTTTGTTATTTTTTGTGATGTTTTGGGAACCAGAGCCCCTCTCATCCCTTATCTGAACAAGGATGACTCAGCCTCCAAACGTGTGTCATCTCCTCCGACTCATCTCCAAGAATTCATTGACACCCCAAGCCCCAGTCTGTTGAGCAACCCCTCAATCAAAGAGCTGCTGGTGGCACTTTTTAAAACAGGGTGTGTCCCCCTCTAAAAATAATAAATACCCCCGGTATAAGGAAAGATGGAAAAACATTTCATGAAGTAACAGTTTGACTCATAAGACACACAGTTTACACTGACACTTCACTGCAGAATGAAACTCCTCAGAGGGTATATAGTCTGTCAAAAAGATCTGAACCAGATGACATATATTTGGTCGTTTCGTGTTATTCAAATAAACAGCGTTCTTTTCCAAAGGTGAAGTCCATGACTATGGAGAATCAGAGAACTGCAATCCGGCTTACCATTTATTTCCCCTCTGCTCTTGGTAACCCTTATTTTTAAAATCTTGTGCAAAACAAAAATCAAATTTGCCAATTTTTTTAAAATAAATATTGTCGTCTAATAGAGCAAGAGAAAAACCCCCTATACAATAAGTTATTTTGACCAAATGCCATCCCGTAGCAGGTTACTTTTGGCAGGTTACAGGTTACTTTTGGCAGGTTGCAGGTTACTTTTGGCCAGGCTTTGGTCAGTTGAGTGGGTCAAGACACCTGATAGCATGCAGCTAGGGGTGCCTTGGGAAGAACTGTCAGTTCTGTGAATTGAATATGCCTTCTGATCCGGAATCAACCTCTGAACCTGTCCCTGGATGACAGATGAAGTCCAGGCTTCTCCTGCGGGTCCTGCAGGGACTGCACATGGCAAAGGCCTGCAAAGAACTGCATGCACCTGCAGACCCTTGCATTCACAGCCATCGGTGGCACCTGCTTCTGGCCATGCAAGGATCCAAACGAATAAACACCAAGCAGACTAAACAAATAAACGACAGAGAATATCCATTTATGTGCAGTCCTGCATCTGTTTGTCTTGTGTATGACGACTTTTAAAATATTTACTCTCACTGCGGGCCAGCATTGGTTTCTATTAGAGACGGCACTTTGTTACACATATTTGAGCAGAGGAGTCATCCTCATTGGCCGGGCTGTGTAAACAGGCAGTAAAAACAATCCGCTACATAATGTTAATAGAAAATAAAATGAGAGGGGGGCAGCTTTGTCCCATCTGATATATACAAAAAGAGGCTTCTTGGGCTCAGGGGACGAGGAAGTTGAAACAGGACACTTGAAACGATCCAAGAAACCCGCGGCAACACACAGGAAGTGAACGGAACATGTTTGGAAATCAGATCGCTGCCAATGGCCCGCCTAAAAACTCACAAAAGCAAAGCTTTAAACAGAGGAACAGCCCAAGGGAGGACCCAGAGGACCCGGTGCCCCCACGCAAGCCCTAGTCAACCCATCCACTGCATTCACCTGCTAATAGTAACGTCTGACAATATTTTGGCTGGCAGGGTAAATATTTCACTGGTGGTCCTAGTCCTACATCGTCACCCCATTGACCTCCATCACCAGGCAAAGTATCCATGACCTTGGAACGACCTTGACACTTTGACTACACAAATATGTCACCAGAAGGACTTATCAGAAAACAAACAGGTCCGGCCAGACCATACAACTATAAGGAGGACCCTCTTCAGATCAACACAAGATCAAGAGGGTCACTGTGTCCTCTTGATCCTCATCACTCCAACTGATGATGTATTGTAAAACACACTTGATGGTCTAAGTCTATCAAATTGCACCAAACACCCAGAGGGTCCAAAACTGAGTCCCACCATGTAGCCAGCAGTGCAGTCAAGGACGAAATGGACTGCTCTTCAAAGGGATCTGGTTCAGTGCAAAGATTATCTCTTAGAGTGACCAAGAAATGACCAAAGGGTGACCATCATATCCCCGAGGACAGTAAGGAAAGGCGTGGCAAAAGCATCTAATAAATGTTTATCCAACCGTGCACATGAGGTCCTCGTAAAACTAGTAGTAGAGACGATGCGAAACAAGGTCACCTGTTGAGGTCATGGGAGACCAGCCAAGGTCACTCTAAGAGACCTCAGCATGACCTTGAAGGACCAAGGTCAAGGGAGTCAGAGCACAGGGCGGGTTAGCCATTGGCTCTTCAAACAG
Source organism: Alitta virens (assembly GCA_932294295.1). Lineage (NCBI taxonomy): Eukaryota > Metazoa > Annelida > Polychaeta > Phyllodocida > Nereididae > Alitta > Alitta virens. Next base: position 54,505,873 of record OW028573.1, read on the forward strand.
CGCGCGACCAAATTACACGGGGGCTGAGAAAACAAAGCCCCGGGCACCTGGCCCAACACCCCCCAACCCCTGGGGCTATGGATGAGCAGTCAGGTCCAGCAGAACCTTACAAAAACACACAACTGTCAGGATGGACATTCCTCTAGTAACCAAGAATGCTAGGCCCTTTTTAGGCGGCTAAAGTCGAAACCGAAGTCGCCACAAAGTAACGCCATTTCATCCCAGCCACGCTCGCTGACCAAACAAACCCAGGTTGGCCTTACAAAGGGGTGGACCTGACGCAAGATTATCTAACCTCTGCTTGGGTGGTGCCTCGCCACAAAATGCTACTCTGAGCCAACAAAAAGGATGTGGTCATACCAAGACTTTTCAAAAATTCCCACGGGACTATAGTTTAAATACACAGTGCACTGCATAGTCAGTTTACCGTGCATGCAGTTGCATTGTGTGGTGTGAGAAACGAGGCGCGACCTCGAATCCAAACCCTCTCAGTACGATTTCAAACAGATCCTGGTCCCAGGACCTCACTGCGGGGCAAACAAATTTCAGGTGACATGTTTAACGAGCGATTTCGGTGTGGCCAGTGCACTGCCACCTTTAAAACGCTACTTCCTTCACGGTGGGTGATATTTTGACGTAAGGCCCGAGACAGCCGAAGTGGCACAGGTCGTTTTTTACCAAAAGCAAAGGCCGGGGCGCAGTGGGGTGAGGGGTGTCATTGGCGCCGGAGGCTGACCCGGTCGCGTCGCCCTGTTATTGTTGCGCATCTTACAAACAGCCCATGTTTGCTTTGGTGACACTGAGGTGCCAAGGACGGCCACTGGGTTCACAGCTGAGCAGGGTCTGAGGTGGCCGAGCAAATGAGAAGCAGGTTGGATCACTTGGTCAGGTCAGCCCAGCGCCCCTTCCAATAACACCAGGACGCTTTTCTCAGGCTGCTGCGCATGGCAGTGCATGCAGGCTAATACACTGTAACACAGGGCCAAGCTGCAGGGCTGAGCAAGCCAGACAAATTGTTCTCATTGCCATATGGTTGGCATTTCGCTATGACGGCATCAAATGTAGTGATTTATGAATGGGGAGGCAGGGCAGGCTGTACCTCCAGCACTAACTAGGCCCCTGGCTCTCTGCTCATATCTGCTACACTTTCATTCTCATCTGCTTGCTCAAGACCGTGACTCGGCCCCCAATCTCACTCTCCCCCGGGGAACACCGTGCTCCGCTGATCCGTGCCCCCTGCACCCAGATCTAACGGAGTCTTGTGCAAACCGAACAATTTGCTCCCCTTCAAAGCTTTGTCTTGACACCAATTATCAGCCTCGCACTTTATTAGAACGCCCTTGCAATGACACATTCCTTTCTTACCACACACATTCAGCACGATTCTGTATACACTTCAGCTACTGTATTTTCTCGAATACAAGACTTCATGCCCAACAGAATTGAACAAACTTGTGTCAACTCGATTGCTTTTATGGTCTCTGCACCTCTGCGTATGAATCCTACAGGCTTGTAATCCAGACTCTATAGACGGCACATCAAAGTTGTGCACCGGACTGCGCCTTGCAATACACCTTCACACCGTTGCGCAAAACTAAGAGAATGACATAGACCATTCCACGAGCAGACTAATACGTCCATGAACAGACCAAGACCAGAAAAAAGGTCCTTCACAAAGACACACAATATATTTTGGTCAAAACTTCCGAGTGAATCATATCGTTCTAGCTCGACGGTACTGTTCTGAAGCTCAGTCAACTTACATAATCAGCCGCCAGAGGCATACTCAGAGATGAGATGATAAGGCATTTTACACGTTCAGTCGATGTAGGCATCTTCTCCATTAAAAACGGCCCTTCAAATTAAACCAATATAGACAAAGCTAGACAACTGTTGTTATACGATTCTACCTGCCACTAAACTGAACTGTCTGGCTATAGCTGGCTACTAAAATCCAGGTCTAAAAGTACATATTTATTATATATATAGGTTTATATTTATCAGTGGTGGCAGATGTAAGCTGACTATTAGCTAGAAGTAGACAGATCAGCAGACTTTAACCAGTTATAGCTGCAGCCAGGAATAGGTGGCTACAGTTGTCTAGAGGTCGACCTTATTTTATGAAACTATAACATGGTCCATTGGTCCATATAGGCTCGGGCCAACTCTGCAGCTGAAGGTTCTGGGTTCCTATCTTGGCCCTCGTCATGAACTATACGTAGCCAAGAGCATGCATACACTCCTCTTAGCATATTAACTTCATCACGACATTATTATTAGGCAATTCATTTCTTGTCTGTCTTCATGGATTATAAGCTTTTGCATTAAGACTTATGAATTTTGCTGTACATACATAATGCAAGACACAGAGACACCAGTGTGGAAGTTGAGGAAGATCTTGATTGACAGCATTTTCCACATCCCATTGCTTCAGTTTATTGTCTAAGCTCATGTGGGATGCTGTAAACAAATTTAGCTTACAATGATCACAAAACACTAGATGTGCTTAATGTGAACATGCAGGGCCCCTGAAACAATTACTATGACAATAGATACACTATTTGTGCAGGGCAGAGCAGCATGGGGGTCTGTAACAGAGTTTGTAGCAGGCAAGCTGCAATTGATAGACAAAGATAACAAACGGAATAAGCCATAGGAACTTTTTGCTGCCTCTGTTCATGTGTTCCTCCGCTTTGTTATGATCAAGTTATATGGCGGCTCAACGAAACTCAAATTAATGTCACTTGTACGTCAGTATCATAACCGTTAAAAGCTTGCTGCGCAAAAAATGCCATAGCCATGACACGTGTTTTGCATATGTGGAGAAGGTTAAGTTGCCTTTCCATTGCTCTGTATACAATATATACTTTCCTGACCATAAGCAAAGTTCCTTACTTCTCTTGTAAAAAGATGGACTGAAGTGTTTCTAGGGTCATAACACCTCCCTCTCCAACACTTCAGTCTTGTTCTCCAGCTCAAACTATTTGTCCTTGGGCACATCAGCTGTGACCCTGAGGTTTCCTGCGGTTGAAGGAGGTTGTGTGTGGGTAACACAACCCAAAACATACAACAAAGTTGAACAAACGAGCCCCCAGTTTTTGAACGAACTTTTTGTAAACTTCCTGGTGACATCTACAAGAAAAACTAACACAACAAAAGATGAAGAACCCGTTTTGAAATAAAACCTCCAAAATCTGTTCCTGATGAACCATTCCTTTATGCCAAAACAATTGCCACTGGGAAACAGGCATTCTTTGACTCATTCATTCTTTGTATATAAGATGAATCTTCATAAACCATGGACATGTAATAACCTCTGAAATAAGACTCCTGTCCACAAAACACATAGACAAAACTAATTCTTATTACAAATCTGTTATGACAAATAACCACATATAGCAATAATAATGGTTAACTTCAACTTAAAGAACACAGCTTTAGCGCTGGTCATCTGGCGCGAACTGACCCTCTTGAGAAGCCTCCCTGGGTTACCCCTCAAGCTAATTACTATAGGCACCCCACTGGTTACTTTAAACATTATTAACCTTACATGTTAATTCCCCAAAACAACAATGAAACTGGAATAATAGGTTTTCATGCTAGAGAGACAACAGTGTAAGATTACACAGAAATCTCAAATCAAGTAGACAAAAGATGAAAATCACAGGCCTTCCGTCACAATTCTGGAGAAAAGACCTTTTCCATGTTATGTGACACATGGATTCGCTCACTGCAATTGTACTAACTATGAGTACCACGTTTGCTACAGAAAACACCATAAATATCCTTTATACTTTAATCAACAAGAGTGTACATGTTATATCATAAATTACACATTGTGATCACTACCAACATTTCACACATCGGATGATTTTGTAAGACACTTAATGAAAACAGCTTTAGCCATAGGCCTAAACCAATATGGTCCATATCATCATGCATATCAGGGAATATTTATATACAATTTATAACAAAGCTAGCTCTATAGTTCTTCAAAGTCATTTGAGTTTTTAATAACATTAGCCAGTATCCATTGATGGGTCCGGGGTGTGTTGATCCGAGGTGTCCATGGCCTCTGGTAGAGGATCTGATGATGCTTGCTCACTGGTCGCTGCTGCTGATGTGGCTAATGCGGCTGATGCAGCTGATTCTGGTTGAGATGTTTCTGGTGGTTTGGAAGATGCTTCAGCTGCTGCTGCCGGTTGATCGGTGACAGTATCACTTGTTACAATAGGCTTCGACTGATCAGCCACAGTGGACTGTTCAGCGTTTGCTGAATTCGATTCTGCTTTCGTTTCACTCAAACTTTCACCTTCTTGCAAAAACTTTCCCCATTCGTTCAGTCTTTTCTTCTCTTGTTCTTCAGACTCTTTTACAGTGTATTTCGTTTTTCCATCCCAGGCATCAACCTGGATTGTCTGCTGGTTGAAGCAGCGGTTGTCCATCTGCTGTCGACAAACGTCCGCCTCTTCGACCTCTGAGAAGGTCACTATGGCAACTTTCTCTTGGTGTCTCTGTGGATATAAGCAATAGTGTAACATAACATTTTTGAGAGACTGAAAATCACCAAATACCCGAAAACTTCCAACGAATTAAATGAATTATCTGATTAGAAAACCTGGGATTTCATATGTTCCAATATTCGTAGTAAAATTACGCATGATCTATATGACATCTTCTATATCGTGTAAAGATGGACATTATATGTAGTCTCTAATACGTCCTTGAGGTAAACATTGCATAACAGCAGAACTCATACACTTGGAAAAATCTGGAGTTTCCAAGTCAAACAAATCTGCTGTAATTCAGGAATATCTGCTGTAATTCAGGAATATCTGTACTTACATCATACACGACCACTTTTCGCACTGTGCCATACTTTGAACATTCCTGTTTCAATTTGTCCCTCAACTGGAAGATCAGCGCTGGATTCGCCTGAAATATGAAAGACAATGATGGAATTAGACAATTCCTGTAAGGTTCTGAAATTAATAACATTAGTAAGTAGAAGGTGACATAAGAACAGTAAGCTAATTAACAATTAGCCTTAGGCAAATATATTTTTAAATTTCAGACGCATTGTGCAGACACTTCAACATTTTCTGTTTTTCTTTACATGCATAACTCTATTGGCACAATACAACTACACGTGGTAGCCACTGAGCACCTTCAGGTGCAATTTCAGAAATGGTAAACTCTCGATTTTGGCCGTAATCATTGCACTTAATTGTCAATACATAATGAACTGCATTTCTTGTGCTTTTCGTGAATTAGTAACAACTCTTACGCAAAGTATCTTGAAATTCTACAAATTCATCGCTTCGCGCAAATATTAGAAGTAGTTTAAAGATTTCAAAAATCTGTGCAATCCATTAAGTTTAAGTCCTTGATTTTCTTTCCAGAAAACAATTAATTAATTTGCCTTGACATGCCCAGTAAGTCATTGATTAATATAACAATCTCAGCCTATTTGTGATTGCAGGGAACATCAGCAAACTTAAGTACTGCTGACAGTACCAGAGCTTTCTAACTGAAGATTAATTACCTGTAACTAGCTACACCTCTTAAATTAATTACATTTATACCCTGCAAGACATTTACTTAAACCACCAAGTGTTAACCTGTCAGTATTATTGTACAACTTTCAGACACTTTTCACAACTTTCCTCAATTCACTAATTGTTTCCAACTTGCAGTTTTTTTCTCCCACTATTTGCCAGCATTTTTAGGCCAGAAAAACAATGCAAAAAGCCATCTCCCCTGCATACAAGTTACAGAGTGTACAGCATCCATCACCATCAATCAATTTGCTAAGTATAATCAGTTTTTTTTTGCACCTCTCTACTCCAGCCTCTCCATCAGCTTACTCATACTTATGCAGTGTACTGGCTTTCATAACCATCTATGACTCAACTGTCCCAACTGCCCGATCACTTTGACGAAGCTGGGCAACTGCACAAGTCCACCAAGCTCCACCATGGATCAAAGATCTTAGGAGAAGCTAACAGATAATGCCAGATATGGCAATGGAAAACGTAATCATGTACACCAAATGAAACACCACAGAATGTATTGATTATTACTTTCACAATCCAAAAAATAATAATAAATTAGTCAGAATCCATCCATAACAAATGAAACGATAACTAATGTTATGACTTATAATATATATAGCGTTCTCTCAAAGGTGAAGGAGATTCATGGGGTGAGTATTGCACAAATCAGGGCAAAAATGGGAATGAAATGCAACTTTTTGGTGGAAAAAAAATCAGAGAAATGTGGAATGGAGGCGAAGAACAGATACCAAAAGTGATTGGTATTATGAGGCAATGTGATAAATTCGAATTTTACCTCCTCCATTTTTGCGTCTTAATGAAAAGCAATAAGATGGAGGGCCCACCAGGGGTCAGGATAGACAACAGACGATTATTTTGGAGTACAGTTACACCATATACTGCATTATTTCCATATACTATGTTCATGTTACAGCCAACTTCTTCAGAAAAAAAGAAGAAGAAAAACTGATCAATATGACGTTGTTTTATTAAGAATTTTTTGTTTTTTTGTGCAATACAGGATATCTCATACCAGAATAGATATTTATTGGGTGATTTGTGGTTGCTAAAGCTGAAGTGAGGTGCTGATGCATGAGTGGCTGCGAATATTGCAATAATGATATCGACGTTCGAGCTGTTCCTACTCACAGAAATAGTTCTCTTTATCTAGTGCCAACAGACTTGCATTTTTGCTCAGTTTTAATACAAATGTATTTAAACCAATAAGGTAAATTAACTTTCATTTACACACGAATCCAAACAGATGTCAACGGGGCTATTCAAAATCGTCATTCTCACTGAAAAGTGTTTCATATAGATGGCTTTTTCAAAGAATTAAGGAGTAATGTTAATATCAGTATAGCTGAAAAGGGGGGAGGGATAGAAATCAAAGCATGTGGACTGTTCGCAAGTGTTTATTTTGCTGACTATCACTCTTTTATCGCTCTTCTACCACTCTTCACACTTGGAGGTAGATAAACCCATTACGTTGAGGTAGGTTAGAGGCTAGGACAGCTGACCTATTGTCTGACCTATTGTCCTGTGGGGTGGACAATAAGAGGACAATTGGTGTCTCTATTGATGTGCCTATTGAAAGCTATTGGTGGCCCATTGCTGACCTATTGCCAGGCCATTGCTCTGTTAATACCTTCCATCAACAGGCCATAGCCAAAGGGGGCCCCACCTCTACATAATCCCTTCTCAATCGCCCCATTGTAGGTGATCGAATCACCCTAGCTCTAACACCAGGCAGGGGGTTCATAGCCCGGGGGCAAGAACAACCACCAGCTGGACTCAAACCAATTGTGCTAAAGTGTCTGCTCTTCACAGCTCAATTAAATGGCACAAAAAGAAAATGTAACATTTCCTGAAATTATACGGTCTGAAATGACAGGAATCTCTGACAATTCTCCACGAAATTACGAGTCACTGATTGGCTTCTGTCAGTAATTAAGGGTTTCTATGAATCTTGGGTAACCCACGGAAACCAATTATCAGGTAAATGAATATCAAAAACCAATAATATGGAGCAAAAAGAAAATAAGAGAATAAAACAGTACAAATCAGGCAGCTGTTGCATAGATCGGAGACAAAGATGTGGAAATTATGGAACGGCCTGTCTCCGAGTGCACCAAGTCACTCAGTCATATACAACAGAATTTGGAGCTTACATGTATACAATGTAGTATGTAAAGTGACATGCACATTGCTCATAGATATGACCAATTATACTTCAATGCCTGGTAATTGCTACTGCCAACTTACTGGCTAGTACGGTATGCTGGCTAGTGTAATTTCTTGTCTGATTTCACTATTATCCAAATCCATAATTCAGCATTAGGAAATGATCCTTAGCTTGCAGTACATTGCACAGGCAAGCACTGACAGCACTGACTGCACTGGAGCAGAGAGGCCTTCTTGGAGAGCCTGGAAACTTCGGTGGGGGCAAAGAACACACAAAGAGATATGTCAAAGAAAGTTCCCAGGAATTCACTGATAATACACAGTTGTAAGAACAACTAACAAGCAGGTATATGAAACCAGACTTGTTGTGCAAACTTGTATCTATTTGGATGAGAGAGAAACATTGGTGTTGAGGCAGGGTGGGTAAGTTGTGCTTCAGGGGCAGACCTCACACCCTTCTTCCCCTATTTCCCCTTCATCCCCAGTTCTGGAAATATTATTGTCAGGCTGCTGTGAAAAATAAAGCCCTGAGGCAAAGCAAATAAATAGATGGCAAGCTGCTGCTGGGAATGCCAAGGACAATACTTGGGACATCTTCACATATCTGCCCAGATTTGGTCAAGTAGACTTAAAACAAATAAGTTATTTGATGAGGATGATGCAGGCCAGATAAATAGGAGACAGAGGGGTGCAGTGGGACACCCTTTCAAGGACATGAGACACAAAGTGAATGGAGTGGGACACCAAGGGTCCAAAAAGACCCCATTGGACCACCAACCCACTCCTAAAATCCACCGAGGTATTTCAAGCACTCACAAATATTTGAAGCGTTTTTCATTTACGGTTTCAAAAGGGCTACAAAATGGCCAAAAACTCGCTTAATCACTGTTCCATTAACTTTTTGCACCTTTGTGGAATTAAAGAGTAAAAAAATGGTATTGTTCATAGAAAGAGACAGTAATATCAACTGACAAAGATGGGGGACGATTTCATAAAAGTGGAGACAAAACCATGCAGCATGTCCCACGCAGAGAAATTTGAAGACTACTAATGTTTTGTTTACAGTTTCGATCAGTCAAAGACTTAAGTATAATGAAGTTATAAGCACGTATTCTAAAATTTTAATGTGTTAGCATTTGCCTTCCTAATTTTTTTGGTTTATTTTTCATTTGTTTCTCTATTTATCTGGGGGCACTATCCCTACACAAATCCACAATAGTACAACTTTTTTCCATCTTAGGCTCTTACACATCCCAGTATATAATGCCACGTGCATGGCATGAGGCTTATCAGCTCCTATCTGATGGCAACCAAGAAGATCTCAGTCAGTCTCTGATCCCAGTTGTGGCGAGTATTTGATCAGACATTTTGACCTATGCTTTCAATGAAATGTACGACATAGCTGGGGTAGTTGGGCATTGGGAGAAAGACTTTCTCCAGGTTTTCTCTTGAGGAGAAATGCCTGAACACTTGCCAGTCTATTTCACTTCACGATCCATCTCCTCCTTGGCACTTGGGCCACTCCAGAGAGGGATCCATGTCAAGAAACTCACTTTTGTTTGAACTCACTTTGATAAACTGGACTCTCTTGCCACCTACTCAGCAGTCTGCACCATCTCCTCCAACCCTTTTTTTACCCCTTTTTTTTTACCCTCCACTATGTAACCTGTCTCACCCTCTCAACACCCTTCCAACCAGCCCCAGTCAATCAGCTTCTTTTTTTCTCCTAAACACCTGGACACAATGATTTTCAACCACAAAAATACCGAAGTGCCACCAAAAGTTTTAAATATTCGTTTGTTTGGACATAACTCCATTTACAACGATCACAAGCAATTCATCTGAAGTAAACAAACTCCAACATAACTAATGCTTCAATTAATTTCTTGTAATTGCATTTTGTACAGCATCTTTTTTTTCCTTAATGAAACACCATAGCTTTTATGGACAAATATTTCTTTACGATATAAATTTGCCACTTTCTCGTGATCTATAAGCACATCAATTTTGATAGTCACTTTATGCAGCATCAGCTGACAGCATTGAGCAATGGGGTGAAATGTTCATGTATACCATTTCAGATACCCAAGTTATTCAAATCTGTCTTAATTTATTCTTGAAGACTGCATGCGCTTCTACAAGTGAATCTGGCTGGCATGCAATTTCTAGGCATTCCCATCAGCTGTCAATATGATTGGCAGGTGCTGCCCTCTGATGGGCTTGGCTGACTACGATATGTGTGTTCAATGAAAGAGAAACTATTACTTCCATGTACTTGTATGTATTGGACAGACACATAATCAGTAAAAATAAAAGCCATAGGAATATAACATATTTTGTTCATGTTGTGAAAGACAGTGACATACCTAAATGTTTCATTGGAGTAATCATAACGTGCAATGCATTTCACATACAGGTGACCTCCACGCCTCGTTAGCATTCATTCATTTATTTGAATAAAAATTAAACCACAGGATCATACACAGGATCCCCTGGAAGTTTTTTTTTATAGTTTTCTTAAATTATTAAATTTCTTTAGAGCTATAATCACCTAGAAAAAATATATCGTAGCTTTTTTTTAAGAATATTGCAAAATGAGCAATCAAGAAGCTGTCCCAACCAAAAAACCTCTAGAAAATCCAATTTACCAGCAAATTAACTGACTGCCAAAACTGACCAATTATTGTAACTTCATCAGGCATTATAACACACTTATCAGTAGTACTGTAGCCATTAAGTGAAATGAACAGGACAATTAAGTATGCCACAACACATTCTGAAATCAACAGAGGTTGTAAAAGATATTAGTGGACAGTAATTAGTCCATCTCAGAGAAAATTACCTTCATACCACTGCTTATTAGAAGTAATTAAGTAGATATAAGGAAAAGCAGGTTGGCAGCTTTTTATAATTAGACTCATCATTCAAGCCCAACTTGGCTCAGCTTAAGAACAATCACAAGAAATAAAGAATATTGCAAAATAATGTGTTCCCCTCCCCACAGCCCAAGCACTAAATACTTTTTATTGTCTCTTAATCAACTCTTGATTGCTGATCAGCATGCTGCTTGTTGCATCTCCGCCAAGCAATTAGCAAACGGTAATAGAGTCATTTCACTGAGCAGCACTGAATTCAGCAAGACATAAGTCTTTCCTTTCCTCTTATTGCTCATTTTTCTTTTCAGGCATAGTAGGTCATAACTAACTGATTCCATAAATATAATTTTCTCATGGAAATAACAGAAATAACCTGAAAAATAAGATGTCAAATCTACATTAAAATGCACTAAAAATAATGCTGCTAGGATGCACTTTGATTCAGCCAATCACAGTCAAAGGCGGGAACTTTTTCAGCCAATAGAATTGCAGTATTCTGTAGTAGCCACCTGGTGGAAATACAGAGAACTAATCCACTATTGGTCATTCACTGGTTGGTGATCTTACTGCAAGTTCTCATTTCACTTTATATATAGTGTATGAACAGTCCGAGAAACGTTTAATGGTCAGTCATATACATAAATTATGTTATTTTCACATATTTTACAAATTCCAATTTAATTGTTAAAATACAGAACAGCGAATACACTAATATTTCGACATAGATCTATTTACATTGTTTAGCCAACAACAGATCCCTGCGTCAACTTTGGCAAGGCCAATAAAATGGCAATAATAATTTCGAACGATGACAAATCAGTAAGAAAAGGTCGACAACTTCTGCTATACGATGCTACCTGCCTCTAAATGCTGTCTGGTTATAGCTGGCTACTCAAAGCCAGATCTAAAAGTACATGCAGCACCAACCATTTGGTGCATTAGTTGAAAATAACGCACATTTGTCATTTTTTGTTAAAAAGATGCATGTCTATTTTACATATTTATAATATATCAGATAAGTTTCTTACATACATTTACCAAGGTTTATATTTTTTCAGTGGTTGTAGATGTAAGCCGACTATTAGCTAGGGAGTAGGGAGTAGACAGAAGCCGCTGGCTTTAGCCAGTTATTGCTACAGCTGTCTCGAGTTGACCATTATTTATGAAACTAACTGTACATCATATTTTCATTGTAATGCTTATAAATTTCCACAAACGTCTTAAGGTAAATGCAGCTCAATTTCTCAGTATACTTTCAGTGAACCCAATCCATTTTATGTTTAGATTTCAGGATACCACAATATTTCTATATCTTGCTGACAGTTGATATATATGGATGGTTCATTGGTCAAAATTGAGAATGCATAAATCATCTAAAATCTCATTTCTGGCCTGAAGGGACAGCACAACATTTAAATGGGTGTCTAGTAGTTACTTTGCCCACTAGGGGGCAGTTGACCTAGGCCAAGCATGGCGTGTCCGGTAATAATTTAATGTGGACACATAGTTGAGCAGGAGTAACTGGCCAACGGTCCGCTAGGTGTCAGCATGGTGCAGTGGAAAGGGCACAAGAGGGCAGGCAGACGACGGTCTAACGACCTTGGGGGTTATAGCAAAGTTCTCTTTAAAAATGGAGTTCGAGACTAATGTCCCCTTGCTGAACGCCTCCCACAGTGTCTGGGATGAAAACGATTAAATCTGTTTGTCATTTTCAAGCTAAAGTTTCTCTCAACGCCCAGTTGAAGCCAGGGTGAAAGGGGTGAGGGCAAAAGGGGGCCCTGCCGCACCCCAGTCTGCTAAAATGACATCTCGAATCATCTATTTCTCACTCGGGGCCTGTCATGCCCTTGCTTAAATTCAACAACCATAAAATATGTAAGGGACATAATGACTAGCAGCCATGAACACCATCATTTCCATGCTCAATATTGCTTATGCAGTTTTGACAAATTCTCACAACACTTTTCAACTTACCCCAGCGTCCCAGGACAGAACATTTATTACACTGTCTAGACTCAATAACACCCATCATGGCATGTAATAAGACAAAGTGTCCTGTTCTACAACATAGCAAAATGCAATAGTCCTACGTTTTGTAAATTACAAAAGTTTGGAAAAAAACAACATACAACACAATAGCGAGTCGCAACCCTTGTCGATGAACAAGAACATGTGCGTTTTTCCCCCTAGAAAACCCAGCAGAGCTCTATCGAAATAAACGACCATACATCTAAAAGTACACTCTTTATTGACCGTGTAATGTATGACAGCCATTCATCTTTCCCGCATATGAAAGACATAAACTTGGCGGGCGCTAAAACATACACACATAACAGTTAATCAAGTAATTTCGGGTGAAAGGAAATGATACAACGTACCACAGGGATAGACAATAAAGAGACGCAGCGTCGTATCCTTTGATCTTGCGTCATAACTTCCAATTTGGCGCTCGACGGGACTTCTGGGATCACGTTGCGTAAGAAGCAGACGATCTGAAGCAGACGATGCTTTTCGTTCCAAATGACCTTATTAATTGTGCTCATCAGTCAGAGTCAGTCTTGTTCGGCACATAAGTCAAGAAATACATCAGAAATTTACGATGTGAGCCATTTAGCAGTTCCATGGTGGCCTCAGATGAGGGTGGGTGGTAAGGATACATCGGGGGGTTTTTTTAAGACGCCCCCTCGCACCCCGCGCTGACACTCGATTTGAGAAGGGGGTGATGAACGAGCAGCGGAAAGATCAACACCCAAAATAAGGAGGTAAAAAAGTTGTGCAAACAAATGCTCATGATGAACAGTGTTTGAGTTAGCTGAACTAACTCAGTTGATAGTTTTGCAGTATGAGCGCAGGGGTCGATTAATAAAAGCAAAGGGTGCAAAGCCAGCCCCCTCCCCCCAAACCCTTAGCTCTGCTTCTGCTCTGTTGGGGGTGCCACCCTCAATGGCTACCTTGCCCTACCCAGGATTAATGTGGGATACGACCAGATCAAAGTAATATACGACAAAGGCACCCCACCTCACTTCCCCCCAGCTTCCATCTAGAAATATCATCAGGGGCGGATAAGACAGAATTGGAATTAGGAGGGGCCAACCAAGCAACTAAAAAAACTTTAGCTCTTCTGTTGTGATAATTCAATCAGTCCTTGAAAGGATTGTTGATCACACCTCAGATTATCCAAGATCACATGTACATAGATCAAAACCACACTCTTTTACATGTCAGTGTGAGTAACCCTAGGGCCTAGGCGTGACCTAACCCTACCCTAAGAGGATGGACAATATATTTGCAGAAATGCAATATACACGTATGTTTACTACTAAAAAACCTCAGTATCTATCTTCTTTTCGAGCATAAATGGAAATACAATTTGATTGGATTATTTGAGCGGCCTACGCCAAAGCCTGAACCTGATACAAATCCACCAATTAATTCCGTTTAGTTAGTGCTAGTATCACCCCCCCCCCCCTCGCAAATTCATGCAATGGATCCGCCCCTGAGTTGTGTATTACTATCCTGACAAATATGTATGGCCAGTTCTGCTGGTGAGCACTGTTGAGGCAAAAGGCAAAGGGGCTAGGATTTCAAGCTTGGTGTCAGGGGCTGCATTGGTCATGATCAATCACATTCGGGGTCACCCGCACCCGCACCCACCCCCGCCCTGTTACGAGCCCCCTTCACACTTGTGCTGCAGCTCATCATCCATCCTGTCACAACCCTGCGCCCCTTCCTGTATCCCTGCATAAGTGTTGCAATGACCTCTCAGAATGCAAACCCCTTTCACAAGTTTCACTCAGCCTGATAAAACATGGCTGCCCCTCCCCCCCCCCCCAACTCGATGCAGATCATGTCATTAATGTGTAAACTAACTACTCTATGTATAATACTGTTACAGTACACCAATAGAGATTATACCTTTATAAACAATAAAAACGCCTAAATTGTCAGTTTTTGAAAAATTAACACCCTCCACGACCTGTATATACCCTTTACATAACCCCAAAGGCATTTCCTGTTCCTGTGGTTTGATCTTGGCTTTGACCCTCAGACTCCATCAAAAACGTTCGCCTGGGCTACGTTAAGGTCCAGCAAGTAAGGTCAGGGTAAGGTCAGGCTGGCAAGTTTCCTTTGTTTATTATACTCCTATGTGAGAATTTGAAAGGAACACGTTTTCGAGAATCCTGGATCACACACACCATGGACTTATTAGTCCATGATCACACTGCTTGACCACGGTTTGATAATGCGGCCAACTAGCACTTCCAGTTTTATTCATTGTCAGGGAATAATGAGAGCTTCTAAAGTTGAAATTCTTGCTGCAAAACTATCTCAACTGACTGACTGACTGATTGATTGATTGTTTTTGTTGCTCAACTATCGCAGTATCTGTTTTACTGATGTCATGAAGCCTGGATACAACAATGGGCATTAAATGATTGGCGAAACAGAATGCGTAGTTTGAGCATCGGTCGATTCCTCACATGTTCCACCCCATTGCTCCGGACGAATACAATTGACACGATATTTGCAAAAGTGAAACAACCACAAAAAGAAGATGCACCGATAAATACAATGAATAGTTTTGTCACACCGTATCAGTCTGATATTACTTCCAGAATAGGCTTTGCAAATTCCATTATTCCAATAAAGCTTTCTTTTTCTGCGAAAACGAAGGTCTGCTTGTTAGTTGTATCAAAATATCACAACAGGGTGGCTGGCGAAATGCTTAATATTTCAGCTTGCGAGGGTGTTTTTGACCACAAGCACTGCAATATCCTGTACTAGCAAACTGTCTTAGAATGCGCCGAGACTCATTCTCCTTAATATAATCTCCAATATAATCCCATTTGCTAAGCCTTGAGATTTCCCACTGACACGCTATTCAAATACTCCAATATTTTACTCATAACGTTACACTACATCACTAGAAAAAAGTACTTCTTTATTTCACCAACTTAATTCTCATCATTGTATAATCCTAACTCGTTCATGTCTACGCAGATACTTCACTTCTACTAAAACCAATTAATAATTCATTGTAGTCATTCAATCACACACAACCAGTGAAATATTTTATCCACAGGCACTTAGGTGACAGAAAATATCAATTGGAAGGAAAAATTCTGACGAAAACAGTTTAGATTTGATGCTACTTCAGTTGCCCGAAAGGATGTTCCATTTAAAAAAAAAAAGGGGGGGGGGAGGGTGGACCTGAAAATATTTAGATCCCCCCCCCCCTCCCTGTCATACCTGTTTTTTGACAGTTGGCATGACCTTAAGACTGTTTACAATGTCTGGATGGCGGTAAACACTGGGAATAGTATCCAAAGGAAGCCTGGCAGTGGTGGAGCCAACAAAAAGAGGACTCCAGATTTCTTGAATGCCCTCAAGGCCAAGGTTGCAAAGGACCCAACGACCTCAATGCGTAACATGGTTGCCGAGCTGGAGGTGGACCCCAAGACAGACAGAATGGCCGTGCACGTTGATCTGGGCTTGAAGTCGTATGCCAAGGCACCTCCTGACAGAGTCCATGAAAGCGAGGAGACTAGATACGTCCAAGAAAGTGCTGAAGTACCTCAGACAGCATGGGTCCACAGTCAAAGTTTTCTCTGACGAGAAGATCTTTACAGTAGATGCTGTTGTGAACAAACGACCGATGCCTTGCAGAGTCAAAAGCTGAGGTCAAGGGCACCTTTCGGACCAAGCATCCAGCCCAGATCATGATCTTGGGTGTTGTGGCCTCTGACGGCAAGAAGATGGCCCCCTACTTCTTTAAGCCTGGAGCAAGAATGGGTGCAGATGCCTACTACAAGGTCCTGAGGTACCGTGTTTTGCCATGGCTCAAGGCCAACTACCCTGAGGGCAACTATGTGTGGACCCAGGATGGTGCCCCATGCCACACAGCCAAGAAGGTGCAGCAATTCTGCAACACCAACTTTGCAGACTTCTCGCCTGTAAATTTCTGGCCCCAGACCTGAACCCAATTGAGATTGCCGTGTGGGGCGTTTTGGAGCATGCAACCAAAAAGACTTCCCATCCCAACACTCAAAGCTACCATCATGGAAGAGTGGAATTGTTGTGCAGAGCTGCGGAGCTTTTCGACACCGCATAGAGTCTGTAATTGCGAACAATGGTGGACATATTGAATAAAAGGATTGTTTTTTTGTATTATCTCTGTGTTCAAAATCTTTTTTCAGTGGGTTCAGTCTTTCATGTATAACAAGCAAGTTTTTGTAGGTCACAGCACTTTTGTAAATTGCTCCCCCACCCTGTAAATTTTAAGTTCAATGGAAGGACCGCAAGACCTTGCATGAGATTTCAGCTTCCATCATTTCCACCAGGTGTGCTGAAGGCCAATTTCTGCAGCACTGAATACAGGGTTGGCAAATTAAACCACCCACCTGGTTAAATCCGTATTAAGCCCAGGTTTGGCTAAATAGACATTTTGCCCAAAGTGGGTTAAACCTGGGTTGAAACTTTAATTTTCAACTTATAATCAGTAGTTAAGGTGCAAATATTAAGCAGGCAAGACAAAACATCAATATTTAACACTATTTTTTCTGAACAGTAAACTTTGCTTACCAAGATCAATGGTTGGTACTCCCAATTTGCAATTGTGAAAACACAAACTTACTTGATGGTTTAGCAATTTTTTCACCATTGTTTTCAGCACAAAAATTTTTATCTTTGGAATTCAGCAGACAAGGACATGTCACGTCCAATGTGCTACAGTTTTTATAAGAATTAAATATCCATATTTCTATTCTTTATTTTATCATTTTTATCCCTTTAGCCCATTTGGCTAATGTCATGTAATTTCCTTTAGCCAAAATGGGTTTTGTGCAGCCCAATACATAAATGCATAGTTATGAGATACAATGCTAGACGGTGCCACTGATTAGTGTGGTGCCCGGTGCAATCTGATCAGTCTCATTAACCGTTAACTGCATGGCCTTTCGCCAGTTTGGCGAATCACAGCAAAACACATTTCGCCAGTTTTGATTTTGTTTGGCAATTAGCGATTTGGCGAATGGCCAGCTAAAGCCTAGATATTTGGAAGTCAGTTTTTGCTAAGTCTCTGTACCAGAAATATATATCTCAAAATAAGCTTTTCTAATTATTCACAGTGCAGGCAAGGCAGACACTATTTCAGTTTCAGTGAAAAGAATTAATCAGTAACAACTGCTGAGCATTACGATGGAGGGAAATAAGTTAAAATTGTAAAAACATCAATGTGATGTCTGATTCAAAAGTGCCTGATATGATTTCTGTTAATTAAACCTATCCAAATACAGAATAGATATATTCAGATACTCATTTAAATATATGATATATTATGGAAGCTGGTATGATTGAGTTGACAAGTGTGGGACCTCTCACTTTTACCAAATGTCACTACACTACAGGGGGCAGCACAAGCTGAGCCCTAAGTCTCCACCTAGTGGAAAATCATTCAACTATACTTGTAAGTTTCACAACTATCTTCAGTCTTGCCAAAATGCCTGAGGGATATCTGCAGTGTCTTTAAAGGGGAACTAAAGGAAATTTGCATGTTTATCTTAAAAGTTCAATTACATGTAAAATAATATATTGCAGTGAAAGAAACGGTCTAAAAGTTTAGTTTAGTCTTGTTTTAAGCTAATTAATTGTGCACTTTGGACGCCCTGCCATTAAGCTGGGGGCTGCCATTATTGCACACGACACTATGGCTGGTGACGTCACTTATGTCCTAGTCTGTGCACGGTGAATGCAGCATGATTGCAATGAACAATTTGTATTAGGCTGTCAAAGTCAAAGATACCTTTATTCAGGGTCAATTCATTCAGTTGTACATGGTATCCATATTTTGCATTTAATTATATATAACTTTTTCTAAGCACAGGAGTTTACAAACTGAGGTTAGGACTATTTAATAAAAGGATCATTATTTGCATAATTAATATGTTTTCACTATAAGATTAAATTAAGCACATATTTGACATCACTATATGTATGAACATATACATATATATATATATATATATATATATATATGCTGGAAACACAATTTGAATACTTCTTTTAAACGCTTATAATAATTATTGTACTTAGCCTAAGACTCAGGCTAGGCAGTGTGCGAAATTAACACACACAAAAAGCATGTCCAAAAATTAGGGGAATGGTGTCATGTGAATGAACTGTCTTAATCCAGTGTAATTAATCCATGTCTACAGTATCATAATCGCATTTGGAAGACTGAATTATACTGCATGCCCTGTAGAAAATGCCACAATTTTGTTATTCCATAGTGTATCCCCCCCCCCCCCCCCCCTTTGCTCTGGCGACGGCCCGGTCTGTTTCAAAGGCGTAATACACTGTATGCAATTTTGTCTAGAATAATTTTCAAGATTATCAGCATGTATTAATCAACAAATTGTACTGAGTTCAATTTTTTTAGACTTGCATTGCTAGACATATTTGAAACTCAAATAGGTGGAGGAAGGGCTATGCTAAAATTCAAGTTGTTATATATAAAAAAAAAAACCTTAACTGATGAATGGATTTTAATTGTTTAACATTGTTCTGTCAACAAGTGCATATAGATAGATAGATAGATAGATAGATAGATAGATAGATAGATAGATCTGTGTTTGGCAACATAATACATATATACATATAATATTGAAATCTGATCAAAATATAAACCAAAATGTTACATATATGTATATAGGTGAACACAATCATATCTTTAAAAGCATTTTTCGTGCACCTCAGTGGTATAGTTTAATAAATTTATATTCTATAATCAGTGTTTAACAAAGTTGGCTAATTTACATTCCCAAAGATTTCAGTGTTTCTGTACAATTGTGTAGCCTCAAATTATTCAATGGCAATTTACTTGACACTTGGTTAGAACAGTGACATGCTCTAATTTCAATTGCAATTAACACCTTTTGCCTGCTTCTGACACTGCTAACCTATAGTAAAGCAGTTGGATTGCACTTGGCTCTCATTGACTGAGATCTATAGTACAACATCGGCCCAGCAAATAGTACAACAGTGACGTATTTCCGGCGAGTGCAAAACACCCGGGTTAGTCAAAAATGGCGGCCTCCGTAGTTCACAAAACGGAGCTAATAAATGCAGGATATTACTTTACCAGGGCATATATACACATTATGAAATGCGTAGATGAGTTCCAATGGACCAAAGCTAACATCTGAGAGGTAAAGTGCTGAAGGTGTTAGTTCCCCTTTAAATAAAAAAAAACTTACCTCAAATTGAGTTGGATCAAATACATTCTTGAACACAAGGGTCTTCTCGAAGGTGTTACGAATGCCTTTTGCTTTGTCCAACTTCCAGTCAAACAATCTGTAAAATTCACGAAATCTGTTCCATTAATTGTCCAAATACAAACATCATATTTATAAATAAGTGTACAAAGCGAACTTACTTAATTCATTAAAGTATAATGTTTCCCTCTTATCAGAGCACAAATAAGCAGGTACATTTCATGTACAATAAAACCCCCCTCTCCTCCAATTTCATACTGTATTTAGGAGTGGCCTTATTATAACTTTGGCTGTAGTTAATCTTCAATAATAACAAAATAGTTGCATCAAACATTGTGAATATAGAATTATTGTTAAAAGAGGATTGGATTTACTTTTCTTGTTTTTCTTTGAGTTTCCGCTTTTCTTTGTTGGTCAGTTTCTTTTTTTTCTTTGAAGGATCATATGACCCCTTCATTTCAAATTTGGCCAGTTCCACTGATATTTCGTAGTCTCGCAGTCTGTAGCCATCCAATATATCCAGAGCTAAGTCCACAGATTCCATCTGCAATTGTAACAAAAGAGTACATTTTATTAAGATCACAAAATTTTTCAGTAAGATATATTTTGAGAATTTTCAATAGTCCAGTAGCCTCCTCACAACAAGAATTTCAAAATTTTATGTTGAATGAAGATGGACAAGTATGGCGACTTGAATGAAACTAGTCGAACTACATTATTGAACACTGCATTTCATGCTCATGCAATGACGTGCATATGTACTTACAGCAATGACAAACACACAGTATGTATATTGTAAACAACACTTAACAACTCCCTTTAGATTATATATTTCTCAATCTAAAACTCTGTCACTAATATACAAGCAGGACTCTAATTTTCAAAGATATTTTGCAATTTGATTGTGAAGAACAATCGAACCTTGATGTAACTGCAGAGCCCATCACCCTTGACTTCCCCATCTTTATTTCTGTACAACTTGAGTTTCAGTTTTTGAGCCACCGGGTCCATTGCTATGAGCCCATATTTTGCCATCAACTCTTTAAACTCTTCATCTGTGATATCATGGGGCAGATTGCTCACATATACACTCGTGCTGCGACTTTGATCCATTTCAAACCACCCTGAAATGACAAAATGCTTAATTGAAAATATTTTTGCTTTTAATGTTCACATTAGTAAAACTAAATAAACGTACAAAGTAACAGTCACTAGTCAGGTACATAACAAGCCCCCTCTGAAACCACCCTGAAATGACAAAATGCTTAATTGAAAATATTTTTGCTTTTAATGTTCACATTAGTAAAACTAAATAAACGTACAAAGTAACAGTCACTAGTCAGGTACATAACAAGCCCCCTCTATTAAGTGAGAAATTTGTTGAAAAAGAGGGTGATTGACCAGTATTTCTTAAAATCTTAATTTAGAAAAAATAGGGGGTAATAGGGGGGGGGGGGGGGGTTTGGTCTTCAAAAAAACTAAAAGCAGGTTGGGTGTCTGAAAATCTTCAGGCTTTAAAATGGAACAGCCGTAAGCATTTTTGATATTTTATTAAGCTTGAGAGCTTGAAGTTCAATTCTTTATATTTCTGACTATTCATGAACAATTTTGAGGAAAAAAACATTATTGAAAATCCTCCACTGTCAGAGGATTATTTAGGATTCCATCTCCTCGGAAATATAATCAGATAACGCAGCTGATTAAAAGGACTGAGATAAACCAATACAGGGCTCAACATAAACTTTTCCATCTACTTGTCCCTCGGACAAGTAACTTCGGGGTTTTAACTTGTCCCCCTGAGAACCTTACTTGTCCTGATTGAGGTGATACATAATATCGATACGTCTGAGTTATATATTTATACAATGTATTTAAGTAAGATATGTCATTCAGGAATAAGGAATTAGTTTTAGAATTTTGGTATGAACACAGAAAGAATTATAATCTATAAGCACATTAACAAGGTATCTAGTTTCTGAAAAGATAAATATATGTATCTTGAGGCAATTAGTTTGTGATGGATACATTACATCTTGCTAACATAAATCATAACAAGTGACCATGGTTGCTTTTTCTACTCTCAGTTATGTGCATTAAGCAGAATTTCTTAATAAATTACCACTTAATATGTACTAGAAATATGCTAATGTCAATTTCTTTGATTAAGCAAAATGTAGAAGTGGACTCCTGTTGAATTGCAATTAACCATTGACACTGCAGTGAAGTTCAATCAACTCATATTCACACCTATGACCTGTCAGTGTTGAATTGGATTTGAATGACTACAAGAAAATTAAGCCATTTAGATTTCACTTGTCCATTCGAACAAGTGCCTGAAGTATTCTGCTTGTCCCTGGAGACTTTTTACTTGTCCCGGACAATCGGACAAGTGTTAATGTTGAGCCCTGCCAATACTGACCTTGCTTTTCAATGCTTGAGATTGAATTACATTACCTTGGTCTTTCTGCTGTTGTTGTTGTTCTTTTCTCTTCTTCGCCTTTTTCGACTTGTCATCATTTTCACCATCTCCTGCTTCAGTCTTGTCATCGTTTGCCATTTCCTGATCTGCACGTTCAGTTTCCTTGTTATCTTGATCATAGTATCGTTTATAGTACTCATAATATGCTGACCAGTCACTGGAGTTATTGCTGCCATCCTCTGATCCTTGTTGTGAGTAATACCACTCGCAATATTTCTTGTAAGATTCATCATAAGAGTCACTTCCTTCAGTGTGGTCACCATCTGTTTTTTCTGAGTCTTTACTATCCGTTGTAGTACTAGTCTCATTTGTATCTTTTATGTCTTTCTCGTTAGTCTGTTCTTCAAGTTTTCCATTGTCAGATTTTGTCTCTGTTACACTCTCGGAGTTGTCAGATTTTGTCTCTGTTACACTCTCTGAGTTGTCAGATTTTGTCTTTGTTACACTCTCTGAGTTTTCAGATTCCTTGGTAACAGATATGTTTTCAGAGTCATTATCAGTCTTTGTTTCGGCATTGCTGGATTCTTGTTGACTGGGCAGGTAGACGTGATAATACCAGTAATAATAGCCTGGGTGGTCAACGGGAGGTGCAGGGGGAATGTTTTGTGTAACGGTTGAATCATCTTTCTTCTCGGCTTCTTCTTTTGGATCTTTGCTGACTTCAAAGTTGCCATAATTCATCTGATACTGTGCGATAAAATTGGCATCAATCTGCAATACAGACAAATTATTAGCGTGAGCAACCATTTCACAGGACTGAGGTTGGTCAGATAATAAAAACACTGAATTAGCTCAATGAGACATTTACTGGAGCTGTTATAGATGGAAATTACAAATCCTCAGCAGCTTTAGTAGAATTTAACTCTTCTTGCAATAACTTAACATGGCTTCATGAACCACTGTAAGACTCTTTAATAGTTTACCCAAAATTAAGGGCGCAACAGGTCACGGTTTACACTATTTCTAAAAATTATCTTCATATGTTAAATTACACTGGAAAGATCATCGAATGCCTCTCAACCAATCAGACATTTTGAATTTTAGAGCATGGACACGCTTAACGTAGAAGAGTTGCAGTGCAACAAACAGAATTAACCACAATTCATAGTGTAATATATTACCTTAGGGAACCAGGCTTGCTTAGCTTCATCCCATTCATACTCTGTTCCATCCTCATCAACTTTTGTTTTTGATTGAGCAGCTTTTTTTCGTTCCTCAGCTTCCAACCGAATTTGCTCCTCAAAATCAAACTCTTCTTCGCTCATTTTAACTGAGGTTTAGACTAAGGTTTGCACGATAAGAAGCCAGACACCATGCAAGCTGTCAGATGATTGTCAGTCTTCACTGTCTTCAGTACTAAATGGGGGAAAAAAACAAAGTGACATAATGACATTTACACTACTACGTAATAACTGCAGTGCAGTATTTAAGCTATTACATTATGTACCGCAAAACAAGATTAAGATACTTCAAGATTTATTTTTAAAAGATTTACTCCCATAGACCGAAATTACAATTTACATTCAATTGTCTCTGCAGAGCCAGGCTAATAAAGGAGAGTCAGCAGTTATAATACTCTCATTCACTTTAACATGTTTTAGTTGGATATCTATGTACGGCATATAACTTCTAAGCCTCGCTACTAACTACACAGAGAGGTAATTACCATCTAGAGAATTTTCTCACTAACGTCAAAGGCCCGCGTTAGAAAAGCATCAACCCGCTACCACTCTAATATCGCCCAAACCGCCGTGGCCGTGGACGCCACCTTCCGGATTTCCATGGAATAACTCCTATCAGGGAAAATTATTATCACATATATACCCAGAGGCGCCAGTGCAATTGAAGCAATGTAAGCCTTTTCAGGGTTGTCAGCATGACAAGCCCGCAGTGAGTTTCGCATCAAAACAAAGGATTTGTTCTTTAATACTAATGAAAATCAAATAAGTACTTAGGCCTTATGAGGGCAGAGAAAAATTTGTTAACACATTATTTCAAGCTCCCACAAATATCACGCACAATCACATTGACATCACTGCCTGGACCCCTTCCACCAACCCTGAAAGACCCTGGATGGCTTATGCAAATGAAGAACTGTCCAATCTGTGTATATCAATCTGTGAATGAAAATAATAATGATTGATTCTATATAGATAATTAACATACTGATAAGTGCATATAATTATAACTCGAATAACACAATAATTGAATTAGCTTTATAAATATTTTATTGAGAACTGCAAAATACTGCAAGTGAAATAATCAAGTAGTTGGCCGACTAATAATCAATTAGGAAACTTAACCTTCACTTTTAACACAACCATATACAAGCAAATGAAAGCATGGCGCTTGTGAGTTCACAGGAGTTTAGTACAAGAACTCGAACTTTAATTTGTATTAAAGTATAAACTGAGAAAATCACACCTCCAGTGTGCAGTATAGCAAACACAAATAACTGAAATAATGTCCTATGCATAAACTTAAATTAGGCAGGAACAGCAAGCTGTCCAGGCTAACGTCCTTATTCCAACAGAAAATTAGCGACACTTTACAAGCAATATTGTTCAAATGACATTGGGAAAAATACCCTTAAATATACAATAATAAGATAATCCAAGTCCAGATATATACATATTATTGGTGTGAACTCAAATAACTGTAAGTTGAACTGTTTTTCATGCCATATAGTGTAATAAAATAAATAAAGCCAACAACAAAAGTGGTTTTCGACACCTCAAAGAGCACACAGACATCAAGTTATTTCAGATTGTGGAATGTCTTAAAACTTTTTTTTAGATTATAAAATTTTGAATATACATATAACAGTTCTAGTTCTCTTACTTCAACAGATCATTTAAATAAATCCGAACCAACCAATATAATCTTAACAGTCTAAGAATAACATTTAAAAGTGACACAGTAGATATTTATTAAGCTGCACTTAAAAGCTATGTAGGTTCATTTTCAATATCCAAACACTGCCTACATTAGGTTGAGTGGTGCATACATGCAGTCAATGAATCAATCAAATTTAGAAATAATTTTTCAAAACCTGAAACTTGTGTCATCAAAACAAGTAATTTTCATAGACCATTAACATTCTTCTTCACGGCAATGTTGCCAAGAAAGAAACAAATATTATAATTATAGTGTAAGACATGTTATCTAAAAATTTAGAAAGACCTCTTTGATCTGAGACTGCAAGCCATGCACAGTTTTAAGACAGCAATGCCCCAATAAAATTCTAGAATAATGAGTAATGATTTGTTCCGTTACAGAAATCTTCTTTTTAATTTAACATGAAATTCACTGTTAAACAATTAAATTCAAATACAATGTTTTAATAGGTATTAAAAAACCAAAAAAACCCATTTATGACTTCGTCAGTATGCACCATTCATTGAAATAACAGCAGCAAGCACAGGTATGGCACAACCACACCATAAGTATTAATGGTTGAAACTCCAAAGTATCACCATCATCACAATCCTGGTATTAGCCATTAGATAACAGATCATAGCAACCTGCAACCTGGTATGAAAAATGACGACGACTGAAATAAGGCCAAATCAGGTAAATGCTCAATGACAGTTGATTGCTTTTTAATTCAGAAGATTCAGAATCCTCAAAAATTGTCAGGTTCTTCGAATGAGTCGTTCAGTCACTAACTGTAAGCCACACAGCCATTTTAAATGATGGTAAAAAGCTCATCTAGGCCGATATAAAAGCATCTTTGAATGTAGAAGCAGGTAACGTTGCTTAGATGAAATGCTCTGATCATCAATTGTTCATTTTAAATGAAGTCACAAAGCAGGCACAAAGTCAGACATTACTTGACAGCTGATGTGGGTTTAGCAAGTCCATGAGATGGCTCTAGAGATGTGACTGTAAAGTTAGCAGAAGCTTAAATTTAAAGACAGCTAACGAAGCCACTTAATCCAAATCACCAGACTCTGGTGGCAACTGGACATCTGGATACAGCTCTGACTCAGACGGTTGGGGAGGAAGGACGTTAGCTGCGGCAGGAGGGGGTACAACGCCGTGATCAGCTTGCTGTACAACCACGGACGCTGCTGATGCCCCCTGGCTCGAACCTTCAGCAGCCGCAGCTTCAAGAAGATTTGTAATGGACTTGGACTTGACACACTGGAAGTCCACATGTCTACTTCTGTTCTCTTCCTTCTCCCAAGACATGTGCAAGAAAGGCCGCTGAACGTAATTGTATATAACTGGAAAGATGAAATGAAATGTCATTAGCCATTTTAATTATAGCGCAATGAAATATATACAAGATGAGAGAACAGAGAGAACAGATTTCAGCCTACAAGTTCTCAATTGACCCACAGTTAGATCTATAATTTAATGTATTGTATAACTTGATGTAGGCGACAAGTGTATTTTTCACCATCTAGGCCTAAGCATGAATAAACTCTCTTGAAGCTTGAACACTGGAAGCACTCTTCAGCTTACATCATGCTGCATTAGTGTTGATATGTGCAATAGACTTTACACATGCCAAGCTTAAATTTGTATACAAAAATAAAACTGGGACATACCTTCAGATCTTCCACCCGGTCTTCTTTTCACTTTTTCTTTATATGTGGGATATCCTGAAATAAGACAAAACACAGATACCATAAGAACTTTTCAAGGACAATATTTCAAAATGCGGCTCACACCCATGAACATTTATCAATGACTAGGACTGATACACTAAGGATCACTCACCCTCAATTCCTAAACGAATCTTCTTGAGGCCTCGTTCTTTCAGAACTTGTTTTGCAACATCTCGGTTTTCAATGTATTTGAAAAATCTGTACATTTGGGTGTTGTATATCACTGCAAAAGAAAAAAAATTACATGACCATTGACCAACCATCAAAAAAAAAGCTTGTCATTCATATGTCGCATGATTTAATTTGCTGAGAGGCTCTGACCTTGTGCATTCTCCTCTCCAATGGGAGGAGGGTAATTCTCGTCCCACTCAACGACATCATCATCACAAAGGATCACAATGTGACATTCTCTGTCTCCTTTCTGAAAAATGTAAACAACAGAAACATTTGCAGTTGTATAATCTTGTTGTTAATTGTAACTCTGTAATCCATTCATTCCTCATGATGACCACAAGCAATTTGAACATTCCATGGACTAAATAACATTATATATAATTTATTCACCAAATTGCAGACCACTCAACATGAATTATTCACATTACCTGTGCACTTGTCACCATCAATGGCAAAATGTTATCCTCTAGGTAAACGTTAAATTGTTGGCGAGCACCATCATTAGACAACTCATGGAGAAGACCACCTGGAAACAGACAAGTTTGATATGCAGTCAAAAAGGATTTAGCACCATATCACTCTTTTAACTGTAATCAATAATTGCCAGCAAAACATGAGCTTGACAATCGACACCACTGTGTTAAAGTGAATCTTAGGCTTTAGTCTTTTCGCTTACAAGTACACAAGACAAAAGAAAATGTCAACCATGGTACAATTGCTTATGATATCATATGTCATTTAAACTTCTTTCGTATTGCACATTACGACCCTAAAAAAAAACAGAAAATCTTGAAAGAGACACTTGAAAAGCCTTTTCTAGCCTATGAAACACTAGGTACTCACGTAAATTCTGGCATTTTACAGTAGAAGCATCAAAGGGGATGAGCAAATAATCACAAGCCTCTCGAAGTTCCAGGACACTCACGCTAGGAGGGCAGCGCACTATGCCAGTTTTGTAGAAATCCTGAAAAACGGAGAATAAAAAAGAAGTGCTTGTAAAATCCCAAGTTGAGCATCACACAAGGTGGGTTAACATCAAAATTCTTTTACACGGCTTACCAAAACTGCTCGAAAAACTGTTGCTGATAATAACCCATCGGCCACTTCGTATTCACCTCTTTCATTGGGACGGGTGAAGTTATTTTCAAGTGATGAACTGAACATCCTGCAAAAAATTGCAGAACAAAAGTAACACCACGACATAATGTAAGTATAATTGAAGCTGTTGTAGGAAAAAGTAGAATACACAAACCTGCCAAGCATGGTGTTTGGATGTGCACGGAATAAGTCTGGGTCAATAATAAATCTAGTCTCATCAACCACTAGAGTTATTCTGTCGTTTTTCCCACTTCCATTTTGGCTGTTGTAATTTTTTGGCATGCCTGGAAAAAAAAGGAGAAATATAATAACTAATCAAAACTCCATCATTTCAATAGGTTTCATCTTTTTGTGAATTTCACAGAAAATGGACATTCTCTGAACTTACATCCATTTCCTTTCATACGATTACGAACTTCTGACGCTGTTGGATTATTTTTCACAGAGGATGATCCATCCGGACTACTACTGCCTTCGTTTGGAGGTGAACTCATATCATCTGACATCTTCTTAACCAGACAAGGTTTGCACTTCAGAGTCCTGCAAAGCAGAAAGGTTTGTGGTAAACATTTAGAATTCCATTCAAACAAATATGGATTAATATGTACCTCCAAAGCATTTTAAGCTCGCTCATGTAGCAGATCTTTGAAAGGATCACCTTTAAAGAAAATGAATGCATTAAACATATAAACTATTTTATGTTGTATAATTGACTGCAAAAACCCTTCGAAGCTTCATTATTGTCACTACTAGATAGTATTCCTTGAGATTTTATGTTACAAGTAATGTCACGTACACAAAGGGTAACTATATTGTACCAATAGAGGAAGCTATGAGTAACTACGCCGGACAATTATTCAATGACATCATCTAAATTTGACGTCATCAACTGCACTCAATGACCTTATTGTATGCCCACGTCATCGCTTACCCGGAGCGCTTGCTGCACGTTTTGAGACAAGGCTTGCGTCTCTCCTCAGGCTCGGAGTACTCAGTATCACAGTCACTACTATTACTGTCATACGGCAGGTGCCGATCGTCATGCCGCCTATAAGCCATTCCAGAGCATTGGAATGGCCACTGCACCAGGGACAGGGACTCCGCACCTACTGGGACACAGCTTCCCTGACCTATATTAACCAGTTACGCAGGCAAAAACAAGCTGTGATGGTGATGATTCCACATACCTGCAATGAAAGTCAAGAATAATCAATTTAATCAAGACAAGTCAAAATACTTTTATTTGACAAAAGCTATTGCTGATTTTGTTCAGTCACAAACTTTTTTTAAATACACAGAAGTCCATAATATATTAAGATCTTCTGTCAATTTGTTTTTCTGTCAGTTTGTATTGAATTACATTGTACATGTTAAAGTTTGTTCTTCAGTTGGCGTTGTGAAACTTCCATATTAACAAATGGAATAAAATCAGAAATACATCTGATAGGGCGGTACTGGAGCACTGGATCTAGCACACGGTGATAATGATGAAGAGTGTGTATAGGTAACAATATATAGCAAACAATGACTGGCAATAATGCTAACCCACAGACCATTACACATGATTTCGAATTAAGTTGCATGCTAACCTTCAGGTAAAATTTTCTACAACAGTACAATCTGATATTTCACTATATACCACCTGACGTCATGATTTTAATTAATACAAACCCACAAATAAACCAACCATGTGGACCAGTATGGACTGTAGGTCTTCTGCTGACCAATTATATTTACTTGTGCAGGTACTTGACACCAATCAAATGATGCAGGCATAGGCATTGTACTTGGGGAGTTTTTACATGATGAGTGTCACATGGGGACATTGTTGAATGCCATGCATGGCATACTCATGCTGGTATGTTTATTGGACACTGCACTCCAGCTGTTAACCACCGAATCTTTTTAATTGCATTTTTGCTTACTCTATCGTGTCTGTTACGCTAAGTAAACATTAAACATTCATAAATTTACCATTGCATGAACCATAACAATCATGCATATGCATGACATCACGCTTCATCATTTTTAAGTATCAACATTTCATAAGGATTCAAATTTCAGGGTGGTGATGTCTAACATAACGACACATGAAAACAGTCACAGTTTTTGAAAAAATACACATATTACTCTGATTATTGCCTTAAGTGTCTATTTTTCCATCGACTACCAAATTATCAAAGAAAGGATTGGATCAGCAGGCCCTCCCCCAGCGATTACGAGGAAAACATCAATCCCTGCCCTAATCGATGCACTAAAATTAGTTAAACAGAAGTTATCCACACTCTAAGATACAATGAAATAAAAATTTAATGCCTACCCTTTCTAACTTTGTCACCGTCCTAAATATTAAGTGCAGTTTTCCAATGTTATTGCACATTCACGGAACGCCATGACAGTTTGGAAAACACCAGTACGCTGCTGCCCTCTGTAGATAACTACCGAAGTTACAAATTCATAACTGCGTAATGTAGCAAACATAGGCTGCACTGCAGCTAACCCTCAGCGAATCCCACATAGCACACACTGCCACACAGGCAACATTAAAAATTTTAAGTGTTCGTCCGACGAGCAGGAGGGCGGGCTTTACACTTTCGTTTCTGAACTCTAATACACATTATATGCACTTACCCTTATGAAATTTTAGACAGTAACACTCTATATGGTGGTTCTTCGTGATAGCCACACTGACATATATATATATCTTGGCTATGTTTTACAAAATTTGAAAAAATATTATTTCTTGAGTGTTTATATAGTGTGTGCAATGAACCGAAACCATTGCCACTTGGCCTAAATAGCCTGTTACGTAATGCTATAATTAGAGTCCAAGATATCCTATTTTTTTAACTTTTGAATTTTTTCATTGTTAATTACATTCTGTTAAGTGTGATATATTACAATGTTCCTGTGGGGTGTTATAATGTCTTACAAATATCTTACTTATTAACAGCAATCCACTCTGTTCAGAGTAAAGCCAAGTGAGCATAAAAAGTATTGTCTATCCTTTTCCTGCCATTTTAATTGTTCTGTTTCAAAGAGATTGTATGCACAATAAGGAGTATTCAGTTTGCTAGAATTATCAACATAATAGCATGTTCCCTTAATTAATCTGCTAATCTACAACTAATATATTTATATATATGTTAAAAATGGTCATATATATATATATATATATATATATATATATATACGGGCTATATATAAATTCAGCAACAATGTTATGCCCCATAAAGATGTTTGGTATAATTTCATACAAAATGAACCTTTAAGGTTTTTATTTACTTGTATTAAAATAAATAAAGTCTAAATACAAATAAATACAAATCTTAAAAGGTTTATTTTGTATGGAATGATGCTCAACACACCCATTTTAATGCCTATATAAGTTAAAATATGTTTTGCTCGCTGTTTACATTTAGCTGGCAACTGAAGGAACTATATATTATCAATTGCCATATTCCTTCAACAGTTACTGAATTATTGGGTTGCTGATTTGCATTAAATCTAGATGGCATTTAAATTAGTATTTATAACCAAACACTTTACAGGTGTATATGAAGAAAACAATAATAAGTATTGGAGTCAAGTGAAAGTAATATAGTTCATTATGCAACTAATTATTATAATTGCTAATTATAAACAAAAACTGTTGAATGGGTTGAGCATGGCAATACTATAATCAAATATAATAATTGTATCCACATGAATTGTACAACATTTTTGGCATGGGCTGCTAAGGAATATGAAGGAAGCATTACAATTTTTAGCATTTTTTCCGTATTTGCCATTATTATAAAAAAAAGAAGGATGAAACAAATGTCAAAATGAAGCTTAAAAGTGAAAGTACTATAATCTAAATATATCATTGGCAAAATGTTAATTATGTAATGATCATAGAGTCATTTATATGAGGGTGTGAAAGTGTACCATATTTTCCTAATTATATAAAATTATCAGTCATTAATGGTCGTGAAACCCCAAAAATGTATCTCTACACTTTTTAGACATATGCTTATTAAGTTTTGTATGTATATAGGTGCAGTAGTGTGTGAGTCCTGCTCTGGAAACAGAAATATTTATAGTTTTTTTTTTCATTTTTCTCTAAATATTTTAAAACACAGCTGAGATATGTCGATGTGACTATCAAAATGCACAGCTAAGCTATATAGAGTAATAGCATATAAAATGTTGTTAGGGTAAGTGCATTAATGCCAGATTTCTGCTCTGGCAACAAAATGTTTTCTGGTTTTCCATTATTATGTAATTAGCATGAAATGAACATCAAAGGAAGTTTGAAAAGTGAAAATACAGTACTATAATTTAGGTATGTTATGATACAATTTTATTCATGTAGGGTAAATAGTGTCTTTTGTATGAAATGTATGGAGGTTTGAAAAAGTATGAATTTTCCCTATTTTTCCCTAATTTTGAAAATTCTATAGTATTTACAGCCATGAGACCCCCAAAAGGCACCACTACACTATTTTAGACATTATGACCAGGTTTTAAGCATGTAGGTGCAGTAGTGTCAAGAGTTCTTCTCCGGAAACGAAAAAAAATCTTTTTTTGCTTTTGTTCCAACTTTTGTAAAACATAGCCAACATAACTCAATGTGACTATCAAAAGGCACCACTAGGCCATATAGAGTATTACTGTACAAAATTTCGTAAGGGTAAGTGCATTAGTGTTAGAGTTCTGCTCAAGAAACTGAAGTGTTACGCCCGCCTGCCCGCCCGCCCGTCGGTCGACATTGATAACAAAAACCCTTTTCGAACTTTGTTCGCTGAGGGTTAAAATTTGGATGGGGGAACAGCCAATGATCTGATACCCCATCTCAAGTAATTCCTAATTATATCTTTATGCACTTAATTATTTTACCCATGCCCATCTACACTTACTAAACTTCTTTTTAAAAATGTAATAGATGTAAAAAAAACTAATACCACAGAAACACACAAGTCATGTATACAAAATATCTAATGAAATTTATTATCTACAGCTGTACAAAATTTATAGCTCTTAATGAGTTCCCATAAGTCATCGGCGATCCTTGTCACGATATTTATCTTTATGTCTACTTGATCCACTGTCTCTTCTGTCATAGTCATTGCTTTCATAACGTTTGTCTTTTTTGCCAGAATGCCTCTCTCTTCTGTCATAGTCCCGATCTCGGGAATCATAGTCTCTTTCATTTCTGTATTTGTAATCACTTTTGTGTTCTCTTCTAATTTCTCCTTTTTTCCGATCATCTCTCTCTCGTGGACTTCTTGACCGGTTTCTTTTCTTGTCTTTTTTCTGTAAAAGGAGGCAACATCCATACAAAATTATGTATTCTCATAATGATGCAATTAAATTTGATTTCAATGGTGCACAGTGAAAATCTCCTTATGAGAAATGAAAGAAATACAAGAAACTATCACAATAAATTGATTGTTATATATATCACTCATCGTACCTTTGCATTGGCACTTGAGTCACTGTCAGAGCTGTCACTTCGCTTGTGTTTCTTCTTCTTTTTCTTAGATTTCCTTTCTCTATCTTGAGAACCATCGTCCGACAATACAAGATCATAATTACTTAATCATTAAGGAAAAATTACACCATTTTTAGCATTAGCTTGCATCCCTTTTGTCAAAATCTATTACCTTTAAAGCAAATCATGCAGAATCTTGTCCAGTAATACACATACTCCTCATAACTCAATATTCAATACCTCTTAAATATTTTATTTAAAAACAACACTACAAAGGATACTCTTTTCTCTGTCTGTCTTTCAAATGATATTTTGGACGTCCATCATCTTTCTTATCAGAAATGATTTCCACTCCTCGACCTAAAGTGAAAATAAAGCACTATTGTATTATATTGAACCATAGACCACTGAGATTAACTGTCATCAAATTCACTCTTTATGAAAAAATAATGCAAGAAAAGTTACCTTTTCCTTTCCATTTAATTTTCGACACAGACTGACTGAAGTCAACATGAATGCGCCTCTCATCAATTAAAACATTGTCCATTTTAAAGTAAGCTTGCTCACACTCTTCTGGCTGCAACACAAAGGACATCCACCATAAAATGACAAAAAGAAACATTAACCCAAACAAGTCAGTGCCAAGCTATCTTTCTCTCTTACCAAAATCAGCATCAGTGGTTTTGAATAATTCAGCAAGAAGCTACCAATATTATAATAAACATGTCATGAATAGCATACATTCTATATAAGTCATGGATTTAATTTTTTTCAAGTTTCTGGTTTTAAATACCAGTCTCTTTTTAGGCATGGGTTTGAATCTCTCTGCTGTCACCATGTCAGTTCACTTTCAAATAACGGATCTATTTTGTTATCATAACAATGTAACATGCTTCGCACAAGGGTAAATAACCAAGGCCTCATCTTCAACTACAGAACAATAAATACACATAAAATAAGAACAATGTAGACACAGAAAAAAATACTTACATTTGCAAACTCTACGAAGGAATATTGCAATGATTCTCCAGTTTTCTGATCCTTGATGACCTCACAGCTGAAATGTTACAAAAAGCATTACCATAGAGTGATCACACATACACCCACAACAATTTCAATCAGGTTCATTCAACAATTAAAGCCTACACACCTAACTATTGTCCCAAATCTGGAGAAGATGATTTCCAAGTCCTCAGAAGTTGTCACTGGATTCAGTTTGCAAACAAAAAGCACATTTTCTGGAGGAGCACACTCCACATCTGGCAAATCACCAACCTGGAGTTGTAGAAATAAAAGTATTAGATCAAGCAAAGTTTAGTCTGAACTTCCCGTAATGAATTTCTTTAACTGAATGCCGAAGTGAGGTGAAGTGGCACAGAAGAAGAAGAAACTTTACTTACACCTATACGAAAAATACACTTGTATACAGAGTTATTCATATACAGCTGTTATAGGATAGGTGTGGGTCATCTCAAAGAAAGATTACCATTTCTAGGATTTGCGCATTTGCGCTAGCCTCCTTTTCTTTGATCATCTGGTCAATTTCTTCTGCTGTCCTTCCTTCCGTATCGTCGATGTCTTCGTCCACCCTTATTCTGCCACTCTGAAATACAATTAATTATGACAAAATGATACGTACAGATAAATGCATGATTTTCATTAAACAGCTTATTTGCTGGACTGAACTTTGGGCTTGTAATGCTGAGAATTTGTAAGTTCAAGTGATGTGTTTATTCATCATATGTTCAAACAAAAGACAATATCGCAAACAAAAATATTTTCATTAATTATGGTCATATATGATTGGTGAATCCTCAAGGCACCATTAAAGCTTTACTTATACATGGTACTCACATCCAGCATTTCTTTCGTAGGTTCAGGTGAGCGTTCAGGAATGAACTCTCCGAGACCAGCAGGATCATCATAAGGATCTTCGAGGATGACTGTGTGAAAAATCCTGAAGAAAAAGGGAAGTTTTGAGCTTCAAAACACCTGTATGTATTCTTAATCAGACAAAAGGATTCATGGTTGCATACACGAAACCCGCTCACATGAAGTTTAACCCCTACAGAATGAGTAAGCACAAACGTAACAGATATTTTCATTCACAAAGACTATGAAAGTAAGTGAATTCAGCTCGTATTACCTCACATCTTTGTATGGTCTGTGATTGTCATCCACAATAGTGTCATTGAATTTCTGAATGGTCTCAAACCCTTCTGCCACTTCTCCAAAGACTGTGTGGACACCATCGAGGTAGTCAAGATCAGGCGCCAGAGTGATGAAGAACTGTTACAGAGCACAAGATATGGTTAACAAATTTGTGCCAAAATATTAGAGAGATCATATGAAACACGTGTGTATCCCAAGAGAAGGTATGTCACAATCGTAAATGTTCTGCATACCTGTGATCCATGCATATCATGTCCATTGTTGACCATAGACACTGTGCCGATCTTTTTGTGCTTGATCCTTGGTTTTATCTCAGCTTCAAAGTAGCGCGCCTGGTCTCCATAGAGCTTTCTGTAAAATATTAATTGTGAAAATTCCACATTGATGGAAATAGGGAGAGATCACTGTCATGGATGATGCCACCCATATCAACAGAAATGGCTCATGGGAGTTCATGTGAGCACATAATGCAGCACTAGCTTAATTATAAAAACAATGAGATAGGTTAGCATTACATTGGAAAGAATATGAGCTCTGGAAATATATCAAATACAAAACGGCATCCAGTCAAAATGTGAACTCACTCAAAGACTGATGCTCCTCCTCTTCCAGTATTTGTTGGATCTCCTGTTTGGGCAATGAAGCCTCTCTGAAATGAATTGCAAATTTTGCTTGATTTAACAGTAATATATAACTGAGTGGTGGTTCCAAGGGGGAGTGGCCATGGCCCTCCCAAACAGTCATAAAAAATATATGACATCTTCCACTAGCCACAACCAGACGTTTGAATGACTTATGTATGGAAATTGGTTCATAAAATTAATGTGAACAGAGAAAACAGGGTGTCACATGGCTGCATCAATACTTGTGCAGACTTTTGGCATACATTTGATTATGCCCAGGCCAAGACTTTTTTGTTCTGCAGCCATTACTGCTGTAACTATAATAACAAGCAAACTCTCTTTAAATATAGCATACCCTCAGCAAATTTGAAAAAATTAAGCGATGAATTCTGCCCTAAGTGTAAAATTTTACTGTAGACCTCTGAACTTTTTAATGGGGGGGGGGGGGAACAATAAGGAATGTACTGCAATATAATTTTGCAATGCACTATAGTGTAGATACTAATTAGTGAAGTACCAAGCCTTATCATCTGACCTATAGACACATTTTATTATTAGATGACAGATCCAATTTCTGTAATTACACTGTTTTACTTGAGAAGGAGTGAGAGCAGTGAGTGCCTGTGGCCAGTTTGACAGTTCTCATTTCCCATAAATTGAGTGTGGGTGTGTCACTCACTGGACAATCAGGGTCAGAGGCCTGCAATGGAGTGACCACTGCTACACTGATAACAACAGCCGCATCACAAGCACAAAGTCATGAGGGATTTTTGTTAACTGTCAAAACACCATAGTTACCAATTCAAATCACATTAGTTTTCATAAGAATGAAATAATGAAAGTAGATCATGACAATTTTTTACAGATATTTGTGGAAAACTTCCATAAGCTTTTACCCCTAAGACCAAAATGAACCATGCCAGTTTCTGGGGCATCAGACTAACATAGGGTGAGTCTATTAATGTTGGACTGTTAAGATTTAATAAATACCTTGGAACAATAAACCCAGCCATTCAAAGTTGCACAATATTATTCAAGGAAGCCAAATATGCCAAGGATGTCAAGCACAAGGTGTGAGTTATCAGGCCACAGCTAAATGCACACCAACATCAGTGATGTCACGGCCAATCTTTACAAAACTGGGCAGAAACGAAGTACCTGTGACCACAGTAAATGTATCGAATGCCAGTCAAAACGGCTACACGCGAAAACGGCTACAGCCCAAAAAAGCTACAGAATTCAATGGCATCCCCAAAACAGCTACACCCAAAGATCCCAAATGAACAGATGACCAAAACGTCAACACGGGTATGCCAAAACGGCTACAGGCAATGTCCAAAACGGCTACAAGCGATGTCCAAAACGGCTACAGCCATAAATACTAAAACAGCTACACTGTCATAAAACAAAGTGTAGCTACGATCACGAGGAGAAGCCACTTTGCACGTCATTGATGGTATGACTGTGGCAATTAAAGGACCTGCAATTGCAATAAATGCTGACACCTGAGTAAAACTTGACACTTCACAACTCACCCAAGAGTAGTTTTGGTCTGTGGACGTTTTGGTCTGTGTGGCTGTAGCCGTTTTGGTCAGCGGGAAAAGGCACTGTAGACTTTATGGTTAAGTAGTGAAAAACCATGTGGACGTTTTGGCTAAGGCTTTATAAACCCTGTGGACGTTTTGGTTATGTCCCGAAAATTGGTGTAGATGTTTTGGTTATCGTCGTGTAGCCGTTTTTTCTGTCGACGTTATGGTTGTTGACGTTTTGGCTGTAACAGTTTTCGCGTGTAGCCGTTTCGTCCGCCATCCAATGTATCACAATCTAGAAGAGATCTGACACATAAAGGATATCTTAGTGTTCCAGCTAGGCCATTTGAGCCATGCCCGTTTTTGTGAACGCCCCCATGCCCGAAATTAAGTGAAGACATATTTTTTTCTTTTGCTTTTCAACTAGCTGGGCGCCCTAGATGCCTCTGTTTGGGTGTCTTAATATCCTTGTGTGCCATGCCAATTACAAAGCCTAGACTGTATCTTAAGGATTAGATTGTTACAAAAATCATACCTGGATTGTGTGAAATAGACTGAAATTGTAGTATTTGGCCTTGCACAGCTTCAGGAAATTTTTACAACCTGCAATAACAAAGAGTAATTCATAAAACCATTTGCTCCAAGCTGGCAAGTGAGTACTTTACAGTTATCATAAAAATGTGGGCGATAATCGAGTGTCACTCCTAATACTCACAGATAGGTCTTTCATCTGTGTATAAATCAATGGTCAGATCTCCTATCGATGTTTCTAGGATTACTGCCATGATTACGTGTACCAGCGGCTTCAAAGTTGCCTTGAACAAATAACTGTGGTTATTTCAAAACTTTAACGATGCTTGAACATGTTGAACATCGTTGTGAACAATCAACAAACCGGGTTCCGCCAGGTGACGCGCCAACTTTCATGTAATCCGCTAGAGGGATATTGCGATAAAATCTGGGACAGCCAGGCATTGACAGCATTCTTGCTTGAGAAGACGTGAGACTCGGTGGAAGGAAGGATTCAGCTGTTTGTTTATCGAAAATGACTGAAGTAGTGATTGCATCCGCTGTCAGGACTCCTATTGGTAATATTTTGACTAAAGGCTAGCATAAATCCAATGACTTCAATTTTGCTTCATTAAATCGGAGACAGTATGTATATTGTTTTTAATTTTTTTAGTAAAAATTGCACAGCGAATTAATAGCAATGTTTTGATGTACTAGGAGCTACTATAGGGAAATTTCAGTGTTAGTGTCAACTCACTTAGTCAATGTGATTGTGAGGTGAGGCAGTGTTGCTGCGTTTGATTGGATAATGCATTGGCATGACACTGTATGCCATGCTGTGATTGGTCAATTCAATCCACGTGACGTAAACATAAGC
The DNA here is from genome assembly GCA_932294295.1 of Alitta virens. Classification (NCBI taxonomy): domain Eukaryota; kingdom Metazoa; phylum Annelida; class Polychaeta; order Phyllodocida; family Nereididae; genus Alitta; species Alitta virens. The sequence continues at coordinate 54,545,314 of OW028573.1, forward strand.
ACGTGGGTCAATCCACGCCTGCATGGCATGACAGCTGGCCTGACAAGTGCCCGCCCATATATGGGCCCATTCAATGAGCACAGCTTGCAAGATATATATTTTTTATTACTTTCATGTTAAACTGGTGTGTATTTAGCTGCATGTCGACTGCTCTTTCCAGGGCAATACATATTCATACAGAATACATGTACAATACTTGACATAATATATTATTATAGTGAATATACTTGAATAGAATAATATAATACATATTATTGTAACCTAATTCCCAATTTTTTGTCAAATCTTGTATAGCATAACAATTCAAGGGATATAAAATTGTTTTACAGGCAGCTTCAATGGCAGCCTCTCAACATTACCCGGCCATGACCTGGGTAGCATCGCCATCAAAGAGGCTCTCCAGAGGGCAAAGGTCAAAGGTGAAGAAGTATCTGAGGTTATTTTAGGACAAATTCTCACTGCAGGTATATATATAGAAAAAAGTTTCAAATTCCAATGCGCAAACATTTTTACATCATTACGTTCTAAAAATTGTTAGCGGTTGATTTTTAGTCCAATTTTATATTAACTTTCCTGTTATGTAAGTTTAAATTTAAATTCTGTTTCCATGTGCAGCACATCTGAAGATGTATTTAAAATATTGTATACTATTTACAAGTTATTAATGGTAAGAATACACGAGAGACAATGGTAATTAAAAATGAATTGGAGGCATATGCAGGAACTGGCCTGGGATTGTATCCTACAGCCTTGTTAACCTGTAATCAAGAATGGCAACAACAGAGTGGCAAAGGAATATTTTTCTTCTGTATTTTCTGAAACTGCTTATTTTTATTTTTCAGGCCAGGGACAGAATCCTGCTCGTCAGGCCAGTGTCGCTGCCGGTATTCCTTATGAGACACCTGCCTATGGTGTAAATATGCTGTGTGGATCAGGGTTGAAGGCTGTTGCGCTCGGCTCTCAAGCTATTCAGACAGATAGCGCTAACATTGTGGTAGCTGGTGGGCAAGAAAGTATGAGCAAGGTATGTGTCATCAATATAATTTTTAAATGTCTTCCTATAGATAAGATTATCATGTGATTTAAGTTTCTTTTTAGTTTATTTACTAATTTGTACACATTGTGAATTTTTATAGCTTGCTTACACTGTTGTGCAATTGCTTCTGTGTGCCATAACTGCTAATCTTGTCTGTCATTAGGCTAAATCTATGAAACTGAACAGATATTCTCCATACCAGAGAAAGCAGGTTGCGTGTGTGTTCTGTGTTCTGTGTGATGATGCAGTAGTACTTGACTTGTGGTGCAGGTGATAGAATTAGTTGCGTAGTGTCAATGTAGTTTGTTTGCAAATGGTGGAGTGTTTGAAAGATGTGATTTGTTCTTGCACATGTAGTAATCAAATAGGTTCTGCACAATTTGTATCAAAAGAGTGTTTTTTCGGGGAAACCCAGCCAATTTTTTTTAATTGTGTGAAGTCTATTTTTCAAACACATTTTACATAGTACCAACTAATGAATTACACCTGCCTATTTTTCTAATGTGATACCTTTCTCACAGGCACCCCATGCCCTGGCAATCAGAGCTGGTGTGAAGATGGGAGATGTGGCGATGGTTGACACTTGTATTAATGATGCTCTGACTGACGCCTTCAATAACTACCACATGGGAATCACAGGTATTGGCTCAATATGCTTTTCAGAAATCCCATGCATTAGATGTGAAATTTAAGTTAATAAATTCCCTTGACATATGTAAAATAGAAACTTTACTTTGCAACAAATACTGTATCACATTGTCTCAATGCTATTGGTCTTACTTGATGATGTGGATTATTTGCATTAGCTGAAAATGTGGCAAAGCAGTGGAACATCAATCGTGAAGACCAGGACCAGTTTGCCCTGAAATCTCAACAAAAGTGTGAGGCAGCACAAAACAACGGCTACTTTAAAAATGAAATTGTTCCAGTGTCTATACAGTCCAGGAGAGGTAAGTACACATATTCTGTCTTTTATACTTGTAACCAGATCTGACGAAACAAAGCAATGTCAGCATTTGTAATAAATGCATATATTTCATTTTAGGTACGACTGTGGTTGAAAAAGATGAGTTTCCAAGGGCAGGAGCCACAATTGAAGGTTTCACAAAATTACGACCAGCTTTTATCAGAGATGCTTCAGGAACAGTCACAGCTGGAAATGCTTCTGGTCAGTACCTATGGCCCTAGGCTCCTAGCGATATATACGTTTAGTTGTAACCAGAAATGTGTTGTTTCCAATTAATTATTTGTATAAATGTTTCATTTTGCAGGTATAAACGATGGAGCAGCTGCAGTTGTTTTGATGACAGCAAATGAAGCTAAGCAACGTGGCATTTCACCTCTTGCTAAAATTGTTGCATGGGGCCAAGCTGGAGTGGACCCAGCTGTTATGGGCACTGGTCCAATTCCTGCTGTTCGGAAAGCTGTAAGTAGCCAATCTGATGAAAATGATGCCATTCATTATGTCATTGTCAAGTTACAAGCATATAATGATTGGTTATTTGTTTGCAGCTCGAGAAAGCTGGTTGGAAGAAGGAAGAGGTTGACTTGTATGAGCTTAATGAAGCTTTCGCTGCTCAGTCTTTGGCTGTGGTCCGTGATTTAGGCTTGGATGAATCTAAGGTAAGTAATACTGAGTAATGTCTGTGTATACCTTTAGCAGTGTTTAGAACTTTTGTTTTGGAGTATAGTGCAGTATAGCAGATCCAAATGTATGCCCAGCCCCCGATAAAAATAACAAAAACAATGCCTTGTCTTGAAAATTAAAAGCGGTCGTTTTTTGTGACGTCATTCATTGAATTCAGGGATATGACATCGGCATGAAAAAAACGCTTGCTAAATAAGGTAATAAATTTGGGTCCGCTATACTGTACTTTTTCCTTGTTTTGTTATGCACTGGGTATATTGGACATAGAAATTGAATTAGTCAACAACTGGAGCATACATTACAGTAATGAGTAAAAACATTTCTTCAAAGGCTGAAAATATATAAACACTGAATGCCAGATGGTGTATTTAGTTTAAAGGAACATAGTGAGATTTATACTAGAGAACATTTAAATATAGAGCACTTGAAGTAAAGAAATTTTGCACAATATTCACTTTCAGGTCAATGTGAGTGGTGGGGCCATTGCCCTTGGACACCCGGTTGGTGCGTCCGGAGCAAGAATTCTCGTTACTCTTTTACATGGTCTTCAAAGGACGAGGGGCTCAAAGGGGGTAGCCGCATTGTGTGTTGGTGGAGGCATGGGCATTGCTATGTGTGTAGAGCGATTATAGGTCTCATTATAGGAATGTTAAAAGATTAAAAAAGTGCCTGTATTATTAGTTATATATCAAATTCTGCTGCCCTTTAGGAGCTAGAATTTATTATACTATATATATATATAACTGTTTACTATTGACCAAACAATTAGATGTTTTGACTACATGCATTAATGGGGAAGGTAGTACCATTCTTGTAATGATCATTGGTCACAATTAATGCATTGTACTACATATTTCAAAGACTAAAATTGCTGGCCGATGCTTGTGCTATCGAACAGGTATTGCACAAGTGCTGGCTTTGTCATGCAGCTGTGTATGCTTATAAGATGTAACGATCATATTACTAACTTCAGCAAATGAGGCATAGTATAGGAATTGAGGCATATTATAGAATGTGAATGCAAAAATGTGTAATTACTTTATGTACAACAGTTACATTCCATGCCCTTCTTTGTTAAATATGTCAACCATGAGTAAAAAGAACAATGTCACAAATATTTTATTATTTTATTTTTATGTACAAACAAAATATATCTATAATATGCATAGGTTACTATGACTTCCTCACACTCCTCTGACTTCTAATGGAGCAAAGTTTGTGCTTTTTTGGTAATAATAAAACACATTTTTATACAATTTTTCTTCACTTTGTTTTTTAACCACACCTATTATGAGTGGAAGTGCAGGGAACACAAGACAGACATTAAGATGACATTACAAAGTAAGACATTCTAGTGACAGTCTGGTTCTGAGGGAATTACAAAAGAAATATTACTGTCCTGAAAACTTACAAGGACCTTTAGAACATGTCTACCAAATCCTCTTCACATAACAAAATGAATTTGACGTTTACGCAAATATACTGTTGTTGCTCATGAAACTTTTTCTATCAAGCTGCTCACAAAAAGACAAGTTGTTATTTTAATTTGCCCCTCACTTGTTTTTATAAGAGTGCATGTAGTTCATAGCCTCCTCAAGAATAATCGACAAATTTACAAAATGGCTGAGGATCCATCTCATGCATGTATTAATTTACTAATATACCATGGTATAAGTCCTTTCAAAATGATGTACACCGACTCATTGTCCCACATTGTCCCTGTTAGAAATGGCGGCGTTTCATTTTTGCGAAATCATAAGGAATATAACAATAGAACTACAAGATGGGAAATAAATGTTTCACAACAGAAAAGTAAGCAATGCAAAAAGGAAGTTTACAATTGCTGCATAGTAATAGTTACATCTGGCACAACAAATAGATATATACACACGGGTATAAGCAAGACAGCCTCCATTTGGAAACTTTGATATATGAAAATTCCTTGAATTTTGGGACCAAGAGAACAACCCAAAGAAAAGTTGCAATTTAAGTTTGTCAAATGATTATATGCCATTATTATTTAAAGAGTTTTTATTTGTATTTTAATTTAAAGGTCATGAATGTAAATGAAGACAGCTTTGGACTATAATTGTAGCTTAGCTTGAATTACAGATTCTAATGCAATCAAATTTATATACAATCAACATCACAGATCGGCTTACTTCACCATCTGTTCTTGAAAATGATTCATGAAAATTGTAGCTTATTGTAAAAGCGGATATTGGTTATTAATGCTATAATAATGAAGACAAAATAAATGGCACACATGGGCGATATCAACTGTGCCAACAAAACCGCAAATTACAATCAACGGGTGAAACTCAACATAAAACTTGGCCGATAGTCATCATACAAAAGTCATAGCACTTAGCCATCAATCAATATTGCCCTAATGTTTATGTCAGAATGAATTTGAAACTCTTCATTGAAATCTGATAATACAGCTGTACAATGTCATATCCTTCTGACAGTTACAAAAGGAAGTTTGTAAGTGAAAGAGCGGACTACATCCCATGCAAACATATACGCAAACCACATATTCTGTTTAACCACACATTCACCAATACACACATAGTTTTTCCGAAAGAGGGAAGATTGCAGAAATGTTGTAATGTTCCTAGACTGTCATTCTAATCAGTCTCTTGTCAGTCCACCCTTCTGATTTGGTTGTTGTCAATGGGTTGTTGAATCACACCAGGTTTTTCAATATCTCTCTCGGAAGGTCATGCAACTTGTGTAATCCACACGCACGAATTCTACTTGTTAGTTTTATTTTACAATGTCATGCCTCCATGGCAATGGCATTGCTAGCGTTTTTGTTTCACAGTTGAACTGTCAGCATATGGCCAATTACAACTTCAGATGAATATATAATATGGAGAAAAACAACAAGGACTAATTCAAGGCTTTGCACTCAGGCCATATAAATGAACATGTTGATGTTCTCTTCATCCCTCCTCATGTACTTGTGGTCAATTAGCCACTCAATCTGTTCTTTGATCATCTTTTTGGATGGTAAGAACATGTTCTTAAGGATTTCCACCAATTCTGTCTGAAGCTGAGCATTTGAAATTTTCTTTCGCATTTTCATGATCTTCACAATGGCTTCCTGCAAACAAATAAGAAATTCCAGATTGTTACATCGTCTAACCCAATCAACAGTCTAGTTCAACATTACATCTTGATGACAAATAAATACATAATTTGTTCAAGTAATAGGAGTCTTCAATATTATTTAATACGATTTGCAAATACACATATGGATGAAGTTCACTCGTAGTACATTTAAATTGTAGTTTTTTTTTTTATCTTTTGCAAGAAACCTTATCCAAATGCAAAATAGGTTAATGTCACAAAACATAATCAGAGCATTGTGAAATAACAATAGCCGACAATAAAAAATTACAAGACAAATTTTATCTTTCAAAAATGTATACTCACTTGAACTCTCAAAATACGAAGCTGGACTATTCCTTCATTGTCCTCCTCTTTACTCCTTTCTGTGGAAAGCTGCAGACGACCGATTAGGTTGATCTTACCACGTTTCTGAAGCTTTCCATTTTTCCTGAAATATGAAATATGAAAGATATCCAGAGTTGCAGCATAATAAAGACAAATGATTCCGAAAACAGCTTGTAACAATTGCAAATGTCAACAAAGAAAAATATAGTCTGAACTACATCATATTAATATTGGTTCACAATCAAGACTTACACAAGAGCAAAATCTTGATTTGGCCAGAAAAGGGTTGCGTCATTGAACTCCTTAGGTGCCTGGACCTCCGGCTTGCAAACCAACACTTGTCGTTTTATTTTGGGGAAGGACACCAGTGACTAGAAAATAGAAAATCACAGGAATAAAGTACTGTACCATAGATTTAGTAAATATTTACTGCTAATCAAAGTTATTAAACTCATTCAATTCATAATGATTTATGTACAACAGTACTACATACATACTACATAGTCAAACTCTGCCACAAATAATATTTTAATATGGACAACATTTTTTTCAATCAGATTTTTCATTTATGTGTGAGTTGTATAAAAGAGAAACATGCCAACTTGATAACTTCTTATGACAAACTATAGTAGTAACTGTTGTTATATTGGAGTTTGTCATAAAGCTGTATTGTACAATACAACATCCAAACTTTACTGACCCACAATGTTCTTCTCAGCTCCGCATCAGGCAACTCCGTAGCTAGACGTAAACTTTCAAATGTAAGTTTGTCTTTGGGGCGTTGATTCCAAGCGAAAAGCACAGCCATTTGAAATGTAGTCACCTCCAGGTCGAACTTTCCTATTTCATTGGCAAATGTGATCTGGAAAGAAACAACACAACAACCATTATGACCCACATAAGCCTGGGTTGTCAGCGAAATACGCAGTGTAATGCAACTCCGAAACAAAGAAGCAAGAAAGATGTCACTCACAATGCCATTGGACATGAGGTGGTGCCACTGAAGTTTACGGCCACTGTGTTTCAGTCGATAAAACTCTTCAACCTGAGGGATGTAGTCTTCTAATTCCATGGGCAGTGTGACCATTACTCGATCACTGCTTCGAGCCCATGCACCAGCATTCAAGATCTTGATGTTGATTGAGTCTGCAAAATTCAATTTATTGTATTACTATTTGACATATTTGCAAGGAAGCATTTCACTGATTGGTTCTCATCTAGAAGTCACTGTCAGAGCCATTTTATTTAAGGTACTCACTTTTGTCTTTTATAAACTATCTTGCAGATTGCACATTAAACATTGTTGTGCTACCATACCTTAATTAATTTTGCATACTGTTGGTATTATGCTTACACTGTGATATGTTGTATGATTTTAGGTCATGCATAATTTTTAACAGAAGTACTTTTATCATAGTGCTATTATGGTATTTTATATTTAGTGCCATTGCAATGATTTGGATAAAAAATTTAATATAATGTAATATAATAATATCAGTAACAGTTCAATTACCTGCAATACTTTCGTTGTTATTGCGTGTGGCTTCTTTAAATTCTGTATTTAAGTCCTCAGAAACCTTTATGTCCTGGAACATCCTTGCTAGTTTGTTAACATATTCAGCAGGCATACCAACCTCCTATAATAAAATAAATAAATAGCCGTTATTTAAAATGATTAATACACAAATTTCCTTCAATATTGCCTTTACATTGCCAGCAAATTACCACTTACCCTTAACCATTCGACCATGTTCTCCTCTTTTTCATTGTCAGCTGATGTATCGAGAATGAGCCTACGTGTCAAGTGAGCTTTGTGGTACCTCATAAACACATCCTTGTTTTGTACGTACTTAAGGACCAGTAACTGAAACAATACATGCATAACTTAGCACGAGCTCAATGAAAAGAGTTGTAGCCTCATGCAGATTGATAAAAACATTGTTTTCTATCATTTTATTGAAGAAAAAACTTCAGTTCACTAGGTAGGGGGGTTCTTTTTTAAGTTAAAACCATGTACAAACATCATCATAAATTTTCTAAAACTGCACAGCAAAAGAAGTTTCTGTCAAAAGTTGCATTGTTTTCAGTTCACCTCATGACTAAATTTGTATCTCAATATGGTATCCACTTAATGTTACAAACTAAAATCTGTTACCTATGCAACATACTTAAATTGTGTACCTAATACTTTTCTTTACCCTTCAAATTTCACTCGAAGTTTTTTGTTATGGGAAATGACAAAACCAGGGCACATACTTGCCAAGCGCAAAAAAGAAAGACATAACTTTATAAAAGGCTAAATTATACATTCAAGATGCTAGGCATACCACATCTTTCAACTTCTTCTCCACCTCCTCGGACGTGAGTTTCTTGCTTAATGGTGTCTTCCTGAGAAGCATATCACAGTAGTTTGCGAGGAGTTCTGGACACTTTGACTCAGGCTGGGTTTTAGCACCAACTCTGTTGAAAAAGACAAAAACGGAAATATACACAATTATGTTATGATCTTTTGCAGCATACATAAACATTTTCTCAACAATTACAGTGTTCATGATTAAGGACAATTCTCAGGTGATAAAGAACACAAACTTACCCTTTGTTTTTTGACGGCAGTTCTAACCTAAACACTCTGGTGTCATTAACCACATACTTGTAAGCCTGGAAAAAGTCAAGACAGTTTTGTTAAGCATGTTAACATCTAAATATGGTGACACACAAATATTCCTGAATTATACACGCAAAATATTTTATGCAACATCAAATGACTCACCTTATCTCTAGCTGTTAAGAACCTAGGGTCATCATTAAAAGCTTCCTTTACTAACTTGCTAAACCTATTAAATAATGTTAAGAGTTGTTCTACGTATTTTTCTGAGTCCTGAAAGACAAAGGAAGGTATCATGAGCAAAAAGGTTAACTATTCTAAGTGAATTTACAGTAGCTAAGTAAAAGATATTATACATGAAAAGGTTGACATAAATACTCACTGTTGTAATGGAATCAGCGGCATCATGCATGTCTGCAAGACCAGCGTGAGTGATGTGTTCTTCGAGATCGTGTAACATTGGCGTAATTCCATCAGGCACACGATCCATAAGGCTGAACATGAGCCGTAGTTCTGTTAAAGATGAACGAGAATAAAATAAGTTTAGCAAATTTATAATGAAGTGATGTTCATCATTGAGACACTGTGTCTCTCTTAGGCCAGTGTTCTTTTTCTCTTTTATGTTATTATAATTTCCTTTCACAAACTTTATTAATAGTATTTTTGGGCTTCACGTTAGTATTATCATTCTTTTTTTCTGTCAAGTGCTTTTTTGGATAAGTTTAACCAAATTCGGTCAGTTGGTACATTTTGACCCAGTTATAGTGACCTAGACTAATATTTCAAGGTCACAGGTCACTTTTAGATGAAATTGTGCAAATTTCATATTGCATTAACTCAATAACTACTAGACCTGACGGCTCTCATAACGGAGAAACTGAGGAGGCTGTATGCAGAGCAATAATGCACATGGGATGTCCTGCATGATTCAATTTCATCTTTAAAATGACTTTGTGAATGTAATTGGGCTTCACCTATTACCAAAGTGACCTTGACCTATTTTTTAAGGTCACAGGTCAATTTTCGTTAAATAATTTAGAATGGACTTAGCTTAAACAGTTACATACATACATATAACATGTCAGCTTTCCATATCTATTATCAATTTTGACCTTTGACTTATGTAAATGTCAAACTTAAGGTCATCCATTTTCTTAATAGTGAACTTTTGTTTATTACTTACTTTAACATAGAAAGAGGGAATCAATCTGGCTCAAACAGGTATGGGTAATCATTCTACATTAATCCTATCAACACATATGAAATTACGTCATGAGGTTCACTGGTCAAGGTCCAGATCATAAAAAGCTGTTAAACTTAAAAATCGTTTCTAGCTACGTTAGAGAGATGGGACAAAGATATTCTGAAAGCTTGATCTTTTATCTTTCTTATGAGCTATAACACGATGTTGTAAACCATTTGGTTTAAAATATTGCCCAACATCGAAAAATTCATGTTACACAAATTAGGCAAAATCTGACCTTGACCACTTAAGCTTTCTTACTCTGGAAATAATGCTTTGATTTTCTAAATAATTCATATGAACATGTATTATAATGCCAGGCAAATTTTCACTGTCATTAGTTTACATATCACTAAGTAAAGGTCACAGAGTACATAACAAATGCCCGAATAATATTAACACATGCATTTTGCTGCCATTGTATTTCTTTATCCCTATCCCTAACACTTAACAAACACTTACCATAACACTTACCCTAACACCTACATTGTATGACATTCAGGTAACATTTTGTTAAGTGGCCGAATAATATTAACATTTAATCCTAACAGGCGATCTTAAATAAATTAAGGATTTACTGCTTTTTTACCAGTAGGTGAAGCCCAGTGACTGCATTACAGTTACATAATTCTGTAAACTAGGTGAAAGGAGACAAGTTGATTTTATTGTTCATGTTACTTTATCTCTGTGGCCAATAAATAAATTGAATTGAGCTCTGCCATGGCAGTAAGAACAGATTGATCCCTAGTAATCCTTGCTGAGAAAACAAGGGAATTCCAGGTTGTGGACAACTGCTCACCTCGTCCATCATCAGTGCTTCTCGAGAAAGTATCTGCAATAACGGAGAACAGACAGAGTCAGTTTCTCCGTTAAAAAAAAGCTACAGAGTTGTGCTTAAAGTATGTTTGTCGGTGCTATAGGGTCTTCAATTCCCACCCATAAAATTGACACCTTGAAGGAGATAAAGGGGTAATCTAGCACAGGGTCAAAAATTGATTTGTTCACGAAATGTGAAGAACCAGATGTTGTGGAACTGATATGAGCATAGAATTATATTGTGTTATGATTGATCTATTGCAGCTGGTTTTTTGGTTGGGTGATTGATTAAGGGATTGCTCAGATATGGGGCTTAGAAGGTTTTACTATATACCCAAAAACTTTAACATCTTATAACTTTGGTTTGGCTCATCCAAATGGAACCATTTTTGGATCACATATAGTGATATTTAAGACACAAGCTGCATATTTTTATTTATAGTCGTGTACGACTTAATCACTGTGGGTGCGAATGAAGAAAGATCAATAAATGTAATGAAAATCATTGTAAAACACGAAATAGAAATTATTAAACCATGCATTGCCATGTAATTTATCAGTTAGATAGCATCAATTTTTTTAGCAATATGAGTTCCCAGTTTTATAAAACCACTAAGAAGTATTTTTACTCACTTTCAGTTTCATTGCTTTTGATCATTCCAGCACACTCAGCCAAGATTGTTTCTTTGAAACAGGTCACAAGAACATTAACGCAGCACTCGGTGAGCTGAAAGAGATAAGAATTCAAACAATTTCATTTTACATCAACACAGTAAGGGAACATAACTATATGTGCATTGGAGGTAATGTAATGACATGTTATTTAATCTGCTGTAAAATCAACTCACAGCAGCAACGGAGTCACATCCTTTCCTGGTCTCCAGGTATCTCATGGCCCTCTGTTCTTCCTCCTTCAGTTTGGCGTCAGCGTACTTCATGTAATTCTGGACACCATTGGCTGCTAAATATTGCGGGGCTTTGGCTTTATAAAAGGACTCTGTAGCTTCTATGTAAGCTTTCTCGAAATTTTCGCGGTAAATCTTCAACTTGTCATCTGCATCACTACTCAGATTCACTGCAACCAAGAAACATTCCCAGATCACCAAATGATTTCCTCCTTAAGCTGAACTAATTAATAAAATCTGCAAGATAAAATTTCAATTTGATTCCACAGAAATGTATTGCAGACATTGCTGTTTGATTGACTTACCATAAGATTCCCTCACACCAATAACAAGTTGTGAATCAAAAGCCTCTCCATTCCTTTCCGCATGTACAAGTTTCATGGCACTGTCCTGAAGTCTGTGTTTTATATTTGAGAAAATGCTGAGGTTCCAGCTGTCTAACATTAACTGAAGAATTAAAGAACAGACATGTAAAACGCACACACAATATCAATTTAAAACTGTTTTTTTCAAGAGTCCTATAGTCTTTCATAGATCACAACTTGTCATGACACAAATTTATTTGAATTATCATATTTACAATAAGCCATAATTTCAAAACCTGCATCTATCAAAATCCATAACACTTTGCTCACCTTTCTTACAATACTTTCTTCTCCTTGATTCTTCTTTGGCATTGTGCTGTGAGCTTTGCCTGCTAGTGTAGTTTCAAGCTGCCCAAACGGCTTTGGAAGATAGTCGCATTGTGTGAAAAACTTTCCCCACTCAGCAATGTAAGCTTTTAACAAGGCAGAATCCTCTTCATGTTTCAGAACACGCTGAAATATTACACAAATGCATGTAAACAATTGCACTAAGAACAGAACAGAATAGAATGGGAGACTCAAAAACATAACAGAGATAATTATAATGCATGTTATAACAGTTTCAACGCAATACGTGAACAATATAAATCATCAGATTATCTGATTTTAAAAGCAGGTCTTACAGCTTGTGCTTGTTTGATGAAATCTAAGATGTCTTCTTGCAAAGCTTGGTGAACCTTTGGAGCACCTTTCTCATCCCACAGGCACACGGAATGAACAGACCTATAGAAGACAAGAGAATCATCATTATATGATATATGTACTTTGAAATCAAGTACCCGTGTAAATGACATCAATTATGAAAAGTTGCCGCATACCAAAATAGGTCCTGCCATTCTGATCGACTGACTGGCTCTTGTCTTAAAAGTTTCAGGACAGTTGGCCGCATAGACGGCCATTTGTCTTCAAACTGAGTCTGTCCTTGTTGCTGAAACAGAAATACCAAATCCCACATTTGTTGAATGACTGCAGTTTCATTAACAGTTTGTGGAAAATAAACAGTCTGACTTTCTAATATTAGTTATTCACCAAAGGTCAAGAAAATGTTTATTGTAAATAGAGCTATAAACTCACGAATGCCATGTAATAAAGTGAAGGACACAGAGGAAGAGACAAAGAGCTTTGAATCTCATAATATATAAAAAAAAAAGACTCCTTTATTCAAGTGGGAATTCTTGCAAATCAGGGTTTCCCTATTTCCACTCAATATAGTTCTGGTTCTGGTTAGATAATCAGTATACCCTTTACTGAGGTATCACACTGATGGGAGAGGGGCGCTGAGCTGTGATGTTAGTCCTGTAATCTGGAGTCTGTTTTAAAATCGCACAACCACTTGGCTTCCAATAATGTCTGCTGGGTAGGTCGTTCCATCAAGGAAAATTTGTTCTACTCGCCTGTGCACGATTTTGTACATTAGAGTTAGTCTTTGGTCCTCTCTTCTGCTCTAAAGAGTGGGCCATTTGAGTTGTTTCTGGAGGGATGTTACACTTATGTCCCGCATGCTTCTGTATTTTTCCCGAACCTCAAAGCACGACAGTTTATTCGATTTGTCAATATCATCTTTCACATGTGGATCAAGTATTGGTGCTGTATAACCCATGGTGGATCTAACCAGACTAAAGTATGATGTTTCTTTGACCCTTCGTGGGCAATATCACAAGTTGCGACTCAAGAAGTGCAATGTTATTGAAAATGTGAGAGTTACGAATACAAACTGCCTTAATGGCTGCTAGTAAGTGTACTTTCCTCAATTGGCTCACTTCTCCTTTTGTTTATTGTTCTGACACAGTTAAATGAAGCAAAGCAAAGCTGATGTGAGGCAGTAGAGAAAGACATTGAGGAAATTAGTTACTGCAGGGGATGATTACAGAGTCTGAACTTCAATTTGTGATTATTGGATTTGTTAACAAAATAATGAGGGCAGGAGGGAGAAACACATCATTGATTTAGTGGCAATAGCTTCATGGCTCTTCAACTTGAAGACTTCATCTTGGTTGGTTTTCATGACCAGTTCCACATACAATAGATCCTACAATATACAGCTATAACCGTCACTTGATTTTCCGTAGTATTACTTGCAGTTACTGATACACTAATCTTGACACGTTAATTGTGCAATCACTGATACTGGGGGGATAGCTGTTTTAGTGTTTACCAACTGCATGCATCGCATCATGACAATTGGATTTTGACAGCTCACGCACCACGGTCACAAGCAGGATTAGAGACACATTTCGTGTGCGGTTTGGTACTCTAATCGTGTACCCTATAATCTTATTCTAAGCGAATCCATCAAATAACCCGTAAGATGCCCAACTACCCCACAATTACAGATTTTCTGCTACATTTCTGAGTCACTCACCTTCAACATTCTGCCATATTACGTCTCGTGTGAAGTCTCGCGGAAGCAGACCTCAGTTAGGACAGAGGGCGCTTCTGTAAGTTGCACGGTGCGCCACCTATCAACAACTGAAAATTTATTTGTGAAAACTATCTATAAAACATATAGGGCAAACCCAGAACTAAGACCCCTTATTTCGCTGACTTTAATCACTATATTAAAATAATTGTCTTTGTAAACATTTAATGGAATTTAATTTTCCCTGTGACATCATGCTTTATTTCGCGTATGGGTATAGGGCCTACATACATTATACATTTCTTATATTTCTTCTTAATCTAATTCTCTCAAGCAAAAAATCTATATCACAGTTATCCATTAGAAGTGATAACACTTATATGGTTCAGTCACGTGGCGTTGCCTTCACAAAAGTAGGATTAGCCAACATCCCAATTTTATGATTTATTTTCATAAAATATAAACATGATGTAGTTGTCTCTTGGATTCTCAAATATTATGTTATTCAGGAGTTAGACCATTGCTCAAAAAAAGTTTGAAATTGTCCATGATGTGCAATTAACTAGTTTGAAATCAAATTGTTTCTTTTCCTAATACAATGAACCTGCTGTAACATTATGGCACTGTTAACGTGTTATTAATAGTGCCTTTAAGTATAAAGTTCCAAAAAATTTCCAGGAGGAATATTAATTCAATTTCAGCTGCAAAAATGGTGGGAATATCAATTGTATTATGATTGGGGGAAAGTAAGGAGAACTCGGTCATTTTTCTTACATTTATAATAAATTAAGTGACTATTTTAAATTTCTAAATTATTCCTCAAAAAAAGTAAGGAGCCTTTTTGAAAGAGTTCTTAACCATTTCTTGTTTGAAGAGAAAATTATATTCCAGAAAAAAGTGGCTCAGTTCCCCCTCCGGTAAGGAGAACTGAGCCGCACACCTAAGTAAATCACAAACCGAAAACTGGAAAAATGATAAATGTTAATTTTGAAGAATCATGCAGCAAACATTATTGCATTGAAAGATCAGTGCTTTGATATGAAAAATTGGCCAAAAAAAAAAAGGAAATTTTTTGTATTTCTTAAATTATATTAATTTCTAAAAGTGTGAATACAGCATTTTATGGTTAAGTGCATTAATGTAACATTTGAACTTCACCTTAGCATAATTCTGTTGTCCAAGCAAAGCTCCATTGGAAAGTTTACAGCATTGAAAGATTTTTCATGTTGTCAAAAATTTAGCGTTTAATACATTTTGACTTTAGCTGTCAAAATATGAAATTTAATGTAGGGGAAATGTGCCTGCTAAATTTCCTTTTGATAATTTAAACTCTGAAAGTGTAAAAGTGAGTTTAACCTACTTGTATTGTAAGCCATTATTTTTAATCAACAATGATGTGACATCTTTACAATTATGGTTTTCATTTTCTATGTGTTTGCTAGTGTTTAATCAAATGCCAGTTGGTTTATGCATGATTTCCTTATCAAAATTGTTTTATTGTAAAAGTATATTCTCACAGAGGGGGGCCTAGGACAAGGGGCCCACTTCTCCCCACCTGAGGTGGCCCAGTTTTCCAAAGCTGTTGCTCAGAAAAAATGACAACCATATTTTTCCACATGCCACAGAATGATATATGTCAGTCACCTGGACCATTGATGGTACATGCTCTGATTATGTACTGATAACAATATGTCTATTTATCAAATTGACACCATCTCATGTGGCTTTTCAAAAATGTAATATTACCCTTATGTTTCCCCAAATTTTCACCATCTCAGGCCTACATGTTCACGCATGCAACTTTTTCTCAAATTTTCACTACAGCTAAAGGGTTTCCTCTGAAATTGGGTCACATCACTCATATGTGAATGCAAGAAACAATTTGAGATATCTTTTTCTATGTACAATTTTCACACCAACAGAGAAATAAATTGTCATAAAAATGGAGAAATATTAGGATAGGACAGGAGAAAATGAAAAATATCCTATGAGATCTCTGAACCCAAACTGCTTGAAACCCAAGCTATTAAATCCCTTTGAACAGGGAAAGGGTAGGTGTTTTTGGGCACTTTAGGACAGAAATAGGCCGATTTTGTACAGATGTAACGCTTGGAATGATCTGTGCTCTGTCAGTACTGACTTGTGCTGCCATCTGGCGCATTTGAAGCTGTACTGTCGCCATCTTTGCTGTGTGACTGAAACCACATTGTCATCTGAAATGTCAACTGACGCTCAAGAAGCCAGTGATAACAGTCATTCGGGCATTCCGAAGGCAGTCTTTGTTGTATGTATAAATGCGATTGATCCACAACGATAATAGTCCCATTTTAACACCCATAATACAACTGACAAGTGTGGTGTGTGAGTGATAATACAGGAATAGAAACATGCCTGCACAAGCCTACCACCAACTGTGGTTCTGAATCAGATTTAGTGGAAAGCTTGAATGTTTAAAACTATCTCAGTATACTTGCGACATTTCAATGGATTTAGAAATAAATAGTGAACTTGTCGAATGTCTAATTACATGTTTGTAAAGTCTTCACTGTTGAACTTGTCATCAGTGTCCGACATCATGGTCATCACCAACACAGTAACTAAGCAGCCAAGTAAGGGCCCTAGCAGGGGCGTAGCCAGGGGGAGGAGATTTGTGATTTAGAACCTTCTTCCCCTATTGAAGCAAATATTCAACTAAGCGATAGTAAATCTGCTCCCTGAGGTGACTGCAAAGGAAACTCCCAATGTTAACAATCCCAGTGCCCCCCCCCCCCCATTACACCATTCCTGGCTATGCCCTTGACCTTAGGCCCTAGATAACTATATTGTTTTTGTTGGTTGTAATGCCCTTGTACTGCCCACTGTATAGGAAAGGCTAAATGTGGAATATTTTACAATTTCAGGAAGATGTAGATTCATACATGAAGTCAACTGAAAATAATGAATCTGCTGAAAATGTTTTGAGGAAGCTGGATGAACAGCATAATAAATACAAATTTATGGAGTACAATTTGAACACTAAGAAAAATAGGTAAAGACACTAAACACTGCAAAGTATATTTCTTTCCATTTAATGTTACACTTCTTTGTGATTTTGATATGCTACAATAACTTTTGTTCTCTATGTCATATCTTACTATCAGGTTAAAGAATCAAATTCCTGACATCCAGTCGTCTTTGGATATTGTGAAACATATGAAATCGAAGAAAGTTCAGGTAATGTAAATGACAAACTTCAAACAGTTAATTTGAACTTATTTACTTTGAAAATTAGGTATCAGTACATTTTACTTTTTGTCATTTTTACAGGAGTCAGCAGAGCCTATGACTACCAGTTTTATGTTGTCAGACCAGCTGTATGCTCGAGCAAAAATACCGCCAACTGATAGAGTGTGTCTTTGGTTAGGGGTATGTGTTATATTTTAGATGATGTCCTTTTTGACCTGTAGTCATCTTTGGAAATGTCTTGAAGGACAATGTAGGTTTTTGCTGTACTAATTTTTAAACATGCTTTCAGGCAAATGTAATGTTGGAGTACAATATAGATGACGCTGAGACACTATTAGAAAAGAACTTGTCTGCTGCAACTAAAAGTCTCGCACAAGTCGAGGACGATCTGGGGTTCCTCAGGGACCAAACTACAACTATTGAAGTCAGTATCCTTTCTTGTGTAGCCATTTGTTGTATGTTTTGCATGCATCAAAGAAAAGTTAGGTGAGTGAAATATCTTTAAACTTTAAATGGTAAAAATTTATTTTTGTGTTGATGCAGAATCATGAAATAAAATCCTTTGTCTGTTCAATAACGTGCTAGTCAAGTTATGTTGCCTTAACCAGCAAAGATATGGCTCGTGTCTACAACTGGGACGTGAAAAGACGGCAAGCGAATACGGCAACAACGACAATTAGTCTACCTGCCTCATAGGATTTGTAAATTAAAAGCTTCATCATTTTGTATGTATAAGTCCATCTGCTCGAAGATGTTGCATAGTGTGGTTATTTTTTGCATCAATATTGGAATGCTATTGTTTGTATTTGTATGCAATTACCTCTGTTCCCAAATATCAGTCATACTCCTGTGTTATTGATTTTGATAAGATGTTTGTTTTTATTAAAATCGGTGCAAATTACAAGGATTTTTGTTTTGTATTTGTTATGAGTAGTTAAATGTTTCCAAGGTAGAAATTATGAAGCTGAATTTCATTCAATATCAGCAATGGGATGACATGTGTTGTAAAAAAGAGGAAAAAGGAGGATTTTAGGTTCAGATAACAGACTGTTCCATCAGTCCCTATATCAAAGATAACATTACTAAAAAATTGTTCTGTCCTGCATTCATCATTTCGGTTATTGCATTGCAACAAGCTCTTGAAAGAACTGTTTCTAGGCCCACAGAAAGGGGTTAGAGATGGGCTGGCGACATGTGGTATGTTCTTGGAGCTTGTTTTTTTTTTTTTGTTGGTGCACGATATGCCCGAGTTGAACTAAGATGAGTCTAACGGTGGCATATGAACCCATGACCTCTGGATTTGCTACCATCACTTTAACGATTTTAGCCAAAATACTAGTGTTTCTAGCCAAGGGTTGGGGTGTTTACATTGTACATGCATGGGATCATCTGGGAGTGTCCCTATTTTCAGTACATGACATGGGTTAAAGTGACACACATGATATGATCAGCCTGACATGGCATGGTGACCATGTCCATGATGTTACACATTTACTGCATAGCGACTTCCATCTTGTAAGTTGTGTTTGGGTCATTAACTGCATTGAGGACCACCAAGCTGAAGCCAGTGTCAATGTTGCATTTAGCTGTTGCATTCAATGTATGAACAAGTCAAATTAACTGCCTTGTGGTTCAATGGGGCTTGATAGGCCCTTTAAAAGGCCATTCTTTCCTTGTAAAAAAATTTGTCATGCTAAATGCAGCATTCGTGTGATCTTAAACTAAAAAAATACATGATATTGACAAAGAAAAACCATGGATTTGAAATAAAAAGCATCTCTATTTCGCTCAAGTCCACGAGACATATTGTCATGCAAGAATAGAGTTGAGGTTCTCCCCCCCCCCCCCCCCCCTAGAGGGATAGGACCTATCTCTCTGAGCTTATAGCCTATTAACGGATTTTTCCGCCCTCCACCCCTCAGAGCCTAGATTTTAGTCCGTCTGAGGAATGAAGATCTAGTGGCGGGAAACACCTTTTTGAATTGTTTAACTCAGCCGTTCGCAGCTATTTGGAGGAAATCTAAAAGCTGGCATAATTCTAGTTGGTTTATCCTGGCATCAACATATATGAAGTGTTTCTAGAAGATTCGAGATGAATTTGACCTGCGTGATCTCAAATATAGGTTTAGGTCTGTCAGGTCACCCACCTGCAAACTCATCCAAGGTCTTTCCATATGGCATAAACATTGGTTGTATGACCCAAGTGCCGTAGCCAGCCGCTAGCATTGGATGGGTCTTTTCCTTAAAAATGTTGGACCTTTGATACAAATTTTTTTAAATAGCATGTGGACCAATGTGTGACCAAAGACAAAGTTGGCTACGGGCCCAATGGCATTATTTCTGAAGATATTCTACGTAGGTTTAGAATGGATTTGAGCAACGTGACTTTCAAAAGGTCAAGGTCAACCACCTGCAAACTCACCCAGTCTTCCCATAAGGCATAATCCCCATTGGTTAGATCCTAGCATCAACATCCGAAGTTATCATTTGTACAGGGTCTGAGTCATCAAATCATTCTTCATTTCAGTTATATTGATTTATTTATTTTATTTATTAAAACATATTTATACCCTGTATAAATATGTTTATAAATAAATAAAATAAATCAATATAACTGAAATGAAGAATGATTTTGAATGTGACCTCAAAAATATGTCAAGGTCACTCACCTGCGAACTCCTCAAAGTTCTTCCTCTAAGGCAAAATCCCTGCTGGGTGCATTACATTTTAACATCAACATATTTGAAGTTATCGTTTCTTCAATATTTAGAATCTGACAGCTGTCACCCCAAAAAAATTGGTCATCCAAGGTCTTTCCCCAAAGCATTATCCCTGTAGGCAGCATGATCCTAGGATCAATTCATCGAGAGTTATTGCTGGGGTGATGGACAGACAGATGGACATCCAGCCTGATGGATGTACAAATGCCACAGGTCTGAGTAATACACTAGGCCATAGTATGATTGAGGGTAATGAAGAGAACACAAGTGATGTAAACTTTAAGGCAGTAAAGTTTATAATATTCTCAAAAATAATAAACACACACCACTTATATCAATTGTCGCTCATTTACAAGCATTCAACAAAAATATCACAATATTCATCAATGGTCATTTTGATTTGATTCTTCCTCGTAAGGTTTTAAAGATATCTCGCACTTGTAGTCCACGTAGACACTTCCGTTTTCAACCTTCACTTGGAACGTTTTTTGCTGAAAATGCAAGAGAAAAGTACAATCGTATGTTCAATTAATAACTGCAAATTATTAAAAAAAAGCAAAGAATATTGTTATCTTAATAAATCAATAGTAGTTATAGTGTATAATACACTTTCTCAATAGTCATGCTTTAGCTTACCAAAGCTTTCTGCCATTTCACAAGGCCTTCTTAATACAGTGTTGTGATGCAGCTCAGACGACTGATGTTGTTGTCACTTTTATTGTGTCAGACAGACAGACAGCTGAACAGACAGACAGACAGAAACACTTCATATACAAAACATACATGGACAAACAAAAATACACAGACAATACACAAGTAAAGAGATATTATTTAATATTTGTATATATTCTCTGTGTGGGACAACTGTGAACTTATTAGTTTGAAAAAAGGTGGTTGTTTAGTGCAGGTTGTTACTTTCCTCGTATAGTTATATGTTGCTCTCTGTCCAGGACTTGTTGACCAGTCTATGCTGTGGCCTGTCTGTCCAACATGTTCAAAGACAGCGGAGTTGTTAAGTTTCCTGTGCTCTTCCAGTTTCTTCAATATAGCTTTGCACATGTTTTGCATTTTATGACCCCTAATCCTTTATCAGGTTCTGTTGTGATATACCAACATTGTGCAACTTGAAAGTGTGTTTTAGTTGTTCTGAGAGACCTTTGATGTAGGGCAGGCAGGCTGACAGAGATCTTTTTGGTTGGCTTGTTCTGATTTAACACCTATCCAAACAGCATCCATTTGCCTTGAGTGCTTCCGTAACATACCTAATTTCTCTTCCTTTGTCTTCCTCTTCTGATACCAGTACTTCTGCTTGGTGATAGAGAGAGTATGTACAACAGACCTCTTGTGTTCTGGTGGTTTAATTTGAAGTTAATACTGGTCTGTTTGTTGTTTTCCTGAATACCGTTGTTTTGATGGTTCCATCATTGGAGATGTATCGGGATATCAAGAAAGGTCAGTTGATCGATGTTGTCATCCAGGCTATTGAGGTGGTTCGTGAACTCATTGATGTCAGAGAGGTGTAGCACAGAAGGTGTCATCGACATATCTGTACATTGCCTGTCTTTTAAATTTCTTCATGTATAGTACAACGACCTACTTTTTCTCGCTCGGCCTCATTGTTAATCAATTTGTGGCCCATTCATCGCTTATCAAACTTCTGGCTGAACGTTAATCTTTTGTTCTCACTATTTTCGTCGATCAATGTAATTTTTTTTGCTTTTGATACTCACCACGATTGTCTGTAATCATCGCCAGTAGTTTCTTTTTGTTTCACTTGTTCACTTTCTTTTGCTGGCAACATGTCAGTCTTACTTTTAGCATTGTTTAGGGCGCTCTTTTGTGGCGGGATACTAGCAGATAGCACCCATGGTCAGGGTGTCCCATCACATCGCCAATTTTCTTGAAGTTTCTGAACAATTTAGCCCAGTTATTTTTTTGGGTTTCCATGTGGCCACTGTTGCTACATTACCTGAGGCAAATTTTCTCAATGGTTGTTTTGGATAATGGTTCCAATGAATTGGCAAATGCAATGCAGCCACAGTTTCTTCTGCATGGATTTAGTCACACAATATGCTGAGTCCCTCTTGCATGATAAATCAGTTTCACAGGTTGCCATAACAACTGACATTCCTAGATTTCACTGTTTCCATGGCATCACTTCTGACTCTTTTAATTCTGAACGAGAGGTTTACGATCTGTTATATCATTTCTGCCAGCCTCGCACTAATTTCATTTTCATAAACACCTTTTAGACGTTTGAGAAATTTGGACAGTCTAGACTTGTATTTTGCTGTAGGATTTTTTTTCAGTCCTGGTGTCTTGAAGCATAACTCTGTTTGTCCATCACAACAGTTACTCTACCTTTGTCCGCTGGAAGTATAATTATGGTCTTGCCTCTCTTTAGATTGTCTAATGCCTTCCTTTGTTCTGATGTGATATTTGGTTTTGGGAGTTTGGCATTTTCAAGAGCTTGTGTGACATCACTTCTGAGTTGCCATGCAAGTTCCGTTGTCGCAATGATTTACTGACCGGCAATTTTGTGGGGGAAACAACCACCTTTTGTCACACAACTAAATGACAATAACATCGGTCACCTGAGCTGCATCACAACACCGAAGAAGGCCAGGTGAAACGGCAGAAAGCTTTGGTGAGCTAAAACATGACTAGATCTTGAGAATCATAGTAGTTACACTTCTTCCATAATTGTATTCTTGGTACACTGAATGCTCTTATAAATAGCCACATATTTAATTCCAGGCAGACAACTATACATAGTGAGATGGTCTAAAATTGCATCTATTAAATTAGCCTCATTTTGTAGTATTAATTCAGCATTTCTTATTTCATGTACAATGATTTTTACCTGCAGACCAATGTAGGGTTCCACTCCACTTTCTACATCAAACATGTATCCATGCCAAGGGCACATTAAGTAACATTTGCCCTTCATGTCTTCGATGTCACCTTTGAAGAGTGGACCACCTGTATGAAGTGGAATGTAAAGGATTATTGTAGCAGGATTCAAAATGAATGTCCACCCGTCTTCCAAAAATATTTTCATATATATTTTAAAGAATGTATCAGCACAAATTGGACAGACATGTTCGTACGTGTAATAAGTAAACCCCAACTTTCTCATATACATATAGGTCCATTTGTAATGTTTTACCTTTGTGTCATTATGGTCATTTGCTATGAACAAAAGAGACAACACAAATTAAAATGGAAAATATAGCTAACAGTAAAATTATAACAGAGATGTCATCATCAGAAAGTTGGGGTCTATATTACCTTGAAGGAATTAGAAAGAACTTTCATTGCCCTGGTGCTTAATTGCTTAATGAGATCTGAATAAATAAAGACTTTCATTAGAGCATGCTCATGTTGCAAATTCCGAGTGTTCCCTCCTGGTCTAATTTCTCCAAGATATTACCTTCATTTCTGTTCTTTTCGTGCTGCTCCATGTTTTGTATGAAAAAAATATCATAAAAAACCCATTGACATTGGTTCAGTAGGGTTATCACGGGCAGCTGTTTCTTCAATGATACAAGTTACACATGAACCTTTCCATTTAAGTCAGCTTGAATTCAGTGAAAATAGCTTTAATAGTGATGTTCCAATTCTGAGTCATGGGGCCATTATGAGCTTGGATTTCATAAATGGATACCGAGTGACAGTCCCATTATAGTAAGTCTGGCTCAAGGCGCGGACCCGAGGTGCCACTGCATATATCCAACAACAGGCATCTCTGCTGGCACAAGCAATCCCTCTGGCAAAACTGATGATACAGAGGTTCAACAAGTGGCAGAACTGGGACAAAAATGTATAAAGTCTTGTTTGTACCTTCCTGTTATTAAGTTAAGCCCCAGTCACACTAGCCCTTACAACAAGTCTTGCAAGTTGCAACAAGTCATTGATTTTCTCAGATGGTCATGGATAATATTCCACTGTTGTGCAACTGATTTCAAGTTTTTATGTATGTATGTAAATTTTATTTTAAGTCGTTTTCAATAAAAAATGTCAAGTAAATTACATTTTTAAGCATATGCTTCTGTGCGACTAGAGTGACAGTCAAATTTAAATCGATGAAATTTAGGTGAAAATATTGTAAAATAATGGTAATAATAATAGTAACAATACATTTATAATAATAGAAAAAATAAGAGAGAAAAAAAAAAAATAATAATAATAAAAATAAAATAAGTGTCCATTTTGAATTTCCAGAGTATTGTCCAGAGTATTTTTACTGGCAGCAAGCACTGACCAGTCTCATCTCATTTGATAGTCTTTGATGTCTTTGTGAATAGAAATGCATTTTAGGAAAGCATTTTAGGAAGCACTTCAGTCACAATAGTATCAGCGTGGCAGCAGTGCACTCACAAATGTTGTATAGTATTATTCATTTTCTAAATATTGCACACCTATTGCATATTTTCTACAGCACTTTGAAGAAGCCACTTCGATATTTCTAGTTCAAAGGTGTTGAGTGAGCAACATGACTTAACCTGAGTTGGTATATTACCCCATAGTCATGCCCCTAAGTATTTAAAACTTTTCTTACCGTAAGTCATAGTTCTAAATTTTGGTAAAACATACCTGTCATTATCACGCATGTCATAAGGTGATTCCTGTGAGATAAAGAGTTCTTTTATATATTCTGGTGCAGTACCTGTTTTAACCTTGTACATCATTATAGCAACAGATTTCAAACATTTTTTATAAATAGTGAGTTGGTTTTCCTCACTGCATATTTCCTCATAGCTAGAACTATGTTTATTCATTACAAATCTAAGAGATCGTTTATTTGTTTTCTCTAATTTGTTTAGGTTTAGCCTCCCTGCAAACATCCATATAATAGGGCAGTAAGTGAAGCTGCTGTTTATATAACCGTTATAAAGGATTGTTTTACAGTCTTTATCTAGATAGTTTTTGATGCGCTTCATTGCATTGACTTGCTTACCTGTCTGATTACATATTTCATCAATATGTGAACTAAAGTTTAAATTTTCATCAAGTTCAATACCTAAGATGTTTATAGAATGTGATGCATGTAATATTATGTCATTTATGGTTAGGATTTCATTCAAGATTGTTATGCATGCACAAAACGTGGCGACCACTAAACTGGTTGCCAACAATCATAATTTGTCTTAAATTGATCATAGAGCTTCAATGATTTTTTACAAGTCTTGAACAATCTTGAATGAAATTGGTCAAATCCTTATCAATGATAGTCTTGGGTGTCATCTTTAAAGAGGCATAAGATTAACTTTGACTAGTTGCACGACAATTGAAGATCATATAAAAGATCATGTTTAATCACCAAAGACTGCTGTAGACCAATACGCAATAACCTACAATCTGTCTCATGATCAATGAAAAACAACTGGTTGAGATCACTGGCAATAGAATAGACCTTGATGTGCTTTTGATCCTTGACAGTCTTCACGATGTCAGCCCTAAACTTTTGTTGCAGTCACACATTACAACAGGTCTTCAAATGTTTTTAAGACAGATCTTGAATAATTGTGCAACTACCGCAAGACTAATATGCAACCACTGTAAGACCATAAGATAAGTATAGACTGTCAAAGATTGATAAAGATCTTCAAAGATTATGTGTGACCATCTTACGACCATCTTTAAAGATCACCCAAGACTGTCAAATACAAATTTCATTCAAGATCGTTCAAGACTTGTCTACAACCACTGTGCAACTATCTATGATCAATTTAAGACAACTTGAGATAACTTAAGATTGTTGGCCACCAGGTTTTTGAACATGTTAAAATCTGCAACCAGTTGCAAGACCATAAAGATTATCTAAGACCATCTAAGATTATCGATGACTTATTGCAAGACTTCTAAATAACAGGTGATGATTTTCAGTTGTAGGTGGTCTTCTTTTGTCTCAAGTTGTTGTAAGAGCTAGTGTGACTGGGGCTTAAATTAAGATGGTCTTACAATTGTACGCTGGTCGTGTGGCAGCCATATGACCATTAAAGATGCTAGATGTGAAACTGATGAGTTATCCAACTGCTGGTGTGACAGCTCTGACTGGAGTGCAAGAAGTGGGGATATCCTGAGGGTACCAAAAGTTATCAAGATATATTCCAGTTTGTACAATTAATTCCAAGGGAGATCTAGGGCAGATGCTCCGCCCCCGTGGGGCAACACAAGATTAGGACTGAACTTGTGAAAACTGTCAAGGATCAAAAGCCCCTTCAGCTCTCAGATAATCTTCTGGGCTAGTGTGACTGGGGCTTTAAAGATTATGCACGTATGCACATTTTCCCAAAATACCATACACTATGCGAGTTATGAGGAACCATAGCTTTACCCAGGGCACAGTAGCCCAAAAGTGACATATCTACTATATATCAATATTCAGACCAACGCACCAACAAGTCAACCAGACCATTATATTTTAAATCAAACTCTCACCTAAATGACTGCACCAAGCTTCCATGACAAAGAACCTGTCCTTTGCCTGCATGATGACCAGGTCGTTCGGCTTGCCCCACTTTGCATGGACATGATGACATGGTCGACGTTTCAAAGTTTTCACAGTGTCCAGGTATTGCCAATTCCTGCGAACTTCTTCAGAGCCTGATTCTGCCATCCTGGTCCTCAAAAATAATCGTTTTTCTCGTAGTTGGACCTTTACTGACTGGAAACAAAATGTTAAGATTCATACATTGGGGAACAATATATGTAGCACATTGCATACCAATGAAATGCTTTTCAATTTAAATTGTCATTATTATTAATTAGCAACTCGTATTTTGGCAAATGGTACCTGTTCCAGAGCATTAGTTAATTTAATGCTGACCAGGTCACAGACCGCCTATTATAAGTAGTTTTAATTGTATCTAAAACAATTACTGAAATGTTTTTCCTGATAAATGGGTATCAACAAAGGAATATCCAGAAGCTGGTCTGAATTAAATGGACGAGTCCGTTCTTGAGCAAGAAAACACCAAGTTAGTCATGAAGGGATACGATACGAAGAAATAAAGCTGTTTCCCTCATATAGCTACAGCTTTACCTGGGTCGCTTTTGTGATACACCTGTGTGCATCTGACTGCATCTTATTAATAATTATGTACTAGGCTTATGCACCTGTTAACATGCAAGCTCGCCAGTAAAGAGAGTTCCCCGATTTTGAATATGCATTTATTAATAACATCACTCTATTACGTGTTTTACTAAATGTCGAGAACCAAAGGCCCCAAATTTCATCATTTTATTTAGCGTAGCCAGAAATGGTATTTAAAAGGGGGTGTTTGACTTCGGAAAATATCTTGAAAAGCTTCAGACCCTGTGTTTACTATCATTGTATTAATACCTAAGGCCATTGTGGAGGGTCTGATTCCCAAATCCCTTGTATAGGTGTGACAGACAATTCCTAATGTGACAAACCAATCCACTGCTGTAATTAGGTATAAGTAATTTATGTATGAAAGAAGCAACTTACTGTTATTCTTTAAAAAGTTAATAGATAGATATAGATAGCTGTGATTATTCTCGTGATCAAGTTAATAACCACTCATTCTGATAACTTATGTTGTCTCAACACTGCTTATCTGGTGAATTTGGATGTGGCAGAATTATCTCATATAGTGAACAGAGACTGTGAAGCCAATTGCTACACACAAAAAGAACTTGATTTTTTTTTATTGGATTTACTTTATATTGATGCTTCCATAAACTGTTCGATTTAATTTTGTACTATGTAGGTACGAATAAACATAATAATGATAATAATAAAACGATTAAACTGACATTAAATACATGTATACAATGTTATTGTTTGAAGCAGTTGAGCATATCTTTGAAATATACTTATGAAGAGATAGCAATCATTACCAGCAACACAACTTTGTTTGACACGTACTTGCATACATACAGGTAATATATATGTCATTCACAGACTCTACTTACTAGTATTGGTGACCAGTGGCAAGTACGATGAGTGACCAATAGATGTAAATAACAAGGGTCAACTGGCCTCACCTGTCCATGTACATTCGAGAACCCAGGTAGCCGAGAAAATGACACCCAAGATCCGCATGTCACCTGCTGTCTTGGCAACCCGGATCTGCTGCCAGCAGGCGTCTATGCGTTGCTATGGCAACAATTAGGAAATTAGGTCGGAGAGTCATTGATTTTTTTTTTTTGTATCGTTGCAACAATTAGTCTGATATTAGTGTGGTTTCATTTACAGTGCCCAAACGGTGTTACTTGAATGTGGTAAATAGAAATAAATATAAAATAAATAAAAGTAATTCTGATCAATACTCAGAAACCTTTATTTGGTGTAAATTTTGGCTTCCCTCAGTATTTTGTATCTTAACTGATGAACACTTATCTTCAGGAAAGTAGTTAACGTAATTTACGACTAAGTACCAAATCCTCATTTGAAAACCTTTTTTCCGGTCAATCTCAACGTGAACTACATTATGTCCTTATTATGTCCTTTGGTTGGGACCACGTGCGGCTCCAATCAATAATTACTAAAGAAATAGTTTTATTTACACCTTGTAGCAATTTTTTAAATGTTTTTTTATTTATTTTTTCTTGTGTAGGGGCCATCTCAAAAGTGCAAGTCAGGGAATTTGGCCAAATTTTACTGGCAAAAATAAATTGATTGTCCGATGGCAGGCAATGTAAAATCTGACAAATAGTCCGCCTATTTAGGAAGCCAATGTGTTGAGAGGGAAGGGCCTGGCAGATTTTAATTTTATTTGATTGGCTAAAATGTAAATGATTGACAGATTTTTTTTTTTGTGACAATAGTCTACCATGTAACCAAAAAGTAGAAACAATACACATTGTAACAAAAACAAATCGCCCAGACATACACAATGTCTGCACATAATTTTTGAGGCAATGCACTAACTCCACTTCTAAAAAATGATAGAAAGATGCAGTTTTCTACTAACACTGTCGCTTTGAAATTACGTATTGTGTATATATAACTATGCATCTTTTTTTGTTTCTATGTCCCAATGCTACTGAACCTGAAGCTTACTCAGTTTATATGGCCAGCTGTCAGAGGCAGACATAATGATGAGATGATAAGACTTTTATGCATTTACACCATTGTATAATGGGACAGGTATTCATATATACTTTAAAGGCTGCTGCTCTTATAATATTGGTCAGATTTTCGTCAAATAAAGACGGAATTGTTTAGGAAAATGTGTAGAATTTATATTTATACAATAGATAAATAAATTTGAGTAAAGAATGGAGTATACAAGGCACAAACACAGGTCTCAATGAGGCAGTAGCCATCATACTGTATTAAAGTGTTTACATTGTAGGCCTAGTGCTGCTGGCATTCTACACACAACACCAGGTATCTATTTTTTTTTAAAATAATATTCTTGTTTTAACCTGCATGCTAGTGAAGCAACAAAACAATATATATTTATATATGTTAATAAGATAAAATAAAAAGAGAAATTAACATAAATTCTATGACATTTCATAGGTTAATACAGAGGTAGATTATGACATTACTTGTGGTTGACATCTTCACTGTCAAATGGAGTAAAACAATTTTTGGTTGTATATTTTATGCTACTATCACATTGTACCTACCTTTATATAGACAAAATTCAGTTGATTTAGAAGCCTTACATTGCAACTTGCATTTGAAAACATATATTTCTTCTGAAAGTCTATTCAAAGGGTAATGTACACTTTAACCTACTTAGTTCAGACAACTGCTGTGCAATGCATGTCAATTACTCTAAAAATCATAATTGTTGCACCACTTAATTCATTCTGTAATAGCAAGACTTTATAACATAGTTACATCAGAAACAAAATGCATAGGTTACCATTACAGACTCACAGAGGTAAATTATTGAATAACATTCTTCAAAATGAGAGGGAAATTGTTATCGTTCCAAATATGATCAATTCAGTAACGTTAACCCAGTCTTCTTTTGTAAAACTGATCACTCAAAAATAACTATATTGTATAATCCAAAACAATCTTGGAGAAGCACAAACCCCCTCTCTGTAAAAATTTGCTTCAATTAATTCCTTAACTTTGCAATTATGCAGCAGAAATTACAATGGAGAATATAACATACTTCAAGTTATTTCTTTCCCAGAATTCTTTTACAAGCTAGAAAGTTGGGATTTGAATTGTTGTGAATATTTCTTTCCATATTGTGCTGCTCGATGCCATTTGTGGCAAAATTTGCCAGTGGATATATGTTATGGATCCTTGCATACTATTTATGAAAACAATAGAAATCAAAGAACTATAATAATTTATAAATAAATATACCAACATCAGCCGACCCAAGTAACCCAACACCCTTTCTCAAAATATTTTTAATTAGGGTAAAAAAAAGTCAAAACTCATTTTAATGAGTGATTCTACATTTATTTAATTTCATAGCTGAATACCCCTACATATAGAGAAACGAAAGAATCAGATATGTGTTAGTTATTGACATATCGGGAGGAAGCACTCAAACATGTAAACCACAAACACAGACTTAATCCAAGAAAGTTACAATTATGGGTGATTAAATGCAACATCAGTTTGTAACTAGCATTAGAACAGCATGGATGGTTATTCACATAACTTTTATGGAGATTTTTTTCAAATTCGAAGTGAGCTTCCAAGGACTTATCAGTAATTCTAGCACAATTTTTTATATGATGGGATGATTGTGTTCAATTTGGATTCCTATTCTGTCTGGAAATGTTGCCTGGCATTTATTATTTTTTTAAGGTTTATTCATACTCGGAAGTACAACCAGCCATTGGGACTGGGGATCAAAAAGTTATAAAATTGAGTAAGGAAATGTCCAAATGAAATTTTTTTTCAGTAGTTTTTACTTAGCTAATTTTTAAATGTTAGTAATCCCAAGGACCTTAAAATCCACTGTTAGGTTCTGTTTAAGCGTTTGTTTTTAATCATGTTTCTCACAGCATGCCTTAGACCTTATATCTTGCAATATATTGGACAACAAGGAACATGGGCATCGATGCCAAATCCTGGCCTGTGATTGGCTGAAAGATGTGTTGAGTGGTATAAGCAGCACAACAGCCAATCACTGTGTGCTTTCACCTAACAGCCAAGCGACCTAATTATAAACATTTTTTGCTAGTTTACCTAGTTAAACAAAATGATTGTTCACTATATAGGCGATAGGCTCAATATTGACTTAAAATATAAGAGTAATGGATTCATGTTTTTTAGGCAATTTTTCTGAAATTGCCTTCTTGTCAGAACAAAAATTGAGTAAACTCAGCACATGAACAACTAATTATTCTGTATTTTCATTGTTAAGCATAGATCTCACATAGCCAGAAAGGGCGACGGAAAGCTATGGAACGGCCACAAGGCGTTCCGTCGGCTTCCGTAGGATTAAGTGGGCATACATGGGTTTACTTCGATTTCCATCGTTGACTTAGCTGATCGGTCGATTTCCGTCTGTTTGACGGAATTTTTATGTATGCATGAAAATTCCGTGAAACCGAGCTGGAATGTGATGGAAAGATTGTTATGTTGGATCACGCGGCGGATCATACGTCGCAGTCGGCGGATCGTCCACCGATTTCCGTCAGTTTCCGTGGGCTTCTGTCGGCTTCTGTCAGCTCTTACTTCGGCTTCTGTCGGCTTCCGTCCGTTTTACGTGGCTTACAGCATCTTGAATCATCCGGTTATGTGAGATCCCCCTTACGTGGCAAAATGATGGTTTTTGCAGCTAGTGGGAGGTCTGTGCCTCTCTTGCCGATGATTTTCACCTCTGGGATATATGTCTGTGCAATGATCTCTAGATGTTCCTTTGCCCCTCAATGGCCCTAATAGATGTGTGCTCCTATTGTTCAGCTAAATGTAGAAAAGGCTGAAATCTTTCTTCGGTCTTTCTCGGGGGTGCAGTCTTTTAGTTTGACAAGTATGCTTCTTATGGCATTTGAAGCTTTGTAGTCGGTGGATATGCCATGAGACTTGAAAAGACAGTGTGGATTTTCCAAAATATCTGCAGTTTAGGTATTGGTTAGTATGTTTCGGTTTTCACTGTACACTTTGGGCTTCAGGAATGCACCATTTTCCGTGTCTAGAAAAGGTATCCTGCCCTCTTTTTCAATAATTGCTTTGCTGACTTAATGTCATATCCGTGGACCAGCAAGGCATCCTCCACATATCTGAGCCAATGTAAAGGTTAACAACTACTGGAGACACTACTGAGCCCATTGCTGCTCCCTATTATTGTTTCCCTTAATAGATTGATAACTTAACTTACTCAAATAGTAAAAATTATAGCTGCATATTGAGATTCGTTTTATTTTGCCCACTAAAAGAAAAAAAGAAAAACAACAAATAAAGTGATTTTCCTCATAACAACAATAACAACAATATAAGAAAAAGAACAACAACAATAACAAATGTTTATTTAAAGTCACAATTAAAAAAAAAGAAGAAACACTATACACTTTGGTTCACAGCAGTACATGTGGCAGGCGTTTTAGGGGCAGGACGAGTGTTTATGGGATTGGGCGGCTGCAAACATTTACTGATAGCCTCCTGCATTTGCTGGGATGGCCTTTTGTATTCCCGAACAGCATCAGATCTGTGACCTGTACACCCCTTTATGGCCTGTTCATCAAATCCTTCTTGATATAACCGTGTCGCACATGTAACTTTCCCACTGTGACCACTGATGTTCCTGCCTGTGATGTCGATGCCAGCTTCTCTCATCATGTTAGGAATACATTTTGCTAATGTGTTCTTTCCTACCACTTGCCTACTGAAATGTATTTCTCCAGTTGGTTTATTTTGCAGTGGTTTCCTATAGAATATGCCAGTCTCCGGAAGACTACTGAGATATAAAGAAAACATTGATACAATACATCTGGGGTTGCTCGGATCCGCATACTGCACTATAACCTTTTGGAGTAGCATTTGATTCAATTGAGCCAGTGACAGCTTTGCTGGCCCTGCCCAAGTACTTCAGAAACCTTTTGCCATCAATATTGCCAAACTCATACTGTTCTTGCATTAAATGTTCATGTTCATCTACTGAACGGAATCCAAATACTTTCATGTTATAAAAATAAACGATGTTGAGTAATCCAGTGGCTGTTTTACTGCTAAAAATACCTTTGTTCCATAATTGTCTTTCTTGTTCCTCAGTTATCTTGTCCTTGTGGCGCACTATATGCCCTTCTCCATTTGCTAGCAAATATTTTCGCCTTCTGTCCAGGGAGTCCCACAAAGTGCTGAATAATGCATTTCCTATATCAAACAGCCTAAATTCGTGAATTTTCAAGACGTCCCTGCCGCCATAACGTTGAATACCAGCAATTAAACAGGTCAAGGAAGGCGGCGAGTAAGGGTTGCCATCCACTGTTCTGGCTTCATTAGTAAACCTATGAATGACAAAAATATTTTACTATAACAGAATCTAACTAAAACTAATAGATCCCTAGGCAGGTAGTATCTGGTACAAAATTTCATAGGGGTGGGAATAAGTGGCAAAATTCAATTGTGACAACACATTACAGGATCAAGAGGGTGCTCAAAATTCTTACTCTACTGAATATTTCCTATCTAATGATATCAGACATGCTATATTTCCTAAAATTTTGGCCTACTTTCCTTGCATTTTTTATGTCGCCCCCCCCCTTTAAAAAGCTTCCTGGATCTGCCACTGGACTATATTTACTTACTTACCAAATTATCATAAAACATCATGAAACGGCTCATAAATCAAGTCAGCTGCTGAACATGCTAAGTGCTTACCTTTGAAAACTGACAACACCGAAAAAAAGAAGAAGCAAATTTGCTTTCTTTAAATTATGTCATTACCATATTTTGTTTTCCTAAACAGTCTAAATAACACAAAAAAGTGACATACCTTGCTAGCCAATAATCTCATTTACGAAAATCTGAGTTGTAGACCATGTCTGGGCATAAGCTGGGTATTGGAAAGCTAGAATTTGCGAGGGTTTCCGCCCTATTCTCTCACCACAAACGCCAAGCTTCATATGTCCTAACTGCAGATTCAGTGCTTTTCCATGTATTAGCAGGTATCCTATCCAACAATGAATCAGCAAATGCATTTTCAGTTTTGATATCCTCATCATATCTGCTGCTCCTATTGGCCTGGAAAAGTGACTGATTCGGAACATTCAGCAACTGTGTTGCTCCCAAATCAAATGATGCCTCATTTAATGATTTTTCTTCCAGGAAATCATTAATATCCAAAAACCTACCATTCAGCTGGTCACTGATTTTGAAATCAGTGAAATGCTGCTTTAAGATTAAAGGTAAAGGAGTCGCTGTCTCAGTTGTTAAGTGTCTAAAGCTATGACAAACAACTACAAACAAAACAAGTGGCATAAGATAGATAATGACCTTGTTTTCGTGAATATGCAATTAATCCTCAGCTAAAGCCTCGGATAAATTACATATGCACTCAAACGCGGTCATTATCTAACACATATTCCACATAACACGATGAAACATTTTTAACTGTTATTGCAGTGATAATAATAACATTTTACAGCTTTCCCTTGATAAAGTTAGGTATAGCTGTGAAAGCTGTGTAAACTTCACAGGTAATCCATTACAAAACAAATAAATTAGATATAACAAAAACAAAAGAATAATCTATCAAAATTATGTACTCATATGTAAGTAATTTCAGCAGACATCATGAGTACCTTGAATTTTATAATACTGATCTGTGTATGAATCTTTCATACAATTTGAACATTACAACATGTAATCGATTGTAAAATAGTCAGGAATCATACAAATCTTTCTGCATTGAGCTACAGCATAATTAACCATGAATGGCCATCAAAGTCATGTGATGTAAGCCCCATTCACATATAGCCGGATCAGACGCCAGATTGTCCCAGAGTATAACTCCGGCAAACTCCGGGTAATAGCGTGTGGACCTCGTGTTTATTTCCGGCATTGTCCGGGGGCGATCCGGAACTACCGTGGGACTCCAGGGAAAAATTAAACATGTTCAATATTTCATGCTGGAGGTCCTGGAGTAATTTAATCCGTGTTGATCTGTGTAGACTCCCAGTAGACTCCGCCGATCTCCGGCATACTTTGTGGTATCTCCGGCTACGTCCGGCATCAACTGGGCATGAATATTTCGCCGCCATTAACACCGGAGAGTACAAGGACCAACACGGTTCCACACAAATGAACACGGTGTAAAGACTGGTTATATCCGCGAAGGCACCGTGTAAAATCCGGTTCACTCCGCATTCTTCCGGGACAGTCGTGTTAAATCCATGTTGCTCCTTGTTGACATCGTATTGCTATCATGTACACACCGTCAAACATTTATTTTTTGCTGACATTTTCAGCTCTTTGATCCCGGAACCCCCGGAGTGAAAGAAATTTTACTCCGGGACACTCCGGCATCTGATCCGGCTATGTGTGAAGGGCCCTTAAGAATAGGAACTTTATGAAAGACAAAGCAGTATGTCTCCCATTAAGTTCTGACCAGTTACTTATTTTTGGTGGCCAAGTGGCGTCATCTAATTTTAGACCAGCCCCCCAGAGTTTGTCTTTAGTGGCGTCAGCGATTGTTTTGTCATTTGTGTCTTTCAGGAATTGTCTAGCTCGCTCATCCTGCGCAACTTTGCCCTGCAGGCCTTCATCATTTATTCACCAATTATTTGTACTTTAACAGTCTCCTAGTTTTTTGCAGACCCATGGATCGACTGTGTTCAGGATTGTGCGTGTCACTTCAGGTTTCTCATCGAAAATAGCTTTTTGTGATTTAAAGTATTGTTCTGTATGAACATATCTGGATCCCTTAAGCTTAGAACATTCATAAACATTGGAAATCGGGGAAGCACTTAAGTAGAAAGCAATGATATCTCCATGTTGCTTTGTGCCAATTTTGGCTGAATCAAGTTCCTTTGGAAGAGATTTTAACGATTTGACAGAGTAGTTGTTCCCATCTATAATGAGTCTGTCACCAACCATAGATGCCCTCTTTCTCATGATCCTTGCCGCTTTCATAATCGGGAATAGGATATGTCTGTTGCTTCTTTAGGAAAATCTTCGATCATGCTGTATGAAGTACCACTGAGCTTGAATCTAGCATTCCATACAGTCCTGCGATCAGGGAACCACAGAAACCGGCAGATAGTCGCATCATTTCTAGTGCTTTTACCCTGCAGATGATGGCAACGTTGCAGTTTATTGCGTTTACATCAGCTTGGGACAATTTCAACGATTCAACCATAAACTGCTTGACCTTAACTTCGCAATCTTCATCAGGTATTTTCTTAATTCCCTATATGATTAAATTCTCGCTGGCCATAGGACTCAAGTGATACCATTTTTTTCTAATAGATTGTCGCATTTGGAATGGAAATTCATCTATTATCTTCTGCTTCCATCAAGCTCAGTTCGTTATTCGTTTATTTGAGCTTTCATTTGGTTATTTTCAGTTCAACCTGATTAACTGCACTCCTGGAGTTCGTTAGCGCCTCATCGATTTTGGCATCCATAGCCCCCATTGAAATTTTAAGTTCACCAATATCATTATGAATGTCATTAATGTCCTTATGTACCCTATTAAAATCTTGCTGCAGTTCTTCACAATATGTGATATTTGCATGTTTGTGGGGTCCAGAGTTGCATTGGAGGAATCTTGGTCTTCCATTGTTTGAAACTGTGTATTTTCTGTCCAAGTTGGCCATGAGATCATAAAGACATAAGCCAGGAATGTTTATGTACAGAAAAACTGGAGCATATATTCCGGTCAAGATTATGCAATCAGAGCTTGTAATAAAACAGTCATTGATGATCATGCCAAACATGAAAAAAATGAAAGCATGGCCTGTGTTTACCTTGGCAGGATTTGCAGCTCATAGCTGGAATGTAGTCACGGATGGATGATTACTGGTATCAAAATTTCCATGCTTAGATGAAAAGTTGGTAGAATTTCTCAATGATACTGTTCAAATTCTCTCAAAACTCAATTCAGGTGATGCTGTGACTATACTTGCTCTTGTTGATGTAAATATTGTTCCACCATAGATGGTAATTTATCAAAAGTTTGGCAAATTTATGCTCCTGCAAGAACATGTGTCTACTGCCTGGTCGCGACAAAATGAGTCGTTTGGTATCATAATCCAGTAGATTACATAGAGCATTAACTTGATTACTATTTTTTTTAACAAATGTAATCGATATGTTTGGTGAAAGACAACTTATTGTCTATAACAACACCCAAATACTTTATACTTGACTCACTTTTTGACATAGTACCATTTACAGGGTAAATTATGAGAACCATGAACAAATTAATCGAAACTTATTTGGATTTGCCTTCATTCCATTAAGGTGAACCAGTCTAACATATTACTGACATTGGATTCCGGATTCATTTTAAGATTGGTAATACTAGTCGATGAACATAAAATGACATTGTCATCAGCATAACTAAAAATGCTACAGTCACGGATAAAATGAAAAATATCATTTATAAACACATTGTACAATATCGGGCCTAATACTGAACCTTGGGGGACGCCCTTTTTAATAGTACCTTAATATAGGAAGATTGAGATAGGTTGAGTTAGGCAGATACTTTTTTGGTTTATTATCTGTTTTATTCTGTGGGAATCCCCATTATCCGGGCTACTGAATGACCACTCTCAACCAGTTCTAAAAGCCCTTGTAATCCAGTAGGTGTGAGTATTCCTCTCTACATTTAGCCTAGTCTGTTTGTTGCTTACACATCCTTTTGTATATAAGCTAAGGCACTACATATCAGTGCATATACTATCACAATAGGTCATTGTTACGTAATAGGGACCCCCCCTAAACTCATAATATCAGCCGTCTCTGGTCTCCAGTGGGCCCTCCAAATAGCCCGGGGGCACTATAATTAAAAAACGATTAAGACCCTTTGATCTTTATGATATCACCGACAAAGCCTAGCACAGGGGTTGTAAGCCCTCGGGGCACTATAATTAAAGGTCATCATGTCAATGAGGGTGGTGCTCAGCATGGGAAAAAATTTGGTGTGGGTATGGGAAAAAATTGGTGTCAGTTTTTTAGTCTCATTACATAATGAATGTTCAATTTTAGTTATAGTCAATCAATATTCTGATTATGAGTTATCAATTTGGCATTTATGATATGCTTTTATAGTGTATTAGTGAATACTTAATTACAATAGGGGATGCATTTTAATAACAAAAAATGCTTGTCAGCACATCATAATCTGACATAATGAAAGTACAATTTACTGATTCCCTCATGTTTCATATGACATACTAATATTTAATCTACATACTGGTACTTAACTCTAACAGGGTGTTTCAACCAACTTCTAGATAGCTTTATAGCAATCATGTTTAAAATATATACTTAGACAAGATGAATTAATGTACTTTTTATAAACTCCGATTGATCTGGTATATTTCTGAAAATCCATTCAAACCACCACTACACAGCTATCTATTATTGCGCTCGCCTATTTCAACGAACTTTTAGTTAGCTTAATAACGGTCATTTTTAAAATATAGTCTTAAACAAGAAGAGCTAATGTTCTTTTTAGAAACATCCATAATCCTTAAAACAGCAGTCTTATTACGGAAAATTTGTTCAAATCCCCAACAGACTCCACTGACTTTAACTAGTGAACCAAGGGGCCGACATGAAAGAAAAATATTTTTAAATCAAGTACACAAACAGCATTCAGTTTCAGTCACAATCACCAAGTCGCAAAAAAAAAAATAATATATATGTCTTTCATCCTATCATAATCACCCTCAGTTCTCAGCCTGCATCCAACATGGAAGGATCTACCTCTTTATTTACACTGCATGACTTAGTAAACCGCTCTAACATGTCAGTACATACTTCAACAAACGAAGGAGAAGAAGAAGAAGAAATGGAAAATTTGGACTCACCGGATATGTTAACCCTAAATGACAGTCACTCTGTAGAGAATAGCGTCGACGAATCTCATCAGTGGAAATTTTTTGGTCAAGTTGTACCAAAAAATGAAGTCATTTTTTTCTGTCAAGTCATTATTCTATACATCGTTATAATCGCCTGTATAATTAACTTGTCGCTTCGTAATGGTGACAGTAATTTATACACAGCACTCTTGTCCAGCAGTCTCGGAATAATTCTGCCTTCTCCGAGTCTGACACGCCGGAAGTTGGTGTAGTCAACCTGAACAGTGGTTACGTAATTAACCCTACCCCCTCGTCTATAAAACTCAGTACATCAGCGACTATCAGTCTAGCCCCACCTAGACCATACAGGCATACCTTACTACTACTACTACTGCTTCCTGGAACTTTCTACGTAATTTTGACTCAGTAATGGCGACAAATATTGTTTATCCTGCTCAGTTGAATTTCAAGGTCAACTCCAGAACATCTATCCTGGGTTACCTAACTCATACATTGGAGGATAACTACATTACAGTCACACAGACGAATCACAGCGGAGCTGAAAAACACCAAAAATTCGATCTGCCTGCTCTGAGGAACTTACAGAGCTACACAGAGTTCATAACTGAAAGAAACATAGCCTACGAAGAGTTTGGTGTAAAGCTAAGTGAACTTCAACATGTTAAGTTTAATAGAATGACCGTCAAAATGAGCAAGCCTCTATCACCTTTCAAGGTCACTGAGATGCACCTACATCCTGGAATAGTATATGAGTATCCTCATCAGTACATATGGGTAGCAGTTTTTATTCGTACTGTTAGCCCCACTGACAATATTGCTCCAAATCAGAGACTATATTGTGATCAGAGTCTGCACCTAGACTACAGGGATTTTGCTACATTCATCAATCGTATAGATGACATTCTTGAGGCTCTCTCAATTCCTGCACCCCTGACCTCTGAGTGGCCATATGTACATACCTATATATGGCATGAAGCAATAACAAATCGAAACTCCACATTGATGTACCTCGACATTGAATCAGCTTTTGAAGCCTACGAGGATCGCCAAGCGGTTAAAGCTGCACTCACAGGATCTCGAGATTTAGATGGACCCTGGGATGTTGCACGTTGTAAGATTGACAGACCTCCTATGTTATCATTATGCCGCTATTTGCTTGAGAGGGCCTGTCTATCAAGATTGCGTTCACTGCAAAACCCCAGCGACCATCCTTTTACAAACAAGAGTATCATCCAGATATTCCTAGGACTTCATGATGACGGATTTGATCAAATTCTAAAATCAGTACTTCAACAGTTAAAGTACAAGCCCCAGGAGACCGTAAAGCAGATCACCGAACAGATTATGAAGGAGAGAAATCAGCACTCAGTTTATAATCGACTATTTACCGGCCCTCTAGTACATACATGTATGACGCTTGACCAGTTCACAGAAGACATGCTACTCAATTCAGTGTTTATCAATTGCGTTGAGTCTCATATTGCTTATTAACAAAATAATTCACTTCTTGTGTATAATGTTGAGTAAATAAAAGAATTCATTGTAAACTGTACTTCTTTTCATTTCTCATTTATTTATACTTTATAGCTTTTTTCTTTCCTTTAAATTAAACTGAAGTTGATCAGTTAAAGACCAGTCCAGCATCCTTCTTAGATAAAAATCCTTTCTAGTTAAATAATGGAGTATTGTAGTATTTTTTAATTATCATGTCCTTGAACTCACTGTCTATTGTACCAGTAGCTAAGGTATTGTATGAATGGAGCCATTTATTATGGATTCATCAGACCCCTATATAGGCCATGCCAAAAGACTTCACACAGTATAATT
This sequence comes from Alitta virens, assembly GCA_932294295.1. NCBI lineage: Eukaryota > Metazoa > Annelida > Polychaeta > Phyllodocida > Nereididae > Alitta > Alitta virens. Next base: position 54,586,479 of record OW028573.1, read on the forward strand.
GACGCCCCGGAAAGTTGGGCCTAGTTATTATAAGTCATTAGTCAATTACACTCACAATAACTTGAGTTTAAAGCATACCATGCTGTGTTCCTCTGTACGTACAAAGAAGTTGTCATAGCCGGTGTGACTAACTCCCTAAGGTCATTTAACATAATAAGACAAAAGCTTCATTGTTATGTTAAATCTCTATTTCATTTAGTTTTTCTAACTATACCAGAACTTTAAACAATGAGCAGTTCAAAAATAAAATCTAGTCTCAAATATAGCAAGCGGAATACCGAAAAGTAAACAATAAAATATAGTTAAGGATAAAGCAGGCATTTGACTACATCTTCAAGAATACTAGTAACAACGCACATGTCAAAAAGTAACATAGAGGCCCATGTCAGGGCCCTCTCTTTATGTAAAGCACCCGTCGAAAATAAAAAAGAAACAGACTAGGACTTTAAATAATATTAGGCCTGAACTAGCAAATACCACAAGTAAATCATATAAGTTCGCTATTTAAAGTTATATATTATATATCTATACTACTACTACTACTTAACCGTACATACAAAAGTCTTTCCACGATGATCACCGACATCAGCTCATTAGCACAAATATATAATGAAACACTAAAGTTATATGCTACATATATACAATGGTAATTAAAAGTTTAAAAAGAATAAGAAAGAAATTATTGTATAATGGTGATACTAATCATACGAATAATGACATACTAACTAATAGAACATTAACATAGTATAGTAAAAATCTCGATACAGTTTAAAATAACTAAACCTTCTACACATCAAAATGTACATAATACTATAATATACAGGGTAACCTAGTGTCAACTCGAGAAATAATACTGAGGTAGCAACCATCTGAGTAAAAATACATAAAAAGTCATCAAAACAGTAGGATAAACGTCATAATTCCGTGTTTAAACAACTCACAGGATACAAAAAAAAATCTACATATTAAAATCTGTACATGACTATAGTATGGCGTGATACAAAGTGTAAATTAAATAAACATGGGAACAACCGTAAATCAGTAAAAAGTACAGTAATAATAATAATAATAATATTCGGTAAGATATAGCATAACACTTAGTGGGTGACAGTTAATGCCTAGGTCTAAGTCTATCCATACCAGGGATAATGTTGTCTAGGTCAATACCTCTCATGAGTCTGGGTACTCGATCAGCAGGAATAAGGTCCCGGTGGGGTACACGTGGTGCCACGGGGGCTCTGCGTGGGCGGGGAACACGTGCGATAGCTACTGGGCCAGGTCGGGGAGCGTCTTGTGCTGCCAGAGCCAGTTGTGCGAGATACAATCCTACTCTTCTAGGTGCTGCAATTTCCTGTATCTCTTCTAGTCTCTCTTGTATCCTCCCCAAAAAATTGTCAAATAGAGTGAGGCAGTAAACTATGTTAAGCATGCACTCGCGTATGTCTGCGTACCTCTACAAAATCAAAAAAATAAAATCAAAAAAAATTAAAAATTTTTAAACCAGCCTCATTTCGTTATCAAGATCTCTAACCCCCCTCCAGTTACAGTCACAGCACTTGGATCCCAAATGGACTGGGACGAGACATAGAGCAAGTAACACTTTACAACAATAAACAGCAAAAACAGCATTATCATCAGACCTAGTTCTCAAATTCAAACGTTCGTGAAGGTTAACTAAACTCACTAGAATGCAAAGGATCAATATGAAGAGCCCCAAACCGGCCGTGACAAGTCCAGTAATCGCCCAGGGTGACATTCGAGCTGTCGTAGTTTCATGGTTGTCGTCTGAGATGGTTCCTATTGGGTTAGTTCCGCTTCTAGGCATCTTTGAGGTCGTGGTTTCCTTAGAATCTGTCCTAGTCGTTTCCGTTGAAGTGAAGTCTGTTGTCAATAGGGCCTCAGTCATCATTGTCTCATGACCTTGAGACAAGCATAGAACCCAGGGAAAATCACGGTCGACATCAAGGCACTGCTGATAAGTCATTCCTAGTAGTGTTACCTTAGAGAAGCCATATGTATCATCCAGGGTAGAAAGATCAAAGTCCTTTGTTGCTTGTACAGTTAGGTCTCTTCCAGATCTCACCCGAAGAGGGAAACTAGGAGCTGAGGAAATCTCCTGACAAGTTACTCCTCCTTCATAAGTGCACATGCACTGACCATCATCTCCACAAATCCATGCATTTGTCGACATTACCAGAAGCAATGGGCCAAGTAAATACATCAGATCCATTTTTCTAGCTTTACTCTCGTAACTTTTCTCTTTTGTCCTAAATCTCAATTTGTCCAGCCTTCCTTTTCAAAATCTTGAATCAAACTGACCATTTACTGCCCCCTCAATTAAATCTACGTCACATGTGACCTCTATTAGATAACATCTTGCTGACCCTTCAATTGTATCAGCGTCACAATTGACCTATATTACATAATAACACAGGGTGCTTAGACCAATTGTGCACAATGGTTTTTGATCAATAGTTCACTTTAGCATCTGTGATTATGCTATTATATTGTACACTAGAGTTTTCACTACCACTTATAGTTTACTATTAAGACGACCCAGTTTTAAGAGAGCATCCTGTCTGTCTATAGAGTGAACATTGACAGTTCCAGGGGTGAAAGATACAGAGCCGACAGATCGTAAAGTAATTAACCCACTTCTCTATACCACCCTTCCTTCTATCTGGGTCATGAAATACTTCTATGTGTTATAGATGTCTTTAATTGAGAAGAATTCAGAAATTCCAACACAGCCGCCTTCAAATGGTGTAAAATTAAGTTCAAAGAGAACCAAAATAGTTAAATTACAATAGTGACTGGTGTGATTATTTCATTAGTATCAAATGTTTCAATCATATAAAAAGTCTTTATATATATATATATATATATATATATATAAATAAGGATTTTGCTAATCAATGCTTTATATGAAAACAGCTTTAAGAAAATTTGTCATAAAGCAAAGTACTTGAAAGTAGTACTATATAATGTATTAATTTTTGTCTCATTATTTTGGTCTTTACATAAAACAGATCTTTGGACCAATTGATCTGTTCCCAATAGATTAAAACGAACAGTGCATCTTTGTTTCCCAACCGTGTAATCTAAGAAAGTTCAGGTAGGCGTGTCCGAGATCGATTACAATACTGTATTGTATACTTCAATCGTCAAGGATGGGGGTAGGGGTATCATAAGTTCAGGTAGGCGTGTCAGAGATCGAGTACAATACTGTATTGTATACTTCATACGGTAAGGATGAGCGGGTATCAGGCCTGATCAGTCAGGAACAATGGTTTATCTGTTAAAATTTGTATAAAAGCTAGGCATGATCGTGGTCATAGTCATCCAGCCTTCATCTCGTCTCAGACTGTCATCCGAAGTACTCAGCTATCCATAGCTAACAAGGTGAGTCATATTTATTTTATATTACGTGTAGTATGTACATTATTAGTATAACTTTGATGGGAATAAGTAAGAACATGATGTCTCAGATATTTATAGATTTTCTTGTAATTTTAGCTAATCATTAGTATACAAAAGTCATTATTTATATACTAGATAAAATAATATAGATGTCCGTATCTACCTAATTCATAGTGAATAGAAATGTGCTCTTCTATATTTCTGAAAATTAGAAATCACGTATTGAGTTGTGTTTGAGTAACTGAAGTCGTAGCTTTAATAAAATGCGTAAATTTATTAATCCATTTTTCATAAACATATTTAAATACCTTCTCTATAGAGTTTACTTAACTAGTCATAGAGGATTTAAACGAAATTATAGCTTTCTAGGTAATAGAAGTGTTTATAATACATCCTTTAACCCTGAGAGATATTACTCATTTTATGCCTAGTAATTTAGTTTACATAAGTATACATACTAGTAAAAATTTCGTTAAAAAAGCCCTGTAAGATTTAAATCGGCAATAGGAGTCTTCAGTCACAAGGTTGTAGCTAATTTAACCTGCTACAACAGCTCAGTTGCTATTCTAGACACTCTCAAAATACAATGTCTGAACGTTGGTTATCAGTGTAAATCAAAATCTTAGTAAATACGCATAAACCAGTAATGCTAGGGAGATCCAATTCAAAAGACAGATTTATGTATTTCCCGGTGAGGATCCGATAGATCATTCTAGTTAATCGTCTAATGTCGCCACCTAGCGTTAATATTGACTTTCCATTACTTTTCCCGTAACTTAAGATCTTTCCATATACATGCAATAGAAATAATAAACACTCTCATATACGAAATATATTTATTAAAATACGTAAACTGCCAAGTTGAGGTATACGTATGTACAAGCTTTTTTAATCATTTCCATGAAAAGATAGTCAAACACACTTTTTTAATTATATATTTTTATTATGTCTAACTACAGTAAATTTTTTCACTTATACATCTAGTAATAGACTACATATGCTATGCTATTCAAGATAAATCATGACAGTCTGGTACATGCAATGTAATTTTTAATTAAATTTTATTATTATAAATTTTCCTAAAATACATGTATTATAATATATAACAATTAAGCGATTATGATAAAATACATGATACTTCCAAATAGACTTATTAACAATAGTATTCATTTAACTTAATTATCAAATAAAAAAAAATAAAAAAACATTTTTTGCAATTCTACTTATAGCTTAATATTAACATTCAGAACTAGTACTGTAAAGTCCTTTGAATAATGTCAAACAGAGGCTTTCTACATCTTGTGTGTTCTTCAAAATGTCAAGTACTTCAACTATTTCAAATCCTCTGGCTCTGTAGTATGCATATGTTAAACAGTAGTAACCGCACAGCGCTGAGGACAGAATATGACTGTTAACATTAATGTACCCATGATGGTTAATAAATGTCATTATGTCACCATTCCAGGTCTCATCTTGCCCCAGCGAGTCAAACAACTCTACCACTTCACCATGAATAACAACAATGAGCAGCCAATGCCCCTTTCTCAGGCCACCGAGAGCCCCAGGAGTACCGAGAGGTGAGTCACATTTCTTTCTTGCCATAGTGTTGACAATGTAGCATCTCTTCCTATTGTCAGGTTTAACATAAGGTAAAGCCTCTGATGGTATCACAGCCATGATGTAGGAACTTGTCTTCAGGTCATTCCACAGCAATTCGTAGATCTCAGCGGTGTTCATGCTAAGTAAATATTCCTGGCATAATCCACCTCGTATAAGGAAGGGTAACTGACTCTAACTAGCATCACCACTGATTCAGGTAGCGGTTTGGCAAATCTCAGCTCTATTCTCGCATTTCCATCCCTGTTGGCAGGATAGTATTTGTCATAATTTTGTGGTGCAAGGTCAACCACAAAGAGACTGTAGCCTTCAGGGTATTCCGAGAGTGTAATCCTCCTCTTGTCACTTGTACCAGTCTTTCCTCTGTAGAGGTCTCCGTAACACTGTTGATAGTTACCAGAGTTAAAGTCAAAAGTAAGGGGCCCCCTAGGGGTGGGATTTCCGCTCAGGCTCACATTGATATAATTGATGTGGTAATGTTTGAAATTGAAGGGGTTGCTCCTAATATCGCCTGTCATAGCATCCCCAGCGACGAAGGCTATAACCATCTTTTGAGGGATTTTACCGTTGAAGGCGTCTTCGACATAAAAGGAAGATGTACCCTTGGCTAAGGAGAATTTACGTAACTCCTCCTTTATATAGAAATATCTCGCTCTCGAGAGTTCCTTCTCCATGACCTCTTGGTGTCCGACAAGTATGGGGTTGCTGGGTAAGACTTGTTTCACGATAAGAGATATATCTTGAATTTCAAGAATATAATCGGTAGTTGAAATGTTGGCTGTCATGAGACGGAAATTGTGACTAGTGGGAGTCAAACAAATGTCGAGCGTAATCCCATTTATCAGACATTTCTTCACTTTGAAAACATCTAAGTCTAGTTTAGCCATCAATTCAACAGTCTGACTACCCTCCATTCTTCTGGATCTCTCGACGAAGCCTACATTTGAAGCAAATCTTATGGTGGCCTCATTCATACTACCAGCTGTGTCTTTGACAAACATGCTGCATTCGAGGTCCGAATCATTTCCTCCATTGTCATCTAGGAGAGTGTTTATCATTGATCTGTATGCATAACCAGTCTGACCTCCTAGCACCACAACATCGTTTAGTCTTACTTCTACAGAATCCCATAGTGAGTGAGCTAGATTGTTGACAGGGCCTACACTCCATGCACCTTCATCAGAGTTTTGCTTGTCTGTACTGGTACTAGTACTTGTACTAGTACTTGTACTGGTATCCGAGTTGGCAGCAGAGCCGGTAGCTGAGCTGGCAGTCTTACTACCTGTCCCTCCTGTGCCACCAGTGCCACTTGTACCGTCCGCAGAGCTGGTACTACCTACGGTTTTGCTATTAGTAGAGGAACTGACCAACAGACTTTCCGGTTGTTTAGGGAGAGTTGTACCATCCGCTCGGGTTATCCTCACCAGTGTCCTGACATATACATCTCTAAGATCAACATAGCTAGGACCAGCACCTGGTAGTCTGAATTTGACATTGCCCTCCGAAGAAAATTGATTTACAGGCTTGTGAGTGATGTACTTGATTTCTGTTACACCTGAATTCGTTACAGGTATTTTAAAAATGTCAAGGCTGTTGTCGTACCCTAAATCAGAGGAAGCCAAAACCCTTTCGCTGGTGGCCATATTACTTGCTGAGTATGTCTTTGGTTACAATCCTTCTCTTAGGTGTCTTGTTCTTGTTCGTGTTTCCTTTGACAGAAGTTACAGGTGCCTTCCTCTTCTTACCTCGATGATCCTTCTTAGAGCTCGAAGTTGAAACTGACCGAGGCTTGTACACGGGTGTCTTTTTATCAATTTCAGCTTGCGCCATGTTGGTATACTGTTCTACTGGCGAAACCACATTTAGTGGTAAGTCAGCTGATGCCGTCTTAGTTCCTCCATCTCCTTTGCTATGCTTTATTAACACTAGTCTAGACTGATCATCCCAGGTCGAAGGTTTCCCTACAGTGTCTCTGAAATGTTTCACCCAGGCATCCGGTTTTAAGGTCGCCAGGGACTTGTATCTTTCATCCATTTCAACTCGAATGTACACTTTGTAGCTTGCCCCCTGCTGTTCTCCTTCAATTCTTCCAAGATTTCTCCTTCAGTACAACTGATCTCTACAGTCAACTGGCTCAAGCTCTGTACCCTGAGAGGCACGTAGTGTACTGGTGAGAACCTGGTAAAGTTATTCCTTTTTATTTCTCCGAGACTAAGAGAGGCTATGATGGGTTTGTATATGCCACCCAATGGGGAGGTCTCACAACCCTGACAACACACGTATAGAGCATCCCATTTATTCCCCTTCTTGATAGACGGTAAGACAATTTCCTTCAGTCCTAGGTACCAACGGCCTCTTCTTTGAGTGTCCAGGTTATAGTGTTCTGGTAATGTACAGGTGAAGAGGACTGGTGTATTGCTGGGGTTCAAGGTCAGGGATTGATCACTCTGCAGACAAATCAACATTTTCTTCTATTTCTTCTTCTTCCGCTTCTTCCGCTTCTTCCGCTTCTTCCTCTTCTTCCTCTTCTTCCTCTTCTTCCTCTTCTTCCTCTTCTTCCTCATCAGTTTTTTTACTTCTTTGATTTCTTTTTGTTATCCAGATCCTTGATAGATGATGTAGTGATCCACTCGTTGTACTTGTCAGGCCAGGACTGATATTTTACTAGACTCTCCCTGACACCCTCTCGTACTCTGTTTTTCAGAACCTTTTCTATTTTGAAAAGGGCATGGGGGTCGTATCTAGTAGAAGTTAATTCACTGGCGTAGAAGTGACCGTCTACATTCTCCCCTCCATAGTCCTTGAGGTAATAAACGGAGACACCATCAATAATCTTTCTAGCTCTCACCGTGAAGACCTCACCGGTGAACTGTTCGTCATAAGCTCGATGAAATGGTTTTCTGGCAAAGTAGGCCGCTCTCACAGTCTCACCTATAGAGTATTTGTAGGGGTACGATTTTTTCCTCTTTTTCCTTCTAGTCAACCTCAGAGCTCTTTCCAGTGTCTTTCTGTAGTGTCGGGAATTGATCACGTACTGGTAATCCCATACATCTCGCTCATTTCCACGAGTCACTGAGACAGGAGCTATGCCTATGCTCGAATGCAGTGTGTTATTGTAAGAGTGTACAATGTCTTGAAGACTGTCAATGTAGCTATAACTATTGTTATTCTGGAAGAATTGGAAAAGTCTTTTCTTGATGTTTTTGATCAGAATTTCTGCATAGTTAGCCTTTGTCTCCGTCGAACCGTAGTAATGTTTTATCCCCTTTTCTTTGAATAAAGCCTGTACTAGAGAGTTTGAGAACTCCGTTCCTCTGTCACTCCTTATAAACCGGGGTATGTTCATTGACCTATCCAAAATACTTCTAAACGCCTCTGTCACATCCTTTCCTCCTTTAGTTTTGATAGCTTCCGCATAGCAATACCTCGAAAATACATCGACCGTTATGAGGATGTACGCATTACCCTCATTAACAGTGATGAATCTCTTACCAGTGAGTACTAGTAAATCCGTGTCCCACAAGTGACTCATACCGGGGGCAATGACTCTTCTGTACAACTGTTGACGTTGTTTGGCCATCTTATGTAGAGTCAGAATGTCCTGTCCTCTGGCCCAGTCCTTTATCCTAGCTAGTGTAATGTTGTATCTCCCCTCTTTCTTTATTACTGAGTGTAGTTTGGCAGCACTGGTAAAACTGCCCGGTGATCTGGGGCTATAAAAACGTCTGTTCAAGTAAGCATCGATATCCTTAGGCAACACCATTGTTACCTTTTCTCCCTCTCAGAAATCCTTTAGTTAGACTTTTATCCAGGATTTCTTTTTTGCCCAAGTTGAAGTCTTCCCAAGTTTCTTATTAAGGTTGGCCTTGACATTTGACCCCTTTACTTTAGAATTTGTTGTATTTGCATTTGCATTTGCATTTGCATTTGCATTTGCATATGTATTTGTAACTATCTTTTCTCTTAGCTTCTTATTTTTCTCCTTCTTCTTCACCTTCACCTTCTCCTTCTCCTTCTCCTTCTCCTTACGGATGTATCTGCCCCCTCCACCTCCACCTCCTCTTCCTCCACTTCCTCCTCTTCCTCCTCTTCCTGCTCTCTTTGCAAACTTCTTTTTATTTGCCCCTAATTGAGACCGCTTTACATCGGATTTTTCTTCTTCTTCCTCTTGCTCTTCTTCTTCGTCTTCTTCGTCTTCTTCTTCTTCACTCCTCTCGTTCTTCAGATAGTGGAGCACTCTTCTCAGTCTCGAGTTAGAAATGAGTCTCAAGGGTACTTCGCACTCTAATAATAAGGAATAAAATTCTCTGTGTTTCGGGGGAATAGGGTAAAGCTGAGATTGAGTATGCGTCAGTAAATCTATGTAACCTTCCTCTTCGTCTTCCTCATTTATCGGCCAGTAAGGAAGGATCTGATAGTAAATTGCGGTCACATTACTCTTCTGAGCCTCTTCCACGAGTATCGATTTAGCTCTTTCCAAGACACTACCGACCCCACTCTTCCTCGTACCACTCATCTTATTTGTACTCCCACTCGAACTCGAACTCGAATTCTTTTTATCATTAGTCGAAGAAGAAGAAGAAGTGTAAGAAGTGGAAGAAGGAGAGACTCTTTTCTTTTCAGGGAGATGGTCTCCGGAGCCCCTGACCGATTCATCCGCCCAGGTGCTTATTTTTTTAACCGAGGAAGATTCTCCCGATCCTCTCGGTATATGAGCGGTAGGAGGGTGATCGCCTACGCGATCACCCTCATCCCGCAACTTTTTATTTTCCATCATGTTGAGATACTTCTCCTCGGGTACCACGAAGACTTTTTTGTTAAATTTCATCACAGAGGTCATTCTCTTAGTCTTTTCTTCTTCTTCTTCTTCTTAATATTATCCTTCCTCTTCTTCTTCTTCTTCTTCTTCTTCTTCCTCATCTTCTTCCTCTTCTTCTTCCTCTTCTTCTTCCTCTTCTTCTTCCTCTTCCTCTTCCTCTTCTTCAACTTCTATATTTCCTCGAGAACGATGAGGAGAATGGGGAGGAGGAGGAGGACGCTTTACACCCAGTACTTTATCGATGAAAGGAGTACAATGAGTGAGGAAATTCAGTACTGTCCTGTAGTGTTTAACGAGGCCTTCCTTGGCTGGTTCAGGGTCCTCTATAAAAGATAGCTTCCTTAGAATTGCCCTGCTTTTCACTAAAGTGTGACGAACCTCCTCCGATATCTCAAGGTTACCCTGAAGGGTGTTAACTATGAGTTCTATGATGCATAGAGCCTGTTCGTTTTTCGCCTTGTCCAATAGACTTTTAGCCAGGGTGGGTGACACTTTACCCGAGTTGACCACTAGCTCTATAAAAGCCTTACAGTTCCTGAGACGAGTAGACATGTTACTTTCTAGTGTACAGCACCAGAGAGTCTTCCGGTAAAATATTCGTACTCAGGCGTATGTCTTCATCACCCGAACCCGTAAGATTGTTAACGACTAGGTACCCTCTCGGACGACGAGTAGCGTCTTCATAAGCCTCCAACAGTCTCTTAGGAGTGCTCGGGAACATCTGATGAGAAAGGTGGTGTATCTGCTGCAAGTCTCTGCAGGTCTTCATTAATATTAAGTAACTAGTGTTCAAGCTGATAGTACGGGAATACTTTGATTGATGGTAAATGTTTTGGGTAATCATTATGACAGAAATACGTCGATGGTGTACATCTCGTGTGAATAGGGCACACATTTCGGCAGATTTACATATCTCATCCATGAGATCATCTATGACCAAGAGGCTGTGGTCTTCCTCTTCTTCCGAACCTAAGTTCTCAATCATTTCTTTGGTAGGTAGTCCCTCGTGAAATGCGATATTATTCAGTTCCGTTTCCAAGCGAGTGAAAACCTTCTGATACACTCCGTAAGCGTAGATTATGTTCTTGGGAGGTACTGTATACATTTTTGAAGCGTTTCTTAGTATGTCGAGAGTTAGAACGGTCTTCCCTGCCATGGACGGTCCGATGACCATAGTTGAAGAGGGGCTCTCGAATTTGAATATACCTGATACGTCCGAAGAATCATAACTCATATCGATTTCCTTTTCTTAATTATTATTTTTTTTCCTCCTTTCAGAATGGCAGATGATCTCATACACGAGCTAAGGCTTCTCAAGCAGCTGTGTTCTTCTCAGAGGGGAGAGGGTGAGGGAGAAGGAGAAGGAGAGAACTCTTCAAATGGTTTCACGTTCGATGTGACTGAAGATACCGGAGATACTGAGGATACACCAACTGATGTTGTACGTGAGTCTGTAGCTGTACCTGTCCCCGTAATGGAAGCACAGGTTACAACACTGGCTACGACACCTGTCACGGCACCTGCCACTACACCCGCTACGACACCAGCTACCACTCCGGCTACGAGACCTGCAACGGCACCTGTCACAGCACCTGACATGTCACCTGTTATGGTACCTGACACAGCTCAGACATGGAATGTACTGAATACTCTGCCTACTCTGCCTACTCTGCCTACTCTGCCTACTCTGCCTACTCTGCCTACTCTGCCTACTCGACCTACTCGACCTACTCGACCTACTCTGCACACTCTACCTACTCTGCATACTCGACCTACTCTGCCTACTCTGCCTACTCGACCTACTCTGCCTACTCTGCCTCGTCCTCTTCCTACATCAGCTTCTTATGGGAGTGAACCATTCGAAGAAAATCAACTGATGGACGTTGATGATGAGGAACTAGTTTCTTCTGAGTTAGCTCTTAGTAAGGTAGGGATATTTAAGAATTTAATTCTCAACCTCACTATCAAGACACCCATCGGTAATTACGTTTTATTGCTTACTTTAGAAAGTCCACCAACAATTAGCCTTTCACGCTAAAAAGCTCATCGAACTCAGTAGAGTAGCCAGAGCATTGTCGGCTAAAAGGAAGAGAGAGGACGGAGGACTTGACATAGATGCTGAAGCTAAACGTCTTCTCCTGAATATGTAAGTAACAATTAAGGGTTCTTCTATTCTATCTCTTTAATATCACTATGTCACTTTCCCCAGCTCAAGTAAAAAAGTATAAATAACACTACTTTTTTTCTCAATACCAGCGGTGTAGTAAATACACAGGACGATGAAAATGAAAGAGTGGTTGGTGGTGAAGAAATTGAAGAAGAGGATAATGATAATGATAAAGAAGTAGGCGTCGAGTCTAGGGACCCTGAGGTCATTGAGGTCTTTGATGTCTCGAGGTGAGTCGTTTCTTTCATTCTATAGTCTGATACTTACATTGCTATAGATAATTTTTTTTTTACATTCTCCTACACCTATGATATAAAAGACTTAACTATATTTTCTAATTTTTGTTTTTCTTCCACTAGTGAGGTCACGAGAGACAGTATTGAACAAGGGGTAGATCCCACTCCAGGCCCTTCAGCAGGTCCCTCTACACCTGCAGGTCCCTCTGCAGGTCCCTTAGGTCTCCAAATGGATGAACCGATAGCGGGTCCTTCGGGTTTACAAGCAGCCTCGGAAGTTATTGAACCTGTAGCAGGTCCTTCCGGAATAAACAAACCCTCAGGATCCTCAGTGACTGATTTCCTCAACAAGTTACCTCAACTGGATTATCGGTAGGTAATTTTTGCCAATGTATACGTTTACATCCTTTTTTTAAATTACATAACGATTCAGAGTTTAACGGATTAAAAAAGAGTGTTAATATATATAAATATATATATATATATATTTTTTTTTTTATTTCTTTTAAGAGAGGCAATGGATATCATGGGCCAGTTGTCAGGAGGGGAATTGAAAGAGGTCTCGTCTCAGGAGTTCGCAATTGATGCTGACTTTGGAAAACTGGTATCACTTATTTACCGTAATAGTTGTATAGGGGATGGAGGAGACAGTGACATAAGTGACAGCATGAGTACTCCTGCCCAGTCACCCTCAGGACCCGCTAGCCCTCTACCATTCCTACAGGAGGATCAGGAGGATCAGGTTCAACAGATTCAACGGGAGGTAGACAATGTTGATGACATGTTTGGTGATGATAATTTAGAGAATATGGACTTCGAGGATGGCATGCTTTTCGAAGGTCCTAATTACGCTGTGAACTTTAATAGAAACATTGAGGTTGTCCATAATGATTTAGAATTTGATGAAGGCGTTGTTAGGGAGAGTCTCTATAGAGTGCATTTTGACCAGTCATGGGAAAATAGAACTCTTACTAGTATTTTCACTGACTTGACAGAATTGTTAGAAGGTATAATCGAAAGACTTAGGACTAGCTACGACGAGGCAGACTTAGTTAGATTTTTTATTACAAATTCGGCTTTCTATAGTCCCCAGGGTATAGGGTTAATGCCTCTGAGGGATCTGACCCTTGAGCAGGTGCTGGCCCACCTGGAGGAAATCCTTCAATCTGACCAGGACCTATTCTTGGATGAACCCCTCGAAATTCATGTGGCTGTTATCCGTAATCCTAGGGGTGCCGGTCGTAGGACCGGTATGGATGGTCTCTTCACTGATGACGACCGCCTAAAGAATTCTCGAGGGGTTACCAAGATTACTAATAAGGACAACCTGTGTCTCGCTAGATCGGTGGTGGTTGCTCTTGCAAAACTTGAACTTCAAAAGGTAGATAGGGAGAAGAACCCTGAAGAGTGGAGGCATGCTCAATCTCGTCTTACTCAGCTACAGAACACACAGAGGAATGTCCAGACACGAGAAGCCAGACAGTTACACCTGAATGCTGGCTTCAGGCTTAATTATACCCCTTCTTTTACGGACATTCCATCTTTTGAGCGTGTTACTAATGCCCGAATCATTGTGTTCAGGCATGGGAAAGTAGACAAACCTGTGTATGTAGGTAATGACGAGAGACAGCGAACCCTGTATCTATTATATGTAAAACACCCTCTCAGGAATGAAACTGGTCACTTCCATCCTGTCATGAGCCTTGAAATGGTCTTAGGGTCCTCAGGTTTTTGTCATAAGTGTCTTACATGCTATGACAAGAGCAAGGGTCACAAGGGCTGTGGACAGTGCATTGCCTGCAGGGGTGATGATTGTGTGATTGTTGATGGAGAAGAAATGAGTTGCTTAAAGTGCAAAAGGGATCTGAAATCTAGTGCATGCTATGATCGTCATGTACGAAATAGTGTGTGCTCCAGTTCGCATCGGTGCCCTCACTGTAAAGTGTTTTATAGACCAGGTGTTCAACACCGTTGTGGTTTCAGGGTATGCGATGTATGTAGCCAACAGGTCTCTGGCGTTCACTTTTGTTACGTGAGGCAGAAACAGCCAAAAGCTATCTCATCAAAATACATGGTGGCTGATTTTGAGGCCGATCCTACGGGGAAGCAACACATACCAAATTTAGCCGTGGTACATTGGCAGTGCAAACACTGTGAGAGTGTCAGCTATCGTGACAACCCTCATTGCGCTCACTGCGGTACGGCTTGTGCCAGCTGTCGCTCAAAAGTAGGCAAGCATCGACGGGGAGACGATCTCCGTATGGTGTGTATGTCTGGTAGAGAGTGCGGGAGGAGGGGCTCGGATTTCTTCGGAGATGAAGCTGCAGCAGACTTTTGCGACTTCATATTCTCAAAGGAATTCGAAGGCTACACCCTCCTGTTTCACAACGGGCAAGCTTACGATTGTTACTTTATCGTGAAATACATCTTCGAGACTGTAACAAAGATGCCCAATGTGATATACAGGGGGAGCAAGATTGTCAGCATTGACACAGGGAAGTTTAGGGTCATCGACACACTGAACTTCCTCACCTTCCCACTGGCACAGATGCCCAGTATTTTTGGCTTAAAGGACGTACGTAAGGGGTATTTCCCAGTGTTCTTTAACCAGAAGAACATGTGGGACTTTGTCGGACCCATGCCTCATCCCTACTGTTATAGGGTTAATTCAATGAAACCTCGAGCTCGTGAAGAGTTCCTTCAGTGGTATAAGGAGCAGAAGGGTAAACAGTTCAATTTCCGTAAGGAAATTTTGGCATATTGTGAGGATGACGTAAATATTCTTCACGAAAGCTGTAACGAGTTTAGGAACTGGTTACTGTCGATAACGTCACGTGAAGATGTAGTGGATGTTGCGGAGGGGGGTGAGAGAGTAACGAGGAGGGTGGGCATAGACCCCTTTCAGTATAATACCCTTGCAAGCGTGTGCATGATCACCTACAGGTACCTTTTCCTTGCTGAGAAGTACGATGTGGAGTTGGTCGACGGTCGTACCGTCACTGGCTATCTAAAGAATGACCAAATGAGGCTAGTAGATGGAGAGGGAGGGGAGATTAATCCTGCCTCTGTCGAAATCAAAAACCGAAATTTTGTGTCAACACCTATAGCCCGTATGCCCGCTTGCGGATTCGGAGGGTTAGACACCCATAGTAGATCCTCTATCCTCTGGATGGAGCACGAGGCTCGCCGTTTGAATGTCACCATTCAACATGCTAGAAATGGAGGAGAGCATCGTGTTCGTACCAAATCGGGAAAAGGATGGCTTAAGCTAGATGGCTACCATAGGAACCCCCAGACAGGAAAAGAAACAGCGTGGGAGTTCCTTGGTTGTGTGTATCACGGCTGTCGCCAGTGCTATGGAGATGTCACTGAGGAGGTGAAAGTGAAGCACCCTCACACAGGAGAGAGCCTTGACTCGTTGTATAACCAAACTATGAGCCGTCTGAGATGGTTGAGGGAGGAGCTTAAGCTTGAAGTGAGAGTGATCTGGGAGTGCGAGTTCAAAAACCGACTCCGCGAAGAACATGAGCTACAGATCCTCTCCGAAGAGTTAGACTTGCTCCCTCGTCTCGATCCTCGCCAGAGTTTTTATGGCGGACGTACCAACGCGGCGAAGCTATATCATGAGTCAAAGAATGGAAAAAAGATAGGGTACGCAGACATTTGCTCTCTTTACCCTATGGTCCTTAAAAATGATGTCTTTCCGGTAGGCATACCCCAGGTCATATGCAACCCTGAAAGCACCGACATAAGCCAATATTTTGGAATGGTACAGGCTCGTGTTAGACCCCCAAGAGGTCTGTATCATCCGTGTCTACCTGTCAGGTGCAATGGGAAACTCCTGTTCCCTCTTTGTGGGAAGTGCGCCAGAGATAGCTCACAGGTTAAGTGCAGGTGTTCGAATGAGGAGAGAGACCTGGTGGGTACCTGGACCACTATAGACTTAGAAGATGCGTTGAATGTGGGTTATGAGGTCATCCGAGTGTATGAGGTTTACCACTTTGAGGAACAAGCTAAATATGACAGAGAAGTGGAGGGTTCAGGTTTGTTCACTGAATACGTCGACATGTTCCTCAAGGGTAAACAGGAGGCTTCGGGTTGGCCCTCAGCAGATATGAGTACAGCTGAGAAGGATGAATACGTGACCGAGTATGAGAAGGTGGAAGGTGTTGTACTAGATAAGGAGGCAATTAAATATAATTCGGGGAAGAGGGCTACTAATAAACTTTTATTGAATAGTTTCTGGGGTAAGTTTGGGGAGTCAAACAATCATAGAGTACACAAATTAGTGGGTAGTGGGGTTGACCTTTTTAAAATATTATTGAATCCATCATTAAAACCAAGGGATGTCAATGTTATTGCCCGTGACCGCTGTCTGGTACAGTATGACAATGCGGATGGGTTTTTACCCGAAATGTCACATGTCAATGTGTTTATTGCCGCATTCACCACTTCTAATGCCAGACGGCGGTTGTATAAGGTGCTACTCGGTCTAGGGAGACGTGTCATCTATTTTGATACGGACTCCGTAGTTTACGAATACGATGACCGTGTGACCGAGTACTCGCCCGATATGGGGGATCATCTTGGTCAATGGACGGATGAGTTAAAGGAGGGGGAGCACATTACTAAATTTGTAAGTAGTGGCCCCAAATCCTACGCTTACATAACAAACATGGGTAGACAGGTGGTCAAACTGAAAGGCTTCACTTTGAACCATGAGAATGCTCTGAAGCTGGACTTCCAGAGTATTACCTCATTGGTTCTCTTTTGGGCTGACCCCGACACCCATCCCTTACCCGATGACCAAGATCCCTTCATATGCGCCCGATACACTAAAATTGCTAGGGATAAAGCCAAATTCCGCCTCTTTAATAGAGAGGAAATAAAAAGGTACAGGGTAACCTACAGTAAGAGGCAGTTAATCCCTGAGAGTTTTGATACCTTGCCTTACGGCTATTAATCATTGACATCCCCCTTCTTGTATTATTATTATTATTATTATTATTTCCCCCTTGCTAGTTAACTTATCATCCTTTTATATAACACCGACTGTTTTTTTTTGTTTTGTTTTTTACATTACTCAAACGTTCAATCATAGCGACTGTTTTCAAACTACTCTTTCTCCTAAGTTTTTATCTAGTCAGGACTACATGTATTATAAACGGTGATATTTATTTAGTAATAGCTTTTGGTGATAACCCTTATGTGATGTAATATAGCATAGCAAAAATGTGTGCGTGTGATATAAACAGTTATATTGATATTTATCAAGTGATAGCTTATTGTGATAACCCTTGTATAATGTTATATAGCTAATGTAAGTGTGATATATTGTAAAACCTCTCATGTGATATAAATAGTGATATTGATATTTATCTAGTAATAGCTTCTTGTGATAACCCAAGTGTAATGTGATATAGAGAATGTGAGTACGATATACTGTAAAACTTGTGATAGTTAGAGATGTAAGCATTTTCTAGTAATTCGTGTATTACACGGTATAAGTGATATATATATATATATATATATTTTTTTTTTTTTTTTCTTTTTTCTTTCTTGTGATATAAATGCTGTATTAACAATGTATAATAAAAGTTGTGTTAAATTATGTAATATAGTTTTTACCCATTTTCTAGTGAATCCTAATGTAAAAGGTTATATCGGTTGTGATATCTTAATGTGATAGGTTGTATCCTGTGTGATATCTTATTTAAATTTTTTCTGATGATACGCATGTTGTATTGTTCTCATGAAGTGTTGATTGACTAAACTTAGGGGATATAGTTTAATTTGTGAAAATCTTTGTTTACTAAATCTTTTATCCCTACATTTGTATAAACTTTTAACTCTTTTCATTGAATCTACATTGTCTTAAATTCGCTTTGATATATATCCTTGTTTACTACTACTAATTAACAATAAATACTTTTAACTGGTAATTATAATTCACTTATGTCTCAGTGGTTTTCATTTCTTATAAATATGTAGATGTTATTAAAAAACTCTATTGATAAAAAGAAAAGCAACAAAAACATTCAATTTGAAATGAGGCCGTTCCTCTTTTATTTTTCTTGTTTACATTTTCAAAGAGTTTTCATACTCTCAGTTATCACTTGGTAGCTACCATTAAGTAGCCGAGCGAAAGGTAGACAAGAGGGTGAGACTTTATGTCTCTTGAGAGTCTCTTTCACTAGCTCCATCCCTTGAGTGTAAAAGAAAATGTCAATCAGTTCGTTGACCATGTATACATTGCGATACTTGAGCTGAATAAGTGCCTGTTTCACGACTTGACGTATGAAGCTCTTTTCCATGTTATGGATGGCTGTATCAACCTCTCGGTAACTCGGAGGGGTAATACGGATGTCGATTGACATAACGAGGAGCTCCATTTGCAGGGTACGATAAACCATGTGTTCTATGAGTTCCAATTTGCTAGAGCGGTTGATGTGCACTGTTTCGTATTCGTAGAAAGGTTCGATACTGAAGCTAGCGGGGGCGGTTTGCATCTGCTCACTGTGCTTGTTGATGTAATCTTCTTCCGCATCTTTTTTACATCTGAGTAAGTCGATGAAGATCTTGTCACAGCGTTCTCCTGTGTCCTTGGCCTTCCATCTGAAACCTTGGATGAGAGTGCTCTCTTGTTCATCAGGTTTTTCGACCTTAGATCTCACGACTTCGATAAGTTCTGCCACGTTGATCTTTAGTTTTTCAAACTCGTAAACTGATAAGTTGATGGTTTTGGCATGGTTTATCTCGGTGTCGTTGGTCAGGTTCTCGTGTTCTGTAGTAGGATGTAGAATGCTGACATAATAGAGGGTTTCCTGTCCTTCCCTCTTAAAATGACTGATAAGTATGTGCTGTTTCTTGTTAAGCATTAGTTGATATACGGCATGGTTCTTGATGGCTTCATGGATGTTCTCGATGTTTTCGCAGAATTTCTCAAAGGCCCTCTTGGAGAGATGTGTACTACGCCAAGAGTTCCTGGAGGTGGCCAACCGTGAGAAAGTGAAGTAACCGGCCTTCCATTTATCTCCAGGATGAGCGATGACCTTGGTCCTCTCTCCCAGGATACAGGTCATGTTCACGACTTGAGAATTGCTTGAAGGTTTAAGCTGAGCTGAAGTCATGTTAGCGGATGCGTGTGCGTGTACGAGTAGGTGTGTCGATACGAGAGACCTTAGAGATGTCAGAAATGTTCGAGGTCCTTCTACTTCGGAAGTATAGGTAGTAGTGACGTACTAATTGGGATCTTGTGTAGGCGTAACAGCGCTGTACTACTGTTGCATGAAGGAGCTACCCCTGGTGGAGGGTTAGGCCTGATTTACTGAAGCATGAAGGACTTGAGCCTTGAACATGTTCAGACTTGTAGCTGAACGGTTCATCAATTCTCTATGACAATGGAGTATTGTCCTAACCAGTGTCTGACCATTAAGGACAGGAATACAATAGACTATTGTTCATACACTGTCCTGTAGGTGCTATATGGGTTGGTTATCAGTTATATTCACTTAATTACCCCCCATACAGAGTAGCTGTCAGAGTTGATTGAATAATGACCTTTAATTATAGTGCCCTGGGGGGTTACAGCCCATATACAGGCCCTTGTCGGTGATATCATAAAGATCAAAGGGTCTTAATCGTTTTTTAATTATAGTGCCCCCGGGCTATTTGGGAGGCCCACTGGAGTCCAGAGACGGCTGATATTATGAGTTTAGGGGGGGTCCCTATTACGTAACAATGACCTATTGTGATAGTATATGCACTGATATGTAGTTAAGGCAACCGTTTCTTTTATTCGCACTTCCAACAGAGTTTTTGCTGCTCACGCACACTTTGCACATTACACATGCTAATTGGAGAGGCCATGCTGTAGACTACTGACATTTACCACGTCGCATCTGAAGCCATCCGAAGCCATCACTCACCTTGGACTCATTACCAGTAAAGAGTTGCCATTACAGAGTTGCTGGACCGGTCATCTCCTACGTAAGCTACAGCGTGAGTTGCAACCCCTTCCGTGCCGGTCATTTCATGGTTTGACCTAGATGCTCCATGTGCGGACGGCCAACGAAAGGTCATCGAGACCCTATTGGTAAAAAGTGTCCAGAGGCCCAGCATTCGAGGGAGCCGGCAGAGTATCTCCATGCCGAGATGTTCGAGTCCCCCAGGCAACCAGAAGTGCCAACCTGCCTCCTACAATGAAGACATCGGATCTGAGGCGTTTAACAATAGTCAGTCACCCCCCAGGCCCAATATGAGCCCCAGAGAAGCAGCCCTCAATCAGATACTGCACGAAAGAACCGGCCATCTTGCCAACACTGTGGGAAATATGTCCAGGTGGAATCTCACCGCCAGTAAAATCGGCGCTCCCCGAGCTCCCTGCACTCCGCAACTGCATGAAGGACTGCACACAATCCAATTCATCGTACACCCAGCAGTCCTGCCCAGCTAGGCTGCCCAGTGGCATTACTGTAGGCCCCCACTAACAGACACCACCCGCGCCAATTAACGTCAGTGTTAAGATCACCAGTGATGACGACCATTCCACTGGATAGACAACCTCGATCGTCGATGGCCTTGGAGGCCACACTCTGCCACCAGTCGCCCTGCAAGCAGGGAATCTCGCTCTGATTTATGCCGCAGCGCACCGGGCCCTCGTTACCATAGAGGGCCGGACTACTTCACATATGGGAATACCGACAGTCGCGCACCACCAAGGACTACCAATACAGCCGTACACCATCGCGATCTCCAAACCATGGAGCTGCCTTCGTTCGCACACCCAGCCATGAGATTCCCCTTGCAAGACCATCAGATAGTGTCTGGATCCAGAGGGATACGTTTCCCGCCAGAGACTTGGGATTCAAATTCGTCACCCCGCGAACAATCTCTTTAGCGCTTAGTGGTGAGTGCATTAGTCTCGAGGACTTCTTGAACTTTAATTTGACTGATGTCGACGAAATTCGACCAATATTAGATATTAGTGGTAACGTCCAAATTAAAGCCACAAAAAATAAGAAACCTATTAATTCATTGTATAAATGGTTAGAAGCCTGGGTTTCTTATGAAATGCTTCTTGCAAAAAATTTTGGTTACAATGTTTACTATGAAATGGCCAGGCATCGTTCATTCATAATCAGTATATCTCAAAAATTTAAGATCACATATGTCCTTTCTTATGACATGCGACATAGACAACGGCTGGCTTATGCCAGGTCTCTCTCCTTCTCTAGTTTAGATCATGAATTATTCCTTTCAACATTTGATGCGAGTGCCACTAAGACGCCCACCAGGTGTGGCCGGTGTTCAGCCCCTGATCACTCCACTGGGGATTGTTCAGCCTGCCCCCCGGGCGCCAGTAGTCGTGGCCCCGGGTTTCGGGACTCCAGTGACAACGAAGTCTGTATACTGTTCCAGGACTTCAAGTGTAAATGGGGGGGGGGGGCAAATGTTTCTGTAAGCACTGCTGCTGCAATTGTGGGGGGGGGGGGGGGGTCAAACCTAGATCAGCTTGTAGCAAATGCAGTAAGAATTTGGGGCCTGGATTTGGAGCCGGCATTCGGGTTCCAGCCAGTACTCAAGCTTAATTTTTGACAGGAAGCACTTAGACCTGTGCTCTCACCCCCAGAACCCACTAGCACCTTAGCAGACATCATCCAGGGGGTCAGAATAGGTCAGGCCTCAGCCGATTCAACTATAGTTAGTCATAATTGGCCTTCCAGCTTAGAATTTAAGGATCAGGTTTCAGAAGTCCTTTTATCTGATTCAGATAAAAGCAGGCTATATGGACCTTTTTACGAGTCACCATTTTCTTGTTACATTGTTTCCCCACTTGGGGAATTTCAGAAGATGAATTCCCTTAAAGTGAGACTCATTCACGACCTCTCTTATCCAGCCATAGGCTCGGTCAATTCGTTAATAGACGCTGATCAGTATAGCTTCCCCTATGCATTGCTAGACGATGCTGTTAGACATTGCGTCATGCTTGGTCCAGGCCCGGTGTACATGATCAAATTAGACCTGCAAGATGCATACTAACATATATATATATCAACCCAGCTGACTGGCATTTAATGGGCTTCATCTGGGCTAACTTAGCTGGTAAGAATCAGCTGTTCTTTAGCAAAGTTCTCAACTTCGGTCTGCGCTCGGCCCTTTTCTGTTCGATAGATTCGCTTCATTGCTTTTACAGTTCATGTTCAACTGAAGGGTTGCCAGGTCAACAGTAAGATACGTCGATGACTTTATTACTGTGTCTGCTTCAGCTGAGGAGTGTGCTAGTAATCTTCGATGCATGCTTGAAACATCGACCTAGCACCAATTATCGACTTCCTTGGTATTATTATAGACACAGAAAAAGGTGAGCTCCGGATTTCACAAATGAGTCTAGAAGAGATAAAGGGAGAGGTAATGCACTGGCTTAATCTATTGGTTGTATCAAAGCATAAGCTATTGAGTATTGTAGGGAAGTGCGGATGTAGTTAGACAAGGCAGAGCCTTCCTAAGCCGCTTGTTCCAGGCTGCAAACTCTGTCGTCCACTTGCCTTGAGTCACTCAGTGGGCTTGGATTTGGTGCCATGTGCAGCAATGAGTGGTTCACTGTTTCTTATACTGGTAGTTTTCAGCATATGGTATCAAAGTCTATTAACTGGGAAATGCATGCTGCTGTCACAGCTCTAGCAACATGGGCCCCTCATATAGACAATACAGTTGCATGTGATGTCCTTAATAATTCCCATTCATCGTCACCAGACCTCATGTTCTTCGTGCGGCACTGGTGCATGCTAGTGGAACTAAATAATTTGTCTAATAAGCCCGTTTACATATCCACTCATCTAAATGTAGACGCAGACGACTTAAGTCGCATGCGTATCCATGATTTCAAATCAAGGAATACTGGGGCCAATCCTAGTATGACCTGGCCTAGCCAGAGCTTTATGTCATCTCACTATTAGGTCCTTCCATCTGTTTCAGGGTAGGACCATCATGTGGCTCAATTGATTACTTCAGGTGTGGCGCCGCGATCCAGGGCCGCGTGTTCCTCAGCAGTCAAGAAGTATATCACATTTGCCGAGGCTTATAATTTTCCATGTTTGCCTCTGACTGAACTTAAGATTCTCCGATTTGTGGCCCACCTTAATTGCCAGTCATTGGCTATCTCTCAGGTTTGAGGGCATGGGTAGTCGCTGCGGGGCTTCCTGAGCCAGAACTATGGACACCTCGCGTCCAGCTGGCCGTTCGGGCCATGGCTAGGGCCCAACCACCCTCGGCCCTTCCTAAGCCAATCACATTTCAGTTCCTCCACTCCATGCTGGCCTCTCTCACGGCCTCTAGGGACGACTTGATAATAGCTTCCACTCTGTCTCTTACTTTCTTCGCCTGCTTACGGGCTTCCGAGGTCTGCGCAGATATGCGCCTGGGATTTTGCAAGACTAGAGGCGACATTAGCTTTTCTACTCAGCCTTCATGCCATCTAGTTTATTCCGTATCAGCCTCTAAAACTAGCCCTCACGGTTTCAGGGTCCATGTTGGGTGCTCGCACCACTAGACAAAATGAAAAATATCATTTATAAACACATTGAATAATATCGGGCCTAATACTGACCCTTGGGGGACGCCCTTTTTAATGGTGGTCCAATCACTTTTGACATTATTGATTTTAACATGTTGTAATCTGTTATTAAGATAATTATAGAACAGAGCAACTGAATTGTAATCAAGGCCGTAGACCGTGGGCCGTGAGGATAGCTAGCAGTAAACCATGAGGTAAGACGTCGAAAGCCTTACTAAGATAATTGCTGCAACATGTTCACCATTATCTAAACATTTGTCAACAGCATTTAAAACGACACATTCAGTAGTGTGACATTTCCGATAGGTGGATATATGTTCATTGTTCAGTTAAGATTGATATCACGGAA
The DNA here is from genome assembly GCA_932294295.1 of Alitta virens. Classification (NCBI taxonomy): domain Eukaryota; kingdom Metazoa; phylum Annelida; class Polychaeta; order Phyllodocida; family Nereididae; genus Alitta; species Alitta virens. Next base: position 54,610,662 of record OW028573.1, read on the forward strand.
GACTAAATGGGTCTATAATTATTATTCTCAAGTTTGTTATTAAATTTGAAAACAGGAGCTGGTGAGTTCAGCCTTTTACAAAGTCATTAGGAAAAAGTTTATCATTTAGAATTCAGTTGATCAACTTGGTGATGGAGGCACTGAGAACGAGAGCACCAGACTTTAACAACCTAGGCGGAAGCTGATCGTGACCCAGTGGCCTCGCGTGGGTCGATAGATTTCATACTTTGATAACTTCACTGATGGAGACTGGAGTGAAACTGAAGCTTGTACCATCATGACTGTCCCTGATCTTGCATAAACTGGGGTGATTTTCATACTTAGTTATAATATCCATCAAAGATAGTCCATTTAGACTTTAAGATAATCCTATATTGAGCAGGATGATCCCTTTAAGCTGATTGCATCATCGCTGCCGAGGGGCACCCGAAGACCAACACTAAATAAATAAACTACAATAATTTCAGCGCCAGGAGTCCATGCTCGCAAACTTAAGATAACGAGTGATATTAATGAAAATTATAGCTTTTTTCTTCTGATAATTAACAAGTATTTTTTTCGGGTGGGAGGGGGGAGGGAGAATGCAAAACCATGGTATAACCAACTAATTTTTTACATAAGAATAAAAAATCAAGCATTGAAATGTTTTTCCGCAGCATTTCCAGCCTGCTACTGGACAATATATGACAAACGGAATTAAGCGATTTCATAAATTTTCAACGGCCGACAGTATTGATCAAATTTGATTGTATAGCTATGTATGACATGGTTAAATTCCTCATGTCAAGGGCTTTCAATTGAGTACCAACATGAGGACTAGACTGCAAGAGATGAGAATTGAACATTCCCAGCAAACAGGCAAGGAATTTCCCAAAAATAAGTGGTAAATACTCATAAATAAATAAAGTTATCACTTAAAATAAGAAGGAAAATTATTATGTGTATAATATTGCCATTTTGAAGTGTAATATGATGTTATTGACTGAAACTGGCTCCATCCTTGAAGGCAGTTGCGTAGGGGGAGTAAAAGCTGTTCTTGACAAAGTCAGTAGCCTTGGTCTTATTGTATGCTAACTTGCTAACTGCTGTCATGATGACAAACGCCTGTGAAGAGAGAAAAAAACAAAGTGATATCCAGGTGGTCTTTCATTTCACAATTATGACTTGATATATGTTGGCACCCATTGTTTATACCTGCTGTAATTATTCTTAATTTGCTTATATTTCTTTGCATTGTATTTGTTAAATTTTGTAAAGTAACTTATAATAATTATTCACTGATCTTCAAGAAAAAGTCCTTCAGGCTCCAGTTTGAGCTTGCTCAAATTATTGACATGACTCTTTTGTTCTTCAGTGAAGTAGTTCTTCCAATCCCCAACTTGACCTTTTCTCATAAAAGGAGATATTTTTTGGTCCATAGTGACTTCAGCTGTTGAGTAGTTCAGCATTGGGTTTTCTTTCATACTTTTGAATGAAGTATGCTCAACAATTTTCTGGACCAATTGATCAGACAGGTTTTTGTTGAGATGGGCAGCAACCTGGCGAATGGCTTTTTCAGGATCTTTGAGCATATCTTCAAACTTGACGACCAACACCCGGGGATCATCTCTGTATGCCCACCAGCTTAGCTGCACATCAAAGTAGTTCCCATGCACAATTTTGTCATTTTTGAAGCGTTCAAAGAATTCTTCCCATGTCCCATCAGGATCAAAATCAAACCTTCCCATTTTGTAGAAATTATAATATGATACCAGTGTATCCTTTGGGTTTCGCAGCACTACAATGATTTTGGTTTTCCTTTCTTCTAATGTCTTCTTGAAAAAGTGACTGGAGAGGTGAGTTTTAAGCAGCCTAGGAGGAGAATCAGCCAGATATTTGTCTAAGCAGCTGTTATCTTCTGTAGCCGTTTCTATAAAGTAGTACCTTTTCTGCAATGGAGTTTTACTGGAACCTTCAAAATCACCCTCTGTGAAAACCTGATAAACTATTTCCTGCAACCATGTTGTACCTGAAATGGAAAATTAGTAGCATTAGCAGGTGAGTAGGTTCATTGTGTTTAATGATGTTTGAATTGCATGTATATGGCTACACTGTAAACATAGGAGGACAAACAAGCAGTAATACTGATATCAAGAATTAGAGCAATGCCCCAGGTGCATATTCCTATGAATCTATAAAAAATTTTTTATTTAAATTAAGCCTATATTTTCGGAATAATGTCCCATAAATCCAATAAGAAAAAAAACCTACTCTTTTTTTCTTCCATTGCCTTTAACTCCTGACTGGCCCTTATAAATTGTCCATGTCAAATATGTTAGTCGTAACTGGCCCCATGGTCCAGGGAGCTGCCAAGGAGCTAAAGCCAGGGAACCCAAAGTTAGCTCCATGTAAAGAGCACCCTGCTTGTCACAGATGTTAGTAAAACAATTACACCTCATTGCCCACATAGACAGCACCTGATAATGTTGGTCAAATCTGAAACAGAGCACCTTGCTCATCAGGCAGTGTACCTTGAGTTTTTTTTGTTTGATAGACATTTACGGCTGACAATAAGTCCCGCAACAACTGTGCCCCCCATAGTCTGGATCCGCCCCTGGTTGTTAATTTATCAAATAATATAGTTAAAAAATATATGTACCATATTTGCATGACAAAAGATATACACTGGCATCTTATATGCTACATCTAATGCAATTACAAATCCTTAATTACCACATTTAGGATAAGAAGCAACCATGATGTCGTTGTCATCTAATAAAGTGTCCTTGACTTTATCCAGGGCCCAGGCAGGAAAAACTTCCTTAAGCATGGTCATTCCTTCATATTGATAGTCGGTAAATCTGGATCCAGACATTGTTGCTCGATCCTAGCTTGCTTTTGTTGAACACGGAATTGTAGATGGCCGACTCTTTATATAGGTTAGTTTGTCTTAAATGAGTCACCCATGAATACATTTATGTAGGACATACCAAATGATAAACACATTTGTTGTGTTGAGCACTGAATTGTAGATTTCTGCTTGGGTTGATGTAGGTTGTTGAATAATTCAACTATGAATATAGATATGATACCAGACAGAAACACATGTACTCCCGATGAAGGAAAAACTGTAGATGTAAATAGGGCAACTATACATGCTATACTGACAACCAAAAAGCCCTTTATGGAACATTCCAGAACAGTGTACTGCATTTTATTAGTTACTGGCACATACTGCCAAAAGTATTACCTATAGCAATACCAGTACCCCATAGGGTACTGGGGGTACTGGCAATCAACAGCTGATCAATGCTGGGTGAATGGTGACTAGACTGCAGTGGCGTAGCTAGGGTTAGCAGAGTGGGAGGGGGGCACTCAGGGGGCCACAATGTTTGTTTGGGGGGGGGGGGGGGCTCAACTTAAGGTTTTTTCTTTGGGAGAATATCGATACTTTTTGTTAAAGTGGTGACGTATGGGCAATGCAATGGGCATGTTTTAAGCTTTGCGGATTACGTCTGTCCATGGCCCCTGGGTAAAATCATGAATTAATTTTAATGTGGATATATATATATATATATCTCATCTGTGTTGAAACATTGACATGAGTCATTAAAATAACCTTTAACTTTATTCCAGACTACAAACTTCTACATGTGCCAAACAGAATAACATATCTTAACATGTACTATATGTGTCAAAGTAGAAAACACTGAATGATTATATTGATTATACAGACTTACAGAATGAATTTAGTACAAATTATTCTTCAGAAGTATCCACACTATAAATCAGAGTTTAGTTCAAATCCACAAAAATTGAATCACTCAGCATTGGCTGAATCTGGAATCAAGCTCTGTTAGCAGCTTGTCCAACACTTGGTACTGCAGTACTGTTGTTCCAGCGAGTCTGAAAGATCATTTCGACGTGACTGTGTTAAGTTGCTGTCAACTGGCTAGTGAACTGCACAATCAGGAAATAGAGGCCTGCAATCATTGATAATAAGGTGTATTTTTATCTGTTCGTCATTTAATTTTATACAAGTAAGAGAACAATTTAATCTTAATAGTACAAATTATCAGTTCCTAGGTTCCAGTTCCTAGATAGTTCCTACATGTTAGTTCCTAGTTGCCAGATATATAGTTCATAGATAGTTCCTACATAGTTCCTACATAGTTCCTGTATAGTTCTTAGTTACATCCTAGATAGGTTACACATAATACTTAGTTCCAAGATAGTTCATACTTAGTATGAATAGTAGCATATAGATGATAGTCTATTCATTGGACAGTCTATTCTGTTACCTATTGAGTCATAACAAACAATGGTTGTTACTGCATAGATAACTATCCAGTTCCTAGACATTTTTATCCCAGAAAGTTTTTTACAAGAGAAAATATAACATAAATGTCTAGGAACTGGGTACATAGAATAGTAGCATATAGAAGATAGTCTATTCATTGGATAGCCTATTCCCTTACCTATTGAGTCCTACCAAACATTGGTTGTTACTGCATAGATAACTATCCACTAGAAATTATTATGACAGAGAATATTTTCTATTTGGGAAAATATGACATAAATGTCTAGGAACTGGGTATATGGAATAGCAGCATAAAGATGATAGCCTATATTGGTTTTTACCAATGTTAATTGTTACTGCATAGATAACAATCCAGTTCCTGGACATTTGTATGTCAGAGAATGTTCTTTATGATGGAAAATACAGCATATAATGTCTAGGAACTGGGTATATGGACAACAGTAGCCAATAAATGACAGTTTATTCAATAGATAGCCCATGTCTTTAACTTTTGAGTGGTATCTAGGGGACTAATTATAAATTAAGGAAGTGTCTAGGAACTGTCTATAGGAACTAAGTAGGAACTATGTAGGAACTAACTATAGCTTGGAACTAACTACGAACTATGTACATGAACTAAGTATGAACTATCTAGGAACTACATACTATGTAGTAAGTAGTCAATTTTTTATTTAAAGTTGTTTTAAATTACAGTGTCACATTTAATGTACAATACAAAATATATGACCCAAGCCGAAGCTTCTGTACAACCATGATATACACTTTGGAAAGTATAAGTATAGAACTAATCTATAAAAACCAATCTATAATCTACAATATAGTATATATAATAATAATAATAGTACACATATAAAGCAAGTTAAGCACTCCATCGTACAATTCAGCACCTTAGAGGAAATAAAGATTGCACAAGTGATACTTAAATATTTCAATGCATAAATTTTGAAAAAATTAATCTGTCACATCTACAGGTTTAAAAAAGTTATATTCGTATTATTTTGAGAATTCAGCCAGCTAGTCGCAGCGGATTTGAAGCTACTGAGTGATACTTTGCTTCTGATGTTACTTGGTATAAGCATCCACAATTTACTTCCATAATACCTAAAACTTTTTTGCCATATGTCATTGTTTGGAAATGGGAGATATGAAAAGTGTCATTTGTCCTCAGATTGTAAAGATCTTCCCTATCTGAACGAAGTTCCTGTAAGTGGGGGCCGTTTTACTCTTTATTTTGTACATTTGTATAGCCACCGAATTTATGCATCTTTGGGTGATTGTTAATTTCTTAGCTTCTCGACATAGTTCTAAGTACGGCATTATATTTAGATTTTCAACGATTCGTAGCGCTCTTTTGTTCATCTTTCGAGTTTATCCATGTTTAATTTGCCAGTGAACATCCAGACTACAGGACAAGAGTTGAAGTTGCTACCTATATATATGGCATTGATTTGCTTACTTGTCTGATTACAGATATCATCTGTGTGAATCTTGAAGTTTAATTTGCTATCGATCTCTATGCCTAAAACATTTATGGATGACTTAATACATTTATCATTTATTTCTAAGGTTTGGTTGTTAGTTGTGCCCTGTTTTCTAAGAAACATTATGTAGGAACATAAGGAACTAAGAATTATCTAGGAACTGAAACATTAGGAACTGAGTTCAGACATCTCGAAAAATCCCCAAATGAGACATAATAGTGTCATGTCATGAGTTGCTATGACTGAGTCACCTTTTTAGCTATCAAGTTCCTGGACATTTTTATGTCAGAGAATATTTTTCTATTAAGGAAAATATTCATTGGACAGTATATTCCCTTACCTAATAAGTCATACCAAACACTGGTTGTTACTGCATAGATAACTATCCAGTTCCTAGACATTTTTAAGCCAGAATGTTTTTTACAAGAGAAAATATAACAGGAACTGGGTATATAAAATAGTAGGATATAGAAGTCCTACCAAACATTGGTTGTTACTGCATAGATAACTATCCACTAGAAATTATTATGACAGAGAATATTTTCTATTTGGGAAAATATGACATAAATGTCTAGGAACTGGGTATATAGAATAGTAGCATAAAGATGATAGTCTATTCATTGGATAGCCTATTCCCTATGCTATTGGTTTTTACCAATAATAATTGTTACTGCATAAATAACAATCCAGTTCCTGGACATTTGTATGTCAGAGAATGTTCTTTTATGATGGAAAATATGGCATGTCTATGAACTAGGTATCTAGATGACAGTAGCCAATAAATGACAGTTTATTCAATAGATAGCCCATGTCTTTAACTTTTGAGTGGTATCTAGGGGACTAATTATAAATTAAGGAAGTGTCTAGGACTATCTGGGAACTAACTAGGAACTATGTAGGAACTAACTATAGCTTGGAACTAAGAACTAAGTACATATATATAAGGAACTCTAGGAACTGCAACCGAGGAACTGAGTTCAGACATCTCGAATAATCCCCAAACGAGACATAATATGTGTCATGTCATGAGTTGCTATGACAAAGTCACCTTTTTTTTTTGGTGGATAACTGTTATTAACTGTGCTCTGAACCAATACTACCCTCTTGTCTCATGATATTTTTTACCATTACATGCTCATTAGTGCACAGGGATTTAACTTTGAGGTACAATAAATAATATAAATCGAGTTTTTCATGCCATCAAAAATTCAGTATGTTAACAAACCTAGTGATGACGTCACAATACTGAACAATGGGTGATGATGCCATTTCCATTGTTTCAAATGTTTTGGTCTGGATTTTCTTCAATTTTTTTGTAATTAATGCCCGATAGACTGACTAGCTGATATAAATTTAGTGTGTCTTGATGTAGGCCTATAACGGCAATTTTAAATTATGTCTTGATGTGATAAAGTCTAAGAAACTTGTAATTTTGACAGACAGTGCAGCTTTAATTATCTAAAGACATGTTTTAGTGGCAACTGATGTGAACTGACATCGGCGGCAACATGACATGGGTTTCACCATAGAGGAACCATATTGTCAATGTTATGACTGGCGGTGGCGCCATATGGCGGTTACTATTGACCCTTCCAACTTGGTCCATGTGCACAAACTGGTCCACATCAGGGAATGCTATGTAAAAACAATTTCATGAAAAAGACCCACCCAACGCCATTGGCTGGTATGGGGCAGTACAGGCCTGCATAAGGAGTTGAAAAAGATGGGAATGGGCTGCCAAGGGTGTAGCTGGGCAGTCAGTTGACTATTCAGTGATGTAAAATATGATTGTTAAGATAGTCACAGAAAACCAAGAAACAACATCTACATATTATTCTTTATTGGTCATGACATAATTACAGGTAAGTATACAGGCTTATTTGAACAGAGAAAAATAACATCCTAGCTGCTATATACAAAACATATGAATAGTAAATACATGTATATATATATATATATATATATATATATCTATATATTCATTTCGTCCAGCTGACTTTGGGTATGTCAAAATGCTCAGTCAGGTTATCCAGCTGCCTATTGAACTTCTGGAAAGAAAAGTGAATAAAAGCCATGTAATGTATCAGATTCACTGATAGATAAATTGCAAACTTCTAAATTTGATGTTTGCGGAACAAGAAATAAAAAAGTACCATAATTCTTTCTTTGTGAGTCTTGGAAGCTTTCTCTACGATTAACTTGGCATTCTGGAATAAAAAATTAAATAGCTGTAATTTGATATGTTTAATGTTCAATAAAAAGCAATACCCAACCAGAAAAACCCAGGTTGTGTCAACCCAGGTTGGGCAATAAGTCATACTCTAGCAAGTATTATGGAATACGGAGAATATGCCCTTGTGATCTTGGGAGTCACTGCAGAGACACCTTAAAATGGTGTTGTTAAGTCAGTTTCACTAATGTTGGTGTTAATTAAGAAATATGAATATCGGTGCCATAAATGTAATCTTATGATCTCCGGGTCTCATCAATCATCATATATGTGATCACAGCTTCACCATGCCAGTTCAGGTATATTTACCCCCATATTTACCCATAAATCCAGGTTTTATTCTTTCAGAAAACCGACTGGGCTGGGCTTTATGCTTAAAACCAGGGTTTTGCCAACACAGACAACAAGTCTAACACTGACAACGAGTCTAATTTTACATATTATTATTCTGCATGGATCCTTACTCGTTTCTCCTGAGATCTCTGGAAGGCAATTTCAGCAGGAGTCTTCCTCTCTGCCTGCACTGTACTGCTAGAGGATGGTTCTTCAGTCTTTTTTGTGTTCTCAATAGCCTTGGTGAGATCTCGTTCTTTGTCCTTCTTCTTCTTCCTGTAAAAAATTAATAAATATTTATCATAAATCATTCCGTCGTCACATATTTATAAACAATTTATAAGGTCTAATTACAATAGTTTAAGTCTAAAATAAAGCAAGATATGGAGCTAGTTAATATTCATGAGGTAAATTTATATATAAAGTGTTGTATCATTGGAAAATAGGTTCAGCCAAGTGGGGTATGCTGGTGCTGACTTGTCAGTATCGCTGCTATTGCACAGCTGTTCTCCTAGGCGCTAAGAAACTTTACCTGAATTCGCATCCGTGCCTTGACCATTTCCACACTATGTCCAATAATTTTCTTTTTTCGTATAATGACTTGTACGTAACTATGAAAGTGGTCAAAGCACGGAATCAAAAAACAATTAATTTAACGGCTGTTTAGCCAATCAGACATGGCGTTACATCAAAAGAAGCGCCTGCTGAACAGCGCAAAAGGGTTGCAACCACTTTCTTTTGACCGGCAAGTTTTTTTAGTGCTAGGTGTGAGCTGCCAGATCACATCGAATGTCTTTGCAGTGAATGACAGGTTATCAACACAACAGATTGAAATTGGCCAGTGGTTAGTTCATAGATCTTTAATAACACAATTGTACTTGGCACAGGTCTCTAAAAAAAATTAATAATGTTGTGTATTTTTTGGGGATGTGTAGAGAGGTATGAACACATGCTTAATAACATAACTGAATATTCACATGTTAATATTGGATATTCCTAATAACATACAAAGACCATACTAAATACCAATGCATATTTTTTGTGCAGTTCTTTTCTTTGCCAAACTCATATATTTCTAATGATAATACTGATCTAGGCAGCCAAAGTCAGTGCCTCTTTCTGAGGCTGATTTGGTGATGTCACAGTTGCAGCTTTGATTGTGACAAACAATGGACAATTGTGACGTCAATTGCAGACTCTAAGTCATGCAAGAAACACTGGTGGAAGAGGCTAATATTTTTCTGAGGAAAATGCATTGGAAACCTTCATTGTGTGGTTCAGAAAAGTGCCCCTCATCTGGAATTTTGATAAACCTTCTGATCAAAGGTTACTGATCACAGTAACAAGACCAGCGGGACGATATGTCCAGGCTGTGATCATAATTAAACACGATAATACGTAAAATGAACGTAAAACATGTTCATTTCTGCTGTTTACACTCCATCCAAGAGACAGAATAAATAAACGAGGTTTAATTAGTGAGAATATACTATTACTAGAAATTTTATTTCACAAAGGACACTTACTTTTTCACCAAACCTCCAGAAACGCCTTTAAATTTGAGAGATCCTTTCTGTACACTCTCATATTCCGACATCTTTGTTGATTTCTGCGTAAGCGGGGAGCAATCAGACACACAAATGTGTATTTCACAATTTGTGACAGAAGCAGTAATTTATCGCTCATTTGCTGATTAAATAATTAACAATATATTTATAAGATAATGGTATCCTTTCTATCAGAAAAAAAAAACACGATTAATTGATCAGCAGTTGATGTTGAAATAAATGGGCGCTCCCTGGCGTAAACATTGCATTGCCAGGCACCAGCGTCGTACACAAACCGTTTGTCCCAACCATAGTCCCAACCTACTGCATGAGCTCTGATATCCCTGAGATATGTCGAGAAAAGCACTAAGATGTTTAGTGGAGCTGGATATTCATTCGGTACGTCTAGTTTGGAAATGTTGACATTCTTATCTTTGCTGGGATAACTATATTATTAGTATATAATTATGATAACATGACAGGACACATTTACCACATTGACAGCCCATGTCAGTGTGACTATATATAGCTTGGCCATTCTACTATATATAGGCATAACCTCAACAGAGACTAAATCATTAAAAAATTTACGTGTATGTATGACTGCCAGACAATATGACGAAATGTAATATATACCTTGCAGGTGTCATCCCCAGGTGTCTGGCTCAGAAACAGGAATGACATCTACCTAGCTGTCAAGTTGTTCAGACAGAGGAGAAGAACAAACCTTTGTGCACCTATTTTCCCAGTGCATTTTAATGAAAAATTCAGATTTGACAAGGTATGTTTTATATATTATATTCCTACACTCCTAGGCTTATATAGCTTGCACAATTACTATAAATTAAACCATATCATAATCATGACATGATGGCATCCCTGTGCTGCCTGTCTGCGCATTTGACCTGTTATTTATTGATTTGTATATAGGCCTATATGCATCATTTCATGTCTTCAATTGACTCTGATCAATAATCTATACTGATATAGTGTTTTTTTTTTTAGGTATTTTTTACAGCTTACAACCCTGAACAAGTTGCAGATGCTCTTGAATGTAAGTCGGCTTCGTACATGATAAAGTATAGGATTTAGTGCAGTATAGCAGACCCAACTTATGCCCGTATTTGGCGTCCATGAAATATAGAAATAAATCACTATTTTTTGTAGCATAGCAGGGGTTTGGGGCGGCAGCTCCCGAGAAAAAGAAAAGATAAACAATGATAACCTGCATTCTTGCCTTGAAAACGATCACCGCCGTTATGTGTTTGTGACGTCACTCATTGAATTCAAGCATTTTATGTCATAGACCTACAACGAGGCTCGCTAAATATGGTCATAAATTTGTGTCCGTCATACTGCTCTTTTTCCAAAGTATAATATGGTTAGGCTTTCTCTGTTTTTTTTTGTGTTGTTTTTTTCTAGATCATAGTGAAATGAGTATTCATAAAACTTTTAATCTAAAATGATTTTTTCTTCCTGCAGATGAAAATATTGAGATTGAGCTGATCCAACTGTCTGAAGCCAGAGAAGAAGGACAACTGCTTGGATATTATGAAGCAAGTGCGAAACACTTTCTTTACCCATATCCAAACTACACGTTCAATTATGGCACAAATGACAGGGAAATTCTTTTGGAACGAGCATTTGATTATCCGGTGAGTAAAATTGATTCCTATTCAGTCTATTATGATTCAGACATAAAATTCTGTGTGGTACAGGTGTATTAATTGGATTACTGAATGTGAAATGCAGTCGGTATCATTTTTTATTTACAGGGAATTGCACCAAAATTTACATTTTCAACACGAACAATCATTCAGGACACTGTTGCCCCAACCTTGGATCCCTATGAAGATGTTCAATTGATCAAGTCTTGGGAGGTACAGTCATTGAAAACATGCACAAGTTAATTTCAATCCTCTGTATGTACTTAAATTTGTAATATATATATATCAAATGGATATTTGTTTTAAATTTTTCTACAGAAAAGCCTGACACCCAGAAAGCCATCCAAATATCGCACACAGTAAGTCACTCGCAAAAGTTCTTAAAATCTTACTTTTCCAGTTCTCGCATAAATTTAATGTCAAGTCTTCCCACTATTTACTATTTGATTGTGGGCAAATGGCTTCAGAAACTTTTTACCAGCACTTCTGACATTACTTCCAATAATTATTCTTATCTTTCTTTGCTTTCTTGTGCGTGAAGGTCAGCAAGATCACCCTCTCGTCACAGTGCACTGCAATACAGACGCCCCACCGTAGCATCAGTTTATCGTTCCAGCTCACCATCACTGGAACTGCAGTTGGGCAGACTGCAATTGGATGATCGTGAATTCCCACTCAGGTCTGATGATGACAGACCACCATTTATTGTCAGCAAGGTAAGATCGAAGTGATACATGATATAATATTTTTCTACAGAAATTTTAAAGTGATCAAAATCCATCGTTATGTATAATTAAGTTATATTATCAGGCACTGTACCTGCCATGAAAATAACATGGCATACATTTACATCAATTTTCTTAGGTCAAAGAAGACCTAATTGGTAGAATCCCTGGTTCCTCAAGGACGCCCAGAGGCATTCGAACTCCCAAGACACCAAGGTCTAAATCTCCGTTTGCCAGGTCTAGGAGCAGAAGCAGAGGTACAATTACTCGCATTCACCATAAGTCACATAATAAATATAAGGCACACACAATTAAAGCATGTACATATCACACATTGTGTCTTTCAAATTCATTGTGATAATTCAATTGCAGGATATTACTACCTGGACGATACATACAAAACCAAGCCATGGTACTCAACCGTTCGGGTAAGTAGTCTAGTAGTTAGGCCTATTCACATTATTTCTAGTATTATGCTTTTTCATGAATATTTTTCCTAGGGTTCAAAGATTAATTCACATGACAATAGATATATATTAGTAGAATGATTAATTCTGACTTACAAAATTTCAGATGAATGGAGAGATCAGTCCACCTATTAGTGATGATGGTAAGTTGAATCATTCACACTAAATTAAGATAATTTGAAAAATCTGCCACTATCAGACCGTTACCTTTTTGTCTTTTTCAGAGGAAGAATTGTACAATTACCAGAACTATACAAGGAAGTATCGCAGTCCGAGTCCTGTGCTTTACAGATCAAGTTTAAGAGACAGATTTGATGATAAGGTTCGCTACTCAGACAGGATATCAGACACAGTGTCTACCACCCTCAGGAGAAACAAGTCCCTCGAAACACTGGACAGACTGGACAGACTGGTATGCTATTAAAGAATAATTGTATCAGTGATGAGGAAACTAATGAACATTTCACAAGCATTCATTCAGCGTTATCTTTGCAGTACTTCGATGACACAGATCTTTACAGGCCTCGCAAACGATATCCCAGCAGCATGCTATACAACCCTTATGTTTAAAAGGTATGCCATCTTATTTTAGATAGCGATGTTTTTGAAACCAAATCAACTGGACACTAGTTACAGAGTTATTTGTATTCCTTTCAAGGGAGGACATTTTTAAAAATCAACTGGATAATAATTACTGAGTTATTTGTTTTTCTTTCCAGGGAGAACATTCCAATGGCGACCAAGACCAGATACTTGTATAATTCATTTTAGCTTCAGTAAGCCTTATAGTAGTGCAGACTAATTGTTACAAAAATCAATGGTTTTCTCTTTGCCAAAATCTTTCGGACTTGTCATTGTAATTTGTTTATTATCTGATAGATATTTTGGTCAGAGCAAGACTTATTCGCAGAACTTATTCTTGTCCAATATTTAAAAACTATTGTGCTTTTTACATCACATTATTAAATTTTGCTGTAGTTACGAAGAATATTTTCATCATAAGTTTATGCATGTCACCCTGTGCATGTAAAGCTCTGTAATGGTAGATAAATATGATTTATAGATGTTCCTGTGAGATTATAATTATATATATATATATATATATATATATATATCTCAGGCCGCGATGATTATTTTGAAAAACTTTTATGTCTATATTGAGATTTATAAAACAAACAGGACCTCAAACTGTTAAAAGTTATCAGCAAAGTCCACATGTGCACTGAAGTGTTAACATAAATTCCAATTGACAGCTGAATAGTCAAGACTCACAAGTGCTTTACAAGACTTGGTTCAAAGCTGACATTACAGAATGGAAAGTCTTTACATCAAGTTTCATTTGATTTTTTACAAAAATGTCTAGTTTTATACTGATAGACTGAGGCAGCATATATACTCTGTTCCTTCTACATATATATATCAAAATATTTTGATGTCAGAATTGATTAACTCATGTTGTTGCACAATGCAATCCGTCCAGTCATTTATTTGATATTGTTTTCTTAATGAGTCGTCTGTTATTCTCTTTGTTGGAATAAACTTTTATCACCAAAATAAGTTTATGTTGTTTCTGAGCATTTTTAGTACGATCAGTACGATCTCTTTCAGTAGTGACCTTTTTTGCAAAACAGACGAACAAATTATGTTAAATTTTAAGTATTTACTAACATAAACATTACATTCAAGGCTTTTTCTTTTTCCAAAGATGGCTATATTGATTAAAATCAAAAGTGTCCTCTATTTCTTCTTCAATCACAATCTTTTCCTTTGGCTTACGCCTTGCTAGCTTAGCTATTCTTTGTGCCTCATTGAGCTGGGTTAAATCCTCCGGTAGCTGAAAGACAAAAGGATATGGAGCATGAGTTGCGTGACAAATAAAGTTGCAACACCACAATACATTTGTAATTTGAAAATCACTGCAGAAAGCCCAAACATAGTCAGTAATAGAGACATCTAATGATTACCTTAATTATACCACGAGGTTCCTTATAGCGAATATTAATTGTAGACCCATCTGGCTGGACTAATACTGTTTCATACATTCTAGCATATGAATGTCTATTTGGGCGTGATAAGCTTGCCCTGTTGTTATTGCATTGCTGGTTAGTTGTGCATATTGTTCTCACAGCTCTCACTGGCAGTCCTCCACTGATGCATGATCGAAGCCTGAAAGCAAACAACTATTATTAAACTTTATAATTATAAGACAAAGTAAATTTAAGTTTGACATAGTTAATTTTGGCATGTTGTTCACTGACGTGCCTCGATTTGCTGTACTAAAAAGATTGGTAGCAAACAAACTTAGTATAATAACATTATGCAGTACACACGTCATAATACAGATTGTTTATTGATAAAACACTTTAACAGCTATTATCGCTCATGAACTGCATGTATATTGTATGCTTCTCGGAAGCTCAATATAAAGTATCAAGAATCATGTCTTATTTTGAATATCTGCTTATGTGAAAATATCATGACAGAGTGGCATAAATAAGCAATGACAATGCACAGAACTATGCAGTGACCTTCAAGACCTCACCTGCATGCAAACATTGCTAGTTAAATAATTTTCCAGTAGGCGGCTTTAGTTCTCCGTTTGGCCGGCAGGGAAACGTGTATGAAACATAGGCTGCTGCAGCAGCATACCCTCGGCAAATAAAAACGTAATTGTTATGTTATGTTATGTAAGTTATCCACTTGGTGCATTGTTCAATTCCCACTTGAGGTGGCTGTAGCCTCGTTCTGAAAAAACTCATGGCTGTTACAGTAGCATGGCTGTGTCATTTCTTCTCCTAGTCTAGAAATTGGATCAGACTAGAGACTCTGATTAACAACAGCTCTGGAGTGTTTCAAACACGAGAGATACATCATGGTGTCAGAAGTTGTTTTTGTGTCCTGGACTCTCATGGATCTACCACTCTGAGACGTTTTTGTGTGGACTGAGCCCGACCAGGTGGAATAATCTCCAGACGACATGTGCTGACATTCATCCTGGTCGGATACTGGTTTATTTACCACGTCAGTGTTCCTGCTACACTGTTTGTACCTGTGTTTATTGCTTTTCGCTTGCTCGCCCTGTTTCTGTGCATCATTATGGCTGCTGCAATGCCAAATCTCGCTGGATTACCTACCCCAACAATGGACTGGTCTGCTGCTGATCTGTCAGGTACCTTCAGAAAGTTTTGTGACCTATGCGAACTGATATTTGATGGACCTTTAGCTGCAGTTGAGGAGTCTGTGAAAGCGAAATATCTCCTTATTTGGTCAGGGGAGGACGGCAGGGAACTCAAATCAACATGGCAACATAGTAATGATGATGCTAAGAAGATATAGCCACTTATTGGTCTAAATTCGAGGAGTATGCATCTCCCAAGAGTAACTTTCGCCTTGCCCGCCTCGTCGACCAATGCACGTATACAGACTCTCAAGCACAAATATTAGATGCAGTTATTTTTGGTGAAAATGACTCCCATGCCTAATCGCTGCTAATCAGGAAAGATGATAAATTGACAGTGGAGCAAGCAGTCAAAATTATCAGAATTGAAAAAGCAACCCGGAAACAGGTTGAGTGTATGACAGATTCTAAAGAAGTTCACGCTGTATGCGTTAAAGGGAAGAAATCGCAATACTCTGCAAATGCTGCATCTCAGAAACAAAAGCAGCAGACTCCACGAACAGCCAAATGTGGAAATTGTGGTACATTTCATTCAACCAAGAAAGACGCCTGTCCCGCTATTGCTACAGCTTGTGATGAATGTGGTAAACCAAACCACTGGTGCCCTGTATGTAACGCTAAAAAGTCAAATATGCGACTGGAAAAGCACCTAGCAACGCCAAGTGCACCAATAAACATACGAGACACAAGTCTAAGAAAATCCATTCACTAATGGCTGATGATTCGGAAGATGAAAATCTGTATTTTGAATCGCTGCAAATTCACTCAATGGAATATTGCCAGTCAAATGACAGTGAGATAATCACTTTACTTAAACTGCAGTCACGACAGAGAATGCGAAGAATACCGTGCAAACTTGATACTGGGGCCCAAGGCAATGCCATCCCACTGGAAGTGTATAAACGGCAGCACCTAAAAAGCAGGTGTGATGAATTCGGAATACCTGTGGATCTTCCAAAGGCGACAACCCGCATAACTGCATACGGGGATATGGAAGTGGTCACTTATGGCACCTGTTCTCTGAGGATACATACAAAAGACAAGGATTCAACTGAAATTTTTCATGTGGTGAAGGCCTCCAGCCCTGTCATCATTGGGTATCCAACATGTAGTAACTGTTCACTGCGCCCTTGATAAGAAACCATTATTAACATGTGACAATGCTGAGACTGGAGAACTCAAAAATGATCAAGCTAAGGACATTCTCTTTAAAATTTTTGCTTTGGATGTTTCCAAGGAGAATACCAAATTTCGCTTGACCCTACTGTACCCCCAGTTGTTCATCCTCCCAGGAGAATTCCTGAGGCATTACGTGAGACTTTGAAAACTGAGTTAGATTAACTTGAACAGTCGGGCATTATTGCCACTGTTGATGTTCCTACGGATTGGTTTAATTAAATTGTGTGTGCAACAAAACCTCGTGGTGGATTACGCCTGTGCAACAAAACCTCGTGGTGGATTATGTCTGTGTCTGGACCCAAGAGATCATGCTATTAAGCGTCCTCACCATGTTACTCCTACTCTTGATGACATATTTCCAAAGCGGATGCTCGCAGTAGGTACTGGAACATACAATTTAATGAGCAGAGTAATTTCTACACTACGTTCAATACTCCCTTCGGTGGCTACCGATTATTGAGATAACCATTTGGTCTAGTGTGTGCCCAAGACGTATTCCAGAAAAAGGTTAATGAGACATTTGGCAACCTCCCTGGCTTTACTGGTAAAGCTGAAGACATAGTCATTGTTGGCTATAAAGAAGATGGATCTGACCACGATCGTAATTTAGAAGCTGTGAAACAGGTCTAAAGTTCAATCCAGACAAAATGATTGAGAAATGCACCAACCTCAGGTGGTCTAAGGGCAGACCCTTCAAAGATCGCAGCGATCCAAGCAATGGAACAACCAGTAGATCTCAAACAACTGCAGTCTTTCCTAGAGATGGCTAACTGGGGACCAGAACATTCAAAAGCATTTGAGGAACTGAAGCAGGTGATTTCATTGCCAATCGTTCTCAAATACTATGACAGCAGGAAACCGCTAACCATTCAAGTCGATGCATCTATACGCAGATTAGGCGCTGCACTTCTGCAACCCGATGGTTTTTTCGATTGCATTTGCGAGCAAGTCTCTCACGGAAACGGAACAAAGGTACTCCAACATCGAGCGGGAATTGCTCGGTATAGTTTTTTGGGTTGAAACGTATCCATTACTATGCCTACGGAAGACATGTTGTTGAAACTGATCACAAGCCTCTTGTATCCATTCATAACAAGACTTTAGCTGGTGCACCCCCTCGACTGGCCCGTATGTTACTGCACATACAAAAGTATGATATTGAAAAAAAAATACGTGCCCGGGAAGGAGATAAGTCTTGCTGATGCGTATCACCATGCTACGGTGAAACTATTAAAGGACTCAACATTTCTATTCATGAAATGCACATGCACCTAAACTGTAGTGTGACTCGAATCCAAGACATCAAGGAGAAAACTTGGCTTTGATTGACCTATTTCTCATGGATGGCCAAGTACACGTTTGGAGTGTCCAACACACTTACACCCTTATTGGAACTTTTGTGATGAACTGAATTGTGCTGATGGCCTTGTGCTATAGGGTGATCGCATTGTTATTCCAAAGGACTTGCAGAGTGAAGCGTTGAGTCAAATTCATTATGCCCATCAAGGTGCTGAGATATGCGAGCTTCGCGCAAGGGGATCTTTTTTCTGGGGAGGAATAAACAAAGACATTGATGAGATGGTCGCACAATGTGCTGCATGCCAGAAACACAGAAATGCTAATTCCAAAGAGTAAATGATTGCAGACAATGTGCCACCTTATGCTTGGCATACTTTAGGATCTGACTTGTTCACATGGAATCACCAGCAGTACTTATTGCTAGTTGACTATTTTAGCGAGTTTCCGAAAATTGAACAACATTACCTCTTCATCTGTTATTTTGCAAATGAAAGGTATTTTCGATGAACAGGGAATTCCTGAGAAAATGATTAGTGATGGTGGTACACAGTATTCATCAAAGGAATTTCATTCAGTCAGTGAGAATTACGGATTTACTCACATTATGAGTTCACCTCATTATCCCAAGTCTAATGGCTTGAGTTAACGAACTGTTCAAACAATAAAGAACATTCTGCAAAAATGCTACGAAACAGGATCGGACCTACATCTAACGATGGTTTGTTATCGTGCAAGACCACCGGATCATAATGTTGCATCACCAAGTGAACTGTTAAACAAACGGATATTTACCATCTATTGTGAAACATAGTGAGGGTGATAATAATTATGGATTACAAGATCGTCAAGCAATCCAAACAACTCCCTCCATTATACATTGTTATATGCAAATGATCTTATTCGAGTTATGAATCCCAAGACTAAGCTCTGGGAACCAGCTCGCGTCATCAAACAATGTGAGACCCCACGATCATACATTGTGGAAACAGATACTGGTGCAGTATACAATAGGAACAGATCTCACATGAACAAGACTCAAGAACAATTTCAATTTGATGCTCCTCCTAGACCGCCAGATGATCTAGCAGAGACTCTCGAGACATCAAAACTGCCATCTCCAACTGCTACACCTCCAAAATCACCAGTTGTGAATGTGTCCAAAAAATTGGGTCCTAAGGCAAAGTTGGTAGAGCCTGTAAGAAGATCTGGACGTTTGACCAAGAAAAGAGACATTCTTGATCTTTAAATGATTTATCATTGACACTGATCAAGAATTATGATTGCAGCATATATATGTAAATACATTTTTTTGATTATGTTAAACATAGTAATTTTGTATACTCTAGCATTCTTGTGTAGTTTAGATTTGCATCTTGTAATCACTTAGAAATGTATGGCTCAGTTATCTAGTCATGTAACTTTTGTGTTCTTAGAAGTCACTTTCACATTAGAATCATAAGTATAAAGTTGTATTAGTATACTTTTATTTAGGAACAAGTTCTAAAAGTTCATGTTAAAATAACTTGACAGTACATGTAATTGTCCATCATTAAATTTTTGAGATCTGATGGTTAAGTTGAGATCATATCTTGAGATTTGATTTACAGTCTTAACACCTATTATAACTTATTGAGACAAAAGGTAACTTCAAAAGGAACGGGATGTTATGTTACAATTTCTGCCGAAAGGCAGCGCTTGTCCGGTGCGTAGCACCGGTCTTTCTGAGAACTCACGCAAAGCATCAAGGGATAAAGTAAAAAATGGATCGGTGAATAAGCGTCGCAACACCGTTACAACGCTTGTTTAGTGCCATTTACTTCGTTAGAACGCTTGTTCAGTGCTTTTTACGAAAATAGTACCTTCTGCAGTGGGTGGAATTCCACGGTAAAGTTGTTCAATTTCATGACATTAGTAGAGTTAAAGTCAAAAGAAATTGTCTGAACTAATTTTACAGTGAGCGGCTTCTTGGAAGAAAGAAATAAGGCGTAGTAATCGCACGACTTTGTATGCAGACGACGCGCGGAAGCATTTCCCTCCCCGATTCTGGGGGAGCGGCAAATCGGTTATGAGAAAGGCCGTTGCTTTGCACCGGATCGTAGCGCCACCTTACGGAAGAAAACGGTTATGTTATGTATAAGTTATCCACTAGGTGTCTTATTGTAGTTCATAGATTCCAACTTGAGGTGTTGGCTGTCTGTAGCCGCGTTCTGAATAGAAGTTGGACATTGTTGGATAAGACTAGAGACTGTAATTAACAACAGCACTGGTTTCAAACACGAGAGATTACATCAACACTGTGAATTGTGGTAGGTTCCGTTTATGGCGTTGCAACTCTTGTCTGGCGTTTTGCGTGGCCTTATTGTAGACTTCTGATTGGCTTAGAGGCCGTGAAATGAATTTTTTGTTATTGGCGATGACGGTTGACGATCATTCTTGTCTTAATACTTGTCGAATAAAAAAGATAACCGTAACCCATCGCGATCTAAAATTCAGGTAGGAAATTCGTAGTGCGTTGAAACCTTTTTACTATAGGCCTATAGGACCTACTGAGCACCCACCGCATAGATTAGGTCTGGACCAGAGAGGTCGGACCCTGTCTTTCCTGGACCTAATTTCCTAAAGTCGCCAAGATTTCAGCAGTTCAAAAGTTTAGTGTTTTTGCTAAACAAGTAGGTTATATTTTCATGTCAACAGCAGACAGCCATGCCATGTCGTATTTTGCACTCACGATCATCTACGCGTTGCAACGGCCATGACATGCCCATGTTTTACCTTGTAGATTGAGGTCAAGGGAGCAGTTATTTATTGATAAAATTATGGGAGTATCTGAAAATCTTGGCGGGAAGCTTTTAACTTTAGTTGTGCTCCTTAGAAACCCAATATCTACATGCTAATAAATGTATGTAGTTTCATTAAATCTATGCTCCCGTGATCGGCGGCCATTTTGCAACTTTCTCTCGCTTCGGTAATGCCGACGACGTTTGTGCAGTAAATATTGGCGCTATATATACAGCTGAAAGTGGGCTTAAAATGTAGAGGTATACTCCCCTTAGCAGCTTAAGCTATAGAAACCGGACATTTTAATAGCCCCACTGCTCCAATAGAGGAGTCTGCCCAGTATGTAATTTTAATCTTGTTGGAAAGAAATACATTTTATGATAGTCTGTGGAGGATATTACGGAAGCCATTTAAGGACATGAGAAAAACAAATTTAAATTGTATAAACGATGTAGTAAATTGTATATACGAAGTACTAAATCGTATATACTAAATCGTATATACGAAATACTAAATCGTATATACGAAATACTAAATCGTATATACGAAGTATTAAATCGTATATACGAAGTATTAAATCGTATATACGAAATACTAAATCGTATATACGAAATACTAAATCGTATATACGGAATACTAAATTGTATATACGAAATACTAAACTGGCCATTTCTTAGTTAATATTTGGTCCAACAACAGGTCAACATAGCGTAGGCCTATATCCACTCCACCAGGGGTAAATGGGGAGCTGGCAATGGACAGAGGTGGCACTTGTGGCTGCTGCTAGCCCACTGCAGGTAATTATGTGCAAATGGTTTGTATATTCACTCCGGAGTTGAGAAAGACTCATACTTGTACATGTCTCCGAGGGTTCAATGTAGTTGTTCAGTTAAGTGAGAGGTTGCCATAGGTGCCACGATTGAGTGAACACCACACCTACTTTTACTTCTATAGGCCAATAAGCGAAAGAGTGTCACCATTGCGGTTACTAAAACATATCATAGAAGAATATTTGCTACATTTGATGTTTCTATTGCAAAT
The DNA here is from genome assembly GCA_932294295.1 of Alitta virens. Classification (NCBI taxonomy): domain Eukaryota; kingdom Metazoa; phylum Annelida; class Polychaeta; order Phyllodocida; family Nereididae; genus Alitta; species Alitta virens. The sequence goes on from OW028573.1 coordinate 54,632,887, forward strand.
ACATGTCAATTATTTTAACCCCAAAAAAATACATTATGTCACTAAATATATTTTATTTGAGAGTGTGATGATGTTTTGCAACCAAAACACTATAGTTCCTAAAATTGACCAGTCTTTAAAAATGGTCAAAGGTTTTCAGCATATGATCTATATATATAGGTGTCACGAGCTAGGTTTGTCTTTCTCCGTTCTACATCAAATAAGCAAAGGCCAGCAACCAATGCGCAATACAACAAATGCATCGAAAAATATTTAGAGAATAAATCATATTAGATCTATCTGCACCAATTCATTTATTCTAATTCTGTTGGGTTCAAAATATTGTCTATCCTATTAAAAATGGGATTTTTCCAAACGCTGCTGCTGTCAGAAGCTGATCTATATATATGATTTTTTCAATGAACAATCTTCTTTGTATGCATTAAAAATTACACCGCGATCCAACAGCTGTGACTGCAATATGTACCTAATTAGTAACTACCGGGATTTGTGTGCATAGGCCCAAAATAGGCCTAATACTGAGCATTGCAATAATGAAAAAATAAAATAAGATTTACTTTTTGATGAATCAACGTTTAATCATCTAAAATATAGCACCACCAGAAATGTTTGTGTACTAATAGGCCTACATCACAACACATCAGTAAAATCAGCAGAAGAGTCCAAAAGAACATCAGTGAGGTCTGCCTCAGCAACTGCCTGAGCAATGATGTCATCATTCAATGTGAGGTTGTGGGAGTTCCCTTCTTGTTCCCTATCATCCGCCATGGAACTGTCCATAGAGTTCTCTAATCCTGCTATAACTTCTTCAGCGTCAAATGTTGGCAAGCCTGCTTCCCCAAATACCTGATCCAAATCAATGTCTAAATTTAGTGACGCTGGAGAAGGCAGAAATCCTGTGCTGTCATCATACAGTGACGTTTCTTCAGTGACGTAAGACGTAAATTGTGACGTCGTTATCGCAGGCTGCGACGTTGCTTTGTTTTTGGCGAATGGGTCATCTTCACTTTCTGAACACGAAGAACTGTGTTCAGAGGGCATGCAAGCCATCAGATGAGCAAAATTAGTGCCATCTAAACTTGCTTCGTCTGTTGAGAGAAAATCATTGAACCAGAATGACTGCTCGGGAACTTTTTGTGGCAGAGCAGACGACGCCATGCCCAGGACGCCGGACAGGTGACGTATGTAATCAACAGCTTCTCTCATAATTCGTTCCTTTGCCACGCGCTTTTTGGCGCTCTTTAAATGAGGTAGACGAGATTTAAGAGCGTCATAAGCATCATTGAATCGCTGCATGCGTCTTCTTTCTCTTGCATTGCGTTTGTTGACTGAATCTGATGTCCTCAGTGAGTGTGGGACGTAACGTCTTTTCTTGCGTCCGCCGTCCTGGCCTGACTGAGCTTCATTCTCTGTAGTTTCCATCTCTTGGTACAATGACTGGTCAAATTCTTCGAAGAACATTTTTAAATATTTTAACTTTGAAGCAAATGTACTGATGTGTCGCTTGTATGAAGCAAAAAGGTACTGACGTTGGAACAAAATTCCATGTCTTATATATGAGGGGTCACACTTGCTTCATTGCAATGAATAGCTTATCAAGAACTTGTGATCGTGCTTAGACAAATAATCTAATCAAGGTAATGACGATTGATGTATTGTGACTTTGTTCCAAGAAACTTGAGAATCAAATTCGTTGGGCACAAGCCAGTGACGACTTGATTACAGAAGAGCGTGGTATATCAGTTGGGGGTGCAGACAGCTAGGGCACAGCTACCACGGCTTGTCTGGGAGCTATATGGGTGTCTGGACTGATGAATTAAATCCTCACAGAGCACAATCTCATGCCCTCAGATTGGGCCACGAGTGGGTCTGAAAGAAGCAGGTACGTGTGTGATGGTCGCGTGGCAATGAATAGATTTATAATTGTTATTAGGAGAATACAATTGTTTGAGTACATAGAAGATTGTCCTCACCACAGACCACATTGTTTCTGGGTTAACTTCAATGGTCAAAATGGTCAGAATCTTTCTTATCTTATCTTATCTTATCTTATCTTATCTTATCTTATCTTATCTTATCTTATCTCATCTCAACTCATCTCATCTCATCTCATGTTATCTTATCTTATCTTAGCTATGTATGTTGACTCTATATTGACTATAGTTCAATCTAGTTTGGTGCATCTGTAGGCCTATGCGATATACTTTGCCGTCTTTTCCTGTATACATTGTACATGCATAGACCAGTTATACAATCTAGTTTGGTGTCTGGTAATTAGTTGCTATACAGTATACCAACTAGATTAGCTTACTAACTCAGTTTGCATGTTACAAGAATAACAACAATGCAATATCTGGATCATTTCCAAGTAAGCTAATTTCCAGCTTGTCAGCATATTTTTCTTTTCTTGCCATATGTGATAATGTTAAGAATAGTCTGTTTCCGTTATCAGTCTTTCAATCAATCACAGATTAAACCTTTCTAGGTTTCTTTCTTCGCATTTTTCATGTTTCGTTCGTTTAGCTTGTCTTCTCTTTCTCTTTTTATATCCTAGTAAGTCTTTTTTTTGCCTTTCTTTCTTTGTCCTGCATTTCTTATTTGCTTTTCATGTCTCCTTTTTGACCTTTTATGTCTTTCCTTATTTGTAATGTCTATCCGTTTTTGTTTGCTTTAGCATTAATTCCTTAGGCCTAGTGCAAAAATAATGAAGCCTTTGGTATCATATTAAGTCTCGCATAAAATATAGCTATACAACTAACTATACAGTTGTTAATTATATTTATTTATATTAATAATAGATGTTGTGAGTATTCTCTTAATATTTGAGGCAAAGCAATTGACAATTTTTTACCATTTTTAGTGTGACATTTTGAAGTTGGCTAAATATCATTGATTAATTTCAATAATTCGTGCTAATGATTTAACATTCAAAACTAACCTTTTCTTATGTACACTTAATTTAGATGTCTAAACTTAAATAATTTTGTATTCTTTGTTGTGCCTTTTTACTGTTCATCTTACAAAAGAGACTCTCCATACTAAACATAAGGAAAAATCCACATTTAATGTGTTGTCGAAGAAATTATGCGAGTAATCTAGCAGATAGATTGTTGAAATTTTGCTAAAAGATAGTTGTGAAAATATCTGTGGCTCAGATTTTAATGTAGCTTTTTCCCTGTGTCACTGGTACAATCAGTGTACAGCTTATTTTGTTCTCGAGCACTCTGCTCCACTCATTACTCACATATTTACACATTTATGGATCTATTTTTTTTTTTAAATATTATAGCACTAAGTCACGGTGTTATATGCTCTTCATAGCCAGTGAGAGCCAAACAAAAATAGAAAATGGGCTTATGTTAATGTTCTGAAATTCTCTGCCCCAGCCGATAAACTAAACAATCCTATCACAAAATAATCAAATTGAAGGACTGAGCCACCGGTTTACTTGTGTAGTAAGCCAACTAGAACAAGAATATAATAAATTTGGGACTTCTAGAAGTGGGATATTAAATATTGTTGAATTTTGTTAATTTTTATAAAATACAGAACGCAGAACAATTTATTCAAAATATCACATATGTACATTCGGGAGTGGCCCTCTAAGGCAGAAATTCTGCCGCTATCGATGGCCACCCTGGTTAATAAACAAATTAACAAACTTTTAAAAATTCAAACCATGATAGTTTTAAGACTTTTAAGTAATGACATTGCAGATGTCTATAGGTACAGTCACTAATGTAATGCCAGTGTTAATTAAAATGATGAGTTGGGAGAGGGATGTTGAATCATTGATGATGCTGGTGCACCTTCGCACTGTGGATGCCGAGATATAGGAAACACCGAAACTTTGTCCATTTAAATGAAATTCACATGCTGTCAGAGCTTAGCATTTTCTATATTTGAAGGTACAGAGCCTTACAATACAACAGATTCATGAGCATGCACTAGGCCCTGTCTTTTTTTTGTCATGATTGCTTGCCACATCTTTTTTATTTGCCTATAGTACTGCAGGACTTAGGTTTTTTCTTTCTTTCTTTCTTTCTTTCTTTTTTTATTCTCATTCTTTCTTTCCTGCGCACGGCCATTTTAAGACTCAAGGCTTTCTTGTTATTGCCTGCAGTTGAAATAGCAAACAGCCGTGGGGGTGAAGCTGTGTCATTGAGCAGGCCTTCGGAATGTGGGTCAAGGTCTTTCCCTGGAAGAACAAAGAGCTAGCTACCTAACAAGCTCTGCTACATATATCTGATCACTGGCATTATGTTGTAGAAAGAATTGTATGGTGTAGGCCTATTGTGATGCTGTAAGAATTTGTGCATCAGCATCAATGGCAATATGACCCTGACTTTGGCTTGTACTATAACAGGACTTACATAAGGTTAATTGTCAGGCTGACAGTAGCCTGCCAAATGTCATTTAGAACACTGGGACCCTAGAATAATTAATTGACTGCAGCTGAACCTCTCCATTAAGACCATCTTTGAGTGAAAAATACTGGGGTTTTATTATAGATAGTCTTGATATATCTAGGTATTAAGTACAAATGACAAAACAGTCCAAATATCATTTCTTAATGTGGAGGTCTTGATAGTGAAGTGATTTTATATATAATGAGCTAGTGCACATGTCCTGAGTAAGATGTTGAGAAAGCTGGTATATCAATTGCTCACAGGTATACGTGCGTAAATCAAGGCAGTGTTTGTGTTATTGATCGAAGTGACGTGGGCTTAGATCTATCCCACTGAGTTATAAACTGAAAGCTACTGAAGGATTTGACCGTTTGAACCTTCCGTAACACATACTGCGGTCAGCAGTACACAGCAGCTGGGGACCTAGGTGAAAAACAATTGAATTAACTGACCATATCTATTGCATATCAATATTCTCAGTGCATAAATATATATCGGACCTATATGAAGTTATGAAGGCCATGTGGAAAAGAATTTTTATTTTTGGATCAATAGCTCACTTTAAACAACAAGAAGTGTCTGGCAAGATGTTTCAGGTGTGCCTTTTTCGGAAACTGTCCTTTTTAGCTTAGGCCACGCTAAGCTAAATATATAAATACATTTGGCTTACTAAATTGGCCTTATTGGAATTTCGAAGGCGTCTTCCAATTATGGAAACTATTGGAAATGACTTAATGGTTGAAAGCACCTGTATATGCCTATATGTGTATATTTACAGAACAAGTGGCCCAGCATCTGGAGGGCTATTTTTGGCGGCTCAGCGATGCAATTAACCCTGTTATTGATCCGGAGCGCAGGCAAGGATGCTTCTGGAGCTGTTTGTAAACAAGAGGGCGGGCGGACGGTAGGCAGCGCACGTGGCTACCTCAGTGACAGCTTCAGTGTGTCCTTCCATCACGTTGACTAGCCAGCCAGATTTAGCCGGATTGCAGCCAAACGGATTACCCATCCCCTTTTAGCATCACCAAGGACCATTATCCACTGCAACAACACGTGACGTCAGAGCGCATTGTTCCAGCCCAAGTGACGTCAGGTCAGGTGTGCCCGGACCGCCCACCCTCCGTCCCTTACATGGCGACCAGGCAGCCTCCTCGTGCTGGCAACAGCTGGACAACAACACATCGTCAGTCCAGTCCATGTGGTCAACAGCTGACAGCGCTAAATGGCAAAACAATGACTGTGAAAAACTACACAACGCTGGACAACATGAGGATTACAGTGACAGATATTGTCAAAGAGATTCTCAAGTGCTTTGAAATACCACCTGACACTTTTTGTCTTTCAGCATGGGGGACGCTACCAAAATGGATAAAATACAAAGTTGCCAAGAAGTTATCTTGGTTTTGCAAGTTTAAGAAGCGGACGAGCGTTTTGCAAATGGATTGGGATACCAAAACATCAGCTGGTGGGAAACCAAGGACTGTCAGAGTTGCGAAAGTTCCATTCCAGAATGTTACTAACTTCAAAGGGCGACGCATCGAACGACGCAACGACGATTGCCCTGACAACGTAACCAGCGTCACCCAGGTCCCTACAGTCCTAGTCGAAGGTTTGAAGGTCAAGGATTACGTTGCTACCACTGAACCTAAGAGCCCTTTTATTGACTGTTTCCGTGCCCCCGACAGCCTCACCCCCAAGTCTCTCGTTTTACTTCGACATGGCCCGCAAATTACATCACACTCACGACGCAGACGATCGAGCGTGCAATCGCCAGGCTTCGTGGATGTTCGGAGGTACGAGATCATTTCCCTCTTGGGAGCAGGGGGATTCGGGCGGGTCTACAAAGCTTCGTACAAAGGAAAATTATATGCAGTCAAGAAAATGCACTCGTGCACCAAGAACCAAAAAGCTACTTTAGAAAGCCACCATGCTGAGATGTTAGCAATGAAATTAAGACACCCTCATGTAGTTCGCACTTTGGCCACCAGTGAGTTCGACCACCCAGGGGGCTCTGTTATCGTCATGGAGTATGTGGGTGACCGGAATTTGCAACAGGTCATCTTCGACCAAGCATATGACCTTGACCTTGCAAATTGCATCAAATTCGCTGTTCACGTATCGGATGCCCTCGACTATGTTCACCGTCACCATATTATTCATTTAGATGTGAAACCCGCTAATATTATCGTATCAGCTGATAGTGTTTGCAAACTGGGTGACTTCGGTTGTTGTCGTTTTATGGATTCGAATACCCTGAGAGACACTAACAGCCACAGATCTCACTTGACTGGGACCTTTGCTTACAGGGCCCCTGAACTATTAAGAGGGGAACCCCCCACAAGGAAGGCAGATATATATTCCCTTGGCATCACCATGTGGCAAATGCTGAGCAGGGAGTTGCCTTATTCCGGTGACCCTCATGCCATTATCTTCGCTGTGGTTGCTTATAACTTAAGACCGACCGTTCCACCAAATTCAGGGGAGTTTCAAATCTCTTACAATCAACTTTACAAAAGCTGTTGGGCTGCTAAACCCGCAAATAGACCGACGGCTTTTGAAGTTTGTGAATCATTAAGGAGGCTACGTGGGCGTTTGTGTGAACCAGTTTGACAGGCTGTGCACTTTTGAACTTGATGTTATTAATAAAGACTCCCATTTATAGACTGTGTAAAGGTGTTATTAATGTCTCTACAATGGGAATCTGACCGGCTCTGCCAGATGCCTGGATTGTCTACTTGAGCCAGCAGCCTACCATGGCCTGGGCATTGATTGTTCCACGATGCTTACTCTCCTTTTTGGCCATGGCCTTGCAGCAATATTCATAAAAATTCGGAGAGTCAAAAAACCTTGACCAATATTTTAGACTCAAGGACACCAGCAACACTACAACACTAACCAAGAATACTGCAGAGACTGAGAAATGCTTTTGTTTGGCACAATACGATAGAGTGTCCACTGGTTGCCATGGAAACTATTTTGATGTTGCCATCATTTATACTCACCAAATATATTTTACTATGCCTTTGTACAAACTAATGTTGGAGCACTTGAATTATATGGAAACAAATGACAAATACCTCAGATCAGTATTTTAAGATGTTATTCACTTTTTGAGATGTTTGCAATTAAAATCGTTCAGTTGCACTTGCATGTATTGTGTGGTATCATTCTTTACGTACAACATGTATCAGTGTATAACACTAATGACGTGTTTGCTGCAAGTATATTGTTATTCCCAAGGTTGACTCGCATTACCTTTGCTTAAGAGCTCTTAAGATTACAATCAAGAACAAAATTTAATATCAGTAATTTATTATACAGTAAAACCAAGGACAGAAAGTGTATCCTTAAGCACTGTGAACGTGTGCAATATACTGGGCTCGAAAGTTTGTGTGGGTTTTTAATTGCCTCAGTGTGGGCCCAGAGTACAAGGCACATGCAGTTCATGTAACTTCTCATGCTAATAGATAGATAGATACTTTATTTTCATCAAAATTTAAACATACATGGGTATTAAGACATTTCATTATGACACAAATATTTCGATGAGGGGGATGCACAAGAGTTTCGTGGAAACTATGTTTAATTGTGCATCACCGCAATATTATTATACTAAATAATTAACAAAAGTTATATATAATAATAAAAATAATAAAAAAATTATTAAATATAATTTATTACATGTCAATTAAAAAAAGACATTAATGATATAAATGATATAAAGAGAATGATATCCAGGTTGATCCAGCGGAGATGTAGCGCATAAAGAAAGCCCAGGTCCAGATTCGAAAGTGACGCATGCAATTGAGCTGGTCAACGCTTTACCACTGGACCACACAGCTGCTAAAAAAATCACATTTACAACTCTTTGTTGGTCATTAGTATCAGATATAATTTACTCTCTGTTATATTTTTACATCTTATTAGTACTTATTCAAACTTTTGAGAACAGCTGTACACTATATTCTGTCCAATAGTTTCTTTTCTGTCATTCTTTTTTCAATATGGAGTATTTCTTCCACTTCAATCCAGTTTTGTATTTGTTCACATGGGGATATATTTGTTCATCAACATCATTAGAGTAGGCTAGAGACATACCTCAGTGAAAATCAATAAGTTGCCATATGATGTACAAAATTACTTATATATATAATATATATATATATACATTTAATTACAGGTATGTTATCACAGGATCATGTCATTGAAGTTATACTTGAGCAGCAGCATTGTGTTTGTCATTCTGGGCCTAAAATGTAATCTGTTCTTCAAAGATCGCAATTAACATCATTATCAGAAAGCCAAGTCCAAATCCAAAATTTGCTGCTATGAACATGTAGGTTTTGTTGTATGCCCTGAAGAATTCGACCAGTTCTGGGATCTGGAAATAGGAAAATTTATCTATAGTATAATCCAAAATATATATATATTTTTTTTAAATCTTATTGGTACATATATGTGATGGAGAAGCACAAATTAGATATAAATGACGAATGTTACCAAAAAGTCATACCCAAATTTTCTAACCCATAAAAACGCCTCTCTGTAAAATTAACTTCAAGTTTCCTATCTTTGCAATAATGATTTTTTTTTGCCAGTTTGTCATCATCATAGCCGCTTGTTATGGTCTCAAAGAAGCAGCAGAAGTTACAATGGAGTATATAGCTGTCCACTTCCCAGAAGTGTTTTTATCAACTTTTTTGTCCATTGTGGTCTGCTCCATGCCATTTATGGCATTATATTTACATTCGTACGACTTTCAGTTAACCAATAATTACAGTGGAACCCCGCCAAAGGAAACCTCGATAGAACGACCACTCCATCATATGGGTCAATGCATCTTATTAGTGCACTAACGAAATTAGAGATCATTGCTGGGTACCAGATGTTCTGATGTGCTATATTAATACAGCATAAAACATAATATCTCACAATAACCTGTATACCACACAGAAAAGCCATAGATGTGGTATACTATAAAATTATACAATGGTAAGCCTACATGTGAGACATGAAGATATAATTATGTGGGTCATTCCATAGAAACGGTGCACCCCCCTGTCCCTCAACGTTGAATGTGATTATAACATGGAAAATTGTTTTAATAATATCAAAGTGGTATGAGGATGAGCAGACCAATGTTAAGATATAAATACACACAATACATTTTTGCAGGAGTCTGTCATAACTGATATTTTGGCTCTTTTCGCAGTAAAAGGCAGCAAAAAGGGCATGTACCACACCGCATTTTATATATCTCTTTACCCTGGTCAGTGAATGTAAGTTTAAAATCATTTGTGATATTTACATAATTATAATCAGGAGAAGTTGAAGTTTCAACTGGCGAAGAAAATTTGAAATATTTGCAGTTCCAGTATGTGTTAAAATTTGTTCAAAGAATCAATTTCACTCCTGTTACCATGGTATTAAAATGAAAAACAAAAATTGTTAGGTTTGTGCACTTTTCAAGAGATGAAAGCACTGATATGGGTGACTTCAAGATGTCCACTTATCTTACACATTTCGAAGAATGTTTTTCAATATTTAAAGAAAACTGTTTGTATTGGCAGGGGGTGACTTTAATGCACGTCATTCCTGTTACCAAGTTTAAAAGGAAGCTATTTATCGCAGAAAATAGCTTAAAAGCAATTCTGAAAGTTCTCCATTATCACAAAATGGAATGGACACTTCGGTATTATTACTGCATTTCCCTTTCAGATAATGCATACATAACAGGTCACATGACCATAAAATTTAAATATAAAAGATGAAAAATGTTCATTTTTTTGCACTTGAAATGCCAAAAGTGGAATGACGCCCGAAAATGTCAATGCACAACGAGGCCGAGTTGTACATAACATTTGCTGTTCAGATATCATACTTCCCTGTTTCACGGGAAAAATAGCGCTCCACCTACAATTCATCTAATTGATTGATGCCAGTCACGTGGCAGATAGATGGCGGCCTTGGCTTTTAGAAAATGTTTGAATTTATAAAAACTTGTTAAAAAATACAAGTAAGTCAGACCGGGAGAATTGCCTGCTATCGCTGAATGCATGATTTCTAGCATGACACTACTTTCCGGCTAACGACTGATCCCAGCGCAGCTTTTAAACCAACTGAACATTGTACATTAGGATTTGTACAACGGCATACATAATGCTAAATTGCCCTGGTGAGTGGTGCAGATGTCTATACCACATGGTTTACCTTACAAGGAAAATGTATACCACATACTTCTGTATGTATGGCAGGCTATAATGTTACAAACAATTGTCGGAATCAAAATCTGACCACCATTCAACAGATAAAACTGTCAGCTCTCTATGAATTGTTGACCAAAATTAACGATTCTAGTGGGAAAAAAGTAATGAAAAGTCAGTTGTCTGTTCAGTCCATAGATAAAACTTGCAACCTTCATAATCTGCTGGAAGGTGTAGAGTGAACAAGCTATATTTTATCTATGTTGCTATAGGGCAACATCGTAACAGCGTCGTCGCTTCATTAAAACAGTTAAGACAAGAATGAATAATTAAATATTTTTTTCCCTCGACTACCATAAACACAATTCTGACAAGAAATATTAAATGATGCGAAATATCATGCGTAAAATGCTTTATTAATGACTGGGAAAGTTTTGAGGTGATGACGTTGTCTCGTAGTTTTGCTCTGATCATGGTAATGATTAATATTCATGACTTTTTTTTATACCACATGAGAAATCATTGAACAAGAGCGACAAGGACTCAGCTACACAGTGAAAGTTGTGTGTTATAAATAAGACCCAAGTGGGGAATATACAAATTTACCACATATCCGTTGGGTCTTATTATAAAACCGTGCATGCCCTTTTTAGTTCATTCACAAGAGACTTACTTATATCAATAAACTAGACTCACGATATTAGCCAGGGAGATGTAAAGAAACATGCCAGCAGCCAAGGCCAAGATCCAAGCATCAGCATCCAGTGCAGTTGACACGGGGATGCCTATGTAGAGACCAATGAAAGCACAGAAGGCTGAGCAAAGATTAACCGCCAGTGCCTTAAGGGGTGACCACCCAGCTGAGAGAACTGCGGCCATGTCACCTGGAAGAGAATAAGGTCAATACCTGTTACATAAGGACAATAATACAATTCATATAACCCAGTTCTTACGATACATTTGCATTTAGTTTAATAAAATACGGTTGACTCTAGACAGCTATAGCAACCTATTCCTGGTTGTAGCTATAACTGACTGAAGGCAGCCGCTTTTGTCTACTCCTAAATTTGTAGCTTTATAGTTGGCTTACACCTACCACAACTGGAAAAATATATACCTTGATAAATGTAAGAAATGTATCTAATATATAATAAATATGTATGTATAATTGACATGCATCTCTTCAATAAAAAATGACAAATATATGTAACTCTCAACTTATGTACCAAATGGTGCTGCATGTACTTTTAGATCAGGCTTTGAGTAGCCAGCTAAGGCCTAACAGTTCCCTTTAGTGGCAGGTAGCATTGTTTAGCAGAAGTTGTCCAGCTTGGTCTAGGTTCAATTTGACAAGCGGCTTTTAACGTTCCCATTTACTGGTAATAATAGTCCAGGAGCCAAGGGCCAGAATGATACCGGCTGAAAGTGGTCTAATTTAAAAGATAAGACCTGGAACCTTCATAATCTGGATGGTGTAGAGTTAAAAATGTGGGTCAGCTTTTTGCTATTTCCATTCCCATAGCAACCATTCTGCTTTTTGTATCTTTCATTTTCAGAAGGTTAAACAATCATCTAGACAGATTCTCCTTATGTCCTCCATATGCTTTTTAACTCTACACCACCCGGATTTTGAAGGTGCCAGGTCTTATCTTTGTTAACATTTGGTGGTTAATATTGAAGCTAATGATAGGAAGAAAGTTTACCAAATTCATGAGGAAGCTCATGGCAGAACACAGCTATTGTAGTTGACAGACCAGTGCGCCACCCTACGACAAATGCAGCACCGATCGCCATGCCATCTGCGAAGTTATGCAGTCCATCTCCTAATAAAATCATGAAGGGGACGGCAGAAGCAGCTGCAATTGTAGAGACAGGATAAAACATGGTTAAACTGGGTGATGTTGTATAGCTTGATAGGATGTCTCGACTCAACATTGGTGTGAGGTCGCCCATGTTGGAGTGACGTTAGGTCAACATTGGGCAGATATCTGGGCTTGACGTTGGCCCAGTGTTGCCCATATTAAATATTGGGTCAACATTAACTGACCTGGCATGCTGTCTAGGTACAAACCTGTGCAGAAATTTCTCACTGCATATATTGCTTTGATACCATATCGCGTATACTGATACATTTTTTTGATTTTTTTTCAGGTAGAGTTGTAATAGATAATTATTCTAGGCCCTGGATAAGTAAATAAACAACTGTTAATGAAAGTATATATTCTGCGTGTGTTTTGTGAAATAATATCTTTACTTGGTACCTTGTTGAAAAATTGCCTGAAATATGAGAGTTTGTTACCTTACTGATGATTACCAGATGACATGACAAAAGGCCCCCCCCCCCTAAAAGGTTGGTTGGCCCCTTCACTGGAAAGGTTGGCCCCTTCACCTGGAGAAGTCCTGCTGACCCCTGCACTAAGACGGGTTGGCCCTGGTCAACAAATTTGCCTTCACCGAGTACGGTGCAGTTGGATGCCCCTATAGGATCCCACCAGGGCAGCGGTGTCATGGGCCCCCTGCAAAAGTATCGGGGGCTGCCCTCGACAAGAATACTGGACCCCATCTTTGGGAGGGGGCCAGGGAAGGGGTCTGGCCCATTTATATGCAGTGCCTATAGCCATTTTTTCTATAGCCTACAACATATGCAGTATAATGCATGTGCAGTGCCAACCGACACTCCCCAAACAATAAAAAGCAAAGTAGCATAGATTGACCATCCTTATGGGGTGACTTCCCGCCAGAGAAAACTGCAGCTATGGCATTCCTGCATCCACTCCACTGGTCATTGGCCAATGTGTTTAACATCTGGATGTCCAGTCAGCCCAATGTTGGCCCAGTGTTTTATAAGTCTGGTTGGCCCATGATGCGATATCAGGGAATGGTACCCACTTGGTGTGCAACATTGGGATATCGGTTGTCATTGGCCAACATTGGTTCGACCTCGATCCAATCTACATCCTTACCTTGAATGACTTGACCATCATCATCATCATCTCCAAAATGAGAATGTCCATGTCCTCCTTTTTTCTGTGCTGTTGGAGCGGCTGTCCCATTTGATACTCCATTGGCTGTTTTGCTTTCTGTTATGTGTCCAGCTTTCCCCTTCTCCACCACATCTCCATTGTAGGCGTAGTTCTCTACACCATCTGCTTTCTGTGGCAGTTGAAATTAACATTTACAAAATGACTTTGACAAATGAATAATCTATATTTGATCAAAGTAACGACTTAATACACCAGTTATAAAAGTCTCTTACTGAGTCGGGAGTGTAGTTCATTTGAATAACATTGTCGTTTGCTCCAGAATTCCTAGCACTGAGCGCTTCTATTCCAAGTTGCAACATGAAAAACAGCCAGATGGCGCACATCACCGTGAACATCTTCCAAGTGTAGTCTTCTACATATATCCCCTCGTGGCCATGGTCATGGTCGTCACCGTCGTGTGAATGAAGTCCAAGCACCTAGGGTTGAAAATTAGGCTTATCAAGAAAGGAATTAAAGCTTGAAGAGGTTCTTATATCAAAGAACTATCTATTAGGAATTTGTGGAAATTTTGACCGCGTCTAGAGTGACCTACTTCTTAGGCAAGTGTTGACTAACTTGTAGATTTATCCGACAATTACATGTAAGTCGGAGTTAGTCAGTGTCATGCTTATCAATAATGAAAACAAACGAGAACCTACAAACTAACATAATCATGTTTTGACTAATGACAATGACTAAAAGGCTGATTATTTCTTGTAAATAAAGCTCATAGTCAAAACATCTTCAGTGTGAATAAATTTGCCTGCTTACCTTATAGGGCCTCTTAAATTAGACATAACATCCCAAACCTTGTTATATACCTCACAGGACAAAGGCTTGGTTTTTCAAATTTGTTTCAGGATGTGCACTTCCCCTGCACTGCACACAGTATAGGATTAAAAATAAGTGTACATCTGTTTTTCGGTCGAATCCAAACTTTTTAGCTGATAAAAACACTTCTGTGAAACTATATTAAACTATATCAAACTTGAAGTTTGCTATATTCTCCATCGTAAATCCGGCTACTACTCTGTGACCAAAACAAATGGCCATAATGCTGGCAAAAAGTGTCATTGGAAAGACAGTGAACCTATATAATAGTTCATTGGTCAATTGAGGGGAGGGGGGGGGGGGAGGTTATGAATCAGAAAGTTGAGGTTTTATTTATCAGTAACATTTCTGTCATTTCTGTCCATTTGGTGCGGGTCCAAGCTTTTTAGGATCAAATTTGATCAAATTGAATATGACCGAAAAAATAACAATTGGACATTTATTATATGCCATTTATGGATCCCACTTAATAGGCAAATATGTTGCTCAGAAATCACATGCATGATGAAGCCAGCCCTGAATCACTGGCCTGAATGAATATGTGGGAAATATATGGATTTGGATCATGAGACATTGAGAACAGTTGATGTAACAAAATTAAAAAGCAGCAAAGAAGAAAATATGAGATTACTTTAGGTATGAGATGGAGAATAGCATCACCACACATTGTGCCAACAGACAAGCCCAACATGACGGCCAAGATGTATTTGTAAGCTGATGTTTTCCTCCACTTGACGATTATAAGAGCGAGAAGAGCGCACATACTCTCCACTAAAACTGCCAGGGTCCCATAACCATACACTGAAACAGGTTGAAGACAATTGCTTAATTTATTGCTTATTTTTTATTGAAATATATCGCAACTAAACGGTTGAATTTAACATAAATAGTAAACAGGATTAAAAAATATCGAATTAAAAGTTAAAAAATATAAAGAATGAATATGTAAATACAAGTGTTACTTAAGTTAACTAAAAAAAAAATCGAGTAGAAGAACTAAAAACACGACGAGTTGCTGGTAATTGGAGAATCCATGATTTAAAACTTCCTTTAGTTCTTACCGAGAGTCTAGAAAATTTATATATTTAGACATAAGATGTGTGACATTGTGAAAACCGATCGACAGTCCAACACGATTTAATATGCAGTGACAACGCATCACGAAGGCATGAAAGAAGAGCTGTAAAACCAGCAATATGCATAAGTATAATTTGAAAATTCAACTTTTTCTGACATGGCATGATCGTTCAAGGCAACAAAATTTACTAACAGATTACTTGTATATCAGAATTTCAAACACGATTTGGAAAATATAATATCTTTTATCCGCAAAAATTCAGCATAATCTTTGTAAACTCTATAATCTACATTAGTGGGACAATGTGTAATGTCTATAATCATGATATTCTCACTTTCTGCCTGCGTGAGCAGGTCTGATGCTCTCTCATCACTGGTGTCAGGTGTATGTTTGCATCCCACTGCAGCCTGTTGCATCAAAGCGTGGCTAATCTCTTTCAATTGGTCAGCCTCCATCCCCGCATCAATGTCAATGCTGAAAGCCTCCAGCAAGATGTCTGTTGAATAGCACTATAAAAAGACGGCGGTAGGAAACAATAAAATGGTACTGCTTCTGTAATTGCAATTCTTTAGGACCTTGTACAGGAAAACTGGATGCATTTTAATGAATATTTAAACCGAACTTATCTAAACTGCAGCAAAACCAAACCTTAGAATGTTTTGTTATAAGAATTGTAATAAAAACTAAAGTTGTGAAATTGTGATTTTACATTTATGGAAGCATTGTAAGGGACCCCATGGGAGTCATCACCATGCTCGTGATCATGGTCATCATCATCATCAGCCATTGTTCCCATTGTGACGTCACTGTCCCACAACTTCCATATGTTGTAGAGGAAACCTGAAGGGATGCTGTGAGGATGACCGTGATCATCCTCATCCTCATCATGCTCATCACTGTGTTCAGCAATCACAAGGTCATGGAGAAGAAGGTCAAGACCCTCTTTGTGGATCTTGCAAGTTGATTCATTTGCATATTTATGGAACAGACTGGCAATGAAATCGTCTGCCTCCACGTGCCAGTGGGAATCGTGCAGACACTCTCCTACAAAGGGAAAAGTTAATTTTGACAATACATTGAATTGAAACATTGCTTGCCAGGTGTCTGTTTGCTAATTGGTTAAAGTAGGTCTACCTGTATAGGGCCTATTAATGAAAGTGTAATGTGCTGATGACGATGGCAATTTAGTCAGTTCTAATAAGTCAGAGTCAGAATCAGTGTGTTGTCTGTAGAAAGAAGAATGATGTTTATTCATGGGAGACCACAAGTACATATCTGTGCACCAAAAATTACAATTGCTAGTCAGGTATTTAGGCATTTTTATTAAATGTAGACACTTTTATACGACAGGTGAGTCAGTTTTATTCTATAAGATAGTCACATATTCATAAAAGAAATTGCTTAACCGACGAATTAATGTATTTTAGAGTTAATTTGCTTCAAGAGAACTTGTAAAGAGGCGGTATTTGTAGCATGCAGAAGAGTGTTCCACTGACCTTTGGTGAAGCGCATGACAAGGGCAGCGGACATGACTGGCACTTCAGTTATTTCTCCATGACCAGGGTCGTCCAAGGGAAAGGAGCGGTACACTTGCTCAGCTGTGAAATGCTACCAAAAAGAAATACGATTTAATAACTGCGAAGTGGATAAAATTAAAGAGATGTTGCTATATCTCCATTCATAGTCATTTATACCTCTTTTTATGTTGATGTAAACACAATCTTATATAAATAGCGTGAACTAAAACTTTGAATAGCATTGATGTCAATAAGAATATTTTTGAAATGTTACTCTCCTGTTTCATCATGGAATGAAGATTATGTGTCTCAACTATGACGAGACGTTAACAATAAAGAAAGGCCTTATTAAAGATAATAAACTTCAGATGTCTGACGAGAATGTTGCAGTTTTCACACCATTGCCCCAAATATTGATTCAGTTATTGTAATATTTGTTCAAACCAAACCGTCATTCAATTTTCAATCCCCTTTCAGATAGGAGCATTGTTTTATTTGTTAAATCAGATAACACATATACCTGTTTACAGTTACGTAAATGTGTGTTTGTTAGATTGTTCACTTGATACTTTTTGTAATAACACAAGTGTATTTTCTGGATACGATAATGTGTAAAAAAAAATCTAAAAGTTTAAACAACCTCAAGCTTATTTTATTACAGTGCACATTAGGAAAACTGCAAGTCAAAATAACCTTTTGGGCTTGATCTTGCTATGACGTTTCTTGCCACAACGTCAGGACTGTGTCAGAAATAAGCAGGAATCAAACAGGGCACACTTGAGTTACCCCTTGTTACAGGTAGATACACTCCAGGTGGTACCCTGATTTAAATGTTTACTTTTCTTTATGATGTAGTATTGAAAAAAAATTCAGGGAACTCAATCCAGTTGGCATTTATCTGCCCAAGATTTTCTTTCGTTCCAAGCTGAAAGCATCCTCCATTTATGCCTTCAGCCCCCTCCCCCCCCCCCCTTTGACGGTAAAAGTGACTCAACTTACCCCACTCTCCCCTAATGTATATGATAGCGAATCAGATAAACTGACAAAATCTTATTTCAATTTGTGAGTTCGTGGGGAATCCTGTTGTTTGTGTATACCACTTGATGTAGCTTGAGCAACAGTTTTTCTTTGCTATTATGCTTAGTGGTTTCAGGACTTACCACAGGGCAAGGGCTTTTAGGAATGTAGGAGTTGTTGAGCACATGTGAGTACTGGTCAAGCTGTGTCCAGCTGAAGCTGTGGTCATGTCCATGGTCGTGGTCATCATCAGTCTGCTGCAGATGCAGGAATTTCTGCAGCTCCTGACGGACAGTTGAAGATCCTGCAGAATGGGGATGGTCACCATGGTCATCATCGTCATGGCAACCAGGGCACATGGTCAGAGAGTGTTCAAAAGAGCCATAAGTCAGGTCAGGGTCCTTATCGGCAATTCTTGGGCAGAATTCCTCCATGTCGCGTGCAGTTTCTATCAACATGACGCAAGCGTGGTTGAAATGTTCCTCATCGAAGTTCTGGGAATCTTCCATCTCTAGAAGAAGGCGTAAATCCGCTTGTGGGAAACACTAAAAGGGGAAAAGTTTCTAAAATTTATTTTAAAGCCTTAGGCGAACAATGTCTTTTGGATCAATATAATACCAAGAAGCGCAGTAATGGCTGCATGCTGGGTGTATAATATTACTGCGCAAGGGAATTGAGAAAGGCTCAAGCGTGAATAGGCTTGCCGAGGAGTGTACATTTTAATTGCTGGTGAAGTTGTTGCGCAGGATAGCAGACAGGAGATTGAGGATTTTTGGAGGGTGGTGTAAATATATCATAGATATTTGTTTACACTTACATTGCAATATGGTCCTCTCTCACTGCAGTTGAAATTCTTGAACAGTTCTTCAGCTAGGTCATCCATCTTGTCTCCCGGTATGGCTGGAGTGCTGACTGCCAGGTGAGTCCTTGCTTCGTGGAAAGGGGATGTGGTCGGGTCATACTGACACCACAGTGACTGACCACTTGACCCCTGATTGGACAGGGCTAGGACCACCAGCATAAGAACTGTATAAATAAAAATATTTAATGCCGAGAAAATATTATTGTGCTTTAAGTTTATTGTCATACATCTGCAGGTGTGATAATGTACATAAGTGGAACAGGGATACAAAAGAGAGCTAAATAGATAAATGAGGCAAATAACAAATATGGGCGGAGAAATTAAATCTTGTTGTTCCATAGCCTGATACTTTAATAAGGTACAAATGATTAGTTGGCGTATATATGCTATTCAAAGGGTGGGTGGAGTCAGGCCTAACTTTCTCCATTTCCTTGAGTATCTTCTTATATTATAGAATGGAATAGAATAGAAGTTTATTTACATTCTTATTAAATTCACATTAAAGGGTCTCAACACATAGACTTGCTCTCTGGCCGGTCTTCACCAATTTAAATTAGTGGCTTTACTCTGTACCAACAAATTACAAAACGTGGAAAGGGGATGTGGTCGGGTCATACTGACATCACAGTAATGTCAGTATGACCCGACCACATGCCCTGACCACTTGACCACATGATGCGGACCTGCATTAATTTTGAAACAAGTGGACGTAAGTATTGGACTGTATACTATTATCAATGTTTTGCCCTGCTGTTTTGCCCTGCTGTAATACTGTATCTTATATAAATTTACATCTGTGTAATTTAAAGCATCGGACAGATTTTCCAGCCCATTTTCTTTTGACTCATATAATATCAGTAATTAGGTAATCCCTTAAGGGGGTTTCACACATAGCCGGATCAGACGCCGGAGCGTCCCGGAGTAACATTTTATTACCTCCGGTGGGTTCCGGGATCAAAGAGCTGTTAAATGTCAACAAAAAATAAATGTTTGACGATGTGTACACGATGTCAATACGGTCTCAACAAGAAGCAACACGGAGCTATCACGACTGTCCCGTTTAGAGTGAGGAGTGAACCGGATTTTCACGGTGCCTTCGCGGATATCACCGGTCTTTACACCGTGTTCATTCGTGTGGATCCGTTGTGGCTCCTTGTACTCTCCGGCGTTAATGGCGGCGAAATATTCATGCCCGGTTGACGCCGGATGTAGCCGGAGACATGCCGGAGTCAATACGGAGATTCCCGGAGATCGGCGGAGTCTACTGGGCGTCTACACGGGTCTACACGGATCTACACGGATCTACACGGATCTACACGGATTAAATTACTCCGGGAACTCCGGCATGAAAAATTAAACATGTTTAATTTTTTCCCCCGGAGTCCCAAGGTGCTCCCGGAGCGCCCCGGACAATGACGGACAATGCCGGACAATCCCGGACATGAACACGATGTCTATACGGCTTTCCCCGGAGTATGCGGGAGTATTCCGGAGTTGACCTCCGGGACGCTCCGGCGTCCGATCCGGCTATGTGTGAAACCCCCTTTAAGGCCCTTTCACACATAGCCGGATCAGACGCCGGAGCGTCCCGGAGTAACATTTTATTACCTCCGGGGGGTTCCGGGATCAAAGAGCTGTTAAATGTCAAAAAAAAATAAATGTTTGGCGATGTGTACACGATGTCAATACGGTCTCAACAAGGAGCTAACACGACTGTCCCGTTTAGAGTGCGGAGTGAACCGGATTTTCACGGTGCCTTCGCGGATATCACCGGTCTTTACACCGTGTTCATTCGTGTGGAACCGTGTTGCTCCTTGTACTCTCCGGCATTAATGGCGGCGAAATATTCATGCCCGGATGTAGCCGGAGATATGCCGGAGTCAATACGGAGATTCCCGGAGATCGGCGGAGTATATTGGGAGTCTATACGGATCTACACGGATCTACACGGATTAAATTACTCCGGGAACTCCGGCATGAAAAATTAAACATGTTTAATTTTTTCCCCCGGAGTCCCAAGGTGGTCCAGGAGCACCCCTGACAATGACGGACAATGCCGGACAATCCTGGACATGAACACGATGTCTACACGGCTTTCCCCGGAGTATGCGGGAGTATTCCGGAGTTGTCCTCCGGGACGCTCCGGCGTCTGATCTGGCTATGTGTGAAAGGGCCTTTAAGTCACACAAATTGTCATGCACTTAAGTACTTAACAGTGTCAACTTAATTCTATTCTTGATTATTACATTTATTGCCAGTTTTAAGCGATTAGTTGAACCTTACTGGCCGTTTTTTTTTTCTTACTTTTTAAAATTTATTCATCAGTGAAATATCGCAAATCTCTCATAAGGACAGGCTTAAAATACCAACGTGCGTTAGAGATTGTATAGACTGGACAGTGCACGACGACCAATTGCCGTTTAAGGATTTTTATTTTATTTTATTGGACAAGTTATATTTGAAGTATGAAATGAATACACATGTATTGTAAGATAAATATAGGAATGTCTTGATTTATATATCAAGTGTCACTCTATAAGTAACTGATTTTTAATTGCCATTAATTTAGTCTTTGCTGCTCTAGATGGCACAGCAGTTGCTGTAGACTTTCAGTTCTTGGTAGAGCCAAAGAAAATAATTATTTCAGCCCTTAAAAGATTAATTTTGGGCATGGCCAAAATGACCTCAAGGGTCCCAAATTTTGTGGTACATTGCTGCAGTCTAAATGAAGTATGTGTAGAGATTGGTTTATTAAAGTAACAGGGTCATATCATTGCGAAATCATCAAGTAATCTTGTTGTTATGCATTCTTGCAGACTTTGGAATCCTCTACTTCAGTTGATAAACCATCAATATTTCAAAGTAAATATATTCTTGATGAACCTGTTTTAAAGTATGGCTGCTGTCCAACCAATTGCCCTGCCATTGGAATTGCTATATCACAGGATTATCATAGCCAATACTTTTGGCTGCATCATTGTAAAAGCCATGGAAGGCCAAAGTTACCCCCATTATTTTGTTAAATAAATCGGTTATGATTATAAGTTTCAAAAAGCTGTCTGGTGCATGTATATCTTCCCATATAAGGTCCATTCAGATGGCATAAAAATGATAAAATGCTTTAATTTTTATTTATTTTGGTAGAGCCAATAATGTTTGCAAAAGCAGTCAAAGATATTTTTACCTTAAGTATTGTAGTTCAATCGGTTTGCAAAAGTAATCATTCACACAAAAAAAGATACAATGTTGTTATAATATGTTGGGTGCCTGGTCTGTGGTTGACATTGTGAAACTTTAAAACAAAAGATGAACATATTCTTGCTTTTTTTGTCCTATTTTTGTTAATTTTGCTTTTGAGCTAATTTTGCTTTTGAGCTACCAAATTAAGATAAATAGTTTCACCATAAATATTCCCAAATAAGTTATACATGTGACATTTTTAGGGCGTAAAACCGGTTCATGATGTTCGAGAATATATACTGCACATATACAGTTGTTGTGACATTCCTATTGTTAGAAATACAGTCAAAAATCTTACCTTTGCCTAGCATCTTTCCGTGATGGAGTAGTTTAGGGTCGTCAATTCTGAGAAGTGTTAGAAGTCGACTTATTTTATCTGATCGAGATAATGATATCACAATGTGTCAGTAGCAGGGACCTACATGAAAATCAATAAATTGTTTGCTTTGGAAAGATTCAGGCGTATCGGAGACCTAATCAAATAACAGGTTCCACAAATATTTTTGATACGCAGAGACCAATTAATCATAATTTTTTTTACTAACATATTGTAAAATCGAGGGTGTATACATCAGTACACTTGCATTGTGTGATTGATTTGGGGTTTTCAGTGAATGGACTTGTAATCCACACCATTTCCGTATTTCTGGAGCCAAATCGTGTCTACCTACATATAAGTGACATCACAGATTCGTGCTAGGTACAACTAAATTGCTGCCATGGGTACGTGTGCCCTCGGTTAATTATAAATACCTATATGAATCATTATGTCTTATGAATATATTATATATATAGTTTACTAGGGGGTGCTGGTTACTAGTTAATTAGACTTTTAATCAAAGTTAGATATACTGCTTAATTTCTTGAAAAGATACTGGATGCTACACTGAAAACTCTTCCAAATTTTGACTGTGTCTTCATTACTCTATGATCACTGAATCCTGTAGCCATCTTGTCGAAGTCAGGGTAATTTTAAAATCAGGTGTCCTTGATTGACAGAAGAAGTTAGTCGTTATGACTAATGACATACATGATACATAAGATCGACTAACGACTAATCCTAACTTATTCGATAAACTATGGAGATCACCATGGATGGACCTGTCTAACCGGTTAGTCAAATATGGATGTGGGGATAATCACTGTAGACAGTGATAAAATGTCTGAAGACAAATCAAAATGTAAGTCAAAATGTCTAAAAAGGTAGTTGTTTTGACTAACCTTCAACTCCAAGAGATTTTCAGTGTATAATAATGTTGTATTAACCATATTTGACACTGCTATAAACTGCAATTTCAGTGTTATTCATAACTGTTAAACCACCTTATCCATAGTTCTGAATTACGCACCTAGCTACTACAACGTTGCTGATAAAGTCATTTTATAGCCTAAAATGGAGGGTCTCTTTTGTCTGGTGCCCAATTGTATATCTTTTTATTGGTTTTGGTCTAGTCGTGAAGAGGCACATAAGCAAAAAGCACATACACAGAGAAAAGATATACTGAGAGAGTACACAGTTCCCCAAAATGTGAAGCTAACAAAGGAGTGGAATAAGGCCAGTTTCTTAATTTCCAAAGTTAAAAAATTCACCTTCCCAAATATAGCATCGAACAATAGGTACTGTACTTTGCTGTTGGAATGTAACCTTATCCCCTCCTGGGGCACATTTTACTCATAATAGGGGTTTGGAAGTTTACTAGGGGGTAGACGTTTGGTACTTTGTTGGAGTAATTTTTGGCAGACTCCATTTGCAAGCTTAACCAGATGTGCTTTTTCTGAGAGAGAAAATTGCCCTACTATACAGGCATGACATGTGAATTCTCCAAGGGGTCTCGTGATTCACGTTCGTTGTGATAAAATGTGAAGTTTATCTCGAGTGCCTTACATAAAAAGATAACAAAGATGACTCAAAAAAGTGTTTGAACAGACAGTGTCACAAGAGGTCACCAGTAATTTCTTTCACATTTTAAACGTTTGCAAGACAGTAGTCTGAGTCTATAGAGCACCTGTTGAAATGAGTAATTTTAGACTGAACCCTAAAATAGTACAAGTTATATTGATTTAACACTTTTAAAATATTTTATTTGTCTATTTTTATGAATATGCAGCTTACATATTGCCCATCTGCCCAGCCTCAATATTTATTGAAAGTGCAGAATAGAGATGAAAATAAAATTTAATGCTTCTGTCTGCTTGCCCCTTTCTTTGTCTCACTGTCAAAAACGTAGTAAGCCAGCTTTCTGTATGCATATTTTAAAATCATGCGAACAATGAAGTTGTTGATGAAAATGATGGATCGATAATTGACAAGGTGAGACATTTGAATGAGGAGATCATGATAAGATTTCATTGTTCATTTGTTCTAATCGATTTTTGTTAACAAGGTGTTATGGACTACAATGCTCATTAAAAAATCCTACTTGACACATTTAGGTACACGGTACGCAAATGAGCACACTATGAAATGATAACTTCCTTAAGTGATCTGCTGGTAGCAAAAGTAGACATGTTCAATAGTGTGCAAACTGTTCTATATATATAACAAATTTATTATGGCTTTCATGAAAGAACTCACTGTATATAGACAGTCACCATCTCCTTAAACTATATGTGCATTCTAAAACTGGGAATTCCCCTGAGAAAAAGGTTCACGTATGTCAAATTGGACTAGACTACAGGCATTATGGCTGAAACGTGACACAAGAGGTACTTAAGATTCACATTGAACCTACAAAAAAGATCAGATAAGAAACTGCTATTTTAAAATCAAACATAAAGCATACCCACACTGTAACGCGTTTCCATGGTTGTCTTGCAATTTTTTTACGGTAAAGATTGTTAATTTGGTATGCAGCCTGCTACTGTAAATCTTTTATGGCAAGATACCGGTAGACCAACTTGTAAACGTAATTTTAGCAGCAAAGTACTGTGCAAAAATTCGCCAGCAAGATGCTGTTAAAACTGAAGGAAATTGTTTACAGTGTTTTATCACCAGTTTTTCCATCCTGTACCCTGTTGGAAATATCCAATAATATAAATATAGAGATTTTATATAGACATTCTTAACCTTTTATAAAAATATGGCCCAAATGAAAGGCTTTAATAGGAATTAAATGTCTCAATTTGAAGGAAGATTGAAAGAATACTTATTTTTCTTACTTTCTCAAAGGCTTGTCCTAAACTGATGTATATTTGCATCTACGTGAAATGCTTGTTTCTGCTGATACATGTACAGTTCCAAATTGTTTATTTGACAAAGATTGCGACACCTATATGCTGAGGAATGGTAATTTAAAATGTCTCCATTGATATGAAGTTCTCTTAGTCCATAAATGGGTAGAGAAGGCCTTACATTAAAAACATATATATCAAACATTAATCATTTACATCAGAACTAATAGACTTGGAAACAAAACTCCAAAGGACATCACGTGAATCCAAATCCTTGATTCACATGACGTCATCTGCTGGATTTAAATTTCCAAGTCTATGAAATCTGCAAGCAGTGACTTCTTTTCCACCACCAAGAAATGCCTCTTTCTACTACAGCTGTAATGCTACTAAATAATTTACATAAATAAATTGTAGTGGCAATGGTGCATTCTTTACTCTATTGATAGTGTGATATTAAACGACTCAAAACACAGAAAACTCAGATTTCAACGGTTTAATAACATATTTATTTGCCCGTACAAATATATAAAGCCACAGTGTCAACAATACATTGAATATCAAACTGGCATAACACCTTTACAAATATCAATACTATTAAACGATGACTGAAAAATATACACCTTTTACATGTTGGGAATGTAAATATACAAGATGAATATCAAGAGATCCTCAGCATTGGGTGTGTAAATACTGGTCTATAGCATCAGTTCACAGCTCCAGAGTTGGTAGGGCACAAAGCACAATATATAGCACCTTACATCAGATTGCTAATATAAAAATGGTCATTCTAGACAACATTAAAATGTCCACAAATAAGTAGAACACATAGGAGACAAAAATGCACATCCTATGTAGAACATTTCCAAAACAACAATACATGTTAAACGTATGGCCACAAGGCCCACAACATTCAGTTTTTTTTTTACATTGATGTGTGATGAATTTGTCCATCTTCCAGAAAATCCCAGGCAAATATTTACCTGTTTGTAGGCTTGCATGATGTACTTAATTATATGACGTGCACTGAACGACAATACTCCAATGGTATACAATTCCTACTTCGACAAGGAGAACCTATGTTGTTGCACTAGAAGGTTAATCAAATTAGTTTATTTTGACATTTTTTTTCCCAGACATACTTTACACTGCAACACATTTAAACTACGTCTAGAATGACTGATGACCCTCCCATCGCCATTTAGACTAAATATTTAGTCAACTTCATTTGACAAATTAATTAGTTACATGTATTATAAATAATTAAACAGAATATGACTAACTCCTTGGTCAATACATTCAATTACTCGATAAAGATTCTCGGTCAAAATTTCTATTGAGGGGGCAATCATTCTCAAGACAGTCAAAATATCTAAAATATTAATTAAAAACATGTTCAGTGGAATGAAAAAAAAACTAGTTTGATGAGCACTTCCCTCATACGACTGCCTCCTCAGAAAAACCTGCTACAATCAAAACATATTGTTTGGCTATAGTTGGTTCATCTTTGCAAGATGTCTCAAATGTAAGTATTTTTTACAATATGATTATGTACCTTTTTAACATAATTTAACAGCTAGACAGCTACAAAGTATACAAACTCAATAACATTTGTTTAATGTTGTTACAAGGAGACCTGTGAATGAATGAAGAAACCAATGTCGTTGAAACGGCTGAATACACGAATGCCACCATTGACCGTCTGGCAACCACTGGCATTACACATGTTTTCTGTTGTTTCTGTCTTTGTACACACTTTAACTTATTCTTAACTCGTTGTCTTTATTTCCTACGAAACAAGTAACTAAATTCAGACATAAATTTGTGGCATCTACAACATGAATGAGTTAGGAGTTAGTGTTTCGCAGATAGCATTCCAAACCGTTCCAGCGTGTCGTTTCTACATCAGTTTGACGTCGCTGACATCGCGCCGACATCGCGCCGACGTCGATACGATTTGGAATGCTATCTGGGTTGTATAATACAGCAGACTAATCTCTCCTAAGTGCAAAATACAGGTGAAGTATATACAGAATTATCACAAACTACACAAGTGTAAACCCATTAAAGTATTGCCAATGTACATTCAGTACCATCGTGGAATGGCTAACACCAATGCCATCTTAACTTCTAGTGTCACAATTTTAGTCACTACAATTACATGCACGGTGTTACTAATAAACTATCATTAGGTTGTACATTTTAATATGTGTCTAGAGCACAGAGAGGTGATTGGCTTTGAAGGCACATAGAAGAGAGAGATGAGGCACTAGGAAGGTGAATATCAGGATGTATCATTACAAAATCAAACTGCAATGTTTCTATAGGTGAAATAAATAAGTACTAAACTGAATGTTAGGCTTATAAGAAAATAAATAAATAAAGAGTGAAATCAAATAATACAAGAAAAGAAAGTCATTGGACAAGTATAGCTTTAAGGTTAACAAGTGAGAAAACGGTGGCCTTCCACAATAGATAAAAGGAGTAGCCGCTGATAGAATTGAAATAAAAAGGAAATCTACAAGAAAAATGAAAATGTCACAAATCCAAGAACTAGTGAGACCTAATTAAAGGTTCCAGTACTTAGTTAATCCAATAGAAAATAGATTCTGAAAATGTATTGACGAGTGAATGATTTAACATTGCACGGGTAGAACAGAACTATACAGTGGACATTGGCAAGCTGAAGTAAGTTGTATAGGAAATTACGAATGATTGTAAGTTTCTCTTGTGAATATTTCAAGTTGACTATAATAATAATTGTATGAAGACCAGCTGACGGTTTTCTAAATTCAAAGTGATTTTATAGAAGAACCAGCTTCTTTTGCAATAGGCTATAATAAGTCAAGACATGTCGCATCAAAGTGGCATGTAAAATTTTGAACTGCATGGCTACCAAGACACCATGTTCAGCAGATCTTCAGCAGTTGCAATTAATTCTGGGAGTGGTTGCTAATTACAGAGGGTTTCCTCCATTAATTCGGGACAGGCAATCAAGACAACGTGTTCAAGTTTTCATGAAGACATTCGGTGAATGCTGCAGGAGAGGGGTCACCTGAAAGTTAAAACCACGTGACAATCACGTGATGCTTGTTTTCAGGTCGTGGCAAGAATGGGAAACACCAGGGAAAGATAATTAATTAGAATTAATAAGCAGATCAGTTTGTGTTTTCAAGAGTTGAGGCATAGGCCCTATACACTGTAAATTTACGAGATTGAATTGAAGGATTGAGCTAGATTCATAAATAGAGGTCACCCTGTGATTTACATAAATGTCATGACATTTTATATAACAGCAGATTTACATATTAATATCGTGTCAGTACACGTGAACAACACAATTTAAATCTATGTGCAAGTTTGTAACCACTGTTACTTCTACTGTACGTTTCCATGGAAACGGCCACACGACTGCTACGCCATCTTACACTCTATGTACACAATAGCCTACTATCTACACCTGGTGGACCATCTTGAACTACTTATATATATCCTGTCATGGATCAGCATGGCTATCACATGACACAATATGATTAGCACGTTATTTCATGTCTACTTAGTGTCAAAGACAGGATTGTCAGATGACAATAGACAGGATTAGCGTTATTTTTACCTGTAGGGACTTCAGTCTGTTAAGTTCAGCGTCAGTGAAGACTTATCATTCAGTGTCAGTCATTTGTAACTTGTTCTTCAACTGATGTTTTTGTGATGTCTTTTGAACACAGGATTGTCAGGTTAATCAAACGCAGCTTAGAGTAATAAAAAGAGCGATCCAGTATTGAAAGATGCTATTGCTCTGGGATGACAGATTCATTCTATCTGTAAAAGTTGAGTGATTCAGCAGACCCCACATCAGCAGCCGACCTCTGGTGCAACCGATACCAGCCAACCGTGTGTTTGCTGAGCTCCAGATTGTCAAGTTGGATAATGGTCTCACCTAGAAATTTATTCTTTCCAAAACTTCCTCCTTTTTCTTTGACTTGCACCTGTTTAACAATTAAGGCTAATGAAATTACAAAAGCCACAAGTAATACCGTACAAGGTTATTAATTTAATTCCAAAGATATGAGTATTACCCAGCTGGGTCAGTTTCCTGGTACCATTTAATTTACAGAGCAGTCGTAAGACAGTAAAATAGGACAGTAAATTCCGTGTTATTAATATTAACTTTTGAACTTAAGATCAAGTTACTGAATCAGCAATTAATCTGTATATGGATAATATAGCACAGAACTGAACATCAGCGTTGGTAGCCCACCTTGAGGTTCCTGCCACTGATATTAATAGCCGAAAATTTGATGCGTTGTCTGTATAGGGGGACAGTGCTGCCGCGTAGCGTTCTTGTCTTGCGGCGCTGTAAACACTTGTTATTTTCCATCAGCGCTGCTTTCACGTAAGTGTCTGAAACATCAGAAGGTGCATTACTTCAAAGTAGAGAGAAAGAAAGAGAGAGAGAGAGAGCCAGGGCATCAGCAGCCGACAACACATGGCATCATTTTCTCAGACGTGCTAAAGACGCCACCTGGAGAGCAGGGTTACAAACACTAGACAGCGCGTCTCATATGCAGACGACACCCGAACTAAAAATATCTAATCGCAACTGAGCCCCGGTGCAGACAGATTACACGTCAGACGATGTACAAGGTCTAATTGTTGCATAAGACACGGAAAGTGATAACATATAACAAGGGTTTTTCATTTGAGGTGATCGTGAGCCAACAGAATTGATTTCAGCAGGTCAACATGCTAGTAATTTCCTACTCATAGCCATCATTAATTAGAGGCGACCATACTCAATCCTTATTTGATCAATAATGTTCCGCAAATAAGAAGCCATTAAATGTGTTTAAATTCAGATCAGCCACAAACAATCCTCATGTGGCTGGCATGTCTACATACTTAACAATTCGGTTGCAATACCAAAGACAATGCTTGGATTTCCTCGCCGCAATAAAAGCTGCCTAATTGGCAAGAACGTCATGCATCGTACCCAGCTGAGGCTTCTCTTCCCTAAAGGTAATGAAAAAAAAACCCTCCATCCTAAGCAGGAAATACCTGAGACACAAGCTTATATCATCAAAGAGCAGTTTACTTCAATAACAGCATCACTGTCTTGAAGTAGGCTATATGCCAAGAACGCCGTTAAATACATGCAACGAGTGCACGCAAGTGTATCCTTTTCCTATATCTAGAGAGAAAATCTCACTACCTTACACTTTTTCATATTTTCTCATATTTGTTCATTTTCTCATAATAAGTAATCGTTAAACGTCAAATCTAATAAGCAAGAACTGCCTATGAACAATGGGCTTTTGTAATCCAAGCGCCGGTGAGCAATGGTCTACCAGTACAAAATGACGCGAGAACACAAGAATAATAAGCTATTGTTGGTAACCATGGCAAATGACCATTACTATGATAACGAGAATTATCATTATCATTGGAAAGTTGGGAAACTTTAAGCTAATTGTTACAGAGATGGTTTGTTATATCTGTTATCTAGGTGATGTCTGACTTATCGCTGAAATTTCTGTCCATTTTGTACAGTACAGCAAACTGCAAATCTGTGATAATTTGTTCAGGCCTTCATGGAGTAACCCTGCAAATCTATGGTTATCTGTTTTCCTTTTGCATCCATGTCTTCCTTGAACTTTCATTCCCCTGAGGCACAAGTCGTGTGCATGTCTTAAATACAACCGTGGTAGCTCCAGAGACTTAATTGGGCTGCAAGGAGCATGCGCAACATGGAGGAAGCTTGGGGAGGACCTTACCTGGAGGTTGATTGGCTGCATTCAAGGACAACTCGCGGGCACAAATGACATCAATCTCTAATTGTCCTTTGGTCACCACGAATCCAAGGCAAATGTCACCATGCACCGAATTCTCTGAAATTACATGTAATTGACATAAATCATTGAGATTTTGGCAGAGGATTGTTCCCATACTAGTTGCCACGCGATATCTTGTTCATGCTCCGCCATTTCAAACGCCGCATTGTCTTTGTGCTTTGAAATGTCATGCATGGCCTGTATTCAGTTTTTGTGAATCAAATTATCTTTAGGCAATATTGCTTTTAAATTGTGATATCGACATGATCGTCGGGTGAATCTAGGAATGATAACATTAGTGGATGGTGAATCCGCATAGATTTTTGTGGTATGAGAATACTAATATTGTATATCCGAATCCATCCACAATTGCCTATATTCTCCACTCATAGTACAATACACATCAGTCATCCAACATACACTACAACTGTCCAACATTCTCTGCAGCCGTTCAACATACACCCATGCTAAATGACAATGAAACATTCTGATTGGCTCACAGCAACTGAGTGGAGAATATAAAGCCATATTTGTGTACAAGCTGTTATGTTCTATTGCACGCAGTGTACAATGTCATCTAATTCGTCTCTACCTGTATATGTGTGGGCCTACACCACGTCCTTGTTTCTAATGTACATGTATCTTAAATTATCAAATAAGTGGGTATGTTGATTTTTTTCCAAGTCATTATAAGCCATAGCAGAATCAGGATGTGAAAATTAATATAAAGCAGCATTATAGCTGTTTTCTATGTGCGGGTGGAAATACAAGAATGGAATTGAATGTTGTAAAGCAGCAAATTTCGCCCACTATGCAAAATAAACCAGGAAATTCAAGACTTCACACATTGTCAAGAACCTGACACGAGTGCAAGGCAAATTGCACCATGCATGGTGCGATTTCGAAGAGTTGTTGTTAACTATTCGCGAAGAAAAACAAAAAACCTTTTATAAAGCAAATATCTGTATATTATACAAACATGTCAGTTTCAGAAAATATGATCGAATCTAGACAGCTATAACTAGCTAAGGCCAGCTACTTCTGTCTACATGCTACCATCACTGAAAAATATATATACCTTGGTAAATGTAATAAATGTATCTAATATATCATACATATGTACTTTTTTGAGTAGCCAGCTATAGCCAGACAGTTCCATTTAGTAGCAGGTAGCATCGAATAGTAGAAGCTGTCTAGCTTTGTCTTGGTTTAATTGACGGGCAGTTTTAAATGAAACTAACTGTACTATGCACTCGGACATGTTTACGACGGAAGTCCCGTTATAGCTAGGTCATAGCGTGGGACAAAAGCCCTGGATCAGTTGCCCACTTCAGACAATAACTGATAAATCTTCTTACCTAAACTAGGCCGAGGGGCAACTTGTCCAGGACCCAGGCTACTTGTGTCCGGCAAAGAGCTTCTCCGTCTGTCCATTTTTGTCGAATATCTCCTGAAACAAATTAGAATACACCAATTAAATTCACGCTTGAATATTGAAAAAAGCTGAAAATTGGAAAAAGAATTCATTGCTATTTACTGCCATTTCACAAACTTGCACTAAGCTTTTCCTATAAGGTTGCTGACATATCAGATGATTTAATTGGTGGAGAGAACAAATTGATTGGGAAAAACTACCTAATAGACCAAATGATTATCCCAACAATATACTTCTTAGCACTAATGTTTTAAACGCGTAAAATAAAATAAATAAATTGTAACTCTTACGAATGATTTTACATGTACGTGCGGCACGGCGCACCTTTATGTATAAATTGCATTGCAAAGTTCGCATTTCAATCAGTCTTACCATCCTATTAGCTATGCCTAATATAACTAATCATGGATCAGCAGTGTATGTATGTAATACAAGATAGAAATCAATAATAATTGCAGCTACAACACGCCAAGTCATTGTTTGTAAGAGAGAGAATGAGAGACTGTTTATTTTTCAAGCAAACCACAACAATAAAGTAAAGTTACATACATGTATGGCTTGAATTGCTATTGTTTGGGGAAAATTGCGAAAAAAAAAAAAATACCACATGGTAGATTGGGAAGTTTTCATGAGCTCAGAAAGGTGACTACAGTGTTAAAAACACATATGAGAAGTGTGCCTGACTGTAAGTAACGCGAGCTAAGAGATGGGTGTGGTTAAGCTTTCCACTGCAGAGAACAACAGCTAGACATGACGAGTACTAAAGTCCCACCCAGTGTCTCAGCCACTGAAAAATCTCAGACAAATGAAATAGAAATAGTCTCTGATCAGATACTCAAAAGCTCAGGTGCATCATGTGATCCCCTGTGATGGAAATGCTCTGTATATAATACAAATGCTTTCAGGTGTGTACAATCATGCATTTATACTCTGAAAATAAAGCTGCACGATTTTTCTTCCTGGTCATCACTGCAGAAAATATACAACACAATCTAATTTTGAGAGCACCTCAGTACTTAGAATTGCTGTCAACATTATAGTGTTGAGACATTGAACATTGAATTATTAAAATAACAAACGGAAGTGGCTAGTTGCTATTTATACATAAAAGAAAATAATAAGCCAAAAATAAATCAAGATGGGCAAAGTAATACGTTTAAATTGTTTTGGGATAAATCACAAGTACCCATAGAATATCACAATACCAAGATTAAGACCGCCTTGCTGTGAAAAACATAACCTTTGTACACTACCAGAAGTACCAGAAACTCATCACTCAGCAGACACAGTTTGTCGACCTTATGTATTTCATTCGTAACAGGTGGCGTTGTTGATGCTGTATGTGTGTACAGTATGCCAATGAGCCTGCCAAAGTAATGTGAAGCATTTTCTTCCGAAAAAAAAAACTGTCTCCCATGTTATATTTCCAGAAAAACATTAGAAAGAGCACATCTGGTAAACAAGTTATGGATCGTTATGACTCGACAAAAAAAATCCTAATGTTCGACATCTGTTCAGAACAGGAAGTATAATCACTACTTCCGGTGGCACTTAGATGGCACTTCCGGTGTCCAGCGCTTCCACGCATTCAAAGAAAAGGGAAATTTAATGCATTAGAGGATCACAAGAATTCAAAGAAGTTTACAATGCACTATATTTCGCAAAACATTTTACAAGCAACCTTTTCAATAAGATAAGTACCTCACATTCTGTAGAAGGTCTCATACATACAGGACATGAGCATGCCAACACAAATGCTATCTGACCTTTTGTTATCTCAATGACTTGAAAATGCATGCTGAAATCGTACACTCAATAATTCAGATTTAATCTGAACAGTTTTATGCAATGAGTTGTTTTTAATAAAAACAAATCAAAGCATAAAACTTGTTCTCACCTATCAAATCAGACAGAGTGGCAATTTCTGATTGAATTTAAAATAGCTAACCTGATACTTTATGAAGAGATAGAAGGAAACATAAAACTTGACAATCCCAACAGACGGATACATTAAAAGACAGCTTCCCAGAAGAAAGGGTTTCTTTATATGCACGAATTATAGATCTGAAGATACGGTCATCTGTGGACAATGAACTCTCGAGACTACAGAAATTAAAAGCATATAGCTGTGAGTCAGTCATCAAAAATAAATAAAGTAAATGAATATATATAAACAGGATAAACTGCATACATATGTTGCACCCAATTATCTATAAGTAGTCAGACTGACAACATTAGAGTGCCCCATGTGACGACCCATGGTCATTTTAATAATGATTATTCTTGATTTTTTTTTTTTGAGATTGCACACTTACCACAGGAACGTACCTGTTAAAACACGCTCTAATACTACTTATATTCAGGCACGAATATATCATGTGGGATATCTGTGTAAATGTTTTCAAATGCCAAAAAAAAAAAAACCACTGAATGTGCATGCGAAGGCTGAAAAATGAAACTTTAATTGCTTTATAAGAGCGCTTTTTAAACAAATTAAACAATCAAACCAATTAGCAAATATGTCTAGTGGAGTATTTTCAGCGTCGGTATGTAACCAACAAAAATTCTTAGTTAAAACGCATGGATTTCACCTCATTTTAATTAGGCAAAAACCATGCGATTTCCATGCGTTTATCTTTCTCATGGAAAACATTTGGCTATGTATGAGGGATATAACTATTACTTCATACATGAGCACTATTTCTTGATCACATTAAATAGTTTCATTAACTTTAATCATATGCCAGTATTAAAGTTGTATATAAATTCCAAAATGTAATGAAATTAACTTCCCAATACACAGAATAGGCAATTGAAATCATTATCAAATTATGCATCTCCACTTTAAATTATGCTGTTTACTTAAAGCTATAGTAAAATCAGGCTATTACTATCCTATTTACAGCTTATCATTTTAAATAGCAACTACCATCATGATGAAACGTTGTTAATATCAAGCAATGAATCCTATGGGTTTCTCAATAGCAGAAGCGGTACAAATCATCACTTTAAGGTTAATGATCTTTAAAGGTCCTTGTTGATTTATATTGATTTATTGAAGCAGCATTTGCATAAAAAAAGTAAAATAAAAAAAGAACACCATAAAAGGTGTGAAACATTTATTATGGAACTTTTAGGTATACAGAGCAGCATTGGATAGATGTCCGTTTGGGCATATACTATATATATACAATTAAATGCCCAAGGATTTTGGACCAATTTTGTTGAACGACTGTGCCAACTTAAATTCGGTGTCTACATGGCCCTACATTGCATCATCAGGGCATGCCTGGCCAGACCTATAATGACCTATTCTTGGCATTTCTAGAAAGCACGTTAAGTAGAGATCTAGAAATGCCAAAAACGATAATGCTTGTTGTAGAGATTACGGGGACAGGAGCAGCAAAAGAGCTTGACATTTACAGCATCCCCCTCCCTCATCCTGATTCAGGAAATATGTCCCTAATTAATTTCTATCCTGTCTCTGAAGCCATGGCTGCCGACCGGACGCTAGTCTTCCGTCTAAGGAATATTTCTGTCATCCATATTGCCATTTTAATAAGATTTAGCACCAGATCAACGTTTGTGGCAGGTGTTTCCAGACTTTTGAAGGTTAATTTTTAGACCTAATTGAATGTTGGCTATTCTCACTAGTAATCTCGAGGCACTTGTCAAATATTCATCTAAAATATAACGAAGGACCGCTTGTGGCTTCAAATATCCAAACCAAAAATACACAACATTTTAATCAGTGGTGTTCACGGCTGCCAAAAGAAAGTTGCACTTTCCACTCAGCTACCCAAGTAATTAAGGCCAGTCCACATTTTGGGATTCACACACATTTTAATCAGTACCACAAACAAATACGTCAGCTCAGTACGCTGAGGTGGCAGTTTATCTGTGGACGCCTCCAAAAAGTTTAATAAGCCAACACTCTAGGAAATAAAGGTACAATGAGGTTTTTATAGCTACTGTGAACTACCCCACAGGTTCAAACTGCGTGTAGTGGTTTTTTGTCTCTACCAAGCCCTAAAGAACTGCCTCAGAGGTATTTCAGTTTTGAAAGGTTCTTGAGAGGTGTTAAGCTCAGCTTCAGTCTAGAAAAATTGAGGAGTGAGAATCGAACTCCAGCCTTCCACACAGAAGGCAGCCATGCTAACCACTACTGCTTGGATGCCACTGCTTCTGGTGGTGATGCAACAATCAGAATAAACCAGCAGTTCTATTAATAGTTTCTGTTAGCTGGCCTGTAATTAATGGGCTTAGATTCCACAGAAAGCAATCAGCTCTCTGTAGCTGAATGGGTGACATAAATTAATTATTTGACTTTTTAGTAATATATTGCTTAGAGCGAAAACTCAGCCAGAGCCACTCTAAAGTGAAACAGCAAGGTAAGATTCTGCAGAATGTTTTTCTTCAAAACTCATAGGTGGAGCTAACATATAAGAAAAGGCATACTCGACTCCTACTCAATTTTAACTGGTTCTTACCTGATTTTTATTTGCTGCTCTTTTATCCGTTACACTCTATGATTATAGGCCTACAATATAATTTTGACCATTTAGCCAATATCACGGACTTTTGACATAGGAACCTCAACAGGTGGGCTTTCTTTTCCGAGGAACAATTATATGACCTAATTGTTTGGTCTGACAGCTTTAGCTAAGTCGCCTTTCTGTGAATTTGTGCGAGTTTCTAAATTGCTTTTATAATTTACTTTTGTGTCTGAAAATCTTACTGCACCTATGAGTAGCCTACATAACCTAGTTAGCCGACCGAGTTTCTCACTACATTTCTTCCAAAACATAGAATACAAAGAAAACGGACTTACCCAGATTCATCGAGCTCGGAGTCAGAGGTATTGGATGTCAGAGGAGGAATGCTGTTGAACGAACTGCTGCTTCGACCAAGGGTCAGTGGAGTGGACAGCAGAGGGTCGTTGCAGGGCAGGAGGCTTGCTGTAATGGTCAAAGGGGTCAGACGTTGAAATAAACACTACTGTAGAAAGTCACATTAGAGATATACACGGTTTAGGGTAGTAAGAAAAAATACACCACTTTCAATTGTGAAATAAGGGACTTTCTTGCTTTAGCACCGACTAGAACAACAAGTCGAGTAAAATGCGAACGACTAATCATATTAACCAGTCAGAAATTGAGCTGGGATTAAGCTCACCAGGTTGTGAAGACTATGAAAACCGACTAACATACAGACTGACAGACAGACCGACATTTAGTGACACTTATGAAGAACGTAGTCTTTACCTAATTTGTCATGTCTGTGGCCAGTGTCATTGAGAGTGTCTAGGAACCCGTAGTCACTATGGCGTCTCTTGTGCGACTTCTTGCGACCACTTCGACTACTTCGACCATCATCTGAATCTGAAATGAAGGACTGTCTATGTAATTATTGTTCTTTTGTGTAATTATAATACAGTTGTAGCTATGATGAATAAACCTCCAAGCATATACACTCATTAATTGAGTCTTTTCACTGAGCAGCCCTGAATTCAACAAGTCATAAGTCTTTCTTCTCCTCTCGTGACTCATTTTGCTTTTCATACATAGAGGATCATAACTAACCTATTCAATAAATACTACTTTCTCAGGGAAATAACAGATACCAACTGAATGATAAGATGTTAAATATACATTAAAATGCACCAAAAATACTGCTGCTAGGATGCACTTTGCATCTGCCGATCACAGTCAAGGGCAGGAATTTTTTCAGCCTAAAGAATTGCAGTATTTTGTTGCAGCCACCTAATGGAAATATCGAGAAACTTCCATGAAAATCCACTATTGCTATGGCAGACCTGACGCAGTTTCGAAAAGCATTGTATAATGCATCAGTCCAATTACCAAATGGGATTTTTGGGTTGAAGTGTGTTTTGTTGTATGGATGATGTTTTATGGTTGATTCTACTATGGCATGTCCTGAACAGGAAGCACCCTTGGGTAAATTGTTTTATGGACCAAAAACAAAATGGCCACCAGATGACTAATAAATGCCCCATAACTTGTTGATCTTGGTGTCCAAACCTGTTTTTAGGATCAAGGAAGTCATTTATGCTATTAAATTTATTATTGCAACTTCCCTAATGCATGATATTGCCTGAATGACAACTATGCATAATAAATCATGCGTGTATAATGTTAAAATGTACTCTTTTTGTCCAAAAAGGTCAATATGACAACATGACCAGACAAAGTTGACAGATACCTCATTGACTGTAAATGGCTTCTCCGAATCTTATAAACTGTGGCGTAGTTACAGGAAAAGCTGTTAGAAAGTGTATCACCAGATGCTTTGACAGATCACTTGAATAAATTTCAATCCCATCAGATGTCACGAGTATTGAGTATTCACAAATGCATCATAACATCATAGATTTCTTTTCAGTCAGAAAGGTGAAAATTCCAGGAGTACTGGTAATTCCCGAAAAAAAAAAAGAAGTCAGATCAAGTAGGTCCAAAACAAACTTCATCCTATGCTACCAGTCCCAGCATTTTAAAGGGGTACAACAATTATTCAGTGATGATCAGTTGGGTTCAAGCAGATGTCTGTGGTGCTTGTAATGAGTCTCAGACTCACAAATTCCAATTTTGAGTTTATGGAGCACACTATCAGATTTGCATTCTGCAAATTGGCAGTTTCACTTCACAATACCACTGAAATTGATGTGACACAAATTCCTAAAATGATAGCATGTAGGGATCTGGTTTAAACTTGCTTGCTATTGGAATATCTCCCGATGTGAATTATGATGCTGATGTCCATACTTTGCTTATACACACTGTACAATTGATTGAATACAACATGTCGCATTGGAAAAGATGTGCATGCATAAACTGCCAGGCAAAAAAAAGGGCATATATTTAGAGTCCTGCTCTGACCTTACAAACTCTTCACCCCAGGTCCTTCTACTGAGGTAGTGAACTCATTTCTGTCACCTAGTTGCCTAATAGGTAGCATTTTCTGAACACATTTGTAAACATCTCAGAAGGAGCTGGGAAGATCTGCATGGAAATAAAGTAGATATTGAATTAATCTCACCATTGCTAAAAATCATACACAACTAACTTATGCTCCAACCAACAACACATAACTTTTGGAACCCATGAGAAAAATCACTCATAAAGGAAGAATTTGGCAAGCAAGACAAAACATCTTCAAGGATTGATGGACAGTTAGGTTAGTCTAGTTGCAAGTCCAGTGCATGAGAGCACGAGGAAAATATCTCTCAAGTGATTGCCCAATGAATCAAAACGCCTGCAGCATGATCATGCTCAATGGTGAAGGCAAAACTATTGGGGAAACATTATTGTAGATGTGTTGCAGAGGTTTAAAAATTGGCTTGATACTGCCAAGCTGAAAAATGCTAGTATCTGATACTACATAATTAACTCAAGATTAGACTTTCGTTGGTGGCCCATAAGAAATTTTCTCCAAGGGTGCCAATGTAGGCCAGTAAAAATTGACGACCACCCTGCCTAACTCATTACAGGCATTTTATTCTATGAAATGACAGCCCAGATTTTTCATTTTCTCAGAATGACATTTTTTTAGATGGCGGACAATTTTTCAGTTCTGTTTCCATGGCAACAAAATTGATAAAAAATTTAACTACAAGAAATTACTAAACTTGATATAATCTGAACTACTTAAGGCTTGATATAATCTGAACTACTTATCATATGAGGATGAAATAAGTGTCGATTCATACGTTATCATGCATGGCCTTTTTAAATAAATGGTCTATTTTTAGATCAGGGGTAAACTTCATTTGCATATGGAATGTTTTTAAAGAAATACCCCAAACTCATGTCAATTTTTACTGGCCTAATGTGGCACCCTCCTAATTCCTGCTCAGGCCATGCTATAGTACCAGAATCAACTATAAACCATCATCCATACCACGAAACACACTTTTCTGGAATTCCACTGGACTAACATGTGTCAGTGACATTCACAACTTTAAAACACACTTTCGACAATACACATGCACCACAAAAGGTACAATAAAACAGACGAGGAACATTGCCAATTTGCATGAATATGTTTCTAAGGAAGTGTCACAGTTAGGCTGCCGATTCCAGGATATCCTTAATGGGGAGAAAAAGAAACGCAAGAGGTCACTGCCACCATTACAGATAAGTATTGTTTGATGACGTCATCTATTCAGTGATGTCATTTTTGTTACAATAAATGATGATGGATATCATCTAATTTTATTTTTATATCAAAGAATAAGTACCAAGAAGCGCCACTCGCTATACTTTACATTGTAAACGCTGCGCCTCCTTTTCCCAGCATGCATGGCACGCCGTAGTTCTTTAACGCCCCTAGTGGATAATAAAATTCATTCAGAAATTTCCAGTAAAGTGCGTAGACTTGCTAATTTCACGTGAACAACACATTAAAATGTCATTTCTACAATATTTCATTGTCATAATGGGCGAATGGACTAAATAATTACCATATTTACGAGGTCAACAAACACCAAAATCTGAATGCTACCATGTCTGTATCATGGCATATGACGTCATAATCAGTCAGTATGATGTCACTCAATAGTCGCTGATTGTTCTCTGTTTATGACGTAATCAGCTCGGTTAACAATGCGCCTCCTTTTCCCTGTAGGCATAGCGCGTCCTAATTACGAGAGTGCGAGTTCTTGATACTTATTCTTCGTTTATATGCTAGGTGGCAGTGCTCTCTGTAGGATCAGTTACTTTTTTCTCCACTTTGATTCCAAATGAACTACATCATATCCTGTGTTACTTCTAATGGATCTATCAGGTGAAAAAACACCTGGGTTGACAAAAAAATATGCAAGGTCTGACCTACATAACGTAACACACACAAAAAAAAAAGAAGAGAATGTGGATATAACGCAATCAAGAACTAGAATGCACATGGGATGTGCAAAGCTCTGCCCATAGCTGCAGAACACTTTGATCCCCAATGGGATCGAAACCGCGACATTTCCTGTAACCTTCGCCGGCTGGCTGCAACTCAGCATCCCCGGGTAATTCTGTCGACACCCACCAGGGGTGCTGCAATCGCTCCACCAGCGGGCTGAATTGCGGGCTACGTCCTTGATTGGCGCACGGTTCCCCCAATGGGAATTCTGTTGATGACGTCATACGGCAGTCTCGGGCAATGGCCAGAATAGGTAGCAAGTGAAGGACGCAAATGGGGGTATGAAATGGCTTTGCGTAGGAAAACCAAGCAACGAAAAAGGCCCACAAGCATTAGCAGCCTGTACAAGGGGAATATGTAGCGTTAAACCATGGGATGTAGCGGAAGACGGCATGTAACTTCTGTTATCACACGACGTACGTTTTTGTGGGTAGGCGACGTCATCTCGCGAGATCGATGTACTAACATAAGCTCTGCCCGCTCCGTGGGCAGAGCTAACAAGATAAAAAGCACAACTGCCAGGGGCTGAGTAAGAACCAAAGTCTCATTACTGTAACATCGGAAGGAACCACACTATTTCTGCCGATTATATGATCACACTAACATTTAATTCCAGCTGGAAATCTCTTTTCACCGATCTACACAATTATCTAACCATCTGTCTAGCTATAAAAACCAATAATTCCATGAGAAAGATAGATGATAGGTCCTCCATCAGATGAAGATATTCCTTCTCGCCATAGCAAGGCCATGCTCACTGATTCAAAAGACTAATGAATATTAAAATGTCAATACTTTCGTCAATTTCATTGTATGGTCCATTTTCCATGCAAATTTTAAAGGTACATGTACATTATAATATCGCAAGGCAGTCAGTACATCATCATTGGAAATATCTGCCAAATGATAGTCAATAATGCATTAGGACACATATGAATGTTTTCATCAAATTATGTATGACCACGAACTATAAACCTTACTGCTATTCTTGGTGCTATCAAGCACGGGGCACTTGATGACAGACAAATATCACATTTTGATTTCCTAAAATCAGGGCCCTTGGAAACTCAGGTGACTAGCTTTGCTAAGAGCATAAAATCCTAATTTTGTCCGTTTTGTATCCTTTGAATTATATTGAACAAATTTGAATCAAGGACCATAGGTCAATAATGCCTGGGTTAGCTGTGTGGGACATTTGGCGAGTTGCTCTAAATGAGAATCTGTTGACGCTCGCTACACGCTCGCCAGTTAATTAAAATCACTATAGATGACGCGAGCGGTCAACTTGTAGACAGGTTACATCCTTAAAGTATCAAGATGAGGAATTCTAACCAGACACGACTGACTTTCTTTTTCAACTCGGCCAAAGACCTCACCTTAATCCTATTTGTGTAGTTTATAACGTGACTTGCCGTTGTATACCTAATGGCTAACCATACATAATTTCCAGTCACTCATTTTAACTACTGCTCAAACAAACAAACGTGCACTTAGATTTGTCACAAATAAAGGCCAATTAAGTTATGAAGAAATCTGTAATCAAGAAATGCAACTTAGTGTATATTAAAGATGTACTAAAAATGCTGCTATATTACTATATAAAGTTAAAAAAAGGTATGGCACCACAATATGTCTCTGATATATTTAATGTTCAAAACTCACAGTATGAAATGAGAGACAATGAAAGAATGTCACTTCCACATTTCAATACAGTCACATACGGGAAGAATAGTTTTAGGTATCATGGGGCAAAACTTTGGAATAACATCCCAGTGGAGATCTAAAGAAGCATCTCACTCAGCACCTTTAAAACAGCTATCACTAAATGGCTACTAAACCGTGAAACTGCAATTTAAGAACTCAATTGTTAATTTTATCAATCCGTTGGTCAAAAGGGAAAAGCATTTCAATCAATCTATTTTAACGTTCAGGTGCAGGATCGGAAGAACCAACAAGGATACATCATATGAACCTGACATGACATGAACCTGACATCACATATTTGACAGACTCTTTCATTTAAAGTGTTTTCTTACTTTTTTATTATTATTATTTTTTTATTTAGATTTTTTTTTTGTCGTACAGAAGTTTGTAACTTTGATTACCATGTAATATGACCATATACGACTTTAAATAAATTATACATACATACATACTGATACAACCTCATAATGCCCACACTGAAAATGCTGTTGCAAGCAAAATTTTCTTGAAAAGAAAGGCTTTTAGCAAAGATTTTCTTGATAAGAAAGGCTTTTAGCATATAGAGACATCCACTGCATAATATGTGGTGCCTACCTTTTAGTTACAACATTGAATACTAGATGATGAATGTAGTCTTCTGTGCTAAGTACACAAAAACGTGCATTATCACCATCACTTTCAGTCAAAGATAAACCTCTAACCAGGATATAACTGTAATATGTTCTTGCAGCTGTCCCTATAAACCTTGGCATTGGGCTTGTAATCATACTAAATTCAAGGCACCTTTAGAGTTAATTGTGATTACTTGATTTTGTCAGTCAAGGCAGTTGCTAAAAGCATTGGAAGTAAGAACACTTCTTCGGGTGTCTGTCACAGCAGCATCATTTGTTGCCAATACCACTCTTAGTGCCTTATAATTACAAAGTACTACAAAGAACACCGCTCAGACTGGTTTAACCACTATACCAGTTAATACCTCACTGATCCTCTGTTGTCCAATCTACCAGGATATTGTATTTCCCATTTCACCTATTGTCACCAGATATGCAGAGTCAGTGAAGAGGAAATATGCAATCACAACAGATTCACAAACAATGTCCTGGGTTCCCAGGTAACTTTCCAAGAGCCCCTACTCAGGTTTCCAAAAATATGATATATTATATTATATTATTGCAATAACGCAGTCTGGGTAAAATGACAGAGGTGAAGAAAGAGTGATATGTTGCTGCGACAAGAGTACCTGGCTTTTCCCTTATGAGGAGAGCACAAACGGAGAATATGTTTGAGGCCACCTACCTTCACTAAATGAGCGTCTGTCTGCGAGGCGAGCTCCTACTTTGGTTACCACGTCCGACATCCGACGCTTCATTTTAGACTTGAAACTTTCTTTCTTGAAGAGACGTCGATCTACAAAAAAAAA
Source organism: Alitta virens (assembly GCA_932294295.1). NCBI lineage: Eukaryota > Metazoa > Annelida > Polychaeta > Phyllodocida > Nereididae > Alitta > Alitta virens. The sequence continues at coordinate 54,677,550 of OW028573.1, forward strand.
TAGAAGAATGAGGTCCTTCAGGTGTTTTAAAAGCCTCGAGCGTTTTTATTGCCAGTCAGTTCATTAGTGTTTCGAATGTGTTCTGTAAATGTATTTCAATAGCAGGCAGAGGCAGGCTTCATATGAGTCATATGACTGATGCATTCACACCAAAGTAGGTTATTCTTCATCACAGCAATTATAATGCTTTTGCGGATGTTGCTGGTATGTTCTTTGAAACGATGTTTTGCAGATGACTCTTCATCAAACGTGCATTCAATATGTGGTTCAGAACATTGAGTACACGAGTAATTTATTCCACTTTAAACTCACACAATGATAGCTTTCAAGTAAGTCTATATAACTGGATCCAGGACAAGATTCTTTTAGTAATTATCTTGCACTAAAGCCTATAGAAATTATAATAATTCATAAACGTACCTCTGCCAGATCGACTGGATCCTGAAAACAAATTATACTGTTTCTAACTAAGTCGTCTAGGAAATTATCTGTTTAAACAACAATTTTCTTAGATTTTTGCTTAGGGAGATTTTAGACAAGTAAAGGAAACCCACCCCCTGAACTTCTTCTGTCAGATCCAGGGTCGACTCCAAGCAGCAGGTCATCGTCCAGAGATTTCTGACCTGAAAAATTTATAAATTGAAAACATTTTCAATACATTTTTTTAGGTTTTGGGTTGAAGGAGGTTGATTGCATCAATAGCTAGTGCTTACATTTCGATCGTACATATTAATAAATTCAATCTACATGCAGTTAAAAGTCCTATAGTTTAAACTGGGCTCAAACAAAGAGAGGAAAAAACTACACATCAGAATTATATGATTATGATTATCATGATATTATCGTTAATTTATACTTATGTAAGGTATATAATATACAGTTAATTTCTGAGACGCAGCATATAGTGAAATGTCATCATCAAATAATCAACGAACTGTCCGTAGAGTAATAACAATAAACACTGCACATGACACAGTGTTGACATTAACAGTGCAACTATACATAATGATTGGGGCAGTGTTTATTATTAGTCTACGGACAGTTCGTTGATTATTTGATGATGACATTTCACTATATGCCACGTTGTAATATATGCTTGTCTCATACAACATATTTTCTGAATTAATAGATTACAGGGTTTTAGGTAACAAAAAACTTAGTTGTGCCCACATGCATTATTTCACTACAAATTTATGTCCATGTCAATGTTGTTTCACATATTTTGGTAATCCGTATTTTTTGTATCCGTATTGAGAGTATGTGAAGCCACCATTATGTATTATCTAGTTCAAAATATAAATGGCACGACATTTTCAGTTTTAGTATGTAGGATAAAATAACAAAACTTCAAATGTCATGAACAATACTGTTATGGAATACATTGTGTCATTTAGAGAATGAGACACAGAAATATTCTAATTTTCGATGGACATTCTCTTTGAACACATCAACTCTTCACTTATGATTCAAGTTTCCTGATTATTTGTCATACATGCGGTATTGCACCATATTTTAAAAGGCAGTAAATATTTTTAGAGGAATCATAGAAATAAATATAATGTATAAATCAGAGTGAACACAAACAAGCGTGACTAGCATATTAGTGGTTACACAGTGAGCTGGGCAAGCACTGAAAATAACTAAATAAAGTGCTCATGTGACGTAGATCTCCAACATTTCCTATTGTTTTCCATGAGGAAATGTAATTACACATCAACTGAAGCACATGGAACCATCCCCGGACATATTAGACTGCACATATTAGACTGCACAGATGAAGGGGAGTTGTAGGTCTCTCGTAATGTCAGTGGGTGTTCTGCAGACATCTGGAACCTCATCTCGTATGATAGCTTGGCTGAGATATGGTACATTGTGCACCATTACATCAAACTCAGAGAGAGACTTTCACAGAGACATCACACAAACACAGTCAGAAGGAGGGCTACAGGCAGCATTTATTGCTTGTTTAGTGACCACCCCCACTAATGACTAGAAGGCCACCCACTGTGTGCCTAATAAGCCTCCCTACCTTTCCCTAATAACTTACAATTACTACCAGACACCAAGCTCGTCTTCCCCCTTACAAATCTATGTGACTCAATTCTTTATATATAGTACTAACTCAAAGAACTGAAGCAAATTTAGCCATCTGAGACTTTGGTCTGGTTACAGTGCTATACATGAAGACTATTAAATTATAGCTTAACAATGTTAATATGTTCTGAAAGTCTACATGGCCAAATGTGACACTTGCTTTTTCCATGCGTTTGGATATTAGCTTGGAAAACGCATGGTTTATGCATCATTATAATTAGCTAAATACCATGCGTTTTCCATGCGTTTATCCTTCTCATGGAAAACGCACGTGGCACATTTAGCTATGTATATATGAAGCAATAAGACACCAGTCATGATGTAAAATCAGTGTACAAGAATTCTAAAATATTTTATATTAATAATCGTGATGTACTTTTTTTTATAAGAGCTCTCAATGGACAGCTGTAATTGCCAGATTAAAAGAGGGATCATAAGACATGAGTTATGTACTACGCTGGTACACTGCAAGCCATGTCATGTGTTCATAAAGCTACAGGAAGGTAAAATTGCCACAGTCTAAAACCGCTGATTGGCCATAGGAAAAAAAATTCCTAACATGTTTTACCTGTAGTAACAATAACTTTTTTTTTATTGAAATAAATGTTTATGCCAGGTAAAATTTAATTGACCCACTTCGCCTACACTTAGTCTAAGAGTGTTACTGAATAAGGATCCTGTCTTTTTTCTAGACCAAAAATATTGTGCATTAGTCCTTTGCTAACGTCATAGGATATACACAGGCGTTGCCAACAAATATGTCATTGCTCAGTGATGACAGCACTTATAATTTAATTGGCTTCTCATCTCAAGAGGAAGCAATGTCATTTGCAACAGCCAATCAGAATGAAGCGGAATACATTAGGAAATGCCCTGAGCTTGATGGCAATTATTTTGCTAGTTTACCAGTTACTTAAATACAAACAAATTTGCCTAATAGCCTATAGGCTGGTTTATTTTGTTTGCCTTGAGTACACTCAAGTCTTAAAAAAGATAGCTCAGTTAGGTCACTCAATTGGCTTAAAGCTGACAGCCCACAGTGCTTGGGAGATATTGGCCAATCAGGAGCACCATCATGTGTGTAGATGGTGACATATGCAAATTAGCTGCCATTAGAGATGATAATTGAACATTCCCAGCGTACAGGCAAGGAATTCCCCAACAATAAGTGGTAAATACCAATAAATAAACAAAGTTATCACTTAGAATAAGAAGGAAAATTATTTGTGTGTGTAATATTGCCATTTTTGAAGTGTTATATGATGTTTTTGACTGAAACTGGCCCCATCGTTGAAGGCAGTTACACAGGGGGAGTAATAGCTGTTCTTGACAAAGTCAGTAGCCTTGGTATTATTGTATGCTAACTTGCTTGTGCTGTTATGATGGCAAACGCCTGTGGGATAAACAAGAAAACAGTCTGTTTTTTTTATACACATGAATGGGGTTCCATAATTAGAGTTTCAAGTAATTGACTCAACCCGGGAGGCAATCTAAATCCATTTGCAAAACAATCATACATACAAGTAAACACCTTCGCTTTTTTATTTGAGTCCGGTGTTTGGCAATGCTGGGTGGTTAAAGATGCAATATTAGACCTCAATTCTAGAAAGCAATCTAAATCCATTTGCAAAACAATCATACATACAAGTAAACACCTTCGCTTTTTTATTTGAGTCCGGTGTTTGGCAATGCTGGGTGGTTAAAGATGCAATATTAGACCTCAATTCTAGAAAGCAATCTAAATCCATTTGCGAAACAATAATGGACGGTCCCTGCCAAGCATTAAGCGAATGCCTTCAGGCCCTCCGCCAGACTCATCTCATATTGCATGTAATGACACACTGGGCGTTTTCTTTTATGAAACTGTCACTTCTACGTAATATTAAATATGAAATGCACTACGTCTACTGGCTTGAGTTTGAGAAAAATAAGCATGAGCTGAATATTCACAAGAAATTACTTTGAAATAACAGGATTTTGTCTTGTTTATTTTGGTAATAACATCCCATTATCGCAGGATGCCAATGGTAACTACGTTATAAACATAATCATCAACTGATTCTAAATGCGGACAGATTTTATTAGATGTAAATCATATTCTATATTTTTGCATTATATTGTAATTATGTGTGAAAGGATTCAACCAACAGATTTTAAAATTAATCTAGAATTAGGAACAAATTCCTCGTCTCAATTCAAGTTCATATAGAAGAAAAACATTTATACTGTGGGCACCCTGTTTTGGCATTTATTTTTGTACGGTTTTATTGTGTTTTCAAACTGTAAACCTTCTTTTCTTTTTATTTGAATTAACGTTGTCTCTCAGTGTTAGTATTTGTTATAGATAAATGATAAAATAGGTCGGTAAGCTGCATTTGCTGAGTATGAATCCATTTTGGTACATTTTCAAGATCCAAAATGCCAGTGCAGAGCAACCAAATAAAGTAGAATGAGAATGGGAATACTTACTCGGCAGATTCCTCTTGTGCAGAAGCTCTTTGGCCCTGTCATGGAAGGGCGTGGCCGGAAGTGTGGAGACACTTGACCACGATGTCCGTTCATCGCCCTTGGCCACGCTGTCCTTTCCGCTGTCTGAAGCACTGGCATCCGCGTTCGTGGCAGAGCGCGGCGAGGGTTTGGGAGATGGGTCTGGTAGTGGAGTGCTGTTCTCATCGTGGTCATTGATCGGGTACCAAGCCATCTCATCCTGAAGATTCGTCGTGACAAGGTCAAGGAGCACTTCACCCAGAAAGACACTTGCCTTGTAAGGGTAGAAGTCCCACATGGTCACTTCCAGGGCCCGTCGCTCAATCTGAATGCACAAAAAAACAACCTTTAAATCCTCAAGCAACATTTACTTGTACCACGTACATGTTGAACCTCATATAGCCCACGGCAAATACTTATGATAACATGGAGTTTTCAGGGAAAAGAAATAACTTGCAATTTTACCTAAGCCATAGTTTTTCACAAGCATGTAATAACTGTTCTTTGACACAGGATGGTAACAGAAACCTATCATGTACAATGCTTCTAGGTTCATCAACTTTGATGTCATGTAGTTTTTGCATATTTCATAGTGTAATATACTTTCCCTGTTTTGCCGAAGTGAACAAATTGTTTAGCATTGCGGATGTGTATGAAAACGTTCAGAAACAGGTATTAGTCAGTAATTCATGGGCATTCCCATAATAGAATAACTTTAAATAAGAGAATAGCAAAATTGTGTGGCGTTGCTCAACAACAAGCGGGCAACAAAAGCCCCTGGGAAAGATGGCAAAGACGGTTCGGTGTTAATATAAGTGATCAGCGATTCCTAGAAAGGAAGTTAACGATCAGAAGCATATAAAAGGGCATTTGCAGCTCCAAAACATCACGTAAATATAGAAAATTACTGAAGATTGCAGGATAATCTATCAATTGCACGGGTGTGGGAGGAGCTAAATTCACCCAGATGTACCTGCTCTTTTTTATATTTCTTGGAAGCAGAAGTCGGTGGGTCAGAAATAGAAAAACTTTCCTCAAAGGAAGTATGTATATCCCTTGGAGCTTTGATATCAAGCGTTGTGCACAGTTGCTTTAGATAGATCTGTGTTATAAATGAACAGAAATCCAGATACTTGTCAGAGCAGCACTTTCATGCTAGAGAGACAAAGACAATAGTGGATTTTCACGGAAGTTTCTCGACAATTCCACCAGGCAGCTACAACAGAATACTGCAATTCTATAGGCTGAGAAAGTTCCCGCCTGTGATTGGATGAAGCAAAGCGCATCCTAGCGGCTATGCTTTTAGTGCATTTTAAGGTATATTTGACATATCATAATTTAGTATATTTTTGTTATTTCTCTGGGAAAGTTATGTTTATTGAACAGGTTAGTTCTGATCTCCTATGTCTGAAAAGCAAAGTCAGTAAAACAAAAGGGGGGGGGGGGGGAGCGGGAGAAGGAAGAGTTACTTCTTGCTGAATGCAGGGCTGCTAAGTGAAAAGGACACTCTGCTGCCTAAAGACAGAGCAAGAGGTGAAGCAATTAGCCAAATGATGGGACGGTGTATCACTTATCTGCTGTGACCTCTGGGTGCAGGTGCTTAAGCCATTTAGAGAGGTCAGAGCCACAATCAGAGTTACAGTCACTAAGGGCTAATACTACATTAGGCACGCCTTTGTCGTCTACTGAAGATAGCATACCCTAAAATAAACCAGATGAATTGATTTTGCCTCCCACAGAAAAAAGTCCCATCAGGCAGCAATGAAAAACAGAAACATAAATACTTTTTAACTATACGTGTGACGAAATCATTGTAGGATGTAAATTTAGACATGTAAAAATCAATGCCTTCCTTCTATGGTATTTTCTGAACGAATCTTGAAGTAAACAACTTGTTCTTGATAGACATAGGACCTTTGAATTATTTATGGTTTTGTATTACTTTTGAATTGCTCAAAATATTTCTTTGAATGTAGCACTGAGAAATTAAAAACATTAACATCACACATAAACTAGTTCATGACCTGAAATAATTTGATGCCTGACAATATTTTTGATATGTTTGTTTAAAGATCAGTTCCAGACCAGGCAAAACAATACTTCAATATGCCATATATATATAAGACTGACAACACAAAGAACGTTGTAGCTGCAAGTGCTCTTTGCACATTTACTTCATTTTTGGAAAGATTATGGCATCGAAGATAATATAAAAATATCAAAGAATAAAATCATGGAAGCCATATCTGAAGCAAAACTGACACAAGAAATTGAACACCATTTAATACCTGGCTGCTAGCAAAATGCCACATGAAGTGTTTAAAGCCCAAAAATAATAAATTCTAAACCTAATTGAATTCATGCGCCAATGCCATTCTATCCCACAAATATACAGGAAAAAAGTGCAGGTTTCTTATTAATCTAATCAGCTGACAGTTGGCCCTCTCGAGATTACTCAGGCTATCTTGAGATGGTAAGCATTGTAAGAGAGGACACAGGTGTTTCTGAGATGTCTTAAAACGCCTAGTTCACTTTGAAGCAATTAGTTTTTCCTCTGGGGTCTCAGGCAGACAAAGACACTACAAAACGTCAGTAGTAAGTAAAAGTAACACACAAGGTGGTGGGCCCATACCTCCTCCTCTCCTATGTTGTCAAATATAAAGGTTTGCTTCCATTCTGGATCCTTGCAGTTAGAGACAGGTTCTGTCTGGAAAGCCTGGTAAGACCTGGAATGCAAAATCATTTAATGAGACAAGATTACCTGCCATTATCGCCAATCACAAGAACAAGAAACATGACGTCTTTGCATTGTGTGCAAAGGAAAATTGCCGTGTCGGTATTCTGCTTTTTGTACGATTTCTTATCTTCCATTTAGTTTTCTTTTCCAAACTCACATCTTGGGAGAAATACTAAAGCTGCTGGTATTTTGTGTATATGGACAAATAAATTTGATAAAACCTATCGAAATATCCCGTGCATGTTATAAGGACAGAAATGTTATTACCAACAGAACTAGGAATTCAAAAGCAATGTTCATCTAAAAGTTGAGAATGCTCTTAGCGTGGAAATAGAAACATAACTCTAAGAAATCTAAAGAATGAATACATCGAATGACATTTCTTGGGATGATAGATGTAGCAATGTGATTTATTTGAACTTGTTATCAGTTGTATGGCCCAGTGGAATGATAACAACAGACTTTACAATGGCATTTGCCAGATTTAGCTCTCATATCATGCTTCTTTAAATTCATAAAAATCATTCAGAATATTTACAGTTCCATATTAAACCAATGATATCAGCTTATGACGCATATGGAGCAGTTACGAAAGAAAGAAAGAATGGAAGGAAGGAAGGAAGGAAGGAAGGAAGAAAGGAATCCTTGCAGACTAACAGACTCAGACTAAGAGCCTTACAGACTTACAGACGTACAGACACATAATCAATCAATTAATCAATCAATCAATCAATCAATCAATCAATCAATTCAATCAATCAATCAATCAATCACTTTTATCATAGATGTAAGTTAGATTGTACACACCCTCGATCTGGCAGGATATGAAGCTTCACAAAGGCATAGGGGTACTCCTTCTCGGGCCCTTCCCTGGGTTGCAGCCCTTGTGCTTGTAGCACAGTGACGTGCAGCCTCCAGGTCCTCCAATCGTGCCAGACTTTGAGGCTGAGTCTGCCAGAGATGGGCCTGGTACCTTTCTTGCTGGTCTGCAACAGAAGCACACACATGAGTAATAGCACATTTCCCACCTCGCACCTGCATCATCCCATACATAAGTAATGCTCCATTATCAGCGTCGCCTGCCAAGCCTTAATCACCCGTGCTTTCACAGAGCACTATCTGGTGGCAGTAGGAATGCGGCAAGGTGCATCTCACTCACTTACAGGTAAAGAAATAAGCGCAGTTCTCACGCAGGAGCATAGCATACGCTTGATTAATGACGTGTATTCTGATTTTGATGAAACCATTGTCAGGTAATGGAGCCGAGAATAGAACACAATTCTTGTAAACTTGACAGTCAGTTAAAAAAAAATCGATTCGTTCTGAGGGAAATTGCCGAAGGTGCATTTGAGTGCCATCGGAAAAAATTATCCCGTTTTTTAAATTTTTTTTGGTTTTAACAAAATCAAATTAACTAACAAAATTAAGTGTAAGAGTATTGCCACTGTATTAAGTGCTAACAAAGCCTGCTGATTGGAGGGATTGAGAATTCCTCATGACCGTCTTGCTTATTACCTGAGTATTACCATTTTTCCCTTTTTGCACAACAATGGTGTCTTCAAAGTTCAATATATTATCACTGTAATTGGCTGTGCATCTTGCAGGTCAACGTTTTAATAGTATCTCGTCAGTAGGAGCCACACTTAGCTCGACCACTCTTGCTATCCTAAAGGGGCCTTCACACTTAGCCGGATTAGACAGCGGAGCGTCTCGGAGTAAAATATTATTCACTCCGGGGGGTTCCGGGATCAAAGAGCTGTTAAATGTCAACAAAAAAGAAATGTTTGGCGATGTGTACACGATGTCAATATAGTCTCAACAAGGAGGTAACACGACTGTCCCGGAAGAGTGCGGAGTGAACCGGATTTTACACGGTGCCTTCAAGGATATAACCGGTCTTTACACCGTGTTCATTTGTGCGGAACCGTGTTGCTCCTTGTACTCTGCAGCGTTAATGGTGGCGAAATATTCATGCCCGGTTGACGCCAGACATAGCCAGAGATACCACGAAGTATACCCGAGTCAATATGGAGATTTCCGGAGATCGCCTGAGTCTACTGGGAGTCTACATGGATCAACAAAGATTAAATACTCCGGGACCTCCGGCATGAAAAATTGAACATGTTTAATTTTTTCCCCCGGAGTCCCAAGGTGGTCCCTGATCGCCCCGGACAATGACGGACAATGACGGACAATGCTGGACAATGCCGGAAAGAAACACGAGGTCTACACGCTATTACCAGAGTTTGCCGGAGCTACACTCCTGGACAATCCGGCGTCTGATCTGGCTTAGTGTGAAGGGGCCTTTATAAGCTGCATGCTGCCAAAATAATCCAGCTTTCAAGATCATGATCAATTCCTTAAACCCAGTACTCCTATCAAATCCTATCAAATACATATGCAGGTCCCAATGTTACCAATGTTACAATTTTCTTAACTACACATACAATACAATATTTGATTTGTTTCAATCAACGAGGGCATGCACCTTGGTATGGAACAAGGCTATAGGTCATCCAAATTAATCTAGAGATATATATAGGAACGGATAGGCCGACATAGTTACGGCTTCAGGTAGAATCTATTGGCTACACGCAGTTCAATTTAGCGTTTTCCAGAAAGTTGTATTGTAGCTTGATTCTTGAATGATGGTTCATTGTTTCTAATACAACTAATTATCACATAGACAATGACTGTTATTCTACAACTGAGGCATCATCAGCATGGGCTGGTTTTAACACATCGTCGAATAAGGATTATCTTAACACATTTATTTGTGAAAGGAGTCATCCTAATTAAGTGCTAGCACCATAGGTCATACAGTGCACTTCATTTGCTGAACCTCATAATCGTCTTAGATAAAGTAACCCAATAGCTTCAGTGCTCTATAGCAAGAAATAACTTGCAAATGAAGATTACAAAGAATATCTATGCATATCAGACATTTGATGATTTATGATCCGCTGCTTGAAATACTATGCAATTTACATTAACAGAAAAAAAAAATCAGATTGTCAAAGTATTAAGAGCATACACTGATATCACGAGCATATTATCGGGTGACAGATTTCCTTTTGTATTAAATACACTGTTGGCTTCTTCGTACATTTTGTATGACTCTGACATTGCCCTCCAAACAAATATATAAAATCAGTATATATATATATATATATATATATATATATATATATATATCTGTACCATGGTGTCAAAATGGTCTCTCTTTTTTTGGAGGGCGTTGCACATGAGTGGTATCTTCCCAGGAGTTGCACTATAGGTAGCACTAGTGATGTATAATATGCTAGATGCAAGAGTCCTTCGTCATTTATAGGCACCTTTTATGTGTCATATGCAAATGCTCTCTGTCATATCCATTAGCCGTGGTGTCTACAACATCACAACGATACGAAGATGTGATGTAAAAAGTGCCTCAAATCTGTCAAGTCATTGTGCATATGCTCATGCGACGTTATTTGGTAGTCTCTGTTCAATTTCGGCCTTGCGTGATGTCTGAAGTCCATCTAAACAAAATGCTAAACCATTACATAAACTACCTGGCTGCTAGCCATGCCAAAACAAAAATTGAGTTTTGGTGCGAAGTCAAGGCTGCATGTTAAACTGGTCTGCCTCGAACTGTGTACAATGTTGGTTAGATATTGATAGTTTATTTCAAGATACATCTAAATGAGTAATTCCCGACATTTGACGAAATGGCTATTTGAAGCCTGTTGTGTAAATAGAACATATGGTATGAATGTGTATATTGAGACAACTAGAAAGATTTAACCTTATCACAAAAGTGTATCAAGGTAAGAACTCATTTCCATCAGATCAAAACACAACCTTATATAACAGGGCGTATACAATGTTGAATCAGCATGGATCATGTTGTCAACCTGAGTAACAGACCTCCCACATCACGTCCAGCTCTAACATCACATACTCCTGACACTTAGGTCGTAGGTGTGTCAGCTGCTGGCATATGATGACAGGCTGCAAATGACAGCCACAGCCCAAGGAAGCCAAAATAATACTCGAGGCGAATGCTCCATTACTCAGATATCAATAAACCCCAAAGGTCAAGCAAGTGTATGAGTTTGCCATTCTGGTATTACAACATGGTTTTGTTAATATGGTACCATTAAAGCTGCAGTACAAGTCTGAGTAACAAATGAGTAACCAACAGTGTCATGTACAGTACAATATTTTGAAGGAAACGGGACGACTCACCGCCAAAATATTTGGTTGAGTCACCACCTCTTTTTTGTACCTGATGGTTACTCACCGCCTGCAGAAATTGGTTAACTCACCGACCCTCATTTTGGTCTAGTCACCGCCCTCATTTTGGTCTAGTCACCGCCCTTATTTTGGTCAAGTCACCGCCAATATTTCGGTCAAGTCATCGCCGATATTTTAGTCAAGTCACTGCCTTTTTTTTTTTGGGTCAAGTCACAGCAAATATCTCTTGAATTTGATTGTCTCACATGTTAAAGTTGCAGTATTAGCAGTTGTAGTATATACATTTATTGCAACCAGAAATTTATAAAAGTTGTACAAATATTATCTTATGGTATTCTCAGTGGGCTAGATATACACAAATAAATTTACTTGTCTTTTTTTAATTGGGTTTTCTGTTATTATGGCATAAGCAACTGTAATGTTATAAAGATTCCTAATTGAATGTCCATTGGGAGAAGCAGAAGCCACAATTAAGGAGAGGTGGTTAGTCCACCAATAGAGTGGCGGTGAGTCAACTAATGGTTGAGGTGAGTTAACCAAAAGTTTGTGGTTAGTTAATCACAGAACAGCGGGGAGCTGACTATAAAATGGCAGTGAGTCAACTAATTATTTTTGGCAGTAAGTTGGAAAGTCGGTGAGTCGTCTGGTATTCATTTTGAAAGTGGCTTATCATTATAAGGAGCTGAAGTTATCTTGACAATTATATAAAAACTCAGCTCTTCCATGAAATCCAGAAATACTCAATGTGCCCAAAGCAGACAATGCAATAGATAGCTTAAGTCAACCACTTGCAAAGTTGTACTGCTGTAGTTTTTCCTAAAGAAGTCAAAATACACCAACATAACAAATACCAAATATATTCAGCAAACACTCATCCTTAAGACCTGCTTCGACCACAGTTATAAATCAAATCTATAGTTAAGGTAAAGGACCTATGTGACAAACCCCTAGGTGCCCAGTAAATGTGACACTCACCGGTACTTTGGGTAGAGACCTCTTGTGTTGTGTGGGGGTCCCTGGTCCTGATCCAGTGTTCATGCTTCTCCTTATTTCACCTGGAGGTAAGTAGATATTTAATGAATGTGTCAGTTATATATTAGTCGTTAGTAAAGCCTACACATTAAGAGTTCTTCAGCAAATTTAAAATCGACCTACTTTTTGAGTGCCAATCTGGTATTTTTGACGATTCCTCATTCTTATTTTCTCCAGATTTTCTGAAATTGGAAAAAAAAGGAGACCCTAATGAAGCGAATTTGTCAAATGTGTTGCACCAGAAGACAAAGATCATTGACTAACTTAAAGGAACTGCTTTTGGAGATTACCCCAAAAGTTTCTGCACTATTTGATAAGCAACTGGACCAATATTTGGTCAGCCCAAAGTTTTTCGCATTTTCAATCTTTTGTAGGGCAGTCAGTATGTACATATTTCATATATTTTACATAGTGTAACGGAGCATCATTTGATTTGCACCACATTTGCTATATAACTTCTATTGTAAGTCACACCTGTTGTCACTGGATTCCCCAGGGTTTCATTATATATTTGCAAGAGCTATTATATCTTAGTCACGAACTTCTCAAAATAATTAGGCGGGAGGTGAATGACTGACGACCTCTGCGCCGAACGTATACTCATTTTATGCATTTTTGACACATTTCCAGACTTCAAATTAAAATATCCAGGTTGAACGGTTTGGGGTTGAGACTAGCCCCGTCATATTCACTACAGAAAACGTACCTCCAACCTCCTCAAAAAGACGATTTTGCAAGCATTGCTCTGGAGAGACTACATTTTGCTCTGGAGAGAATCCATTATATTTTCCATCTCACCACCTCCATTTCAACACCTCTGACCGACTGTTTAAAATTACTAATATCATAGGCGTAGGGGGACCTCTTGCATTTGTTGAGGGGGGGGGGGTTGACCAATGCTGCCGAAAAATATTTGAACCAAAATTACTATCTTGGATAAACACAGGAATATTTATTACTGAATACAATTCGCTGTAATGTTTAACATTGAAGTCCTTTTCTGATGTTTTAAAGTACACTTTCACTCATTTACACAGTTAGTGTTTATCAACAGTGTCTATCAGTGCAAAGTTCCACATTTTTCCCAAATCATAGCCTGCGGCACATGCATCTAGCATACTGTGAGTATGAGCATATTGTAAGACCTGATTATTTCAAGTAAGCTAGTTTATAGTATTATACTGATTTTCACTTGAGCTTATACTAAAATCTAGGCATATGTTTTTGGGAAATCCAGGAGAATAATTGTTTAAGATATTCTGAGGAAATATCAATATTAGCTGGCAAAAACGGTGGGAATATCAACTGCATGTAAAGAATTAAGAACAAGCGGCACAAGTAAAAGATAGGAAAATTCTGAAAACATCAACATATAAGATGGTGCAAATTTGGGAAAACATCGAAAAAAACATGAGATGCCTCCTACGCCTATGACTAATATGCTATATGTCACGGTCTAGGTTAAGTTATCACAATGTGCTGTCAAAATATTAAAATGTTATCAATGGTCTACGTTATAGAAATGTCAGCCTCCACTGATTATGCTATTATGTAATAAGGTAGTGTGCTGCCAACTCGACTGCACAGTACGTCTCTCCAAAATATAAGACCCGGATGAACAACTTGAGTATAATATATTATATACACAATGTTCAAACTGGTCTAATATATTTGTAGGATGATGGCAGTTTTACTTGCCAAGTTAATGACTGTGAGGTTTAAAAATACAGATTGCATCAAACGGTTTCATAGTGACATGGTCTTAATTTTGAAGGGTTCCCAACTGGGACTCAGCCTTTCAAATATGGCATTATATATGGAAGTATTATGACGGTATTTTTTAATTTTTTAATTAAGCACATTTTGAGCTGAGCTGAATGTGTTGAATGTGTCATATCATCCTATATATCACATCATATTGATTGGTATAGTACTGTATTGCATCGTATCGTATCCTATTTCATATGCTCAACAACAATCTTTATAATATATATATATATATAATTGAAAAGTAGATGTCAGACAAAACATATATGTCATACTAAATAAGATAACACTAATAAGCCTCCAGGCACAATATTAAGGTTCAGTGACAAGATCATCCAGCAGATGACTGACAATTAATAACATAAAAAAAAACCTACTTTCTCTTTGAACGAAGAATGACCAATTGTACGTTGTCTCCAGTTTTCTCCATAATTTGACGCGTTTCTTCGAAAGTTGCATTTACCAGACTCTGGCCATTCCATTCAACAATCTGATTTCCTGAAAATGACATAACATAAATATGATGAACAAAACAGATCACATTTATTAATCACAGTTCGCGAAATTACATTTTTGTGTAAATTTTAATCCAAAAACTTTGGTAGCAAAGGAGTTTTTTCTTATCCGTTACCAGTTCATATTTCTTCGTAAACATTTCAAATTTCTTCGAAATTAATTGAAAAATTCCACTTACCTTCTTCAATGCCACTGGCCTCAGCAGGTCCCCCCTTAGCAACATAGGACACGAAAGCACCAAGTTTTCCATCAGGCCCCACTTTTCCTCCTACAACTCTCATTCCAAGACCGACAGCTGAAACATCGCAAATTTAGCTTCATCAATCAGCAATATGGTTGTTTTACTTTCTATCTTTACAGAGCGAATATATGGTGGGCTACACACCCATCCTGGAGGTACACCATAGTGATATCCTAAATAAATGTATCCATATTTTCAATTAAAACCTCATATCAGCTCCACACCAAGATACAGTAATTCAATTCCCAGTCATGACAAATTTAAAGTATTCACTTCGTTTACAGTGTTACTAACTGATACAATTTTTGTATTTTTTGGATTGCTCTATAATACTGTTCACATTTGTTCCAGGGACAAACGAAATTCCAGCTATGATCATCACTCAATCACTCATAATGCAAAGGGACACAATCGAGGGGTGTTACTGCACACAAGAAATGCACAATAATGCAGGTGTGTACATTCTGCAGTGTAAGACTAAGCCCACTTTTTTACATCAATGTAGAACTCAGACACTACCATGGAATAACCAGTCTAAAATATTTACTCGTTAACCTGTTGCAGGGCTAATGTTTTCATTATTTACTGCCAAATAAAGTTGAAAATGAGAGTAATATTGAAATTATGTTAGATCATTTTTCTGATTAAAGCCAGAGCAAACACTGTCTTTCCCAAAAAATAAAGCAATCATTCCATTCTGTGGGAGCAATTCCAAGTTATTAAGCCATTATGAATGGAATCACACAACGAAACAGCTCATTAAAGGGACAGGCTCAGAAGGAAGGCATCTTTCTTTCTTAGTTAATAAGGCCCTTTTAAAATCTTGAATGTGGAGATACTCACTGCGACAGTTGTCATCATTTTTGTCTTTGGAAAGAACAACCTTAAAAGGAGCAGATGGACCGGATACCACACCTAGTGGAAAAAGAGATGTTCAAATAAAAGCAATCTTTAAAGAATGACACTTCTGCTACATGGATATTGGGAGGAAATTCAACCGACCAGCTATTTATAAAGATCTAATGAGATGATGCCTCGCACACAAAATATATATACTCACTGGTCCTTCTGCAGCGTTGAGCCATCTCAGGCGGCAAGGAGGCTGGCAAGTCTTCTATGCTACTTGAGCGAGACTCGGTGTCTTTCTGCGACTTGTCTTTGCTCTCTCGAACTCTGTCTCTACTCTCTGATCTCCTTCTCTCACGAACTCGACTTTCAGACACACGTCTGCCCTTTTCCCTCCCCTCCTTGTCCCTCTCTCTATCTCTGACTTCACTATATCTTCTTTCTCTTTTTGATTCCCTTGTCTCTGATGCCCTCCTATCTCTGTCTCTGTCCCTGTCTTTGTCTCTATCCCTATTCCTGTCCCTATCTCTATCCCTGTCTCTATCACGATCTCTGTCACGATCCCTGTCTCTATCTTTGTCTCTATCTCTATCCTTGTCCCTATCTCTTTCTCTGTCTCTTGCTTTGTCTCTATCATGATCTCTTTCTCTTCTGTCTCGTTCACGTTCTCTGTCCCATCGTTCATGAGAAGTGTCCCGAGAAAAATCACGTAATTCCGATATTCTGCGAGATTCTCTGCGAGTCTCTCTGTCTCTGTGGTCATTGTGTCTCTCACCATCAGTGTCTGTGTCTCTATGGTCAGACCGAACCTCTCTGTCTCTACGGTCTCTTTCCCTGGGATCAGACGACCGCCTTTCGCGATCTCTGGGATCAGATGACCTCCTTTCCTTATCACGTGGGTCAGATGATCTCCTTTCACTGTCTCTGTCAGATAGTCTGTCACGTGGATCAGAAGATTTACATTCCTTCTCACGTGGGTCAGATGACCGGCGTTCTTTTTCTCGCCCATGTTCACGAGGGTCAGAAGGTTTTCTTTCATGTTGACGATCTCTTATTTGTGAAACGCGCCTGTCAGATTCTCTTTCTCTAGGGTCTGACCCCCTTCTTTCTCTGTCTCTGTCTCTATCCCTAGCTCTTTCTGATTCCCTGTCTCTTGGGTCAGATGGCAACCTTTCCCTCCTCCGAGTCTCTCTTGGTTCTGAGATTTTCCTCTCAGCGCCAGGAGAGTCTAAATTGAAAATAGACTTCCTTAAACTCTCAGAGGAGGATCTGCGTTGGTCTTCAATTCGTCCAGAGTAGCTGGATCTCGTTGGACGAGGGGGGTTGTTATTCTGGTAAATTTGGCCAGGAAGGCCAGAAAGGCCAGAAAGACCAGGAAGGCCAGAAAGGCCAGAAAGGCCAGGAAGGCCAGGGTGAGGACTTCGTGCACTTGTTGAGTCTTCAAACACACTGCTCCGAGAACCATGAAAACTAGCTATATCCTGACGAGAACTTTTCCTACTGATCATCTCTTCACTGTTTGTGAGTTTGCCACTGGGTGACATTGGGGCACTCATAATTCCATCTGGCCCTATAGGTTGTCCAATGGATGGAGAGTCTGGGCTATTGCCCAACATATCAGGGCGTGTGAAATGCGGTGGATAACGACCTTTTCTGGGTTTGTTCAGATCGGATGCTTCTGAAGAACTTCTCATATTTAATCCAGGCATTCGATAGCCATGTACTTTGCAGAATTTGTCGTGGGAATTCTGTAATGGGTCGTCGGGTTTCAGGGGGTTAAATGGATCAGTCACTTGGCAAGCAAAGTCAACAGTGTCATTTCGGGAGACTCTTCTCTCCTTGCGTGGTTTATCCATAGTTTGTGAGCCTTCAGGCTTGGGTAGGTGGTCGGCCATGTTGTCTTCAGTACTTCGAGACTTCTTGCGGCTATGTTTGCGTTGTGACTGGATGCGCTCTTGCCAGCACTTGTGTCTCTCTTGCCAGAATTGTTCATCGTTGAGTTCGAGTTCTTCCTCCTCCTCCTCTGTTCTCATGCTGTCCTCCGACAGCGTCCGTCTCCGATGCAGGGCCCGAGTCGTTCTCGGAGAGAAGTCGTGTTCTGCTTGTGAGAAACTCAGTTCAGTGTCTGTCTTGCTGTCTCGACTGTGTCCATGTTCAAACCCACCTGGTGCACTTACATGACCCTGAAACAATTCATTATTAACCATTACTCCTAGGTCACAAAACTATAACAATGACCACATTCACGTTGCATACATACCTATATTCCTAATACTGGTCAAATAAAACAGGTTTCATGGAATCTCTCTTGTTTATGCACAAACGATGCTAAATTCTGGTGAATCACTGGACTAACCAAACATTATGATGGAAATACATTGTTACTCTGTCATCGAACTTTGCTTTGTTCGATTTTGGCAATATATATAACAAATTTACAACTTCTGGTAATGAAACCATATCCGTTGCTTGTACTCTAAATGTGCAGAAATGTGACAAACTTGATAAGCGTCAGCTAATTAGCCCAACCAACAAATCAATTAACACATAACAGCCAACATAACAGGCCAACACAGAGCCTGACCCACTGGCTTACTGCCATCCGTGCTTCCAAATCAAGTCGCAATGGTGCAAGGTTGCATGTTCAGACAAACACCATAATGTTTTCAGCTGTCTTGCAAAGTTTTCAGACTCATTTTATGTCTTAAGGCGCTTTAACATATTTCCAAATCAAGAACTCCCTTGTTAATCTGGCTTCAACGTTATTACTTTCTTTACAAAGGGAGAAGAAACAAATCATGAAACAAGGGAGATTATCTTCTTTTTCTTTTCCTCAAACAAGGAAGTCTGTCTTGATTAAAATCACAGACTTAGCAACTCCATCAAGAAAGAAATCGGACAGTTCTCATCAGTTCTTGCAAAACCATAATATCACGTTAATATCACGTTTCCCATCTGATTAGGCTGCAGAGACAGAAATAGCATAGTGCTCGCGGTTGACAGTTTGCAAGAAGCTAGCAGAAAAGGAATGAGCTATGAATGGCCCTGGAATTAGTTTCATTTTATCAAAGAGGCGTTTAGTGCATCGTTTCCTTCCAATGCAAAGAAATATGCTGGCTAGGCTCTTCAGGCAAGCTATACATACAAAATATCAACAAGAAACAAAATATGAGCAAGCTGACAAGTGAACATATATCATTCTTTATTGGTCCAATAAGCATGATAAGTGAATTGGGCGTCGCGAAGACCATATTCCTTCTCCTGAACTGCATCTCAATTGAACTGGTATATTCCCATAAAAAAAAGAAAAATACAAAGCCAAATTGAAAGAGCACGTTGGTGGAATTGCACCCACCTCTACTTGACGAAGCTGATTATGCGTCGGTACTAGAAACTGTCAAGTGAACAAGAATGGAATGTTTTGAAAAGCAGGATTGACATTGCAACTGTCACAAATTTTTGAAAATGGATCTAATCATTCTGGTTCATTGTGTTGCTCTGTATAGTGCTGAATAAATACTTATTCCCCATATGTTTTTTTATAGTAGCCTAACAATCAAGACATGCATTCCATATAAAAACTTTCCTTGCAATCAGTTTTGCGAGCCAGTAAATGACCTACACTGGATGATCCTAACTGCATTCAGTAGAATCATATACTATACCTCATCATCAGAAAATAGGTCATCACTCACCCAGTCACTCTCTGTGCCACTCCAGATGTCGCTGACTTTGCGTTGGAACACGTTCTCGTTGAGTGCAGGTTTGGCTTCCGGTCCGTGGAACCAGCCGCCAGTCGCGCATGCGTACTCGCGTCGTTTTTGGCACAACAGACACTGCCACTTCCCTTTGAGATCCTGTGGACAGACGGACACAAAGATAGACAGGTGAGAATGTAAACCAACCAGAGTAAATTGTGTCAATTTCACATTATTCCACCTAAAATAAGGACGACGTAATTTACCTTGTTGCCTTCTTTGTGCTGGAGATTGAGGCTGCTAAATCAGCAATAATGGCAGAACATAGCAGAACAAAAGCAAAGCCACCAGAGGGTCCTTGGTTGGCAAAACATCAAAGGATGGAATTAGAGAGAAGGTCTAAACTACCAGGAGCACAACTAAAAGCATTACATCTGCTACAGTCTGGTAGAATTACACAGGAGTGAAAGACTACTAACCACAACACTGAGGCTGATGAGACATGCATGTTGAGCAAGGAGTACTACAAGGACACACGCTGACTGCTACTCACCCTGTTCTTCACCACCGATTCGCCCTGGTCAACAGGTTGGTAGGAGCCACAGCGTGTACACACCCGTCTATTGCAGTCGCTACAGACCCGGCCGATTTCATCATCAAATCTGACTTGATAGCACAGACGACACACTCCTCCTCCTCTCAGGTCCAACTGCTGTCTGCTGCCAGCTCCTGTTTTGTTTCTAGCTCCGCGGGCCACCTGATCTTCCAGACATCTCAGCTCTCTCTCCAGGCGTCTGCAAATACACACCAAGCTATCCCTGCAGCTTCACTCTTACATTGTCTGTGCTCCTCTGTCCTGGGAGGAACACCCGCCAAGACCACCCTTGAGCAGCATCCGCATCAACATCAGCAGCAGCAACAGCCCCTGCAGACGGTGGACTGGACCAGATGCTCTAATTGACCACTTTGCGACGATTCGCCCATTGATGTATAGAGCCCCTCGCGCCAGAGCAGCTTCAGCTTTCTCCCTCAGCAAAACACACGGCTTGTCGAGGGGTCAGGCCTAAAAATAGCTCGGTAACGTCTCTTCACTAAACGACGTCGCAAGAACCGATTCTCGTGCACTGTACCTGTCAAGCAGCGCCGCCCCTCGGCCAACCTGTGTTCTCGAACGCCTAGCTCGGTGGTGACTCATGCTCTTAAAGCACACCTGAGCTGCGTTGAATGACCTATGTCACTCTTTACAGAGGTGACAGCACCGACACTGAGCATGCTTCTGGCATTTCAACTCAGCAGATCACTTCTGTGTCTTGTGACAACTGATTATCTTTTAATGTGAATGTGTCCACTGAGTTTCGGAAGAGAAAGTAATAAAACTGGATTAGTTCTTCAGGAGCCTCTACTGCATAGTGGTGTAAATTTAGACCTTTAAATTTGTACATCATTTCCCCAAAACAAATTGAAAACTGCTGTTGCATTACATTTTTCCAACAGATAATTGAGATTTGACACCACCGACTCTGAATAAATAGAGAGCCGGCATAAGCTGACAGTTGTTGCCTTTGAGGTATAAAGTTCACAGCTGACTTAAGACGCTTAGTTTCCAGACCTCTCTTATGTAATTGGTTAACCTGATGGATTTTAAAACCCTTAAATATTTACTGGGTTTGTAAGATAAGATAAGATAAGATAAGATAAGATAAGATAAGATAAGATAAGATAAGATAAGATAAGATAAGATAAGATAAGATGAGATGAGATGAAAGATAAGATATAATTTGAATTTATATTTCATTAAGCTAAAAAAAAAAAAAAAAAAAAACATCAGCCAATGCCACAAGAAATTATATAATGAAGTAGGTATTAAAGTATTCAACATGTTTTGAAACTCAGTTCTACAAATTTGTCACATCTCTTGAAGCGTAGGCATGCTATCTGTTGTCTTCAGCAAACAAGAAAACTAAAGAAACATAATCCTGACCACAGCATCACGCAATGAGACTCCTGATGACAACCATCTGCTGAAGAACAAAATATTCACCAAACTGAGACTAAAGAGATTGCAGTCCGCCATTGCCAACCGTAGGGCAGCCTCTTTGTCAGATACAGAACTAATTGCTAAATACGCTGCATGATGTACCTGAGGCGCCTGAATAATTTGCAAGACAGCACGTTATAATGAGTAGGGGAGAGTGGAACAATAAGACACTTTTTTTCGTTTTTGATTATGACAAAAATTCTCAAATCAGGGCATAGCTGGCTTCCCACCTCAGATGTAGGTTATACAGTAGTGCATACCTTCCAGCAGTTTCAGGTTTCTACCTTTTGTAAGATTACAGTTCTTCAACACAACGTCAATGCAAGTCATTTGTTTGATTGTTTGATTGTTTCCCACTGGTGGGGAACTGTGAGACAAGCTAAGGGGTACAGTGAGACATGGCTTGATTGTACAACAGTGCAAAATGTCTCCAAATATACTTATTTTAGGTGGCAAGTTCCTTTTATTGTCCATTGCTACTGGTCTGAAACCTAGCAGGTTATTTTACCAGCAGTCAGAGGAAGATGTAATGATGAGATGGTAGGTCTTAAGTCCACAAAATATTATGCATATTACCCAATGGCTGGGATCATTCACTTAGCTTGGCATGGACATTGTGTATAACGTACAATTTATTAAACATGTCATGCAACCAAAATCCAACTGTCATTTCCTTTATGAAGAGTTACATTGAATTGACTGTCTCACTGTGCCCCACTCACACTTTGACTTACTCTTCCCTGTGCTGGTTTTAATATGAAGTTGTGACCATCTGAGGTCCACATGGCTACAGCACTGTTTATTATTATCTGGTATTAAAGACAACTATCCAATGTTTTGTATACTATCATCCATTATCGCCAGTTATTGGAGAATACGATTAAAAACTCAGATGCGTAAACAAATTACTTGACCAGGTGTAAAACCCAAAAGTGAAATTACAAGCACGAAGTGCTTTATAATTCTTGCAGGTAATGAAACATTCTAGTGGTTATGTAGTGTTGGCATAAATGCTTAAAGGGCAGTGTTATAACCTTCACTCTGTTGAAACTAAGGGGTTTGTCTAACTGTTCCCCGTGTCTCAATGTTCCCCATTCTCCCCTACCTTTGTATTATGTATTACTCATCATCCCCAATGTACCCAGACACGTTCAAGATTGAAGATGATGTTATTCATATTCGGCATAAGCAACTGTTAGGTCATACGAATCGAGATAAACAATTAGGCAGATATTACATTCAAATTAGCCACAGCATGTATTTTACTCTGTAGAGGCTTGGCACAGCATGGGCACAAGAAAACAGCACGTAAGCAAGTCAATTGTTCTGCAGTGCAGAGAATGTTCCAGGAAAACTTTGTCATAGTCAGGAACCTGTTTATAAGTTGCTGCTTCTGCACAAATTTCAGGAGACACGCCCTGTGTAATTTTCTTTACACTTTACAATTATGAATACATAACTATTAAATCATTTGTCAATTTTACAGAGAAAGGATACAGTAAAATATAACTATTGATACAAACAAGCCAGATGAATCAGGTCTGACCGGGAATGTACAAATGTAATTCACTGACTGACTAAATGGATGAAATTTGTATATCTAAGGCCATTCTTAAAAATATTCCTGTTGAAGGTTACAGAACAAATCAGTGAGTATGATAAATTAGTTCCTTGCCTTTATGTTATTTTATTTTAGTTTAGTTTTCAATCTGTTTCGAGAATATTCTTCTGAAAAATAAAAATTCCTACCTACCTGATTTAAGTGTCATGTTCAGACAGTACAATTACAATTGGGACCATTCCATCTGTAGAGTTACTTTTTAAATGTAGTCAAAGTTACAGAACTTAAACTTCGTATAGAATATGTTGCCAAGTGTTGTATATTTAATCTTATTTGTTGAATCTGGGTACTTTTCAAGCATCTCGTATTCCCTGAATATCATTCTACCTATAGAACGTCCTTCATAAAATTTGGATTCCTGCTATAAATTCAAAGTCTTACTTATTAAACACTTTGCAGGCAATCGTTCTGATCTGATTATCTGATGAGCTAGCATGTAATGTTTCATATCATACAGACCTCACAAATCTCTGTAATAATTTAACGCATTGTTAATTGATTATGATAATAATGTAGTTCTAAACAAAAACGAAATAATTAAATTTCGATAAAATGGTAAAATAAATTCAACGGATCACCCATTTTAATACAATTATACACTTTCTCCTCTCTGGATAGTGGGTATTCTGTAATATTTCAGAGGGTCTATTACCTGTTACATTTCTACAGATCACAGTCAGCACATCTGTAACGAATTACGAAAGCTGAGTCAACAATCAAATGCCCTTCAAGCTGCAGCTATATTTTCCTAAATTATCTTTTCTTATTTTAAAAATAGCTAGATTTAAGATGAACGACCTAATTGACTGACATCATGCAATCCTACATCAACCCATGTAGTGGTCATGTAATAGCCAGCTAAACATATTTCCCAGATATTCAAATGCATCTGAATGGACTTGTTGAAGCGTTACATAGCTGTTTCACATCAGCTTTTAAGCTTTGTTGTTGTAATCATCAGGTAATCATGTTTAAATAAATAGTTTCTGAACTAGTCAAAGGAGTGTGCAAGCCAGACTGAAAGAAATCCATAACGCCATCCTACCAATGTCGAATAACATTTAGCAATTGAATGAAGTTCATGGCATTAGCAACTGAATTAAGTTCATGGCATTAACAACTGAATTAAGTTCATGGTATTAGCAACTGAATTAAGTTCATGGCATTAACTAGGCTGCTGGCCTAACTTTAACATCATATATGTATGCAATGCTGGGATCCAACCTGATGACAGGAAAACACAAAAACCGCTATAAAAACGGAGCTTTAGACTAAGCATGCGTTAATGGCAAACGGACTTAAGCTAATACCAGCAGTAAATTAGCCTTAGCGGTCATTCATAACTGTTGGTGATATTGATTCATACCCGTCACAATCTTGAGCACACTCAGCTGAAGCAGATTACTCGTGAGGAATTAATTAACCGAGGTGCGCAGAGAATTGAAAGCTGAAACCTTTGATATTATTCTGTGTCCAGTGATATACCAAGCATGTGCGTCACATGCGAATCATGGCTACTCACTGCAAGTCATACTGGGTGAGCCAGAAGGCCATCTCACGATCTTTGACCACCAGGGGCGCTGCATTGGCCAGTCTACAATGAAACCGAGGCTTTTCACAAATCTCGTCCGTTCTCGCCACAAGACGAGAGGCCACTAGAGGCCACCAACGACCCTGGCGATGCCGCGACACACACATCCACATCAAATTTTGAGTTATACACAGAGCAAAGTAGGTCATTAGCTGACCTTGCTGACAGACCGCCAGGTCGGCAATGATTACGCCTTGACATCTGACGCCGCTCGTGAAAATAACGTCATGCAGAAGGGCACGAACGTCACAGACAGCGTAGGGCGAGTCAGACCACGTCTCTTGTAGTGGGGAGCGCAGCGTCTTGGTCGGCTCCTATCATCTGGCTCATCAACCAGTAATCTCTGAGCTCAGACCTCATATCACGGCCGTCGAGGCTGGTTACCACACCTCGCCTTTTAGCAGCACACAAAAACAAACTGCTCAAATGGGCTGTGATAAGAGCCAGGGCAGCCTGGGAAGCTCTGGGCAAATTACCTAGGGCAGGCAGCCAGGTCCTCTCTTTTCGCTGGCTATCGTATACCTAAATTAGCACCTACTCGTAGCCCGATCCTATACTATGTACATTTATGTTAAATATTGACCTTAGATTTTTCTATGAGTCATGAAATGTACTCACAATGTACTCAGTGAGTACCACTACATTTTGAAGTGTGAGTGTAATGTACTTGGTGAGTACAAATACTTTTTGAAGAATGAATACAAGTTCGAGCACAAGTATCTAGACATTGATTGACGTACTTTCGAGTACAAATAGAAATGCTGTGCTCGAGTACATCTGTACACGAGTACACGAGTAGGCCTACTCTGTAACATACAGCCATGGCCATGACCTTGGATAACAACGAGGTAAA
This sequence comes from Alitta virens, assembly GCA_932294295.1. NCBI lineage: Eukaryota > Metazoa > Annelida > Polychaeta > Phyllodocida > Nereididae > Alitta > Alitta virens. The sequence goes on from OW028573.1 coordinate 54,703,310, forward strand.
GGTGAGTAACTTGTCAGGTCGTCACACGAACTAATTACGACTGGTCCGTTCATAAACACACTGGCGGCAAGGAAGCTAATCTAAAAAAATCAGCTGGATATCCAAAGATAGATTGCACACCCACAGAGACTAGGTTAAGAACGCATGATCAATATGGTATGAAATTAATCTCTTTTACAGGTGTCAACAATAATGCAAGTGTTAATCCCGTTTGATACATCAGCCAGAAGCCAACCGCAATAAATATTACTATACCTAAAAGTATAAATGTTAATCATTCACTGCAATATTTTCTTATAAAGGTTAATTATCAAAGGCAGATGCTGTCTATTTAACTCATGGATATGATGTGACAAGTAAAACAAAGATACAATATATGATGGGACAAGTAGAATAACCATGATTTAACTGCATGACATCGTGTGGACTCCAAGTATTATCCGCTCATCGCGTCTGCCCTAGGACTTCAGACCAGCAGGTTCAATGCATTACTTGGAAATTTCATAATTGCACAAACTTCACCTATGTGATCCGCAGACGTGCATGTGTTTAAATGCCACGAACCTATAATAGTTTTTGAGGGCCGCATCTGTGGCGTGTATTACATTTCCTTCAGCTAATGTATCTGTGTCGTCTGCAAGTTAAAACACCACAACGGAATTCTTTGAAACATTCCTTTGCAGTCTGAGCACAGAAGCTGTTCAAACAGAACGTGCTAATGTGAAATTATGTTTGCGCATGTTTGAATTGGGGTTGATATCTGCCTTGTTGTTGACATGCAGTTAAGATGTAGCAGCAGATATGTCCAAGGGAGGCGTACCCAAGTATCGGTTTGATAAATCAGTTTTTCTTAATAGGTCAGTTATTCTAAATTAGACCAATACCAGGTATTGACCACGCCAACTGATGCTTCAACAACTAGGCCACCCAGCCGCATGTTCGGCATGAAGCTAGTAGGAAACCAAAGACGTTTCTATTGGCTCTGTAGAAACCATCTTGTGAGAGGATTTACGCTGCTAGTACAGTGTCGTGGTGGTGGTGGATTAGGACTTTTAAGTCCTGTATTTCTGCACCTGATGGGCTAATTAGGACAGGTAGGGACCATGGCAATGAGACGAAGGGATGAAACAGCCATCCAACATAGGCTTGACCGGGAATTGACCAAGTGGTTGGAAGCCCAGCGCGCTACCACTGAGCTAGGCCCCCACCCGCTAGTACAGTGTCAGTGCTAAGGCAAATAATAGACATCATCCATGGAGTAAAGTAACATGGGATGGACTCTAAACCAGACTAAGCTCCAGATCAGCAACATAACACCACACATGGATAAAAAATTCAGATTTTACATCGTAAGAAGTTGAATGATGACCTACTTGACCCTGTTGTTCTCCTCTTTCTCAAATATCTCCTGCTTCTTGAGCACCCCTTGTAGGATCTCGATCTCTTCTGGGGTCAGGTGTTCCAGGGTGGGTGAAGGGGGGCAGGCGGGGGTCAGAACCCCCTGCAGGTGAACCGGGGCACTAGCACGGCGACGCCCGCATCCTGGAGATGGCTTCGACGCCAACTAAGCAAAAAATTAATAAATACACAAAACTTAAAGGTGAGCATATATGTGAATATGAAGCAGTATCATATTACAGGAACTCACGCTAGAAATTAATATCTTATGTACACTGGACTAAAAACCTAAGGATATGGCATGTTCTAGACGCGTGTTCATCAATTTAAAAAGAAGGAAGTTTTTTTTTCTGATTTTGCAAAATGGACATAAACTAAAATCGGTAAGTGTAAAAACTATAAATACGTAACATTATTATAAAATTGAACCTTGTTTAAAAGCAACCTAAATAATATGGACACCTCTCCATTAAGACTTAAACATGGTGGTTATCTTTTCTTTTACTGGTATCACCCCAATAGAAAAATCGACTACCCAGAAAACAGAGGTTGGCTTAGCGTTGCCAAAATAGCTGACATATATAGCATACCTTAATCTAACACCCGTACAATGTAATTACACCCCAATTATTATTGCATGCACCTCTAGATAGGCCTATTGTGTAAAAAATGTCAGTAATTGCACCAATGTTGTAAGGAGGCAGTAATTACCTTGTTGAAAACAGTGCTCATTATAGAGGAGCATATCATTAATCGACCTCATCCAGCCACATAAGCAGCTAACCGGAATCTGAAAGAAAAACAAAACAGAAGGATATGACAACATAACATGATGACATGACAATTTTCATTAAAAAAATGTAGGACAATGACGTCATCACTAATTTGGATAAGATGAGATGTGATTCTACAGCAAAAAGAAAAAATAGATTATTAATATCTCTGCTTTAGCAGCGACGATTTTTTTAATATAGTTTTGTAATTAAAATGATCAGCAGTTATGTTTCAGTGCGCGGGCATTAGATTGCATATATTCAAGATGACAAAAGGTCTCACCCGGATGTAAAATATATCATGCGGCCAGCAGTTGCGCAATCAAAAGCAGACAGTTTGTCTGTCTGACCAAAATAATGCATTACCCGACTGAATCATTTGCTCTTTGCATTCTTTGTTTTGGACAATTATGTAATGAATGAAAGGAGTTTTTCTCAAATCCGATTAATTACTTTTTTTACGATTAGTCTAGACAATTAATTGTGATGGTCTTAATTCTTGCAAAACAACCGCTTTCCAATTAATCAATATTAATTTGCACTATCTGTTCGGCTTCAAATATTAATGAAATTAGTTCATGCTTTGTTCTTGGTAAACTAGCTAGCGATTGTGATGACCCAAAAAGCTTGTTGCTTGAGTACGCTAGTTGGGTGCGTCACACGCACGTACACACGTCGAACGACGCTCGTTGAGGAACGTCACAAACCCAATGACCTTCAAGTCTGACTTCCGAGACTGGAGAGCACTCGACAAACAGCTATACTCACGCACTACCGCCCCCTGACTATCACCGAATTTGAACAAAACATCGTGACATTCGGTGTGGATATGTCTTCACAAACTGTCATTGTGTTATAGTGCACATAATATTATATTTTTATCCCTGTATATTTCATGCAAGTATGTTTTAATAATTGCTTTATGTTATTACTGATCCTATTGCTGCCTGATTATTTCTTCATTATATGGAGGTGGAACTAAATAAATAAATATATAATTAAGTCAGTAGAGTTATGTAAAAAGCTGTTACTTAATAATGCTTAAAAAAAGACACCTTCGGCAATGGCTAACCTGATTTCAAAAAAAATGTTTTTCTAATTTTATATGTTAAGTCACTATATCTAGAAAACGTACTCATGGCTTGGGCGTCATAAACTGATAAAACGCATACATGTAGGCACAGCTTTTTGAAAATTGGACATCCAATGTTTCAGCAAAACAGCTACTAATTATTAGCGAGGAGTAGGCTCGAAGAACAAATGAACCGCCATATTTATTTTTACAATGCATTGTGGTAATGAAACACCAGAGGGCGTGCGAATGCAATTAGCAGTGGCGACACCACACTAACATAACAGAATGTTTATCGAACGTCGCAATTTAAATACAACGAAACACTAGCATAAAAGCTATTTGAATAAAAAAAATGTGTACACATGTAAACAAACTGAAAACAAGAGTGAATCATAAAAGAGTAGACTATCTTGACCCATAGGCTGTCATAGGGTAAATTCCAATTATAAATAAAATCTTTAAAACTGTCGACATCCTCAACATTTTTTTGAAGTTATTGGGCAAAAGGTTCCACAATTTGGCACCTAGATAAGTTAGGCTGAAAATTCCATATTTAGTGGTTCGTGGAGATCTTAGATTTAAAGTTTTACAATAACTTTGTAAAATGAATTATTTACATATAAATACAGGTAACAGGTTTTGAATACTTTTGTACATTGCTATGGCAACCTTTATCAAAAGCACACTATGCAAAGAAGTCATATTACAGTTTTTGTTATTTATCCATATCGGTTTTTGTACAGAAGCACCAAATTAAAGGACAGTAGTTAAAATTAGAATTAATAAAGCATTTGTAAATCAGAAGTTTGGTATCATAATCTGGTAAATTACATAGATGTAAAAGATAACTTATTGTCTATGACAACATCCAAATACTTTATACTTGACTCACTTTTTAAGATAGTACCACTGAAATTAATACTGGGTAAATTACAAGAACCATGACAAAAAGAAATTAATTGAAATTTATTTGGATAAGCCTTCATTCTGTTTAAGGTAAACCAGTGTAACATGTTACTGACATTGGATTCCGGATACATTTTAAGATTGATAATACTAGTCGATGAACATGAAATGACATTGTTATCAGCATAATTAAAAATGATACAGTCACTGACAAAATGAAAAATATCATTTATAAACACATTGAACAAGATCGGGCCTAATACTGACACTTGGGGGACGCCCTTCTTAATGGTGGTCAAATCACTTTTGACATTATTGATTTTAACGTTGTAAACTGTTAAGGTAATTATAGGACAGAGCAACTGATTCGTAATTGAGGCCATAGGCTGTGAGTTTAGCTAGCAGTAAACCATGAGGTAAGACGTCAAAAGCCTCACTAAGATCCATACTGATGGCTGCAACATGTTCACCAGTATCTAAACAGAGTTTCCATTTTTCAACAACATTTAAAATGACACATTAGGTATTGTGACATTTCTGATAAGCGGATACATGTTCATTGTAGACATTGTTAAAATGGTTACAAAGCTGATGATTTATGGTTCTTTCAGTTAAGATTGATAAGCATGGAAGAATACTTATGGGTCTGTAATTAGTCGTCTCAAGTTTCTAATTACATTTAAAAACATCTCTAATTGCTTAAATAAATACAGCCGTATTTTAACAAAAATGATTAGATTGTTAAAGAAGCTGTAAATGACAATCTAAATTATCATTAGCCTTTTTCAGCACTGTAATAATTTCATACGACGCTACGTGGCGTGGTAACAACGCCATTTATTGAGGAAACTCATTCTGAAACCAAAACAAACATGGTGGCTGATTTGGCTGTGTTTGATGGTCAGCTCATTGGTATAAATATCATTTTAACGACACATAACTCAATTAATTATATATGAAGAATATTTCAAAAACCTATGCAGAAACATTTTATCTCGTGAGTAATCAACTTTGTTGAATGATGCTGTCCATAGTGAAAATATAAGGAAAATTCAAGTTTTAAGTGACCTAACATGGCCATCCTGAATCTCTGTTGAGGTAATGCATGTATATACTTCCAGTAGTTTAGAAACTACAGCAGTAACATAAATCTCCGAAATTTGACTGCTCAAAACAGGCTGACGTGCCAGTCAAGCGCCGCACAACCCAGAGCAAGAAGCACACTGATGACCTCATGGTTTCTTTACCTCTCTTATTTCTTTAGACTCAGTGATAATATTCATTTAGAAATAAACTGCCATTATTATTCAGCCACGTATAATATAAAGAACTCTAAATGTGGCCGGACACTGATAGAAAATAAATTAGTTATGTAACAATAGGGCTGAATAATAAAATTAACTGCAGAGGACGCAATAATGCGATGTTTGTTTAAGGTTGTTTAAGGTCACCAATTTGGCATTAAATCAGAAGTATTTATAGAAGCAGAGGTGTAATCCTTATTGGGAAGCTGATTATTTTGCATTACAAAGAACGTATGTCCGAGAGCCTTTATTCGAACTTTTCTACCTGGAATATACTAACTGGCTAATTCAGTTTTTTTAGGCTTCTTTCGAAGAAAAGGGTAGATCTGTCTAGTCTGTTTTTCTGCCATGTTACGAAAGCTTAGTATTTCAAAGCAATGCATCTTCAAAAGAGAGAAAGACAGCTTTGAACAAAATAGGATTTGTGATAGGCTTATTTGGATTTTTTTTTTGGGGGGTTTTTTTTTTCAAGTAGAAACTGGCCTGACTTAAACCTCCTCATATGAGACAAACTATGTGCACAAACGAGACGAGCAGTATTTGTATTCGACTCGCTGAATAATCAGTTGGCAGGCCATGTTGGCTAAATGACACATCTAATTTCTGGGTATCGAGGATGGTATGTACATCGTAATTAAATCATATTAGCGAAAGTGATTCGCTGCACCGGAAGTCATCAGTCCAGCGCAACAGCCTTCCCAACTTAACACCAGAATAGAACGTTACCAAGAAACAAAGGAAGGACGTCACAGACGATTAGTCAGTGGTTGATCGTTTAAAGAACGCGAAAATAACCCCCCAATAAATGCTTGTCAGCTATATTCAGAAAACGCACAGAACCATCAGTCCAGCGCAACAGCCTTCCCAACTTAACACCAGAATAGAACGTTACCAAGAAACAAAGGAAGGACGTCACAGACGATTAGTCAGTGGTTGATCGTTTAAAGAACGCGAAAATAACCCCCCAATAAATGCTTGTCAGCTATATTCAGAAAACGCACAGAACCATCAGTCCAGCGCAACAGCCTTCCCAACTTAACACCAGAATAGAACGTTACCAAGAAACAAAGGAAGGACGTCACAGACGATTAGTCAGTGGTTGATCGTTTAAAGAACGCGAAAATAACCCCCCAATAAATGCTTGTCAGCTATATTCAGAAAACGCACAGAACCATCAGTCCAGCGCAACAGCCTTCCCAACTTAACACCAGAATAGAACGTTACCAAGAAACAAAGGAAGGACGTCACAGACGATTAGTCAGTGGTTGATCGTTTAAAGAACGCGAAAATAACCCCCCAATAAATGCTTGTCAGCTATATTCAGAAAACGCACAGAACCATCAGTCCAGCGCAACAGCCTTCTCAACTTAACACCAGAATAGAACGTTACCAAGAAACAAAGGAAGGACGTCACAGACGATTAGTCAGTGGTTGATCGTTTAAAGAACGCGAAAATAACCCCCCAATAAATGCTTGTCAGCTATATTCAGAAAACGCACAGAACCATCAGTCCAGCGCAACAGCCTTCCCAACTTAACACCAGAATAGAACGTTACCAAGAAACAAAGGAAGGACGTCACAGACGATTAGTCAGTGGTTGATCGTTTAAAGAACGCGAAAATAACCCCCCAATAAATGCTTGTCAGCTATATTCAGAAAACGCACAGAACCATCAGTCCAGCGCAACAGCCTTCCCAACTTAACACCAGAATAGAACGTTACCAAGAAACAAAGGAAGGACGTCACAGACGATTAGTCAGTGGTTGATCGTTTAAAGAACGCGAAAATAACCCCCCAATAAATGCTTGTCAGCTATATTCAGAAAACGCACAGAACCATCAGTCCAGCGCAACAGCCTTCCCAACTTAACACCAGAATAGAACGTTACCAAGAAACAAAGGAAGGACGTCACAGACGATTAGTCAGTGGTTGATCGTTTAAAGAACGCGAAAATAACCCCCCAATAAATGCTTGTCAGCTATATTCAGAAAACGCACAGAACCATCAGTCCAGCGCAACAGCCTTCCCAACTTAACACCAGAATAGAACGTTACCAAGAAACAAAGGAAGGACGTCACAGACGATTAGTCAGTGGTTGATCGTTCGAAGAACGCGAAAATAACCCCCCAATAAATGCTTGTCAGCTATATTCAGAAAACGCACAGAACCAGTCATCTTGTTCTATCTTATCGACAAAAAAAAAATACATTTATTTTGAAGCTAAGAATTATATATATGATCCATAGATATCTAGGCTTCACGATTCACGATGTAAAATTTAGCTTAGAGCACGGATTTCTTAAAGTGCTTACTGAATTCAACATTTCAACAATCCACACAGAGAAACATAAAAATGTTGCCAGACGTTGGATGAATCACTCCTCTTTGCTGCAGATGGAAGATACATGTTATGGTACTAAAGACAATACATTGTTGTAATGCGAAATGATAGTCACGCCATACTTTGCAAAACATGCTTATGCTTCAGGACAAGTTTGAATAAGCAATTCTTCTTAAAAGTTTGCAGTTTATTCATTATGACTAATGGCATGCATATCTAACGCCGACTAACTTACAGTAAGTTTCATAAAATATGGTTGACTCCAGACAGCTGAAGCTAAAGCCAGCTGCTATTGTCTACTCCTAACTTATAGTTGGCTTAGCCCAACAAATTGGGCAAAATCTACAATTCAAATTTTTGCACCTTGGTAAATGTATGAAACTTATCTGATATGGTGCTGCAAGTACTTAAGATCTGACTTATGAATAGCCAGCTGTATGTATAGCCAGGCAGTTCTGGACAGTGGCAGGTAGAACCATACACAGCAGAAGTTGTCCAGCTTTGCCTAGCCGTTTTTAACTAAACTGACTGTATTTGATTAATTAAGCAGGGTATGCTGGTACATCAGATGGCTATGGGGTCAGTCTTCCTGCGAATTTGTATAGTCAAAAGTGGCAAGAATCAAGTTAAAATGTCTGCTGAGTTAGCTGTTTTGACAAACTTATGTTCAAAGAGATTTTTCAGTGTATACTTTCCATTTCCATGTTGATTTGGGCATAAGCTAGACCGAAACATTGCTGTCATTTGCAAGCACGCCGATATCTGGTCGTGAGGCAGTTTGTCGGACTAGCCATAAGCTACAATTCAAACTCCTGCACGAATGTCACTTAACTCATAATTATACACAATATTATATACAATCTATGCCACTGGTATAAATGTGCAGGTCTATATGCTTGCTGGTACAACGTAAATTCCTAGCAATAGTATACAGTATTACTCTTGTTTTATGTTCACCCTGCTAAATATAAAACAATCTATGTATAGCTGTCAGCTGACCTCTATAACAAAAATACTCCACCATGCTTAATATTTGTAAATAAGGTATATCACAGGTAATTCATGGAAAGTATAGCAACAGTGTAGATATTAGGTATCTGCTGCTGCACTGTGTGCTGTCACATAACAGCCCAGCGACCTAATTATGGACATTCTTTACTAGTTTACCTAGTTAAACAAAATCATTGGTTAAACTAAGTAGCCGATAGGCTGAGTATAGACTTATGAAATATTCTCTTAAAAATACATTTGGATTCATATTTGTTGAGTTTAGGCAATTCTTCTGAATTGCCTGCTTGTCAGAACAAGAATTGCGTAAATGCAGCACATGTACATCTACTTATTCTGTAATTTCATTGTTGGACCTTTAATACCATAAGCCAGCCTATAGACTATAACATAAATTGATTATTTTACTTTAGATGAGTAAACGAGCAAAACATGTACATAATTAGGTCGCTGGGCTGTGAGGTGACGACACAGTGCATGTACCAAGGTTTGCTTTGTAGCAGCTTCAGGTAGAAGTTCTTAGCCATGGATAGCTAAACTTGAACTTTCTTTATGAGTTGTACTGTTCATAAAACCTAGGCTACTAACTACATAAATGAATTCCACAATGGTAGAGTTTGTTGTAGTAGCAGTAGTAGTTTTAAGTTGAGGTAAATTTGGTGAGTGCAAAACATTTCGACAGACACATACATTGAAAGTTTCGAAGATATTGCTCAACATGGAGTAACAGATTTCACCTTTTACAGATGTCAAAAGGTGAAATTGAGAAGTAGAAAAAATTCCCAAACAGTTTGCAACAATTGGAGGAAATTTATATAAACGGCTAGAGTTGTATATAGGTGCATACAATCCACCTCCAGCCTGATGCTGAGGACAATTTCAGGCCATCCATCAATGTCACTCTGGAGGCCTATACAACAACTGCATCTGTCAGACTTACTCAAATCTCTAGAATCACACATGAGGCGGAATAGATGCTGTATGCAATTCAAACACCCATCCTACTTCAAGGTCATATGGATCTGGGCAGCCCTTCCTCCTCATTTTGATGTTAATTGTGGCCCGGAGCAAAGGGTTGATGTCGGTTTGGACAGGGCAATTTCCGGACTGCCAAAAACTCCTTGATGAGAATCGCACGAATTTCCCTTTTTAGATTCAAAATGGGCAACGCTCCCAAGATTAGGACTTTAAATTGGACCCAACTTTCTTAAAAGGGCACCCACACATTTATATTACTAAAAGAAAAAGCTGACAGAAATGGTGTAATTACCAACTTTAATGAGAAAAAGACTATTCATGTTAGAGGAGAGTACTTGCCAGAGGTAAGACACAATATGTGTTATGAGAGATAAGTGGGAGTGGTTAACAGAGACATATGTAACGAACTATGTGTAGCATCCCAGGCCCGGGAACACTTCATGAGCAACATCCCAGCTGGATGTCGTTCGGATGAGATGTTAAATTGGCGGTCCCCTGTACTCAGAGCCTATGCTGAGGCAAGTAAAATATCCCGCCAATGGGGTAAATGTGTAACATAGGTGGTAAATTTGTAACATGGGTGGACTCCTTCTCTCTCTCACCTGATCAATTAACCCTCAATAGTGGCAACAACTTGCCATAGAGGGCTGCATTTTCCATATCTATCTATCAATATCTACCTATACATACATGCAAAGATTCGGTGTTCTTTTTGTTGGAACTGCAAGTTATTCACACCTGTTGATGTCCTTAAGTTTATTGATCCACAATTTTATGAATGCTGTCACCTTCAGATGCAAATGGTGCATTTACATATGTAAGCCTTCACAAATTCAACGGTTCTTTGGTCCTTATTTCGCCTATACTTTGGCACATACCTCAGTTTGTGTCTGTCCCCTCACAGATTTGATATAATGGATAAAATTACAAATATTTCAAACATGACGATTTTGTTGCTAAAACTATACAATTGCCTGACCTTATTGTCTCAAAGAGTGAGCAAAAAAAGCGATAGAAACTTTTGGAGAAAATGTTACTGTTCTTAATGACGTTGTGGTCTTCATAGTGAGAAACAATACAATAGCAAGAACAAACTTGGTAGGAGGGGGAAGGGGGGGGGGGCTTAATAGTGAGGCTACCTTACTATTTTCTAAAACTTCATCAAAGGATTGAAAAGCACATTATTTGATTAAGGTAATGTGTGTAAGCTAGTGAACCTATCAGGCATTAATTAAAAAAATAATGATACATTGAAAGAAATCAAGTCCAAAACATTGGAAATACAATGGAAATGGCATCATCACCTATTGCTCAGTATTGTGACATCATCATTTGGTTTGTTTACATATTGAATTTTGGATGACATGAAAAATGAAATACTACATAGTGAACCCAAAAAAGCTCTGGATGGTAGGTAATAAGTGTTAAGAAGACCATGAAGTGATTGCAATAGGTTTTGGCTACAGTGACTGTCATGTTGAGTCTTTACTGCTAGTTCGCCGTGCACATTTTTGTTCATCAATGAAGTTTTTTTTCTGGAAGAATTTCCACCATATACACAACCAAAAATTATGTGCAACCCAAAATGCTACTATATGTGTGATTGAGCAGTCGACAGGTCTCTTATCTGGGAGAGCTGCTTTGCTCTGCCTGTGATGCCGTGTTAGACTGTCTGCTGCTGAAGCAGGGAGAAGTACAGCACTGAGCATCACCCAAGGATGCTACAAGCAGACTACATCTGTGTTGCTTCCCTTTGATGCCAGTTTATCACACTTTAAATCGCCTCCCTACAGTTAGTGTGGGGCTTCCCCATCACAACTGTCATATACGGCGAGTTCTGCTCTTGATTAACACACCTCAGCAAAGCCATAAAAGGGAAGGGTTACGGAGTAAATGGTTAGTTCTATGCTTCATATGAGGACACGTGGCTCAACAATTGACATACGAAACCACCTGACCCTTATCTCTGATATCAGAACACAGGCGCTAGCCGGAAAATTACACTAACAACCTAGTAGTTATTATAAGCCAAAGAGCAAGCAATGATAAAATTATTTTCCGGCTGGCGCCTGTGATCAGATGTGAGAAACAGGACAGTACTTTGCTTTGTCATAACACGAACTCATTTGATACATTATGATAATTAGCTAACTCATTTCATACATTATGATAATTAGCTAACTCATTTCATACATTATGATAATTAGCTTATATACTGCAAATGCAATTAACGGATATCTGTTGTTTGGCAAAATATGTCATCATGATAGTAAACACCGAGTAATGACGTGACGGTCAGCTTCCATTGATATGCCAAAATTGTTAATGACCAAAAAATTAGTCTTGTCTAATATTAATAAACGCAGAGAATACCTCAAACATGCATGCCACACTGTGATTCATATCTTATTCACATCCAACAATAACACCCACAACAGTTGTATGCTGTGCAATGGTGGTCCATTGACAACTAAGCACAGATGAGCTGACACAAAAGACCTGCAATTTTAGGCAAGGTAAAGGGAGCTTTTTAAGTACTGGAAACCAAGGATTTCAGGCCCTGGGTATTTCAGTGGCCTCTTTAGTTCAAGATGCACCTAGTTGCTTCATGGAGTATCTTATTGGAAAGTGGTTTGCTTAAGTGTCATTTATATATTTTATCTGTCAGCTTCTGTCCTAGTGAACAAGGCAAACTACTGTATACCTACATGGCCAATTGTGCCAGGTGCGTTTTCCATGCGTTTGGATAAACGCATGGTTTTTGCCTCATTGTAATTAGCTAAAAACCATGCGTTTTCCACGCGTTTATCCTTCTCATGGAAAACGCACGTGGCACATTTGGCCATGTACTATTCATATCAGCTCTGTATCATACAATCTGCATACTGCAATATTAAACTTAATATTGTGGTTTTTGTTTCTACAATCGTGCATCATCAGATTAATTAGTTTCCATGATTATGTCTAGTAAAGTTGTCTGAAAGCAGCTACAATTACTTTTGTGGTTTGCAAACTTCCGCGAAGTTAAAACACACAGTGCAAGTAAACAAGTCAGATTTCAATCGAACAAATTCGAAAGTTAATTTTGATGATTTCATGAAATAACATTTCATATTATGACAAAGTATCATCTATTTTCATTCCAGCAAATATTAATGTTTAAATGCTCTCTTAATTACCTTCTAATCAGTTTCTATGTGGAGATGAAAATGCTGATCCTTTTCAACCTTATCTGGAAAGCAATCATTCCTAAGCTTTCAATTAATCAACCACTATTAATTCTCTTGCAGAAGAAAGTAAATTACATTTTGGTTCAATTTGGTATGCACATTCATTTCCTCTACCAAAATGCATCCATTATCTACTTAACTAAAAAAGAAAAATTGAGGGTCTTCAATATGATTCTGGGGTTCATAAGCACATTTGGTGATCAGATAAATTGTTTGATTCTTGCAGTGGGAACACCATAGCTGGAGAGAAATTCTTTTCTCCAACTGCTGAATTAGTTTCAGTTCAAAAGTGGAGATATCTCACCTCCACCGGGATTTGAACCTAGGACCCTTCGTGTATGGCACCTATTCGCCAGCACTCTAGGCGAACATGCTACCAACTGTGTGTGATTTCACACCAACCTCCAGTACCCCACGAGGGTTTTTTTTGCTAACATAATATAGATAATAATATTATTATTATAAATATTGCGTAATAGTTTACCATAGCACACATCCACTGGTCAATGTTCACGATAACCCCAGTCAACATGGACCAGCAACCCAGAAAAAGATTTATCTTTAGCTACATTTAGTGATATAATGCACTGAAAACGGTATGCGTTTACCAACAACATAGTTTCGTCTAAAACACAATGATCTTAATGTAAATTATGTATGGGTTCGGGGATGTAGCTTAGAGCTGTATTCTGTTTGAAGTTCTAGTAACGTTGGCTTCTTTGGTATTTAAAAAAAAAAAGGTAAACTACATTTGTGCACGGAAGAACATTGCTACCAGGCTGTGAGCAATATTACTTGGTACTTCTTCCATATTTAAATGTTGCCATGGGAACAACATAAATATAGAGCGTGTAGTGCACTAGTGTCACATTGGGCAACTTCAAAGGAGTAGTTTCATTCACATAACGTTACATAATTATATAATTATTTCAGGTTCACTTTTAGATTTTGCACTGAATGTGACAATTTGAGATGTAAACAACACTTCCAACCAAAAAAAGCATTTTGTTGTAAATATTGTCTCCATGCTACATATGTACTTGGTTTGAAGCTAATTAGTTAGCTTATTTGACCAGCTGTTAGAGGCAAACGTAATAATGAGATGATAAGGATTTTTTTTTTACACATTTGCCCCATGTGTGGGGTATGTTACTTGCCTCAGCATAGACACCAGGTACAAGGTATCTCTGATTGACATGAAAGTGGGATGTAGCTCATTGGCCGGGATTCGAACCTGGGACCTTCATCAGAGCTGGCCAATATGGAATTGATGGACGACAATACATTTCAATCATTCTAGTTTTAGTATTTAAAAGCAGAATTAGAAACATCATATCCAAGTAAGATAATAAAAAGTTTACAATTATTTATTTCATGCTGCGAAACTTACGCTACTAGAACTATCTCACGACCAGTCTACCTCCTGAGCATTCTTTGTCAAATTACTCTCAAAGGCTCTTGCTATATATGTACAAAGGAAAAGAAAAGAAATAAAGAGGAAATGAAGATCGAGGAATAAAAGTGCACATGGTCTTCTGGAACTAATTAGTCTACTCTTGGTACTATCTGCATCTGCTCTACATTTTATCATATAACATATTTACAAGACATTAGACATCCTAAGCACGCAAAATTCAACCCAGTAGTAGATTAATTACTTATGAAATATCTGAGTGAGATAAAAAAGGAGTACAAAGCAACTGATTTGAAAGAGCAAAAACACTAATATAGGAGCAGCTAGGTCGGTGGTGTAATGGAATCAGTTTGAAATATTTTAGGGAAATTCCAGCCTGCTGGGAACCTTCAAAATCTGGGTTAAAAAGGTGCATTCTGCTTTTGTAGATACTACCAAATTCACAACCATTTCTTTAATAACTTTATTAATACAATGTGGATATCTTTCATTTTTACAGGATGAAACAATTACCATATGCCACAGGCAAGCACATTTTTTCACTTCACTGTTTTCCTTGTTGCTATGGTAACCAACATGTTGGATATTGCCAATTTTAAGCAAATAGACTTCGAAAAGTTAATTATGCTGCAAAATCTACATAGAAAAGTTGAGCTATTTCCCTACAGGATACAATTAGAACCCATACCATTTTTAATTTTACCAATTTATGAGGTTACATGTGATTCATTGGTTGATATGGTAACAGGGTATGGTTACTGTTGAAATTTTATCAGTAACAGGAAAAAGCTGAATTTTTCCAATATTAACAAATGTCTTATGTTAATCAGCTTCAAATATCATGTACTATCTGTCACAAATAGATAATTTCTATAAATTAAGGAGATTACAATAATCACCGTTGCCATGGAAACAGAATCAAATTGGCCTTTTTGGTTACCTGTGTATGTTGGAAGGTAATACCAATGTGCTCTATTTTAATTGCAGGAAATAAGAGATTTTCACATATGAAAAATAACTGTAAATGTTGAAGTACACATGTACTTGAAATGGTAATCTCAAGTGGTTGTCATGGAAACAGGGTACTGATACCTCTTATTAAACTCATGCAATGTTAATGCTATTGCTCGGCAATTATTTTCTACAGACATGCCAATGTGGATATCCTTCATTTTTACAGGATGAAACAGTCATCCATATGCCTTCCAAAGGCAAGCCAACATTTTTTTATTTACAAATCTGCCATCCTTTGTTGATCAGTTTTAAGTATTAGATACTATCTATCACTGACAGATAATTTCTAGAAATTAACGAGATTTCAACCAATGTCTGTTGCCATGGAAACCGAATTAATTGAGACCTATTTTCATTGTTGCATTTAATAGATTATTAAGTCAATATTAATGCACATTTTCATTGTTGTTGACACAAGACAAGGCACGGAGAGCGTTTTTGATGTGTTTTGTTTTTTAAATAAAAGAGTTGGCTTCGTTTCAGCCCAAAGTCAAAGAACCAGCCGACAGAAAAGATCCAAGTCTTTGTGAGAATTATATTCGTATATACCTAATGCAGTCACACACAGTGGGGGAGTAAGGAATTCAGCATCATAAATGATTTTATATTAACCACTAGAATAGATTTCGACAGGTTTCTGTGTCAAGATAAGCAGAACAACGTCAGATTCGGCGATAATTAAAGAACTACTTTATTCGCCATTGCGTTGAAATCAATCAATGGACCTACTTTCGTCGCCTATAGAGCACCTAGTCTGTAATGCAGTAGTGGTCAAAATTTGATGTAAAAATTCACTCTTGCATCCAGAGTTTCATATTCCTTATGACAGTCTCAAATTCAGGTCTTCGGGTAATTCTTAAAATTATGCCGATCAAGTACACGATGATGTCAAAAATTAATACTGAATTTCATGTAATTTCCCAGCCAAATGACTTCAGATGAAATAAAAAGAAAGTAGCTCAGAACATTTCGTTAATCTTATTGTCAAACAAACTGCTGTATCATGCGAGAGGTTGTCCTAAAAAACTTAAAATTTGCAAAATGTACTCCAAATTTTGTTCCTTGAAATATAAAGCATCTTACACTGGCACAAATATAGTTGTATAGTGTTGTTGGTTAGCTTTCACGAGTGGATGTCAAAGGCCAACCAAATAATATCTTGGCTGATTTTAAACAAAACTTTGGATAGACACCAGCTAAACAATTATTTTTCTGAAACAGACAATCATTTCTAAGAGTGTGGGTCCATCATGAAGTTGCACAGAAATTATCTTTATAATATCAAATACATAGGTCATGAAGTAATGGAAACATCATACTCTTCACTGAGTGAATCTGTAATGTAATTACCAATAGAAGTTACCACGGAACAGTTATGAAGCTCCCATCAGCCATTCACATTGTCATGATTGTATTTAATTGTATGTATTATTTTGACTCTGATCAAAAACGACATTAAATAAAATTTTACTACTACTACTACCCGTACACCTTCCTTACTAATTTGATGCTTCAATAGTTGTAAATTTCGTATCAAGGGACCATTATATAAGCAAGCCTATGAAACTCACTAAAATTAAATGAATAATATAAAATGAAACTAAACGTCATCGCTTTCCAAGAAATAATAACTTCAGTGAAGACATCTGCTGTTTTAATCGACTAATAGCTTTTAGCTAGTGT
Organism: Alitta virens; assembly: GCA_932294295.1. Lineage (NCBI taxonomy): Eukaryota > Metazoa > Annelida > Polychaeta > Phyllodocida > Nereididae > Alitta > Alitta virens. The sequence continues at coordinate 54,720,434 of OW028573.1, forward strand.
TTCTTGTTAACCTGTATGTTGATTCAAAATACATTTTTACTTACTTTACTTACTTACTTACTTATACTGAGAATTACCTACAGGTGCACGACAGAAGTGATCATTTCTCGTTAATTAAATAACACATCTTCGATATGATTTTGACAGTATGTTTTAATACACCACAGCATCTGTATATTTCTTTTAAATGTATTTCTACCGTATCTCAGCCTTCTCAGGACAGACAAAGATTACAGCCCACTGACAGTAGTGGGTTTCATACCACTCGACACCTCTTCCAGCCAATCACAGGCCAGTATATGGCCTTGATAATACCCATATTCCTTGTAATACCATTCAAGACCCTCCTCAGCCAATCAGAAGGCAGTATTTGCTGGTGACAATATCAGTTATCAGCTCATCCAGGCTGATGTTTTCCGCTTCAGTGATTACAAGGGAGTGATAACTATGTCAAACAAACGCTGAAGGATTTGTACCAACTAAGGCAAACAATAAACTATCTTATTAGTAACAGTAAGGTTATTGAAAACAAAAGGCACTATTAAACAACATCACCACTATATGCAATCCTCAGCATAAGACCACCTCACAATTAAGACCACCTCACTATCTGGACCACTTCACTAGTGAGACACCTCACTATTAAGACCACTTCATTATCAATACCACATCTCTACCAGAAGAACACCTCGATTTAAGATTGCCTCACAATTTAGACCACTTCACTACTATAAAAACACCTCAATATAAGACCAACTCACAATTATGACCACTTCACTATTTAGACTACTTACTATTATGACCACTTCATTATTAAAACCACAGGGTTAAGTGCTGAATAGCTGACCCAAATTTATGCCCATATTTGGCATTCATGAAATATAAAAAGAATACATTTTTTACCAAATTTTGTTCTACGACACAATAAGAAAAATATTTATATAGCGTGCTGGGGGTTTGGGGTGGTGCCGTTGATTGTTTGTGACGCCATTTAAATATAATTTTTTTTTTTTTAAATAGTGATTTCTAGAAATCATGAATCAGAAATTTGTGGCTGTGTGTTTCAGTGGAATGGTAATTGGTAATATTTCTCACGTGTCGTATATCTTCCAACGACAATAATTTGGAAAACAATGATGATGGGTATCATTGAGTCCAAGCACTGTCTTGTGACTGGCCAGAAAAGGTGTCAAATTGTAAAGTTTTGTTTTGTCTGAAATCATAAATAAATGTCAGTATTTACCTTGTAAGCCATTCATCTCACTTCAGTTTTTTTTCCCTATGTAAGTAGTAGGAATCTAAATATTTGTAAAAAGTGAACAATAACATTCCATCAAACAAAAATATGCTGGAATTACTAATAACTACTTTGGAGCTCATTTCAAATTTGAAAAAAACTCTAAAAAAAAAACAACGCTCTTCGTGCCTTGTCTTGTGTCAACAACAATAAAAGCTGCCATGTGAATTGCCATCCATCCTTTTCTAATATCAGTTACAAAAGCATTGTTGACCCCCCACAATACACATGTGAGCTTTCAGACCCTGCCCTCCTTTTTTACCTTTGACCTACACGTCATGGTCAAATTGAAGATTTAACGTTTTCATACAAAGTGATGCTCTACTTTGTTTACATGTTTCTTGGATTTTAAGTTTGTGGTTTACATGTTTGAGTGTTTGTCTCATGGTATAGTGAGTGTTTGACCACGGGAGAGATGACATGGGATCAGTGTGGCCAGCTCATGGCAGACCTATAAGTAACAACAGATTCAACTAGAATGCACATGGGATGTGCGGAGCTCTGCCTATAGCTGCAGAACACTTTGATCCCAATGGGATCGAAACCGCGACATTTCCCGCGACTTTAGCCGGCTGGCTGCATGTGGTGAGAAGAAGCGGATTTTGCAAGTGTTTTTCGCCTCGCCGCTTAGTATCTACCAAAATTTTCAACTAGGAGTCTAATTCCATCGACACCGACCAGGGGCGCTGCAATTGCTCCACCAGCGGGCTGCATTGTGGGCTACGTCCTTGATTCACGCAGGGTTCCCCCAATGGGAATTCCGTTGATGACGTCATACGGCAGTCTCGGGCAATGGCGAGATTAGGTAGCAAGTGAAGGACGCAAACAGGGGTATGAAATGGCTGTGCGTAGGAAAACCAAGCAACGAAAAAGGCCCACAAGCAATAGCAGCCTGTACAAGAGGAATATGTAGCGTTAAACCATGGGATGTAGCGGAAGACGACATGTAAGTTCTGTTATCACACGACGTATGTTTTTGTGGGTAGGCGACGTTATCTCGCGAGATCGATGTACTAACAAAAGCTCTGCCCACTCCGTGCGTGGGGCAGAGCTAATGACAAATAGATCATGTTCTGATGATGAAAATGTGCATTAAAAAATACATCCTGACCTCCAGTTGTCAACAGATGTGCCAATCACCTGCAATATATATACAATATCGATACTTCAAGGTGGCACCTAACACAACCCACTGAGGTTCTTTGGGGTCTCTTGGCAAGTATAACACATTGTAATTACATATTCTATGCAATAAATTTGTAATATATTATGTCAAAATAACACAAAATCATGCTGTAGTTTTGTTTCAAACTGTAAAATGCCAAAATAATATTATTAACATCGGTACTTGGTACGGTAAGTGTGAACATCCCTGCCATGAGGAGGCCTAGGAGTGTTATGTTGCTGAGAAATGTGCTTGAGGCTCATCAAATATTATTAATTCATACAATATTTTGCATTTTCATTGTAAGTTTAAAGCTAATGAAGCTTCTTAGTATCCAAGATTGCTTGGAAAAATTCGGAAAGATGCATTATAACTTTGGATGATTATAGCCTACAGAAGAGCGCAGTGTCAACAACTTAGTAGAACACTTAGCAAATATGTATAATTCAGTGGATCGATATATTCATCACAATACAGCAATATTGGTATTCATATTAAAGCTTGTGATCTCCTGAATCCATTGATGGCATTGTTATTTTCAATCTCTTCCCACAGCCACAATATCTCACACCGTGTAATCGTTAAAATTTAATAATATTAGTTATACAAAAGTGCCAGTAGCAGGCTAGAGCAATGAGCATAATTTAAAGCAGTTGCATGAAGATTTTGAGGAAAAATGACATTCAGGAGCAAGTCAGTATCATTTCATGAAACGTCCCTAATCTAACAAGAGATGGTCATTGGTCAATGACTTCGTAATAAATTAATATTCAAAAGTGGCACGGGCGTGGATTATACAATTCAGCTGCTTTTTTAAAGCAGCTCCCCTTGCCTCAAACTTAGTTCCCTTGGTAGTATAAAACCATTCACACTAAACTTCATTCTGAAACATTCCTGTATCTGAAGAGCCAGGTTTCATGACTACGATGTAGCTAAGAATTCCCTTCTTCCCTTCTTACGAAACTTAATCTTGAGCAGATATTCACAACGTACAGAATAGCAGCGTCATTCTTTGTACGGACGTTGACCCTCTTTGTGGCTCATTCTCTCATATTGCTAAAGACCATCCATCATAACTCCGTCTTTCAAGCAAACATACTGTCAGATATAATAATGCTACATGGAAACTTGCTGAGTGTTACTCACTGGCCAACCATTAACAGCCGCAATGACCGGTAACTCAGGCAAGTTTAGCTGCGGGTCATATTTGCTCTGAAATTGAGAACAAAGAAAATACAATGCAGAAAATGTGGCCTGTCAGTCAGTTAAGGTGCTGCATAGCTCATCCAAGGGTCAGACTTAGGTTACCCAAACAGGTACCCAATTACAGAAAACACCCTTTAAGAACAACTCACTATCAAATCAATATCGACCACCTGATCACCAAGACCACTCATTTTGTCACCCAATGTAACATTATCATGGTACTTTACCTTACCAATAGAACAACCTAGCAATTAAGACCAGCAATATAGTACCAGTGTATTAACTAATCTCACTAAGATGTCGTTAGTGGTTTCTCAGTTACAACGTTAGAACATGGTGTGGATATGTGTACTTATAATCGCATCACTACATTTGCCTCCTGCATATAGTATTGGAACAAAGCAAATACAATGCACAAAATGTGGCCTTTCAGTCAGCGTTTATCTAAGCAACGTATTTTGCTGTCAACAATATCTAACCAGTTTGCAATGGCGAACCAAACATGTTCATGAAAAAAAAAAAAAAAAAAAAAAAGAATAAAAACCCACAAGATTAGGAACACCAGCTAGCAGGAAAAGTGCAAGAAAACACTGGATTACGAATGAAACTTTGATAAGGCCCATCAAGATGCACTGATATTTGCAAAGTCTATTTCCGTCGAGCTGAAAGTAGTATTGCGAAACCTAAGAGTGTCGACTGAAACCACAGAAACCTTACCCGGTCGCTGGAGTTCACACTATCACAGTGTCTGGTTTGATACACTTCCTTCTAAGCTGCAATTACCCGACCCTGAGACACTGTACTATGTTTCTCTGTCTGGAATTTAAGTTCAGAAGGTCCAGAGGTCACCTAAGCCCCTAGACAGCATATTCAGATGTACACCGTCTCAGCAACTCAGTGCCAATAAGTCTCTACTCATGCTGTCATTATGTCCAATTTCCCTCTCCCCCACGTCTCCTTTGTTCAGTAGTCTCACTGGTCATATTTTCATGTGGAGAACTAGGAACTGTCTCACACTGAATTGCAACATTAGCACATAGGATGCTGTACAACAAAGAGCCAGTATACTTCTGAATTTAAAGTCAACTAAGCTTTCTATTCTAGTATTCTGGGGTACACCATCTGTGTCAATCATAATAACTAACTTCGTCAAAACCATGTAATTTATTAGACAAAGCTGATGACCAACTTGATAGTCAAAATGCATTGAAGCAGTTTTTCTAGAAAAGCACGGAGTTGTGGTTTTCTGTCAGATCCTATTTGACTAACAACTCCAAGTAGATGGAATCCTATCTTGGCTGAGATATCTTGGCGAAACAGAGCTTACCCAGATTTTGCGTTGCCAAGTCTGTGGTACACAAGGAAAGCCTTCAGAGAGATCAAACACTTTTTTTTTCTGTTCAAAAATCTTTGTTACAAAAAAGACTACGCAACTTTGAATAAGCCTGTCAGGCAAGCACATAAGTAAGTAAGCAAGTAAGTATGCAAGTAAAACCTTATTTGATGTCGGATTAAAAGCTAAAAAAAAAAAACCTTTTATATCCTACTTTCATGTATTGCTTTGTGTTTAATTAACAGTGCATTACAATACATAATAGATGTAAAGTTAATCTATTCCTGAATAATAATTACTATTTTTTCTTTATGTTAATTTATTTTATTTATTTATTTATGTATAAAACATATATATACAGGGTATAAACATTTTGAGCGGCAGCTCTTTCACAAAATGGCCCTGTTACAAGTAAATAAAAACATTAAAAAGAAAAATATAACAGAAACTAAAGCTAACAAATAAAAGCTTGTGTATAAATAAAACAATTATAATGATGTAAGATAAAAACACTTCCTGGCCTCTTTTTTAAAAATATCTAAACTGCTACACTGCTGAAAGGAGTCAGGTAGAGAGTTCCAATTTGTAGCACCAATATATGAATAACAATTCTTGGTAAATTCCAAGTTTACACTTGGGACATGTACATTATTTTCATTACATGACCTTGTTTCTCTGTTTGTCACTTCTATCTGCATGGTAATAACATTAGTCAGATAATCTGGTACTAAACCATGTATAGATTTAAACATTAAAACTGACATAAAATAATCACGTCTTTGCTTTATATTTAACCAGTGTAATTCCTTTACAAGATCAACTCCTCTAACATTGAAATAATCATAATTACTGAGTATTACCCTAGCAAAGCGTTTTGCATGTGCTGGATTTTATACACCCCACACTGTGATTCCATAATCAAACTTAGGCTGAATAATGCCATTATAAATTTTCAACAAAGTTTCAACAGGTAAGAAGTGTTTAAGTCTTGAAAATAATCCAACCTTTGCTCTGAGTACTTTACATAAAGAATCAATCTGGTTTGACCACGAGAGGTTATTGTTTATTTTGACACCTAAGTAGTCAATACAATCAGTATCAGAAATTACATTTTCATCGATACAAACATTGAAATTCGCATCTTTAACATGTGTTCTAGACCACTGTCTAGAGATTGTGATCATACCATTCTTTTATGTTAATATAGGCCTATGATGAAAAGACGAAAGTGTCCATCTAACTACGCATTTGTGAAAATGTCACACCGTCTGAAAAACAATATTATTCTGGTTCATCCTTACATTTTTCGCGTCAAAATCAACGCAGTCAAGCTGCGATAATGATCATAATTTACACACCAAGATGAGCAGCTGGTGGCCTATTGGTTAAGGCATCCGCCAATTCCATATTTGCCAGCTCTGCTGAAGGACCTGGGTTCGACGCCCGGCCCGGACACTCTTCATGGACTACACCCCAGCTGGATAAGACGTTAAATTGGAGGTGCCTTGCACTCAGTGTATATGCTGAGGCAAGTAAAAGATCCCACCCATGGAGTAAATGTGTGACATGGTGTGGACCCCAAGCCTTTTCATTTCATCATTACATCTGCCTCTGGCAGCTGATCATATAAGCTGACTAAGCTTCAGACTCAGTAGAATTTAGACTTAGACATAAGAAACTTTCAAGCAGGATTTGGAGTCAGTCACATCATGGTATTTTTAACATAATAAAATACAACGCAAATTTAAATCTCTTTACCAATTTCGTAAAATCAGTATTGCCTGCATTAAAAGACAGAAATGCAAAAGGATCGATATTTACTTTCTTTGAATGGAAATCGGCAGTGTCTGCATCTAAAGACCGAAAATTAAAAAAAGGGTGGTATCAAGACTAGTTTTTAAAGCATCAGCATCCAAAATGTCAAGATGGCTGGCAGTCAAGAATGACAATTAACTGCTTCCACTCCACATTGTCATCACTATCTCACCCAAAAAGCTTAAGAGGCAAACACTTAGCAAATAACGCAGAAGGTATGGTTGAAGAAACGGATTGAATTATTGACACGCCATAACTGTTTATTGATGGTTTAAACAGAAATAAAAAATTGTTTTGACTTAGTTGGTAGTCATAATGGATAAATGACTAACATGCCATTGACTAGCTAAAATCAAAAGTGACTACGGGGATCCAAAGCTACCAGCTTTGGCTGACCTTTTACTCAATGAGACTATTTTTGATACCAGCATGAACAAGAACTGAGGGAGGCTCATAATACACAGCACGGCTAAGGCAAAGAGGAAACAAGATAGTATGAGTGTAATCTCAGCTACGAGCATCAATGGATCATCCTGCTCTCCTCAGCAGATATGCCTGCAACCAGCCTCCTTGTGTGTGCATCACCTGCATACACACTGACGAATCCCCTGCAGGTGTGTTACACTTACATATTATCAACACAAATCCTTGTTTAGCATATATAGTGTATTCATAGCTCACATTATAGCATCATGTAAAATAATGATGCAGGATCCGTCAGGCTTAGACAGGCCAAATCATGCAGTGTTTATTCTGAGGCCAGTCTTAAAAATAATCCCTGCTTCGGGTTACATTAGACTAGAAAAATCTAGCAGGTAGGTAGGATTTTTTATTTAACTAACCGGTACACAGACACAGTCGCACTAATATTAAAGAATAAAACGATGCAGTAAGTTTTAAACTTATCTAACTTTTATACTAATAAGCTTCCACAAAAAAGGCAAATAGAAACATGTTCTGGAAAAAATAATAGCAAAACAGTTTTTTTCTATGGACAAGCTGTAAAAATATGTCATGCGCACTGACTTTTCTGTATGGTCGTGTTACCCGCAACAGGAATATTTTTAAGACTGGCCTGATGTCATGTTGTCTCAATTTCAAATACATATACTAACATATAATCATGTGTATCAGTTACTGGCGAGCTGAATACCTTATAGACTACTTAACAAGAACATTCGCCTTCAAATTAACAACAAAATTGTACTTAAACTGTTGGATTACCCTTTTTGTGTTTTGTATTGTTCTATTTTCTCGATGCTACTGATTTGAAGCTTTCAGTTGGGTTTTTCACTAACAGCCAAAGCCAAGTTTAATGATAAGATTGGACTTCACTTTTACTGAATAGGTGTAGTCTTTTGCAAACGACCTCTTGCTGAGATGCAACCCACAATAGAACGAACCCAGGACTTTCAAAGAAGCTGGTCAGGGCCTTTTAGCCACTGGAACACAGTGACCACTCAGATGGGTAAGAGCTCTGAGGATTTTTCAATCAAGAAATTCAACTCATCCGTACTGGGGAACTAAACTATCAAGTCATGTGTGTATAGTGAGATGCTAATTCTAAGCATATTTACAAACCGTAATAAAGCCACTACAAAGATAACGTCGAATCAATACCAAGACCTTCAAATAGAAGATAATGTACACGTTACAGGTGTGCATCACCTCAAATTCCTAAATCTATATTCATTGAAACTATATAGGGTCATCCCAGCTGGCCTCTCCCGGGTGACCATCTCTGTTTTTCATGAATATTATTCCCTCGGTACATATGTATGACTGATGACCACATCCAAAATTTTAGGACCTAGCTCCCAGTAGTTTTTGAGATATGAATCAGGAGTTTTACTCCTATTTTTTACAGGCTAATTTTGACAATTTCGCACTAATGCAAAGCTGTACTGTAGAATCTAATCATCTAATGAAAGGTTCTGGGATTATTGCTGCACAATTAATGTAACTTTGGGAAAAATGACAAAAAAGCTAGAAAAAGTCTAATTATGTCATGACTATTGCTAGCCCCCCCCCACCCCCAAATATACAATAACTGTGCAACAATAAGCCCACAATCAGATGAATTAGTTGTGCACAATACAAACATTCATTACTGCAGTATGGCTCTCCAATAGTGGGAAATTGTACAAAACCAGCACATGCATCTGCAACATAGGAGCAAAACACCAGATTAAAAAAAATCATATCTAACAAGAAAATTCTTTAAAAAAAAAGAATAGATATCTGGCAATGTGAACAATATGGTGACACTAGTCTAGTCTAGAGCTCACTTCACTGAAGTAAGCTCTAGACTGATTTCAGACACTTGTGAATTATGATAAAATATAATAAATATATATATTTTGAGCTTGATTCGAACCACTGTCAGTGCCGTCGCACATCTGTAATTGCGAGTGTTGTACCCACTGTGCCACGAAATCTGGTTATGATAACTTTTTTTTAAGTGTAGGCTCTGTGTTCTATAAATAGCTGTTTACTTTTTTTACTGCAGTAATACTCCATAGTTACAAGTTCAATTATGCCTTAATCTTTAATTTATGAACTTTGGAAGTCGTAACCAAGGATTTTAACCCAACATTAAGGTGAATACTGCCTATGTTAGTTGAGCATGAGAATTCTGAGGTCGAATACATTAAAAAAAAAGTCAAGAGGCCCCCCGACGGGTTATTCATAATTGAACAACCAATCAAATCAAAGAGCCTGCAAAACTACCTGGGTCCTTGACCTAATTGCTTTCACACTCAAACCTAGTGTTCGTAATATATATCTGACATTGGAAACAAACCATATCAGTTATAGATCTATTGTGGTCATAGGTCTAGACGCCAGATATAAAAAATTACTAGGAGCTAGATCCTAAAATTTTGCATGTGGTCATTATTCATATATAGGTACCTAGAAAAAATATTAATGAAAATCTGAGATGGTCATGCATATACAACGTAATTAGTTCATGAACCAGTTGTGCAACACAGACCACAAGGACACGATTGCAGCGGATGTAATTTATTGATTATTGCTCTTCACAAAAGTATGAGACATCAAAAGCCACAATACAGTCATTACTATAGAAGATATATTTGCAACACGTCATTACCCATACTTGCTTCACATCAAAGACACCCACTACAATGCTTATGTCAGCAGCAAATCGTCAGTTTAAACATAACCTGGACTTCTCTATTTTTTTTATGAGAAATTGCTATTGCATACTAGTAGGTGACATAATCAGAAGTTATTGTATTCCTCTTGTAAAAAAAATTATCTGTTAATTACGAAACCTTTTCATTATGATCACCCTTGATGCATAATGCTGGTCTTTGTGGTAAGGTGGCGTTATTTGAAAAATTATGGAAATAATACAATAGGTTGCAAAGTCTTTGTAGTCTTATATATTCGAGGTGGTTGCACTGTATAATATTGTAAATTGCATTGCACCAAACTTGTTTTGCAAGGCACGAAGAGCAGCCTTAAGAGACAAAATCTCATTTGTCAAAGTAGCATTAAAAGACAATTTGATATTTACGATAGACGAAAACTATTAAAATCAAAAGGCAAAGAGCATTCTTCCACATAGTATTAATAACATTAACGCTGTGGCTAGATTGAATAAAGCTTGGGGAAAAAAAGAAGATAAAAAATCCCTAAGAAGGTGGGAAATTCGTGCTCTGCTAATTCGTTGTCCTGGTTAGCAGGAATTGTCGTTACCATGGCGACAGGGACCTTAAATTAAGTACTAATTAAAATAAGCTTGCTAGGCCAACGAAATTACCAGGATGAGAAATGCCAGAAGCATCAACTTATATGTCATGTCCGTCTGTAAAACATCTAAGAAACTATTCTAAATAGAGCTAACTGATTATCAATGGAGCATTCAATTATCTGAATAGAACTGGCTCATTTCCTACACAACAACAGAGCGGCCATATTTGGTCTGGGAAAAATCTCCAACTGGCACTGAAGTTTATTTTTAGCATCTCGTTTGCTTTTATAAGTGGCTGAGCTAAAATGGCAGCCTCTCCCGGAATAAACGACGTGTTCTAGAAATCAGAGCTCCAGTTTTCCTTGCATCTGCTTATGAATATCTATAAGACAATACAATGATAGTTTCGTATTATGAATGAGAAAAAAATACTATTTATAAACACGGGTCCAGAGTATGGATATCAAAGAGTCATGCGAATTGCCACTTGTGTTTACTTCAAGTACGATAATCTTTAGCTTACGTTTTCAGAGAAGAAACCTTACAATATGTGTAGCAAAACTACATATTTCATCTAACAGTCGGTAATCCAGCTTGGAGTCAATGACTTTCCCCCCATTTTCTACTTGTTTTTTGCCAACATCATTTTCCTTGCTCTACTTCTTTGGTAGCATTTTTTTTCCCCCAAATTACTGTCAGATTGCAATTATCCAGGCAATAAGGAATGTAGGAGCGTGGAGTGAAATCAAATAAGGGATAACAGCGCTAAGTGGAGTGAATTAGCGACGGAATCTGATTGGATAAAAAGCACATAGCTCCGATTATCTACGTCAGGAATTAATGACTCTTAACTATGGAAAAATAGCAACTGTTTGCTGCTGCTGCTGCTGAAACTATGGCTAAAAGACATTTCTGCAATTCCCTGCCCTTTATGTTCACATCATCTTCAATTATTGTCGCTTGGGGACACTCGGAAGCCTGCAGCCTAATGTCTGAATGCAATTGAAAGCATCCTAAATATGATCCCAAATATAATCCACAAATATAATCCCTAATACTTCACGTGAATATGCTAGCTATAATCGTTGAAAGACTGGCTAAAGCCACATTCTATATGGGATAAAATATGTTATGCCTCAAATAGGTTGCTTTGCCAAATGGATTTCTGTTACATTGCATTAATATTGCGATGACAGGCGAGCAGGATTAAGAGTAAATTGTCTGCTCGCGACAGAATATGATTCATGTATAAGACAACAACATCATTCACGGATGCAAAGACTTACTTCGTTCAACTAGCGGACATCACAAACTGTCAGCACACGCAAAGGTCACGATGTAGATGCTTCCTTTGACACGAATCAGGAGTATTCAAGAGAAATCAGATAAGCATAATAACTGACCTTGTTTGCAGTGGGATTGAGAGGTGAGTAACCGGAGTAGAAGCTTCTTACAGAGAGGTCCGGAAGCGATGGCAGCGGGTCACAAAGTCCTCAGTGAATGTCCCCCGGGTGTAGGTCAGCAGGAGGGCCACTTGGGTGTGTCCTAATGTCCACTGTGGTGTCCAGTGTGGAGTCCAGTGTCTCAAACCACCATTAGCACGCTGTGTGGACTCCGTGTCACGATCCAGTCCACGTTATCGCAGAGCTAGAGGGCTATCGCAGAACATCAACAGTCTGGCCGGCTGTGTGATCCTGTGATAAAAGGCACCTGTGGCACCTTGTGGTGACTGACTGAATGCTGCTGGCACATGCATAGGGACACAGCGACAGAGCAGCTAAGGTAAAAGAGGGGAGCAGTAAGATTGCATGCAGGCAGCAGGCGCCATCACCTGGCCATGAGCAACAGGCTGCAGTTGATGCAGCTGCTGCTGCAGTTGGTGATGCTCATTGCAAGATGCATTCGTCATCAGCATCATCACTGCAGCCTCTCACAATTACACTCCGCATATCTGTTATCCTGATGGAGATGCCATCCTCTCAATATACATTAGGTCCACGAGACGGTCTCCCCCTCTATTGCGAACACCCTATTCTCCATATACACCACACACAACTACAATTTGAAACCCTACATAAATTATGATGACCAAAATTAACCATATACACATCAACAGGTAACCTTGCACAGTGGCTTTAGGCTACTGAAGATTGCGCTCATGCAAAGGAAAAAGAAAATGCAAAGGCAAACTACAAACTTGACGGCAAATGCAAGACCATACCCTACTGAGACTCAGAACGTGCTTGCTCAACCATATGACATGATAAATGGCGAACTATTTCGACTATTTCTCACGCAAGACAGCCATGCCTTCTTAAATAACAATGCTAACATTTACTTAAAGTGCCTATGTCTCTAGATTTAGCATAGGCAAATAATTATATAAACCAATACTCCCTTCTTGTCTCATGATCTTTGTTACCATTACATGCTCATTTTGTGCACAGCAATTTAACAAACATTCAATGTGTAATCAAATCCAAGTGATGACGTCATAATACTGAACAATGGGTGATGATGTCATTTCCATTATGTTTCCAATGTTTTGATCTGGATTTTCTTTCAATTTATGATTTATTTTTTGTAATTATTGCCTGATGACTGACTAGCTGATGTTAATTTAGTGTGTCTTGATTTATGAAGGCAATTTCAAACTATTTGATAAAGTATTTTGACAGACAGAGCAGCTTCAACAGACACATGTATTTATAATTACAATCTTAGACTCACTATTTGTCTTTACACAAATTATGCACAATCAACAATAGCTGACGTTTGCTGCTTATTGCAATGTCTATCCTCTGCATGACAATATAACTCCCCTGACAGGTGATTTATCAATCGGAAATACAATACAATAGCATTGTGGATATGCGATTTTATTTTCGATTTCTATTTACAAAACGTATATACATAAAAATATATAAAACCCCATATAAAGCGGAAAATATATTACACACGCGGCGACATTGATTTTCGCCACGACATCGAGATTCGCCACTTGGAATAAAGAGCAATAAACACTTCTTAGATTGCTGTCGGAGTGATAGAATACTGTCAGTGATACAAACAATTCGTTTTCTAACAAATCATCAACTTGCAATGTGTAGGATCATGTTTTAGGGGGTGGCGAATATCGATGTCGTTAAATGTACCCGAATAGCACGCAGTTGGTTATAATGATGCAATCCATAGACTCTATTTACTCCGGCAACTCTCACGCACACCCATTAATGAATCCGCCATGAACATACGATATGCCCAGTACAAGTACAGTTAGCACACCAGGCTAGACAATCGCGTAAAAACGTAACCGCAACATTGAGACTGGGCTGCATTGATTGTGATGCACAAAAAGGTTGCCATACTCTAGCCGTTCGGTCACCCTGCCAGGAGTAGCCTCTGTGAAATTGGCCTGTTTACCTTATACCAAATTGGTATATCTACGCCAAACTGGCACATTACTAGGTCTGAATTTGCATAAAGGTGTTCGATTGACAGCTAGCCTGTTGAACCGTGACAATGTTTTGTTTTAAATTGGACATTCAATTGGAACTTAAGTAATTTGTAGCGGAATCCTGGCTCAAGATTCAATTAAATTAGCCTTGGGCTAAACACTATCTTTTCATATATAAATACATCAGAAATATTAGATAATCATAAAAAAATTTATTTAACTAATCGTATTTAGAATATGGCCAATAAACCTAAAGTTTAGGTGCAGCCCTCTATGGCAAGTTCTTACTGCTAGCGAAGGTATTCGGATGAGTTCAAAGAGAGGGGATCACCCATGTTACACATTTACTTAATGGGTGGGTTCTTCTACCAGCCTCAGCATCGACACAGAGTATCTTAGGAAAATATTATATTACGACTCTATGTCCTATTTACAGGGGACTGCCAATTTATTGTCTCTGAACGACATCCAGCTAAGATGTAGCTCATGTATCCAATCCAACCCAATCCTATCCTATCTTCAATTAATTATGACCTTCCGTCATACCCTCTTATCCATTCTGATGAAGTTTTTTTTCCTGTCATTGAGTTGCACTGTATCAACATTCTAGGATGTTTGGTTATCAATGGCAACAAACAGCCCTAGTTTAATCCTCGGTTCACTTCGGACTTAATCCTGACCTATGACCTGCTTTTGAAAACAGTCCAATCCCATAATCACAATATAGCAAGCTTGGCAGTATGTAAGGTTGCCTGAATCCCATGGCCGCTGCTTCATTGGTCATCCTTGGTGGCCACTTTGGTAGGATACAGTCAAGGAGACTGCATTGTATTGTCTAAAGGACTGTGAAGTATCACGGCCGAAATACACTCTTAACTTTTGTTCATGGACGTTATGTCCAATGGAATTGTTAGCATAATGAGTGTTATATTAGTGAGTGTCAGTATGATGAGTGTGCCACCGCCATCCCTAAAGTATGTCGTCATACGAATCTACCTAGAGTGGAACCAAACGGAAAGACCACCTCCCTACTAAAACCACTTTTCTAGAGACCACCGATTTTGGGATCCTAGCTTAAGTTAATCACCAAATTTCTATATAAGACTACCGCACGCCTTGCCATCAAGACCACTAAATTTGCACCAAGAGTGGTCTTGACAACGTCAGCTGCAAGGACTTGTATGTACAGTTAGTTTCATTAAAAAAAGGCCTGTCGAATTGAAGCTTGACAAAGCTAGATAACTTCTGCTATATGATGCTACCTGCCACTAAACAAAACTGTTTGGCTATAGCTGGCTCAAAGCCAGATCTAAAAGTACATGCAGCACCATTTGGTCCATAAGTTGAGAGTTACATATATTTGTCATTCTTTGTTGAAAAACATTGCACATACATATTTGTGATATATTAGATAGGGTGTATGGACCTAATTCCAGCCACTTTTTATTTCTTCCTTTTTCTATGTTCCCATGAATCAAATTGTGCCAAAATTGGTAAATTCTATATTTTGTGTATGTTTTCTTGGGCATTGATTTGTTTTGAGATTGTATTTAATATGATGAGATAATGTATTTAATATGATGAGATACATATAAGTATGTCAAATGAACCTAATTCCAGCCTACCACGCCCTAATTCCAGCCATTAGGTGACCTAATTCCAGCCTATTTAAGACCACTTATTATGCTTATGTCTAAAAATGCAAAATGTGGCTCCTGTGTTTTGGGGGTTAAGGCCTGGATAATGCTAAAATTACTTGTTATTTAGGTATATGTCTTGCACACAAAGAATATATATTTGGGAATGGGATGATCCAACCGAAGTAAGATGTATGTACACTTCAAGTCTTCATGATTTTATAGATGTCATTGTAAAGTGTTAGATATAGTAAGTAAGTAAGTAAAATTTTATTTCAAGTCGGAAAAGACCATCAACAATAAAACAGAAGTGCACAGCACTTGTGTCTGACAATAACAAATAAGCACAATGTGTATTTACAGATGAAAGATGAATGAATTAAACTATAAGGTACATAAAAGGCACGTGCCACATTGACACTCAGGTTGCCACTTAAGAACATAACTTTTAAAACCATTAAAATCCAAAGCCTTAACATTATCAGGAATCTTGTTCCATAACATAGCACCTTGGTAACGCAGTGAATGAAATCCATGTCTTAGAGTCTTATACGTTGGTTGTCTTAGCATATTGACATTTCTAAAATTGTATGACATATCTTGTACAGCGAAAAAATCTTTTGACATTGGTGGACATTTGTTTTGTAAAATCTTGTAAACAGTTAAAATCATTATTCTTTGTCTATACACATACAGAGGTGATCTTTTTGCTTTATCTAAAAGTTCCTTACATGTCGAGGAAAAATCTAAGTACACAAACCTTAGAGCATGTTTAAATAAATTTTCTAACTTCCGTGCATCTTCTACTTTACAATGATGGTATACAATGCTAACCTAAGTTTGATAATAAATGCATCTAGGATTTTGATCTTACATGGCAAAGTAAGTACCCAAGACAAACGAGATAATACATTGATTTGCTTAGCTGCTTGGATAGATATATTCTTAATATGATTAGTAAAATTTAAATCAGACACCTAATAGTTTAATATTCTTTGTTGGACTCATTATACTTCCATTTACAGTCAGTGTAAGATTTTCATGTTTTCTAGCGAGGATCATAAATTGAAACTTTTCAGCATAAACTTTTATGTAATTCTTTTTAAACCAGTCAATGGCAAGTACACAAGCTCTTTCTAAATTAAATTGAACAACATTAATATCATCATAACAAAAAGACAACGTATTATCAACATAAATTGAAACTCTTCAGCATAAACTTTTATGTGATTCTTTTTAAACCAGTCAATGGCAAGTACACAAGCTCTTTCTAAATTAAATTGAACAACATTAATATCATCATAACAAAAAGACAACGTATTATCAACAGCATAATTATATAACTGACAAAAATTTTGCAATAATGATCATTTACATAGATGTTGAATAGTACAGGTCTCATAAGACTACCTTGTGGGACACCTATGAATATTAGACCATTCACTGTAACAGCCATTTAGCTTGACTCTTTGTTTCCTAGATGACAAATAACTACTAACAAAATTACATGAATTCATTAACACACCATATGCTATGCATTTAGTTTAGCTCGCATAAGATTATGTGGTATAGAGTCAAAAGCTCTTGAAAGATCCATGGCTACACAGCCTACAGTCATCTTATTATCAATGGCATATTTCCAATCCTCCACACATTTAGAGATAACATTATTTGTACTGTTCATACCTCTATAGGCAGAAAGCTCATCAGAGATAGTATCATTAAAGAAAATCATAAGTTAGTCACATATAATGCTTTCTAGAACTTTAGACATTGCAGTAAGAACACTCACTGGCCTGTAGTTATCTTTACATAAACAGTCATTCTTTTTAAAAACAGGAGACACTGCTGCATGTTTACAATGATCAGGAAAACATTCATCATCAATACATCTATTGATTATAACAGCCAGTGAAACACTAAGTGCATGCCCACCTATTTTAAGAATACGTTCAGGAATCCTGTCATAGCCACAGGCTTTACCAACTTTCAGTTTGTTGATACTTTAAAGCACTGTATCAGAAGTGACTTCAGAAAATTGAAATTTATTTTTACTTTCAGCTTTTATATTTACTATAGATGGATGACTCTTATAGAAATCTATAACAGATTTAACAGATTTGCCAACAACTTCATTTGGCTCTCTTAAGTCATTTGCTATATTGATAAAGTAGTCATTGAAGATGCTACACACATCCATTTGCTTTGTTACAATTTTGTTTTGCTCCAATAGTGATATACTATTTCCTGAGGTCTGACTATTTGTCATGAATGGACGTACAGTGTTCCAAAATTGTTCTTTATGTGGTTGATCATTACATCTCTTATTGAAATATTCTTTAATGGATTTGACGCTTAAGTGAAGTCACTAAGTTGCGTTGTTTTCTGTACTCATTCCAGTTTTGCCCTTACATTTCATAAATTTTCTTCTCAGCATACCTTTGACAGTTATAGCTCTTCGTAATTATCCATTCATGTAAGGTAGCTGAGGTTTTTTCAGGAACTTTGTCTTTGTTGGAGTATGAATTTCTACTACTTCATTTAGTAAATAATGATATGACCAAAATACATCATCAGTATCATCAAAAATGCTACAGACATGGAAAGGGACCATTTGCAGGTCACCATTGAAATTTGTTTCATTGAAATGTTTAAATGACTGATATGTTATTTGCCTTTTACCATCATATGGTGCATGCATTTTTGTAGCGGCACATATGAAATTGTGAAAGTCACCAACACCAATGGATATATTCAGATGAGATACATTTCTTTGTGGAGTATTTGTCAATATTACATCTATAAGTGATGGATTTTGAACACTTTTATGACATGTTGGTTCTTTTACTATATTCTGGAGATTATACTGGGTTATGAAATACAACACATTGTCTGGTAGATTATTAAAGTTGATATTTACGTCACCCAATATATAGACACTTTTGCATTCGACATAGCATTTGTCTAACATCAACCCTAGTTTACTGATAAAATCATCATTTCTCACATTTGGCGGTTTGTATATCAATATAACAAAATTTGTTTTCATTTTTTAACTTAATTTCGAAGACAATAGATTCAATTCTAGACCCAACACCACACTCCAGATCTTTTCGTAATCTACGAGGTATGGTAGATCTGATGTACAACATAATGCCACCATCATTTGAATTTCTATCAGTTCTGTACATGGTACATTAAATTGAGAAGAACTGAAAGAAGCATCTAGCTATGTCTCTGATAATATCAGTCAATTCATGAGACAGTATTTCATATATTTCCAGGAACTTATTTCTTAAACTGTTTATATTGAGGTGACCAAACACTAATTGTTTGTCGTGTGTTCTCCGATAATTATGCAATTGGGGGAAAGCTTATTGACTGGTACTGTTTTGGCTTTAATGTAGGTGACATTCAGTACTGATAAAGATTCTGAGTTACTGCTATCAATGAAACCATGATAAAATATCATTGCACAATGAGTGATTAAGAACATTAGAACAAGATAAAACGATATAGGGTAAAGTTGGGTAATATGGGTATACTTTTGTCTCGCTAATGCTGTGATGGAAGTTAAATATGGAAAATGCATAATTCTTTTTGCTTGATTTTAATTAGGTAATGAGCTATACACCCTGAGCATATAATACATCCATAATAGTTTTGGAATAGCATGGCTTAGAAAAATGAAATATAAAGCCCATATTTAACCCCAATGATGCATTATGGGCACCTCTTTCTGAAAATATGAGCACTAAAATGCCCATATTAAACTTTACTAATTTCAGCTAAATGCCAAAGTTTAATACAGGCAAGAGAAATGTTTAATATGAGCAGTGCCCATATCTATTTTTCACACTTTATAATCCTACACAAAAGCACAAAAGTGGCATGAATCTGAGCAGTCTGATATTATCCGAAAGTGATAGTTTTTTTTTAATCTTTCACTCTTTACATGATGACAATAAGTTTCCCAAAGAAAGCATAAATCACCTATGCCCATATTACCAAACCATGTGTGTCTTCCATTTTTTGGCTGAGAATTGCTGACATCACATGGCCATTGCAAATGAGTAGGAAAAAAAACTTCAGGTTGATATATCTACACAAAATTAGCGTATACTACAGGCTTTTACCCTCAACAAAAACAAGGAATCAAAGAAATTAAGGGTAAATATTTAAGTCTGCATTACAAGAAAACAATAGCAGCCTCAAATGTGCTGTATACTCTACAGTTAATGACCTTGAATATACTTGAAAATTCCCCCAGGTGTGAGCATGTACCACTGCTGGTTTTCAGTTACTGCAAGGTGCCCATATTATACTGCTGCCCATATTACCCAACTTGGCCCTATATTGGAAGGCTATCATACTTGCTGCCATTTTACAACACTATGAATTCAGGCAAATGGTTCAAAATTGCAAAATATGAACAGTAGGCACCAAACGATAGTGATATATCATGGTAATCTGTTAACTGACATCACCACATATACATGTGCACCATCAAATCCCATTTCCATAGCACAGGCAAGTAGTTAAAGAGTGCAGGAATTGTTTGCAAGAATATGGCTGGAATTTGGTACACCCTAGGCTGGAATAAAAACTAAAGGCTGGAATTTGGTCAATTTATGAGGTTTTGACATGTCTGATTTGAAGTTGTTTGGCATCAATGTAAATCAATATCTTTTACTCAGTTATAAGCAAATGTGTTACAAATCACATAATTTTTCAATTCCAATCAACTTATTTCCCCCCAAGTATGTCCAGGAATTATGTTATTTTGAGGGAAGTTAACGGCACTGTGATTTGGGGCTGGAGTTTGGTCCATCCACACTACATTACTTACATTTATGAAAGGTTTATATATTTTAAGTGGTGTTAGGTGTAAGCTGACAGTGGAAAAAAGTGGCTGGATTTAGCAAGTTATAGCTACAGCCAGGAATATGTCACTAAAGCTGTCCAGAGTCAACCATATTTCATGAAACTAACTGTAATTTTGAACTGTTATTTACATTGAATAAAAGTATGTTGCAATTAAGTAACGAATCATTATGTGAATTATATTGCTAAGTAAGGTTTTCAAATATGATTTATTGAAGCGTCTGTTACAGCTGTTAGTTTGAGAACAATGTATAATGTGAAAACTATCTCAAAAATTTGTAATTTTCCTAATTTCCACATATATTTATATTTTAGTTGTTATTCATTTATTTCTCTGCCAAACTACTAAATTCTGTGCAGTAATAATGAACAAATTTCCTCAAATTCTGTTAATGAAATAATCATAATACCATAACCAAAAATAAATCAAGATGATATATTACGATTTCTTACGTAAAATCGTTCAGGTCACAACTACTACTTCACTTTAAATAACATCCATAGAACTTGCTCCTGAGAGGACATATCTAAAAAATATTACCTATCGCAACTTAAGGTCAATTTTTATGTCAAAACATTGAATCAAAATAGTACTTCAAAATGTCAAATGTAATTTCAATTTTGTGGCAGATTATTTTTAATTTAAATCTTTATAAATCTAAAGAATGAGCAATAATGTACAGCAATATGGACTTTGTAGCGTTTTATGCACCCTATATTGGCGTTCTTTGGAGTCTGTGGCTTTCTGTTAGTCACCAAGGCGCCCTGTATGTTTCCTGTGCATAGCTGCCCATAGTATATATAGGCAAGTGGCTTGCGTGGCAACTGTAAACATCATTATTTGGCAAAACCTAAAAAAAGAACGTTGACAAGCGCAGTGTTGGAAGAGGTAAGAAATTTCCTACAAATTGCTCTTAGCAGTTTGTCGCATGTAACACTTTAGTGACCAAATATTGCTACGATGACAAAAATCACAACAATCCATCATGTTCAATTTCAAAATAGTATTACTGCTCATAAAAACATTGAATCTCAATTTAGTGCATCCTTGACCTCGAGGTACATATTGACATCTTAACATCTAGATGTTAAAATGTTAGCATCTTGACATGTAGGCAGCATCTGAACATCTAGATGTTAAAATGTTAGCATGTTGACATCTAGATAGCAACTTAACATCATCTAGATAGCAACTTAACATCTAGATGTTAAAATGTAAGCATATTGACATCTGGGCAGCATCTTGACATCTAGATGTTAAAATTCACCATATGGTTTAACATGTGTAAACATTTTGAAGCTTGCATGCCTTACCCCCACCACTGGAGGAATATGTGATTTGCTGCTCCAGAGCAGCTGTCTGCTGCCCGACTGCAGCCTGCCAGCTGTTTGCTGCTGCCTGCTGCCTGCTGCCTGCTGCCTGCTTTCTGCCTGCTTAACTCAGCAGAGGCAATTAAACACAGTGCTGACATAAATTCAGTGGGACTCCACCTAATGACCACCCCAGCTTTACGACCACCCCACCCCGCTTGTACGACCACCCACGTGATTCCCAATTTTGAATAATTTTATTGAAGTCCCAGAATTACGACCACCACGTTGTTCACTAAGAGCCCCAAAGCCTAACTTCAACCCGGAAATGCGACCACCTGGCGTGCTCCATTATGTGTGGTACCCCCATATTTGAGTAATGAAATCCTACAGTAGCCCATTCACATGCATGAACGCCATCATACTTCCAAAAAAACTGGTTATACATTTCTAAAATTATTATAATTGTTCTCCATTGATTTCACAATTCATTCAAATGCAATAAGCTGTGCAATTAGCAAACATGTTCTGTTCATTCAAGTTTACATTCATATTGCATATTGCATATTGCGGGTTTCACTATAAATTAGTGTTAGTTTGGTTAGTGACCACTAGAGCACATTCTTTTAAATTGCTATATCCTTATTGTGAATTTATTTATCATATATATTGGGCCTGGCAGTAAAAACTGATTGCACCCTTTTTCTGCAGAAAGTCCTCTCTGTGTAGATGTTAATCTGTGTCAGCATGTTGATGTTAAGACGCTGAAATGTCAAAAATGTCACTCACTGATAGATGTCCAGATGTTGACATGTCAAAATGTTAATTTCAAAATGTCAAGATGTCCACATGTCAAGATGTTGATGTCAACATGTTAACATTTAAGGAAATTAAGTACTGCTGCCGCTGCACAATACACACTACCTGTTATGGAACAGATGAGAATGGCCACACAGGTTAACAAGCTTTCAAACATAATAACAAACAAATCAATTCAGCTCAGTTTGGGCCAGTCATAACAATAATACCATTCGAGACCCTCTTCAGCCAATCAGAAGGCAGTATTTGCTGGTGACAATATCAGTTAACTCAAGCAGGCTGATAATGTTTTCCGCTTCAGTGATCACCAGAGACTGAAGAATTTGTGACAACTAGGGCAGCCAATACACATTCTTAGCAACAGTAATTGAAAACAAAAGGCAACATTTAACAACATCATTACAATCAGAGCACCATCAATATAAGACCACCTCACAATTAAGACCACCTCACTATTTAGACCACTTCACTAGTGA
This sequence comes from Alitta virens, assembly GCA_932294295.1. NCBI lineage: Eukaryota > Metazoa > Annelida > Polychaeta > Phyllodocida > Nereididae > Alitta > Alitta virens. The sequence continues at coordinate 54,743,555 of OW028573.1, forward strand.
GACCACCTCACTATTTAGACCACTCACTATTACAACCACTTCATTGTCAAGTTTACCTTAATACAAGACGACCCCACAATCAAGACCACCTCACTATATTTAAACCACTTCACTAGTGAGAAACCTCAATATAAAAACCACTTCACTCATCATTAAAACCACTTCACTCATCATTAAAACCACTTCACTCATCATTAAGTCCACTTCATGAAGACCACCTCACTATTAAAAGCACCTCATTATTTAGCCACAAAATTTTGAAAACTTGACCATTGTATTTAAATGACTATTAATTCCATCATTAAAACCACTTAAATTTGCATTAAATGGGCAGGTTTTACATCCTGCAGGCCAAATTTCCATAACAGCAAGAATTAAATAATTATAGTTAGATATTTATTTCTACATACCTGGCCATTCAATAATATTGTGAAAAATAAGATCCATGTGCGTAGGAGTACTCATGCATCTGATACACTCATTGCAGACAATACCTATTCTGTTTCAAATCTACCACCTGATGACATACAATTAACAATGACACATGTATCAATTCCTGATATCAGGCTTGTCAATAAAACGATATATATATATATATTAACAATCAATTCTAAGAGGGATTAAGTTTCTGTTTTAATTTGTTTTTAAGTTGTCTACTCTCGCAGTTTTAGTGAGTCATTGCCCTTGGGAGGCTGATTCTGGCTTATATATAACACTCGAGCGCTTGAGGTAAAGGACTTTTGGGATGATTAAGATTTAAGACTTTATTACCATATAACCATGGAGACAAGAGTAGATCTTGTCTCCATGATATAAAAATTATACGATTTTATGTTGCCTTGACAATAAAAAAAATTACATTGCAATAATAGTTCCATGATATAGAATTTATTTTTCATAGTAGATACTGTAACTGGCTCTGTTAATCACGTATAAATTCTTTCCACGATCGTACGAGGGCCTTAGTCAGGGGGCCAAGGCCAGAAAATGTGAATAAAAAGGGCACTTTGTTTGCACCGATCCACACCTCCTCAAATTTGGTATCATCGAATTGGAAATTTTCTGTACTTTTTGTAATCTGTACTTGTTTTGTCAGTTTCTTGGACCGGAGATGTTTTTTTCTTGTATCCATGGCAACAAGTACGTTTTTGTATTGAACAAATTAACAAAAATAATTTTGGTGGTATACTGTTAATTACAATGCTTGACAATTGTTGGTACCATGGCTAATCTGCATGGCTGATCTCATTAAAGTTTTGCAGTAAACACTAGTTTTTCTCCATTTCCTGTTGCTATGGTAGCAGTTTTACAAATATTTTCATAAATTTTATTAATTTGCTTTGATATCTTTGACTGTCAAGCTTTTATAACACAGTAAAATAATATACATTTGGTATCTCAAGACACCTTAGGAGAAACTATCTCAGAAAGAAAAGCATCACTGAAAGTTCCTTCATTTTTGTGTGTTGCTATGGAAACTCTTTTTAAAATTGTCACATTTTCAGAGAAAGTCTCAGTAATATGGGAATATACATTTTATAAGATATATTGAACATAGGAAGGTGATATTTAATAATTTACATGTAAAAACCTCACTGATTAAAGAAATATACTTTTTGCAGTCTCTGGTTGCCATGAAAATGTGTATCTGACCCCGGTTTCTTTATATGGGTAAATTTGCAATTAGATTGATATAAGCAGTCTGTAAAAGAGAGAAAATCAGCAAATTGCTAGTTAATAAGACTTTTGTGAAGGCTGACACCCATTTTACCTTGCACGGATATCTGAAAGGTGGAAATGTTACATTATTCATATCTCTGGACCTATGACAGGTACAACCATAAATTTCTTATTGAACACCATGTTTTCAGGGTCAATGAGTTCATTTCTGATAATTTAAAATGGCTAATTTGCATATATTTCATTGTATTGTAAATCTAGATAGGTCAATTTGCATAATATTTCCTTATATGGCTACTGCAATGGGCAGTCAAGGTGCCGAAGCATTTATATTTTTCTTTTTATTCTCAACAATGTTTCAAACTGTTTCCAACAAATTACTGAACTTGAATAATAAGTAAATAAAATTAACTTGCATGGACTGGTTACCATGGTAACAAAACCACCAATAGTCCTGATATAGATTTATGCCAGCATATATGATTCATAAAGCCTCATTATATAGGTGCCTTGATTCTATTCATATGGCATGATTGTTTCCCCAAACATATATTGATATGGATGTATGCTCCTATGATAAGTTGATTTGAAACCTGGTATCCATGGCAACCAAATTGAAAACAAATATGGACAAGATATTCACAGTTCTGTCCCTTTTTTGTCTGCAGATAACCACTTAAAGCAATTACTGGGCTTGTAACATAGGCAATATTTAGCAATATTTGAAAACTTGGCAGTGGTTCTCTGAATTATACACAGGGTTGGCATAGTTGCCTAGGTAACACATATTTCAGTCTATTTATAGTAACCATTGTGAATTCGAACACAAGTCCAGCAAGGGCAATATTCTAGAAGTTAGTACATCAGCAAGTTGCACATATCAGTATATTTGCAAGAAAGCAAACTTTCTAGAACCGGCCATGAAAACTGTCATTTACTGGGATATTACCAATGACAACTGTTTCCATGGCAACCAATTAATGAAATTATGAGTAAATTATATGTCCATTTATATTGATATTGTGTCTCTCTGAATGCCAGCAAGTACCAACGAGGCATCAAATTTTGAAGTTCCAAAGATTACTGTACTTGTTGTTAATCAATATTGACTGGTTATTGCACTGGGTTGCCATGAAAACATTAAATTATAACAAAATTGGATGCATTTTTGAAATAGTTTCACCTTTATTTTGTTAATACGTAAAAAGTTGAGACAATCTCAAAATTTATTGTGATGGTTCAGGAAGCCAACTTTATGATCTTTCCAATGACACCTTATATGTTGACTTTTGCAGTATATCTATATATGAAAAATGATCTCCAAGGTAACCCATCCTCTCATAATTTCCCAGCAAAATGCCATGTTTTAAAGATTCTTGTGTGATATTGTTAACCATAAAATGTAATAGATTGATTTCAGGAACCAAAATGGCTATAGGGTGGGGTAAAAATCCCTGTAGTTGCCACTTTTGCATTTGCAAATAGGCAGGTTTCCATAGAAACAGCCAGTTTAAAAATATCTTTAAAAATCATGTTTTTTTGGAAAGGTGCTTTTATTGATTCAAAAAAATATCAAGGCATGTTGCTGTTATATGGAGCCTTATCGAAGCATTGTACAACAGTTTCCAGCAGCTCTGAGACTACGTACATAACTGCTTGAATCTGATTGCCAAGGCTACAGTTTTGCTTACATACATAACAACAGGTTTTACTCAATGTTGCCAAATAAAGTAATATTTGTTTTATCAGTACAGTAAACTGTACTATAATAACCAACTCAGGTATTTCTATGGAATTAATTGCTTGAAAGAAACAATGACTTTTACACCTCTGCATCACACTTTTCAAATGCTCATTACTAGAAAATGCTACATTGTTCATTTCTCTGCACCTACGACAGGTACATACATAATTTGCTTATTAACCATCATGTTTTCTGCGTTAATGAGTTCATTTCTGATATTTTAAGAAGCATACACTGTGTTACATTGTATGGCAAATCTAAATAGGCTAATTTGCTTATAATTTATAAATACTTTCAAAAATGGCTGTCTTCATGAAAACTTGCTTATCTGTGAATGTAAAAGTGGCAATTACTGGGAGTTTCACCCCATCCTTGCCAATTATGTTTCTTAAATTAATATTTTATTACCCGATACGGTTAACAATATCACACAATAATCTTCTTTAAAAAAATGGCATTTTGCTGGGAAATGTTGGAGGCTGGGTTTACCTTGGAGTCCATTTTTCAAATATAAATATACTGCAAAAGTAAATAAAATATGGTGTCATTTGAAAGATCATAAAGTTGGCTTCCTGAACCATCACAGTAAATTTTGAGATTTTCTCAAATTTTCTGCATTGACAAAAGAAAAGAAAACTTTTTAAAATAATGCATCCAATTTTGTTATGATTTTATGTTATAAATGGACAGATAACATAATTTCATTAATTGGTTGCCTCGGAAATGGTTGTCATTGGTAACATCTCAGTAAATGACAATTTTCATGGTTAGTTCCAGAAAGTTTATATTCATGCAAATATACTGATATGTGCAACTTGCTGATGTGGTAACTTCTTCAATAACACCCTTCGTGGCATTCTGAGGCTCCACTTGTTACAGATCCACGAGGGTTACTATAAATAGACTGAAATAATGTGTTACCTAGGCAACTATGCCAACCTTGTGTATAATTCCATTGTCATGTATTCAAATATTACCAAATATTACTAAATACTTTCTATGTTACAAGCCCCAGTAACTGTTTTAAGATGATAGCTGTAGACAAAAATAGTGACAGAACTGAATATCCTGTCCATATTTGTTTTCAATTTGGTTACCATGGATACAAGTTTTCAAATTAACTTATCACAGGAGCAAACATCCTCATATCAATATATGTTTGGGGTAAGAATCAAGGCACCTATATAATGAGGCTTTATGATGAAATCGTACATGCTGGCATGGATCTATATCAGGACTATGATGGTTTTGTTACCATGGTAACCAGTCCATGCAAGTTTATTTTATTTACTTATTATTCAAGTTCAGTAATTTGTTGGAAACAGTTTGAAACATTGTTGAGAATAAAAAGAAAAATATAAATGCTTTGGCACCTTGACTGCCCATTGCAGTAGCCATATAAGGAAATATTATGCAAATTGACCTATCTAGATTTGCAATACAATGAAATGTATGCAAATTAGCCATTTTAAATGATCAGAAATGAACTTCTTGACCCTGAAAACATGGTGTTCAATAAGCAATTTATGGTTGTACCTGTCATAGGTCCAGAGATATGAATAATGTAACATTTCTACCTTTCAGGGTCTCTTACTGTTATTTTAGGTTGCTAGAGTAACACAGTCAAAATAAAAAGATATCCGTGCAAGGTAAAATGGGTGTCAGCCTTCACAAAATACTGTATAACTAGCAATTTGCTGTTGTTCCCTCTTTTACAGACTGCTTATATCAATCTAATTGCAAATTTACCCATATAAGGAAACCGGGGTCAGATAAACATTTCCATGGCAACCAGAGACTGCAAAAAGTATATTTCTTTAATCAGCGAGGTTTTTACATGCAAATTGTTAAATATCACCTTCCTATGTTCAATATATATTATAAAATGTTTATTCCCATATTACTGAGACTTTCTCTGAAAATGTGACAATTTTAAAGAGTTTCCATAGCAACACAAAAAAGTGAAGGAACTTTCAGTGATGCTTCTTTTCTGAGAGAGTTTCTCCTAAGGTGTCTTGAAATACCAAATGTATATTATTTTACTGTGTTATAAAAGCTTGACAGTCAAAGATATCAAAGCAAATTAATAAAATTTATGAAAATATTTGTAAAACTGCTACCATAGCAACAGGAAATGGAGAAAAACTAGTTTTAACTGCAAAACTTTAATGAGGTCAGCCATGCAGATTAACCATGGTACCAACAATTGTCAAGCATTGTAATTAACAGCATACCACTTTCAAGCAATGAATCGGCTTCACTCTTGGACATTTGATGCCTAGTGCCAGTGAGAAAAAGCAAGTCAGCAACAACTCGCCAATTGCTCGTCCACTGCTTGCCGATTAATTCAAGTGTGGACCCAGTGTTGTTGCCGTGTGACAAAGAGTGAACAGGATTGAAGGAGAGTGAACACGAGCACTCTGTAAAAACACGCCAAACATTCGCCGACCGCTCCCCAACAACTCCTCGACCAATCACTCCTCTTATGTCCCGAGTGTCTAGCCAATAACTCTTCTTTACACGCCGACCACTCGGCGAGGAAATCACATCCACACATCAGCACTGCATATGACCAAGAGTACTTGCTGAGGGACCAAGTGTACTCACCAAGTGCACGGCGAGTGAACAGCGAGTGCATGGCGAGTTAACCCCATGTAAATCCCGAGCGATTCCAGAGCAAAGTTGCTTGGCGACACTCCATGAAAATTTTAAACATGTTTAAAATTTGTGGGTCCTTATTCTACTAACCAAGAGTGGTCCTGATCGGTCAACAAGTATTGCTGAGTATTGCCGAGCTTTTCCAGACCGGTTGGCGTGCAAAGCTGAGTATTCCCGACTGGCTGATTTTTGAGGTACTTGGCATCACTCGGCATCGCTTGGCATTGTCACTCGGCTATGTGAGATAGACCCTTTATGGATGGGGGGCCTAGCTCAGTGGTAGCGTGCTGGGCTTCCACCCACTGCGTCCCGGGTTCAATTCCTGGTCGAGCCTATGTTGGATGGCTGTTTCATCCTTCGTCTCATTGCCCTGGTCCCTACCTGTCCTAATTAGCCCATCAGGTGCAGAAATACAGGACGTAAAGCCCTAATCCACCACCACACCACAGATAGACCCTTTATACGTGATAGTGTGAACGTCCCTTAAGAGCCATACACCAACATGCTGGTCATGAAGGCCGCCAGTTTTTAGCCTTTCATAAGTTGATTTAAAATTGTGCATTTCCGAAAAGATACCACAGATTTACTTTTTTTCCTCCATTGTAATTAACAAATCCGATATTCTTCCCATCATGGGTTTTCTCTGAAATAGTGTAATGAAGTACTCAAATTATTACCACATTTTATTTATAAACGTACACTATCTATTGTTTAAAGATAGCTCATTATAGGGCCCCACAAAAAAAAAATATATATATACAGGGTGCGGCCTAAAAACTTGCACTGGGCTTCTCCTCTTTCAGGATAGCTCTAGGTTACTCAAATGCTTACGAGGTCTTTTAAAGTTTTGCCACATTTAGTAAGGGGTATAAGCAGTTGGTCATTGTGATATTTTTGATCTTGTAATGTCAGACAATATTAGTGTCTGAACTATTGAGAGGGCGCATGCTGCAAGGCTTGTTCTGAGAGACACATGTCACTGAAGTAAGAATTATGTCTGCTTGCATGGTGTCTCTAGTTGCAGAAAAGTTTACAAATTAGAGATTTCCTAGGTAATACACCTCTGAAGCCACAGTAAATAAAATATTTGCAGAGAATCCTCCTTCCGTGTTTTCTATACATGCATATGTATATTATGGTATTAGCTGATAAGAAGGTTGGTTTCAGTTTTGATCCAGCAAGGTCATAAAATTAAAACAGAGATATGAATCAACAACTAATCTGGAAAAAATTACATGATTTTCAGGAAGATGGGCTAGTTAATAAGACAGAAAAGACAGAAAATTGATCAGACCTGGAGGTGTGATAAGTGTGCATGTGCCATAATTAGATCCATATTATCAATAATTCCTGAGGAAACAAGAAAATATATTAATAAAGATAATTCAGGACTATAATTACTTTTGGTGTATGATTGCAGCTGCATGTGTTGATTATCAATTGAGATAATAACAGAAGAGGTAGCAGTAGCTGCCGGTGCAAGTTTTTATGCCGCACCCTGTATATATATATATGGTATTTAGTGTAATCGGAAATGAATTTTATGATGCTGAATGATCTTTAATTCCCAATTTTCCCGTTTTAAGTTTTCAAGACAAGTTAATTTATTTAATGATTAATAAACAATTGAAAACCAGTACATTTGCATTTCAATGTGACCAAATAAGGAGAAATATGTTATACCATAATTCCATTTTTTTTTACACTTCATGTTTACATTATCCGCTTAAGTACAATTGATTTTTGAGCGACGAATGAGCTCACTTAGGCCGGGTCCATGTTTTTTTTTTAATTGTATATATTAGGTTCCAATTTAACTGTTAATTACGTTTAACTTAATTCCATTGGCTATCAGCAAGTGAAACTTTATTTGACTGGACCTGGTTGTAACCAAATTGATGCCTGGTTCCAGTTCAGTGGGCAGCTCATTCACATGTATTTAACTTCCCAATTAAACCAACTGATTTGCCTACCACTGTGTGTGTCACCTGTTAGCCAAGTGACCTAATTATGTACATTAGTTGCTAGTTTACCTAGTTAAACAAAAAGATTGCTTAAACTATTTAGCCGATAGGCTGAGTACAGACTTAAGAAATGTTCTCTTAAAAATACAAGAGAAATAGATTAATATTCTTTTACTTTAGGCAGTTTTTCTGAATTGCCTGCTTGTCAGAACATGAATTGCGTAAACTCAGCACATGAATATCTAATTATTCTGTAATTTCATTGTTAGACCTTTTATACCATAAGCCAGCCTATAGACTATAAGTTAAATTGAATAATTTACTTTAGATGAGTAAACAAGCAAAACATGTACATAATTAGGTTGCTGGGCTGTGAGGTCGACACACAGTGCTACAGTTAGTTTCTTAAAATATAGATTGACAGATGTAGCGACCTATTTCTGGCTGTAGCTATAACTGGCTAAAACTCGCCGCTCCTGTCTTCTCCTAGCTTCTAGTCGTCTTACACTTATAACCACTGAAAAAATATAAACCTTGGTTAATGTAAGAAATTAATATAATATATCAAATATATATGTACAATAGACATGTATATTTTCAACAACAAAAAAAAAACATGCATTTCTCTTAACTTCTGTACCAAATGGTGCTGCATACATGTACTTTTAGATCTGGCTTTGAGTAGCCAGCTATAGCTAGACAGTTCCATTTAAAGGCAGTAGACTACCTAATATGTCCATTGTTCTGGTCAATGACATAAGAAGAATAAAGGGATAATGTTTGGAATTGTACAAGCTCTTCCAAATAAGGAACACGTTCCTTTTAAATGCAATCATTTCATATATTGGTGTCTGTTACCATTTATAGCCTATAACAATAGAAATGCGGCACACGCACAAATTTTCAATAGAATATGGACTCGACAGATCACTGGCACCCGCTTCCTGTTATTCTGCTTAATACAATGCTTATCATCAAAGACCATTGGAGGCACCATTGTTACTATTGGTAAATGGATGAGGAATTGTATAAGGAATCTTATACCTGTAGACTAGATTTTCTTCATTTCATTTCCTGATAAACAAAAACTGTAGAAACTTGTAGAAACTTGCGCTATTGTTGCTGCACTGACAAAAACGTGCAATGTTACTGATATTCAGTAATGGCAACTTGACGGAAGTTATAGACATTTCCACCAGACGACCACAAAATTGCTGAGTACCGCTGAGTGCCTAGATTCTGGTCTGGAAAGCTTACAGGCATTCCATTCCCATTCATGAGATTGTAACTCTTAAGTTAAGTCGTACTAATTGTTTGAGACACGTGGTGCAGCTACACAGCAAACCGTCAGTGAATCAATACGGAACAAACGCATTACCTTGCAGCTCACTGAAGCTACATTTGTAGCTACCACAAGGGGGCAAAGTCATCGACTGAATCAAGACATACATTCAGTGCCCTCTGTTGGTTATGTCATTCAAGTAAAATCATGAAAATCGATATAACACAATAATGTACAATTTCGACCCTTTATTCAGAACCATAGCCAAAGAAACATTATTTTTCAAAACATTTCATGCATTTATATTCACTTTTTCATATCCAATCTTTATTTTGGAATTAACAAGAGAATATTTTTAAAGTATACATGTGTTCTATCATTGGGATAATATGCAGGACAGAGGGATTGTCGGAAAATAGATTGATGGTCAAAGGCAGTTTAATTAAATGTTTAATTATATAGAAGTAAAAAAAAAAAAAAAAAAAATAGGGAATGATTTTTTTTTTCCTTTTTTTGAGCTGTGAAGATAAAAAATTAATGTGAATTGTTTCCCTGGTGTTACTGGTGTTATTTACTAATAAAATATTAAGCCCATTTTCTGACAATCTCTCTTGAAAACCTAAACCACTATGCTACTTACAAATAAAACTGAAAGACACCTGATGGAATAAAATATTGTACTGAGCTAAATTACCATATATGAGGACATATCATGTCTGTACCCAATAACCAAATTACTAAGTGTTTGTCACATCCTATTTATAGTTATTATGACTTTTTGTATAGCAGATTATTTGACAAAAAGAAAGAAAAAAGAAAGAAATACACATTTGGACTAAGAAAACAAGATGTCTTTTACGACTACGATTTTCAATTAAGCTGACTGTTCTTTCCTCACAAAAGTTTAAGTTCTAAAGTAAGAGGCTGCTGTTAGTTTGTTTCTTTTTCGAATATCTTTCAATGTTTGTTTTTGTTGGAAGCCCCAAATTGTATTACTGTTAGAATCACCAATTAGCCTGTGTGGACGGGGGCTTTCTCTGTTGAATTTTCCTTTCGGAAACCTGACTGAAAGTTTGTAAACAATGGTGACGTAAACTATTCAATTAAATTACCCCATGGTCACTACAGCGGTAAATAAAAAGAAATGAAAATGATTTTGCACCGAGTCAAATTTATTTGCTACAGTGGACAGAGGATAATTTAAATGATATCCATCAGGGGCCTGGTTTCAAGGGGGATAGGGACATGTAAGCCCACAATTTTGGATGGGAGGTATATGTAATATTTTTAGTTTTCGTTGAATAATATCAGTTCCATTCTGGATCATCTTAAACAGCTGTTTTTCCACAGGACTAATGATTTATCTCCAACTCGAAAATGCATGCAGCAGCTGTCGCAGCAGCAGAGCCACTCTATATAGGTGCTATCTCCTCTTCAGAGCAAACCAGGCCCCTGGTCCCAATTAGAAGGTACAGTTAGTTTCATAAAAACGGTTGACTCTAGACGGCTGTAGCGACCTGTACCTGACTGTGATCTAAACATGCTAAAGCCAGCTGCTTCTGTCCACTTTTATAGCTAACAGTCGGCATACATTTATCACCAGAAAAGTGTAAACATTGGCGAATGTAAGAAATTAATGTAATATATCATAAATATGTACTTTTAGATCCGGTTTTGAGTAGCCAGCAATAACAACTTTGTCTAGGTTCAATTTGACGGGCCATTTTTTAATGAAACTAACTGTGTGCACTGAAAATGATAACATAAACATGCCAGTTTGACCAAGCAGTTTATGTTCGAACTACTTAGCTGCAAGGTAGTTAGCTAGTGTCCTAAGAAAACAATAATAATTTTAATTCAAAACCATGGTCCGTATGGATTGCCTATCAATTTAATACAAACTCCATAAACCCCAGTTCCAGCTTTGGCCCAAGAAACTGGATCAGCAGGATCCCTATTGATTCCTATTGCCAAACCATGCTCCAGGGTGAAAAGCTGGTTGTCGTGAAACTCCACCTGAGTGCCCTTGATGTGGGGCATAGTATCAAGCAAGACCTTATCCTTCGAGATTGTACAATCAAAAATAGTGGCATCTTCCGTAAAATAATCGGCTATGAAGTCCAGAGGCACCGGAGGTCGAACCACTGGCTTGTGGAGAATCTCCTCGTAGACAATGAGCTGCTTGTGCCAACTGTGCACTTCGGCTGCAGATCCATTTGCTGGGGGAGGAACTGCAAATTCACGAAGGCAAGTACAGTTAATTTCATAAAATATGGTCGACTCGAGACAGCTGTAGCAACCTATTCCTGGCTGTAACAATAATTAGCTGAAGCCAGCCGCTTGTCTTTACCTACCACCACTAAAAAACTATAAACCTTGGTAATTGTAAGAAATATATCTAATATATCATGCATATGTTTTTGCAATTGGTATGCGTCTTTTCAACAAGAAATGTCAAATATGAGTAACTCTCGAATGGTGCTGCATGTACTTTTAGATCCGGGCTTGAGTAGCCAGGTATAGCCAGAAAGTTTCGTTTGGTAGAAGGTAGCAATGTATAGCAGAAGTTGTTTAGCTTTGTCTAGGTTCAATTTGACAGGCCGTTTTAAATGAAGCTAACTGTATTTTATATTTACTAAAAAAATAGAAAAAAAAAAGAATCTGATGTACCTTTAGCCTTACAGCAAGTGTATTCAAAAGCATAACTTCACTAGTCATGTTTGACATCCAGAATGTCATAATATTAATGTAAAACAGTGGTTCAAAAATCAAATCTTAGCACACTAGTTTCATTATCACAAGTTCTTTTCATATACACTGATTATAGTATTGTACAAAGATAACGTGCCAAGGGCACCTAATGCGGTTGTGCCGAGGCAGTACCCCCCTCCCCCCGTAATTAATATTAGTGTATGCAGAACAACCAGTCAAATATCTGTTAATTGTTCAGTGTATTTATAAATAATTTATTTGGTTTAACAAAAGATAAGCACAAAATGTAAGACTATTGACACAAAAAATACCAGGAAATTTTTTTTTTAATGAGTATAAAATCCAACTGCCATATTATTATTAGATACTATGCATAATAAATGTCTTATTGTATTATAATAAAAGGCAGTATATTACAGCTAATTAAAATTCTCACTGAGCTATCCCAATTGCCATCAAACAATGTGTAAAATTATAACCATCCAATTGCGATTCAGTAAAATATACTCAAGTAATTGTTTAATTGTCAGTTGATCTGACCCATTAATAATTTGCAATATTTTAGAAATTGAAATTAATTGAATAAGTCAATTAAATTTTTAATTGCTACGTGAAACATTGAAATTTATAGGATTTAGCTAGAAATTAAAGTTTTTGGTTCCAGTGCTTTACTTGGCACAGAAAAAACATGCATTTTTTGTAGTTAATACCATGAAACACCAAATTGATATGACTTAGCATTAAAATACCTAAAGCAACATTTCTCTCGTTCTCAGCTATCAGAATCTGTTAAAATTTGAAAAAATTGTAACTAGAAGGAAAGTAATGGTAGTTTCATGTCTAGGCCTATTTAAATTAAACCGACGTAGGTAGGGCAGTTGTACGGCCCTGCGGATGGGGGAGGAAGGGCTGGCCAGCAGGTTGGTGGCTGATCCGTGAGTGTTGACGAGATTACTAATTAATGAGGACAACTTCACATTTTTGGGGACAAGTTCAGCAAATGATGACTTTGACTGTTGACATGATCAGCTCCCATACACGGCGATCTTTACCAGCGAGTAAATGACCCTTTCACTAGCTTAGTACTTATTCACAATCCCAATCATGCATATAGTATTATCTATAAAATTTATTTAGACTGGCCATTTCCATATATATATTACATGTGGGCGTTTCTGTTTGTGGCTGTTTTGAGTCTAATCTGTGAGACTTCTACACTATGAACCTCGTCCGACGTTTTGCGTTTCCTTATTTCGAAGAATCTAGACGATATAATTTAACACAATTTTTAGCATTTTTTTCTGAATTTCCATTATTTTGTAATTAGCATGAAATGTATATCAAAATGAAGTTTTAAAAGTGAAAATACTATAATTCATGTTATTGATACAATTTCATTCATGTAAGGTACATAGTGTCTTTTATATGGAGGTTTGAAAAATTAGGAATTTTCCCTACTTTGCCCTATTTTAAAATTCTATAGTATTTATGGCCATGAGACCCCCACTACACTATTTAAGACATATTATGACAAAGTTTTAAGCATGTAGGTGGAGTAGTGTCAGAGTTCTGCTCCAGATAAAAAAAAAGTTTTTCTATTTTTTCTAAATTTTGTAAAACATAGCCAACATATGTCAATCAAAAGGCACCAACACTAGGCCATATAGAGTATTACTATACAAAATTTCATAAGGGTGAGTGCATTAGAGTTCTGCTCCGGAAACGAAAGTGTCACGCCCGGCCGCCCGCCCGAGCGTCCGCCCGTCAGACAGACATTGATGATAACAAAAACCCTTTTCACACTTCGTTCGCTGAGGTTTAAAAAAAGATAATTTTCAGAAATAGTGTTAACCGTGACCCATCACGACCTAAAATTCAGGTAGACTAATCATAGTGTTCTGATAAGACAAATGACTGTGATCAAGTTGGATTAAATCAGCAATGGTATTGTGGGAATAAAACGTTAAGCTAGTCTTTTGATATGCAACGTTATGACGAGGAATGATGGTGTATGAGGTCGTGCTTGGTATGTTATTTGATCTACAAGCAATGGCGGGAAAATATTTTTCAAATCTCTGAAAACTATAGTTAAACGGCTGCGGCCGCTGGCAGGCACAACCGTAAAAACGAATGCAGAACCCCTGATGCTAAAAGACATTCAGATTACAGACCCCTCTGATGCTATTGGTACTTGCCTTCTTGGTATTTCATTGTGTCACTTATGCCAAATGCCCATCCTTTAAGATCCTTTGTGGCAAGGAAGATGCGGATTGCGTCCACGCCTCCTATTGGTTCAACAACAAGAACTCCTCTTCTCTCACCGGACTTCCCCTTGGTCAGATCTGCCTTCCAACTGATGGTTCCCAGGTCCCCATAATAACTCCATTGCTGGAAATCGTCCTCACATAATCCCTGGTAGAAGTCGCACTCTAGACAAATGCATCAAACATTTTCAGAATCATAAATAATATAAAATTACCCTGTCCTACCTTTAGTCTAAAAACATTCCTTAAACAGAGGGACGAATTGACCATCAAACAAGTGTGGAATTCCTAAAACAGATTAAAGAGAGCAAAAACTATGCAAGAATATATATATATATATATATATATATATATATATGTTTGAAATACAATACAAAGGTAAAATACAAATTTTCTTTTCCTTTGAAGGTACCATCATAATTATGAGTATTTTCAACTGGGTATGTTGCTGTTTTAAATATTTCCAGTAAAATTATACTCATTATGCTTTCAATGAACTCTTCAAAAGCCATCACAACAGCTCAAGCAGGAGAAACAACTAACTGATACATTTCAACAAATTTCTTGACCAACCTTCAGTGACCTTGGCCTATTTTCAGTCATAGAGTTATATATGTGGCATTTCACCATGAAATATTGGTTTTAGCTTATACCATGCTATAGTGAACCACATAAACGTATCCAACCCCCCCCCCCCCCCGAAATCAAATGTAAATCGACCTTGAAGGTAATATTTAAGGTCATTTTGACAATACCTGGGATTTGAGCTTTTGACCTGAAATTTGTTTTGTTACTGAAAGACATCGATCTGTACTATATGGATATGTAATCATTTTTTACTCATCTTTAATTGTCTTTTTTTAATTCATAAATATAGACAACCAGAGTTTGATTAAAAAAAAAAACAATTAAAAATGTCAATTTTTAATGAAACAATTAATATTTATTTCTGACAAATGCAAAAGAATTGTTGACTCCCACACAATTCACTATGAGCTTTCAGAATCTGCTGTCAATTATGAACTTAGAACGAGATGTTTAGCTCAATTTCAAGTTCAAGATCAACCCTTTCATTAAAGTGAGAATTTGTTTATTAATTAATTTCATATGGAAAGAACGCTTCGACTTGACTCCCATCATTTAAACTCTTATTATGGAAATAAAGCTTTGATTTCCAAGTAATTCAAATGAATGTGTATCTTATCTTGTCCGACAAACGTGCTGTCACCAGTTCATACATCATGGAGTGAAAGTCACAGAGTAAATTACACATATTTCTACAGTCTTCTATCATTACTTTCCATTGTTATTATTCTGGATTTTTATATTATTGGTAAGTTACCAGAATAACATTGACATATAATGATTTTTTTTTTTCACCGGTAATAAAATAAACCCCTTTTTAAAATAGGTGAAGCCTAGTAACTGTTTTACAGGTACATATATCTAGGTGCATTTAATATTTGTTGGGATGAAATCATTGACAAGTGTCAAAATTTCTACAATTAGATATATTAATGGATGACATTTGTTTGTTTTGGTAGAGCATATGCAATTAGCACTTTCCATAATGAAGTACAAGAGAGCATCATCATCCTGGCCGACATTCATATGAAATTAATAATATATTTTAACACATTATCAAGAGCAAGTGCATGGACAAGATGATAAATACATCAGTTGTGCAAATACTCTGATCAAAAGAAACATGTTTTTGTCAGCCCCTTTCCTGAAACTAAAACAAAATTGATACCCATAACCCATTAGATTATACATAAGATAACCACACACCTTCAAAGAACGATCAAAAGGCAGGTCTGTCTCATCTGCTCCAATATATCCTTTCTTACACCCACTGCCTGATTCTGAAATTCCCCTTTTCCCATTGATTTAAGAAATGTAACTACAGAAAGAAAAAGAAACGCAGCGATATATAAAACATAAAAACATAATTATCTTAGAGATGGCCAAGAATTCCATTGTAACCTATCACTATGTATAAACTGCTCAAAACACACTGTTTGGATGCCAATTTTCTTGTCTCCAACGAGGACGCTTCAGAACAAAAAAGGTTTATCTTCAGCGGTCAGTGGGTTTTAGGATAATGGCCACATACTCTGCTCTTCAGTTTTGCTGTTATTTTCCTACTCATCGGTACTCTGGTGCTTTTGCTCATGGTGTGGACGGGTGACAACTGATGTCCTTCAGAAAGACAATCGCCTCCGATCTTAATCATGTAATAATGGGGTTAGGGATTCTTTGTCGCCACATATAGAATTTACTCCACTTTTGTCGTATCAATGTCCCATACATCCCATCATTGCTCGGGCATGATAGGAGGATTTTAAGTGGTAAAATAACAACAAAAAAACAGAAGGTAACGAAATGTGAACATCCAAGAAACGAGCACTGTAATGTTCTGGGCCTATTCTTGATATATGGAGCCCCTAAGCTTTGGAGCCCCAAAGTAGACAGGCAAAAAAAAAGAAAGCGCTGCTACGCAGCAAACCTCAGCGAAGGTGCATCGAAATTATTGCACGAATGAACCAGGTAAATTGCCTGTATGATATATTATAATATGCTGTATACATAGATAAATATTTATTAAATCAACAGTTCACTAGGCTGCTTCTGAAAAAAAACCTATTTTTAGAACTACTCCTAAGCTGGGGTGGAGTTAATAAGACAGCTGTACTCTCCCCCAAAGCACGGGAATATGCTTATACCTCTTTATGTTGCTAATTTATGAAAATATCAACAATTACAACTTTTAACGTAGGCTGCAGGGCCAAAACATTTCCTGCTGAAAAAACCCAGTCGCAGAAAATCAATGTTGTTCAAAAAGACTTTTTTTTTTTTCAAGCCAGCAGACTCTAAACTCTATAACATATCTTAAAAGACGAATGGATGTGGGGTACATTTAAATCTTATAACTCTTTAACCTTGCTATATGGCCATGCAAGATGACATAATAACACATGTCAACAGCATGTTATTGCATGCCTATATGAAGATTGGGAGCATTTCAGTGGCCAAAAGAGGAAAATATAATCTCTCATTATGTAAGACACATTTGATGTCTTAATTATGTACATAGAATATGACAAAAGGGACTAGGATGTCGACAGGTACATACATATTGCACTAAATTGTCTTACTTCATGGATGTAATTCTACACTTTATGGGTTAAATGAAAGGAGATGTAGCAAATACATTTTTTTTAATTTTCCCTATTATTATGGAAAATTCTGTAATAAGTGTCAAAATTAAGCTTAACAACCTGGAGAATTCACACACTATTCAATGAGCCAATCAATATTACGGAAGACTTTACACCAATTACCAAGGAAATTGTATCGCTAAATGTTGCTGGTATCAGGTTGTCCTACATGGATGTCATTGCAAAAACGCTGGCCAACTGAATTGAGATATTTACTCCAACCCTAAAAAATGTACAGTAGACAAAAATAAAAGGGATATATGTTATTCCAAAAATACATAAAGAATGGTTCCCAACTTCACAAGGCCTTGATGTGTCAATTTAAAAACAGGCCGGTGATCGCCCTCAGTCTGACAAAGCATTTAGATCATATTTCTGCACGTGTAAGATGAAATTAACCCTAGAAGATCTACCTTCCATAAATCATTGAAGAGAATGAGCCAAACTCAATCTGAACCAATCAATCTATCTAGCCATTGTGAATGAAACCAATAAGCCATCATCTTACAATTGTTTTTATTTCATTGAATAAGAAAGGGAATTCATTCAAGACAAAATCATGATAGTCGAGACGGAATCAGGTGCAAAAAGTTTCAAATTGACTAGAACAATTCCATGAGGATTAAAATTCACCACAAAGAGAAAGGTTGCTTACGCAAGTTACAGGGTGCAAGTTCAAAATACCATGTTCCATTTGATTCGCTACTCAAGAAACCCACAAAAGCGCATTGGTGTCACGAAGGAACCAAACAGATTGCAGAATACGTTCTGACCAACCCTAACCAACTTTTGAATACATACATAAGACAACTAGCATTTTTTGCAGGAAATCATAGAAAAACCAGATGGAGCCATTGAAGGCCTTTCATGTTAGGGAGTGGGTTGGTAGAGGGCTTTACATCCTGTATTTCTGCACTTGTTGGTCCAATTAGGACAGGTGGGGACCATGGCAATGAGATGAAAGATGAAACAGCCATCCAACTTGGGCTTGACCGGGATCGAACCCGGGACCCAGTGGTTGGAAGCCCAGCGCGCTACCACTGAGCTATTTGAGCGAATGGAGCTGGTTGTAAACAAGGTATTCTGCCAGTTGCGTAAAGATTTGTCCAGCAAGGCAGGAAAGTTTGACTTGTGTGTATTTTAGCCTAATCTTGCATAAGCTAAAACAGGTTGTGCATGCTCAGAAATGATGCACGGCATCATAGAGGTGATAAGGTGATGCCATTGAGTTGGATAATATGGAGTCTGATACCAACAATTGATTTACAATTGCGACTAGTGCTACAAGCAAACCAGTAACATTTGAGAAATGCATATTTATTGCTCTGAATTTGTCCATATTTATTTGAAAAATAAATATGCAGATGAGTGATTTACATGCATTGTCATTGAAGACAACTTTTGCTGACCTGAAAAAACACCCTAAAATCTCTTGGTGTGAATACAGATACGACTTTATTCTGTTAGTTTCAGCTAGGTTTAATGCGTTTAAAATGTTTAAAATGTGTGTGCCAACTCGTACTATTTTGCTTGTGAGGAGGCTCAGGACTTTACTAGGGTTGGTGGGTGGGTGATTAGGGCTTTACGTCCTGTATTTCTGCACCAATTGGGCTAATTAGGAAAGACAGAGACCAGGACTTTACTAGAGAATGTCATGAATTTTTGCATGAGAAAACCACAACTTTGTATGAGTGAATGCAAAGATAGTGAGTGAACACGATAATAAAATATATGTCATCATCTCACAACCCAGCTACCTAAGTATGTACATGTTTTGCTCATTTACTCATCTAAAGTAAATTAATCAATTTCTCTTATGGTATTATAGGTCTAACAATGAAATTACAGACTAATTAGATGTTCAGGTGCTGAGTTTATGCAATTCTCGTTCTGACAAGCAGGCAATTCCGAAAATTTGCCTAAACTCAAAAGATATGAATCCAATTCTCTTGTATTTTTAAGGGAAGATTTCTTAACTCTATATTCAGCCATTGGCTACATAATTTAACCAATCATCTTGTTCAACTAGGTAAACTAGCAAATAATTTCCATAATTAGGTCGCTTGGCTTATAGGTAACAACACAGTGTAAAGGTATAATCCAGCTTACCACCAAATTCAAATTTCGGACATGCGTCAGGCTCAGGGGTAGGTTCAGGTGTTGGCTCCGCTGTTGGCTCAGAGGAAGGTTCAGGTGTTGGCTCCGCTGTTGGCTCAGAGGAAGGTTCAGGTGTTGGCTCAGCTGAAAAAGAGTAATTTGGCTGTCATTCCTTCAATTTAAGTCACTGATATAAATAGTTAAATATTCAAAGAAAATATTGCAGCAAGTAAACTACAAGTATGTTAACGTCTGGGATTGTCATGGCTACTAAGTGGTGCAGATGAGAGTTTTACATGCATTTGGCATGTCATAAGAAATAGTGGCATCACCTTAATGATGTCGTGCATCCTTTCTGTCACATGTCATAAGAAATTGTTTTTATTTATATTTTTAGCAATATTAAGGCATCCAAAGATAAAGATTGTGCTGACAATGAAAGCTGCCTTAGTGTATAAGCAACTCATCATTTGAAAATAAGGGAACGACATTTATTGTATTTACAGGTGTTACTCATTGCTGCAATGCTTGTGGACTGTACAGTGGACTTGCATTTTCCACACTGTTTATCATCCCACTGATTTCCGAAAATTTGATTGTTAGCCAGTGATGTACAGTTCAAGTATATTCTAAAAATGTAAGTCAGAATAATTATTGCATGAGATAAGTGTAGTTAGGGAAGGCAGTCTTATTGACAATAAGAAATTCAAAACCTTTCTTGATTAGCAATGTGGATGCAGATCTGTCACCTTCTATAAGGGTATTTTGCAGCACAGCCAAGATAACGAAAATCACTTGGCCAACAATTTACCCTCCCAGTGCTTCTTGGGGCCCTCGGAGGTCCGGCTTGTGTTTAGTACCGACGAAACTGGGGTTTTTGTTACCGTCAGTATCCCATGGTTCTATGTATTCCTTGAGAAAGATATATATTAACTACTTCTAATTTCTAAAAGCGTACGTGAAGGAATAATGTATTTACCTGTAGGTAAAGCAGGTTAGTCAGATTCCAAGATAGTCGTTTGAATGACCATCAGGGTTCACAGATGCCCTCTATGTCGTAAAATATATTATTTCCAGTTGCTGTAAAGTATGGTCATTGGCCATTTATGGCTAATCATGTTACATGACTAAGTCATGAGACCATATGCCTATATATACTAACTATTTCTGCGTCATTTCGCCGTCAATTCACTTTTTCATAAATCATTAAATATTGGATAGACATGCTTCCAAAAATATATGCAACTGACACTAAGTATCAAAAGATAATTGAAGGTCTTGTACATCGTGTTCAAATTGGCCGTATAGCAGCCTCTGATACTATAATTTCTCATAATAGGCCTTCAGTCATTGAACATAGGACGCAGGTAGCCAAAATAATTCAAAATGATTTGCAAAAGGGTCGATTACATAGCCGATTCAGAAACCCCCCTTATTCTACATTTATAGTATCACCATTAGGGGCCATGTTAAAAAAGGGCTCCCTGAAAGTTCGCCTAGTACATGACCTTCATATCCTGCATTGGGGTCAGTGAACTCGCTGATAACCCTGATGAATTTTCATTAATGAATTCAAGTATTGATGACGCAGTTGCATGTATAGTGAAGACCTGTCCTTCTCCAGTATTTTTAGCCAAAATTGATTTACAGGATGCCTTTAAACACGTGTTCATACATCCTAGTCAATGGCACCTAATGGGCTTTACATGGCCAGACACTTCTGGTAGAATGATGTATTACTTTGGCGAAGTACTCAACTTCGGCCTTCGATCGGCACCTGCCATATTTGATGTTTATGCAGCAGCACTTGGAAAAGTTATGGTTAATAATGGTGCTTCACCTTCTACCGTTTGCTATGTTGATGACTTTTTGACAAATGCACCCTCACAGCACGAATGTCAGCATAGCATTGATATTATGTGGCCAAGCAGGATTTTCTGCACAACCATCAAAGGTCACAGCACCCTCACATGTGGTAGAGTTCCTAGGAATTATCATTGATACAGTCAACAAACAACTCAAGACATCTGATGCTAGAATGGAAGACACTAGATCAGAGTTACGTCAGTGGAGAGGAGCAACTAGGATAACCAAACGCCACCTCGTACTTATTATTGGCAAATTAGCACGGTTGATTGAACTCTCAAAAACTACCCAATTTCTTCATTATAAAATCAACATTTCACGATCAGCCTTGGCTAACCTTAATTGGTGGGTAGACTGTATTGAGAGTCATAATGGCACTTTGTATTATGCACCGGATTGGAAAGAAGCACATGCAGTGCATATATACTCTGATGCAAGCGACCTCGGTGCCGGTGCCTGGAACCCCCCTGAATGGTTCTATTTCACTTACAAATCACACTACTTAATAGCCAGGAGCATTCAATGAATTGGAAGGAAATGCACATTGCAGTTAAGGCCCTTGCAACATGGGCACCTCACAATCAGGGAGGGTATATTATATGCCACATAGATAACATGGCAGTATGCAACATATTGAACAAACATTACTCTCCTAGTCCAGAGTTGATGCACTTTGTACGTGAATGGTGCATGCTTCTAGAGATCTTCAATCTACATGTCTGCCCTCTCTACATCAATACAGTTATGAACATTGTTGCAGATGACCTTAGTCGGCAGCGCATAGATGCCTTTAGGGCACCCAATCCTACAGCGGCCACAACGATGACTTGGCCTTCAGATGTTAAATATGATAATGTCTTTCTTTAATTTAGTTTATATGTATTGTTTATTTTGTTCAATTCCAGGGCTCGATCTTCATGCTCAGGCACTGGTGCAGGAGGGATTGGCTCCTCGCACTCGCAGAACCTATGCTGGTGCACTTAAGCGATTTCGCACATTCTGTATCCAAATGGGATTGGACATGAACCCCATCACTGAGCAGCTAATAATGAGGTACATAGCCTTTCTTCATAATCAAGGCCTTAAGGGGCGCAGCATCAAGGTATACCTGGCAACCATCTTCTAACGCACCACATCAATGTTCCTTTTCAGTCACATTTTTCTTATCTTTACCAATGACAACTATGTCTCATGTTTAATTTATGTGTTGTCTTGTCCTTATGTATCTTGTATATGCTTGCGTGTATATCATGTGCTTGTTCTTGTTTATAGCCGATAAATGGCAAAGTGGCCCCTGTCTAAACATCGTCTGTCTTTGAGTTACTTATTCTTGGGGGAGGCTAAATCCATTATAATTTCATTTTATTTAATTTTGACGTTAAGTGCAAACTTGGCCACTGTGGCCCGATCTTGTTCCATTTGCAAGATAGTACTTTCTTAACCTTTTTATTCAGTATTGCATTAGCCAAAATTACTTAGGAGTAGGTTGGAATAACTATTTCCTAAAGTCCTAATCATGAAAGGAAATATATTTGACTTCTTTTTAAAAGAAATGGTTTCCAAATCACAAATATGAACATGAAGGTGATTCATCTGAAAGTAGTGGATGCGAATATGCACCTGATACTAGTGAATCACATTGCATGTCTGATGACTCTTAGTTCATCTGATTCTGCACTGAACTTTTTGAATGAATCATTATGATTGGCTAACAGCAGCTGAGTGGAGAATATAATAGTATGTATTAATCGTTTTAAGTTATCGCACAGGATTCATTCACCCCGCGGAACTAACATACAAAAATGCATTTTCCATTGATATTATTGATGTATGGGTGAACACATTAAAATGACATGATAAACAAAGCCAGTTGTGAAACACGATAAAATTATGTTTAAATCATATTGGCCATCATTGCAAGATTAGTAGATAAAATATTCAGTGCATTGTATTACATCATCAAAAAGCACCAGAGAAAAACTAATACGACAGCTTTTACTTGCAACACACTTACATACTCCACTAGGTAATTTACTGGTTTCTTACTTATATTATCAATGAAAACAAATTGGAAGGTGCAAATACCTTTGTCAAACACCATGTACCGTAATTTTTAGTTTTATGAGAAAAACATTGACATCATCAATCAAACTGTTCTCCATTTTTCCCCAAGTTCACCGAGTACGTTCACAGTGGATTGCAATGAAGTGTAGCCAGCCACTTGACAAATTTTCCTGGTGATGTCACTATTTACCATGCTTGAGTGGTTCCCAATCAAGCCCACAAATAGAAATGAACTTAATTTCTTTGGTCCCAATTACAGCTAGTCAGTTGTGTTTCGGCATATTGCCTATTGTGCAACAGAATTCAAAACATTACAAATAACATTTTGTGTGACTTTGCTGTTGAATGAAATGATAATTGAATAGCAATTCAGCTCATTTAAAGCAGCAGATTAACAATGATTAAGATATTAGGGAGGCACTCATGCATGCAAATCTGTGACGTGTGCACAGAAGTTGGTAAATATACAACTCTAACACTGTTGGGTAATAGCAATCAGCTGTAAGCCTTTGCATATTCATGAAAATGTGCACTTCAATCAACATGACTGATATAGACAAAATAGACATCAATGATAAAGAAACCAACATGTCACAAAAAATAAGATAATCCCACAGTCATACATGTCACCGTAACCAACTATTCTAATTAGTAGCAATCAGTGATTTCAGCAAGTGGTGCTGAAAACAAATCATTGGTCCCTCCAATAGAACCTTCAGCAACCAATTCACCACAGGTCTTTCAAAAACTTCGATAGAAGTTATTATACCTTTTTCAATTATCTTATTTATTTGTTAGTGTGATGATCAACAGTGGTTTACAAGTATGACAGACAAGCATGCTCCTAGAAAACAAAAGACTGATCACTTCAATTCGAGTACATGAATAATAATCTTGGGAAAGCCATAGATGTGAAGACAGCTTTTAGAGGACAATATAATATAGTTAAAATAATTCATGAAAATAGGCAAAAAATTCAAACAGAAAAAAAAACTAAGTTAACTCTGAATGATGACAAATGCAGCTTAAGTAATTAAAAATAACACTTATCTTCTGGGAAGTTGTGAAATGTTTCATGACAACGAAAAAACATTTTCACAACATATTTAACCGGTACTTTTGTAAATTTAGTACAAAATCTGATTTAACTTGACATGTAAACAAAATGTCAGCTGATTAGGTCATTGAGCACTATAAGGACCACCCAAGCATCAAACACATCATGTAACAGCAACAATCAACAGTTTTAACTTCATCCAAATAACCCAAACAGTAACTGAAAAGAAAACGTTTACAACTAACCAAAGCTAGTGGTTTTGACAAGTATCCTAAAGTAAGCTCACACAATTTGAATCATAGTCTGACACCTATCATGAACAACAGCATTGTCACCTTAATTTTTCTGATGATTACATTAAAAGAACAGATCAAGGTATGATCACTGTTCACCAAGTTTGACAAGCTGTCCAAAGAACACTACCTGCCCCTTCAAAATCGCACCATTTTATACAGTATTGGAAGAAAGTTTAAGCCATGCGTTTATTTATTAACAACTGGGCCAGAAAGTTTCAGATTGTGTGCAATAGCCTACCTGCCTCAGTCCTACTAATTGAGTTTAATTAATACATAAATTTGAATACGTAAATTGAACCCATTTCTGTCCTCTTCTGTACGAAATATTAGTACCCAACAATAATAAATTATTTAACATGTAGAGGCCACAAAGGTAATATAAGTCAAGGATATGATCGATTACCGGCATAAATTCGTTAATGTCATGGTTACAACGTTTTCCTGAGTGATCTTAAATAGCCAGTCGCTCCCACTTATAAAAAAAGATTGTAATGGCACATTTTAGACCTCTTAGTCCGCTATCAACTTCCAAAGCATGGTAATGAAAGTATTTACTGTGATCAACTTAATTACTATTTCAATAAGGTATTATCTTAAGATCTTTCAGCTTGCAGGAAATGTGCCGTTGAATAAGAAAACATACCACAATATTCTTTATTGTTAGTTTAGCTATCTCGGGCAATGTTATACAAGTGTATATGACATTGACTTTATTTAAGTTGGGTAACTTTTACAATGGGAAAACTGGCTAACTGGTTAGTAACATTTTGACTGCTTTTTAAATGTATTCAAATAAATAAATTAAAATAATAAATGTCTTCGCTATACCGCAAAATTAAGGTTGCACAAGGCAATATACCAATGAAGTATTTACTCTGTCTGGAAATTCTCAATCCTAAAAATAGTCAAACCATTAGACAGTGAACTGCAGGACCAAGAATGGAAAACTAGTGTTTGCTATAACTGGTTTGACTTAATGCATATCCAAGGAATGGGAAAATAGTGCTGCTAACTAATCAAAAATGACATTCTAATGATGTGATTTAGACAAAGAGGACAACAATTGAATTATCATACATGTAGGAATTTACGAAAGACTTTCAATGCCTTTCTGACTCTTAGTTCCTCAGCATATGACAACGGTAGACTTAAAAAAAAAAAAAAAAAAAAAAACCATAACAATAAAAGCACGCATAAATCAGATAAAACTGCTACACATGATGTAATGGTGAATCACTACATTTGCATGGACATAGCTGAAAGTAAAATCCATTCAAGCTGTACAGTAATAAGTTTCATAAAATATGGTTGACTCTAGACACCTGTATCAACCTAATCCTGGCTGTAGCTATAACTGGCTTAAGCCAGCCGTTTTTGTCCATTGCTGCCTCTTAGTTGGCTTACACCTACCACCACTGAGAAAAATATAAACCTTCATAAATGTAAGAAATATATCCAATATATTAGTAAATATATATGTGCAATAAACATGCATCATTTCAACAAGAAATGACAAATATGCTGTCTACAAGTTTATATCTAGTGGTTTTAATTGCAATAAGTAGGTCACTTCAGTGAAGACTCAAGGGTCCCGAGCAGAGACGAATATACTTAACTCTCAAATTATGCACCAGATGGTGCTGCATGTACTTTTAGATCCGGCTTTGAGTAGTCAGCTATAGTCAGACAATTCCATTTAGTGGCAGGTAGCAACGTATAGCAGAAGTCCAGCTTTGTCTAGGTGAATTTTACAGGTCGTTTTATACAGTGTAGAAGCTAACTGTTTAACTTGAGGAGCTCAAATCTTCAATGATCAAATCCTTGCAGTGAAGAAGACACGAAATAACTGCTTTAAATGCTTCTACCAAAATGTCTTCTCAAATTATATTTCACACATAGAAGCACGAAGCTGTTTATAATCACATTCTTACCTGAAACAGGTCTGATTTAAGTCGAAAGAGCAACATTTCATATCATGCTTTGCCCTTATAACGCAGAAGACCACTGTTGTATTGAACTTACTTACAGCTGAAACGTTTATCCTAAAATGTATTCAAAAACATTTAACATTTTGCATTGGAATGAGGACTTTTGGAAAATATTCAACCAGTATATATATGATTCTCCTTGATTTGCCACCAGGTTAGAAACAGTTGAAACTTCTCTGCAGCTGGCAGAATCTAAATATCTCAAACTTTCCAAAAAACATGAACTGTTACATGAAAAGGTGGTTAACATTGAGAGTCAATCTAGAAGAGATAATCTTCTACTGGAAGGTGTCCCTGAACCACCTAAGGGCACTAAAGAGACTTCTGATGACTGTTTAGAAAAAGTTTACTCCGTTATGGTTAACAACTTGCAGATCAAGGAGGCTCGCAATTTTCGTATCGTTCGATGTCACCGTTTGGGTCCACTTCGAAGTACTGGTCCAAGAAACAACTCCCATGCACGTCCAAGGGCTATCATCATGAAATTTCACTGGTTTCGTGACAAAGAGACTGTTTGGAAAGCAAAGAGAAATTTGAAGAACAGTGATTATGTTTTGAAGGAAGACTTTCCTAAAGAAATTAATGACAGAAGAAATATGCTTGAGCCAATTATGTTTGCAGCCAGGAGGGAAGGTCACACAGCTTTTCTCACAGTAGATAAGTTACACATAATACGCAAAACAGAGACTGGCGATCATCACAGTGTTTATGACACAAGTACAATTCACAGGCTTCCAACCAATCTTGAACCTTCATTTGTGACCACCACGAAGACTGACAGTTTTTGCATTATTCGGGGCTTTGTGTCCACTCTCGAACTTTCATCCTTCGCCCTTCACTGTTGATGGAGCTACATACCGTTGGGTTGAGGAGTACTTCTGTGCCATGCAAGCTGAGTCTGCCGATGATGAGGTCGCTTCCAGTCGTATAAAAGAGGCTTCTTCTCCAGCCGAATGCAAAGCCATTGCAAGGAATGTGAAGGTGAATAGACAAAAATGGGAAGCAGAGGCAATCAAAGTAATGACAAAAGCCATGCCGTGCAAGTTCCAGCAAAACCCTGCACTCAGAGACTATCTTCTGAAAACTGGGGACCTAACACTTGCCGAGGCAAGCCCAACAGACAAGTTTTGGGGTGTTGGTCTTGGACTGGGAAAGGAAGCTGTGACCCAGGAACAACATTGGACTGGTAAAAATCAACTTGGAAAGATCCTCATGGATATCCGTTCTCAATATAAATAGACTCTTGAACTTACTATGACCAAATATAAGAGATTATATGATGAAACTGTATTAAGTATATTAAATATCATTTTGAACATGAACTGGATGTACTACATTTAAACACTAGCTTGTGCTATCTAACCAATTCCACTCATGAATCTATATAACTTCATATTGTCATATTTCATTTTTTTCTTCTTTCATGGTTTTCTCATTTTTTCACAAATGTTTTGTTTCAATGTGACTAATTATGTATTTGTTTTTCCCTGTGATTCAGGCCTGATTTCTCTTATTCTTCAACTGCTCAGATTTGTTCTTCAGACTGTGAAAGTTTTCCGTATCAAAAATTTCTTGCCTGTGAGTTCTTATGGTCCCTGATTGTTATTTATGTAATAGACGTTTACTGAGACATTCACTTTTCCTACAATGCTGTTATTGTAATGGAGTAGCGCATCTTAAATGCCTTCCGTATATATCCAGAACAGATACACTTTTCTCTGAAAGAGCTCATAACAAATGGTTATGTACTCGTTGTACTGCAACCGAACTCCCTTTTAAACATTATGATAATGATAATGATTTCCTGCAGGTGTTGTCCGAGGCTTGGTCAAGTTTGAACACATGTCCTTTGTCACTTTTCCTTAATTTGACCCTTAATCCTTTTGAACTTAATGAGGATGAGTTTGATTCTCCCATTTTTGACCATGACCCTGATCTCCAATATTTTACCAGAAGTATTCTATGAATTTTACAAGAGGAATAATAGAGTGATAAGTCGCCAAACTAGACGGTCAAATAAGTTATATATTCCCATCGCTAAATCAGCATTGTATGAAAAAACTATACGAATTAATGGAGCAAAATATTGGAATAACATTGATGATATAATTGATTATAACTGCAGTCTGCATACTTTCAAGAAGAGACTAAAAAATCATTTTATCAGTAAATTGTCCTCATAACAATTTTACTAACTGTCACATGTTTGAAATGGGTTGTAGAGGAATTGTTTTGGCCTATGGTCACTTGGTATATATATATGTCTGAATATTTGAGGGAACTTTAAAATTTTCACAAGCACATGATTATATTTAACCATGTATCTTTCTGCCACCATACATATTATATATATTTCTTTTTTTAATTGTTATCAATTAACATCTACGATAAAAATTGTAATTTTGATTGTTTTATTTGTCATATATATGTATATTTAATATTGTTTGATAATGGCATATACACTGCATAGTGTCTGCCAACCGTGTTAATGATAATTTCGATGAATGCAATTATTTATTTTAATTTTATTTTTTTCATATGATACATGGTCAATAAAGAAATTGAAAAAAATTGAGATTGAGTGCTTAGCCATGTTTGTTTCAATGCAGGCCTGGCATAAACGCTAACAGCCCTGTTGAAAATGGTTTTACTTTCAGTGCAACTTAGAAAAAACGTATGGGCAACTTACTCTTTTTCTTGGCAGTCAATCCAGAAGTACACAGCAACAGTAACAGTAACCATTTCATCGCAGCTGACCCCTGCAAAAACACACAACAATAACTACAAGGTAAAATTGCTAAATTAGAGAAGTTTACTTCAAAACATGACTTTTCAATATGAAAATCAGACGTTTATGAGAAAACACACCAGACTACTATGATCGTAACAAATAACCAGCAAAATTTCTCATTTTTGGATTCAAAATAATCAGTTCACGATTGTTTTGGCGAGGCTCATTGAAATGTTTTAAAAAAGGTGTGCAATTATATGACCGCCAGTTTCATGAAAACTCCAGACTAGTTAGGGAAACATTGCCAAATTATGTAAAAGGAAGTGCAAGTATATTCTTTTATAATGGCTTCATGTAACGGACATGACAATGATTTCTTAATAATACATTATATTAATCTTGTCATAATGGCTAGCAACAAATGAGCCTAGCACTGGATAGCTCAGTTGGATGCACATTGGCCTGCTATTCAAGAGGAACTGGATTCAGATTCTCTATTTCTGAATAATAT
The DNA here is from genome assembly GCA_932294295.1 of Alitta virens. Lineage (NCBI taxonomy): Eukaryota > Metazoa > Annelida > Polychaeta > Phyllodocida > Nereididae > Alitta > Alitta virens. Next base: position 54,773,690 of record OW028573.1, read on the forward strand.
TTTTGCAAACATGTTATAAATAACAATGTTAAACAGAGCTACTGATTAGTCCAAAGAAAAAAAAATTGATATTGATTGAATGTAAGCAAAACAAATTGTTCTAGGGAGTACAGTGCCAAGTTAGCTCAGTTGGTAGAGTGCTTGCCTTTTGTAGCTGTTCTTCTGGGACCTGGGTACAAGTCAACTCTAGATCGTGCATCTTTATTCATAGATTTTTTCTATGAATAGAAATGCACAATGTACCTTAGTTTTTTAACATCTGATAACATTATCAACAATGCCAAAATAACTTGATCCTCCTTTAATTTTATACCACTTATAAGGGTAACTGTCATCAATTAATGAATGATACATCCAGAGAGTTCCACCACACCAATCCACAAATATATATGGATTACATTGTAATGTTGCATGACTTGATAAAAGTGGCTTCACTATTCCAACCAATTAATTTTGTTTGATTATACTAAGACGAGGCTACCTTGTATCTACATGACTGGCTGGTTTAGTCACTGTAGTGGTTAGGGTGTAGGACTGTTAGACTTGGGTTGGGTAGGTAGTTAGGTAGGTAGGTTGAAGGTTTAAACCCAGCTGGGGACAATCATGAACATTACGTTTGAAAAACGTTTTTGTGTTTGTTTGGATATGTCAGTGACCATGGAAAGAATGTTCACTGATCTTGATGGACAATGTAGGCTAAATAGCAACAAAGGCATACCTCATATGCACATACACAAAATCACAAATTTACCCTCCTGATGTACCATATACTGCTCTCTGCCAATTACACCAGCTGTTTTGCCTATGAAAAGCTTTGTGTACGAACATACTTACAAGACAGCAAAATGGGTTATTGTCTGTGTAGGCAATATTTATTTCTAACTTTGACAGTTCCAAGAAAACTTGAGCCATGCTGCTCTTATTGATGCTTACCTAAACATACCAAAGCTCCCCAATACATGAGATGTAGTTTTTGTAATGGTTTATTAATTTTGCTCCCTAAACATTCAGAAGATGGGACAGAATATCAATCACACATACCATTCAAATTTTTGCTGACAGCTTGGCTGTTTCCGAGAAATGCCTATTTTTAGAACTACTCCTAAGCTGGGGTGGAGTTAATTAGACAGCTGTACTCTCCAACAAAGCATGGGAATATGCTTATACCTCTTTATGTTGCTAATATATGAAACATCACAATTACAACTTTTAACATAGGCTGCAGGGCCAGTAAATTACCTGCTCAGTCGCAGAAAATCAATATTGTTCAAAAAGACCCATATATCTTAAAAGGCGAATGGATGTGGGGTCGATTTAAATTTCATAACTCAACCTTGCTTATGCAAGATGACATAATAACACACGTTCACAGCATGTAATTGCAGGCCTATTTGAGGATTTAGAAAATTTCAGTAGCCAAACGAGGAAAATATAAACTCTCATTATTTAAAACACATTTCTCAGTCATATGACAAAAAGGATTAGGCATTTAATTGTCTTACTGTATGGATGTCATTGTCTACTGTATGGGTTCAAGTGAAGAAAATGAAACGATTCAGATTTTTTTCTAATTTCCCCATTATTATGGGAAATTCTGTAACAAGTGTCGAAATTAAGCTTTAAAAGGTTGAAGTACTAAAAAAGTAGTATCTTGGTTGTGGAGCTTTAAAATAAAAGGAATTTTTCGTATTTTCCCTTCATTATGATATTTCTATATTACTTAAGCTTTAATGGAACCCCCAAGGGGTAGGGATGGAAAATGAATTTGTATTGATGGTTCAGGCCAGGTATATTTTTCATTCACTATATCCCACATACAAAGAATAGAATGAGGTGATCAAATATGAAGTTGCATTTTTATATGCTCAATTCTGCATTATTGTTGATGTCATTGTAAATTATGTGAATGAGTAGTATGTTGTAAAACCAATAATTTTAGCAATTTTTTTTTCAGATTTTCCCTTATTGTAAAACAAGTATGACATGTATGTCAATATGAAGTTTAAAAGTTAAAGTACTATAATTTAGACCTGTAAATGTGAGATTTCATCCATGTAGGGCTAATAGCATCTCAGACGTGGGTGGAGTCAAGGAAAAATACAGATTTTAAAATGTTCTCCTTCATATGACAATTGAATTTATGGCCAAGAACAGCTCCGGAAACGAAACAATTATAATTTTTTTCAGTTTTTCCTTAATTTCGTAAAAGATAGCGGAAACATGTCAGTGTGACTATCAAAAGGCACAATTGGACCAGAAGGAATAGTAATATACCAAATTTGATCAAGGTATATGCAGAAGTGTCCGAGTTCTGCTCCGGAAATGAAGTGTGTGTGTGTGTGTGTGTGTGATTAGGGCTTTACGGCCTGTATTTCTGCACCAGTTGGGCTAATTAGGACAGGCAGAGACCATGGCAATGAGACGCAGGATGAAACAGCCATCCAACTTAGGCTCGACCTGGAATCTAACCCAGGACCCAGCGGTTGGAAGCCCAGAGCACTACCTCTGAGCTAGGCCCCCGCCTTCCGGAAATGAAGTGCAACACTCGCTCGCTGCCGTACGGACATCATTATGCTATAGTAACTAAAATACTCGTTTGCCAAGGAAAAAAAAACGAAAAAAATTCTGTTGATCACCGGATAGGCATTATTAACATAAAACTGCCACATGTATATAATTATGTACAAATATAATCACTTATGTAGTCCTAAGAAACAGCCATTCGTGAGCATTAGTTAGGCAATGCAACCTCTATCATACATCATGTACACTGTATGTACAATTGTACATGCGGTATATCATTACATTTGCATAGACATACCTAAAACCAAATCCATTCCATCCATAACTTAGCTAACTCAAATCTTCAATGATCACAGCTCTGCAGTCCTAAAATTGTAGCGGTTGTAACTAAACCTATATTTCCAGTCATTTTGACAAAAAATAAATGATTTAAATACTTCTCCCCAAAATTATATTTACATGTTATTGACTCACAAACTCACCTGTTTTAACCTTGCTCAAAATGATCAGAAATGAGACATGCAATTTTGCTATAACAATGACACAATCGTAACCTTGCCCTATAATTTCAACTTTATGATTTTCCCTTACAATGTAGATGACCACTGATATTTTTAACTAATATCAGCTGGGGAAAAAAGAAAAAAAAAAAAAAACACATCACAATGGTGAAATTAAAACGAAGAAAACAACCCTTACCGAGGGTAGAACTTATAATATATAATCAGTGACGAATTCTAGACGGATTTTGAGGAAGAGCTCTTGGTAAACAAATCCACGTGAAGGGAAGAGGTTTGCATCTGGACATACATTGAAATGAAAGTGATGCATATCTCCGAAGATACAGCTGTTTGCTGTATACAGCCATCATATCAAGTCACTAAATCACAATTTAACACTATTGTTCGAAATCGATAAAAAAAAACGTGTTTACAACTGGAGACGAGGTTTTACTTAAGATACATTTACAGCCAATTAAGCAGTTTCGTTGCAGGAAAGTTAAAAATTTCACTGATAATGCCATCTACCAACTGGGAGTAGCTATAACTGGCTAAAGCCAGCTGCTTTTGTCTACTCCTAGCTTATAGTAGGCTTACACCAAAAATATAAACCTTATTTAATGTATAGAATTACTCTGGTAAAATACTGCATGTACAGAGTACTTTTAGATCCGGCTTTGAGTACCAGCTTTAGCCAGCTATAGCCAGACAGTTCTGTTTAGTGTCAGGTAGAATCACATAGCAGAAGTTATCTAGCTTTGTCTAGGTTTAATTGGACAGGCTGTTTTTAATGAAACTAACTGTATAAAGGTATTTCCCTTCCATCTGTACAGTTATGACATAAAGGTACTTTTTCCAGCACTAGAAGACATTATTTTACTGGTACAAAATGGCTGGATATGATCAGCCAGCTGAGAATAGCATAGATTGACGTCATGTATGGGATAATATGGAGTTAATTTTATCATCCAATCATGTGTTAAAGCAATTGGCCAATACTAAATGTCGTTGAGTAATGTATTAATCACTCCACGTGCGTAGGTTAGCTGGCCTGTCTTGCCTTATGTTACATGTTTTATGACTAACTACTTGTCACAAGACAAGTAGTAAGTTGTGTAACAAACAATCGACTCTATTAATTGTTCGCCCCACAAGACAGGTTTAACACGAACTACATGAAGAATGTTTCAATTGGATAGGACTTCTATGAATACTTCTCAGCCAAGCGAAGCTTAGATGTGTGCTGGGGATTATTGTCTTGCTGTAACACTAATTATTCCCAATTATTTTGCATCCAGATAGAAAGTCTCTACAGAGTAATAGCCTCCTTTATTGAGAATTCGTTTAAACAATATCCCCTGCTTTTTCTCCACCAAAACATCCCTCATACCATCATCCTTGTGTTTCACAGTTGGTGTTATGCACTGTTTATTGAAATGCTCACGGACATCTAAAATTTCGCACATACATTCTTCATTGACTATGTAGTTAATGAAATATGTTAATAAAATAGCATAGATCATGTGATTTAAATTCTGAATTTTATCAGCACAAGTGATTCCAATAAAATATCTCTACATCTATCACATAAAAATACTAATATGGAGATTTGATGATACAAACATACAAATAACTTTATTGTCACATTCACTTCCATATACATATTATACATTGGTGAATATATTATATAACATACCCAGATAGCATTCCAAATCGGGCCAGTGTCGTTTCTATATAGGCCACTGTCGGTACAGCATCGTTTTGAAGTCACCAACGTCGCGTCAACGCTGAAACAATTTGGAATGTTTTCTGGGTATAACATATATGATATATATTGTGTGTGAATTATATTTAACGACATGTTAACCTGATAGGTCAGTCAAGCCTGGACTCTGAAGTAGGCATGTCAAACAAGGTAGGGAGATGGTGTGCATTGCAGTCTTGGCCATTGGCTTTCGAGGTCTTTACCCAGTATTGCCACGAGGAGGCCAAGGACAGATAGCAGAAAAATGCTTTGATTCCATAAGGCATGGCGGTTTCTTTAGTTGTGGGACGTGCTGCCTCCGTATCATTGGTATTTTCTGTATAAATGGCATAAATCCTCTTATGATTCTGCTTCATGAAATGGTATGTTTGTCACCAATTTCGGGGATGTCTTTTCTCCTGGTTTATGTACTTTTATGGAAGTCTGTTGGTACACCTCTTCAGTTCTGTTCAATGGATTGTATACCATTTAGTAAGACCTATATTAAAAGTCTGTACTCAGCACACGGTAAAATAATAAAAAAAATTCGGGGTTACAGTAAACATAATCATCATAGTTATCTACTTAGTGCTGTGCATATTATTGATCATGATCAAATTTAGTGTGCCTTGATTAATAAAGGTAACTTTCAACTGTTTGATAGCATCTTAGAATATTGCAAATTTGACAGACATTGCAACTTTAATTGTTATTTATTTGTCTTTTTTCCCCCTCATCTTTGGGGGTTTCAATGAATAAAAAAAAGCAATTCATAAAGCAATATCAATGGACTCAGGTGTGCTCTTTATTATTTAAAGTTGCACTGTCTGTCAAATTTGCAATTTTCTAAGATGCTATCAAACAGTTTAAAATTACCTTTATTAATCAAGGCACACTAAATTTGTGTGAATTAATGATTTTATAAGACATTAATTACTTAAAAATAAATATGTAATGGTGAAAAATATCATGAGACAAGAAGGCAGTATTGATTTATATTATTATTTTAATGTGCAAATTTGACAGACAGTGCACATTTAAGCTGAACTTGTACAAATTGAAGCAGATATGAAATTAAGCCGGTAGATTTGTAACATGGTGTGAACTCTTAGCCTTATCATCTCATCATTCTGTCTGTCCCCGCTGGCATGGTCTAATCAGGCCAGACATGAACTTAAGCGACAGGTAAGGCAGAACAATTGCTTTGTTTCAAACATGTCACATTGTAAAATTTGCTCTTTATGAACAAAAAATCTAATAGACTACGTAAACCATAATAAGATTCACTCTAGTGTCCCAAATACTGCATTTAAATGTGGGGTATGCCTTGTGTTATGTCGACATTCGGTTTTTTCAGGAAGCATGTATTTAGATATCACATTTTAAAAAGTGTCAATCCTGAACACAGTGTGGACTCAGTTCCACTGCAATGCAGTTTTCAGTTTTGCAGAAATGTGTGAAAACCTGAAGAACCACTTGACTCATTTAAAGAACCATATAAAGGATAGTGATCAGACACAATGTCCTTTCGATCATTGTCTTAATGTCTTTTCAATTGTCACTTCGTTTACAGCTCATTTAAGTAGGTGCCACAGAAATTGGACCTCAAAAATAACTCCATAACTACTGATTTATTCAGATCTTTACACCAGTATTGAACCCAGTGGAGTAGAGAATACAATGTATGAAGCTGGTAGTGTGTGATGGCATTCTTTGTGATGACAATGAAGTTGATGATGAGAGGCCTTCATTTACCATTGATGAATTGCGTCATGCAGTGAAAGAATAATATGCACTAGAGTTCATAAAACAAATGGTGCACCATGTGCCTGCTAAAGTAATTGACACAATTGCGCAGGAAATACTTTATCAATCAACTTGAGCAATTTGGAGGGTCATATCAGAATAATATTTGCAGTGTATTGTGCACATTATGGCACCTCATTGCCATCGGAGTTGATTGAAAACATACTATCACTCCTAAAACCAGATGCTGTAACATACCCTTCAGATCCTACATCTGGGGATCTCACATCAATAAAAAGTTGGGAAGACTTTTTATAACTCTGAATTCAACTATAATCAACCAGTATCTTACATTTTGGTGCACCAGATGCAAAGTCTCACTTCCATTATGTTCCACTACTGGCATCACTTAAAAGGCGTGTACTATGTATGTGATTATGTTGAATGACATCATAGAATATGTCGAAATGAGGTCCCAAACATTTCCGACAGCTCAGTTAAAGCCCATGGCAAACATCATTATTTGACCCACTATCCCAAGCTGACAATGTCATGTGGTCCCTTAATACGTCTATGGACCCTGAGATTTGAAAGTAAACATTCGTACTTTAGCAGTATGTCAGGTCATCAAAAAATTTCAAAATGTCAATATCTTCAAGCACTGTACTCCAAAGGGACACTTTTTTATTTAGAGATCCCATTTCAGTTGATTCTTTGCTCCTCTTGCAACCACATATTTTTAGTTCAGAAATTCAAAAAGCTATTCAGATGTTACCACAAAACAAAGCTTACCATGTACCCAATAAACTTTCTCTTAATGGCATTTGTTACAGTGCAAGATGTGTAATTTTGCCAAATAAACGTGAAGAGCAATATTTTGTGGGGGGAATAGGTTTTTTGATTGTAAGTCAAGAGAACAATATATATTATGTTGTCAAATGTTCGGTATCTTGGAAGTCCAGACGAATGACAAACCAGAAACGTGTGTGAGTCACTGAATGCTACTTTCTGTGTATCCACTTAAACTGTACACTTATTCTGCTCGTCAGTTTCTTGAGTTGAAACACAACACATAGAAAAGTAAATTTATTGTCATTGTTTCAGATGTCAGACTCATCGCTGAAAGATTAAATCCTAAGCCTACTTCCTGGCCGGAGTAATATTGACGATGTCATCACACAACTGACTGGTAAGGGCTTGTTTGAAGTGGCAGATTAGAATATTTGGAGCCAGAGAAAGATCTCTCAGCAGTCTTGATGGTTTCTTCTCAGCTCTTGGATGGTTGCATTTGTATTCAAATCATGTGATGAGCATTGATATGTAATCATACTGCAAGCTTTTGTTTTTTCATTGTGTTGTCACCGCACAGCCCAGCGACCTATTTATGTACATGTTTTTGCTCGTTTACTCATCTAAATAAATTATAAATTTCTCTTATAGTCTATAGGCTGGTATATGGTATTAAAGGTCCAACAGGATAATTATATGTTCATGTGCTGAGCAATTCTTGTTTTGACGAGCAGGCAATTCAGAAAAATAGCCTAAACTTAAAAAATATAAATCCATTTCTCTTGTATTTTTAAGAAAAGATTTCTTAAGTCTATACTCAGCCTATTGGCTACACAGTTTAACCAATCATTTTGCATAACTAGGTAAACTAGCAAAGAATGTCCATAATTAGGTTTCTGGGCGCACGCACGCACGCACACGCGCGCGCGCACACACACACACACACACACAGGGAGTTGGCTTGTGTATGAAAAATGTTGATCAAGGAAGATGTCAAAATTATGCTCCTGCTGGTCTGGTAATTTTCATTGTTTTATATCATATAAAATGGTGGTTTATGCATCATGAGAAAATATTATACCCTGGAAAAAAATGCATCTGAGAGATCTGATTATACATACTTATGAAAACTTTTAATTAAAATGAGTTACAAACTATCAGTTACAGCATGCATTTGCTACTGCCTTGCATGATATGTATAACCACAAAATGTTGGTTGGTGCTATTTTTCAGTGAGCCAGCCACTGGACAATGGTTTCTCTACTGTAAGTGTTTATGAAATACATTTCTGTGCAAAAGTAGAATTCAAGTTAAACAAAATAATGTAATGCAACGGTAATATATTATGTGCTAGGCAGAGCAGTCTTAATATATTTTACTAGATTTCTGTTTTGTTTTTAGGGTGATGAAGATCTGTTGGGTCCAAGAGATCATCTACTGGTATTTTTTACCTGTTTATGATTTTGATCGATTTAAACCTAAATACTCTCAACATATAACCTTGCAAACTTAATTATCACAGGCTTACACTTGCCTTTTTATGTATGAACACAAATTTACTATATTAATTAGTCAGTTGTACTCACTTATCTTTTATTAAAATCTGATCTAGATGCATCTCTGGATGATGATTATGATGTTGATGATGATGGTGACTGACAGGATAGTGAGGACAGCGAAAGACTTGACACAAGTAGGTTCCTACTTTATTTACTCTAGTCTTTTATTGTGGATAACAATTACAATGACTATATTAAATATATGACCTCTGCAAGCGGTATGTAGGGGAGACCGGAGTAAGTTGATCCCCGTGGTAAGTTGATCCATGGGCATTATTATGAGACAAACTCATTTTTCGAGACACAGGCGACATCTTTTACTTCCTTAAAGTGAACCAACACAATTACTTGCTGAATAACAGGGATTGTTCAGCAATCAGAATGCATTTTTAAGTCTGGTCCAGTGAATAAATTTATTCATTTGCTCAGAACCCAAGATGATCCATCCATTAGTGAGAAATATTAGCATCAAATATTTATGTTCGACCCGAACATAGCTCTCCAGGCCGTCTCAAACTTCTCATTCGCATATGTGAAGTGCCAGGATGGCAATAAACATTGGAGTGAAATTTGCAACATTGATTTCGGCGAGTTTTAGCTAGTTTTCAACATTTTTGGCCAGTTTTTGCAACATTCTGGTACCATGCCAACAAATAAATACAATACAGATACAATATAGAGGAGGAGAAATGGCTAGGCAAAGAAAAAGAAAGGGGTATTCCCTTCCCAGGCTGTATTTGCAGTTGCAAAAGATGATGGGAGCAAGCCCCTGAATGGCTGCTGAGGCAGATGGCGGTTGCAAGACAGAACTTTGAAACCAATCCTGAAATAGCACTTTCTACTGTCTCTATTCCTTACAAAGTGTATTACAACTGCACAAAACCGTCCATAGTTACTATGTAGGTAGGTTTTACAGACATTGGAGGGGGGTCCCTTCTCTGGGAGTTGTTGTGTTGGTTCGCTTTAAATGATCTAAATTTGGGTCTCTGCGGTGAAGGCCAGATCAATAGAAGCATATAGTGAGGCTATCTAGTGTTCCCTGTGTTCAGTTTTAGAGAATTATTACCACATGGCAAATTTCTACATATGGAATTGTACAAGCTCTTACGTATAGGTTGGAAGTTGACATTTATGACACATTTTTTCTCAATAAACATGTACTCCTGTACATAACGACAAAGTATGCTAACTGCTCTGTTTACTATCGACATACACTCAGATTTTACTGAAAAAGACAGTGAAAACATGCTTTTCAATAGCATTTTCAAATTCACGTTCGCATCGTTCATGCTTCATGTTTTCTAGTCGATTCGTCACTGCGCGATTCGTCCCTGCTAAAACGGGTCCATTCGTCACTCGGAAAAAGTCGATTAGTCACCCGAAATTGGAGTCCACTTGTGCACATACATATGTTCTTTTACTACCAGTGACGAAACTACCAATATCGGATGACGAATCGACCACATTCGTGATGAACGGGGACGAATCGCGCAATGACGAATCGACCTGTTACCATTGCCCTTGTTTCACTAAAACTCACTTGAGGGCTTCGGCGACATCACAGCAACATCACAGATGCAATGGTGCAGATAAATATCTAATTAATACTTTAGCTTCATTAGACCCATAGAACAGTGAAATCGTGTGGAAATGGTAACTTCTTTTAATTGTGAAATTGAGAAAACTACGGATTGCCAGTGTTATTCTGTGTGCCACTAGGGGCGTTGAAACATCGCCAGAGCCCTCTTGTGAGTTTTTGAGGAACTAGGCGGCCATGCTTCAAGCTTTATCAACCGAAATGTGAATTCGAAAATGGCACAGAAATCGATTAATATTGGAAGAAATCGATTAATATTGGAAGAAATCAACCATATCTGAGCGTGATATAATAGAAAAAAAAGTATTTCTAACCCTACAGCAGGTGTATTTCGTGTGGCAGACTATACACAAATTGTTCCTCTTTATAATCATTTGATTTCAACAAATGATTATAAACTAATTTAGTTGTTGCGTACTATTTCACTCTAGCCCAGAAGAACGAGCAAGATGAAAGCTTCACATTGGATATATACTGTTAGATTGTAATGGGGGGGGGGGGGGGGGTGACAGCCTTTGGAGCACAGTGAAAAAAAAAAAAGAAAAAAAAAAAAGGTCTTTAGATTTCTTCTTTGTAGAGTTCTTGAAAGTAGTTTCATGTCATTTGCTTGGGAAGTCGCCTCTTAAGTATCGCATGGTCAGAAATCTGTCTCGTCTTCATCCGCAAGTTGTTTGTCTGAAGCAAGATGCAGCTGTATCAATGTTAAGCAGAGTACTTGGAATATGTGTAGATTTCAGTCTGCAGATTTTGATTTCAAGAATATGTTTGAAGATTTTGTCAAAGAAGCTGAAACCAGTGTAATGTACAACTGTCACAGTGATGAGAACAATGAATGTCTTCTACATGAGCTATATTAAAATGCCTTAGCAAATGCTGCTAGATGGACCAAGCTGTGGCAAGTTATAATCTCTTCAAGGACTTTCTGATACGGTTCTCTGTTGCTGACTTCTAGTTATACTCAATGCTGTGATACTATGATGTAACCAATGTCGTAGCCAATGTTCTTTATGTTTTCTTTTGATCTATTTTTATTTAATTATTTTATGATCTCAGTCATGTTTTTAAAAATTGTTTCTAAAAATTGTTCTCAAAATCTTTCTTTACTATTTTTGTACTCTTCCACCTGAAGGCAAATACGTTTTTATTATAAGTACTCTTTCGCTTCTGTCACATGGGCAAGCTTCAATTGAAAGGCATGAATTCCATGTAACTAGGTACTTATATATATATATATATATATATATAATGATTAGTTTCACTTTGAAATAGTCAGTAACTATAAATAGAATCTGCCTAATTTTATTTCATTTAATATCACTAAAACATTTTCCCGCCAATTTAGCGTGGTGTCAAACTTGACCTATTTATGACGTCATCCTTTCTGCTGAAATCTGTCTGCCACAAGAAGGTGAGTAAAAATGAAGTTTTTGTTTGTAGCATTCACAAAATGTGTGCCCCTTTGACAAAACACGTGTATTATTGTTGTTTAGGATATGAGGCTTAAGATAAATGTCAGTTTCATAGAGAGAAGTGATGTTTTTCTGCACTTAATGGGTCCGAAAATTTATGTTTGTAACTGTCCAACTTCATTCTTTCAGTTTTCATTCCGTCACAAAATATAAGAATTCGGTTTTTTTTGAGAAACTATGTATCATCAATTTTATTTTGCATAAAATCTCTTTTGAATTGATTATTTGTAACATCCCATGAAATGTTACAACTAAATCTGGATGTGACGGAATGATAAACCTACCTGTCACGGAATGAAATCAGTGTGACGGAATGATTCATGGCATAGGAATTATTACGCAAATATTGCAATTGTGGTGTAAATACTTAAAAAAACAAAACATTTATAACGCAATTAAATATACAACATAAAACTATATGTCTAACATTATGATACTTTGATTTGACAGGCAAAATGGGGAAATCTGCAGCTGAAAGGCAGAAACTAGGACGGCAAAGATTGAGAGAAAATGCAGAAGAAAACAAGCTGTATCTTGAAAGAGATAAACAGAGAAAGTCAGATGAAAAGAAGCAAATACATGCAAAAGAAAAACAATTGTTGAAAAAAAAAGAGCTAGAATAGCATCGAGAAAGTACCTGGAAAAGAAAAAACTGAACCAGACAAGAATGACTCAAAATAATTCACCAGCTTTTAAATCAAAACAGTCACTTGGGAAAGCCAGAAGGAAGGTGAAGGCAGCACTACCAAAATCACCAAGAAAGCAAGCTGCAGTCATCAGGTTATTGGCTTCGGAATTTTTTCCTGGAACAACTTTGGAGAGACAGGATCCTCCTAGACAGGCGACAGCACTTAGCAAAGATGATCAGGAAACTGTGGTGAAATTTTACCTACAGGAATCCAGAATAATGCCTGGAAATAATGCCTGATGTAATAGTTGTCCGCACTGATCAGGAAAAAGTAACCAAGCAGCAACATCGCATGGTAATGACCATAAACGAGCTGTTTGAAGAATTTAAGGTTGCATTTCCTGAAGTCTCAATTGGCAAATCAAAATTTGCATCTCTAAGACCACCAGAAATTCTGTTGTGTAGCAAAACCCCACTGCACCATCATTCAAGATTCCCCTTGTACTCCAAGGACAAAATTCTGGAAAGTTGTGTCTGACATGAAAAAGATGATATTGAGCCCTGTGTCACCAACATATGTGATAATTGTCTAAATCTCACACTCTTTTGGCAGTATTGTTAGAGTGTGTGTGTGTGTGAGTTATTGTTTAACGCCTCATCAGCACCTGAGTGGGCTATGTAGAGGCTCTCTAGGTTAAGATTGATTATCTATATTTGGTAGTAGAAACCAGAAGCATATAAAAAATCAATAATTGTCTGGGTTGGATATCTAGTAAAGAGATGTTGTAAGGTAGTAGCTTGAAACAGAGGTCTTCTAATGCGTTGTAAGTGGGTGCAATCTAATAAAATATGTTTGATTGTTAGGGGGCACCGACAACTCTGGCATACCGGTGCCGGTTCATTGACTAAAAGGTGTAAATGTGTAAGTCTTGAATGTCCTATGAGGCATCTGTGATATATTCCTTGATCTTTGCGAGTATTGAACCTACTAGGTATTTTATTTTGAATGCAAGGTAAGATTGAATGCAACTTGTTGTTATTACATTCATTCCATTGTCTTTGCCAGCAAGACATGATAAAAGATTTTATAGTCATTTTAAAATCAGTGTATGGAATGGTAAAATCAGTTATCTCTTTTGTAAGAGCCCTTTTTGCTGCCAGGTCTGCTTTTTCATTCCCTTCAATGCCAGCGTGTCCAGGAATCCAGCAGAATACTATGTCTTTGTATTCATGAAGATAGAAATACTTAATAAGAACATCTAAGATCCCAGGGTTAACAAGTTGTTTATTTTGGATTGCTTGAAGAGAAGATTTGGAATCAGAACAGATAACATAACGATCTGATTCTGAGTCCTCAATGTTCTTTAAGGCAAGGTAAATAGCTGTTAATTCTGCAGTGTATATTGAGCAGTGGTCTGGAAGACGACATTCAGCTATAACGGTTTTATAAGAGGTGACAGCACAGCCTACTCGTCTTTCCATTTTTGAGCCATCTGTGTATAGAAATTTGTACGATTCGTATTTAAACCTTATACTATAAAATAGGTTTTGATAGTCTACCGGATTGGTTTCGCTTTTCTTAAGCTCTGCCAAATCCAGTATAACTTTCGGGACTGGGAGAATCCATGGCGGAATGGGTGGTACTTCCGTCTCGGCAATGATTGTAGTATCAATTTTTGCAGCCTCAAGATAGAATTTCATGCGTAATCCCAGTGGTCGAATGGCGTTTGAACGAGATTCATAATGATGCATGTATTTTGGATGAAATATTACATCATATGTTGGATTTGTTGGAGTTGAAGCTACTTTTAGTATGTATTGCATGGATAACTTGATACGACGAAGGGAAAGTGGAGGTTCCCCTGCCAGTACATATAAGCTCTCTACAGGAGATGTACGAAAAGCTCTTAAGCTTAGTCGCAACCCTTGATGATGTACAGAATTCAGGCATTTTAGATAAGATGGTCTGGCGGAGCCATATACCACAGAACCATAATCAAGTCGAGAACGATTAATTGCTTGATAGAGACGAAGGAGGACCGTTGTGTCCCCACCCCAATTATATTTGCTCACTACTTTAAGGAGGTTCATTGATTTCAGGCACTTTGCTTTCAGTGCTTTGATATGCGGAATGAAAGACAATTTGGATTCAAAGAGTACACCCAAAAATTTTGTTTCATTCACCACTTTTATTTGACAGTTGTCAATTATTAGTGATGGATCTGGATGGTTTGATCGTAAATAATAGAAAGGCAGACAAACTGTCTTCTGTTTAGAGAACTTGAAGCCATTTTCAAGTGACCATTTGTGAATCCTATTCAAATTTAATTGCAGTTGTCGTTCTATGGTTGGCATATATCTGGAACGATATGCAATGAGGAAATCGTCAACATATAGGGACGACATGAGATTTTCTGAGATGGAATTTACTATACTGTTGATTTTGACGTTAAAGAGGGTGGGCGAGAGAATACTACCCTGAGGGACTCCATTCTCCTGAGAGTAGGGGCTTGACATCGTTGATCCCACTCGGACCTTAAAGAAGCGATCCTGTAGGAAGGATCCGATGAAAACTGGAAGGCGACCTCGAAGCCCTAAGTCATGGAGATCTTTCATTATTCCATATTTCCATGTAGTGTCATAAGCTTTTTCTAGGTCAAAGAATATGGCTACTACGTGTTCTCTGTTAATGAAAGCATCTCTAACATAAGTTTCCAGTCTGACTAAATGATCTAATGTGCTCCTGTGACGGCGAAATCCAGATTGGAACTCTGTAATAAGCTGGTTCGACTCCAGGAACCAAACCAGTCTATCAGTAACAATTCGCTCCATTGTCTTACATAGACAACTGGTTAAGGCTATTGGTCGATAATTCATAGGATCACTATGATCCTTCCCCGGCTTGGGAATTGGGATGACCGTGGCTTGTTTCCAGAGGGATGGAAGACATCCCTTCTCCCAAATTTGATTAAAGATATACAGTAATGTTTTTAAAGAGGATTGAGGTAGGTGTTTTAAGATTTGATAATGTATATTATCAGGGCCTGTGGCAGAGTCAGTCGCTTTTAAGATGGCCTTCTGAAGTTCTTCTAAGGTGATGTAGGAGTTATAATCTTCGCTGTTATCAGACTGTATATTTAGGGTTAATCTCTCAGCTTGAGCCTTATAACATTGAAATTCTCTCGTATAGTTCTCTGATGAGGAGTTGTATGCAAACTGTTCTCCTAACCTGTTTGATATTTGTTCTGGTGAGGAGAGATGTTCTCCATTCACTTCTAGAATGCTTACATGCGAAGCTAGGTTCTTTCCTTCAATCTTCTTAATCATTTTCCAGACTTTATTGCTAGGAGTTCTTTCAGTGAGTCTGGAGACATAGTCTCTCCAGCAACTACGTTTTTTTTGCCTGACAATTCTACGCGCTTTGGCTTTCAGGCACTTAAAATTATTCAGATTGTTGATGGTCGGCTGTGATTTAAAAATTCTGAGGGCTCTCTTACGGTTTTTAATAGCTTCTCTTACTTCTTCGTCAAACCAGGGTCTTGCACTTCGTTTAGAATTATTTTTTGTCATCGGTATTGTTTTATTGGCTATATCAGTAATATCATCAGTAAAATCTTCAACGAGATTATTACAATTCCTTTAATGAGACATAGTAATTGTTTCTAAGCAGTGTTTTTCGAAGGAGGTCCAATCCGCTTTATGCAACTTCCATCGGAGTTGACCCACTTCTCTTGAACCTTCTACATTTTGTAGGACAATGGGAAAGTGATCACTGCCGTGAGTGTCCTCTAATACTCTCCATTCAAATTCCAGAAATAACGCTGGATCACATATACTAAGGTCAATTGATGAAAATGTTCCATGACCTGGGTGAAGATATGTGGATGAACCATCATTGAACAAACAAAGGGTGTGGTCATTGAGAAAATCTTCAATGGTTTTTCCTTTGTTGTTGTGGGAAGTGCTTCCCCACAATTGGTTATGGCTGTTAAAATCTCCTAGGATAAGACGCGGTTCAGGAAGTTGATTGTAAAGGTTATGCAAATCACTGGCTGTAAGGTGAAAGGGTGGAGGAATATATAAGGAACATATAGTGAATGTTTTATTCAGGTTCAGACGAACTGCTGTAGCCTGAAGGTTTGTGTTTAGTGGAATATGAGAATGAATGATTCCATTTTTAACTAAAATTGATGAGCCACCAGTGGCTCTATCGTGGGCAATATTGCCATATGTATTATACATATGGTAGTTTCTCAGTTTAAAACTATTTGGAGGTTTCAGAAATGTTTCCTGTAGGCAGAAAGCTCTAGGGTTTAAGTCTTGGACCATGCAACCTATTTCATCGAAGTTGGCTCTGAAACCTCGACAGTTCCACTGAATGATACTGTCCATGAATTAGTTAAAAGAGTTTAATATTATCATAGTAAAATCTGTAGTGCATGGTACGAATTTGTATAAATATTCACTTTTTCTTCAAAGTCGCTGCCTCTTTTGGTGTTAAGATCTTTTTGGGGGCCCCACCATGCTTAGATGGTGGTCTTATGGTGCCCATTGCACTAGATTTTTCTAGTGTTTTTATGATGAGGGGGGATCTTTTGGGAACAATTGATCGCCAGAAGGTGCACCCTGTGAGGGTACACTAAGCTGTGAAGCAGCAACTAATGGAGCTACGAGATGTCCTTTACCGACATCTGTAGCATGCTGCTTCATTCTTGCCAGGTGATCGTCTGACTGTGAAGTCTTCGATTCTGGTTTATCTTTCTGCAAGCTTTGCCCTGCCTTGGAATAATTATAATTAGGATCTAGGTCAATCCTTCGCCTGGGCGAAGATCTGGGTGAAGGAGATCTAGGTCCAGCCATCTGAGACAGGACTGAGGCATAGCTTGCCCCAGCAGCCTGTTCAGCTATACGGCGCGCTTGAGGAAAGGAGATATCTTTGGTGGTCTTTAACTTCAGGATCTCTTTCTCTAGCTGCCATTTGGGACAGCCACGGTGATAGGCTGGCCCATCACCTCCACAATTAACACAATACGATGTATTCGTACATGGTGAGTCACAGGAATGGGTGTGTTCCCGTGATCCACAATTGGCACAGGTTGGTTTGGCACGGCAGAAGCCGCTGAAATGGCCAAATCTTTGGCAGTTGTAACAACGTTTTGGGTTCGGGATGTAGGGACGTAACCTACACCACTCGAACCCAATGCTGACCTTGTCAGGCAACACTGTGCCATCAAAGGTCAGAGTGAGTAGCTGTCGTGAATATCTTTGGGGCTGGCGATGAATGTGGATGACATTGTAGTCATCCAGCCAGTCCCTCAGTTCGTCATCGGAGCAGAGACTGCTCTCATGCGATGTCACAACTCCCTTGCAGGAGTTGAAAAACCGATGGGGCTCCACCTTAACAGGGGCACCCGCAAAGGCCTCCAACCCCAGCAATCTCAGCGACTGGTCCCTGTGGGCAACCTGCACCAGCAAGGACGTATTGCTTAAACGTCTTGTATTTTCAACAAAACCAATGCTTTCCTTAATTGTTCTGCATATTGTTATGGCTGAAAGTCGGGAAAACCCAGCATCACTGCCAGTAACAACAAGAAACTTGGGCCAAGGCTTAGATATATCTGCATTATTTGAACTTTGATTTGCGTCATCTAATGATGGACGCAAACGTTTACCAAGTCTGGAACCAGTAGCCAATTTTTCAACCTCAGCCTGGTTTACCGCTGAGGGACGCGCACCTTGTTCACCCGGGGGACGTGCGAGCCGGTCTGAAATTGTCGATTCGGACATATTCATTTTTGTTTCCCCTGTATGGTAGGGGACACACCCTCCTGTAAAGCTGGAGCAGCTTGTGCAATGCGCACTGTCCTGTTTTAGCCACTGGGGATAGGGGACTTCACCCCAAGTGTTTCCACCCTCGCCGCGTGGAGGCCCAGGACCTTCGAGGGCGGCAGTATTGTTAGAATGCATTTCCTTCTGAGGCTTACAAAAAGATGATAAATATTGAACAGTGGATCACTGGAACTGATGGCTTTCTGGTTCGTAAATCTGACAAGATGCTGTTGGAAGCTGTTTGACTACTGAGCACACAGCTACCAAGATTTCTTTGGCATACATTCATCATTATCTTCCAGAATTCCATGCTGAAATGACTGACAGGAACCTCATATGTCACATATAATGGAGTTCAGATACGGTATCCACTTGCTGTGCAGCAAGATGAAATCCAATCTGCCCATTGGCGCCAACGGCAGGTGACATTATACACCGTGATGATCTACCACAGAGACCAAATAATATCATGGGTGATATTATCAGACTGTCTTACCCACGATAAGGTAGCATTGGCAGCATTTTCACAAGAAATTCTTGAATTTATATCAATCACGATCCCAGAAGCAAAGAAGGTACTGATCTGGTCAGACGGGCCTAGTTCACAATATAAGAACAAGTATATTTTGGCTTTGTTGGTCCAGTTGTCCAAGGTTTTTGGAACTTTCAGCATCTTATGGTCGTACTTTGCGACCAGCCATGGTAAAAGTCCCAATGATGCGCTTGGTGGCAGGGCTAAGAGAATTGTGTACAGAAAAATAGTCACCCGTGCAGCTAAGGTACATGATGCCAAAGACTTTGCAGATGCGCTGGCATCCGCAAACAGCAATATAAAATTTACTGTCATGACAGAGAGCAGCATAAAATCAAAATGTGAAAACCTGGACCTTTTCAACCTGTGGCCTAGAGTAAATCCTGCGCCTGGAATTTCAAATGCGCATCACATCACAACAGATCCTCCAGAAGTCAATCTCCACTTTTTTAATGGTGGAACTGTTTTCAGGAGTCACACAATTCCCAGCAACATAACATCAAGTGACTCAGACGAGTCCACACCAAATATGGCTCAGTCAAATGATGAGCATGACAATTCCACATCAAATCCACATCAAATCCAGATTGAGTCAAATACTGCTGAGCATGACAATTCTGATGACCTTGGAGAGATTGTTTTGGCCCTTGAAGACGAGTTTTCATCAAATGCAGCTGTGCCTGAATCAAATACTGCTGAAAATTTTGAGCGTCCCGGTGAAGTCACTCTGAAACCTAATCTTGACAAGCCTGGTGTTCTTGCTGTGTCAATTTCTGTGCCTACACAGTTCAGTACTGA
This sequence comes from Alitta virens, assembly GCA_932294295.1. Lineage (NCBI taxonomy): Eukaryota > Metazoa > Annelida > Polychaeta > Phyllodocida > Nereididae > Alitta > Alitta virens. The sequence continues at coordinate 54,793,404 of OW028573.1, forward strand.
TGTACCTCTGATTGATGAATTGATGGTTCATTTGAATATGAAACCTGCAGTAAGACGTAAGAAAAAAGGCAATTGTAAAACCAAAAAAACAATGCAGTGACACATGATTTTGCTTTAAATGTGGGCCCAAATATGGCCATAAATCCGACAAATTAATAGCAGATGATTGGCTAACATGCTCTTGCATGGCACACTTTCACGAAACATGTGCTTAGCAGCATGGAATTCTGGAAGATAATGATGAATTTTTTTGTAAGTCATGTTTGTAATTTGTTCAATCAATTGATTGGAAATTCAGGTTAGTTCCTCAGATGAGCTTTTTGCTTCAGATTAGAACAATGTATGTAATTGATATTAAAAATCTCTTCAACAGTTATATGTTATCATTATATTTGATCAATTGTCCATAATCATAGGCCTACAATATTATATCAGTATATCAGGACCATATTATATCAGTAGGCGGGTGGGTGGGTGGTTTTAGGGCTTTACGTCCTGTATTTCTGCACCTGTTGGGCTAATTAGGACAGGCAGAGACCATGGCAATGAGACGAAGGAGGAAACAGCCATCCAACTTAGGCTCGACCGGAAATCGAACCCGTGACCCAGCGGTTAGAAGCCCAGAGCGCTACCTCTGAGCTAGGCCCCCGCCCTATATCAGTAGGCGGTCTCAGAAATATCACAATGTCTAAAGAGTCGCTGGCTTCAGCATCGTGTGCCCGTCAAAGGTACATGGAATTCATGTTGTTTGATTTGATGCAATAGATGAAATAAAATAGAGCATCTATTCTACTGATTCTTTTGATTGGTGAGAGATAGTAGTATTATAAGTAGGTAGAGATTAATGATGTGTTAACCACCACAGGGTCACTCACATCAGGAGGCAAGTGAGGTAATTTCCTATAGAGACATATTAAGATACTTATGCAAAGAGGATAAATGGGAAAGTCAGATCTAGTGGAGAATATTGATAATCTTTAGCAGGGCCTAATCAATTATTTAGATGCAGAAAGAGAGCATCATAAGTCTGTACCTATGAATGAGGGAGTTTCCTCCGTATCTTGGCAAGCTTTGAAGCAACAGAAACCATGTCATGCTGGATAATTGTCAATAGCGCAAGATACTGCTCCTTAATAGACATGTAAGGTTTCATAACATGGATCTGGCTAACAGCATTTGGCATGCATTTGTCCGGTTATGATTCAGTAATATTCAGGTCATGTTCAACCACATCATCACAAACTTGAATAATCACTAGTGGGGTTCCTGAGAACTCTGGTTAGATACTTATCTAAACTAAGGTCTTCATCATCAGAGCTTGGATTTGCTTCACCCAGTTCTTGATCTTCAGAGCTGTGATTTGCCTGAGGTGAATCAGGATCACCAGAAACTTGTATAATCTGGTTCCATTTCGACGTTTCTGAGGGGAGGATCAGTGGGCTTCACCTCAGCAGCATTAGCAGCCACATCACCATGTGTGGATGGAGCCAACCTGTTAGAAGATATTGAAGTAGTAGCATTGCTACATTGGCACTCTGACATTAGGATTTACCTGTGAATACTTGAATTGTGAATCCAGTTAGACTATGTCTTGGCGATGACCTAAGAAGAGATGGTATATGATACAACTGTGGCATATGTTACTGGACCCACAGACAGCTCTGCTAATATGCAGGTCCTTTAGAAGTTAGAAGCTGGGAAGAACCTGTCCTGGTTTTGTTTGTTTGTGATTGGGGCTTTACGTCCTGTATTTTTGCACCAGTTGGGCTAATTAGGACAGGAAGGGACCATGGCAATGAGAGGAAGGAAGAAACAGCCATCCAACTCAGGCTCGACCGGGAATCGAACCCGGGACCCAGCGGTTGGAAGCCCAGAGCGCTACCACCTGTCCTGGTTGGCAGACGTCGAAGGTGTCTCACTCCTCGCTTGGAAAGCCTTGAAGCGGTTCATCGGGGTATAAGATACAACTCCCTTGTATTGAGGGTCCCATGCGGAACAACTTCTACAGGGGCTTCACTGAGGTCATGCAGATCCTGCAATTTCTCTGACTGTCCTTCATGTGTTGCTTGAATAAGGAGGGATCCTGAACATAAATGTTGGGTGCACTCCGTCTGGCCAACTATATCGAAGAACTTGGCACAGGTCACAAGTGGCAAGAACATTTCCGTTTGTCATCCAAGCCATTAACAATTAAGTACCGGGGCCACTAACGAGGTTGATGTATGCGTGTCAGGTCATCAGATTCCGTCAAAGCAGTGCAAATCCTTTTCCGTGTAGGTGTAGGGGAATTTTCAGTAGTCAATTTTTCATCCTCAGCCTGGTCTCCCGCCGAGGGACGCATACCTAGTTGACCCGAGTGGCTTGGGATCCGGTTTGATCGATTCTTACGAGTATCAGAATCTTGAGCATTCCCCTGTATGGTAGGGGACACACCCTCCTGTGCAGCTGGAGAGGCTTGTGCACTGTCCTCTGTTGGCCAGTGGGGATACAGGTCTTCATCCCAAGCATTACCACCCTCGCCACGAGGAGGTCCAGGACCTTCGAGGGCTGTGACACAGCAACCTATAAGCTCAGTGGACAAACAGCCATTTCAAATTGACATATAGGTCTTTCGTGACTTTTTTTTTTTGACAGGGCCTTGGCCACAAAGAGGGCCACATTCATTTCCAACCATCTGAATGTTCAGGTATCAAATGCAAAACGCCTATTTTGCATGAATAGTACAGGGAAGAGAAAAAAGTTCTGGCACAATATAAATTTAAGCATAGAGTGTGAAGGACACTCCTCTATGGAAATTGCATTTCTGCCATTGAGGAGCGACCTTTACAACATTAATGAACATTTCACATGGGATAGTAATGGCAAGCACACATAATCAACCAATCTACAAAAAGCAATACACACAGAGAAAAATTATCTGATTGAGAGCACGAGTTAATCATAGTTATGTACTAAATTCATATTTCATAATGCGATATCTACCATAATTTATAAATATCGTCTTAGCAAAACAGAGACAACACGCTGGATGTAGATATAACCATTAAAAAGTTCCGAGGTTGTCACAACTGGGGATACAGAGTATAACATTTATTTTCCTGAATGAGAGTCACATGTTATCAATAGCAGTTTCCTTGTCATTGTCAACATTTTCAAAAGGGTATAAGTAGAACTTAAAATAGACCTTCCATGTATGGCCAGCAAACGAGAGTAGTCTTTGATGAGTCACATGCATTAAAAGCAGTTTCATTAAATTTGATAAAATTCACACAACTTATCAATTTGGAAGTTTTCGGATATTATCAAACTGCCAGGTCCTGCTCAGGAAACAACCAGGGTCAAAATTGGATCTTCACTTGCACAAGTAAATGAGACCAGGGGTGCAGGGGGGAACATTTGGAGGCTCGGAATGCCCTTCCCTCATAGTCCGGTGTATTGACAAATTTATAGTGAAAATATAGACCTGTGCCAAAAATGCACACCCCACCCTCCTCCTATGGGAAAAACCAGTCATTATGTCAAAGTTTTACCATACATTCCCATCCCTGTCTACAAGGCTGTTGTGAGAGTATGTCCTGCTAATGGCGTTTAGAGGCTAGGTCATGACCTTTGGCCTGTAATTAACATGCAAAGGTAAATAAAGAAGGCTTTGAACCTATCTAAGATGACGTTTGGCTCATAATATTGGCGACGAGGATGGATATTTTATATATGCCGAACACCATCACTTTTTTGCTCAGCTCTGAGAATGAACTAGTATCTGTAGTTGGTCAACGAAATCTCAATGTAAAAAACTTGCCAGAAGTTGCAAAACACACCTGGGCATTATGAGCAGAAACATGTCAATGTCGTAGGAACAGACAGACCGTCTACAATACTAAGCGCCAGCCACGATGCCAGGCCAAGCACCATCACAAGGGCAAGCAACAACAAAGACCACCGATTATAAAATGGTATAGATGCTGAATTAAAGTTAGGGAACCACCTAAAGCACAAATTTAAACGGAACATTAATAAAGCAATTTCTGAAGGTAACCCAAGTGTAAACTAGAGCACATAGTAATGTGCAAATGGCGCGCAGTATTTGTTTGATACTGCTCCAAGCAAGTTAATCACTGATTGGCTGTTATATTTTGGGACTATTCATTTCAACCAATCACAGCGCATAATAAAAGTAATCAAAATGGCAGTTGTCACTGATAATCACAGCGATCTTAGCTACGTTTTGAAAGGAAATTGGTTTATATTTTGCATCTTAGGGACAGAATAATTGTATTTTATGGATTACGATATGATACTTGAGCATTTTAATTTTTAGATGTGCAACAAAGGCGGCTAGGAGACTGTTGTATACATTTATGATGTCCTTACCATTTGACAGCTGACAGTGACATTATCAAAACGAACGTTCGCTAACCATGACGTCCAGAGCGCATAACTTCGTCAAAAGTTGATCAAATTTCTCAAAGTATACATTAAATATAAGCCAGAAAGTCAGAATACCTTTCTGAACAAATACGGTATCCACTCCCTCTGAAAACGGCAAATTTTGCCGTGTTATGCGGCAGTTTTGCACGGCCATTTGGTTCTGTTGTAGCAGTGACCTACACAGCGGTCTAGACACGTCACTGCGCATGCGCTAATACATTAAAGTAAGGAAAGAGGCCCCCGGTGGGTTGTCAAAATTGAATGACCAATAAAAGGTATAAGACACCGCAAGAATTCCCCGCCTGGGGCCTCTCGCCCGAACATGCACGAAGCTGTACAACGCCCTTCGGTCATTTCCGTCGGAGTTCGCCATCTTGTGACCGGAAACAGCCGAGGGACTCGCAGAGGCAACAAACAACGATTTCATGAAATGTATGAAACACATAAAACAAAACAGGAGTCGAAAACACTCCAAAGGCAGTACATTAAAGACTGACGTGGCAGGGCGCTACGACGTGTAGAAAATATGCTATATACACGCTTGAACGTATACCCGAACTGCTCTCATTGAATTAACATGCAAGTTCGAATTTGCCGCTCCGGAAGCATTACGCACAAACGTCTTCTTCAAGCAACTTAAGAATTGGCGCTGCGCGCCAATAACAAGAAACTTTTTTGGTCCAATCTAAGCATGCGGAGCTGTTTAATCACTCAAGTTTCCAGAGGCCTTCAGCATGCTGCCTCAAAACCGGTCAAAAGAATTCATCCAATCCATGACAACCGTGTAAAACCTATTTAGATGAAAATCACAGGCCATTATGTCTGGACCATTTCAATAACTTTTAAAGTTGGTGCTGTTTCCTTGAGACACATAAGAAATTACCAAGTGCATGTGTATGCGCAGTTAACGTCAAATGCAGAACCTTAACGAATTTCTCTACTCCTAGATTGTATGCCTCTGCACATCATTTGAAGTTTAAAAATCAGAAGAAAGAAATACCTTAGTTTCATGATTTATTACACATAAGTGGTTAAATGGGCATCGGTTTTCATGAGCTCATATTTTTACAACTTTCAGGAGTCACTCTTTATGATGATTTTCAAAATGGACCAGTTCTGCTGTTTCCAATCTAGTGCTCCATCAATCTGTTTCTCATTCTTCTAAAACTGGACATTTTCACTCTGAAACAGTTAAGATTTCATAACATTTTTGATTGATCAGATTTTTTACTAAAGCCATTTGCAAAAAATACACACCACTTAATAGCTACTCACCATATAAATTATATCATATACATAATATCAACATCTTAATCCTTGAGAAGCTGGTGTCGTACTAAAAGGAATGGTGCTCCAAGGCCAGAACCAAAGAAAAGGATGAAGTATGCTGTGAGCTTGTATCTGTTGTTGATACCAAATGGAAGATTCTGTAAGAAGAAGAAAAGAAATGTCATCCTAATAAAGGTCAGACCAACAATCATTAATCCAATATTGCAAACTGACGAAACATTGATGTGATCACTGTGAAGTCACTGAAGAGTCAGTGAAGATGGCCGAGAGCAAGACTATTGGAGTATCATCTTCTTGTGTAGTTGATACTCCCATTTAGCCGAGGGCAGGCTAGTATGAGATTCAAGAGTGCAGAAGGCCTGGTACAAATTCGTTGACAAACCAACTCGTATAAATTTGGCAGACACAAAACTTTTGACCACAACAACCAACTTGTTGACAGGTCATTACCATCTCATTGACATCTTAATGTAATATTGTTGACAGCTAATCTGCCCAATGACCATTTCGTCGACAAATCTGACTCCGGGGATTACTCGGTTAATAAAACTTCCACAGCGGTATACTTGAGATCTTGAGATCTATAAAAGGATGTCCATAACATGGCTTTACACCAAATATTAACGAAAAAAAATACCATAACACCGTGATCAAGGTGTAAGGGGAGGCCGATGGCCGGGAAAAACCTGTGTCAAAGAGTTAGCAGAACCAACTCGTCGACAGGTCAACGAGTTGGTATAACAACGATTTTCTGTCAACGAGATGGTCGGGCCGAGGGTGTTGATTGTCAACAAGTTTGCTGTCCTCATGTCAAAGGGTTGGTTTGTCAACGAATTGGCTGTCGACGATTTTAAGTGTCTACGAAATGACTTGTTACCCCTGCCCCAGTCTAGGTCCAGATCCTCAGGCCCTGTCGTAGACGAGGGTCTTATGGATATAAAAGCACAGCGAAATAGGCTGTGGACGTAGGTCAATCATTATGCCTGTTCAATTTAACTAAGCGGCAAACAAATTAGTTCTTTCAAATTGGTCCGCACTAAGAAACCTTGCGGGTCTAAAAAAAGTGGTTGCAACGCCTTCGCGCCGTTCAGCAGGCGCTTCTTTTGATGTATCGCCACGTCTGATTGGCTGAATGACCATTAAATTAATTGTTTTTTTGATTCCGTGCCTTGACCACTTCCATAGTTTTATGCAAATCATTTTACAAAAAAAGAAAATTATTGGACATAGTGTGGAAGTGGTCAAGGCACGGTAGTGGTCCGGTACAAAGTTGCAGCGTATTCGGTACAGGGACTTGAAGGTATTGTTATATATTTGATATTATATCAAATATATAACAATACCTTCATATATATAATATATTATTATTACATATGTAATATCAACCTTTCTATACTGTCCTTACTATCCTCTGTAGAACGAGGGTCTACCAGTTGGGTAGCCTTTATACGGGCCTGCAGGAGATCTCATGAGTGCCGTCTTTCTCATTTTAGCCATTAACAATTATAGTAGTTTATTTCTTAGACATTTCAGAAGTCTTCCTGAGGTTACGTTACTTTACGGAGTTATCGATGAATGTTTGACCTTGCCGTAACACAGGAACAACAGGGTGCACGACACATGCTGATGCTCCTATATTTCCGATGAATTGACCAACTATGACTCTACTTACAGCTCCTGGGATACCCTGCTGCTGGAAGTCACTCCTTCTGGTAGCGGTGGTTGAAAATCTTCGCGAAAGTTGCACGAGAGCTCTACCCAACGCCATTTTGTCACTCTTCTGCTGCTGTTCCCGTCGTCCTTGACCTTCAGGCATGGAAATGCGCCACCTGGCGAATATAGATCGAGCTAAAGCGCCACCACACGGTTAGCAAGTTCTTTTTTTCCCGCCAGTGATCCACATTGCAGTGATCAGCCAATGATCCAGCAGTGATGCTATCCACAATCAGTATCAGCTAATAGAGTTTATGGTCAATATGAGAGGCTAGAATATATATTGCATTCGCTTCATGCCATGCTGGGTTCGCTATCTAGGGCTAAATAACAGTATTTAATTTTTCCCATCACAAATCCAATGTAAACAAACCAAGTGATGACGTCACAATACTCAACCTTGGGTGATGCAATTACCAATGTTTTGGTCTTAAATTCTTTCGAATTCAATGTTATATATTTTTGGTAATTTATGCCATAGATTCACGGGCTTACACGTATTTAGTGTGCCTTGATCAAATAAGGTGATTTTCAATAAGTTTGTTAAGTGAATTATTATATGGATTCATTCAACAGCCTTTCAGTGCTTCTAATCACCTATTTGGCAACATGAAAGAAAATGCACCTACACTTAAAATTAGCTGCAGTGTTTCTCCAGCAAAAGCTGAGCACATTTTTAGGGTTATAATATAGGCAGCTATATATGACCATTTGCTCACAGGTCATTCTTCTGGACGAGTTTGCTATGTCTACACTTTTTCAGAGTTGATACGGTATGATACCGTTTATTAGCTCAATGAACTCAAAAATAAACTAAGATCAATAAATCCACAAAAGCAGTGCAGATACATTTGTGTGTATATAATTTATTTACTTATATTAATAATGACTGAGTACACATACTGTAGATTCTGTAATTTTACCTCCTGGTTCATACTTTTTATGTACATTAGCAAAGAAATCTATAAGAAATTCATTCTTCCCATAAATTTCTCATGACATACACATCACGTTGTGACAATAAAGAATATCTTCAACTTAAACTGATTGACAAATAAATTGGCAGTTCCCAACTAGCCTACTTTTTTTTCTGTACAATTTTGATGCTAACAGTGAATGCGCAGTAAGCTCATACAATATTTTATTTGTACATTTGTCAACAGAAGTCTCCCCTAGGTAACATAATGTTAAGATGGAAAGAAACTTTCCACAGAAACATTTACATGCTATGAGTATCACAATTGCGAAAGGTTCATGAATAAATACTGCAAGGTTAATTTCAATCATGAACTGCAAAAGTACATTTCTGAGACAATGACACTACTATGCTCCAGTTTGTTGTGATCTATTAAACAATTGCAGCAGCTGCAATGTCACAGATACCACACATCACCATTATGGCAAACATAATAATTATTTCAAAGAATATTAACTGAACAGATGTTATCACACCATTCCAATTAACCATAAACTTAAAAACATAATTTTAAAATAAAAAATAAATTTTGAAAGATTGAATCATCAACAGGTGTCTTTAATAACATTTAAAGGAACAATTTGAATTGTGAAACTTTTTTAAAATAGTGAATGTATTTAACTCGGGCCAACATACTTCTTAAATGAGGAGCAATTAATTTTCCATACTTGTGTAATGTGATAATGTGTATTGATGACTTTCGTTTTCGCTACAAACTATAATGAAAATAACTTCATGTATTTATGCAGTAGCATGTCTATTATATGATCAGGGGAACTTCCACAGTTCGACATAGCATCACATTCATTTGTGACATTAAGTATTGTAAACAAACCACTGTGGCACAACAAGTTTTTATCATATGGCGACTATCATAGAATATGGAACAGTTTATACAGGTTAAGAAGAGAATTGTGAAACCGTGGAACTTGCACAAGAACACCGAAATACAAATTCTGATAATGACACTCAGACCCTTACAAACTGCATTCCACATCTTACATTCATAACTTTACTCCTAGTAACTGACTTGAGCCATTGCTTTGAATTTACTTTGCTCCAACGACAAGCTTAGCCCATCAATTAGTATATACAAGTATAAAAACTTGAAAATGTGACCACACATTCATCTACATTGAAGCTTAACTAACAAACTTCTACACAAACTTGATTTCATACCTACTTGCTCTATCACCAAAGACATTTACCAGAATTATAACTGAATTTTGTGTAACAAATCCAAAATTAAGAATATGAATTCCTCTATGTGTTCGAACACTCTTATCTTCCAAACTAAGCCAATCTAATTTCAATCTATGGCAGGCAGGTGTGTCAATCATCATACATTACTTATTTAATGCTACTGTACACAGTGTACAGCAAATTTTAGGTATAGTGATGTATTAGCAAAGTGAATTCACAAATAATTGGTTCAACCAACAGGATAAAATGGGAATACATTCAACAAAATACATTTAAAATAGAATGGCTATTTACAGTTTTTACAACACATATGAAGACCAGCCACATCAGTACTTCATTACCAAAAAAAAAAAAACTCTACTTCTCACAGACTAACATCAAACTCAAAAGCCTGGTCTTCTAGTTTTGCAAACCACTGCTCTATTGTAGCTGATGGTCTACCTCAAACAGGTGTCAACCACATGCAATTTTTGCAATTTATATCTAGAAGTGTGTATAAACCAATGTTTTGCAATTATCTTTCAGTAAAGATGACATACAGTTAATAACACAGTTCATACCTAACACGGTTTTCACACAATGTTAAAATTAAAATTCTAGGAACAGTACAAAATCTATTAGCTATTAGTCTACTTCAAAGGTGTACAACTACATTACCTCTCAATAAGCCTACAAATATTTTTGCACCATTACAATAAACCCTGATCACATGTTACCATAGTGAATTAAATTTATCCTGTCCCATGCAAAACTACAAAGTCTATGTTTTATGCATGCCTAATTGTGAACAAGAAAGGTCTTACCCAGGAGACCAAATGATTAAAAAACTCTTAACAGATCATTTTCCAGTGACTAGTACAGCATCAGCAACTACAGTTGAGGATGTAGACAATCTTGTTGTCATTTTAAACCATAAGCAATGGCCCAAGTCAATTACTTTTCTAAACACAAACGTCCTCCTTACCTTACTCGCACAAACGGGAACTTGAGGACACCATTTTACTCACACACTTTCATCTGCACATAACTGTCACACCTTTCATTCAAATGCATCTACAGCACACTGTATGATCGCTAACTTGTCACATTAATAATTAAACATTTGTGTTAAAATCTGAAATTACATTCAGGCAAATGTAACATATAATTCTTACATAAGTAATTTAATTCATATTGCAACTCCAGTACACATTTAATGAATTGCAGTACCTGGAATAGAATCCAACAATTTGTGTTCATACTGACTACAAATTTATGTAGAATACAGAAAAATCTCATTCTCTCGACATTCATAATCCAAACTAATGAGCATCAGTTCTGTTCCTAAAGGTGACTCTCTCGGCCAGTAATTGTAAAAGCAATCATCTGAATTAATTAAATAGTGGAATAATCAACAATGTTAACAAAAAACTAACTGCTGACTGATTTATACGAATATGGCTAGTAACCTATATGTATCAAATCGGCACCATTATGAAATACAAGAAATGTACAAATGTGTCAAACTGACAAAAAATAATCAGACCTAGAGTACAATATTTTCTTAGCCAATCTTTTCAATTTACAAGGGCTAAGATACCTATGTAATTTCACACATTTGTGAGTGTCAACATAATTTGGAATATCTTAAAGGTTCACTACAATCTGAAAGCCAGAAATATACACAACAGCAGACAGGCCTACATCTGCAGATTAACGTCTAATCAATGTTCATAGTTATTCACTCGTAAAATCTAGCTCATTTCTCACAAAACAGAAAAAACACTGTATGGTATATTACGCTCACGTTCATGCACAAACGACAAGCAATTTATGGAATGTTGAGATGAGCTGCGGCACTGCAATTAGGAGATTGACGCATCACAGCCAACGCATTCTTAAGATGGACCCGCCTGTTTTGTGTGAATGCACAAGAACTAGCTACACCATCTTTCGCTTGGGAATATTTCACCAGCAGAAGGGTGTGTGTATGAATGGGGTAGTGTGCGAGGCAGACAGGGGTCAGGGGGTGGAAGCAGCCACCACAACTGGACACAAGTCAGTGGACTCTAGTCAGCAGTCACTCACCAGATGATGAGCTTAGCCAGCGACGAGAAGCGTGGTCAGGTGAGAAAGAGCATGCTACAGGTGGGTCTGGAAAGGTAGAGCATTGACAACGAGATGTTTTTCAAGCATTTCATTTTGCAACATTGAACAATACAACAATCTATGTTAACAATGTAGTGTAGTCGCACCAGTGCAATGTGACCAGCAGTTCATTCTACATAAAATTCCCACTCCTTTGAAGGCAATTGCATGCACTCAATACCACCTAGCTCTAACTCAATTGTCTGTTGTTTCGTTAGTAAGGCTACAAAGCGACAATATGTAGTTTCTAACATTAGTAAATCTTGAAGCAGCCTCCAAGATTTAAAATATAAGGAGGATAATACATTTTCAATGTTACCAACACAAACTGCACATGCAAATGATTTTGCATTTACAGCTGGACAATGTTTATTTATAAGAGAAAGGTGCATTGGATAAGTACATAACGTATTGGTACAATCAATGATTAGTTCATAATTACTGTATACACATTCCCAGTATGAAGCAAAAATATAAAGACTGAGTATAGATACACTTTTTGTTTTCTTCAAAGCTTAACCTCATACACAAAGCTTTGGTATATTAGCTCCTCGGACTGATTTCAGTTTAGCTATTTTGTCATTTAGCTCCACTGAAACTAGTCTTGGTAGTTTCACAACCTAACATACAAAATTATTTTGAAAACAGTGGCTGTAGAGGGAACAATTAAGACACACCGAAGTTGTACACAGATTGTCAAAATTGAATTATATTATAAGAATAGAAGTAAACAAATGTAGGGATGAAGCTGGAGAGAACAGAACAAGTAGACTCGTTTGTGATCATGTATAGGATGTGTTCGACACCACACAAAATGAGGAAACTTGGAAGTCCACGTCAATTCAGAGCAAGTCGTTAGCATCTACGCTTTCTGCAACAAATTAACACACTAATCTGTCCCAACTCAACCAAAGACACCATATTAAAACAAATTAATAACACAGGATTTTTAAACTGAATCAAACATTTTACAGATTGACTACAATATAGGGAAAGTAAGTAAAATAATATTAAGTTGTTAGTAAGCAATACAGGGCACATATGAATGGCATGCATCTGCATTTAATAATGCATTACCTTGATTGGCTTCAGCTAGAAAGCTGTCTCAATGATGTTCCCTACCATCACCCACTAAATTGCAAAAAAGGGAAATGTTAAAAATCAATGGGCCATATAATATAGTCAAGTATGCTGAACTGCATTCTCCAGCCACATTACTTAAATTACCATGCAAAGCCTATGCAGAAGCATAGCCAACTAAGTACACCTCAACCTCTCGATTAAGGCCATTCCATCAAAGATGCCTTAATGGCAAGATAGGTTAAGGCCCAGGAAGGTAGCTAATGAGGAACTAAACCCAGAGGTCACTAACACCAGTACAGAAAAGCACTGTTCGACTACGTCATCTATTTTGTGACAATTTTTGTTACGCATGTCATCTCATTGTGCTTTATCAGATATGGTTGCAGTGCCATGTTAGTCTAGTTCCTCATTTGCATTTCCCAATAAAGGTGAATGGTTAGCGTGGTTCCAGTGTATTAATACTAAAGTGACAGATGGTTGTATAGACAAGGTGTTGAATGATACGGACTGACAGAGGGACATAAGTGTCACAATTAAGCACACTACACTACAACAGATATGAACTACATAATATGACAATACTACTACTACTTGATCAGCATCTGCCGAATGACTGGATGTTATGTTTTATCCTTATTTATCCGTTTATAAATACCCACAGCCATATATAACTTATGTGTTCACAACCTTCCACAGTCCACATTTGTACTATGTTATCAAAGGCAATAATTAAAATCTTCATCACTTGAAGCACAATAAAGTGGAAAAATACAGCTTCTGGCATTATAATATTGCTTGTAAGCCCCACACCTTTTTAGAAACATGATGCATTTGAAAAACTGGCCTCACATGTACACAGAAGGAACACTTTCAAGAACGATATCTAAATAAATTTGTAATTATCCAATGACCTGACGTTGACAGACATAACCCTGATTACAATTTGCTAATCTTACACTAGTAGTCCACTACCTCACTTGTTACAGTGCATTAGTTAGTAAAAGGGTGCGTAATGAGAAGTACAAGTTGAACAAGAGCAGAAAGGATCTTTATATCATCTTTACTCATCCTGTTCCCAAAATAACTGCTGGTCGCATGCAAAGAGCAACTACATGCATCATCTTTCTTATATAACATAATCTTATTGTATTAAGCAAATAGCAGGTTGTGATATTAACAAAGAGTAATGACATTCCTTGCATTTAGAACCGCTTAAAGTCAGCATTATAAACATCATGAATATACTGCGCTATGATATAATGTTAATTGAGCACAAACAATTACTGCAATTCAACAATCACTCATCGGCTAAGTAATATTTGTTTGATTTTTATTGACTACACCCTTACCATTTGATTGCCAGCTTCAGCTGTGTCTTTATCCGAGATTGAAAATTGTTTGGAAAGCCTGTTGTCCTTTGTAGCGACAACCGTGTTGCCCGGAACACCATCAAGCGTAGCGTGGGCTGCTTTATTGAGCTCGATCTCCACCTGTTCTACCGTCACCTCCTGGTGGCGCAGTACCGAACTTCGGCTTAGTGACTGAGGGGTGTCTGCAAAGTAAACATCACAAAGATCTTAACATCCAATGCCTCGCATAGCCCTTTTGATAAATAAAGAGCTAATTTTCAACTTTTCTAGAAAAAATATGTATGCCAAATACCACAAAAAAATGAGTAATACCATATCTTAATCCTATACATTTAAGATAGAGAACAAGTTTTAGAGCACTGTAACATAACCTTCTTAAAATGTCAGCCTGTTAGTAACATCACCAGTACCTTTATATTAAACTTCAAGTGCCAAAACAAAAGATAGGGATATAAACAATAAAATGCAAAAGAAAAATATAAAGGCAAAGAAGTAACGAACAATGAAAGGATCACCAAACAGGTTATAAAGACCACACCTGTCGTACAATAAAGGCATGAGCAAGCAGATATAGAGTGGCAGTGCTTGGCCAGGTGTCAACAGCTCATACAATCAACCAACACACAAGGCTGTCACACGATCACTTTCTCCACGTAGCGTTCCATAGAGTGCGGACCCACGAATAACCTAGAGGTCAACGATTGCACATTGAAAGGTTTTAAGACTTGTTAGTGTGTGCAGGAGAACGCACATAGTGTAAAATGGTAGGTGGATTACAGCAAAGAGAGTCGGGAGAAGGGCTAGAGGTTTACAGGCAGATAGAGTGCACAATTTGATCGAATGATGATTCATGTCATTCGTGGTTAGCTGCTACGCGAGGAACCAATACAAGGCTTGGGCCACGCTGACTTACAAATTCTGTCTGCAATACTCTGCGTCACGCTTTACTGAAAGCTCAGGGTACCAATTCACAATACTCATTGAGGCCAAAAAAGCAAACACCCAGAGATAAAATTTCAACTTATTAAAAAAATAACTTTCATTCAAGCCACAAAAACACTCTCAGGTCTCCAATACTTTTCCTGACCTGTTATATATATATATATATATATATAATATATATTAAAGTTATCCTGCTCAAAAAATAAAATTATAACTAAAAAACCTATCAAATTTACTTGCCTCAGACTAAGAGTCATGCTCTTACCTAAACTGTTGTCTACATCACCAAAGAAAGAGACAATTCTCTCTTATATCATCCATGTAAATTCAATACTGGTTTTTGCAATTCATATCATAAACTATATAAACTATAAGTAGCAAATTTCAGGGAAAATTATTCTTTCACTAATGAATAAAAAAAAAACTGAAATCGTAGGGAAAATTAAGGAATCAATGGTGGCATAATTTCAGAAAATAAAAAATTCAGCAATTTTTTTCTACAAACAGTTTCATCAAATTACATTATCAAAACTTTGCTTTACCATTTTCATGTAAATTTAGATAAAACATTTTTTAACTTTTTAAAGTAAGTTTTGAAAATTTTAATATATCATATTAATATGTATTGGTTTCTCAGTGGTAAGGGTGAGGAGAGAGAGGAGCGCATACCTAGCAATTCACTAGATACACTCGCACTAGACGTTGTAAAACTAGGCGTACCCTCGGTGTGCTCTGTGTGGGTTGAGGCAGATTCTGAAATGCTGTGAGCAGGAGAGCTCAAGAGCCCAGAACCTGCTACTTCAAGTCTGTAAATGAAACCGGACACAAATCTCATTAATGGTCAAATCAAGCAAATGGGCAGCCAGCCACTACCATGTTATTGCACAGAAATCCAATTAAAGAAAAGTTATGTACAAACAGTTGTGTATGCAAAATTTGTTAAGTCATGAAATCTATAATGATTTCTGGGATAACATGTCTAATTACACTATTTAAAATGCTGTTAATTAATAGCAGGGTCTTTCATTCATTCGGGAGCAGCAAGTAAAGGTTCAAAAGCTCACTTAATATCTGAAGATCTTGTCACATGAGTGATACGAGAGCCACTGCCACTGCTATGAGAGTGAGTGTGTGACGTAGCCTCATCGAACGTAGGTGGGGGTGTGGAGGTCTGTGGGAGAAGATCAGGGCGTCCACCAATTGCTCCTACTGAAAAAAAGTCAATCACTTTCTATAGCTAAACACGTACAATAAATGAAAAATGAGGATAGTATACATAAGTGTATACAGCAATTAATTCCGGATGTACCACAAAACAACAGCGAAGTAAAATGATGGGTTTAAAATAATGGGTTAACGGACTCATCACTCACTACCAGCAGGCTTAATAGTCACTTTCTGACATTACGCACAGCAACATTTACTGATTTTATGGCATATAGGTTACAATAACAATCATGAATTGCCAACTACTAGTTTTAAGCTATGTTGTTGGCCACAGGAAATAATATGCACAATTCTACATATTGTGATATACATATATTACACAAATCTAGGCAAACCTGTTTCTTCATTGGTGGATTGAGTGCGCGTTCTATCTGAAGTCGTCTTTTCCACTGCTCTTCCATCAGATTCTGTGACAGACCTTTGCCGAGCCGTCAAGGCTTTTTTCTTGGAGGGAGAATGCTTCAGAGCTGAAATGAAAACATTAAACCTCAGCAATCTTAGCAAGAAGACAAGAAAAAGCAGCCAAAATAAGACTTCAAACTACACACAGCAACACTAAGTACATAAACTTGGTTCAATTAATACAAGTATACTAATTTTTGATTGACAAAAACATCCTCAATGTCTATCTACTAAATAAATTTTCATCTCAACAAAAATATTTCTACAAAGATCCAGAATTCAATGTCTGAACTTCCAAAAATGCTAGTGCAATAAAAAATACCAATAAAATAAATTAGAGCAAAAGCTATTCGATAATGCACTAACGATACAATATTGCTCATCTTAACAAAATGGAACTTTTCATTTCAAAATATTGAAAACTGTGAAAGAAGCAACATATAGAATTCAAAACAGCATAAGTATTTCGAATAGCAGGTTAACCTTCACCAATTAGAGCAGATTTGTTTGAAATTTAGAAACTCACACTCACTTATTTGATGCTACGAGCCCCAAGTTGGCTCCAAAATCGTCACTTCTTAATCTCGTAGACTTACCTTTTTAGTCACAAACCAGGTTTTATAAAACTCTTTAGTGTCTTAATTAAAATTCAGAGCATTCCATGCAGTGATGCATTGATTGACTTTATGGTGCTCCTAAATTAAGATAATTCAACACATTCATATTGGAGATTCATTGAAATAGAAAAATCCATGCGCAAAATTAAAATGTGCAGTATCAATGCATCAATCGCATTGCGCATTCATATTGTATTAGCAGGAGAAATATACACTGTTTTGGTAAGTTTGATTAAAAATCCCATGGTTACTTCAAGTTAGCACTCAGCAGTAATTAATTTCAGCTTAGCAGTTATGATACATTACGTTATTGTTATTGTCTAATTTAATGTGTTTGCATAATTATACATGCCTTCTTGGCATCCGAATAATTAATAACTACAAGCAATTATCTAATTTTGCATTGCCTGTACCCATAGCTATAACCCACGGCCTCTTTGACACATCAGAATAAACAATAATGATGCTCAAATTCGTTTTTAATTAACTAGCTGCCAGCTACTGTAACATAAAAATACTCCTAATGTCAGCATGCATCAAATTTTAACTTCTCACATCTCAAGTTATTTTCAAGATTGTATACGATTATTTACAAATTTTGCATACATGAAGTCATAAATGACTCACAATTTAAATTAACTTCTTTAACATACTTTGAGCTACACAAATAAAATAAACTATAACTTTTTTGGAAAAAAATAAATAAAAAAAATACTGGAGAGCACAAAGAAGGCCTCAACCAACATACTACATGTTGAAACACATGATCATGATGCAACAAGCAAGGTCAGCGAGAGAGTATATATATATATTGGTATAAACACACGACATACCTGTCATTGCGGTAGCTAGACACAGCAAAGGGGGGCACAAAGTTCAAAGAAACAACCATCAAACATCAATAAGAGCATGTAAATACTTTAAACGTGAATATGGTATGTAATATCAGAAAAAAGGTGCATACATATCAGGCCTTCGTCATTACACTAAAGGCACACCAAAGAATTTGTAGCCATATGTAAATATAGCAACTGGACCTTAACAGCCAACAACAATACCAAAGACCAGTAGTATACAGCTTTCGTTATATGAAACATGAGGAAGCACTTTATACCAGCATGCAGTCATTTTAATAACTGATCCTCAATCAATGCAATAACTTGGCAGCCATTAACAAAATTAAGTTTCACTGAAACAATTACAATGTAGGTTTACCATAAGCTGTAACACAAACGACATGGAATGATTTTCTATTGTGTGTTATATTGACATAATTAACTATGAGCAAAGAATTTGTTTTGGAATTTGGCACGGTTGTATCACACTCTGGCTTTTTAAAGGGGTTTAGTGCAGTATAGCGGACCCAAATTTATGCCCTAATTTGGCGTCCATTAAAAATTAAATTTTATAAAATAATTCACAATATATATAAAATAAAATTTGGTGTAGAATAGCAGGAGTTTGCGGGCAGGTAGCCCCCATGAAAAGAAAAAAATTAACTCTGTCTCTACCGTGAATATGAAAACCGCCGTCAAAACTACTTAGTTTGTGACGTCATACATTGATTTCAAGCATTTTTACGTCATAGGCATGGCAATAAGGCTCGTTAAATATGGTTATAAATCTGGGTCCGCTATACTGCACTTTTTCCTTTTAAAGAAACGTTATAAAATCGAATTTTATATTATAACAGATAATTTAGTTGAACCTGAAGGTTTTATTAAGAAGCTTTGTTTCTTATTCAAGACTTTTCCCTACATTTTCTTAATAAAGATTGTAGTATTACTGCACCAAATTAGTTAGTACCGATTCACCAGCAGTGAACTGCGGTTTTGGAATAATCAAAGCCAGAGAATAATACCGAAAGGTTAAACACTGCACAGGACAACACAACAGACTAAATTCACATAGTTATTCAGGGTTTGTACAAGCGTATCTCTATATTTTCAAACAGGAAACAAAACTCATTTCAGACAATGTTTGATGATGAGAATAACAAATGAAGTTTTTAGTTTACTACATAACTTCTAATGTTTTGAGAAGCGAACATCAAGATAAACTTGCATCTTGAGCTCTGATTTCGTCTCATTCATTTTCTCAGATTGGGCAGACTTTTTTTATGGTGAAAATAGCAATTAAGACATTTGATAACTTCCCGTAACTATTTAACACTTGTACAAATCCTACTTCATGAGAACTTTCAGAGAAGTAGAAGTCTAAAATACCAAGACAAGCAAAATAAATATTACTAGAAACAATTTTTAAAATATCAAATTGAATTGAATTTTCCTGCACGACACATCCAGAAATATCAAAGCCACATTACAAATGTAGAGAAATGAAAGAATGAAGAGATGTGAAATGATACATCACAAATTAAAGTTGAGATGAGCCAAGAAGTAGTATGAAAAGTGCATGAACAACCAGACCAGTGACCAATGTAAGATCGGTGAGTGTGTGAAAAAATGGTGAACCAAAAATCCCATGAAATTAGTTTGTTCCCGAAATAAAAACAATGGGAAAAAATCAACAGAAAAAGAGAAAAGACAAAAAAGAGAGAGAGAGATAATTAAAGCATTAATCACAGCATAATACGAAGCAACACATACATACAATGGTGTTACAAAGTAGATCAACCCAGATCTGTGTTAAGATTACACATAAGGAGTAGGCAGCAGCAGAGACAGTGAATGACTACACAGAATTACGCACATGAAGTATAATACTATAACATCATGTCAGTACAAACAGATCAGAGGGAATGATTTGTTTGGTGAAAGATGAGAGATAGAGACTAAACGAGGGACACAGAGTGCATGTCATATTAAATTCTGGCACGTAGCTCAGCTACCGATCAATCGGAAAACAGAGAGGGTGAAATATTTACCTAAATGCACCAGTTTTCTAAATCGCATGTGAGGACCCTTGATCTGTGGCTGGTCCACTGCAGAAAGACAAAAAAGCAAACACCAACATGTCATTGGTTCTTCCTTGTGCTCATAATGGCAGGTTGGTAGCTCAGTTGTCATCACAGGCCACACACACACACACGTGCAATCACCATCACTACATCAAGTATTTCTCCATGCATCTTTGTGTTTGATTAGCAAAAATTCTCATTAATGTGTCAATGTTATTTCATGTCACACAAGACCTATATGTAAAAATTTACTTTGATGGCACTTTCATCCACTACCATCTTTTATACCAAGAGTGGAACATATCAATTGAATTACAATGATGTTATATACCTGAATAAACATACAATTTATTTATAATGTTATTTTCTATATGTTAAGACCCCTAACTAATGGCATTAATTTTTACTTGATAGCTTTTTGTGGGTAGGTACGTTATGTTACATGGTAGATGTAAATACAGATTGCTGTATTAAAATATAAAGATTTCAGTGGTGTAAAAATACTAATCTACCTTTTCTTTGGTAGCCAAACTACCTATTTGCTGCAGTTTTGCTCAGTTACAACAAAAGAGCAAAAAACAAGATGCAAAGTCTCATGCTCTTCGCTGAACACCAATTTTTTGCATGCCACAATACGAAGCACCAACGTCACACAACTAGCATTAACACCAATTCAACTATTGCGAGTGAACAAACTCTCCAAAACGTCTCACCTTCATTGTTTCTGCATCCCTGGGAAATGGACTCTTATCAAAGCTTAGAAATAACCTACCACTCTAATGATGTCCATGTAAAACTTCACAGAAAATACTTGGCTTGTATCTTTCTACAACTTACGACAGTACATCAATCACATTTGCACTATTACAACATCAATATCCTATGAAACCACCACCTACGATGAAATAGTGACCAGAGGACCTACAGTTGAGGTCACCAATAACAAGCAACTAATAGGCACACATGAACTTACATGAGGGTACTTTCTTGAAGACTTTTTGTGCGAAGAAATTTTGAAACCTCTGCGCATAGAAACCAGGTCGATGGACAGATATTGTATCCTGAAACAAGCAGTTAGTATCATTAAACACTAGTTCTTTAATTTGTTCGCCACTGATGTACAGGGTTCTAAAGCCAATGAAACAATTATCAAAGGTTTACAAACATAGAATTTGACTAATTATTCCTAGTGGTGGTCTTGCATGGTAAATTATCAACCAGACAGCATAAACTTAAAGAAAAAAAAAAAAAATTCTGAGAGACCCTGTAGTGTTCCTTTTACTTACACCATCATGAACCATGGCTTTCATCGCATGTTCCAATTTCTTCTTAAGTCTGTAACTTTGGAGGATATCGATGATACCGATGTAAATAAATAATCGCTCTCCCCTAGTGTTACGAGCTGGAATACCACCAGTCCTGCAAAGAGAATTAACGCTGGTTACTCACATGATAAATATTATCAAATTAAACAAATAGCTTAAATCTGAAAATTATTGAATCCTTTACAGCAGATTTCTAGACTTGGATACCAAGCTACAGAGTGTCATGTGAATCCAGGAGTGTCATGTGAATCCAGGACCCCATTGTATTGATTGAGGCACTACAAATAGCCTGGATTCACATGACGTCCATCAAGTGAAATCCGTTGTAATTTATATTGTACACTTATACTAATCACTTGTAGGATAATAGTTATAACAAACAGTAAGTTATGCAATGGGTCAAAATGATTCATCAAATAAATTGTAATGAAATCTGCAGTTATTCAAGAAAATCAAATGATAAGTAATTATTATTATTATTATTAATTAATTAAATTTATATAGCGCTACTATTTACAAAGGTAATTCAAGTGCGCTGTACAATGATATTTAAATCGATTTGAAAAATAAATGAATTTGCTTTTAAAAGTTAAGTAATTGTCTATATTTTGGATGCTTCCTGGCAAAGTAATAACATCTATATGTATATATATAACCATCTGCTAGGCGTATTATAAGGACAAATACAGTCGGTTTAGAACTAAAAGTCAGAATGGAAATACTCACGGAACATCGTCATTGTCTATTTCTACTGGTTCCGACTGAGCTTGGATGGCTTCCATTGCCGTTGAGTAAGCAGCAATTCTCTGTCGTACAGATCTACCCCGTGAAAACGCTTAAAAAATAATAGAGAAAAAGAGAAATAAGTGATCATATCATCGTTCCCACTGGCCTGTTTTATAGCACATCAATATATTTTTCACCAAAATATTTGCAAATGATTGATATATCCAGACATGAATGCATTGAGTGGTATCTAATCGATACATCTCAATCTTGCGAGATATGATTCATTACAGGGTAGAATGTCTTCGCATTTGTATTTACAATGAATAATTTAGTACTTCTTCAACGATCACTCATTATGCACAGGCGTGATTACTTCTTCTTTTTTTTTAATCATCAACAAGAGCAAATGCTGACATATATGAACCAGCCACTCGTAGCTTTCTTTGTTATTTTTATGATATCATGTGGACTAGTTGCATCCACAATGATCAGGTATGCAAGTCTGATTCTGTATAGGCGAGTTCTGACCAAGAAATTAAAACATCAATCCAAGATAAATCCACTTACATCTGCTTAATGCTGATGCATTATGATGGTCAGAGATTGCTGGTTCCGACTCTGGAGGATCAGCAGAGGGACCCGCCCCATCGTTCTGCAATTCCTCTTCCTGCAATTGAACCAATAATCTTCTTTAGTCTGTGCTTAACCTTTCCAGGCAACAATCTCAAATACCACAATTTAGATTTGTAAAGAGGTCTTTCAAAAGGTTAATTTCCATGCTGCTGGCCACCAATTAAACTTCTAACAATAGATTAGATTAGATGGTCCCAATTAATCATTATTTGACCTTTGTCATTATTATTAATACAGTTAGATAATTATCTAATCTCCATGCTGACACAGACTAAATATTTCATAGTGCATGCTATTATTATATCTGGAAAGGCCATTAACAATCGATAAGAAATTGTGATGCAAGCAAAAATGGCTTGTCAGAGAAATAAAATTCAAATTGTGCTTTGATTTAAAGGTGTTTGGTTCCACAAGATGCTAAGGGTCACCAAATATGAATGAGGTGAGAACCAGGAAAATAGAGTTAACAGCTTTACTGTATTATCAACCAGTAACCAGGATTTTTGTATAAACCAGTTTATCAGGAGATTAGTAACAGATTATTTGAAATAGCTACCTTTTTCACAGACATACATTGCATGAGCAAACACCACTGTGCACAATCATAAGTCGTCTACTTTATACAAAGACCTATTATAAAAGAACCAAATATTTTCAAAAATAAGGAATGGCTTTCCATCTAGAGAGTTTTAAGTCTGATAATTATTTGTTCTAGTTCCAATACAATGCCACCAAGCCTAGTGAGAAGCAAATCTTACCGTCGTGTGGCGCTTCCGGACATGCTTTTGTGAAATCAAGCAATATCGGACATAAACACACTCGTCAGGACAACAGATTTACACAAACAACAATTAAGAGAGAAAACATTCAGTGTGTGAATGATATCACACACTATGGGACACTGAACACTTGCAAGATGAAAATATATAAAAAGTCATAATATATATATAGATATATCAGTCTCACAATGCCACTCACCCTCTCTTTCGTAGCCTGATCCAGATTGTACACACCCATGAGTAAACTGTAATCCATGATTTTGAAACTCTGTAATACCTGTAAATATATAACAAATCACATTAGCATTACATTATACGTATTAGCATATGAATAGATACACAGCATTTGTTATCAGAAATTGAATCTAAATATTCATGGTTTCTCACATTATGAATCCGACAGCAGAATAGATACACTGTAGCAGGAATATCGTAAATGAACTATGCAATGAACTACTAGAACTGCCTTGTGGTCACCACCACACTAATTAGGAATATTCTCAATGCAAGACACATACTTTTGGGCTAAATCTGTGTATATATAAATATATTCACTATTTTACCTACTATCATACAACCATCATCTCGACATAAAAGCCCAACATCATCATGCTCAAAGTATACAATGGTAAATCTCACATATATGCAGTTTTTGGCAAAAGTTTGAGAAAGTACCACCGATAGCAACATTAGAGGTTTTTTTTACTAACACAACAATCACATATATAATGCATTGATTTTGCTGAAAATTTAAGATTGCAACAGCATTAAAAGACCTGACATTTATAAATGGCTTTCTACTCACCCGACAATCTCTCTCTATAGTGCGCGTTAGAGCCGTGTACGTTTCTGCTTCCAACATAATTCCATCATTGTTCATACCCACGTAGTCGATATCTTTTAACGTTGGGGTTTTCTTCTTCAGTTCAGTTTTTGAGGCTTTTCTCCCGTAAGTACTGCCTTTCAGATCGTACTTCTCATGTAGTTTCACAGATGATGGCAGTAAGTTGTTCATTACTACAAACCTAATATTTTTACCACCACACTGAAAGCAGAAAAGAGAGTGTAAGTCACTTAATATTTCCTACTTCATGACAGTGTTACACAATATGTGTCGAAAGCTGTAGAAGACAGTATGTATTTAGAAACAAAAAAAATATGCACCACCTGCCAATTAGTAGATCCCTTTAATCATGACATGAAATTATCACGTAAGAGTGGCACAATTAACAGATCAATTATTAATATTTCAATGATCAGGATACATGGAAGTTCTAAATGAGATATATGCTCAAAACATCTCTCTACAAACTGATAACTAACCTGATAACAATATAAACCATAAAACTTTGGAAGCAGAGTCCTAGGATTTTGATTCAAGTTCTGAAAGTAGAAAATTAATTTAATCAGAAAACCAAAACCAAGACATGAAACTCCTAAGAAGTACAAATACCAGAAAGACCCCATATTCTTACCATGTAATAACCGGGTAATAGTTTCTGTAAGAAGTCAGCTTCTTTATGTTGAACAGTTTTAATGATGAACTCGTCATCGTTTGTGGTGTAGAAAATGCTACCACTCGCACCAGGGTTCGACAACTCTTGCAAGGATTCATTGCACAATGATAACTGGAAAATTAAAATGAAGATCTCAACACTTATCTCTTACATGTAA
Source organism: Alitta virens (assembly GCA_932294295.1). Taxonomy (NCBI): domain Eukaryota; kingdom Metazoa; phylum Annelida; class Polychaeta; order Phyllodocida; family Nereididae; genus Alitta; species Alitta virens. The sequence goes on from OW028573.1 coordinate 54,818,842, forward strand.
TATTCTTTCATTCTTTCTTACTTTCATTCATTCAAGCCATCAGGGGTAAACGTATCATATAAAGATGGAATAAAATAGCTTATTATTCAGCTTCATGACAGTGTTACACAATATGTGTCGAAAGCTGTAGAAGACAGTCTGTATTTAGAAACAGAAAAATATGCACCACCTGCCAATTAGTAGATCCCTTTAATCATGACATGAAATCATCACGTAAGAGTGGCACAATTAACAGATCAATTATTTATCTTTGGGTGCTTAACACAATGGGGGCAATGTTCAGTTAAAAGGCACCTGTAAAGTTTGTAAACCAATTACTGCTCAGTACGGTGGTTATTTAGGAAGATTTAATCTTTGAATACTCACCAAAAAATCATCAGGCTGGATGCCGAACAGTTCTCGGAAGTATCGGAATGCTATAGGGGCATAAGTTTTGAAACGAAAATCACTATAGTGATGGGCAGGAGTCAGATTGCTGCCTTCTCTGTAAAAATAAGAAACAAAAACAAAATCACTCATTGAAGCTGTCACTTCCATTACCTTCGCGAAATTGCATGCAAGTTTAACTTCAAATATTTCAGGATAATTTGAAACCATGATGTGTCCTAGTAATCTTTATCAATTAACACTACGCAACTCTCGTAATTGAAGCAGCTAACAATGCTACCCTTAACCCACGCCTAAACTGCACATGATGCAAGGTAAATATATACCACCAATGCAATATATACTATTAAATACAGATCTACATAAACTGTGTCTACTTATATCTATTACATAAATTCTATGCAAGAAATTCTACACACACAAATCTTAACTACATCACTACGGTAAAACTTGTTTTGTTCAGTGCAGTTTCTTCCCTTTAAGCATGGAAGTTTCATTATATTGCAGTACAAGGACTATAGAAATATGAAACCAAAACTTGCAACAAAGTCATGTAATAATTACAATAGGGAACCTGCAAATAACATTAAGTAAAGGAAAATAAAACTGAGCATAGACATGTTTGACAAATAAATAAAAACAAAAAAGGGGCGGGTTTCTGGCCATGGTACCATTCAGTAGTCCGGAATAACGAGGTTTAATTTATTTAAAAAATCCAATTATTTTGTAGATTGGAGATATTAAAAACCGGAGCGCTCTCCTCAACAAACTGAATATGCCAAGAAATGGTACAACACTGCATTGATCAGACAGAGGCAGCAGACAAGGGTGAGGCAGAGATACGGCTGCAGTAACGAGATGGGTAATATAACCACTCTTACACAAAGGAGTAGGTTCATTCTGCAAGCTTATAGGAGAGTGTCACAACTGCCATCCTTGCCATCAGATGTCCATTCAGACATGACTGACCAGCGCATGTACATCTTATCACAGGAGATCTCAACCTCACACAACACCAAAGGGAAAGCATAACTTCTTGCAGCGCACCCTTGTGTTAGTTAGAAATACTTCTACCCTACGAGAATTATACTTCAGAGACTTCTTAGTTTGAAATACTAAATATCAAATTATAATTATAATTTGGAGACTACTTCTCAGCAGTCAAAACTAAATTTAGCTTATTGGCTTAACATGCAGCTAAGTTTCATATGTAATACAATTAATTTAATGTGCTCTACGAATATTGTAATGGAGCAATGTAACACTACTGAGCTGATTTTAAATTGTTGGTAAAAGCGATCACACTTTATATTAAATTGACTGGCTAGACACAAAACCTAAGCGGTTTCCACAGTAAGATAGTTTTCTCTGTAATACCAGTTGAATCTGCGCAAACCATCATAAATGATCAGACCATGCCTAAAGGCTGTCAAACATTAAATTTTGTCTCTGGTTCAGGGGCATGAAATTTCTATCGGAGTTTTTGTTTAAAAAGCTTGTATACAAATCTAATCAGTACGTATTGATAATTTTATTTGGATCAGTTAGTCTTTGCTTTCTTTTTCCTTTTTATTTCCTTCAGGCCACGGTTTTTTGATCTTATGTTTCACGGAACTTTCTTGGACCGTTTTTCATAAGACGGTCAGTCGGAAAATAAAAAAAATCCACAGAAAGTGGAAAGTTTTTTTTTTCATAAATTAACACAGGTGAGATGCAATACACATATTTGCCCAGACAATTGTTGATTTATTAATTGAGCGGCACTGCAAAACTTTGGCTGGCGGTGTCGAGAAACGAAAGATCAAAAAGCTGTCGCCTCATTCTTCATAATCTATATGAGGCAATATATTAATGACAATATGATTATTTAACCATCAGCCTTAACTTAAAGAATTGCCGATGAACAGCATAAATAAAGCATGTATTAACAAATTCTTATTCTTTAAAAAAAAAACATAAATTACCAATGAAAACCTTCAACAAATTTTATTACTCATAATTTTATTCACTAATAATAACTGGCTACATATTCTAAAGAAAAAACTGTGCAAATACTACTACTAAATCTGCTAAGAAGTGATGCGAACACATAGTGATGAAGAACATGAAAAAAGGTGAGGAACAGAAATCCACATTACGCAATACGCATGATATGTATTCACAACATCTTCAACATACACACATATCCTTATACACAGGATAACCTAATTAAGCATACATAAGTATCACAGTGCACTTAAATGCATTTATGCTTCATGAGTAGTCAACTTTGTAGACTCTACAATAGCAGCAGGCTGACTAGGGACTCATATGAAAGAAAAGGCACTGGCAGGCTTATACTGTCTAGCATTCATATCATTAATACTGAGCATCAATAGTTCAGGTAACAGTAAGTGCATCAGAGAGATCTAAGGCTGAATGGTGCTTTAGAGAAAAACTTAATCAGGGGACAGAAATGTCAATTTTTCCATAAAATTGAAGCTTCTTTGCTTCTTCATTTCTACTTTAATTGGACTCATTGTCAATCATTACCATGACAAAATGGTTTCTTTGGACTTCAATAAAACAGTTGACAATATCTGCAGACTTCTTAAATGAGCCTTATTGAAGTCATCATGAATATGGTTAAATCCACCACTCCAAAAGTTAATACATTAATCAGACTATTTACATATCAAAGAACACTTGGACAGATTAAACAAAGCATTTCGAATTGGGTTACAAGGTTATGAATGCCAAAAGACTTGGTATGATATGAATTTAATCATAAAGAAATCAGGACAGCAAACTAAAGGCATATCTATTAAATACTGCCAAGGTAATATAGAGAAATAAATACACATTACAGAAGTATAGCCGCAGGGAACTAGTCAGAGAAATAAGGATATAATATGCAAACTTCCAGTAAAGTGCCACCACCTTGTATCGATACGATTATCATCATTTAATGATTATGCTGAGGATGCACACTTGTACTTGAAGTAGTTGCAGAGACATTAAACAGAAGACAAGCATTAATCGTTAACTGAAGACAAGCAGCCGAACAGATCTCATAACAATGACTTTAAAGCGCCAAGAAATATACAAGAACACTAAGAGAGCATGACAAGATGTGCTGAGTGAGAGCTCACGTCCACGTGCCATGACACATTGAGGAGAGCAGCCCTTACCTGGGGAAAAATACCGTCTCCACTATTGTAAAATCTTGCAAGAGCAAGTCTCGTTTGGGCTTCAGCGAAAGACTTGTTATGGATTGCCCTATGCCCAGCTGTATGGCGGCCATCAGTTCTGAGGTGGGTTTCTGCCCAATACAAACATACAAAAAGCAAACTTTATAGCTTGAGCCTACTGCAAGGTCTTACCTGGGAAACATCACACTTTCAACAACTGAAAAATCCTGCAGCAGGACATCTCGCTCAGGCTTGGCTGACAAACTGCCAATATTATGCTGTATACCCAATTGTATGGCTGCCATGAGCTCCGAAGTGGGTTTCTATGAAAAGTAAATTAACAAACAAAACAGGAAAAATAAAAAAATGGTACACATTTTGTTTAAAGACATTTCTTTACAATTACATTTTGCTGACATTATTTTGAGAAAGCTTAATATTGAATGCTATGTAAAATTCTAATAAAATTACCACTACATTATCTAGTTTATAAAGTCACAAAATATGCATTACAACAGACATTTACTTCTTGAGCAGCCAGCAAACCTGAAAGAAAAGTCTCCAGTACATTCTGTCAATCACAAACAGTAATCAGTGGCAACCAATCTTTATTATATCAACATTAATTGAAGTGGCAATATTGGCATTTGGCATCATTCACTTTTAAGAGGACATTCACTTTTAAGAGGACACTCACCTGAACCTGATCATACCACTCCGTTAGAGTTGGCAGGTTCTCTTTTCTATCATCATGAAACATGTCAGTGCTAATAGGAGAGGACCCGTACACGTTGTAAATATCCTGCCAACCAAGTAATGAACCGCAGGACATGTTAAAGCCAAAGCGATGCATGTCACCGAGCGAGCGTGACCGCCAGACCAAACCCGCAACGTAAGAAGGCACTTTGCGTCCAAGCACAGATGCGAGGACATCGGGCCATAATACAGGCACCAGGGGGTTAAGACGGTCAGAAGAGGATGCAGTTTCAAACACAAGGCCTTTAGACTGGTGTTCACTGTCATGACTTTGTTGTTCAAGATCACCATGGCTTTGATGAAGATGTTGCAAGTGTTCGAGCAGGGGAGCAGTGGTGAGAAGTGTGGTCTCCTCTGCCAGATTTATAGAGCCGAGGGCACTGACCAGATCCTTTTCAGATACTTTATCCAGAGACAGGTCCTCCAGTGGCAGGCTGAGCATCGCCAGTGTCCGCAAGGATGCCTGCAAGTCTTCACCTTGCCACCCTCCCATATTGGTTGCTGCTGCAGATGATAGAGATGCTCCCTCCTCCTCTTCAGTGTCCCCCATGGAAACCCATCACAAATGCAAAATCATCACTGGCAATGGGGGGAAAAGGACAAATTCCTGAAGCTCTTTATATATCACATGAGCAATGCCTGTATTTTGGTGTACAATGTTTATCACAGTCAATAATCACAAAAATTAAACTAAAAATTCAAATGGCGTAATCCTGATTGAAATTAATCCATGATTTGAAAGTTAGTAGTGTCACATACTATACAATGGCTTCATAAACACTCATAAAATGGCAATGACAAGTGGCTGGTAAGGTGTGTCCCATTATCAATAATCTAGTTTCTGCAGTCGTTGATGGATTTGCCTGATCCTCAGCACTACCATGATGCCATGAGGTCAATCTCTGCATAGCCTCACCTTCTATTTCACATCGAGATGATATTATACAAACATCTAATCCACAACTCCCCACTTGCATCCTTTGGCTTACAGTGCAGTATATTTAACACAGTCCTTATCATCAGTTGTTGAAATTATGTAATCCTTCATTTGCTAGTCTAAGAGTCCAGAAATGACGTATTCCTTTCATCATACCTTCTGTGATTCTGCTCTTATTTAAAATTGCATTACTTTTATCCATAAAACCGGAGCAACTCATACGTAGAAACAGTGTGACAGAATTGTTTTCTACAATGACACCCATTGACACAAGCATTGACCAACTGAAGAGTCACCCAGAGTGAGACAATACTTAATCAGATTGACCAAAATTAATCCAGTCACTTCAGCCAGCAACACATCTGAAAATGGCTGACATCATCTAGTCAGACTCAAAATAACAGGTCTGCCGCCATATGAGTAACAGAAATCCTTTTGTCATAATGTACCAAGGCAATGATATCCGAAAGTGACCAACAACAATTAAGGCTCGGCAAGCGTAGTAGGCCGTGTAGAAAATACACAGGTGAGTTGAGTGTCAGGTGACCATGTCATGGAAACGACTCACAAATATCTCAATTGTATGTGCAGCACAAACATGGAAGATGCATTTCAGACCATACTGAAGCTAAGCGCTTGACAGCACCAGTTCTACTGCTAACATCAGAATGGGTAAGGCAGATGATGCACTGCGCTGTGTTGCTGCAGCTGCAGCTTTACCTGTTGAGATACAAACAGCAGACAGCTAACAGCTAAAGGCACACCTGTCATGCTTCTGCTCCAACTTATATTTCTTACATCATAATGCACTTAATGCTACATAAGCATGAATAGACTCTATACAGAAGCATCTCAAAAACCGCCACCCTGCACTGACCAATTAATCAATAACCTGCTTGAGTGACTAAGATGTTACTCCAATCCTCATCTTCTCATACTGCACAACCTATCCTAGCAGTATCGCTAATACTACAGCGCGTCAATTGTTTCTCAAATGACCACGTCAATTGTCAATTTTCAGTATTCTAACTACAGCATATCATATGCAGTCATGAGATGGGATTGGTGCAATTATGATTTAGCTGTTCCAACAGATATCTGATACAGGCGACAGCAACATATCACACACAGAAACAAAACCTTCCTAAAAGCAGAAAAGCTGAGGGACTATGTCACCAGAGATTTATCTTTAATAACAAACACCCACTCAACAGCACTTGACAAGACATCAGTATCTTACAAAATCATAGGCATTTCATTGATTGCCCGATGCTGCTGCATCTTATCTGGCAGCCTCCGGACCACGCCCTATCATGCTGGAGATCTGACTCCAGCTTTTTCCCATTTTAACACTGCTGAAGTGGTTTCACACCTTGAGAGAGGAGCCTGAAGTACAGTCATCAGACACAACCACTAAGCATTGATTTTCACAGACAATTGGAAACAACTATTAAATCAATAACATGAGACAACTGGCAGATTCCCTCATCTTTGTCCCCACATCTCAGTAATGCCCCTACATCTCAGTAATGTCCCCACATCTCAGTAATGTCCCTACATCTCATCTTTGTCCCCACATCTCAGTAATGTCCCTACATCTCAGTAATATCCCTACATCTCAGTAATGTCCCTACATCTTAGTAAGTATGACAGCTTTTGACATGGCATTGTAATCATTCAATTGCTTTCAACATCTGGTTTTTGTTGACCTTGCTTCGAAGTTTCATTGGCTTTTCCCTATTAATATTAGATATTCATAATATTCAGAGCATCAAGCTTATCTGACTATGAAATCCCCTCATAACTATCATTGTTTCGTCACTCCAATGAATCTTGTTGAAGAAGCTGTCAGGTCCATCAATGTAATGTTTGGCAAACTTCACTTCCTTGGCTTTGTAACATTTCTTGAGTAGAGGCTTCGTCCTGGGATGACAGCCATGCATGCCTTGGCAGTTCAGATGTCTCTTGGTTGTCTTTTTTGAGACATTCACACCAGCATCAGTAAAACTCTTGCTGAGCTCCCTGGTCATGATTCTCAGGTTGCGCTTCACCTCCATTAGACATATGCAGGCAGCCGGGTTGGTCAGTTTAGTCTGTCGTCCTGTCCTCCAGAGCTGTTCATGTATTTCCAGAAGCCTCATAACATGCAATCAATACATTAAACAGAAACCTATAAAAAAAGGTACATATGCCAGAGCTGCCAATACTTTTGACCTCGACTGTATACAAGTGTGTTTTTAAAAATTAGTTGCTTGCAGCTTTAGCCTGTTATCTAAATTCCCGAAGCACTGGGCAATGATCAGTCATTTGAACATTATAGCGATAACCTCAACTTTACAGTCAACATCCTTTCATTTATGAGAGAGTGATCTCACCACAAGTTGGACAATAAACAATGATTAACCAGTCCAGGTGAATACAGTCTTGCTAAAGATTGCCAGGTGCTGCCACCTGTTGTAAATATCAACGTCCCATTTAGAACACCTCATGCCAGGCTCATGGACATGTGACAGCACAAGTTGTTTGATAACCAAAAAAACATGATGTGTCAATAAGACAGATCAAAATTGACATTGTATCATAAGCAATAAATCGCAAGTGAATCAAAATGCTTTGTTCACAGTGGCTTTTTGTATGCAGCAAATATTTCAAGAATGTCATTCATATTACAAATGTACTAACAACCAGCTGCTGGTTTCAATACATCCTTGAAATGACAGAAACCAGGCCTTGTAGAAGGAGCAATGGAAAATGATTGAGAAACAAAACATCAGAAATGAACTAAAGAAACAACAAATTACCAACAAAAATCATGGACCTCACAACCAACTACTAAATTTCAGTAATTAGCAAATATTTGACAGTTTTCTCTAACAACGAAAGCTTATCTAACATTAACAATTCAAGCAATATTTAGCACTGTTGTCCTGAAAATCAGATATGAACAATCAGCTAACGAACTTCGCTGACCACACAAAGTTTTATTTGCACAGCTGTTAACATAGGCGAGACGAGATCACTATAATAGAGATTTGTGTACTATACATATACATGTATGCTGAAACATAGTACAAAATCATGATGCATATAAAACTATAAAACATATAAACAACTATGCATGGCTTCACATGCTAAGCACAGCTGAGGCCATTCACTGAAGTATGGCTCAAGATCAATTAACCTGTGAAATGCACTTGTAAGAAACCCATAGCATAGCGAATGTACGTATTGCACCCTGTTGCAAAACATGTGCTGTTATTGAACTAACATTGGGCTGCACATGCTGGATGACTGTCATTTTTGCACAGATCTCTAACATAGACCGAAAAAAACATAACAGCAAAAATATATTTGCAAAAACTGCACATCCATTTCTATTTCCACAATCCACATGTTCGAACCCTTTTGAACTGGCTGGTACAATGATTAATATAATCCCAGTTCCTTGGGCTAGCTCATGAATTCTAATTAGAAATTGCGCATGTAGATGCTGCTATTGTTGGAAACTGGTTCACGGAGTTTCTATTTCCTTCAATCTTTTGCAGGGTTTTGGTGTCAAGATTGACTCAAGAAAGTGGAACTACTGAAGGAGAACAAGTTTGTGAAGAGTACAAAAAAGGCTTTATATATTGTGCAGTCACAACATACATGTACAATACAAAGCCAAAGTAAGATGAAAAGATCTAGGCACTCGCAAAAGCACATTACTTAAGATGGCCTTTATATAACTCCTATACTTGACAGCCCTATATCATTGCATACATTAAGATGTCCTGGAAAAGGGGAATACTACTGAACTGTTGGGCATCTACCTGCATGTGACCTGAGTGCAGGAATGTGACCTGGTTCAGGTAGATCCATGCAGTCTAGCTGACACAGAGCAATACAGGATCTACAGTCAAAACAAACTACAGGTGAGACCTCAGGGCCTTTTTAACGCATGAAGGCATGTAATGGGCCCCAGGCACACAGCTCTGTCAGTATGACTGTGAAAACCTTCTAATAGGCAGCATGAAAATATGGGCACCACTTTGCTGTACAGTAAAATCTGATGCAAAACAACACACAGCCAACACATGTTAACCAACATATACGATACGTTGATTACATGAAAAAATTAAAATATGGGTTCATATATTCTCCTACTAAATAAACCAAGGTATAACACTGTTGAGCAAAGACTCCAAAATACACTTCTAAAAATAGATTTTTGAGACCATTACTACAATCGTTCTGTTGTTAGTCTGAAAAAGGTCCCTTCAACCCTACATACAAAAAATTCAGGAAGTAAAGGTTGTTTACAGTGAAAGAAAAAACCACACGATCATCAGATCAATTTCATTTGGACTACAAAGACCGAGAAGAATTTCAAGTGTGGAACAGTGCAGCCTTTGCAGGTCATGGGATAGTATTTTAAAGCACTTGGCGCAGATATTTCACCTGCCTAAATCAATGTGTGAAAAGACATGGAATGAGGACACACTAGTCAATCATTCATGCAGTAAATCAATAGTCAATAGCAGAGCAGCCCCACTTCCCAACAGCCTGGTCTAAGTATTAACCTGTGTAAACCTCCCACCAGGAATGATGCCAGGCCAGATACTAACAGCTGTTCAGACAACTTTTCTACAATGTTTAAATTATTTCTAAGTAATATTTGCATTATTATAGCTTGATGTATGCTCAAGTTAAATACACTGTATATAGACATCATGATTATTGACAAATTAATTTGAAGAGTCCACTGAAAACTGAAAGCAGGTTTTCGTTGGACTGGTAAATGATTCATACACTAAACACACACAGGTGTACATAAGCTATACTAAACTGATAAATCTGACACATAACAAGTTAACAATCATCAACGAAAGTTGAACATCAAATGATGATCAAGTAACTGAACAAGTAACTGAACAATGTGTATCTGCTAATTAGTGCCCAAGTGCTATCAATTACTAGATTACATTCCACTATGCATCCCTAACTTGTCTGAATGACACATATTACTCATCACAAACAGTATAAATCAATAAAATATCACCCATTGGGTGGTAGGACCTCGTATAGAATGACCAACCACATGGAAGCCATGAGATCAATGGTCAATCAATGACCATCACTGACCCATTAATGCTGATAATCTCAAAAGAGAGAGACTAGGAGCAATCTAAGAGGATAACGCCTAGACATTCAATAGTTCGAGGACTGCCAGATTTGGCTACATTTGGAATCTTAACTTAACCAGGGGTTACCATGGTACCAACAAATAAGATTAAATAAAAAAAAAAGAAGATTACTTCTACTTAAGAAACTTTAACTGATGGAATACAAAATTATAGTCTATACTGTATAGGGTTACTTGTATAATAGCAATACTGTGTCTGACTACATTTAAATCCTCTGGGACAGATTCAACTAAGGTACTTTACAACAATGTATTGCTAAGAGAAAGCCAACATCATGATTAAGTATGCTCCAATAAACAAAAGTAAAAATACGACAAAGTAAATGAACTTAAAATTCCCTGTCGTGTACTCAGTATAGTTTCATTGATTCACTCTGCAGACCTTGGCCACACAACATACTATGAAGATGACTGACAAGACAGTGTTATCTGAGGCATGTTAGTATTGATTGATGACACATTCTGCCGATAATGTAGTACACCAGCAAGGCTTACTGTTTGAACAGGCACTTCACAAATAGCACTTTTCTCAAGGGTCACGATACCAAAACACAAACTGATATAGCACTTTCTTCGGTGTCAACTGACTGACCGCGTCATTCAGTCACTTAAGCCCAAAAACCTCTCGAAACCAATCAATAAATGATAACACAAGATAAACCTTGATCTCAATGCTAGGCATCTTTCACTGTGGTTCACAAGAACTTCATAACAGAGAGATAATACAGCACCAAATATAGCAATAAATATTAGCACGAAGGCCATTTTATTTGCTAGCTCTATGTAAAACTAGTCAATTAAATAATGTTCTGTCATCTGATATTAGTTTTGTGGCACATAAACATGAAACGTGATTCCTCATGATATAAACAGCTCAACAAATTAAAAATAGTAAAATTCATCAACAGTAAACTGATAATTCCATTGAGCATGTTGGCAATGCATAAATGGTGGTAATACCATTAGCACAACAATAAATGTCATGATGAACACAGCACACAAACAGTATAACACACAATCAGAGCAGCAGCCTCTTGCAGAGCAGGTTAGCTAGCCACACTCAGTCTTGCATCCAGCATTGCTGTTTGCTTATGAAGATGGCTGGTTTGTCTGTGGCCAGCTGCAGCAACTGCCCACTGATGCACACACTAAAGACAAACTTGACTTGACGGATCACTTCCATAATTCCACAACACCATCTCCACACTAGACCACTGAGCTCACTTAGCTGCTACTGAGATGGCTCAGCCAAAGCAGTAGACTGAAAACACTCGACCAGCTTAATCGTGAAGTTGACTTTCATGTTTACTGCAGAACAGTATAGTCACTATACTGTGACTATATCCAAAGACCCTATAGGGTCTTTGCTATATCCAAGCCATACAGTTCTGCAAATACACCACACTACTTTATGTGCTTAAATGACAAGGTTCTGGTAATATTATCAAACAAAGATGTCAGCAGAAAAAGAGACGATGACTTCAAACTATTAACAAGATTAATAATTACATTCTTGCACCTGGGAAGCTACCTATACATGCTATAGGCCATTACTGTTCTAGCAAGCAGCCAGAAAGATTGAAAATACTGTGCCAAATTGGAGGCTAATGTATCGGCTATGCATGCAAGTGATGGTGCACTTATCCATAACTGTAATGAACTAAGTTAAGTCTATCCTATTAGCAGCAAACTGCAGCAAACAATTGCGACCCACCCGAGTCATGAAAGAACAACAGCCCCAAGAGGTCAAGTCTCACCACATCCATTTTCATCAAAATGGTCAACAGGTCACAGTGGTGCACACTTCAGAAGACACAAATAGCCTAAAAGGCACTAAAAGGTGCAATTAGCTGCAGAATGAACTATGGAAAGTCTAAACTTCAAAAGCGGCTACTAAATGCATAGGAGGAACAATGAGGAAGGATGTCTTCCAAAAAAGATGTGTTGCCACTTGCCAGAGTCATTAATATTGACATTCAGCAACTGATGACAACAGCTGACTGAATCTGTATTGTTTACATAGATCGTAGATCTGACCATCAGAACCCTGAATCTCACATTTAATACTACAAGAAGCAGCATGTCCACCATTCAGAACAGACTTAATTTCTGGCTCATTTCATACATCATAATAACAATAAAGTAAATCCCTGATGATGTTTGATCTGACAGGTGATGTTATTATGAGAAGGCAAAAAGTACATGAATGCAAACTGTTGCATATAGTACTAGTAGCAGTTCATGGTGAAATCTTCCAGCAGTTACAACATCAATGGTCATTAATATCATTGCCTTTGACATAAAATATATCAGTATAAAAAGTGCCAACGGCTCAAAATGGACCTACCTTCGCAAAGGGATTTATAGCCTGGCAAGTAAAGCACGTCAGACAGTTTACTCTGATTATGTTGTATGCCATTGTATTTGTAACAATTACAGACAGTGCACCAAATGTAATGTATAACATTGTATATTACCAATATGATTAATGACCAGTATTGACCACCTTTCAATTTCAGGAATATATCACATGTTTGAAATGCAACACAATGACTATAGCATTCATCTGAAAAACAGGGCTATTTTAGGTTTCTTTTTTGTGCTGAGTAAAACAGAAACAAGCAATTGGCTGTTAAATACTTCTGCGAATTATAAGCAGCTGCACTTCACTATCGGGAAAACACCATCCAATGTGTACATCCTGTTCAGGATTTTGAAATTTCATCTGTACATATTAACCATGTAATAGTGTCGCAAAGGGATAAATAGTATTAAATACATGTATCTGCAATGTTAGTTTCCTTGAAAGGTGCAATCTAATAATCTATCCTTCTTCAGTTTTTCAATATCAACAGCCATTTTTGTCCGCTATGCATAACTCTCTTGAGGTGCAAAAAAAACAAGCATAAATATGACATTGCCAAGGTAGCTATATCAACTGTAAGAATGAATTGTGAAACTATGACTAAAGAGAAATGCGAGCTCAGGTCTACATTTATAAACATTTCAGGGTAGATAATTTATGAGTTCAATGAGCACGACATTATTGACCATACAGGTCATGGCCACTCCACAAAGCATGTTGTCTGCCCACACCACAACAATAAATTTCACGATCTACATTACTTGGGTGTATTTAATGCTGACACTGCAGTTAAATTAAAAGGACAAGGGACATCCATGATCACCATGCTTTATAAAATTTATAACAATTTCCCAAAATCTATAAAAAGCGCCTGATCTATTTCTGAATCAAAACCATTCATAAACCAGTTGACATAACAGGATTTCCATGAAATGACAGCGAAACCATCCAACCTGCTTGCATATTATTTAAATTAAAAGCAATTTACAACACAAGGCAAAAAACCAATTATAAAGTAATTTAAAAGTGAAATCATATAACCCCATCTTAAGTCTTAAGACATGGCGTTTATCTCACAATTAGGACTTTCCTATCAAAATGGCTCATAATTTTGAACTGATGTTATGATGTAAAAATCCGCTTACATGAATCGATTCAATAATATAATCCATGTATTATTGTGTATTAAGCTCTTCATCTTGCCCAGTGCAAAGCCCGATCAAGACACAACACACTGGAATAAATCTAAAGCTGTAGTAAAGCAACATTACAAGTGAGTCATAATTCCTTGAATGCATCATCAAGCCACTACATCTCTCTCAGCTCTTGCTCCACCCAGTTGTCCTGGTTAAAAACTACCTTGAACATGAGCACAATACCCACTGAGCACTACTTTTAATGTTGCTAGTGTCGACGCTACCAGACAGTATAGTGATTTCACTATGCAACAAACACAATTCCCTACCAATTATTTCCCAGATTTCTGTTATCAATGCAAGATTTACACCAAACTTTGCAAAATTGCTAATCAATACAATTATGCTTTAATGCCAAATACCAAATTTGCCACTTACTAAAATAACAGCACATCCATTTGAAAACAGTCATCACAAATTCACAATATCTCAAACTGTTTGGTAATTAAGTGATAACATGACCCTTGTAGATGTAATTACAAACCCGTTACCTTTTTGTAGGTGACTTGACCATCCTCGTCCACCCTACGATGGCCAATCTTTCGCTCCTTGTCGGGTTTGGGCGTGTTGAGCGTGGAATTTGTTGGGGTCCGTGGACCACTGTCCCTGCTCTCGGACGACCCCATCTGAGAGAAAAGTATAAATCCAACAGTAAATCACCTAACTAATCACACATTCTCAAAACCATAACAAAATTCCTAGGACTCACAGATACAGACTCTGACTCGCTAGAGTCAGCATCACCTTCTTCTTCTAGGGGTAAATCCACATAGAACATTGATGTAGATGAGAGGTTATTCATTCTAATTTTGAGTAACAAATGCAATAATTCCATTATCAATTCCATTTTCAGTACCAAGGTAACATCCCTGTGCAAACTTCCTCATGTCTCGGTACAAATAAATTGGCCTAACAAGTTACGTATATCAAGCAGCCAGGCTGCTGATCAGTACTAGATCAGTATCCTGATACTAGTACATTATCATGTAATGTTAACCACGTAATACTAATTATAGATATATTGATGGTGAATTCCAACACTTGATGCAAATCTGGAAAATTTAACCCACAGAATTATTCAGATGTCACTCACACCACTAACAATGACGTCAGAATGGTGTTACTGTTGGATACCACAGCTTAATAAAGCTACATTTGTTTCCCTATCACATGGCACAGGTTTTTTAATAAGCATAATTTGCTGCATCAAATTGTTGTAACAATATGGCTAATCTAGCCATTACTAAATACTAATACAAACACCAAATAAATAGAGATTAAAAAAATGTTGCTATTTCTATACTCACCATGAGAGGAGGTGGCCTCGGCTTCGGTTCTTTAGCTGCAAAGTTAAAACAGTGTTCTTGTAAAATTGCATTGTAACACATTCATGGATCATAAGTATATAATCAGAAATAAATCGCACCAATACACCCTACTGATCTGTAATTTATAAAATCTATATAATTAAGCTTAATTAAGGCTCCATTTCCATGGTCTCTAGATTTAAGATGGCAGAGATATTATATAATAAACTGCATATCAGATTTAGGAATGAGATTAGTTTGACATTTTATCAAACCACAAGGCATGACATGTATACAGCATTATCATGTGTCAGAGGTGTGTCTGCGCCATGACATTTAAAGGCTTCAAACATTAAGATGAGCCCAGGCCGGCATGCTGATCACAATATTAACATAAAAAATCAAACATGCCTCTGAACAATACCCAAAAGGAAAGAAGATCATCTAAAGTTGGAATATTAATAGCAAATCAGTCACAACAGTCAACAGACTATTTCAGACTACTTAGGATCAAAACATAATTTTTGCATTTGGACCTTCATACTCAAAAATTGAGCATTATCAGGAAAAAACAATACAGTTGCAATACTTTTTGCGGGTTATGTCATTCTGGACTATAAGAACTAACACTTATAAATGTATTGTCTCACTGTTGCCCATTTGTGGCTCGGTCATTGGTTAGCCGATGTGACTGGTTGTAAAAGGGCAAGTATGTCAAACCCGACAGGTTCTACCCATGCTACACGACAGTACAGGTTTCCAAAAAATAGGAGGGAGTACATCTACTTGCTCAAACATAATATGAGATCAAATATCCTGATCTAAATTGCCTGAAATTCTGTTGACCGTACGATACATATTACGGACAGTGTCTGCAAACTTTGCAATGTAAAAATATATATTAAAAGCTGATTTTAAAACCAACCAAGAATCTGGCCAATAATCAATCTCTTACATTCATCTCTTATTACTGGTGTATGAAATCTGAAATACACCATTAATGGCACTACAGTCTTCCCGAAGTTCAAATGTCCTTTGCCGGACTGAATGTAAAAATGAGCCCGTCTTTATGAAATATCATTGTAAAATAGGTTGTCTTTTGCAAGACCGAATGAAATTCGGCATACTTCGGGCAGACTGCACTATATAAATACAGTACATAAAGCATTGGTAAATTCCTTCAATACATCCTTCTGAGAATGAATGGCACATCTTCCTTCTGAGAATGGAACCTAGTTTTCAGGACCTGTGACACTCACCCCGTGCTCCCCCAACCTTCCAACTTTCAGTGTTGCCAACAGTAGAGAGGGAAAATATGTGACTTTCAGCTAAATCTTAATAATTTTTTCACTTAAATTCAGGATTAAAATTTCGTGAGGCTCATATTTGTGAGAGTTGGCAACACTTGAGTCTTTTGGAGGAATAAGTTGTCCAACATTAAATAAGAGGATGGTCATATCACTTTATAGTATGGGGATGAGATGTCCAATATGATTGTCCATGGGCCATGGGCAGTGAGTTGTCCTGAAAGGAAAAAGACTTGTCCACAGCTTAACGGGGATGATTTGACTTAATTGTCCTTAGGGGCGAGTCGTCCTGTTACCAGAACTTCAGATTCTGTCATTTAGAAATTTCACCTGAAATAGGAAACAAATCAAGAAAGATATTTTGTAAGAGAGCTTTAGAAGGAATCCGATGTTCGTCCTTGCACTTGTCAGACAACACAAGAAACACACCCACTGCCACTGCCCTCCCTGGTCACTGAACATTCAGTTCATTTCACAGCAATGACATTTCACCTTTTGGGACACTGGTGACAAAGCCGTCACTTCTAGCTAGGCGCGATGTGCTTAGTACCAAAAGAGAGTTATTTAATAAGCAGCATAGGCAAATAGCCCACACTAGACAACTTACGAGGTTCTGTGATTCGAACCGACGGCTGTCTTGACTCGGCAGCCGACGCCATTTTCTGTTATGGTTTTGGATACCACGAATATTCCGAAGATTTCAGGAAGGTTCAAAAGCTTCTCCGGGAATCATCACCCCACAAAGTTAACTCGGGCGTGGTATTTCACTCTGTCTACATTATATCTGTCAGAAGAAATGCACAGACGCCTTGGAAACTATCGTACTTCTCGAACCACAACCACTTCCTCCCGTTCTCATGGCTTGCTTCACAGGCATGCGCAAAGACCTGTGACGTCACGAACGTCAGAAACTATGCGACGCCCTCTAACGTTTTATTATTTTCATAAAAATGATTGTTAGCGACCTCTTGTGATTAAATTGGGTTGAGGAGGTGAAATGTAATTATATACTCCCTGTAAGATTCTTAAGGCAAGTGTGTAAATGTCACCCAATTAATATATGGTTCAGTTGTAATGTACTCGCTGGTATTATTACGTTGTACTATGTGAGACTATCTGTGGCTCTCCAGTGGTAACTTCACCTAAGTTACTTTAAAATACGGCAGGTGGCAGTACCGTCAACACATCTTTTTCTTTTTTCACGAGCTATGTCTTGTTTTCGGTGATTTGCATTATAATATATTAAAAATTTAATTTTTACCATTTAAGTATAATTCATTTGCATTGGGCAGCCAGCTCGACCAAGTTGTTGAAGCTTATTGATGTCGTAAGGAGCTGTTTACTAATTCAGCACATCCGGGCACCTCATACCTTCGCGCGAAATGGTGTCGATCGGAGCGTGAGCGAAGCTAGCGAACATTTATGGTGAGTTTTGACCATTTTGTCTAACTAGTTTCACAATGAACTTTGCCAATGAATATTTCAAGTTACACGTTATGTTGAGCGTGTAATTACATGAGTAAATCGCACAAAACGAGCTGTCTGAGTGTAACCGAGTTGAGGCTTGGCCGGCCCAGCAGAGCAAGTGTAAACAACATGGACTTGGCTAGAGCGGAGTAGAGTGATGCCTGCTGAGCTTCACATTCCATCGATTGTGATTCGTGATGTTCAATGTAGTTTGGCTGTGGCGCTTGTTCTTGTTTCACTATAGTGGCATATATAAAGTGTAAATTCCACAGTTTGAATGAATGATTTGCTAATTCAAATATTGTTAAGATTTCGCGACAATCCTGTCTTGTCAAAAAAACCGCGTCCGCTCAGCTGTCTCAGCGACTCCTGAGTTTGTGGATTGCACAGACTAGTGGAATGTGAATTCAGCAGAATGGTGAGCACAGCCTGACCGCTGAGTTCAATTTGTATCCATTGTGGTGTAACAGCAATTTTTGAGCTGAATCTGAAAAGGGGCAAAAAAAGCACTTACACAAGGTTACAGAGTACTACAGACAAAAATACTTCCTTGTGGCCTTAATTATGTACTTCTAAAAGTTCTATTATGGAATTTTTAGCTTGATGGGAAAGACAGGAATGATTTGATTGGTTAATCGGCAAAAGATTAGATATACATATATTAGGGCTGTACACCATTTCCCCATATATACCATTTTACCGGTACGGGTATTGATAACCGTTATCTAATAATGACGATCAGTGGCGGCGTATCGTATTACCAAGAGACCACCTTAACCCCCCACTTTAATGGGTGTTTGGACTGTTATTTTATGTACAGTTGCTCCCCTATATGGATCCCTTGCCCATCAGTTGTCCCCCCCCCCCCCTACTTCAGAAAACCTGGCTTCGCCACTGCACTGATAACGATACAAGCAAACGATATGCAGAGCGGCTTTTCTCGCTAACAAAACCCCTGCTTCCTTTATGTTCCAGGGATTTGAAGAAAAATATTTGCCCACTTTCATTGCAACGACATTAAACGACATTCTGGAATTATTCCATAAAGATTTTGTTCATTATATTTCATTGTGAATTGTCAATATTGTAGGCTTTGTTTATTCTCCTTTTGATATATATAGCTTAACGATACATATCTTGATACGTCTCGTATCGCTTTACTTTTATCATGATACGTATTGTGTTAAAGATAAAGGTGTACAGTCCTAATATATTTATATATATTCTTAGCAGAAAACTTAGACAAAATGTTCAGGCACAGAAAAAACAGGAGTAGCTTCAGTCAACCATGAAATAGGTTAGGTTATTTGTCAAATTCCTTGCTGGTTGGCAGCCAATAATGTTGCTAAAAATGCTCATGGTTTAGTGCGTTTACTGTCCGATGGAAGTATAATTATGTGAGGCTGCCTCCATTTGCCCTGCGTTGGTTTTGTTTTGTCAGCTTTGCATAGTTTGATGAGTCATGGAATGGCCTGGCCTCACAGTGTTGTGGTTGTTTAGGACTTGAGACGTGTCTTATTTGTGGCATTACCACACAACTAGATTACCTGTTGTCGTATATGAATTAAATAGCATGAAAAATACACCATAGTGTAATATTTTCAAGTTGTATAATGCTTATAATACTGCATGTTTCCACTGATTATTATTCAGTGTTGATAGTGATCAATTGATGTCGAAGTGTAACATCCTGTTTCTCCATTCAATCACAACTACTATTTTTGGCTCGAGTCTGCGGTTAAAAATTAGATTAGTAATACTGTGTATAGGGATTGCCTAATTCAGTGAATGAGTTTATTAGGCCAGGGTTATTTTTGATATCAGTCATTGATTTGTCACTTTAGTTTATACCGTATTCAGTTAATTTTGGGTGAATTATATATATTAAATATCCCAGGTTTTTAGTTTGTCAGTGCCATTTGTCTGTAGAGCATCGACAGAATTTTTTGGTAGTCTATCACTGTCCATGGTGAATAATGTAGAAGGGCAATGGTGAAAGTGGAAGCCCATTGCTTCAGGTGTGGGGGTGTGTTGGTTTAATCAGGCCAGCAAGCAGCAGCTCCTGTCCTGCTCCTGCTGTAATATTGTGGGGGGAGATTGCCAATGAGCTGGAGGACCAGCTACGCTGCTACCAGTCAGCTGCGTGAACAGAGGTAGGACCAAACACACAGCAGCAATATTGGCCAGCAGCAGCATCAGTTGCAGTAGCTAGTATACGTTATAGGCATGGTCGACAATGAGCATCAGCAGGCTGGGGTTGCTGAAGCAGGGAGACTGGGCAGCAGCATCAGCAGCAGCTTTAGCAATCAATAGACGACAGCCTTACTGGAGCAATATGCAAGACCGCCAACGCCTGCCTGCCCAAGCAGCAGCAGCAGCAGCAAGTTTGTCACCCAAGGAGCTGCTATCTGCTCTGCAGCTTCTTTATTCTCCAGCAGCAACACAGTATGCTGCTGCTACTGCCTGGTTGTTGTTGGTTCCCAGCTTCCCTCACCAGCACATGATCTTCCTAGATGCTCTTCTTGGGCAGCAACACATCTTCCTTCCTCATTAGCATCTTGCTGCTGGGGCTGTTGCATCTCGTAATACATTGCATGGCCCAGCCTGCCTCCTAGATGTTTCCCCTTCTCTTAAGACTTAAGCCACAAACCTTGGCCTCTTCAACTCATGCCAAATTCTTCGCAGCAAGCCAGAAACTCTACACTGTACCAGACCATTATATATCTCCCACTTCTAGACCAGTAGAATTCTCTGTATTGTTATTCGTGTTAAAGAGGGATGATTCACCTGTTTGAGGGATTTTACACTCATCGGTTGTATAGTGTTTCAAGGTAATAACATGCCATCAACATAGACTGCATTGTAATGCCTTCAAAAGTGTCAGTCAGCTATCCAGTCGAGACCTGCCCTGTCAGATGCATGAGGATCCCCATAGAGTTTGTCTCTCTGGCTCACATTTGTGATCATGTGTGTAGGACAGGTATTGTGTGCTGTAGTCAGTGTAGGGTGTCCCACTTTAGTCATCGGCGAAACTCAACGAAATACAAGTGTTTTTACGTGCATTCCTTTTTAATACAGTTTGAACTGTGACGCATGACCATTAAATTTATATCCAATATTATGGTTGAAGAGTGTAATGAAGACTTGACCTATTAAACTGAATGCATCGTTTAATTGGCATGATTTAATTGTGGAACATGGTAGCTAAGGCCATTGGCATTTGTGCCAGGTTAACCAGGGGCATCCCCTAGAACAATCAATTATAGTGTAGAGAAATGCTGGTCCTGGCTGCTCACATCGATTGTATTGCGGGTCAATAAAGCCTAAACTGTTTCTCTCTCTCAGGCTTAGACTCTCTATTGAAGGTCCCTGGCACACGACCAACCCTGTCCTACCTCCATCATGACGTGTATGTGTGCACCAACGTCAATAATGCATGTATGGCACAGTCAGCCGCCATTGAGGTGCACTGATCAATGTTGGACCAGATTTTACACTCAGTGGTTACAACGCAGCTTTTTATTCCTTTTTGAAATGAATTGATAACTTGATGGGTCTTTTAGTTATTAACAGCTTTTAAAAAGGTTTGCTAGATCGGTTGGGAGAAGTGAATAACATTAATCAACTACAAAGATTAGAAAGGAAATGAACAGCAAAGGTAATACGATTGCAGAAGCATTTTAGCTGCAAGAGAAAAAGCAAGGCAGGTTGAAATGTGCAGTGGATGATTGTGGAAGGCAGCCAGCTTCCAGCAAGGAAGGGAGCTCAGCTTTTGGATTGCAGGAAAGGGGACTTGGCCGGATCAGCTGATTGACGTGTTTTCTTCTTAGAGCAAACAAACGAACTTAAGTGGGGCGCGGTGCGTCATGGGTCATTTCCTGCCAGGTCAACATTATGCTGGGGTGCATTTTGTCAGTTGGATCATTTGCTGGATGTGCTGGGACAGGTAGAAAGTGCAGTGCACTGGAACTAGCCGATCCCCTGTGGCAGGTGAATGGGCAGAGCTTTCTAATGAGGCCTGCCAGCCCAGTTTGACACTGATGGCATGAACTTGGCTGTGTTCCAGGTCAGGTCGACCTGCAAGCGACTGCAGCACCGTCTGGCGGGTGCAGGGGATGTAAACGGTCATATTTTGCACCTGTAGCCCTGGCCTAGTCCCTGAGCTCATTCCGGTGTCATTCACCTTTCACAGGTCTACGTCTGCCACAAATGGTCGCCACTTCGTCGCTAAGATCACATTAGAATGCAAACTGGGGCCTCTGAACCACTCTGTGGTTTTGCATGTCATCTGCGGTGGCTGTGGTGTATGTTTTTCTTATGAACCCCCTGATTTTAAATGCGTATTGTGGCCTATATATAAACCTTTCCGTTACTTCCCTCACAACATGATTTACTGACCCCAAATAGATATGATTTAAGCTGACAGAAGACAGAAGCCCAGAATCATTGTGTTTTGTGGTAGATAAGAGAATTTTGCAGTATAATCTGGATCTACTTAGCGTTGGTGTAGGTAAATGATCATGCACCAGTCAAAATGACTTATTAGTTTCGTGGAGCTAAAGCAGCAGACCTCATGGTGGTTGACTTGATTAGTTTAAGGGGAGCGTTGGGGTTGGGTAGCAATCCAGTAACCTCCATCAATTTGTTAGAGAGAGAAAAAGAACTGTTTGTTGTGTCAGCAGTTGGCTACCAGCAGAAGCAGCATCAGCATCAGAAGCAGCGTAATTGTGCCGAGGCTGCAGGCCCTGGGCGTCACAGATAGCAGGTGCCAGAGACAGCGGCAAGTGCAGCAACAGCCCTCTGCCTCAGCAGCCCTCATCATCCTTTGCAGCAGCAGCAGCAGCCGCCCTCACGTGGATGGATGACGGGAAACAAGAAAGCCCTTGGCTGCTGCTGCTGCTCTGGTTGCTTAGCACCAGGCCCTTTCCTATCTTTACTTCTCTCATTACAGCCATAGCAAAGGGGGCCTGTGATGCATCCTCTTCCCTGCTGCTGCTGTTGTTGTTGCTGTTGCTGCTGCTGTTGCTGCTGCTGCTGCTGCTGCTGCTTCGAATTAACCCCACTCCTGTTTGTTGTATGCGAGGGCAGACAGTGCCAGACTCGTGAGCCAAGGGCTAATTGTCTGGATCATCAGTTAGTCATTAATCTTCAGTGCTCTCATGGCAATAGCCAGCCTTTCCTTGCTGTGTTTATAAACACGCATCATGTCATATATGCCATGGCTTATTTGAATGCTAGAACAATTTTTAAGTAAACCACTGCTCTGCAACGTTGAT
The DNA here is from genome assembly GCA_932294295.1 of Alitta virens. NCBI lineage: Eukaryota > Metazoa > Annelida > Polychaeta > Phyllodocida > Nereididae > Alitta > Alitta virens. The sequence continues at coordinate 54,842,195 of OW028573.1, forward strand.
ACAATACTAAAACAGTCATTGTTATGATCAATTGATCAGGGTGTGATGTTAGAAAATTCTATTCACAACTGTCAGTGAAGTACAATATATAATTCTTTATTCATGCAAGAAGAATAAATTTGGTGTATAGAATTCACTGATTAATGGTTCCTTCTGATTTAGTTGACTTTTTTTAGCAGACTTAACTCTCACCCACGTGAGTTGGTTTTAGCAAAGTGAAGTTGTGAACTCACAGAGAGTGATCTCTTGGGAACTTGGCATTATGTCATGTGAGTGAGCTTGCACATGTGTGGGTGCATCCATCAGCTTTCCTTTCGTTTGTTTTGCTCCTGAATTGTGAGGGAAGTCACTTATCCACTGTTTGACCTGGTTGCTGAATATGATGCATTTGGTAGTAAGTTCTTGCCTTTCCTGATGGTACAATATACAGTCAAACCCTGAAGTCCAGGAGTTGAGTATTATTGAAATACTTTAGAATTGCACTCTACTATCTCTACTATCTTTGGTTCTAAGACAAATAAAAGCCCTGCTTTTTCTAGTGGTAGTGTATTCCAACATGATGATTAGGGTTGTCATCATTACGTCTGCCTGTTCCAGATTGCATAGGGAAGGAATCCCAACAACATTGAATTATACCAAATGAAGCAACTTTCAGCTATACAAAATGCTGGGAATGCCATTTTGTTGTTTAATGTATGCACAATCTTCTAGCATATCTGTAAACTAAACATAAACATTGTATGTGTGCTGTATCTCTTGTATCTCATCTGATCTAGGTATGATTGATCTGTGGAAGTGTTAAGTACTGTTAACGTTTCCACCTTCTAGCTGCGTGCAATGCATGTGAAAAAACAACAACAAAAAACTGCTGCTGTTGGTGTGTGTTCAGGCTGCTCGGACCTGTTATGTGCTTCTTTCCCAGTTGCTATGAACTTCTTTTTAGTTGCTATGAACTTCTTTTTATTTACACTTTTTGCTCATAGCTGATGTCTGGCGAAACCTGGTATATGCACCTGTAGTTCGCAGTGGTGCAATGGCCTCACTCGCCGTGCTCTATAATAATACAGCTGCACAGGGCAAAAAGTGAAAGGTGCGAAGCTTTGTTGTCTGTTTGCCATGATGCACTCAAGAGTGATGAGGTCATAAGGATTAGGGTTGTCATCAAGTGGTGCTCAAATGTTCAGCTGGAATTTTTTACAATGCAAGTGTGTCATTCCTAGGCTGAGAAGTTCTGAAGAAATAAAATAACTCAGCTTTGTGGTATTGCAGTGCTCTAAAATAGTTGGCCTGTGTTGACTGTGATTGGCCAGCTTTAAAATAGCAGTTTGTTGAAATAAAAGTACTTCATTTATGAATAGAATAAATCTGTAACATTATTTTGTGGACGTGGTCACTTTGAGCTCATTATAAGGCAATACATTGGTAACTAAACACTCGGGCAAGGCAACATTAGTAATGATCACTTATTCTGTTTTTCCAATGACTTTCCATCTCCCCATGTAATGTAGAAAGTTTTAGATATTGAGCTGAAAAGGACACCTGCTGTCTGATTGCATGATATGAACATGTCATGGTATAACTATTAGCAGTAATACTATTAGCAGTAGTCTTTTATTGAGCAATATTACCAATCGTTTCATGAACTGCTGTGCAAATGTAAGCCAGACAAGCCAGTGTTTAATAGAACACCATTCACAGCTTCACATGTCGGTTCTTGTGTCAGCCATGTTGAGATTGTGAGGAGCTTAGACAGACATTTCTTTTTTGTCGTAGTGAGAAGGACAGAAAAAAAGGTGCACATTATGGTTATAATGTGAGCAAGACTGCGCTTGAAAAGGAGGACGTCTTCGGTTGGTTGCAATATGACACCCACTCATGAGAATATCGCAGAGATTCCACCTTGCAGGCTTCTGCCCTCAACTTTCTTGGATCTCTGCTTGTTCTTTTAGATCGACCCAAGGTGCTCCCTGTGCCACTAACTTCAATAATTTGACAGTCGTCTGGGTTTTTGTAACACAAGTACTTCATCATCCACAGCTTCCTTGTCTGGTGCACTGGGGCAATTGCTTTTGTGTAAATTGGCCTATTAATTTTCTGCATTGAAATTCGACGATGGCCTATTGTGTCTTGCACTATTATCAGCAAACATTGAGTCTGAAAATTGTTTTTTGTCAATTTATAGTGCATGCCACCAGACCCGCTTGAGTCAATATTGAAGTGCATTAGTGCACTAAGATAGCGGAGTCTAGCACCTTACAGGATCTTTGGTGCAGAGTGAGCTATTTGTATTGAATGATGTTAGCCAGTGGTTATTAACTAAAAGATGAGTAATATATTTATTATAATGTCGAAGAGAAGTTATGACAGGCTCGTTTTAACTTGGAATAAAATACCGTAACTCTGAGCAGATATCAGCTTTGAGTGTTTGTGATGAAACCAGTGAATTTGAACCATTGCACCTGTGATGAATGAGGTGAGCTCAGCAACAGGACATTAGGCATCAGTGTTGATGCGGAGGCAGGGCTGAGATTGAGAGCGGCAGAGGATGCAGCTTCACTTCATCATTGCTATCAGCAGCAGCAGTAGCAGGATGAAGAGATGGGAGAGGATGGTCATCAGTGATGTGGTTGGTGATTGTGCAAGACGTGGTGCCATGCCGATGCAGTTACCTGCCAAGATACAATGAATACATTAAATAGTGGAGAAGGTCCCAAGAGACGCCAATGGGATGCCCTTATATTCTCAATGTGTGGGTTGACATTTAACGTGGCTGCTATGACAGGGTGTCCATGGTAGGTCACTTGCCTGTGGCGATAGGTTTGGCACTACCTGGCAGTCTTCCAGATGTAAAGGAGAGTTACACTGCTGATCCTGTTTACGTCATAATGTGCACTACCAGTAGGGTCCAGTTGTTTCCAACCGAGGACCTCAAAGCCAACATTCTGTGTATGACCTGGTACAGCTGTATACCCATAATAGTTTGATGTCAGACTCTGTTATGGTCAGTTATGAATGAATGGATATAGAGATAGTCAAGTCAAAAAAAGTTTATTATAGTCTCAAGTTATCAGCAGATCACATATTTTGTGAAGCCGAAAAAACCCCATTAGATGGAAATTTACCATTGATCCAGATTGGAGCTACAGACTAATACAGTGTTATTCAAGTTTAAGTTTTTGATGGATAATTAGGTGTTGTCATTTATGGACAAATGATGCACAAGGTCATGTTTAGGAAAAATCACAATTGCAGTGATGATTGATGACGAAAACATTGAAATATTGTTTATGTTTACATGACCCTTTTCCTTATGCACTTTGGGTAGTGTTTCAATTACGTGAAAATACGTCAGAGCAATTGATTGTTATTGTGATGCTGTAACGCTATTAATTTCAATATGCTTGAACCAGAGTTAATTCAATTAGCAGCTTAATCTGGCCTGATATGTTTCTATCGATGCACAACATGCATATATACGTTGTATGTAAGAGGCTTGGGAGCTTGCCAACGGCTTCCTATACCCTTTGTATGTTGTGTGGAGTTGTGGGCCTCAGTGAATTCTGATGTTTGTAGGACTGTCACACCTCAACGCCCGTCAGTGTGGCCCAGTTTTACAGTGAGCGAAATCACAGTGACGCTAAATCATCGGTTTTTCTGGGCACTACTTTTCCAAGGCGGCTTGCTCATGGTTTTTATTTGGCGATGCGTTGAACACTCATGACTTTTTCAAGAAGACTGGCTTAGCAGTGTTTTAATGAGAGACGCTGGCGAATCATATACAGAGGTGTGGTTGTCTGCTAACCTAGTATAGTGCTCCACTAGCCCCTGGCCTGCGTGCACACAGAATTGGACTGGGACCAAGTTTCTTGGGTTGGAGTAAAACACTTCCCCATGTCCTGCTATCATATTTACTGCTACCGAAGCTGCCACCTAGAACTGCACTAGACCTGGCCTGCCAACTCGGTTGCAGCTAGTCCAGTGCACCACCACAGGCTCAGCTGCAGTTGTGTGTGAGTCCGTCTAGCTAGCAGCAGCTGATCCAGAGGGGTGCAGATCCTTGTGTTTTTCAATCTATTCAATCCAGGTGAGTCTAACTTTGAAGTTTCTCTGTACATCCAGTGCATTCATGCAGTAATGTGAGATATACAGGTAGACATTACATCTTGATATGTTTCTATCGATGCACAACATGCTTACAGTAATATGCGTACATTTACTGCAGTCTTCTCAGTCATGCTCTATGAAATCTTATCAGGCACTCTTCAGATAACACTGCTTTTGATCTCATTGAATATTTTGAACCAGTAGCGTTATGCCCAGTTGCGTACACTAACAGGCTCCTAGCAGTGTGTGAGTAGGAACTACCACCACAACACAACAATGCATGTAACTTGGTATGCAGCTCACCGCACTTCTTAACCACCCTGTAATGGCGTTGGTTTTTCCTGATTAAACTCCATCAGTTGAGGAACACATCAGATCCCTTTAACTGTTTAGTGGTTAGACTTGGGGCTTAACTGGTTTACCTCGCAATGAAATTCAGGACGGTCATATCAGTGCTAGGCTGCTATGCGTTTAGTCGGCCATTTAAATGGGGTGTAGTTAGTGGTGGATAGGCTTGTGTAATCACATACCACAGGTTGGATTTTCTCAAAAAGCCTCTTTAAAAAATTTAGCATCATTGATATGCGATGTTATGCTCTGAGGATCAGCTGTAGACTACGTCTGTGTTGTTGCCAGAAAAAAGTCTAAACTCCACCTGGGTTTACCCACGAACACTAGTAAATAGTATTTTGTTGAGGTGCTTGTGCAGTGTGCATATTTTTTTTTGTTCTGTTGGATATACAGTCGCTCTCTGTAAGTGAGTGTCTGTTACTATGGGGTGTGTATATGTATGTGTCTAACTTTGTACTATTGTAGGAGAAACTGTGAAAACCAGTATGATTCCATGCTGACTTAGTGATATTTTAACTTCGCTCTAAGTTTTAACCAACTACCTCATGCCACTAAGTCTAACTGGATGTTGACATTTTTGTCGAGGGTACATGTGATGGTATTGGTGTTAAATGTATCATGGGTGCACTGTACTCGACGTTGTTCTCAAATAGGTCAGCAGCAGCCTGCAGTAGACTGCAGTAGAAGTGCTGGTCATGTACAGTTGTTCTTTAGCCGTCCACTTGGCACGGTGCCAGCTCTAGACATTCTGATCAGAGCTTGTTTGTTGACGGCTGCCCAACATGGCGGCCAAGCCCTACCAGTAGGCAACCACCCTCCCTGAGAAGTGCAGCTGCAGGTCCCCTGCAGATTCATGCTGGTACAACCCTGCAGCAGCAGCAGCTCTTCAGGTGAGAGAGCAAGAACCTTTCGTAACATGTGCACTGTATCACAGAGCATCAGCTGATCTGCATGCCATATTGAATCAGCATCGTGACCTACCGAGAGAAGCCCATAACTCGTGTATTGCAATCATTATGGAGCACATAATGGCAGCCTGGTCCACATACACTGGGTACTCAGACCAACCACATATATACACACACACATATATATGTGATCTCTTGACCTAGAGGCTGTGCACTCTGACTCACAAGCGCTTGGGAGTGACCTAGGTCTGGTCAGCTGGTCTTGTTTACAAAACTCTACCTATGCAGCTGCCGATCAATGACCAATACAAGCTCAGCATCCAGCTTGCTCAGATTCACAAATAGCCAGGGTTGCCATGGCAACTAGATTGGGAAGCAAGCAGCAGTTGGCTGCCCAGCTGAGGACGCTGCCGCCACCGCCGACGCAATGTTACGAGGACCGTGGATCGCTGAGTCCTGGACGTCAAATACTGCGTCCTGAGAACGCTGCCCTGGTATCTGGGTAATCAGGGCCTGCTGTTGTCGCTGCTGCAGCAACTGCAACCTCTTGATTAGAGGCAATCATAACCAGGACATGAGATGGGAGGCTTGCCCTGCTTTGATGCTGAGTGCTTGCCCTGTGTGTGTGACCGACTGTCAATCGGGGACCTGTGGCACTGTACACTTGTGCAACCGGTGCTACCAAACGAATTCGCCCCAGTCCAATGAAACAGAACGGTGCCTCCCTACCTTTGCATAATTCATTGGCATGATTACATGTCATTTGCCCTCCATATGCTTCCATCATGGCACCCATGCAAGGTGCTGCTGCTGATGCTGCTGACGCTAGGTCCACTGAATCCTTTTTAGCAGCTCTGAGACTGGCTGGGAGACTGGCCATTGCAGCCTTAGCAGCATCAGCAGCACCTATCCCATCTCCATCATCTGTAATCACCTGATGCGGCGGCCTCCCTCGTTATCATCTTAATGATAGGCATGCTTGTCACAGTCTTGCTACGTGAGCAAGTCCACGGTCTTACTGCCTTGCCCTTAGCTGAGGTCCTGTGCTTTCTTTTGTAATGGAGAAGAAAATCTATGTTCATGTAGACATATGATACCCAAAACAGGCCCAGAAATTGTCAGATATCATCTCAATGACTCAATGGTATGTGACAATATTGTTTATAATTTATTATGCAGACAGGACGACTATAAATAAACATCTTGAATATTAAAGGAATTTGGTTTAATGTCACACAGACTTGATTGACTTGATTAACTGCATAACGGAGGAATTGATCCTTCATGATTATTTATTTTATGCATATTAGCCATGGAGACCACCTGGGATGTGGTTGCTTAGTGAGAAAATAGTTTCGTGAATAATAAATGATGTGACAAAGACGCTGTTAATAGCCAGGTTTGAGTATTTGTTGCATGTGGTGTATGTCACAATTGAGTGATCATTATTGATGGATTTGGTTAATAATTATATAAGTGTACAAATTGTTTGATTTTTGTATGGGTAATTGACTATCATTGTATTTATTAAACACCAGTCAATGAGAATTGTGAAGGTAAATGTTAATCGTAAATTTAGCCTAAAATCGATAGACCTTTCGATTTATTGCTGGACACATGGCTAGCACAATAGGTTGCATTTTTAGTGACAGGTTTTTAGCTGCCTGCTGCTGCTGCTGCTGGCACTGCTTAGCATCTGCAGGGAGATGCTTTCATCATCCAACGATTGAACTGCAGATCGAAGTTGCAGGTCGATGGATGGCACCACTCAGTATGGGCAAACATGAGAGTAATTGATAGATGGAATTTTACCTGTTCAAGCCAAACACTTAGTGACAGAATGTCTGGATTGCGGTTCACCCCCTCTTCCATTTAGCAGGCTGGGAGTCTGTTTGGTTCATGGTTCATATAAAAATCAATTGTCTACATGAGGTAGATGCAATTATCAGACAACTATTTTTTAACCTCTGTCTGCAAATATGCTCTGAATCCAGGCACCACGGATCCTGGTAGTGAGCAAAGGAAGGGATGACACTGCTTCTAAATAATTCAAGTGAGACAGATTTAGAAATCCTAACAGGTGTAGGAGACGTGGAATTGGAGATAATTTGGTAATTCTGTTTTAGGTTACTAATCCAGATAATTTAAGAGCATATCTGCCTGGTGCTAGGTGAATATGGTCAATTAAGCCAGGAAAATTGATGCATTTAAACTAATGTAGACTGCTATACTATGATTACCAATCAGTGAAAATTGAAAAGCTACAGCAGTGTATTATAATAAATTGTGCCTATCTCGGGAAAATTATTTGGAAATATTTATGAATTGTATTGCAATGGCAAGGGTGCTGCTGTATGCTCTGGACAGAAGCCATGTTAGCATCAAGTCTTTACTGTAGACTAAATATATTGCTAGCAAATGTGGTTACATTGTTCACGTGCCGGATATCGAATATTGCAAGCAGGTATGACACAGGTCATTATCAGTAGCAAATGCATTGACCACGTGGTTTGCTCATGTGCTAGCCAGTGGTCAAGCATGTGAGTGACCAGTGGTCAGACTGTAAATGATCCCACGCAGCTGTAGCAGAAGCAGCAGTGCTTGGTTGCTGATGAGTCAGCCAGCTGATGATGATGCTAATGCCATGGCGACGGCATGTTGTCAACGTGCGATCAATGCTTGTGGCTTGGTTGTACCTATACCCTGGGTCACATGGTCATGTTGTGTAAGTCTAAGGGTAAAACAACTGTCTTGGATGTTCAGATGTTATGGTAATCTACTATTCTCATAGTACACTGTTTTACTACAGTTGTTTCTTCCAAGTTTGTAGTTTCGCCATGCAGTAACAGTGAGTACCAGTAGTACAAAATAGTACCAACACAACATTTAAAAAACCAGTGTCATGACATGTCACATAGTACCTTATAGTGAATAAGTACTTGGCTCCATTCTGCAATTGGCTGCTGTGCAGTATTTGGTTCATAATACAATTATCCCACTTTGTAATACTATGGTAATACATCAGATTACATTTTTCCAAACGAGTTTAGTGATGCTTGCAGGCATTTGGGAATGAAGAGTTTTACATATTAGGGATTGCCTATACATGTGCTTAACAGTTTAATCCAAGTGTTAATGAATAACGGACATACCGCTGTTAATAATAAATATATACAATTGTTAGATTCTAATCAAATATTTAAAACATGAAATATGTCTTTTCAATTAGGAAAGCCGTGGCAGTTATTTAATAGGTAGATATGTGCAGGCTTTCTGCTGGCTGCCTTTAAATCTCAATGATGTAGAATGGGGTGGGGAGTCGTGACAGCCGGATGACTGCTGTGTACATCGTAAATTGTGCTAAAAATAATAAGCTAAAATATGTTTTATGGCACTAAATTATGCAGTTTTGTGCCTTTCATATATATGTGATAGTTGCAGTTTTTATTCATGTGCTATACTGTTACAGACAGCTCCATGTGAAACTCTGATTTAATGTTACAAAAGAAAAAACAAAAAAGAGCCTGCTGTCAGACGAAAGTCCTCATGTCCTATTTATAATTTTTGCAAACAAAACTCTCTCACAATGAATATTTGTTCCTGACACCAACGTTCTGCTTACTTAGTCGAGGCGACATTAATAATTTCATTGCATGGATGCACTCATAACCTACTTTTAGTGGGCAGTTGGTGTGAGCAAAACTGTGCTGTATATATTATACTGAATTATTAATGGGGACGATCATTAATGCTTTTGCTTTTAGATGGCTCAGTTGATCTGCCTGGCACAGGTGTTTCAAGCTTAGTACATTTGCACTTGATCACACACTTTCCACTTGATGCAAACTGTTTACTTGATATTGAAGCATCAAAAGAAAGTGGATCACTCAAGCATAGATATATATCTTCTCTCTCAGGTATTTTAATCATATTTATCATATTAAGTAGTTGGGAGGTAAGATTTACACTCCGGGGCAAAACCAGAAAATGAGGCAAGCCAATGTGTGTCAGTATGCTTGCAGCAAAAACTCGCTTTTGGTAACAGAATGAATGAAACTTTTGCGAAAAAGGCTTTTTATACTGGTTTGAAGTACTGTTCTTTATGAAATCAGTCGAACATTAACTTTGTAGGAAGATGCTGTCATTAGCCTAATCTCAAATATGACAAAAATTGTTAACAATTCAGTTTATTTCAGAGGGCAGATCTAAACTAGTTAGGAACTTTTTGAGAAGGGGGAGGATCAATGCAATTATCCCCAAATGATAATAGCCCTTTTTCACACACTTCTGTTTTGGAACATATGTGCTTTGTTAAACAGCTTTACACTTGATATCACATATCGGTACAAGTTTATAAGTTTGGCATCAATGTATGAGTGAGGGGAAAGTCATGGTGGGACATACCTTGGATGAACGGAGATGTTCATCCAAGGACAGACAAAGTAGGTCCCCCCCCCCCCCGGGGGAGAAATCGATGCCTTTGCCCTTATCACAAAACTTTTAAACATTATGTTGCTATTACAGACTTGGTGCCGTTAACACACTGATATACATTGGCTTGCCTCATTTTTGTTTATTTTTTTTGCCCAGAAGTGTATGTACACTTGTCTGATCTAAGGTTACAAACGTGTGTAAACTTGTAACAGGTGAGTCACTTAGAGATGAGTGATGAGTCTAATGTCATTCTGTAAAATAAGTGTAAGATAGTGTAGCAAATTGACAGTAATTGTATATGAGATCTTATGATATGAAACTATCTAATCAGAGCTTTATAGGAATGAGGATGGATAAAACGACATTGCTATTGATCATGATATTTATTATGATATTTAGTATAACGACATCTCCATAACCTACCTGTGCTATATCATATTATCTTAACTTCCAATGTTAATGGAGTGACCTTGTGATACTACTGAACCTTGCAATTTATGCACCTACCCTGCATCATATCTGCTTAGTGCATGCATTCAGCATTTGCCAGTTGATGACTCATAGAGCTTTAAGTATTTGGTGGATCCTGAGAATTACCTGTCAGCACTTTATGGTGCAGCTTCAGCATCTGGTAAATGATGCTTTGCTCCCACTGTTGCCATGGCAATGACCTTTGTGTCTATTACTGGATCATGAATTTATAATGGCCTCAGTGGACAGTGATTCTCATTGCATTGGTGTACTAATTATCGCTTAGACATCTCCTAATTGTTAAATTTAGTGGGCCAATAAGTTACATGTTTTCAACAATTAGGTGATACATGTATACATCGTGTACCCCTGAGAAGTTACCAGCAATTCTTGCAATACTATGTCCCGATGACCCACACCATGAATTAAACGGCAACTGAGAGAGAGATAACTTTCCAAAAAAGCAATTAAACTATGATGCCTGTGAGATTGTTGTGAGATTGACCAAATTCTACTAATCTAATTTTCAGTCAGACCTTTCCAACTTAATAAGGCTGGACTGGGAAATGAACCCAGGACCCAGTGGGTGGAAAACCAGCTGGTGCCCACCCCCTACTACGGGCCCCTAGAAATACATATAACAGTGAATTGATGGAGAAATAGAAGAATGCAATTCCTGCATTATAGTACAGAGACTTACAATGATCTACAGACAATCATACAGACTGACAAATAAAATAATGGACTTTAACCCAGGTTTAACTCACTTTGGGCAAAATGTCTATTTAGCCCAACCCGGGTTTAATACTGGTTTAACCCGGGTTAAACCCGGTGGATGGGTTAAATTTGCCAACCCTGATCTGTGATACATGTAGTAGAAGTTGAATAAACCAGCGTTAACCAGCAAAAGTACAACTAGATTTCAGCAATGTTGATATCACACTGATAAGAAGAGAGTGTTTACTCTCTGTGACTCACAATATTGAACTAAAAGTTAAACATGCAAACTATGTGCAGTATGGTAGTGGCTAATGTGTGCATAAGACTGATCAGTGAATCATTGAAAGGAAACAGATTGGTCCTATAATACATTCTGGGTCATTGGGCCATTTTCAACCTTACAACTTCAAGTATATGTATTATCTCTAGTTTATCAATGTATTATCATGTGAATAGTACACTAGCTTGATTCAAAGACAGTCTGTTGAAAGTTGATGACTTTGTATCCAAGAAAAGTGATCCACAGAAGGTGTGATCCCAAACCATTTATTTTAGGAACTTGAAGCCAGTTATCACCATTTATGTGCAATCGTACCACATGCTATGTTTAAAAGGATAGCAGCTTTGCCATTATCTCAATGTGACATGTGTATTGTAATCCACGAATGAAATTTATTTAACACGTGAAGTCATCCATGTTCAACGGAGTCTGATATCTTGATTCTTCTATGACTATCTTGATTCTTGACAATATTGCATTTGATGTATTTGATGCTTTCTTGGTGAAATGATAATATGATTTAAAACAGATGCAGTGTAGTCCCTGAACTGAAATAACCCCTTATTGCTGAAATATCCTTGACCTAATATCTGAATAACTTCAGAGACTTCTGTTATTGTCTTGATTGTAGGTTAAATTGCGTAATCGTGATAACTGGGATCATATATATTGTGTTTTATCAAATTTATATTTTTGATCCAGAAAGATGACTTGTAATGCAATAGTCTTGCACTTTAATCTTAATATAGCCACTTTTTGCTGGCAACTTGCTGCTGTTCGTGTTGACATAATGTTATAAAGTTATCTTTTCATCATCAAAAAAATGCCATTGTGAAGCAACTTTAAGATATAGGGTTTCACATACAATAGTAGATCTGACAATAGTTACTGATTGTGTCATGTTGTTTGTTTCAGCTGCACTGGATAATATGTACGCCGAGTGAACTGCCTGCCCTGTAATGCAGTTGAGAACCAAAGGACCAACTGCGCTAGACATAGCCCCAGCTGCAGTCGACATGGGTGGCTCACCCAGAGTGGTCAAGCGCAAGAGACACATCAACAACAATTACGCTGGCTCCGAGGTAAGTTTACCACAAGAATTAACGTCTTATGACAGTACTTTTGAAATTATGCGAAAATTTTGGGTCGGTATGATTGACTGTTGTTGTGATATGTATCACTGCAGTTGACTTACGATGATGGAGGCTATATGACAAAGCCTTGTTGCACTGCAGAACTTTGTGAGTGTTAGCACCAAATTACTCTGTGCCAAATTATATTGAGGGTTGTCAGCCATAAGTCAGCCATATAAGACGTATTACAGGAAAGTCAGATACCCAATTAAATGTACAGTTCTGGAACTTTTTGTCCCCTTGATATTGATGGCTTTGGGCTTCGAACATTCGAATAATGTCTGGAAATTTATAGTTAAATATATTCGAAAGAGCGCTTGAAACATTTACTTGTGTCTCAGACCTTGGATAACTGAAGTTTATCCCAGCTTTAAAAAAAACAGTAATGATACTACTCCCAACTCCAGTAATAGCCAGTACTTCTCAAGTTACACATCGCTTCACATTTTAGTCGTATATTTAGTCACAAAGAAAATGGAAGGTGTTTGTGATTCGAAGTGTTTGAGTGATTGATACAACATTATTTCTGAAAAGTATATTGCTTCTGTCAAGAAACTTAATCTTGCAACAAAATGATACCTCAAGGAGTGGATCAGATCGTTCCATTGTTTGACTAGAATGACACTGAATATTTATCCTCCAAACGTGATCTTCTGGTCTTCTCAGTTTCAAGGTTTCACATTTTAGTGTGATACGAGCCGAGCCATCTTCTGAAGGTATGCATTAGGTTTATTGGTCTCCGTTTGTCTCCTACCATATTTGGAACATTAATTGAGCTTAAACGTCAGGAGGAAAAGACAGGTTTCGTGATAGTTGAGGAGTGTGTAGGAGGAAGGCTCTGTCGAGTGAGCAACAAAAATGCACTCCGGCTGACACAAGGTTGTCGCATTGATTGTGAAATGTCGCATTCAGTGATTCACGTCAATTGTGCCTTCAGAAATGTCTCAAATTTTCCAAAGGCCTTGATAATCATTAGTGAGCTGAAGGGAGGTGTTTAAAGATCTGTTGTAACATATTGAGGTTTGTTTTTCATCTTGAGAGAGCAGCTCTGCTTCCCTTCTTGTTCAGACTCAGCATCATTAGTGATCCACATCATTTGCATCTGATGCGGATATTGCATTCTCAGCATCTTTTAGATGATGCTCAGTGCCAGACACTCTGCATCCTGGTTGTGTGATACTCTTGTACCTGTGCAGTTACGAAGCAGCTAGCTCTGTCTACCTGAGATCACATGTACCTGGTAGGTTGAAGCAGCTGGAAATAGCTTGCAAAAAGAGAAAGAATGGGAGTTCATGTATTAGATAGACGCCATGTACCAAGGGAAGTGGTGGTCATATTACTTATTGGCAGTGAGCCAGGAGTCTGGCCGTTGGTAAACACACAAGTATGACAAATGACAGAGGCTATTGATCATGCTTGCTAGCTCTAGCATCACCTCCAGCAGCAGCAGCAGCTTGCTGATCAATATCACCCACATTGAAGTGACCGCCTAGTCGATATGGACCTTTCAAAATAAGCAGAGTTGTAAGCATGCCTACAGCTGTGTAGGACTCCTCTTTCTGCAATACTCCATTCCTGACTCAGGAGCAGTGCTCTTCTCTCAACCTAGGGCTGTGATCCACGTGGCCTCATTATGGCAACCTCATTCAGACCATTTGCCAAACATAATCTGCTGGGCTTCTTTGCTCAAGGTTTCAAAATATTGACACGTGTTTGTTCACACATTTTACGCGTCAGTCTATGAAGTGATGTTGAGTATGCTGACTGTAAAACATCTCCTCTATTGATACTGCTAAAGAAGAGCTGATTCAAGAGCTATTGATATAGCTGTAAAGTGGACATGACATAAGACCATCGTGTTCATATTTAATTCAGTCTGGCCACCTGATTCTGCCATGAAAACATTGCACCTGAACCTTCCATCTGAACACTGCTTTAGGTCACTGTATTTCTGCCCTTTACATAAGACTTACATGTACACCGTTAGCCATTTAAAAAAAATTTGAAGATGGTAGTACAGCGTCATTTTTGAGATCTTTCATTAGTTCTATAACTAAATATTCATTCATGTAAAAGAGAGGGTGAAATATATTGACAACCTATTAATGTTGTTAAGTAGTATCACTGATGCTACATGATGACTGTGTCACTATGCTGATCTCCTCCAGACCTTTAACATAACAAAACAGTTGCAGTGTATTGTACTACAGTAGGACAGTGTAGAAAGTAGGACTGGTTGGCATGTTATTCTCTCCTCTCATGGCACAAAACAGCTGTTTGCCAGTGTTGTGTGTTGCTACTGAAACCAGGCCAAAGCTGCTACCTACTCTGCTGTAGTGTAGTCTAAAGTTGATTCTTGTAAACAAGAAGGTGATATCCAGCTGGTATAGCAGCACGGAGCACTATAGCTCTTCATTGCTGTCTTATCAAGCTCTATCAGATGCGGGGCCTATGATGCCCTACGTATTCTTGATCTGAGTGAATGGGTAGTAACTGACTATGCGTTATCATAGTTCATGTCATTGATTATACTTACTTTTTGATCTGCTATATATGATGAATATGTTCCTGAAAATTAGTCAGGTGGTTGTTCCATATCAAATATTTAGGACTGGTAGATACATTCATAGTAAACACTGTCTGAATCCTGAATGAATACCTTAACCATATTCAATGGCCAGCTACTATGAACTATGGAGATGGACAAGCCCTGGTTTTTCTTGAGAATTTTTTTCCCTAATGCTACTACTGCTCATTTCAAAAAATTGACTGCGGTTGCTATAGGGGTCTCAATGAAGCTGCACTATTTTAGTCAAGAAATTAATGAAAACAGTCAATATGTCTGGGAATAAATAACATGGCCGATACTAAACTGGGTCATAGTTATAAACATGTGCAAATACAGTGCAGTCGCTATAGTTGTGTGTGCCTGACCTTTGAACGATTCTGTAAATAATGTATATCTAAGTGAATAATTTGTATACTATTTGTATGTGTGTGTCAGTATTGAATCTTTGATTGTTTCTTCATTGTAAAAATGCCTAATTTGTTGTTAACAGTAATTACATAATGAGATTGCATCGTAATGTAGAGTGTTGGTGATGGACTGTTTTACATCATGGTAAATAATAAGTCCTTCACCTCACTAAAACGGGTCATATCATGTTTATGTGCAACCGATACATGAGCAACATGAATTTAGGTTCCAATGATCAATGTATATTTCTTGTGTGTATCATCACTGCATGGCATCAGGGAATTTTTTTAATTGCATCTACAGCTGAATTTATTTTGGTGCTTTTCTCTTTTTCAAGTTGGAGCTAACACCCATCAAAACCAAGCAATGGAAACCAACAGATCCAGACAAAGAGCACTTCATCACCTCCGCACCATACCACAACAACAACCACATAAGCAACAACAACAACAACATTGACAGCAGTCAAGCTGACTCAACCAAGTTGGAAAAATCTTGTAAACCATGTAGCTGTAAGCGCTCAAAGTTCAAGAAGAAGAAGGGAAAGGGTAAGTCGTTATTGTATTTTTTCATCTTGGATCATAAAATATTGTCGTCAAAATACTTCAGTTGTGTATTTACTCTTTTGCACCCATTGGTACACTTTTTATCTGTTTAGGAACACGACCAAGAAACAAGCGAAACAATGAGAATGCAGATTCAACGGCAGCAAACAAAAGCACGATATTCTCACCAAAGTATCAGCTTGTTTCTCAGAATGGTGAGTTTTAAAAAGATGGCACTTAATCCCTTTTATCGTCACGTTTCGTGTCGCTGTATTACAAAGCTCAATGCTTTTATATTAGGTGGCGTTATCCTCATTGTTTTAATGACAGTTGAATCATGTTTGGGACCTTGTTGTGTTCTAATGAAAATTTGTTGTGTGTGAGCTGTCTTATAAAGGGACATGTAAGGGGAAAAAAAGATTCATTTTCAGCTGCATTATACTGAGTTTGCTCTGTCTGAATTACAAAAGTGTAAAATTGTATATATATTGTAGAATCCCAAATTTTTTAATGATAATAAGTGTTATTTGCGGTGTTATTAATGAATGATTGTTTTTCTTTAGGATTGGACAATGAAGAAGGTGAAGAAAGGAGAGAGGACAGTCCGCCTGAGCCAGATGTAGAGGAAAAAGATGAACAGCAGTCACAAGTCAGCAGCAGTCAGAAAACATATGAGAGTCAAGAACAGCCACATGTGGGCACAACAGACTATCAAGTATCAGCATCATGTTCCGATTCTTCTCAGCGTAAGTGTCGAAACTATTCCGATAGAACAAGCAGACAAGTAGATTATCTGATCCGCAAAAAAATTCTGTACTATGCTCCCTATAGATAAGGTGTAAAACAACACTTTAGTGCTCCCTTCTGCACATCAGATATGATATTATCAGTATTCCGCACTCTTCACAGTTCTTATCGGTAAATGGCTTCCTGACTCAGGTCCTCATTTGCATATCTTTGTGATCCACTTGAATCAATGCTAAATTATCTGATTTTAGTTTGGTTGTTTGAATGGGTGAAAACCTTGTTAAGTAGGTAGCTTAAGTTGTGGCGATTGTAGTAAATCTTTGCATTTCAATATAGTTACACATTAACTTGAATCAATTCATAATACTCTCACCTTGGCCATTTGATTAATTTTATCACAGCATCACAAAGAAAACACTCCAAGAAAGCTGGTCACCAGTGTAAGTTTTCTGGTTGGCTACGTCTCATTTGTTTTCTGGCTACTTTTGTTACATTGTGTTGTGCATGGATGGCTAACTTAACAACACATGTTTGGGCAAATTTGTGATGTATGTTGTGTAGTGCAGTTCTCTGCAGAGTTAACATTTTCACCAGGTGGCAGCACGGCATGGCTGCCATTTTAGTCATGACTCAGGATTGCGGTGTTGCTCAATGCTCGATGCAGTCAGACTGTCCCCATCTATTAAAGCTGATGTCATGCCTTGCTGATTGTAATATTGCCCCCATCCTTAACCTGCACAGTACAAAATGGAGAAAAGAATGCAGGGGCTGACATCAGCTTCTGTAATTGCATGCCCAAACCTATCATAGAAACATGCCCGATCGCTTCAGTTTTGAACGGTTATGCAATGCTTTCCTTCATTGCGTGATTTATTTCAGTTAAGGTTATGTTAGTTTGTTTATTTTCACTGGCATGTGTTGTTCAAGTTAGAAATCCTTTAAAAAAAATTGCAATTCCTATTAATGGTTTGGGAAAAATATGTTACCAATATGGCCAGTCAGTTCAATTTGTTGTAAGTTGGGTGGTGTGCTTTTTAACAGGTGATAACTTTTTTTTTTTGGGTTTCTGTGAACTACTTGAATTTTACTTGTGCTTGTGCCAGGGATAAGTGGAGATATATATATAATATATTTGTCTGTGTTTTTGTGTATGGTGTAAAACTGTTGCGTTGTCAAATTTACAGTGTAATGAAGCATGAAACAGAAGCATTATTTAAGTACAGTTTTCTGTGTATTAAGTAGCCATAACCTGGAAATGATTGCAAAGAAAGATGGAAATGCAAGTAATAAAAACTGAACTAATGAAGTACTTGATCACTTTAACTGAAATAAATGTAGCTTTAAGGGTTAAGTTCCAACAAAATTTGTTTGTATTGTCTATTGCCCAACTTTAAGGTTAGATTTGCCGACTTATGTTTATACGACAGTTTCATTATATTTTACAGCAAAGGAAAACTTGGCACCGGTGACAGTCCCAACCAGTACCACAGTCCCACAGACGGCCGTTCCTCATGTCACTGTCCCAGTTCCTGCACAGCCTGCTTATGGCTCCACCCATCAGGCTGCGGAGGCTGAGCCCGCTGAGCCCGACACTAATTATGTGACGCCAGAGGAGGAGGAAGAGGGTGATGTGGACTGGAACGTCATGGAGTTTGACCCGTACGTCTTTCTGCCCAATTTGTAAAATAATGTGGCTTTTGTGCCGCCTTGTGTGTGTGCCGTATTAGGGCTGTGAACTGTCGTTAAAAATCTGTAATTGATGGTTAAGTTACCAACATGTAATTAGCTCTGCCCCCAAGAGGGGAAGAAAGCATTTTTTCTCACTTCGATTTTTTCCCGTGATTTTGCCTCCTGGGCGATGTCGCCTTTCCTGCCAAAATCCGTAACACAGGTTAGCAGTATTCTATCGCTATGCCATTCAATATGTAGGTAGATATGGTTCTTTTACAGCCTGTTATTGCTTTTGGGCTTGATTCACCGCTTCATTATCGTACACGATCGCTTTATTCACCGACTAGTGACTTGCATCCACAGGCGGTTCTTGACCCTACATGCAGCCTGCTATTTTCGGGCAGGAAATCCCACGATTTGGATCCTACTTGGGATCTATGAGTCCCTGCTGCCATGGGCAGAGCTCTGCACATCCCATGTGCATTCTAGTTATAAATATATGGTATTGTTTCATTGATGCATAATAACTTTCTGCATCAGTTTTTTAGAAAATTTGATACAGTTTAAGCACAAACTTTTTTGTCTGAAATGTAGATTACCAATCTCCAGATTCATGCAATTTGATGAATTTACTTTCTGGAGATAATAAATTATTGGAGAGGCATAAATTTCAACAGCTTTTCATTGTCTTCTTCAGTAACAATCTGAAAATTATATAGCTCTCCAAAATATATTATATCCTTATTTGAACTTGTCAATGATATTAGTATTAATTGCTAAACATAGACAGGTTATTCATGTTGAGATATTTTCTATATAAGGTACCCTTATTTTTTCAGATAAAATTCATGTGTACCCTCTTTGGAATAATCTACAATCGTTTTCGAAATGAATTCTCTTATATATTTACATGCTGCTGAATGTCTAAAGCCTGTATTTTCTTTTTGGACAACAGGTACTTCTTCATAAAACATCTTCCCCCATTAACCGACGAAATGCGAGCCCGGGCTCCTGCTTTGCCACTCAAGACACGCAGTTCTCCAGAATTCTCATTGGTCCTTGATCTGGATGAGACGTTGGTGCACTGTAGTTTGTGCAGGCTTGATGATGCAGCTTTTTCTTTCCCTGTTTTATTCCAAGACGTAACTTATCAGGTTAGTCTGAGACTGGAAAAATATTAATGCTTTAATGACCTTCAAATTGTCAAATATATAGAGTTGGTCAGTTCTTGTGTGACCTTGGACCCAGAAGTACCAAAACAATGGATGACATCACCACTGCTTAAATACTGGTGACATCATCAGGAATTAAGCAGTAGGATTATCGTCCATTTTTTCTCATTTCCGGATCCTAGTTAATGCATGATCTCACCAACCCTATTGTCAAATATTGTTCTCATAATTATGTGCTTTTTCCCTATTAATGTGGAGTATGCTGTAATAGTTACGTTTCGTGTATTTTTCACAGGTATTTGTGAGAACAAGACCATGCTTCAGGGAATTTCTTGAACGAGTGTCAAAGATGTTCGAGGTTATTGTCTTCACAGCTTCAAAAAAAGTGTATGCGGACAAGCTGATGAATCTACTTGATCCAGAGAAGAAGCTGATCAAGTAAGTCATGTTATTATCTCAAATGTGTTTCAACATGACTGCAGTACTTTGCTAAATACAGTTAGAAGTTGACCCTGTTTTAGCGCTGAGGTCACACTCTAAGAATATTAGGTTTCATTTGGAATTTCTATTCTGTCCTTGACCTTATTTGTTGCACTTTCAATAGTTTTTTGTGTAAATGTAGGGTGTCCGAGATGTTTCTGGTACAATTTGATGTAAACAAGTGAATTTTCTTCAGGCACAGGTTATTCCGAGAGCACTGCGTTTGTGTCAATGGCAATTACATAAAAGATCTGAGTATCTTAGGAAGGGATCTCGCTAAAACCATCATCATTGATAATTCTCCACAGGCATTTGGCTACCAGGTATGTTATCTATCAGGCTAAGAATGAATGAATAAATGAATTTTACCGACTTGTTGGAAGTAAAAAAAGACCTATATGTAAAAAAAATTATTTTATTTTATTTCTACGTTCTATTATAATGTACCATAACAACATCAAAGGACAAAATCATCTTTGGAAATAATCTGATGAAATGTGAATGGGATGTGTATGCTGTAATTATTGTGTATGTAATTGCAGCTTCAAAATGGCATTCCCATTGAGAGCTGGTTTGTTGATCCGAACGACAGAGAACTCATCAATCTGTTGCCTTTCCTAGAGTCGCTTGAGAAAATGGTAAGGGTTTTTGTTGTTGGAGACAGTCCTCTTTAAACAAATTCATGTCTGAAAGATAAAAATAAAATTCAGTTTGAAAAAAGTGCTAAAATTACTAGGAATATTATTATCATTTGACTAATATTATCAAGAATGATATACCTGAAACTGGATATAGTTTTTTAAATAATAGAGATAATATCACTTGTCAAAAGAAGAAAAAACATAATAGTTTCAGCAATTAAAGTGTTGTTTGTCTATTGATCATAATTATTGAAAATTGTTGTAAGCACTTCTGTTGGTCTTTCCAGGGTGATGATGTACGGCCGCACATAAGAGATAGGATTCGTCTGCACGAGCTTCTGCCTCCAGATTAAGATGTATGGGACTAAGAGGTGACATGATGATGACGATTTTTGTCACATTACATCAATGATACATGCAGCATCCCAATATGATGCGCTTGTATCTGTCTGAAACACCCTGGTCCATTGTCACTGCTGATCTGAAGATGCCTGCTACAAATTTCTTGGTTGATTGCCTTGGTGAAAGCAGAGCATGCTCAGTGCCCCGAAATGGACTCGCGGCCTCAAGGTTTTCATTTCAAATTTACTGTTACAAATTTACCGTTTCTTAATGCTAATCATAAGCATTTAAACTTATCACTGTTTCAATGTGCACCTCTATTACTGTCAGCATATATTTGCAGTGTGAAATCTTGAGGCAGGGATTTAATTATATTTCTGTGAAAATCCACAGAGGTCAGGTCACTTTTAATCATGGGAACATTGTTCATGTAACTCGTGCAATTCTGTCCAAAAAGAGTAATTTTCTCAAGTCAAAAATTATGCCTAATATCAGTGGCACAGCCTTTATAATGTAAAATATTTTTCTATAAAAAAGATACATGTAGTGGTGATACAGAAAAAAAAATTAAGGTAAAGCTTCAATCACTCTTTTGTGATTGATTTTATTGATTTGATTGTTAGGGGCGTTTCTCATTTTCCCAGAATGAACAATGATCTCACGTGTTTACTGTTAGTGAAGGAGGGTTTTTTGTTTTTATCTAAAATAATGGTGAAGTGTGTTAAAATCACCTACAATTGCTATTGGCAGCAAAATTATGTATATTTCTTGCTAAGTAGGAAGAATTTTTACTTTATATATATTCTGACATTTATTGTATCTAGAATTTTTGTAATCATCATCACTCCTCTACATGATATTTGTCTATATCTGTGAGGCATATTCAATGTACATGTGGTATTTATATATGTAAATTTAACAATTTTATGTTTCCTCATCCCTCTCTTGTTGTGTATATAATTTCAAAACCGCACAATGCTAACTTGGCCACAAGAAAGAAATCCAAAAATATATTCAGCCCTATTTAACTAATTTCTCTACTGTCCCATGTGGTATGAGAACATATTGTGTATTCTTTGACTCGCTACAAACAGCATGCATATATGTATTTAGTTTTATTTTACTCTGCAGAATGTATGCATGTGCCATGTCTATAAAGTTACAGCATATTGAAGGTTTTTAATGTACAGTTTACAATGAATTGTAAATATTAATCCTATGGTTTTTACCAATAAATTTTGGTATTGTCTCTGGTTTCCAAAGTGAAGATTTTAAGGTAGCGAGAACCACTGGTGTTTTGTTTAGTCGTGACAAAATGTTACTGTACAGAGTTGCAATAATTACCAGAGGTGCTTAATTGTAATTTCTGTTGATTCAGTCAGGGAATACTTTCTTGTTTGCTGGTTAATCCGATTATGAAAAGAAACAAGTTTTTTCTTTCTAAATGATGCTTCGTACTAAATTAACATATCAATTGCCTCTCGTTTGAAATTGATAAAAGTGATCGTTCCAAGATTTGTTGGTATGTTGGGGTAATGATGCCAAAGAAGCAGCAATTAAAAATCTGCAAATGATGGGGATTATTTCCTGATTGAACAAGATGTAGTGGTACATAAGTGCAACATGTTTGTAGTTCACTGATGTCACTAATGTAGTTTTTTTAAACAGAAATATTTAAGCTGAGCACAGTTCCTTGCATACACAGGCAGCCGTTTTAACCACTTACTCTTGACTGTTCGTCTTTGATGAATATCGCTCACTTTAATATTCATTTGTAAACTGCGCATCTGATCTGCATTTGTTAGAGATTGGTTGAAAGTTACCGATACTAGTTACTGATGATCCTTTTGTTAGTTCATGTTGACAAGTACCGACTGGTATTTTACTATAGTGTTGAAGCGGGTAGCATTTTAGAGGACTGCTAAAAAGATATTCGTTCTCATTTGCTCTTGATTTTTAAAACAGTTCTCGTCATCTATATGTTTCTTTATTACTTGTTCTGTTTGTGAGAAAAGGTATTGGCGTTAATCAAGTATTTATAGCAGTCCTTGATGCGAGCATGTTAATTTCTGATAATTGTTAAAATGGTGAGCTTGAGCTCCACAAGACCAGGCTTGTCACGTTTTGCAACCTCCTAATGTATGTTTGAAACTTCATTGTTGAGGTTGATGAATGGTTTGCACTTCATTAAAACTGATCGTGTGGTATAAATAATATATATTGCCAAAAGTCAGAATATTTTCAGGGACATGTTACATTGTGAGGTTGGAAAACTATAATGTCTTTGTCTTGTGTTTTGAGCTTAGAGTGAATCCAAATTCCAACTGCATTTCACAAAAAAATAAGCATGACTTCCTTCAAATGTTGATGCGATGAAAATGTCAGTAAAATATGTATATGCGATTCCTTCATGTTCATGTAACATAGGGTCCAGGCTTGTGTATCTGCCTTAAATTTCTAATATGTTTTACTTTTAGGCACTCTTAATTTTGTCAGGAGCTATCATTGCAGGTCACTGTAAATCTTTTTCTTCGGTTGATTTATCTTGTTACCAAAGATGCGTATATAAATTTATATTTTTGTGGTATTGTTAGAAGAATAGTTTAGTCAAGTAATGTTCTTAGAATGAATGCCTATCATACACTTGTACAAAGTTACATATTGAACACTGGAATTGTATTATATCATTTCATTTCTTTCATTTGTAAATTATATCCTCGGTTTTCTCTACTCTGTATAGTGTAATGTATGTCAGGTCTTTTTATGCTGTTAAAAGTTATGTTATATATATATGCCTTCAATGCCAGCAGTTGTTGAGAATTTTCTGTTCTCACTAGATGGCAGTAGTATCTGTCTTGGCGTCTCCTGGGAATCATTAGGCTGCGCCCCCTCCTGGATGCTAGTTCATTTACTTGATTCCAGTGTAAGGGGGAACCAGCCCAATTACTGTAGATAGTTAATTGTTATGTGAAGATTGTTGTTATATCCCAAAGTTTAGTCATATAGGTCGTTTCCTGAAGCTATGATCATGATTGTTATTTGTAGATGTAAAGCCTTTGCTTTCAGATGCTGATCATGTGACCCAATGTGTAAAGTTATCCTTTCAGAATGAAATACTGTAAATTGTAAATAATGTATTCATAAGAACATTAAATAGATTGTTCATGTTACAGGTTACCTAGAAACACTTGTGGCTAAACTTTGGTTGTGATTATCAGTTGTTGAGTCTGTTCAATATTGTATGATTTAGCCATGACTGTACATATGGTAGTCTTTGAATTTCAATGTTTTGACTGTTGGTATACGTTATTTTTATCAATTTATGGAAACTGAAATTGTACATTTTGTAACCAAAAATTACAGAAAAAAACCGGAATTTTATTATAAGAATGTATTTCTCTTATTTTAGAATAAAAATAGAATGTGACTGAATTGTGGTGTCCTAGTTGGTACTTATTCCTATTATTAATTTAAAAGTCAGGACTGTTCGGCAACACATTATATTAAAGTAACTTTAACTTAAGTTATTAATAGACTAATAGTGCCTCCTTTCTATTGACACAATTAGTATTATGTAAATGTTGCATAGTTGTGTTTTACAAACTGAAATGAAGAGTAAAAACCTAACGGAACAAGGTAGAGCGATACATTTTTAAAAGTTGCTATAATTTATATTACCTGCAAGAACTTTCGAGTCAATTTAGGATAGTTCGTCAGTGTCAAAGAATCCCTGAGACGTAGTCAGCATCAGATCCTATGTTACCAAACGTGTAGTTGATTTAGTATCCGTCACGAAAATTATCTCCTTCAAAGACCTAATTATGGGTGCTAATTACGATGGCCAGGGGCGGATTCCAAATATTCTGACACAGAAAACTTGTAGATGAAGGACATAAGTCTTTGTTATCCCAGTGGGACATTTTGGTTGTATGTACATATATATCGTTCTGGTCATCCAGAAAGAACTGCAGGCTGCAATCAACAATAGAGAGACATATTCCCAAAAAACCATCAGTGTCACTAGATACCATCTTCCTTGGCTGACCAGCCTGGCAGACAACAAAACACATGAAGAAGAGAGTAGTAGTGCTGTTACTGCTGTAAGCCGAATTCCACACCCTGAGAAGAATGCCAATGCAATGCAACTCAAGACATAACATAACCAGCCCACTGGATTCATCAGAAGACAAGATCACAAAAAAACCGGTGCATGGTCCTCCTTGAAGCACAAGCGCCAAGTCAGCTTTGGTGTCTCCACTAAGTCTGAGGGCAGAATTAACTCGCAACACACACCTGAAACCAATGCTGAAACTTAATACAAATGTAAGCAGTTCATGTTAGTACATGTATTCACAAGAGAACACCTTGATTCAGTATCTGACTCATCACAACCAGAGATGCCACCAATCAGTATTGCCTCAAATGGCAACGCCATTCTATCGGTTCCTATATCATTGTATATGGGATTCTTCTTTTCACTGCTGCCACCTTCTCGTACATGTGATTTGGCATTTTGCTACTGTAAATCTCATAGACTAACTATTCATCTAACCCTCAAAATTGCTAAAATAATACTGTGATATATTTGTAAGGCTGTCACTGTAAATAATACCTATCTTGCCACGGAAATACAGAAGCTTACAGAGTATGTGAATTTCATCTGAATAATTAGGACGTGTCAAGAAAATACTAGCCCATAGAGTATGTGAGTCTCCTCAAATTGTAATGTCTTGATCTTTAAAATCACTGAAACTAGGGAAAATGCTAGTTATACAGCATGTGATTTCCATCAAAAGCAATAATAATGAATATGTCAAGAAAATACTAGCCCATAGAGTATGTGAGTTTCATCAAGTTGTAATGTGGTCTTGATCTTTAAAATCAGTGAAACTAGGGAAAATGCTAGTTATACGGCATGTGATTTTCATCTCAAAACAATAATAATGAATATGTCAAAAATATACTAGCCCCTAGAGTATGTGAGTTTCATCAAGTTGTAATGTGGTCTTGATTTTTAAAATCAGTGAAACTAGGGAAAATGCTGGTTATATGGCATGTGATTTTCATCTCAAAGCAATAATAATGAATATGTCAAGAAAATACTAGCCCATAGAGTATGTGAGTTTCATCAAGTTGTAATGTGGTCTTGATCTTTAAAATCACTGAAACTAGGGAAAATGCTAATTATACGGCATGAGATTTTCATCTAAAAGCAATAATAATGAATATGTCAAGAAAATACTAGCCCATAGAGTATGTGAGTTTCATCAAGTTGTAATGTGGTCTTGATCTTTAAAATCAGTGAAACTAGGGAAAATGCTAGTTATACGGCATGTGATTTTCATCTCAAAGCAATAATAATGAATATGTCAAAAATATACTAGCCCATAGGGTATGTGAGTTTCATCAAGTTGTAATGTGGTCTTGATCTTTAAAATCAGTGAAACTAGGGAAAATGCTAGTTATATGGCATGTGATTTTCATCTCAAAGCAATAATAATGAATATGTCAAGAAAATACTAGCCCATAGAGTATGTGAGTTTCATCAAGTTGTAATGTGGTCTTGATCTTTAAAATCAGTGAAACTAGGGAAAATGCTGGTTATATGGCAGGTGATTTTCATCTCAAAGCAATAATAATGAATATGTCAAGAAAATACTAGCCCATAGAGTATGTGAGTTTCATCAAGTTGTAATGTGGTCTTGATCTTTAAAATCACTGAAACTAGGGAAAATGCTGGTTATATGGCAGGTGATTTTCATCTCAAAGCAATAATAATGAATATGTCAAGAAAATACTAGCCCATAGAGTATGTGAGTTTCATCAAGTTGTAATGTGGTCTTGATCTTTAAAATCACTGAAACTAGGGAAAATGCTAATTATACGGCATGAGATTTTCATCTAAAAGCAATAATAATGAATATGTCAAGAAAATACTAGCCCATAGAGTATGTGAGTTTCATCAAGTTGTAATGTGGTCTTGATCTTTAAAATCAGTGAAACTAGGGAAAATGCTAGTTATACGGCATGTGATTTTCATCTCAAAGCAATAATAATGAATATGTCAAAAATATACTAGCCCATAGGGTATGTGAGTTTCATCAAGTTGTAATGTGGTCTTGATCTTTAAAATCAGTGAAACTAGGGAAAATGCTGGTTATATGGCAGGTGATTTTCATCTCAAAGCAATAATAATGAATATGTCAAGAAAATACTAGCCCATAGAGTATGTGAGTTTCATCAAGTTGTAATGTGATCTTGATCTTTAAAATCACTGAAACTAGGGAAAATGCTAGTTATATGGCATGTGATTTTCATCTCAAAGCAATAATAATGAATATGTCAAAAATATACTAGCCCATAGGGTATGTGAGTTTCATCAAGTTGTAATGTGGTCTTGATCTTTAAAATCAGTGAAACTAGGGAAAATGCTGGTTATATGGCAGGTGATTTTCATCTCAAAGCAATAATAATGAATATGTCAAGAAAATACTAGCCCATAGAGTATGTGAGTTTCATCAAGTTGTAATGTGGTCTTGATCTTTAAAATCACTGAAACTAGGGAAAATGCTAGTTATATGGCATGTGATTTTCATCTCAAAGCAATAATAATGAATATGTCAAAAATATACTAGCCCATAGGGTATGTGAGTTTCATCAAGTTGTAATGTGGTCTTGATCTTTAAAATCAGTGAAACTTGGGAAAATGCTAATTATACGGCATGAGATATTCATCAAAAAGCAATAATAATAAATACCAATGTCTTTACACCCATGATTTGATTAATTATATGTTTATTTATGAAAACAAATTAGGTACTCATCATGATACAAGTCATTAGACTTAGTGTGTTATAACTCTGGATTATCATCATCATGTTTGGTTCATCTTCTTTATTGATTTGTCAGGTGTGTTTGTCCTTGCCATCCTGGGGTGACTCCCCGTTAGCGACAAACACATTAACTTTTTTATATTGTATAATTTTGTTGTGTAATTTAGTGTTTCCAAATGATTTTTTTAAAGTTTTTGTGATAAATAAAATGATTCTGGCTTGCGCAAGCGTCTGCTAAACTGCTAAAACTGAATGTCAGCAAGCCTACAGTACCCAATAGAATATCAGTGAGATAATGAAAGAGTGACTGGAGAAGAGCAAAATGTAGTTCCCAGCTTAAAACGGAGACACAGCAAACCAATCAACTACCTACAACAGTGATAGTAAGCAGTATGATGGACAAGCTAGATGCACATGACATACAAACACATGACATACAAACACATGACATGCAAACATGGCGCTGCCCAGTGGCTGCCTGCTCTGACTGTTCTTTTTCATTGCATGTTCAAAACCAAATTAAGATGGTCAACAAGAGCATGTACTGTGTTAGATCTATGAGAAAGCTTGGCATATGTTCTGATTTGATTGCTATGTTTTATAATGCAACAGTGCCTAGTCTTTTGATGTGGTTCACTAACCCAAGCGATGAAGAAAGATTTGAACCGTCCATACAAGTTAAGTGGAAAAATTGTGGACTCTTCTTAATTCAAAGTATTGAGCTGGTATATCACAAAATAAAAGACAGTGAGCACCCCTAAAGGTTAAGGGTGTCTTGGATGAGGACTCAAAGATTCAGAAACACCTTTGTCCCAAAATCCATAACAATGATGAATGTTTGTTAACTTGTAACTTTTTTCTTGTGTTAGAGATGTGAATTTCACTTTTGCTGATTAATAAATATTATGTTATGTATTTTGTTATGTTATGTTACATACCAGTCGACTGTCAACATGGCTTTAGACAACAAGGAACCTGCAAATCACATCCGTTGGTACACATATTATGGTACACATTACCTGGCAACGACACAAAACAACAGCAAGCAAGTTGACCTCGCAGTACTTTGCCTTCTTAATATAGCCTTTGACACTAACGAACTGTAATAAATGTATTACAGCCAGGGGGAAGACAAATACAGTTAGTTTCATAAATGACTCTAGACAGCTGTAGCAACCTATTCCTGGCTGTAGCTATAGCCAGGTGCTCTGCCTACTCCTAGCTTATAGTTGGCTTAAATCCTCCACCACTGCTGAAAGAATATAAATCTTGGTAAATGAAAGAAATATATATAATATATCACAAATGTGTATGTACAATAGACATGCATCTTTTCAACAAAAAATTACAAATATGCGTAACTCAACTTATGCACCAAATGCTGCTGCATGTACTTTTAGATCCGGATTTTGAGTAGCCAGCTATAGTCAGACAGTTCCATTTAGGTAGAATAGTACAGCGAAAGTTATAGATCTAGCTTTGTCTAGTTTCAATTGACAGGCCGTTTATAATAAAACTAAATGTAGATGGATCCCAAGCTTCCTGCGCAACCACCAACAACAGGTAGTATAGTGGATGGAGTGATCTCCTCTGAAGCGTCAGCTAGTGGCATCAGGAGTCCCACAAGGCAGCGTCCTGTGACCAGCATTGTTCTTGGTGTACATCGATGACATTATACTACGCCGGCTTGCTTAAATGACTGCCCAATGTATAACGAGAAGCACATTCAATGCAAGACCATTAAGCGTTACAGGAAGACTATATACATTTCTTCCAAGGAGAAACTCCTACAATAGTCAAACACATGGCATGCAGATGTCATTTAATGTCACCAAATGCTTCATCGTGTCAGTTTCCAATGCCAGGATGAGGAAAATGCATACAATCTAGAAAAAGTAGACAACATGCCCCATCTAGGCTGTCTTGGAGTTCAACTGAATAAATGGAACGCTCACATTAACACCATCACATCCAACTAAAAAGGTCCTAGGGCTGTTGTGAAGAAAGATAAGATGTGTATGAGACATTTTGCATCCTTACTTGGAGTACTGCAGTGCAAGACATTCAGTGGCAAAATTTGTGCTAAACCGCCCCACTATAGAGGTGCAATAAAGGCGTCACTAGATACAACAAAATGTCAATACTATAAGTATTAACTTAACGTCAATATATTGATGACAATATATTTACACCCATTTGTGACTTTTACCTGTGGCTTCATCCTAGACCATACAGCCGTGGCCGTAAGTTCTTGGACACTTGCTATATATGGTAACTTTTTTATAATTATGAATTTGAAAATAGCTCTGTCAAGTCCGTAGTTTTCTCAATTTCACAATTGAAATAAGTTAATTAACCATTTCCACACGATTCCACTGTTCTACGGGTCTAATGAAGCTAAAGTATTAGATATTTATCTGCACCATTGCATCTATATAATCTGTGTTAACATCTACGACGTTGTAACCCTGTCCTGTGGACAGGGGATTTGTAGCTAATTGTAGATGGGCTCTGTGAATAGGCTCTGATGTATTGATGACAACAATATATTTAATACATATCATTGAAACTGATATGTTTTAATTATCAAGCCACTCAAAAGATTCTTATAGTTGTCAGAATCACCATCTCATCATCTCAGTGGTCTGATGTACTTCCTATTGATTTGGAATTAAAATGATAACATTATGCTTCCCTTAGGTTGGAAGTATACTGAAAAAACATCGGCTACCCGACAGCAAACCCTCAGCGAATGGCCACATACTACACAAGCGCCATCAACAATGTTCAAGACATCTTTAACAAATTCATATAGTTCATCACAGACATTATACTGTCTTTTGTGTGTTATTCTTCTCCATCCAAGACAATCACAATTTGTGTAAAGTTAAATGAATTCCAAATCAATAGGAAGCACACAGGGCAAACTCAGATAGTGTTTCGTACAGCTGTGTAAGATGTCTTCAAGCGACTTCGATAATATAGATATCTTTTTCTAATAATCTATTGTTGTCACCATTCAGGTACATGTACCATACATGGAATTATTCTATGGGAACTAAAGGATATTTGTATGTTGATTTTAAAAGTTCAATTACATGTAAAAGAATATATTGCAGTGAAAGGAAATGTCTTAAAGTCAGGTTTGGTATGGTTTTACCAATTAAAAGTACAATATGCAGCACCCACCACAACGCTGGAGGCTGCCATTATTGCACACGGCACCAAGGCTGGTGACGCCACTTATGTCTTAAGTACTGAATACGCAACTACTGGCAACAATGTATGTCAACCATACAAATCAATTCATGATTGCAACCGTTTCACTCTTCATTGCCATTTTAAAGGCAAGAACAGATAGCGAAACATAAAAGGTAACCCAGCATGACTGCACGTTGATGCAATGAGCAATTTGTAATATTCATAGATCTATGAATATGTATTTGCACCCTGCATTGGAGAATAACTCTGCTTCTATTATCTGATGCCTCTATATATGTATTTGGTGTCCATATTTTACATTTTATTATGTAAGACGTTTTTTGTCCTAAGGATTAAATTAAGCTAATTATATCTGGTATAACTATTGGCCTATTTCTGAACATATTTGCTGAGAACAGAATAGGAGTACTGATTCACTTGTAAATAAAATGTTATATAAGCAGATAAGCTTCAGGGGCAGTGTGCAATTAAATAGAAAGCAAGTCCAAATGTCGGGAAAGAGTGTGAATGGTATCCTCTCTAATTCAATGAATCCGTGTCTAGTTATTATTTTACAGGCTCAGATTCTCATTCACACCTATAGTCATGAGCAATTTATACCAACCAATTTTTAACAATATAACTCACAGGTGAAAGTACTTCAAACAAAAGTATAACTAAATCACCTCACAAAATATGGCACTTATTGATCCAAAATATGGCACTTATTGATCCATCTACATTATGTCATTGACACAGATGCAAAGAAAACTCTTATAACAGTTATCTATTATTGTATACAGTATTATGGTACTAATAGTTATCTGTCCTGATCAAAATAGGGCCAGTTGAGCATTAGAAATCAGAACAACTTTATCTAACCAATCCCCCCCCCCCTCCACGCATTACATCGCCTGTGAAAACATAAACAAAAATGTCCGTAGCACCTCATTTTATAGCATTATTCATAGTATGTCGTATAATTGTAGTATCTAGTTAGTGTACATGTATATACTGTTAGCATTTGCTTAGCGGGTGGTTTTTAAGGCATTACCTCCTCCCCCTTAAGTAATCTTCACCAAGAATAGCACAATTATCAATTGCAAGATACATTTAAAGCTGGGTGGGAGGAATATCACCTTTGTACCAGTGCAAAGAAAATAAAGTATCAAAAACATTGTACAGCACAGAACTGTTTCCAATATACCATGTTTTAAAGCTTCACACCTTTACACCTTCACATTTAAACAGTGGACACATAGATAGATATATAGATAGATTTATTCATCTGATAAAATGTACATAAACTAGCTGCTTAAAATTACTAAATATTCATTTAATTAGTACTCAGTTGTCGGAATGTTTAGTAGTTGTATTATATAGCTGGCTAATTGATACCCTAAATAACTATTTGTTCACAACATGGGGTTTATAAATGCAGGATATTACTTTACCAAAGGATGCATACAAGTTATGAATAGCGTGGATGTGTTTCAATGGACCCAAGCTAATATCTGAGAGGCAAAGTGCTGAAGGGTTTAGTTCCCCTTTAATAGTGTCTTTGATAAGGATGTTTGAAAAAAAACAAGAAATACCCAGATATTCAAGTGATTTTGAAGGAAAATCTCAATTGCAATGACATTAAACAACAGACTGGATTATTCCATAATGATTTGTTATTATAATTCATCCTGAATTGTCAGTATTGTATAGGCATTCTTCAAGCTTACCGATACGTATCATGATTCATATCGTAATACGTATCGTATCGTTATAATTAGTCATACTTGGTCATGCATAGCAGAGCATAAAACAGCATCTGTTTAAAAGGCATTTTAAGAAATTTTCAAATTTGCCTGAAAGTAGAAAACATAGCAAAATATATATTAAACAAATTTAAGCTATTTTTGACAACCAAGAGGGGTGGAGGTCTAGCTCAGTGGAAGCACGCTCGGTTTCCTACCACTAAGTCCCGGGTTCAATTCCCGTTCGAGCCTAAGATTGAAGGCTGTTTCATCCTTCATCTCATTGCCATGGTCCTGCCTGTCCTAATTTGCCCATCAGGTGCAGAAACACAGGATGTAAAGCCCTATTCCACCACCACCACCTTTTTCACAACCATGAGGAGTTTTTATGCCAGCATGTATGCAGGATTGTTAAAACGACTTTGTGTCACCCAATTTATTACAGGCCAGCTAATAAGAGAAACTATAAATATAACTGCTGCTTTATTGTGATCCTTGAATCACCACCAGGAGCAATGGCATCCATGATGTAATGGTTGGAATGCCTGCCTGCTTTCTGTGTGGGCAACTAGAGTTCAATTCTCACTCCTTTTAGTCTCAGGTGAAAAAATATTGTCCCTTAGTTTTTTTATATCAGAAAACTCGTGCCAAAAATAGGTTGATACAGCACACAGCAAGACATCCAGGGAGTTCCACTGCACCAATCCACACATATACAGTGTATTTGAATTACATTGTAATGCTATATGATTTGATAAAAGTGGCTTCATTATCGCAGCTTGTTCATTTCAAATGTTTATTATACCAGATGAGGCTACCTAGTTTCTATGTGGCTGGCTGGTGTAGTGGTTAGGGTTCAACCCCAGCTTGGGACAGTCATGAATGAAGGCTGTTCTTGGAGTTTTTTGTTCACAGAAGACTCGCACTGTAGCTCACTGTGAGACCACTGTGTGGTTACACTTTTAGCTCAGTGATCTTACAGTAAACTCGAATTCTAGTTACCTCTCAGTTCCTTTACAGCCCTCAGGTGCCCTGACCAGGAACGTTAGCTCAATTCCTCTAGTTCCCAGTTTCTTCATATATGTTCATCACTGAGAAGGCTTTATTTTGTAGTTGTATGAGTTAGTATTCTATTTCTTTATTTCTTTATTTTTTACGAGCTGAAATTAAGAGCTAACAGAAAGCTCCCTAGGTCTAGGACGTATGCATCTTTTTAAAGACACAGCAATAGACCTGTCAATTAGGTCTCCTATGATTGCACTGTTGCGGCACTTTATTAGGTAACAGAAGGTAAGACGAGCGTCTTGTACTTGGCGGTGCGCGTTTGATAGACATGTGACGTGCGTCTGCATTGAATGAGTTCTAATTGGCGCTCTTCACCACGCTGTGGGGTCCGTGATGCTGATTGGAGCTGGTCTAGTTTCAGCAACAGTTTCACCACAGCAGGCGGGATCTTTCTCCACTGGCCCACAGCCCGCTGCACCGTCCTGACCCAGTTGATCAGTGCAGCCACGACGGATCACATTCCAGCATTACGCTACGTCCAACGCACACAACGCTACGTCGTCAACGTCATGACTAACGCAACGGGAAGGATACCTATGTTCGTTGCCAAGGGAACGCACTACGATGTTGGTCGACAAGTGGTTAGTATTGACTCTTGCATGTTTGGGTGGTGTTGTCACATGTTGGGCCCAGTTCCATGGTAAGACTGCAGAGTATATTACTGTGTGATTGAATCCGAGTTGTCCACATTGCCTATGCTGTCAGTTTGAACTAAAAGTCTGATGACACATGAGTGGATCAAGTATAAGATTGCGTGTTTGTCAGAAAGCTTCTAAGTTACGTTCATTCTATAGCACTTTCTACACACATACTGCACAATCTCGGCTGAAGATCATTCCATTACTCAAACAACTCACCAGTCAGATCAAAAACATATTCTCCATCTATTTTTACAATTAAAGACATTGAAGCCAGCAATTCATATCTGGGGGTGGTCTTAATTAATTATGATTCTAATGGAGGTCTTCATATTCCTAAATCCTAACTCTAATGTTTTCCTTCACAAAGTCCTCAAAATTCCCTACTGATCTTGTAATTGAACTGTTTTTGTACCATTTCCATTAGGTAGGTGTTATCCTGCAATGAATTCAGCACCCTCATCATAACAAAGGGAGCATAACTATGAGTCCCACAACTGGGCTGAATCTTCAAACGGACTAAGCTTGGCAGCGAAATATTTGCACGGCCAATTAAGGCTTGGTGTTGAGCCAGTTAATTAATCTCAGCGATTGATCTGTGGGCTGAATCAGTTGGGTTGATTGCTGCTATATATGCCAATCCAATATCATTGGGACCCTGCACAAACGAATCTTTTGGGTCGCCTCCAATGGGTTGTCCTTTGTTGTGTTTATATATCCCTAATTTGGGTATACATGTAATTGCAGTTGCCACGGAAATTGGTAACATTCTTGAGTAATTGATCATTTTAATAATTGATTATCAGCAGGGTTTTAGGTTGTTTTGGTCAATAACCTGACATTTCCACATTTCTGCAGTTAAAAGACTTGTTCATTTGAAGGCAAGAGACATTATTCCTTGAACTTAACTTCACAGAAGTTTCTTGTACTTGTGTATTGTTCACAAGATTGACTTGAATAATTTATTGCTCACGTCAGCTTACAGCAAAACTTCCCCCTTCGTAGTTCTTACTGCACTAGCCAGTAAAACAGTAACAAAATGGTAGTTTTGTACCTGTCAATTTACTTTCTTTCTCTACCGTGGTTCCTGCAGCAAAAAATTGGCTCTAAGCCATTATCTTCTCATGTCAGTGTCTTAGGATTACCTGACATTGTAATGTAAAGCATCCCATGATCCGATGTATTATGGATTACCCTCAGTACTTTATATGTTTCTGCATGATGCCATGTATGATCAATAGTGTGCTGTATGGGCATTTACAAAATATGGTAATCTGGATGAGCCCAAAGGTCCGTCATGATAATCCATCTGGTAGAACTAGCTACTGAGGCAGAGCAAATGATGCTTGGTTGTCTGCTGGATCATGCAGGATGTCAATAATGCACGCAATATTACACTATTGGCAATATCAACCATCACAGCACCACTGAGCAGAAGCTTGTCATGGATGCAGTGTTGAAGGGCTGTTGATTTGAAAGATCAATTGCCTTGGAATGTGGAGGCAATTGTAGGCCACCAATTATAACTCTACCATGCCTCTGTGGACCCATACAGGCCCAATAGAGGTAGGACTTGCAATATGGAAACCAATATAGTCCCCAGCATTCAGCAGGCTTGCTACGACCAGTGGAATCAATTTGCTGTCCTGCCATAAATTCAGTTCGGCAAACACTCACCATGGCTTTGCTTTCTTTTCCCAAGGGTTGGCAAGCTCCATTTGCTCCATGCATGATCCAACGAGTTTATTACACAGGTAAACTGCGTTTACAGCAACAGACGAAACGTCAAGATAACCAACATACCATCACATGTTACTGCTTAGAAATTTGAAGATAGTCCAATATTTACCTGTTGCTTTTGGACTTTATAGCATGATTGTGCCAGACCCTTGAGAATGTGGACAGATTCCCCCTGAAAACAGAGCCTGCCAAGACAATGTAAACAAGCAAAGTTCAGCCCAGTCGCAGAGGTCTCTAGTCTGTATGCATTGAGACTTCAGGTCTGGCAATCTAATCAGCGACTTCCCCTTTGACACAGCTCATCGGAAATGTTAAATCCATTGCCCGTGGTAGACAGCAGAGACACTGGAGATAGATTAATAAGACTCCTGGTCATGCAAGAAACAAATGAAACACAGGTCCTAGGTGTTTGCCAATATTGTCCAGGAGATGTTACCAAGCTTCTCTCAAACATTGTAGTTGAAAAACAGGCTACACTCCGAAAGTAATTAAGTTAGCCAACTCTTCTTATGTGTACAGTGTTGGCCCTACCAGGTTGTATTTGGCAGTTAATGATTCTATACTATTTTCCATTCCAGCCAGGTATGTACAACATTGTTGTCTACAGAATGATGCATAATGACATACTTTGGCGGAACACAATAATGTCAAGCTTTTTTTCTTCTTGATTTATGAAATTGAAATTTGGATATTGCATTGTGGAATTGGGAGATGATGAGATGCAGATTCCGGGGATGCCAGAACCGGTTTGAGGCAGCTCAAATTCACTTGGTATTGATCCAGTATGGAAAAGGTATAAGACTGAAAGCCATGTTTGCCCTGTATAAGGCTGCTTATGGGTAGGTGGGTTCGCCCTAGGCCTGTGCAATTAAGCTTCCGTAGATGTTATGCAGGGCTGAGTGAGATTGACAGCGTTATTTGCAGATCATGTTAGCCATGAAATTTGACCCTCTAGTGCTTTTGTGGCGTTACAACATAATGTGGGTAGGAAGGCTGAACTAGCACCATCACCTTTAGGTGTCATTATAACATCACCTTGCGCAGAACCATCTTAACCTTTTAGAGCCCATTGGTCTGCTTTTAGAGGGTCAGTAAAAGCGATTGGTGCAAAAAGGGTAGCTCAGTCTACTCTACAGTCATGGCCAACAATTTTTGGACCCTTTAAAACACTTTAATTTTGGTCTAGGTTTTTGCTTTATTTCATTTTTTCTTGAAATATTTTCTTTAGGGATCATATTTACTGTGCTGAAAACACATTTGTGCAACAATTATGTCAATATATAAATCTAGTTACGGGTAGTTGGTCAAAGGAAAGAGCCTCGTTTTCCACATGTTTTGCTGGTGGGAGTTGAGTGAGGAGCCACAAGGTTCTGGAGGAGTTTGACCCTTGTCACCTAAAAAAAGTCAAAGTTGTCAATTTTTTAACTCATTCAAGGTCTTCCTCTAAGGTATATTACCTGTAGTTTATGAGCCTAACGTCAATGGAACTAAAGTTATGTATATTAGAGTGTTTGACAGACAGACAGAGACAAAAAAAAGGGACAAACTGGCCAGCATACAGGCTATCGCAATAGCCTAGTCGATATACATGGCCAAGGGTTATAAAAGTATGAGGCAAGATCAAAAATGAACCATAGTCACTATCTATAGCAAGTGTTCGAGAACTTATGGACATAGCTGTAGTTGCCTGTTTAACCTCTTAGGCTTTCTCTAATCTAAATACATGGGGCATGTATTGTACAGTGTGCAGCACTAACAACATTGTTGCCTGTACATGTGTTGACTTAAAATGTTTCATGTGTGTAGGGTTACTAGACAACTTGCTAGTAATAATATTTGGGTAAATCAATTACGTGGATCGTAATACCCACAACACAGCAGCTAATTTGGGCAGTTGACTGGAATTACAGTACCACAATGTATGTTCAGTATACGTTAGTCTCGTTAGTCGAATACATTGTACACAGTAGTATAACAGTTCCCTAGCTATCTATATCTACCTTGGTGCAAAGGTCACTTGTGTCCATAGTATAGTTTTAGCTAATACTTGTGAGGTAGTCTTATATATATATATAGATTTTATTGACATGTAAAATATCATAAATGATACATATGTCATTCAGTTAAAAGATAACATGAAAGAGACATTAATGTAAATACAGAAAGCAATAAAATTTCAATAATCAAGGTTCCAGCCACCAAGTTAACTTATAATACGTGTTTAAAATCCACATACACAATAGAAAAAAATACAAGCCGCTAATAAAAACATTTCACTCTCAAAGTCCAAAACATGACAAGCACATCATAACTAATAAACTAATAAACTAAATTAATAACTGTGTGGACACAGGAGATGGTTTTCTCTACACATCAGCTTGAAGGAGAAACTTTCCTAAACTAATTAATAACTCAGGTTCCTTGTTTGTCATTATTGCTGTAAACTTAGTTATATCATCTAGAGACAAGAAGTTGTTAATAAATTTAGTTGCATTCAAAAAAAGGTTAACACGGTGTTGCTCATTACCAGGACAGACAATCAAACAGTGAATTTCGTCTTCTACAAAGTTTAACGTACACTTTTCACATATTCTATTTGGAGCAGGAATTATTGGTTTATGGTGTCGACCTGTTTCAATCTTCAGGCTATGTGAACTTGTCCTAAATCTAGCTATTTTAGTTAACACTTTGCGAATTTGTTGCAATTCAAGATAAGGTTCTATTCTACAATCAGTTTTAAATAGTTTATAGCAATGTGAGATTCCAATGTAAAACTATATCTTTGGCAAAGATCATAGACGAAAACATCTTCCTAATATAGGGTGCTAAAAATAAATACTACGTGTATGGCATTACTCACTCATTTAATTGCATATCCATTTGGATATATACTTAGGTGTGCCCAGGGTGACTATTATGTACATTTTGTTTTGGTAAAAGGTAGGCTATTCATTGAACGTACACCTGTACTACTGCAGAGTGTATGAGTGTTTCTTCCATTCATCTGTGGCCTTGCACTATTATCACTTACGTTTTATCCGTAAAATTACACAGCTGTCATAATATAATGATGGCTTGTCAAACAAATCCAGTCATTTTGCCTGAAACCGCCATGCACTACCTATTTGGTACACACTTGAAAATTCCAGTAGGTGGTCTCAGACGCGTAGCAGCTTGTTTACAATGTGAAATACATTGCAGTGGGCTGCTGCACACATTGAGGTAGATGTGTGTAATTTAGCTATATAAAGGGAAATGGTACGTCAGTAGTTTTGTTTAGTTCTGGTAAGAGGAACATTTTTGGGAAGAATATTACCATTATCTATACTATAGTTTAAGTCTTGTCATTTATATTCAGTTTTCAGCTATCAGTTCCAATACAGATCATGCACTGTCTGTATGAGCTATATCTCAACTGGAATTTGTTCATGAGATCGCTTAACCATGTGTTGTTTTTGTGAATCTATGCTGAGACAAGTAAAAAACAATCTAACCACTTTTATAATAACGTGGAATGATTGCTGAAATAGGTTTTAGCATCTAAACGTTATGTTTGCTGCTGATACCTGGTCTTATAAACTGACTTGGCTTGGAAAAAGAAAATACGGCTATTATATACCTTTTTGCATGCATTTATGCCACGATAGAGTCAAATTTGTTGTCTCATTACATACAAACTATAGGATAATGGCAGCAAAGAACGAAACACTTGAGCGTTGCTCATGCTGGTGAATTCCCCACCAACGATGAACAAGCCTTTCCACTTTTCGTTAATCAGAAGTTCCCACAGCCTGAGCACTACCTTCATGCATATTAAGAGAAATGAGAGGGCTGTTTTGCACTCTAATATTGCTCTACCTAGTTCAGGACGGACTTTTCCAAACGAATGACTTGCAGAGAACAGTTGAGTTCAGTTAAGGTCCTTATTTAGTGATCGGAGCACACAGAGCAATTGCTGCATTAGGAAGCCATTCAATGTCTCTGCTCCTCAGTAGTCTTCCCAAGAAAGCTCCAGGCAAGACTAATGTAGACGTGGGCCTATTGCGTCTCCCTGCTACACAAGATAATGGCTGCTTTGAAGCCTGAGTTATGACAAGTAGCCAGCTCAATAGATCGTAATTACTACGTTCCCGCATCACCATGCTATTATGTGATGAGAATCTATCTATCTATCTACCTATCTATCTGTCTAGCTTTCTGTCTGCCTGTCTGTCTAGCTGTCGCGCTGTCTATGTGCGCTTGTCTAGCTGTCATTTATGACCATCTATTATCCATCTGTCCATAGGCTTGTTAGTCTTTTTTTATTCTCTGTTGGACAGGTGTGCTGTCTTCTTATTGTTCGTTCCATTCTCTGTATGTCTGTTCAGTCACCTTGTATGTCTTAAAAGGTGCAACTTGTGTTTAAAATTAACCTGGACTAATGGAGAAAACAAGACTTGGATCGATGTGGCAAACAACAGCAGTGTGATAAATGTACTAATGTGTGACAAACTAGATCGGTTTGAACTATCCTATGAATTATTAATTTGTTTCGGTCTCTATGTATTTTTGTCTTCGTCTGAAGTGCTATTCATCTGTATGTGCTTTGTGTTCATATATTCTCATGCGTCAATCATTGTGCATGTGATCAATAGTTAAGGTAGAGTGGCAGTATGATCATTGATTGGACCAAAGAAAGTTCACGTACAAATTCAGATATATGCTAATAGTTGGCCGTTTTATATTTCAAGGGACGTGAATATCATCGCCAGATTCAGTATTACATAAACCACCATGATTGGCTGGAGAAGTACGAGCTTTTCTACAGAACACCAGAGGGCGCCAAATTCTGCCAGAGTTTCTGGGACGTGTGGGACAAACACTTTCCTCAATATGTGGAGGAACTGAAAGGCCTGGCAGAGGGAGCCAGTGTAGAATTGCTCCAGGTACTTCACTTTGGTACACACCTGATATGTTACAATAAATCATTAGCCACAGGCCATATCAAGAGCTCAACTTTTAAAACAATTTTTTTTAACCTTTTCTTACAGATTAAACTCATGCACATCGAAAGGGAACTGGCAGTGCACATGAAACTCTTTGAAAAACACTTCATAGAAGCCCCAAAAGGATGTACCGACGTTTTAGTTGCCAATGATAAATATGTAAGATTTGCAAATTCAATTAAGCCTGTTTAGGTTGTTTTCATTGTATGTAACAGATCTCAAGCTATTAAAATTCAGTCAAATAATAAGAAACATTTATGTGCAGACAATCATAGGCCACAATGAAGACTGGATCTCTAACATGCTTGGGAGGGACATCATTTTATTGGCCCACATCTTGCCTTGGAAAGCTCCTGATGGAAGAACTTTTCCAGAAGAGAAATTTTTAGTTCACACGTGGCCTGGTAAGAAAACTGTTATGTGCTATTCAGAAAGTATGCTCTTTGTATTTACACGTGGCGAAGAGTCTGTATATCCCGGTTTCTTGTGAGAGAACTCATATCTATAAAATTTCAGCAATACAAGCTAGAAGTATTAAAATCAGCATTATACTCCACTTAGACGTTTTTATATTTTTCTAAGCGGGCAATAACCAACGAAAATGTTAATTAACTCCCTCCTGAGTGCAAACTGAACTTGTCTTGCGTAATAAAGGCAGTAAAAACAATCAAACAAATATGTCTAATAGAGTATAAGTTAGGTATATCCTTCATAGTTGGGAGTTCACTGACATTTTTGTTGCTTATATCCCTTTGGCGTCGGGATATAACCAACAAAAATGTTCGTTGACTCCCTCCTATTGGGGATATAGCTATTTCTTAAACTTAAAATAGAATTAAAAGGGCGTGGTCATAAAGCTGGTAATTAGCTGAAAAAGTTGATGTGAAGCCAAAGGTTTGTACATTTGGTATATTTGTTTTCTTTTTCTTCAGGTTTGTTACCAGGTATGAATTCAGGCTTCACCAAAGATGGCCTTGTTTTTTCTATTGATCATCTGTTTCCCAAGAATGTTGCACAAGGAAAACTTGGTTAGTCTCTCAGTGTTACTATTGCTGTCTGTCTATGGGTGTTTGCTGTAGAAATGACGATTTCCTATTACTCCTATTGATAAGATATTGGTACCAAATCTTCTCCTACTGAGTCCTTCAGACCTTGTGATGTGAATTGTAATGCAGGTGTTGCGTCGTGTTTATTTTACAGCGGACCTTATGCTCTGTAGACATGTCCTGACAGCCAAGAATTTGCAGGAGGTCAGCGCCATTTTGGAAGATGATGGAAGAGGAGCTGCTGTGGGATTCACGTCAGTATCCAATATAATGCTCCAGAGTTACCTCATTCTCAATATTAGATGTGACTGGGATTTTTCATGTGTATTTCCTCCATGTACAATACTGACGTTTTCAGAATCAATGTGTATCTTACAAGCTTTTGCATATACAGCATTCCCTATCAGCAGCATTGCTTTCGTAGTAACAGTCATTCAGAATACCAGTAGCATGGTGTTCCGCAAACATAAGCTTAGAATTACTGTGACACCTAACTTTGAATGATCAAGTACTGTTTAATCATATGTCAAAAATCTACTGCGTATTAGCTGCTATTAGTCTTAACGTTTGTAATTGCTTGTGATGTCTTTAATATGTAAGATATATGATGATATCTATTCATAGGATTAACATCGGTTTCCGAGGGAACAAGACTCTCCAGAGCTTCGAACTAGGACCAACAGTTAAAGGAAACAAAACACCTATACAAAGAACTACAGTGGAGCCAATTTCGAAGTCCAGCTATGCACACTTTAACAAGTGAGAATTTTTGTTAGATGGGAAGTTGCCATATTGACATTAGTGCTGATCGTGTGTCAGATGATTTAGAGATGCCGGAGTCTCTTGGCATGAGGCATGCGACTGTTGGGAGCAGATAGTCAATGAAATATGAGGCAGTTTGAGAATGAATTGATTCGAATTCCTCAAACCAACCTGCTGTTAAGCAATCGTTCATAATGAGGTAACAATTTCGGATTTTGAACTCGTTGTCATGCTGCATGTTTGATCTGTATTTTCAAGGACCAATTAAAGATTGTTTTCTCCATAGGGTTATCTTGGGAAAAAATATGTCACTATTTTCACACCAGAATCATCTTATTACCATGGTCAGCTTCAGGCTGCTGATTGTTTTATGGTGTGAATATAACATGCACAACAGTATAATACTGTCCGTTGGCCATACTTTGAAATTTCCTTTACAATACAGACAGTTTGTGTACTCCATGAATATTTCAGGCGCAAGTTTTTTTATGTTACTGTAGCAGCCATAAATTACTAGTGTATCGTTTCGGATGACCCACATGTATGAGGTAGGAACACAAAGGAAGTAGTTGGTTGTGTGATCTGTGTGTTTATAAAAAGAGGCAATTGGCTGATGATAAAAGTCAGTAAACCAGTGACTAAAAGACTACACTGGTGGTCCTGCATTTAAAGCGGGTGGTGTACATAGGGCACTGACTCCTCAGAAGAGGCGATTTTTTACTTTCGATTACACTGAACCAAGTCCGAAGTAACTCACCATGAGAAATTGCCTGGCTGCTAAATCGGAGTATCTCAGGATCAGCAGCTGGAAGCAAAGGAGGCTATCCTAAACATATTATATTTACGAATCTTGTCAGTGAGCAGAGTTTCCTTGAAGACCACCAGCCTGGCTTTCCACAGGTCTTGAGTGCTTTCAAATTCTGAGAAGGGCAACCAGCCATTGGTTTGCCGCGTCAGTCAATCACTGTAATCTACTGACATGGTCCGACGCCAGCTGTAAAACTGGCATTAAAAAACTCTAAAGCTGGGATGTGTGGCAAGCAGTCAAAATCAGTCTTGAGGCACACACGAGGCTTCTTGGCTGTGAATTCCCCTGTAGGTCGATAAGGTTGGCTGGTAGGCTGATGTTCCTCTTTCAGGCAGCATGTGATCATTTCTATGGTGATTACGTCA
Source organism: Alitta virens (assembly GCA_932294295.1). Classification (NCBI taxonomy): domain Eukaryota; kingdom Metazoa; phylum Annelida; class Polychaeta; order Phyllodocida; family Nereididae; genus Alitta; species Alitta virens. Next base: position 54,886,359 of record OW028573.1, read on the forward strand.
AATACAAAGCTGAAAAGCTTGGTGGTCAGCAGTGCAAAACTTTTATTCGTTTGGTGTTTTAAGTCGGTCTAACACCCCGAGTTTAAAGAATTGGGAGGTCAGCTAATTAAATATTGACCTTTATTATTAAAGATAACGACATTTGCTGGTGGATGAAAACACTCCATTGCACCACCAAGGAAAAGGTGTTCACTGATCTTCTAGAAGACATGATGGTTTAATTCTCTTGAATTTTTGGTTTCATGGATAGTTGAATTTTTAATTCAAAATGCACAAAAAAAATACACTTCCATGTTATCTTTAAAGAAACAGATCTAAGAAAGGAAATGTGTTCCATGTTTGACTAAAAGCACTAACAATTGCCCCTGCTTATGCTTGTTTGCAGTTACGAACATTTGAAAGAAGTAGACGCTTTGTCACTAGAACTTTGCTTGGACAGAAGACGATGCTGGGAATCCCTGTCTCCTGCAACGGATGTCAAAACTGTCAGGGATGCTCTGGGTGAGTCCATGGATATTATGGGTCTACGCTGTATTTACCCTTGCCTGAAGGACATTTTAAAACAATGTTTTTGTTACACTTGTATTTCATAAACTTAGAAAATGCTATTTGTCTTAAGTGTACAGAGTATTTGAAACGGTGTGCAATTATTGGTCGCAATTATAAGACCACCAATGACCAGTACAAAATGTATGATCTTAATGGCGAGTTGGTCTTAGTGTCCTAATAAAAATGGTGACGTAAAATACAATAATAAGAATAGCAACGAGACCAAACGTTGGGAGTTTTAATTGTAAGGCAGTCTTCCTTGAGATGGTCTTAATACAAGCTTTCCCTGCATCAATTTGTATGCAACTTTGTATTAAAGCATTTCCCTACAGCACAATGCCCATATTATAGCTTTGATGCAGTACACCCTCTTGAGCTATGGCAAAGTGCAGTCCATAATATGTGAAATAGAGACTTGCCCTTTAGTAAAAAATCAGTTTTTTCCCCCTCTTGGTTCCATCAAATAAACCGTCCACACGCTGTGTACTGGGAGGGTGTATCCATTTTTGTTGCATGCTGCTGTATTTTATGGGTGGGGTGGAGACAGTCTCCCAACCTGGTATCTTCTGATTCTAGACAGCAGTGGCTGAGATTAGGAGGCTGTTTCAGTCACAGCAATTGAGCAAGACCTTGTTCTTTGAGCGCTTTCAACACCGTAATTTGCAGAGATAAAGAAGGGGAATGAGACATGAATCGATGGGTTGTCCTTGGTTGAAATTAGCACAAGACTCAATGGTAGTTACTGGGGCTCCGTGAAACTGTTGATTGAATGTTTTGCTGTGTTGGATTGTCAAATTGCGTGATTCTGACATTGTAAACATTAGCCCTGGTAGCCATATTGCTCTGTAAGTAACCCATGTTGGAGAGGGTTATGCAACAGTAATCGTCTATTCACTGTCGATTGCATGTATGCATCAGGAAAGGTATTGCGACTGAAATAGCAACACTCAACATCCCCGCAAGATTGATTTCACATAAAATGCGTCACAAAGCTAGATCAATACCAACCACATCAGGATTTTTATCTCAGTCTTTGGTCGCTTCAGGGAGCAATTTCCCCATTTTGCTCCGTCAGTTATTTACAAGTAATGGCCAATGATAGTAATTTAATATGCATAAAAAGCTACTGGTTTGACAGTGCATCACCAAACTGAATTGACTGTCCCGTTTCAAGAAAAAAATACTAAATTTCCAGGTGATGACAGTTCCCAGAATTACCCAATTTACCAAATGTACGTCGAAAACCAGCCCTCCTGTACTGTAGCAACTGGTGAGTACCAAACAGTGGAGAGAACAAAGCCTACATAAGATTAATGGTTATTGACATAATTATGAGAGTTTTACCAGAAAATTAAGATTATTATACATTTCAATGCATGCAATATTTCTTGCAGTGATACTGGACATCGGCAAGGAGAAGATGAGCTTCTTCCAACACAATCCAAAAAAATCGGACCCTTTGATTTGCTTGCCATTTTCAATTCTGGATACGGACATGTGATGTGCACTGCAATGGACTTATCTCCATGACTTGTACAACAAAGCTTGTGATGCATGACCTAAATGACCTTCAAACTGTTCAGTCACCTACAGAATTCAGCCAGTCTGTGTGGATTCTTGCTTCATGTAACTTCGAGCTGAAACTTTGTTCTGAGTGAACAAGCACAGCGCAAAGCCTCTAAGAAGCCCATATCCAGCAGTTTTGCAGACACGCAAATATTATCTGTGTTGAGTCAGAAAGAGACCAAGAGTTGCTTTCATATAAGATCAGTGCAGCTGTTTGCTTCCTTTGTCTCAATCATTGGTTAGCTGGGGCAAGATGCTGAGATCTGGCAATAAAACGCCAAGAAACCAAATACCAAAGTCTGAGCTATTATGTAGGATTCTTAGTGCAGCTGAAGTGCTGGTTGTCTCCATGTTAAATATCAGGTTTATGAAAGTATGCATTGTCTGCGTTTATGATATATATGTTAATGTAATTGCATGGTCTGTCCCATGACATTGATTGCATGTTATTGTCTTAATGCTGATATTGTACATCTGTTTTTCTAAGCGAATGTTAAAATGTTTAAATCATGTGCTCTTAATGTAGGTCTGTCATAAAGTTATTCTCTAAGGAAACTCTTATGGTGTTCTTATAGCTATCTCCCGTGTTACGCATTGATGTGTTATTCATGGGGAGTATGTTCTTACTTTGATGTGTCTTCCCATCGGATTGGCAAAGATGCGATCATGTAAAGGAGTCTGGAGAAGGCTAAAAAGAATTACATTATTAGGCAAAGTGCTTGGGCGGAGGGTCCTGAGCACTGATAGTAATGTCATGATGAATGACGGCAGGGAGCAAAGGAGACAGACCTCCATCCGCTCAAAATACCTTGAAGTCTCTATCTGGAAACAGTAATACAGCCTAGACATATCGATCAGAGCCATGAGTGATTGCCGATACTCCACACATTTGCTAGGGACTTAGCCTTCATCTCCAAGCAACGGAAATATTTATGGGATTCTCAATTGACCAAGAGGCGTGCTTGCGGGAACACCCTCTGTCCTATCTGTTTGAACGGAGCATCAGGGGTGGATGCCTTCTCTCCAGCAGGTGTTAAATGGTCTGTGTCCATATTGACACGAATCTCCACGACTCGACTGATCAGTGGTCTTCTGTTTATTCTTAGTCTTTGATCGGATCAACTTGCTGCTTGTTGCAAAAGGATGAATCTTAACACTGGAGCAATGGCCGCGGGGCATCAGCTTACTTGCCTAATGCCTTCTGCAGGGCCTGAATAAGCTGCTGGTTCCCCATCAAATTCAAGACACTTTGGAGTTGACTTCAGTCTTGTGTAGCACCAAGAGACCGGGGCAGCCGCTATAAACTAGGCTGACAGGCGGGAGGCTGGCGGGGCTGCCAAGCAAGCAGTTTCTCAGCAAGACGACCCAAGCAGTTCTGTTCTTGGAGGAAGGAGGAGGACAAGGCCCACCCTGCATGTTTACAGCAACTGGGAGCACTGAGAGAAACAGAACGCCAGCCTGTCGCTCTTACTTTTTTCCTGGCGTCCTGTTTCGAAGCTCAATCAATAGGCGTCAGCATATCTGGTCGAAGGTGCAAATTCTGCCAGGCATAGCAAGCACATCACATTCACAGACGCCCAACTTGCTTCATGGGTTCATGGAGCACGCTCTGGGGCAGACCAGGCCACTCTGGATATTCGAGGCTACTACGTAGAAGAGCATTGGCGATAGATGGGGCAGTGTGTTGTAAAAGCACACAATAGGAAGTAAATACAGTAGACTGCTTTGGATTACAAGGCAACTGGGATCAGGGACAACCATGTCTGGGAATAGGCGCCTAATCCATGCCATGGAAACGGCTATTCAGTGATTTCCAGCTTAGAGCAGTTGGATGACAGTTCTAGTTGAGCCATGAGGGACCACCTGATTTCCACCATAGACGTCGTCTACACTGAGATGGAGGAAAGTTCTCTGGACGAGGAAGGTGAGTGAATGGCACCTAGGTGCACAGACACCAAGGCAGGCAGTGCTTGAATTGAGTCGCTTTCCGTTTGCTCAGCCTTTATATTTAAGGCAAGCCAGGCAATCCATCTTGCACTGCATGCCTCCATCTCCTGTCCCCACAAACACTCCTCTCATATCCATATTTCACCCACAGGTTTCCTGTGCTTTCCCCTGCTCCCTGCGTGCTGTCCACAAAGTTCGCCTGCTAATGTTCACCTAATCTTCGCCTTCTCCTAAATTCTTATCCACTGTCAGGTGAGCGGTTACTTTGCCGGAGGCCGGCTGAGATTGAGTCGGGAGGCCATTCATCGGGTGATGGGGGGTCTTTGATGACCGTTCTGTGGCTGACAGCTCGTTCCTGGTGTCATTTCCTAAGCACATGAAGCCACAGTCCCATTGGCCGTGCCCTACCTCACAAGGTGGTCCCCCCGCAGCCGTGACCTTGCACAAAACCCTGACCGGAACCAGCCCCTGTCCTGAGCCCCTGACCAAGCTAGCAATTTCCCCCCATCGGTCCTGGCTGCTCTGTGGGCCTGCAGGAACCCGCCAGGAAGCCGCCAGCATTTTGCTTGGGCTCTGATTGCACGGTCATGAATTGTCATTATCTGGAGTCCACTAACGACTGCAACGAGGCCAGATTGAAAGCTGTGGAGTGGCAATGTAGGAGTGCAATGGCCCTGCTCATATGGGCAAAGGAGCGGGCGGATGAGCTGGTCTGTCGATAGGCCGGACCCCTGAGGCCTAACCTGCACCCCCCGGTTCTCTGGGGTGCATTACAACTCACGGCCCACTAAATCAACCCCTGGTGGACTCAGGTCCAAACCCTATAGGTCTGGATTTTCCCTTTCCCGCCATTAACTACATCATATCTGCCACTACATAAACCATTAGCAGCCTTTAAAACCAATCTCGCAGAGTAATTTAAAACTGCCATGAAGCGAGGTAATATGGAATTGAACATAAATTTCATCTGGAAATAGAATGGTTTTGTTTACGACAAGTTATGCCAGAAAACCGGCGTGGTAGTTGGACATGCAACTTTAAGAAGCTCTATGTGGTTAGAATTCTATGGGTTCTTGTTATTAACTGTCTGGATGTCATTTTCTTGAGTTGCTTGGTGCAGATAGAGAGAAGAATCGATTGGTATGGATTGAAAACATGTTTGTTCTCTTCTCGATCTAGACTTGGTGGAGAGAAAGAGTGTGCATTATCTCAGCTCTCCCTTTCAACAATATATGAAGTCTGTTATTCTTAGGTTTATCGCAGCTCCCAGCGACAGTTGCTTTCATAAGATCATATCTCAGAACTCAGGGATTCATTAGACTTGTGAATGCATGTGTTGATAAAGGCTTATGACAGTCTTTGTTATGGACTCAACACCTACGATGCATGAATTTTACTTGTGGCCGTCGATTGACAGTGAACATATATAATAAGATATGGAGTTCTGTACTGAAGTAGGGCAGATTTCTGTAAAGGAACACATTGAATGTATTTCATGTGTACATGAAAGCTGCTTTAATAACACAAAACAACTGAGTCATGGATGTGTGAAATTGTACCACTTTTTAAAGAGCAAGTCATTTGGAAATGCAATCTGCAGCTCGTGAGCCTCATGTGTGTTGATATGTCACTTGTATAGGGTTATTAATATAGAATCGAGCCTTAATTAGACATAAAAATCTACATACTAATCTGTACATTTGCCATCATACATATCATATATATCACGAATTACCTCACTATAAAGGTGGTATTTAGAACATATTGTGGCCTTACTATGGAGGTTCAATTGTATGTCATCGCTGTCTAGCTAAACAGGGTATGCAGCTAGCAAATATCCTGTGTTTGCATTATGCTCTTTGATGGCGCAAAGTCCTTTTTCAAGCATTGAGACTGCACTGAAGGCTACTGGGCACGAGGTCTATGGATCAGACTAATGCCTGATGGAGTTTATGAACAAAAATAAAACATGTATGAAAGCGACACTGCGGAACTGGTTTCTTGTGAAAGCCTAAAAGGCCCTAGGGATGTTCCTATGTTGCGGATACATTTGCTATTCATTGCTCTATAATCTTAGTTTGACACGTTAATTCTCCATCGCCTCTCTCGATTTCACTATATATGGTCCTTAGTTTTTTTATGGTTTGGGACAATATGAAGCCTTTCGCCCTGAGCATATTTCAGTTGCTGTTTCTATGACTGTTTCTGCTTTGCTTCTGTTTATCCCTTCACCCTTTTCGAATTAATTTGCTATTACTCTTGCTTCTTTTGACTATTTTTCGCCACAAAAGATCACACAAAAGGCTGCACGGCACTACTACATTATGTAGACACGTTGGTCGTCCTTCGAATAAGACTCCATATAAATCAATTTCACCCGATACCAACCTTATGCATTATTCGTGTTTGTGCTTGTATTTGAGCATTAATTCTTAATTTACCTGTGATCGACTGTAAGTACCAGATATAACAAAATGGATGGATTTCTATTGAGATGTATAGGCCAAATATACGTTTATATCTGTGGTGTCACTTCGCATTTATAAGAAAGAACAAAACTCATTGCCATGTGTGCAGTTGTTGTTGAATTCACAAAAGTGTCAAAACCAAGAATCCACAGCTAACACGGTGAAAAAAAAATCAACAAAACACACGCAGTATCGCTGACTGACCAACAATGTTTTACATTCCTTGAGAATGGCACTGCCGTTTCCTCTCAGCTATGCCAGTAGTTTTTGATCATTACCAACACCACATGACACACTTCATTAGCGATTTTACCACTCACCGTGCAATTTGGCATTATGTACGCCGTTGTACGAGCCAGATATCACGAATTATAACTTTGTCAGTTTTTATCAGATTTTCAAATTCAAACATTTTCTGAAAATATCTTCATCGATTTATATAAGTAACTGGCATTAATTCATTGGACGAATTACAGACGGAGTTTTTTTCCCCTGTGAATATAGTAATCAATATAAATGGAAAATAACACATTGACAATAAAAACTTGGGGTTCAGTGTAAAAAAGGATGGCTGGACAGGAGAGAATATTAGCAGTACAAAGACTTAGATTGAGATATATGGGACTGAGTTTGCTGGTATCAATCTTTACTGGAATTATGAAGTGGCGGACAAAAATGAATTGAATATGACTACGTCAGCCATTTACGAGCATCCCCTTTTACTTGCCTTGTTTAAAATAATTTATGTTCAGGTCTCTTCAATGGCTCTGCATCAATGTAAAAAAGTTTACAAAATGACTATTACTGAAATGTGCTCAACAGTACAAACACTTGCTAATTGACCCCTAGCGCCACATTCTATACTCATGCAAGGCTAGTACTTCAAATTGGATGCCGCAACTGGCGAATCATATAGTTGCCTTTTTGTGCAACGCTTGTTTTCTATCGCTCTTATGTTAAACCACTTCTTTAGAGTAGTTTGGGACAAGAGGCTCTCCACCAGGGCTGACCTGGATAATTTAATTACATATACGTAATTAAATTATGACTAACACCTTGCAGACTCCTTTGCAAATACAAGAAATTCCTAATTTCATAAAAGTTCCCAATTTCATAAAAAAGAGATGTTGTCAGGGGGGCATCCCTCTATAGGGGAATAAGACCACCTAACTGAGCATTACACTTCAAATTCTTGATATATCCTAAATTAATTATTTTGTCCCAATCTCAACTCGGTGTGCTGTCATATAACAGCCCAGCGACCTAATTATGGACATTCTTTACTAGTTTAACTAGTGAAACAAAATGATTGGTTAAACTATTTAGCTGGTAGGCTGAGTATAGACTTTAGAAATATTTTCTTATAAATAAAAGAGAAATTGATTCGTATTTTTTTAGTTTTGGCAATTTTTCTGAATTGCCTGCTTGTCAGAAGAAGAATTGCGTAAACTCAGCAAATGAACATCTAATTATTTTGCAATCATTGTTGGACCTTTAATACCATAAGCCAGCTCATGGACTATTAGAGAAATTGATTAATTTAGTTTAGTTGAGTAAACGAGCAAACCATGTACATAATTAGGTCGCTGGGCTGTGAGGTGACGCCACACAGTGTCAAGGCATCAGTGCACTGAGCATTGGTACTGTACAGCATGTGTGTTTGAAACCAGGGGGGCTGCCTAATGGATATAACAGCTCTTAAAAATTTAACTCCAACCTCTGGGTGCACCTATGAATAGTGTGCCACTTATGAATATTAAGAGAGAGGTTAGAAATCCATGTTATGTTATTCCTTATGAATAACTATTGACAGCCATTTTTCTTGTGTAGCAGGTAAAAATCCTGGTAAAAATCGTGAATATTAAAATCATCAATATGAAAGAAGGAAAATGCATTTAAAAATTTAAAAAATTCTCATTGAATAAGTGTATCTGTGCATTACGATATATACAGTTGCCTTATGTGACATTTGAAATAAATTGGCCCAGATGTGTAATGTGTATCTCACAAACATCAAGTAAAACTGGTTGATTAGTAGTAACTAAGAAAAACGGCGGAGGGAGGGGGATTGAGAATCTTGCCCCACGGTACTAAACAGGTGCACACTGCACAGTACCAAAATAGCGCATATTCATACATTTATTGAATATCTATAACTTTTTGCCAACATAAACTAATGTATGGGAAGGTGTGGCAAATGGGCCCCCTAACTTGGAACCCCTAAAGCTCAGAGAGGGTTTATCTTAAAACCACAAAACTGTTGCAAAACTGTTAAGGGCACACACATTTATCAGGTTTCTAACAATTCAATGCAGTCTCTCTTTTAGGATGACCACAAAATTAAAATAATGTAAAATGCGGTTTTGCCCATTTTGCGACGTCCCTGGGGCAAACTGGGGCCAAAACAGTTAAGTAGCCAATACTTCTGGATTGGGCTGCCTAGAATAAAGTCTGTCCCATTTTGCCCCACATGGACTTAATTTATGAAGTTAATCAAAAGTAACAAATTATATCCATAACACTAAAAATGTATAACTAAACATCAACTACAGTAATTGCTCTATCAAAGTGAATATTAATGAGTCATGTTCATTAACCTGTAAATTACAGTTTCCAAAAAAAGGGTAATATTTTAGGAAGTGTCAGTATCATTCAAAATGACTGTCATGGAAGCCTTTGTGATGCCATTAGTGTATTTACACCATTAACTGGTGGCAGTGACAAAAAATAAGTGAATTTTCATTGGCCCATTCTGGCCCATTTTGCGGAATTTGGGTGATCTGACTCCCCCCTCCCACTTTCACTGGGTCCTAGGTTCCATTACAAATATAGTGAAAATTAACTGAACCCTCATAAGTCCAAATTGTGGTGTGAAAGAAAGGAAATGTTGACTTCCTGCTTTTTTGTTGTTGTTGAAAATTTTGCGAGCTTGAACCTAAGTACTCCTTCTTTCGACATTCACAGGTAATAACGCCCCTTGGAGTATTTTGGTAAATTTTCTTAAAGTTCACAAAAATTGAAGTCTTTAATCATAGCAATTATGCGCAACACCTGCTGGCTCGATCACAAAGTTCAACGAACTGGTTAAAAAAAAAAACCGGGGAAATTCACTGAAGTAAACAAAATGTCCAACAGCACTTCGCAATATACAGTGCTGTTTAGAAGTATTGGCAATACATGGATTTTGCAAGCAAATATGCCAACTTTAATTCTGCGCAGGACGTAAACGGCAAAAAAATATATCAGATACATGCAATCAAATCATTATATAACATTATGTAATCATATGCATGCTAAATCCCTTTGATCAGGCAATCTGAGTATATGGCTATAATTTGTTGTATAGCCTCACAGCTTCTGTTGAACCAAGCGTTATTTTTTTTTAGATATAATTTTTTATAAAGTAGTTATATTGGAGAAATCTAATTCATATTATTGGCACTTTTCAGATTGATGCAACCGTACGTCAGGTCCTGATTGTCAGAAAATGTTTTATTTTACAATTCTCACAATGTCATGTGGATCGTGATTTGTGACTGAAAACTGTCATTTCTGATAACTCAAAAACCAATCATTTACCAATGTAATTTTGAGTTACGTGCAATACAAATTGATTTCTGACAATATGATTTAAAAATTAATGTATTTTCACCAATTTCTTGTGCAACTAAAAGTCTCGCTAACTTTTAGCTGGCCACTTGATATTTCATGATTTTTTTTGATGGAATGTTAATCAGGGTTAATTTCAGCAAATTCAAAGGTTATCTGGTGAAAGTCCATGAAAACCATAAAAAATATTCACTATATCATATCACTACTGCAAAATATCATGAAGTCGATTTTGTATGTGCACAAGTTATGTAACAGAAATCAATTTGTATTGCACGTAACTCAAAATTACTTGTATGAATTATACATATTTATGTTGTCCGTATATTGCACTATTCGCAGTCCTGGCATGTTCAGGATCACTACCTTGGTGTTTTTTTTAATATATCCTTGCACAATTCAGGAGATACCAATACTTTTGCAAGGTACTGTATGTGTTAGGCGCATTTGTCAACATTTGTTAATGATAAATTGGTATTGATTACATTTTCCAGCTAATTAGTGCATTTTTTGAAAATATTAAGAAATCAAACAACGGTGTGATAAACAATGCATAGCACTAAAGAAAACGTATTTTAGGCATCTCCAGTGTGGCCAACATGGATGAAAATCATCTCCATTGTGTAACACTGAATTCAAGTTTCAGTGAACCTAGCTACAAGTCCCCTGTCCACATCGCATCTAATACAATGTAGGTTGGTTCTGGCTGCAGTGAACCCTCCCCCCCCCCCTTTTTTTTTTTATAAAGGTTAATGAAAAGTCACCCTCCAAATGAGGCCAACAAGTATAATTTAACAATATGCAAACCAACCAGTACATTTTCGACTCTTAGCAATTGTTGACTACTGTATCTGCGCATTAACACATTTAATGCAAATTTTGAAAATCGGTCTCTTCTAGGAATGTTACCTGTTTCACTGCAGAAAAATATTTGCAACGACTTGGAGCTTTATCGTGAATATGAGTTGCACGAAGTCTAAATATTTTATATTGATAATTTTGCATGCTTGTCCTTCAGATATGAACACTCTGATGCATTTCGTGATTGTTATAATGAATAAGCATTCTCCCAACTTCAAACAGCAGTACATGATAATACAATGAGTTTTGGTATGAGTGGGCAGGTTATTTGCAATTGTCCGTACTGTGCCAATAATGTCCACAATGGTTGGATATTAGCAAATACTTTTTATTTAGGCCCTACATCTATTTGCCAGAATAAAAAAAGAACTAACAGCCCCGCTTGATTTGCCAGCAAACTAAAAATGTATACAGCTGCATCTGCTTTAGTTCAGACTACTCGGATACTGCTGAAGCACGCGAACAAGCTTAGTTGGCACGAACACTCTTTTTCTGAAAAAAAAAGTGCTCCATCGGAATTCACTAATTTGATCACTAAAAAGCAATTAGTGATCAAATTGTGAATTCCGATGGAGCAATTTTATCATTAGGTGCTGATGTATCAGTCAACATGGCCACATTGGTCAGACAATATCCATTGCATGCTATGTTAATTTGTGATGTGTGAGGGAGTTGCGCGCGCCTATGAAGAGAGCACCAGTGCTCATGAAGCAAGAGCCATTGGGGTTGGCCGGTCATTATCATAAAAGTTTGTGAGGCAGAAAAACATTGGATTGACCTGGAGAACCAGCTCTGGTCGGGTGTGTATCAGAGACACAGAGGATCAGTCCAACTTGCTGAGTTTTTCAATGGAGTCAATCCGCAGTGTAGCTAAACAAGGAACCAACTACCAAACCTTGGAATGCGACTCCAGTCAAAACAGCAATGGGGATAAAGGTGAGTGTACACAACTAACCATATGGCTGAGAAAATGACAGTCAGCTTATGATATATTCGTATGCTTGGATAATTCAAACTGGTATGACAATGCCGCTCGAAAGGCAGTTCTCAGTGACTAAGTTCCGTCATAAGGTATATCACAACATCATCTGCCATTTTGAAGATTTTTTAATGCATTTTGTCGTGTTTCACGGAGTTTCAATTCTCGTTTTACCATTTCACTTACTTAGAATTTTCTATGATACTAAATGTGGTTCATATAGGATATTCTTAAAGTTAGTTTCATTTGCAAAACTTTAAAAGTTGCCAAACCTTCAAATTTAATCAGGATGAATAATGTTTTAACAGAAAGCAACCAAAGCACTGACACTATTAAGACAACGTAAAACTCAATGGGCAAGTAAGTTCTAATTGCTTCTGTCTACTCAATTCTGGACAAGGCCAATAATTTAGGATCTTCTTACCTGAACCAAGTTAGTACGCCTTCCACATCTATGTAGTAACAGGTTCCACCAACATAAAGAATCGGTCAATATTGAGACCCATTAAACGCAATAAAAAAAAGAAGAAAAGAAGACATATCCTGCACAATGGTTGATTTTCTGGTAGTCAAAGTTTTGTAAGAAATTCAGTCAGAACTTTGATAGAAATGTATAGACTGAGTATACGAGAAAATATTAATTAGCTCCCTAAGTGGAATTGACAAAGCCGAGCTGCTCTGATCTGCTAAGAACTTACACAACAATCTTAGTAGATAGCATCGTGTGACATTTAGTCCCTTTTTGTCTTTATAACTGGTGAGTACGAAAAGTCACCAGGAAAGGATGACATAACTATTCCTGCGGAGACAATGCTAATGGGTTATATAAATAGCAACCCACACCTCTGTCGCAGGTGCATTCAATTACCACAACCCGGCTTTCCTAGCAGGTAACAAGTCCTCCAGGCAGCACATTTACCACTTGCTGAAAACTTATTTATTCATAAATACCTGGCATTATTAGGGCTCCTCACCGCCCATTGTAGGTGCAAACAATTTTCCCAACAGTCTGACACTAATTTGGGCAGCTTTTTGCCATGGCAGAGTCGGAAATTGCTTTCATTGGTGCTCGACGCAGAAATGCGAAGAACTGACAGTGGGGTGATGACCGTTTAGACCTGATGTATGGTGCTTATTTTTTCAACCTAAGTGTCTCTAATCTTGGTGCTTTTGAATCGAATTTCCCAGAGACCTGGGGAGTCTGGGATTCTACATTTGAATGATTCAATCTTAACACTTGAATAATCGAGTTTAATGTAAGCGGTAACATATTGCTGCTTCTTTTAAAACCTAATGCAGATATGCATTGCAGCTGCTAAAAAGCTGAGGTACATACTAATCATTGCTTCGGCCTATACATGTGAGGGTATTTTTCTGATTTACTACCTGTAACCAAAGAGTTTACCCTTGCACCAACAAATGACTCTTTGATATAATGGATAACTCTTATATATACTTTAAGTCATTACACCTCATGTCATGCATTACCTTGACCCTGAGTAAATGAGAAGGTCATTCATCATAGCAAGTGTGATAAACTCCTTGTTGGGAGTAAATTGCCACCCACTCTGGTGCGGCACACAACAGCAGATGTGCATTTGTTTGCTGATCTCAAGAAGCCTAGTTGAAAAGGCATCTTGATGGCTTATGGTTGACACATCCACAAGTGGGACAAGTATCATGACTAGCGCTCACCAGAATGACAAATGACACGCGGGGTCACACATGCAATGTGTCATGCATAACTTATGTCAGTGGATGCCAACTTAGCTGTTTTTATGACAAAAATGCCTCTGTGCAAATGCAATGTATATAGAGAGTTTAATGAAATTAATCTTCTTCAATACATCTGCCCACTTTAGCAAATGTGCCAAAAATTGTTTTGGGAAGCTTCCAATGTTAATTTTACGTCTACAACAATTGCACCCGTATGTGGAAACACTTAGAATTGTCCTGATCACCACCATTGCATTGTAATTCATCATCTCTTCTATACTGCAATTTTTTTCATGCCTTTATTTAATCGAGAAACAACCAAATTTTGCAGACATATTTACCTAATAATGGTCTGTCGAAACACCTGCACATTATAGTTGGAACATAAATATTCAGTTTTTGCTGAAAAATTGTAAATCGAATCGGCAGTTTCAATGGGTATATTTGGTTGCCATGATACTCACTCTAGTCATTTGCTTACATTTGTCTTCCTTCATCTGAGTATCTGTTTTGTGGCCTTATATTATACGCACATCAGACGTCAAAAAGCATAAACCTACCTTTTAGCGATGTCATTTTGATTGCGCTTTGTATGGATTAACATTTACGGACACATAAAACATCTACTTTTTCGCAACAGGTGTAAAAGACTCTTGGCTCAATAGATTTCGTATAAATTGATACATAAATTTAGGATTAGAATCAAAATAGTGCAGCCCTCTAAGGCAGATTGCTGCTGCTCATTAGGGTTGATTAGGCCTAATAACATGTGACCTATATTAACATTATATACGCCACTTGTGGTAAAATCTTCATGTACAACGGTTCGAGTATGGTGCCTCTGTGCAGTGTCAGAGCTAATTGAACTCGAGTTCTAGGCCGACTATATAGCTGACTATATCGCAACAATATCTGTTTTCTGTACTGGCACACATTCGTTTACATTTTGGAAGATGTACACCCTCAAATGTCGGGTATTTTCGAGCTTTTTCGGGCGTTCATCTTCATGTCTCTCATGTAACCATGGTATGATTTTGTAATGCATGAATGTAGGGGAGAGTGGGGTTAGTTGTGCCGCTTTTCTTCATTGGGCCTACAGGCCAAATTAAACCGAGGGGTGCTTTCGGCCTTTAGCAGAAAAACAGCTCAGGCAGATATGACCAACTGCATTGAATACTTTTATCATGGGAAAAATTGCCATATGGCTCAACTTAGTTGAACTTACCCCATGCCCACTCATAGGGTAAGTTGAGCCAGTGAGAGGTAAAAGTTGAGCCACGGAGATATTTTACATGGGGTAGATTAAGATGTACCTAAATACTGGCATATAACTTATAAGTATCATATGGTTAAAAAAAAAAAACAATGTAACTCCGGTTGTAGTGTAGACAGTGATAACTCACAATTTCTCAGGAGACCAAGCACCAATTTTCACAATTCAGTGAAAATAATGAATCACAAATATGGATAATTATCATGTTTACATATCCCAACCTGACAAGTCATTTGAGTATGGTGGATCCATGGCTGCACTAACCCCATTAGTAGAGCCAAACTGACTTGTAAATGTATCAATGAAATACTATTGGCATATAAAATATTGTCATAACTATTTTTTTGTGTTCAATATTTCAGGCTAATCTTTTCTTTACTTAGTGTACATCATAAAGAGCCATTAAGAGTAAAGATTCAACACAGGGCACAACTTCATTGATATGATCACAGGCGTTTGCCATCATGACAGCCCTTAGCAAGTTAGTATACTATAAGACCAAGGCTACTGACTTTGTCAAGAACAGCTTTTACTCCCCCTGCGTAACTGCCTTCAATGATGGGGCTAGTTTCAGTCAATAATATCATATTACACATCAAAAATGGCTATATTATACACACAAATGATTTCCTTCTTATTCTAAGTGATAACTTCCATTATTTATGGGTATTTACCACTTATACAAGGAATTCCTTGCCTGTACGCTGGGAAATGTTCAATTCTCATCTCTAATGCCAGCTTATTTGCATATTTCACCATCTACACACATGATGGTGGTTCCTGATTGGCCAACATCTCCCAAGCACAGTCTGCTGTCAGCTTTTAGCCAATTAAGTGACCTGAGTAATCTTTGTTTAAGAATTGAGTGTAATCAATGCAAACAAAACAAATTGATATGCAATTTCATTGTTAGACATTCAATGCCATTTCCTAATGTATTCAGCTACATTCTGATTGGCAGTTGCAAATGACATAGCAGCCTCTTGAGATGAGAAGCCAATTAAGGCAGCCAGTAAGTAGCCTTGGTATTAGTTAAAGTATAAGTGTGTCATCACTGAGCAATGTCATATATGTTGGCAAACGCCTGTGATATGATATATTACATTGTAAATTTAATTGTTTATAACAGCTTGGGGATGGTTCAACTTACCCCATGGTTCTGTTACTTCATAATTCTCCCCTAATCTTGAAGTTTCCCAAAACAAGACTATGATTCAAGACTCAAGAATATTATATTTACACCATACATTTACATAAATACATCTGTCTGATAATACAAATTTATAAATCATCATATGGTAACAACGCTATCATCACTGCCCCCTGTGTTACTATGTATCAGCTATATTGCAATGGATTCAGTACATAGTAAAAACATAATAATAATAAACTAATTTTCAAGGTTTACAAAACAAGAGAAAGAGAAGAGAGAGAATGTTTTATGATGACACGATATATGATGATGAAATATAGGATGGCTGAATTATGACTGTGCGGGCATATGAAGATATTTTGAGTTTAATTAACATCTTCTGATACATGTGTAAATTTACAGATGACCTGTATATGTTGGGTTAGGGGCAGGTGGAAATGGTTCGTTTGCATATTGACCAATCAGGTACTTTTTTGTATAATGGGAGAAACCATTTTTATTATGTGTCAAAATGTTATCCTAAATACGTTCAACATTTTTATTGAGAAGAAAAGAAAGCTGATAGCGTACAGTATATTCAGTAAATTTGTGGTGTACTCTGGGAATAATAAATCGATGATGTCTTGTGTTATATTGGTGACTTGACTGTTGTTGAATATTGGAAGTTTATAGTGAAGTAGTCTGGTAGCTTATTTATAATATAACGTTGGTAGAATTTATAGAGGTTTCTCGTAGCAATATCTTCAATTTTCAATATATTTAAATTCTTAAAAAAAGGATCAGTGTGAGCATTATAATTTATTTGCTGATGGAAATCACTCTGCCTTTTTCTGTATTTTTGTGATCCTGTTTGGTCTTATAATGTGATAGTCCAAGAGCCAGAGCAGTTATATTTATCATTTTTATTCTCACCAATGTCCCAATATATAATAAGTCGTAACACATTCTAGTATAATTAGTATAATTAATAGGTTATATTATGGGTTGATGCAGTATATCCCTGATATACTCCCCAAGAACACTGGTCGAGGGGAGTATATTGAGGATATACTGCATTAACCCGGTGTGTGACCTTTTTATACCATGCCTCATTTGATTGGCTAATCTCTAATACCCTATACTTGAAAAAGTCCCGTATACAGCCCTGTATTTAGCCCTGTATTTTGCTTGGAAAAAGCCTTGTATGGGGGAGAAAATGCATGTTTGTTTCGATATCCTACTTTGTCAGCAAAAAGCTTCTAGCTTGTGTTGTATTGTTATAGTGTCACCACCAACTTTAAATCTTATCTTGTCTTATCTTACATCTTATGGGATAAAGAGTGCATATATGAAAGTGGTTCATAACAACCCACTTTGCTTGGATTTATTTCATGACATAACTATTATTCCATGCCTTGGTGCATTTTCCTCCTATACAAGGCGTTTCCCAGGCAAATATATTTAATATTTCATTAACAACGTAATATCAAGATACATGTGACAAAAAAAAAGCAAAAGAAGAAAAGTATATAAAGGCATGAAATAAAACATAAATTATGTACAGCATTTACATAGGCGAACCATGAAGCCTTAGCCGCTCATGCTGCCATATATAGGGGGGAAATTAGCTGTATATGGAACTTTTTTCCGTATAAGGATGATATATACTGAGATTAGCCAATCAAAGTGAGGCATGGGATAAAAAGGTCACACCGCGGGTTGATGCAGTATATTCTCAATATATACTCCCTCTCGACCAGTGTACTGAGTCTTGGGGAGTAGGCCTATATCTGCATCAACCCATGATATAACCTTTAATTGTGGCCGTTATGACATTTTTAAAATATAGCACAAATACAAAATATCCCGTGTAATTCTGCTTGTAATTGAGAGAAAAAGTTTTAAAACGTGGGTATTTAAGCTGTCCCATTACTTTTGGCGTGCACTCATCAATGCTCATCACTCCAGAATATGAACTAGGACGATTCAGTTGGGAAAAAAGTACCTAACAAGCATTTGAATAGGCCAAGTCATTCAATTACATACATAGGAGAAGTATGTCTCTTCAAAATGCTTGTATTTCTTCAAACGTAAGAACCTGTCTAAACATGTATCTAAACTGAGTGCTTTAATTATTACTTCATTTGACTGACACCCGCTTCAAGCACGACATTTGAAAGGGTTATCTTAACCAATTGTTGTTACACCATGTAAAACCAATTTGCAAAGCATGTTCCAAGGATGTTATAAACAAACACAGTGCGATAATTTATTTAATTTAATATAAATGCTTCATTTGGTTTCATCTTTGGCACACCTGTTTTGCCGATGAAAAGACCATAAAGCAGAAATAGTGTAAATACATATAGATACAAAATTGCATTAAAAAAAAAACAATATGACGTAGTCTGAATGATTATGGATACTGCAATCTCTCTTATTGCGATAGGTTTTAATGCTTGTTTCTTTCTTTCTTTTTATTTATTTGTAATAAGCTTGTTTTTGTCACTCCAGCAAAGGTAGTTTCTGTTAAATAAACGTAGTTTCTGAACAATAAGAAACTTCAATTGGGTTGTTCGTATATGTATGCGTGAAGGTACTCTTTAATTACTTCTTTCGGTACTGAAAGTGATACTATAGATGAAATCATACGAATTAAAAATATTTCCTAATGAATTCTAGCATTTTTGTTGCAAAACCCTAAAACTGGAATTCTATTAATAAAATAATATTTATAATTTTTTTAAATCAGTTGTTTCTCCCATCTTATTCCGTCTAACCATGGGCATAGCATAATATCGCTAGGTTCAATACACATATGTATTGAGAAAGGCAGTGGAAAGAGTCTCATCCAACAACGTGAATTTTGCCACCTGGTGGTTATGACAAATGAAATATACAGAAAAGATCGTATGGTGCATTGGCACTGCATGTGTGCATTATTTACAGTGCTTTTTTACAGAATCACCATGATATGAGCAATGTGTCCAATAGACTATGTATTTCTCTTAAAGCTTCCAGATCCAATGCTTCTTAAGACAAATAGCAGAGCTGCAAGCATGTGGATTGGTCAAACTCAAAAGAAACGTATCACAATTTCTAAATACCATGTACCATGTAATGGGTCTATTATGACTAAATTTACGTTAACTGTGGAACTAAAATCAATCATTGTAATTCATGAACGCTATGCTTATAGGGGGGGGGGGGGGGCAGGAATTATGGGAAACTCATTACCCAAGGATCTGAACATTCAGACTGTCAACAATCAAGTTTTGCTTAGTATATCAGAATCAGTATTGATTTTACAACTTGCATCTTTTTTTATTGCCCTTTTAACGTGTTTACAAATATACGGGGAATCCAGAAATGTGTGATATTGAAAGGGACTTAATTGATTTGATGAGGCGACATTCCATTTTCTGCCAGAGGGCAGCAGCAGCCAACCTATTGATTTAGGGTTGCATCCGCTGAAGAAGCGTGGCGCTGCTGTTGCTTTTATTGACATCTGAGGAAATCGACAAGCAGGAATAGAGCGACAGTGCTGAGATGGTCAAAGACGATGACTTGAAGGATTTCCTGCAAAAATAATCCTGGCGAAATATCTAGTCATGTCGGACAACGAGGCTGAAGTGGATGTGTCGTTTTTGCCCGGACCAGGTGAGCTCAATTCTTAGGGCGAGTTAGGTGCAGCAGGGGAAGGCTGTGCAATGCAACTGCATGACATGGTGCCAACTCAGGGTGCCAGCTGCATGCAGTCACTGCAGGATTCTGCGACCATTGCCCCATCCTGTGTCTGCCCACATTACATATTATGTTTGTGCAGTGTACCACTATAAATAACTGAACAGGTATTACAATATGGGTTAATCATACAATCCAGTGCACATATGGGACACAATATGACTGATAAGTAATGGTGGCGTTGAAAGAAAATTAGCTGTATAGTGTATGCATATAAGGAAACAAATGTTCACAATGTTATGTCATTGACTGTTTCAAAGAATACAATTCACGAATTGGTGATTTTGTATTATTGTTTAATAATTGTATAATTATCTACTAGCTCTGTCTGTCCGTATACCATTCATATCCCAATGTTATCACCATAATTGTTGCGAGGATCTTGGCCGAACTATTTTGAACAATCCTTCCTGGTATAAAAGAAAATAATTAAAAAAAAGAGCTTATTATATAAAGTTGTTATTGTCATGCTAAGTTCGATTGGACTGCTATGAACTACAAATTCAATCGGTGGTCATACATGGCTGTACAGAATATTCATGTAAAATCAATCGAATTTTAATGTAAATGATAAAATGCATGTTAATTACTGTGTTTATTTCCGTGAATGGAACCATTTATACATATCCCATCTTTTTCAAAATGCACTGATTCAAAATATACTAGTCATATTGAGAAAAAAATCTCTTAGTCAGCTATATCTAACTAAGTACTGCTTTGCGATCGATGACTAAAAATGCAATACTGCACTGGAAATCTACGCAATAGAAACATGTGCACAGATCATGCAAATAGATCGCCTAGCAATTGAAATACAATTTCTTACAAACCCCCTCTAGTGATGGCAGCAAATTTAATTGGCTATTCTTGCGTATGGAGTGAAACAGCTGTGCAAAGGATATCATTAGCATGATTAGTGAGTCACTCTTCCCCATGCATTCCCAATAAGAAGACCGAGACAATAGAGTAAGCACTATAGGTGTTATGTGATGGGTAGATTTCTGATTTCTGATACCAACAATAACATCGAGCATTCGTATGATTGTGACATTACATTCAATGTAACAGTTCCTTTCTGAGACAGAACTATAGAGCTACTACTGACAAATGGAACTGTATGCACAATTAGTCACTTATTTGATGATGTCTAAACTGTTGCGTGTTTCCAGTCTGCTTGTAATAGGTTTTATTATTATGTAGAATCGTCTTTTAAGCTTTTCTTCTTCATCCATGACATCATGGGGGTTACACAGCCACTGAGTGGTCTATTCTGTAATCAACACTGTTCCAGATCAGAAACAGCAAACATTATACTGGATTAGTCAAACAAACTTAACTGCTACACTATTTTGATTAAGCTCAATCTTGTTTCGCTCGAGTTTTATGCAAACAACTGTGACATCATGATCTCAGAATCAACTGAAAATTGACGAGCGATTCTACGTAATTATTACAACAATAATAACAATAGGCAAGAAGTATAGGCCGACACACGATACATGTCGTAAAATAAAATAGAACCTAACAAGGAACTATCTTGATCGTTCATCTGTCTGTGTACACTTTGTCTCCTTGTCCTTCCCTTTTTTCTGTCTGGGCGTCTGTCCGTGAAATCAGTCTTCATGGGCCAACATCAGACTTAATAAGGCTATTTCTCTGTGGCACCCGACAGTCTACTTTGGTCTAGCGCTAGCAATTATTGGCAAGACTGCTGCTAAATAGTGCGTCTATCAGAGCTCAGTGCAGTAATAATCCCATCCATCGTGCAGCTGCGGAGGCAAGCACTGATGCGGAGGCCAAATGATGCATTCTTGATGCCTGCAGCCAATGATGCCAATGATGCAGTGAGCTGGGGGCAGAGATGTGATCCTCCACTCTGTGATTAGGGTCTTCCAGCCAGTCAGGCTGCAATAGCTGATAGTATTCATACAGAAAGATATCTTGAACACATAGATCAATTATCATGCTCCATCTATCATAGAAGACATACAGCGCACCCCAGCCCTCTCACGGCAGCATTGCTTTCAGGTTAATGAGATCAAATTCGGTTACATTAATCAAATCATTTTGTATGATGGGGAAGATCTCCCAGGTTTAGATCTGGTAGTTGAGGAATAGCAGGACGTGCTTGGGATGTTTATCACATAGAAGGTTTAAGGAGATGACTACAGTGCATCATAACAATGATATATAGATACACGTGTGCGGTAAAGTGCTAATGCTACTGCATGTTGAAGGTAATAATGCTAGAAGTTGATTTTGGTGAAACTAAACTCACCAACACCGAATTAGAGATATATTGCCTGCTTGATCACCCAGAAAACCCTATACAGTGTACAGATTATAGCCATGTATTCACCAGTTATAGTTTTTAACTTAAGACTGATTGTTAGAAAGGGTAATTATTTTTATGAGTATTTTGCGTAGGTGTTAGAAGTGTGAAGAAGTTGTTGATCAGCCTGCCTATTTCCCAGCGCTTCTCACGTTCATTGAACATCATTCGGTCTGTTTGCTTTCAGGTCCGGGAGGGACGAGCAAACGGGCAGTCTACGAGCCGGACAATGCCCAGCGATGCAAGCAGGTGGTCTGCAGCCGCAACTGGGCAGTGGCTATCGTGGCATTCTTCAGCCTCCTTGTTCTGACTATTGCTGTCATCGCAGCATTTGCAAGACCCAGCCAAAGACCTTGTGTACAAGTTGCAAATGAAATTAACGGACCAACCCCCTCCCCTGCAGCCCCCGGCCCTCCCATTGCTACCAATGGTCAGCCTTTCCCCTGGACGGACATCCGACTACCGGATACTATCAACCCCTTGACCTATGACCTCTTCCTGCATCCCAACCTAACCACCTTTAAATACCTAGGAACTGTCAGCATTCAACTGAAGGTCAAAGAGGTCACCAACTTCATAGTATTACACTCCAAAGGCCTCAACATCTCAAACTATGAGGTCGTTGACTTCCACAGCACCCGCCGAAACATCACAGTCATTGAGATGCTGGAATACCCGACCCATGAACAGGTCTACTTCCTGCTGAAAAAGGACCTCTCCCCTTCCAAACGATACACTCTCATATTGACCTTCCATGGGGAGCTGAGTGACCTTATGGCGGGCTTCTATAGGTCCTCCTACGTCAATAGTCAGGGTCAAGTCAGGTAAGTCATGTAAAATACATTTCTTATATTAACGTTAGAGTGGTATTTATCACACCTGACCAGCTACACTTATCACACCATCATTTATCTGAAGTATATAATATCTTGCACTGTAGGCATAATGTACGTTTAAATGACAACTTTTATGCCTGCTTTATTGCCAGCTAGAACTTCCAGCCAGTTATTTGTGTACACAAATGTCAAAATTCCACACTCAACAGTTTCTAGTTAATTGTTAAGAGTGCCTGTTAAATGTCTTTATGTTGTCTCAGTCTGTTATGGTTTAAGTGGCATGGGGATATTAAAAGAAAATGCACTAATGCTAGCTATATGCTTGGGCATTATCAATGGTTAGTATTATTACTATGTATGAATACAATTTCTCAGAGAGGCAAATTGTCTTTGAGCAGCCCATATGAGGTTTTGGTTCATAGCAATTAACTCGCTGTTAAGATAACGACAGTTAACACTTTGAGATATTAACAGTTAACACTTTAACTGTTTCCTCAATAGATGCATTAGAAGTATACACGGAACCAGTGTATAGTTAAGGTAGTTTTTTTATTCATATTTTCAAGGTCACTTGATCTGGCCACTGAAACGAGCCTTGCCTCTTAATTCATCGTTGTGCGCAAGAAAGATAAAGACACATCACTGCCTTGCTTCATCCAAAGATCATACTGGGAATTCATTTATTTGATCTATAGACATTCGCAGATTTATCCATAACCATGAACATGTCCCTTCAACAGACCTTGAGACACTATCAATCTTTTCCTTGATAAAATACAATTGAACTGATATTTTAGGCAATCGACTGCAAAAGGACGTTCTTGTAAGCAATTAATAAACAAGCAATAAATGCAGATAAGGTATCTGGCTTTTAACATACTACTCTGCAAAACGCTGTGTTCTGTCAGCTCAATGCCAAGCGATTTCTTTCATTTATTGTACTCCAGGCTTTTAATTAAATTGCATCAAGTGTCCATATCCTTAAGCAAGATTAATTGTGATCAACTAATCAAAATGCAATAACAGTTCTTGTGCCTTTATCCAGCTGACTTATCTACAGTGAAATTGTGTATCTACTATGAAGATGTTCTTTTTGGTATGCCTTTTAACTGACTGGTTGAGCAATTTTAAACCTGTCCAGCAGTTTCAAAGATCAGAAAGAAAATTTTGGAACCAATCAAATCGTGAAAGTCGTCTTGGTTATGCTCTAATAACCAACAAGATATTATTGTGCTGTCATGGTGATCACCTTCATCTGTTGCCTAATTTTTTGAAGCAAAAAATGATGGGACCTTTGCAGACTGCAATTCTTCAAACACTTCAGTTTAACTACTTTGCAAAATTACTTCAGTTAACAATGACTGAAACTGTTAACCAATGAAAACAATAATCTAACAACACGAACACTGGAGCGATACAGTTAAATCGTTCTATTACTGAAAAAGTTAGTCCTAATATGGAAATTAAAATTGTTCTATATTTCAAACTGCTTCAGGTCATCATAAGGAAATGAATTGCACCTGTACATACTTTACATGTGTGCGTAATCCTGTTCTTTTCCTGATGATGACCTAAACAGGTTGAAATATATAAAAATGAAAATTTCCATATTCGGACTTGCTTTTTGCTGTACTATATAATCAGTGGCTACTATGGATTTTGAAATTGTTATTTATTTATATAATAAAATGTGAACATTCAGCTAAAAGCATGGAGAATCGCACTTATGGTATCATAACAGGCATTTTAAGCACAAAATATGCGTAGCAGCTAGTGTCGTGAAAAAAAATGAAACCTCATTGAAGATAAAACTAATTTTGTAATCAAATTGTACATTTTAGGATAAATAGACAATTGATGCAAATTATCGTTGAAATGATCGTTCATTTGATGTATTGTTAAAAGCTGTAAATTGTAATAAACTATCAGTTTCTATATTATCTTTGTCACTTTAATTGTCGAACAAATCCCTTTTTTGGGAGGGTTCACTTAAGCACGGCACTGTATATACTGGCTTTCCTCAAACGGGGTTTCATTCTTTTGCTGTCTTCAGGTTTATCGGTAAAATTATTCTATATGCTATGAGTTTCATTTCAGTCAGCAGCATCTTGATTTTGGCTATTCAATTGCTGTAGAAAATGACATAACACCAAAAATAGATAGTATCAGTATGGGGTACTGATAGTATTCAGTTTGGAAAACAGGAACTTGAACTGGGTGAATTTTTTTCAGATCCTAGTTTGGGAAGTTCATGTTCAGGATAGGACATAGAATCGATGTTTCACAGAAACTGGGTCACTTTAAAATCTTTACTTGGTTCAATTTTAGTGCTATATATTTCTGTAGCTTTATGAAGGCTATATTTGGCTGGTCTAGAAGCAATATCTTACTTGAATAGTCATGCAGAAATTGTATGATTGAATAAGACTCAAAATATAACTTCACATACATACAATAAAAAGCGAAGTCATAGACTTAAGTAGGTCGCTTGACATCATACTGACAATACACAGTGAAGAGGATCCCATAATCTTATTTTGGATGACTGAATACCACAGACTATACATAATCTTAATTGAAATATCTGAGCCCATTATTGCATGGACGAAGAGAAATACTCATCTGCCCAACCTCAATATCTGTGAAAGTGACAAATAGAATCGGCCAAAAGAGCCTACAGATGTAGTGCTCAGCATCTGTGGTGCCAGCAGCAATATGAACAATCTTTCCTACCAAAGCTGAGTCTATTGAAACTTCCTGTTTTTCATTACCCTACCCCTCTTTTTTGGTCCTTATTTGAACAAATCGTCTGCATGCCTAATTCTGCGTCTTGCAGTTTGACATGGCACTCCTGGCGCCAGAATGTGGCTGGGACAAGTAGGTTCCACTTTGGTGCTTCCAAGGTGCTGCTTCAACCTCCAGGAATTGATAAGGACATAAGCTGTGGCGCCTCAGGGGAAACTATTCAATTTCCATGCCAGGGCGAGGGCTGCAAATGAAATCACGCTTGTTTTCCCACGGTCGTTTGGAGGGCCCCGTTTGGGACCAATCTCTGCCTTCACAGGATTATTGGATCAGCCCGAGCCTGCCTTTCCTGCCAAGGAAACCTGGCCCCAGCAGCTTCATTAATATTAACTCTATAATGGTTCTCTCCTAACATGGCGTAATATATTGACAGCAAACTTTATTAGCTCCGTCACTGAGTAGGGTACAGACATTCTGTTAGTGTTATTCAGATTGAAGCAAAAGCAGTTCAGCAGTTCGAAATTAAGATGCAGGCCTAATTTATTCGAAATTATTCCGTCGCGAGGAACATGATTATAGACATCAAGCATATTGTTGCGTAAAATGTCAGTGTTCAGCTGATAATCTGTCAAAATGGCCACTTATTTTTACTACTTGTCCTCTTTTGAATTTCTGTAACAGTATTTTCTTACACTTCAACACACAAAAAAAGAACATTGTGTGGGATTGGATGCTAACGAATGCATTGGCTTGGCAGATGCTCTCTGTTACTTCAGTTGGGGATAGCACATTTGCATGCGCCACGTACTGTCCTACTTGGGGATTCTCCTTTTGATTGCACCGGAAGTACCACTTCCATATGGTATGCTTCCGGTATTAACGTGACTATGGCCTGACTAGATAAGTACTCTAGTTGTCTGGTTACCAAGTACTTATCTTGAAATTGCCATCTTAAAGTACAACCTATCAGTGGCTGTTTTGATGCTTTAAGATGATGGATGTATGTGACAATTTATGAAGAGGGCCATATTATATGCTTTGGTTAATTTCTCATGGATGGGTCAATTAAACTTATTACAATTAGTGACCCTTTCTATCCATGGCGACATTTTCCGAGTGAATGAGCTTCTGTTAACGATACAAGATCGATATTAATACCACCCTCAGGCTCTGTGAATATTCTTGCCAAACTCTTTTCATTATGGTTGTATGGTCATATTATGCTAAACCTAACATCAATATATGATGGGCATACATACATCATTCTTGCTGAAAACTTTCTGCTCCTCAATACACCTCCCTTAGGGGCAAGGACTAGGGCCCATGTGGGATCAGCTTCTCCCATGTTGACACTATTTGCCCATTAGAGACACAGCCCTTGGCCAGGCATGGGTGAAGCCCATATGGTCAATTGCATTCTGAATGAATTGCGCACTGGTAATATTTGGCTGGTATTATGTATGTGTACAGTGCATTTGCATAGTTTTTGCTGTACGTTTACGAAATATCAATTATGATGCGTGATAAAAATTATCATTTTAGCATATGTCTTATTGTACTTTTCAACAGTTGGTCAGGTTATAAGACCAGAGGCGGATAATAATGTGGTTATTCAACATATTATTTAGTGTTGGCCTTTTAAATTTAAGTAAATCACTTGTAATTTTTGCGGTGAACTAAGCAGTAAAAATTCTTAATAATGTAGAATTTACAGCAGCCTGTTGTACTGTTAAATTTACAGTAGTGTTCTACAGTAATTTGCTGGCAACTCTGCTGCCAGCAATTTGCTGTAAATTTTACAGTTACAATTTAACAGAGATATAAAATCGATGTCTAAAACAAAAAGGGAAATGCTGGCAGGTTATTTTTTTAACGACGTCCATTTGAGAATTAAGAAAATATATTTCTCCTGTTACATACAATGAACGGTTTAAGGGAAGCAATCGTATTTAATAAATGTATTAACCATGTTAAATTGCAGATATCTTGCAACGACTCAGTTCGAACCTACTGATGCCAGACGAGCTTTCCCATGTTTTGATGAACCTAGCCTCAAGGTGAGACAAAATACTGTAAACCTGTGACATAATGATCGAAGAGCCTTGAATTTATTCCTGTGTAGGCCTATATAGATCAGAAGAGCAAAGCTCAGGATCCGCCCCTATTCTTTCTTAAGAGATTCGGATATCGCTCACCTCGTTTAACGCACATTTTGAGCAAATTTCCAGCAGTGTAGGTGCAATATTTATACCATAAACGTTGTCGGCAATTTTGAAACGAGAGGACGTTTCAAAATGGCCGACGATCACGTGATTAGGGAGCATACATAAGTTTATTTCTTCCATTTATTTAACTGAAGTTAAGAGGCTTCCCGGGAATCGCACCAAGATTTTCAGTTATTCTGCAAATTTTATGAATAACTGACTGCTCCCTTCGCCTCAATCAGTAAACCTTCAAATTGCTGAGAAATTTTGGCGACGAAGGGTTTTACTAGGGAATTCGGGTTTCACTCAATGAAAGGTAGGGTCCGACCAAACCTCTGTTCCAGACCAAAAGTCTATACTGACAGTAATGGACATTTTACTCATGCCAGGAAATGATTTCTTAAAATTAATTATTATCATTTTCCTTCAGGCAAATATGCCAGAGGCATCAGTCCGCCATGTACATGATTTTACTTGTATATTGAAAACATTTGATTTAATTTAGGACAAATCCTTGAATTTCCATTGCATGTAGTTTGAGTTTCTAAAAAATAAACGTCGAAGTTTTGTAGGGTGGAGAGGCTCTGTTTTGGTTGGGAGGACTCCACATTCCCTCCTGCAAAACAGGCCACCAGGAAACCCTGAATCTGATCTGAACATAGTAAAGCCATCTGAACATAGTGAAGCCATTATTACATAAAAAATTCATTATCATTGTAATAATTGTATCATGTGATGCAAATAACTAATAAACTTGAACTTGAAGCAATATTGATGAACCAAAAGCCCAAGATGGTCTGTTGTGTGTCTACTCTGAAGAGTGCATATAATGTGCTAGTTGCTGTTTCATGATAAACAGCTATAAATGCCACTCACGTTCAAATGAATGTTTTACTGTTTACATTTGCTCAGGCAAACTTTCAACTGACCATGGTGAGGGAGCCTGGCCACATCTCGCTGTTCAACATGCCCCTGGTGGAGACTGAGGACTTCTCGGCTGATGGACTTAAACAGGACAAGTTTGAGGCTAGTGTAAAGATGAGCACTTACCTGGTGGCCTTCATTGTCTGTGACTTCACTTACATCCAGAATAAAACGTCCAGGGGAACTATTGTAAGTAGATGAAGTCTTCTCAGGCCAGACATTTTTGCTGTGTGTTTTATTGACAAATCAATGTGCTTTTTCTAAGTGTATGATAAATTTGGAATTCTCGTATTTTTTTTAATCTAAATCAGATACTGCTTGGTTTTGCCTCGATGACCCCGTGGACATAGCCACCCAGAATGTTACATGCTGACAGCAGTATAAAGATAGGAATTTAAGGTAGTCACTAAATACTGAGGTTAATTAGACTTACCTTTCACCGCTTTTTTTAGTAATCAACAGTTGTAATTTGATTGTGTTCTGACAGTTCAGCCTTTATTATGAATTTGCAATTTACTATTTTTATCTCGTTTAATTTGGAATCCTGACATCTTCTCAGACTGGAATTGTCCGTGAAACACCAGACAAAAACGTCTGGCCTTGCTGAGTTCTCGATTCTTACTTTCTGGTAGAGTCAGACCTGCAACGCCAAAATACCATTGGTTAATTACAAGGCAGTCGTGATAGGTCTGAGGTTTAGCTCAGCAATTACACAAGATCCCAACACCTACGAGGCAGTCTTATTGTGGGTCTGATTACATTTTCCTATGTCCTTTGTTGGCCATGCAGAAACTTCCAAAAGAAGTTAATGGTAATCCGTGTTTTGTGGTTTGATGGAACTTTTGGGCCTCAGCCAAATACCAGTCCACTTCTTCTGTTATTTTTGGAAATAAGTTTCGTCCACAGGCAATGCTTCATGAGAAAATTGATTGTTTGTATGTACTGAGTGCAGGACCGAAATGGTATCTAAAGGTCATGAAAAGGTTCCATGCAGTTGGTGCATGATCTACAATAGTACTTCGCCTTCAGACCATCTCATTTTTATGACTACCTCATTATTAAGCCTACCCCACCTATGAGACTATTATACCATCCATTAGCAAACGAAAAGTTTGCATGTTAAGGGTAATGTAATATTGTAAACCTAGTGAAAGAGCCTTACAAAACCATAACGCTAATGGCCCTCTCCATAGGATCAGAAAAGCTGGTTTTTTTTCTTTCAAATAAATACATATATTTCAACTTAACAAGGGCTGTTCAGCCTTCACAAACCACATTTATGGAGCCACAACTGTCTAAGGCACTTAAAAACTAACTGAAAAAAATTCGGGGACACGACATTGGTTCTTATTCGTTTTCCATTGCAATACCAATAACCTTGTTACTGATCAAAGTAAAGGAGCATACTTCGTCTTCTAACAAACTAGCCTATACAATTTCAAAGCCCTCCCACGCCTTTCACGTCAGCCTTTCCCCAAAGACTTCAGATGCTTTCAACTAAGACAGGACACAGCGCCTGGTTTGTCGCACCTTAGATTGTAGATGTTGTGTCGAAGTATGAAATCTCATCCAAATTTTTTTCATACTGCGTAAGCATATCTTTATTTGTGCCAGGTGTATTCACAAATTTAAACACTGACCTTGTGAACCAAAATAGACACATAAAAAAACACATGGCATTTTTTCATGCAAAAAATTAATACATTGGTATGACTTTGGAATTGAATAATAAATGTGATAGGATGCACAGCACAGTATCTAATGTTTTGATCATGTATTTTTTAAGCATGACAGCATGAGCATGACAAGCATGAGATGTCCTTTGCATAGGGGAATTATCTGCCCTGGTGAAGCCCAGTAATGTAAAACTTCACAGGACACATTAATTGCAGCACTAATTGCTTTCTTACAAGCTAACGAGTAGAGTTTCCCACTATTTCAAGCCCCGCCTCTAGAATTATCAGACTACTGGGTGCAAAGTGCCATCTTGTCTAGTATAGTGGTCTGTCTTCCACTTGACGGAATGATGCTATCCAGGCAAGATGTAGGCGTCCCTGCTTCAGCAGCAAAGAGGCTGGGTAGCCTCAAGGCTGTTGCCATGGTAACCTCAAGATGTGCAGTTTTTTGGTTTCCTAATTGGCGTTGCTATTACAGCAAATGATGTTCTAAATCTCACAGGCTGTCTGTGATAATACCGGGGAGCTTTAAAATGATTACTGGTGGTTTCTTTCAGCCTTTTGTAAATGTGCCACAGACTTGTTAATTGGTAAAACTTTCAATAAAGAGCAAACCAAAAACATATGAATTACAAAGAATGAGTTTTAGAAGAATGTTTGTTCGAAGTACAATGACAAAGACAACTTTTCCGAGGAAGTCACCAAAACATCTCCTTTATATGGTTCGTCACACCCTGGATGACTTGGGTTCCTGCCTTTACCACAGGAAACCACTATGACACAATACATCTGTGCAACAGAGCAGTTGAAATGATGACGATTAAGATTAATAACTCCCCTTAAAAAGAAGATTGCACCCACACTCCCAGAATCACTGCAACCATGTACTTACCCACGCAGGGTGACACAGCCATTTTAAATAACTTAACCACAGAGCTTCACATAGCAAAATATTAATTAGGAGTAACCACTTCAAAATTGTGTACATTGTGATAGCATTGCAACTACAGAGCCTGTGTGCTTTCACACCACTGCTTTTGACTGCTTCCATTCGACCTCTTTCACTGCAAATGCTGTGATGGGCAAAGGTTGAAATTTGATGGCATAGGTCCTGGGGCAATGTGAGCTTTTAGGAATCCTCATTCACCCAAACGGTCTAAGGCGGATTGCCCATCAACGCTGAAGATGCCCTGCCAGCAGATGCAATATGAAAAGCCGCTGGACCAGGGAGGCTGAGTTATAAGATGCTGATGATGTGCTCATACATTGCTTAAACCTCTGGGACAGTCATCTATAGCTGTATGGAAAAATATTACTGATACAGATTATTTAAGTTAGTGCATAATCACGACGATTTTTTCTGTAAAATTAGCAGCTTTCCTTGCGCCAATAAGAGAGAACTTAAGTTTTTTTTTGTTTTTTTTTATGTAGCTACATTATGATTTTAACCTTTTATCATTTTTTCCTTATATTAATCAATGATTTTAATTTTCACCTGAACTAGTGACGTAAATATACTGTATTATGTATAAAGTTACCTTTTGCACGAAAGTACATACACCGATTCTACGGCAAGTGTTTATAGAACGTCTGTTTCATGTATGTATAAAAAAAGTATATACTTACATGACAGTAGCTGTATCGTCGTGCTGATGTATGAATTCCTCCTTATAATTTATTCGACTGGAAATTTATATTCGTCTGCGTTTCCAACGAAATCTAATCTGTCTAATCTGACAACCTTAAATCCTTAAGAGTCGGCTAGACAAAATAGTCGAGTTTTCAGGATGTGCGTAATTGCAAATCCCGAGGAATGATTGTTTACCTATCATTGGCAATCAATTGAACATTGCGTAACCAATTGTTTTCTGTGGAAGTTGAATGACCTGAGTAACAGTGCAATACCTATGATACAAATATTGATTGGTGCGAGGGCACTAGATAGTTGCCTCTATCACTCCCGATGGTCAAAAAAAAGATTGTTTTAGTATACCTCCACCAACTAAAATTAAGACCTATTACCTTTTTACTAAGCATTTTTGCTTTACACAAGCTTTTTTCAGTTTTCAGATGTTTGTCAAACCCAAATTTATGATATAAATGCTTAATTAAAACCTAATAGGTCATTTAATAAAAAAAAATTATTAATTAATTTTTTTTTTTTTAAATTCCGTGAGGTCCTTATTCCGTGAAAACCTGCAACCTTATTAATTTATTAATCCACAAATGCTCAAATTAACGTTTTTACTGTTTGTGGGAGCACCACAACAAATTCTGCTCAATCCACAACCTGCCTTCTCCTGCCTCTATCTCACTTAATATTTGGTATATGAATATGTCGACGGTCATCATGACTTTCGCCATGACTCCGGAGAACCGGCTTCTCTGCCTTCTCCTATTTTTTTTTATCTCGCTTAATATTTGATCTATTCCCAATGAATAATGCCCCGGGGGCACTAGTACTTTCCAAGAAATGTCATGTGACGCCGTTTAAGCCAATCACAGATCATGAGACATTGCTGAGGTATAATAATTAAAAATAAAGAATCATGAATACAATTTGAAAGTGTTGGAACTCATGAAAAGAATTTTCAGAGAGAAGTAACTAGAGTTGGTTCTAATTAGCAATGGCCTGCTGGATTACACTCTTGCATGCACGAATGGATCTACATTCTTTTGCAGAACAGATTTGTCTTGTAACAATTTGTTTTGATTAAAAAAATTTTTTTTTTTTCTTTCAGGTATCTGTTTACGCCCCGAAGAACCAGATTGAACAAGCTGAATTTGCTCTGCAAGCTGCAGTCACCATTCTAGAATACTACGAATTGTTTTTTGGTATCCCATACCCATTACCAAAGCAAGGTATATATATATATATATTTTTTTTTATACCTAACTTCCAGTTACTTGTTAGTTAATAATAATTTATAATGGAAAGTACATCTATCAACGTCAGTGAGAAGTCCAAATGGATGTAGGTTTATGATAATTTCACATAGGATATCTATCTCCTTATTCCAATGTGAAATGAATTATCAGCAGGTAATTTTCTGAAGCGGACCAACTGGAAACTTTAAAGGCAATTTTACTTGAATTAACAGAATACCGCATATGGTATCACTATTGATGAATCAAAATCTAAAATGCATCTCTCGTGACTGGCAACCCAAAGTGAATAGGTTTTTGTTGTCTTTTTGAATGATCGACTGTTTTCGTGACCAGTAATGTTTCGTGCCACCCAGACCATCAGAATCAAGCACTGCCACAAAAGACCTGCGCCAAACATGGTGTTTAATTTGTTTTATGCAGATCTGATAGCCATTCCTGATTTTGCCCCGGGAGCCATGGAGAACTGGGGTCTGATTACTTACCGCATGACGGCGCTGCTGTATGACCCATTGGTGTCCACAGAGGATGATAAGAGGAGGGTGGCCATTGTTATAGCACATGAGCTGGCTCATCAGGTCAGTATCAACTTCTGCATTTACTTTTACTTGTATTAATAGCAAGCATGTGGAAGCAATAGAGAAATACCTAAAAAAGCTATGTCTGATGTGAAGTATAGTCTGATAGATAAGATAAGATAAGATAAGATATTGGGACCATTTGAGTCGATTAATACATTAACAATTTTAACAACACTGATAATGTATGAGATTTGTATTGTCCTATCGAGAAGCCTCTATGTCTTTAATGGAACAGACTGCTTTCTAGGCTATTAACTCAATCCTACTCTCGATTGCAGTGGTTTGGCAATATGGTGACAATGCAGTGGTGGAACGACCTTTGGCTGAACGAGGGCTTCGCCACTTTTGTGGAGTACATCGGGGCAGACCGGGTCAATCCTGAATGGCGCATGGTAAGGACCTAGAATCCCCAGGCATCAGACAAACCGTCAGAGAAGCCATCAGACAAGGCATTAGACAAGATCCTTGTTTAATCCCTAAGATTTATTCCCCTGGAGTGCCTCAAGTGGAATCTCCTACGTAAATTCAAGCTACTTCCTGCATTTGCCCATAGTTTATGCTCTCTTACGAAGAGGAGGATGTATATAGGTGATAGGGGACGTTTTATATGCCATGATTCAGCTGCATGAATGGTGATAATCTGAAGTGGTCACTGGTCACAGTGGTCAGTAATATCCTCTTGATTAATTATACATGTATGATTAAATGTTGCTGTCAGAGAATCACTCTGGTTGCTGTATTCATACAGCAATCGCATGGCATCCCGAGGAACGACTTATGAATATGAAATCATACACTAAGATAACATTACATACCTGTTCGACGTCAGATCAATGCTGGCATGTGTTATCTGTGTCATGTACATTGTTCTGAATAACTGTAATAGATTTATCAATCAAGCCAAACAACCGTCCATGATTACCAAATGTGACCCAGCTGACCAATCTTATAAATACATCTTTGTCAGCAATTCATAAAATATTAACCTGATTCCTCATCGACAAAAACTGACTATAGGAAATAGAAAGCTGAGTACTCTCTGTAATCTTAAATCTAATACACCTTTTATTGTATATTAATGCTTCAGATGGACCAGTTTGTGGCCGATACCTTGGTTGAGGCTTTGTACAAGGACAGTCTCAGCAATTCCCATCCAGTCTCTGTGCCTGTCAATGACCCCAATGAGATCAATGAGATTTTCGACGCCATCTCTTACAACAAGGTTAGTGCTGTGTATTCCATTAACTTTGATCTACTGTCAATAAATTCAATATCACTGTGGGCTGTGTAGTTAATTCCAAGCGCCCAACTCAAGGTTTCTTTTCAGACAGTGTATTTTTTAACAGTTATTATAGTTTGTTGAACCATGCAGCTGATATGATTTGTATTGGTTGATATGTATTCTTCGTTTAAACAATTTTCTGAACTGCGTGATATGACTTGATTTCAAAATATGCACTTTGCAAGAATTTACATTTATCTGCATTTTTTTTAGTGTAAGACAATACATGCCACAAGCATACTGTCTGTAAGGATATGGGTTTATTTAGGTTATGCCTAAATTGTGTCGCTGGGCAGCACACAGTATATCGAATGAGGCTTTTCCTCTAGTTCTTTTAGGCTGACCGACTGTATAGTAAATTCGCATGTAATGAGTTTTTAATTAACCAAATCCAATAGACAATGGTGTCAACTTAACAGTGCCATTCAAAAATACTATGTCTACCTCAATCGCATCAATGGTGTTGCAAACATGAGCAGTCCACGTTACAGACAGTATTCATGACATTATAAATGAGCAATTAGAATTCCTTGCTAAAAGCTGACAACAATGACAAGCACATTAAGGGCAAAGGGGCAAACGGACAATGGATAATCTAAATGAAATACAAAAGCAAGATTACCATGGTGATACTATGCAGATGGCTTTGCTTTAATAGCAAACCGAGGCCAGAACCATGACTATCTTTAGAGAAGATAAAACTTGAAGACAACTTTGTTAGGAAGGTTCTCCATATAGATTGGCAGTGCAGCCACAGAATCATGACATAGGTTAAATGGGAGATGAAAAAGAGTGGGGTGATATATAGGAGGAGTCAAAAGGGCAGGGGAGAGTGGGGTAGAGGGAGATATTGATGGTAGGGTGATTGGGGGTTGTCATCTTGCAGTCTTAAGCCCCAGCCAGATATAAGGGGAGGTTTGGAGGGTGGAAGAAGGATGGTCATTGTGACTGATGACCAAACATCTAATGTGTCTGTGGCATTCTTGGAGTAAGTGACAAGGAAAGCAAGAAATAAGGGTTAAACACAAGTGATAATTTGCTAATTTTTGCTGTGTCTTGTGATAGGTAATAACACATAAACTGGGAACCTCTCGCCTCAATGGCATTATCACAACAGCCTTACTTATGTTATTGCGTCTGAGACTGTTTATGAGACAGTCTTCAGGCCCAAGACCCAAGAAAGACCATAACAGCTCATGGGCGAGAGTTTTGTCGTATAGAATGGAGGATGGCCTTAAATGAGTCATTCTATTTGATATTGCTCTTTTTGAAAGTAAATGAGAAATATGAAAGACCCTCTGATATGGAGAACAATTATAAAACAACATTTAATAACATTTCTTCATCTCTGCATGTTGGTTTGTGATGACATGTCTGGTGTAACTACACACTTCCACCAAGGGTCACCAAGGGAATAATATTTCCATCCCATCCATCAAATTTCTTACATCGGAGTGAGCTGTCAGACGGCGAGGAAGGCTCTTGGATATGATACATTATAGATGATCCTTTCCATATCTCTTTATGTATCATAGGTCTATTTCATCTTGGTGAAATTCAACGTTTAGGAATGTTTTCGTGTATTTTGGGCATCAGTTCAAATTTTCAGCCCATTGAAATATGTATGCCTTTGTAGAAATCAATTGAGTTCTAATTTTTAACATCATGGCAATGTTGTGTAAGTGCATCAAAATGAAGCAACATCGTCAGATTAAATGTTTGCTAAATTTGACACAATGACAAGGATTTCTATTAAAAATGATTACAGGAAATTAAAACCGTTGCAATTATTTTATTCCAGGGAGCTTCAATTATCAGAATGCTGGAGGCTTTAATTTCCAGAGGTTCCTTACAACTTGGGCTGAAAAACTACCTGAGCAAGTTCAAATATGGCAACGCAAGGACAGACGATCTGTGGCAGGCATTGTCAGAAAGTTTAGAAAAAGATTTTCCAACTGAGAAGGTGAGAGCGAAACATAGGGGTGCTAGATTTTCGTCATGAGGCAGTTTGTCGGACTAACCGCATGTTAAGACCAACTAACTGAGACTTCAAAAATTTCAGCCTACTCTAGGTATTATCAATAATAAATAATCTCTCTAATATGACCAATGCACTGGTAAGAACATAGTGCATAGTCAATATATTAGTGGCTTTGATGGAGTGGTCCATCGATCGTATATTTTCATCCTCAGAATAGCATAGAATAACATAGAATAGAATAGAATAGAATTTAGTGAGGTCGAGCATTGCAAAACTTGGCTTGAAAACGAGATTGGATGACATCATGACACCTACTGTATTTCACTCGGATTTGATTTCCTGGTGGGACTCTCTGGAGGACT
Source organism: Alitta virens (assembly GCA_932294295.1). Lineage (NCBI taxonomy): Eukaryota > Metazoa > Annelida > Polychaeta > Phyllodocida > Nereididae > Alitta > Alitta virens. The sequence continues at coordinate 54,924,012 of OW028573.1, forward strand.
AGACCTTGCCTCCTTCATTTTTGAGGTCTTGCTACGGCCCTGAAGATGAAACATATGAATCGTTATATTTTTCAGTTGCACATGCTGCATATTGACATCCATACATATTCTTCTCTGTACAACCTTCACATTTTAGCTGCTGGACATTTTAAAGTAGCCAGTTCAGCATAAAATTGCCTTATTGTACAATTTGATACTTTCCATTGTTACAACATAATATTATTTAGAACAAACCAGCGCTGGTATCATACTATGGCTGTCATTGAAACGTTACTTGTGAAAAAGCATACCTTGATCAATTGGTTGTTTTAGAGGAGATTATGTGTATTTCATCATTCTAGACGTTAACGTCTTCAAAGAAGTAGTATAGTCTGCATGATTATGCAAATGTAATTTTACAGAGTGCAGAAGTGAACATCAAGGAATTCATGGACAGGTACACCATGCAAATGGGCTACCCTGTTGTCATGGTTTCAAGGAGGGGTACCAACGTGGTAGCCCAACAACAGCAGTTCTTGCTTCACACCAATGAGGGCACTGTGATTCGGTCTCCATTTGAGTGAGTAATCATCAAGGCTTAAACTTTACTGTAAGGCTTTAGTTTGTGCTTACATATATTGCAGGTTTTTAAATGATAAAATATCACTGCAAATTTGGTTAAAAATACCTCATTTAACCATGCATGTAACTTTAATTTATCGTTTGAAATATTGCTAAACTGAAATTTGATAATTTAACACAACATCCGGAGAGGATTGGATGTTTGTGTATCTAAGAAGTTTCCTTAGGAACACATTACAATAATGTTATGGCCGTTAATATCCAATAAGAGCTAATATGGTTAAAATATTACTCTGAGCTGAGGCTTTTTTCCATGACATCTGATGGGAAGACAATATTTCCTGCTTTCATATTGCTTTTTGATAGATTATGAATATATGACACGCATCTTTAACAGCTATAGTGTTCCATTTATCAAACTTCACTTGTTCTTTCACAGGAACAAGTGGCACATACCACTGACCTATGTGACAGATGAGAACCCAGCTTCTAGCAGTGGAATCCTCTGGATGAAAGAACAGTCATGTATGAAAACTTCAACATTATTGATAAAAACCCGAAAAAACCTATTTATACTATTTCAGAAAGGGCTGGCAAGCTCAAATCTATTTTTAAAAGACGCTTTTGTATACTTATAGTCATGGTTTTTCAAATTTTCTTTTCAGTAAAATTCGAGGTACCCTCTGATATCAATTGGATCAAAATGAATGTCAACTTCACGGGATATTACAGAGTCCATTATGACGAAACTAACTGGAAGAGTCTAACTCAGCAACTGAAAGATAATCACATGGTATGATAGTTATGTTTTGAGCCACATAGTATAATGCGCAACTCATTTTAAAATCCGTGTCGTGGCTAATTGTAGTTTAACATCAGTTAACAAGGTCATTTCTTATTTCTGTTTAGGTGTTTAGTGTTGCTGACAGGGCAGAATTGTTGGATGACTCGTTTGCTCTTGCAAGGTCTGTACGACTCTCCCAAAATAGGTGATCTCATTTGCTTTACCAAATCTGGTTGTATATTTGCCAAATCTGGTTTAATATTTATAAACGTATGAACATAATAATGTTATTATGCAGATGAATCTCCTTGTAAAACAGTTTACCATCGCTTTTATTTTTTTGTGATCATCTCTGTTTTGTAGCCTTTTATGTGAGGTAATTACTGCGTAAGAAACGAGGAGATTGTTCTTACTTTCTGAAGCCAGCAACTTCTGCTATTTGTTATTCAAATTGTATTCTGTTATATACAACAGATCAGGCTATATGAGTGCCACCACAGCCTTGAGTTTAGCCCAATACCTCAAGAGGGAGCTGATGTTTATACCATGGTCGGTTGCCCTTGGGAACCTGGAAGATATTGCTTTTCTGCTAGAGGGCACGGCAGCGTATGATGACTTTGTGGTAAGTAATATATGGAAAATATCTGCAAAGATAGAAGTAGCAATATAAGAAGGAATATATATCATAAAATAGCCGCAAAACAAGGTTGATGCAGACATAAAGATGCTTTAGGTTCAGAGTTTATTGATTTTTATATTTTGAGGTTCTTAATAATGGAAAACCAAGGATGGTAAGCAAAGAAAGAGCACTTTCACTTAAGGCACCACTCTGATTAACATACTCAATTAGAAATAAAATACAAATTCGTATATTAATGAACTCAAGCTTTTTTTAAATAATATATGCTAATTTTTTACCTTCATTTTTGTATTAAACACAGCATTATTACCATGAGCTTATGGGTGATGTTCTCAACGAACTTGGAATGAAAGAAATTGAAAATATATTAGAGAGGTTGGTGTGAGACTTTAATGCAATTTTAATAAGATACATTTCAAAATGGATTGCTACAGAATGTGTAATGCATCTGTTGAAATTCCAGAGATCTTCGAGCCAGGTTGCTTCTCATGGCCATTAAATACAATAAACCAGAATGGGTTGCCAAGGCAATGCAGATGTTCCAGAACTGGATGGAAAATGGCATAGCGTTAGTACCATTTGTATTAACATTTAGAGTCACGTTTCTTTTTTAAATTCATCTATATATTCATAAAAGATGAGACTGGGATTTTTTTATGCAGAGTTAAGCCCGAGTTCAAATTAGCTGTGTACCGTGCTGGGATCCAATATGGTCGTGAGAAAGAATGGAATTTTGTTTGGAAACAATACAAAGAAACAGACGTTCCATCTGAGAAGAGTCACCTGCTGGGTGCCTTGTCCACTACTATAGACGCCAATAAATTACCAAGGTAACTGTCTTCCAGTCTTTTGTGTTTTAGTGTAGTCAATTTTGAAACATTGTCCGTAAGGTGTAATTACCATCTCATAATGTTTGCTATTGGTATTTGGTCATAAAGGATGACCAAGTGTCAGATCAGTAGCCATTGCTACTATTGCAGACCAAGTATATGACAATCCTATCCTATTTGATTGCAGACTTTTGGAAATGAGTTTAGAGGATGACAAGATTCGTAAACAAGACACAGTGTCACTCATAGCACACACAGCTGCCACAACCACAGGCAGAGTCCTTGCCTGGAAATTCCTAAAACAGAGGTGGCCAGAGTTCCAACACAGATATGGCGATGGGGCCTTTGAAATGTCCAAGCTTATAAACAGTGTTACTGGAGGCTTTAAAACTCAGCACGATTATGATGATGTAAGTTTACTATGATGTTTATTTTACGTGTTGATGTGAAGTATTTTAAATTAGATTTTACTTTGTTATGCTTCTTTTATTAGCACATGGATGATGCTCACTAGATCGCTATATATTGTTCTTTTCTATCATTTCAGGTTAAATCGTTTTTTGAGAAAAACCCAGTTCCTCCCGCCAAAAGAGCTATTGCTCAAAGTTTAGAGCGAATTGAAATGAACAGAGACTGGATTAAAATAAACCAGCAAGTTGTCACAAAATGGTTGAGTGAAAGCGTTCAGAAGACCGCATGGCGATAATCATCACGTCATTTGTTTTATGCATAATGAATGTCCAAACTGATTAGAACAGTTACCTGAACAAATGAAAGTTGTAAAAATACCATCCAGAGATTTCTCTTTGCCATTGTATGATTTTTGAGCTCCAAAATTTTGCATTGGACGTAGAGACATCACACTATAATGTATTTTGTGTTACAGTGTATTGTGTGGATCTCTTGAACTATGACACTGTTTTTCAGTGACTGCATTGCCAAATAGAAAATATGTTTTGTTTGTAAAAACTCAAAATGGACTACAAGTTGTACAGTGTAAATCGTCCCTCCAAACATACATGTGTAACATTGTATATTCTAAGATTTCAGTTGTTGCAATTCACCATGAAAATGAGAATATTTTTAAACAATGTGTCTACAATGATCAAAGTTTATGGTAATTGCCAGAAAAATAATGCATTAATCGAGACTTCAAAACCAAAATTAAGACATGAAATTTATTATTTATTGTATTACCAGTTGTCTTGGCTGGTCCAGGAGTTACATGACCAATTTGATTCTATCTTACAGTTTTACTTGGTGCTCGTTGATATTATTGCTTATATTTTAAGAATATGTATATAATACACAAACTACACTTACTTTGTTTGGCTTTATGTTACCAAAGTATTTTAAACACTACACATAACCTTCAAGCTTTTTTTTGTCTGATGAAATTTGTATTATACTTCCTCAATTTCCAAACAAATGTGTATAAATATATGTATTTCTTGCAACTAAAGTTTTAACAAATCTTTACATATATTTACTGTAAATATTGTATAGTGGTGTGCTGTCTGTTGAGTAATTTTATTGTTAATAAGTGCTCTTTGTTATATTAAAAGCCTATAAACGATGAATGTAATGAGCGAGAAAGTGAATGTATGAATCAGGATGATGAATAAAAGACTGAACATATTGCTGTGATCGTTTATTCAATTATGCTGAAACAAAATATGCAGGTTATCTTATATATACACGAATAGTAAATGTAAGGTATCACAGATGTGGGACTATAATATCATAGATATCGTATAAGATTTAGTGATTTCTAATTATCTTACTCTGAAAATTTAGAGATTTATATATTAAAACCATTGAAACTTATCCGTTTTAAAAATATAATTGTCTCCTGTGCGCTAAAGAATATGCATGAGAGGAAGTGCATTGAAATATAATGTGAACAAACATCAGATAATTCCATAAAGTCAGTATCTATATTCTGATGAATATACCGAGTCGTGATAGGAACCAAAGTACAGTGTAGTGTCTTGTCTCATTTGACTATATCCAGTGCACTTGTTTGCCATTTGAAATCGATGACCTCCGTACGAACAAACCAGCTTGGGGTGAGTTAAATCTACACAGAGTCACACACTGAGATGATTCCAAAACTTAAGACACAACCACTAAGTTTACATCAGTTTCTGAAAATGATTAGCTTGCATCGATAACTATCTTTGGAGGTGGCCCCTGAGACGGGATGTCTTCTTCAACTGACTGACTCCTCACTTTGCTTCTCTTTCTTGTGGTTAGTGCAGGTTCGGGTGGTTCTTCATCTTCAATTGTGATGGCAGCAACATTGGATTTACATTCTATTGACTTTGCCTGAGTTCCATTGTCATTAGTGTCAGTTTTTGTGGTATCATGATTAGCCTCTTTTTCTTTCTTGCGCATCTTGAGAGTTGATGGGTCAATTTCTGTTTCTTTGTACGTAATTAATGAAGGAGACGGTTTACTGTATTTGATATGATCTTCGGCATTCTCAGAACTCAGGTATATTTCATTCTTTCCTTCCCCAGTTTTTGGTTTTGCATCACTTCTGATGTGTTCCTCTATATCTCTTAAATCCACATTGACCTGTTCTCGTCTGCTGTTTCGTCTGCTATTTGCCCGGGAACCTTTTAGTGACGCTTCGTTGACAACCTCTGAACTTGCATTGGCAACTTTCTTGCTGCACAAAAACGTCTTCATCACACAGCAGGTGATACACACCAAAGGAATCCCAGCTATTATTGCTCCGATTACAATAAATCCCATTTTCTTGTCCTTTTGTAAGCCATCCGTGGTGACTGAAGTTTTCTGGGTACTTGGTTGCCATTTTTGTTCACTTCGGGATGACAAAATATCAGAATTTGTTGTGGCTAAACTATTAGTAAAGTTTCCATAAGCAAAGGTTGTGACTCCTTTGTTTTCACCTAATGCACTTGTCGTGCTTGAAAATTTTGACAAGTTCCGTGGTGTTGTAATGGCTGGTTCTCGTGTGACATTGGTTGTTTGTAGTGACAGGGAATTCCCCAGAAGTAACATCCAGATCAAGGGAAAGAAGTATCCTGCAATAATTGTGAAGAACACATCAGCAAGATTCATCTAAATGTAAAAATGTATTGTCATATCCAAGAATATTGTTTACACTGAAATGTAATAGGCTTTAGTCAACTGACCTGATTAGCTGTTTTGACTAACAAATTAGTTAGCATAAGTTAGTCAGTCTTACTCATTGTCATCTGTATTATTATTCATATTGACTACTTAGTAAAATGAATTAGCTATTCTAGAAACTGAGAAATGGCTGAAGGATAAACGACTTTGCTGCCGAAACAATGACATATTATTTTTATCTCATCAATCTCTAAACTACATATAATTAAATTTATGTTTAGGATATGCATTAAATAATAGACTCACCTGAAATCATGATGAAACGTCTCTTGATAAAGTTTTTTGGGTAGAGTAAGTCATTTGTAAGTAAGTGGACTTCATCAAGATGGCATGGAAGTCTACACAAGAGCTTTGGAGCGAGTTTTGAAAGATCAGAAAGGAAGGTTTGGATTCTGGCACACTCCAAGGGCAAGGCAGCTGACCGTTGCCCGGGGAGATGATGTTGCATGTCAGCCAAGGAAACATCTCACCGAGAATTTGGCATCAATTAAAAATGAGAGAGAAAGTCATGGCTTGGAATCGATCTAAATTGCACCGAGACATAAAGAAACGTGTGCTGAGTTTCTTACAAAACAACACTTTGTATTAATTATCCATGCGGATGTTAAATTTCCCAAGGGTTTTTTTGTTATTGTTTTGTTTCCGTGAATTCACTGTATTTTGTTGCAAGAAATCTGAACCAAGAAATGTACAAAATTCCCTTTGAGAAGATTTAGTTAAATCCACAAATTTTTTTTTCACTGAAGACATTTTCGCCAATTTGACTAAATAGTTAGTGAGTTTTAGACAATGCATACTGACTGTGGCTTAATCATTTGTTGCTGATTTCTAACAATGTACTGCAGGGAAATATAGTTTTCAACATTTAAGTGACAATAACATGTCTATATCACTATAGCAGTATCCAATCCTTAAAAGCTTATACCTGTCATAGAATTTCTTGTATTAGTTGATAGCATTAAGTATATCAATTGTTCAATGTAAATTGCAAATGTTTAATTACTAGAAGTATAGGGAATATTGTTGGGGACTGGAGGGGCTGGGGAGGGAGTAATTGTACATACGACGAGGAAGATGTTATATATATCACAGTTGGATATTTTTGACAGACCCACATATTCCGCTTGGCTGATTGTTATGCATATGGTCAAGGCGTATCCCTTCTAGCTTACAAACCGTGTCAAATTCTGTATAATAATTGAGGATTCGAGTCTAGACAATGGTATAACAGGTAAGAATATGTGACATACGTATTACTGGTAAAATGTATCAACCCATACTGAGTTTTTATAGTTGACGTTGGATTTTAAAGAAATGTGTGTCTTCAGTGAAGTGCAGCCACGCAGCGTTGCACAGCAGTCAAAGGAGGTCAACGCCAAAAGGAAAATAACATGACTTCATGATCAAAATTATATGTGAGACTTATATCAGGCTTAGCTTTGTCATATTGCATTTGATAGTATTAGGGAAAAAATGTAAAACAAACATAAAATTTAAAGACAAACATAAATTTAAAGGGGAAGAATATTTCACATAACCTTAACTTTGGTCATATTTAAGGAGGAGAGAGATGTCAGCAGTTAAAAACTGACATACAAACAAAATATCATGCAGGCTTTGAGTAGCGAAAATATTACCAAATCGTATCAATTGCAAACTAGTCAACCCTGTGAATTTTCTAAGAAAGTGTGATTATCCTATATAGAGTTTGATCATCCTACATTAGCTAAGAATGTCTTATCAAGTTCATACACACCTCTTTTTGATAATCACCTTTATTTTCCAGCAATGGGCGAGGTCCCTGTTGCATCGAAAAGAAGAAAACAAATGGACAATGAGTTAGCAAAAATTTAGAATTGTTATCTGCATCAAAATGGTCAGCAGACAGCTGATCATAGGATTTGCTGTTGCCTTGACAACTGCCGCTTTTATGACTCTGCTCGTCTTCTACTTGTTGGTTCTGCATGACAAAAGGAAGAAGGCGATATCCAAGTAAGAACATTATAGTATTCTTCTTATTGGAAATCTAATGCACACAGCTAGTAGTTTCTTTGTTGAAAATCTTATGCACAATGCTAGTAATTTCTTTGCTGGATATCTTATGCACAAACTTATAATTCTTCTTCAATCAGATGGGTCTGACATTTTGAGCAAAGTGAAGATTTTTGCCACATTTCACTCAATTAACAAAATTACTGTTGCCATCTCACAAATACCTGTAATTTTGTGAACTTTTCATTGTTCAGGCAGCAGATAATTGTACGCCAAGCGAAACTTCTCTAGCATGTGTGTGCTTGAAGTCAGTGCCCTGATATTGAAGAAAGTTGGAACCAGAGTTTTTGCCCTTGATTTACGGCAAGTTTGCTTGGACAGCTTTGCTTCTAATAGAAAATATGTCATAGTCGTCACCTCACAGCCCAGTGACCTAATTATGGACATTCTTTGCTAGTTTACCTAGTTAAACTATGTAAGCTATAGGCTGAGTATGTAACTTTTTGATAGGCTGACTATAGTAGTGTTTGTAGTTGAAAATAAATCTATTCTATTCTAGACTTAAGAAATCTTCTCTTAAAAATACAAGAGAAATGGATTCCTATTCTTTTGAATTTAGGCAATTTTTCTGAAAATTCAGCCCTTGAACATCTAATTGTTTCATTGTTAGACCTTTTATACCATAAGCCAGCCCATAGGCTATAAGAGAAATAGATTAATTTACTATAGATGAGTAAACTAGCAAAACACATAATTAGGTTGATGTGAGGTGACGACACACAGTGTATATATATGCTTATGGTGCCGGTTCAGAACAACACATGAATCCACAATTCTTGTGCTATGATTAAAGCATAGATCTCACATAGACGGGAAAGCGATGGAAAATCCATGGTTGATACGTAGACCCAAAATTGACGGAAAGGTCAAGGATTCACCAAGGAAAAAGGTGTACGGCTACGTATGAATTGGCGTATGTGACGGATTTTCGGCGGATCATACGTGGTTTACATAGCAAGAGACACGGAAGAGCGAAGTAAACGAGTTTTGATCCACAGAAGTATGATATACGGAAGTCCACAGGAGTCTATGTATAATCCGTCGTAACTTCCGTGGTGCATACGTGGGTGCTTACATAGCTCCTGCCACGGCAGCCACGTAAGGGGGATCTCATATAGCCCGATGATTCGGAAGCCAATGGAAGCCGATGAAGACGACGGAAGCCGAAGTAAGAGCTGACGGAAGCCGAAGGAAGCCGATGTATGAATTACGTAACAATCTTTCCGTCGCATTCCGGCTCGGTTTCACGGAATTTTCATGCGTGCATGCCGGAAATACACGGATCAGCCACGTCAACAACGGAAAATGAAGTAAACCCACATATGCCCACGTAATCTTCACGTAATCCTACGGAAGGTGACGGAACGCTTTTTGTGGCCGTTCCGTCTCTTTCCGTCGCTCTTTCTGGCTATGTGAGATATATGCTTCACACTCATTTCCTAGGATTTAATCATTTGTATTTGGTACAAAAAGAATCACATTTACTATCTTTTACTACAAATGAATCACAAACTATTATCAAAACTGTCTCCCGTACAAGAATTCTTAATATTTAAAGCCACACGGTGCAACTGTCCTTGACAATGAGATGAAGGATAAACAGCGAGCCTTGATAGGTTGAAGAATGGACAACTTTTTTATATCAAAGGGTCAGAAAAAAGCTTCAGTCATACAATTTCGTACAACAATCACAGAATCACAGAATCACAGAATTATTTCTATGCCAAATGTCATGGTCAGATATGGTCAGATACTGTTAGGTATATCACCCGGCTTGTTATAGACACTATCATAGTTACTTGTATAATTCCTCTAGTCGAAAACTATTCTTGCTTTCCTTGCTGGATATCCTTTGTAAAATGATAATGTTTATTTTTCATATTTAGCCGAGCTTCCTCGTCTGTTGGAGTAAGGCATCGTCCAGAGGGAATTTCCCATGACAGTCCTTACAGGTATCTCAATCATTTAAGCAATCAAAACTGCTATTAAAAATGTACGCATAATCATACAGGCTTATTATAATATATAAATATTATATACGTGTAATTTATTCACATGCATTGAATCTGGCCGTTTAGACCACCGAATTTAGAACAGAAAAATCGTTATTATCACGATTGTAATTTTTTAAAGGAGTGAATATGGGAGGGAAAATAGTGGTTTTGAACCCATGGATCGACCTCTTCAGCAGAGAGACCCTAATCCTTTCGCCGTCCTGTCCCAAAGTCACGTGTCCATGGACCAGTCCAGTCTGACAGGAACCGGAAGTTACATTCACACAGTGGGCAGACCCACATTAGCCTTTGGCGCTCCCAAGCGGCTGCAGAATGACCGTCCTGTCAACTACAGGTCAGTGCTGAGGAATCCAATGTTTTGTACTTACTCATATTACAATGTTTTCATTGTCACGTAATCACATTACCTGTATCTGAATACTATTAGAGAATCCAAGTGAACACATCCTCATTATGGACTGCCAAATGCTGAGAATAAATCGTGATTAATGACAGATAAATTTGTTCAACACCTTGATGATACTGGTTGTGGTTAAACAATACATGCTCACTTCCTTTGGATATTGTATAGTATATGTATACTGCTCAGAAGTATATTTTTATGGTGATATGGCATATTTGTTTTTGTCTCAGTGATGGGAGAGTCAATGATGATTACCATGAGGAATGGGAGAATAACAGACCGTGGCCAGACAGGTCTGTGACCCCAAGATACCACACTCATGGCATGAGGGCATCTATTCCTAGGGTAAGTGTAATTTCTAACAGATATTTTCTGGTCATGCAAGATATATTTGTTCATAAATACATTATGTATATTTCTTCAGTTATTGGACTTCTCATAGGTGTTTAAATTGTTGTTTTCAGGATGAATAAAACAGAATAATATGATATGCATTAGTTTTGATTCAGTTGATGTATATTGCAAGCACAACTCAATCGTGGTGACTTCAATAGACTAGATACAATGTTTATTATGAGCATGATGAGTAAAGTGTTTGTAGGAACGTAAAATATAGTTTATTTAAATTTCTTTACTCTGATTCCAGAATAACATCCTGGGTCCCATGTCCCATACCAATGACAGCAGATCAGTGGAAGGATATTTACACAATAACTTTTTTGAATTATCTCGGTCTTTCAATGATTCGGGTTACTCTGACACAGTGACCAGACCCCAACCCTTGGGTGGAGAGTAAGTAAACAAACGGTCTAGTTCATCCTCCAATCCACAAGGGGGCGCAATGATATAGTCATGTTTGCTACCTTATATGGTATTATTTACACGACAAACGTGACGAGTAGCGCAGGGGAATGCATGCACACAAACAAAAAATCGAAGCATTTAAATATCTAAGTCTCTCACAGGTGGTTCATTGTATCAAATTAGCACATACGTCATGATTATTTGTTGAGAGGAAATTAATATTTTGTGAGCACACATGTCACTGATGACGTTAATTGTCGTATCAATTACATCAGATTCTCCTTTATTATTTTATGGCAAACTTGTGTATTTATATGGTCCTGTATATTTTACTTTTCTTTTGCAAGGTGCACTAAAGTTATATGAAAAACGATTCCAAAATTCTGTCATACCTACAGATTTTATGAACTTTTAAAGTCTCTTTTAAAGCTTTCATTGCATGATGAATCTTTGCAATATATAGTTTTAGTGCTATCTGAGCCAATTATTTTTGTACATATGACAATGATCATTGCTTGCTTCCACTTTTCCAGCTCATCAGTAGATGAAACTGAGCAGTCCAGTAGCCACAGTGGTTCTTATATCCCTGCCTTTATGAATAACAACCAACAAGACTAGTTAGTATACAAATACATCAACTTCAATCTTCTTATCTACACTGTATAAACCTTATTCTCCGATTCCTGCTTTATTTCTTTGCCAGTGTCCTATGCTTAGTGAAAAGATATACTTTTCCACATTAGCTTCATCACTATACAGTGTGTATCGAAATGATAATACAATGTAATGAGAAAGGGGGAACACACTTTATAGTGACTGGTGAACTCAAAACTGTCATTGTTATAAGAGCTGCTTACAGCCTCATACCTATAATAAATCATGATGATGAATAAATCTTCTTCAGCAGCACCTCGCCGTTCTCCTCAGCATAAGGCAATCTGAGCCAATAGATTATCTCTTTACTTTGGTTTGTTAAGTTATCAATCTGACCTAACTTTTGATAATTTACTTTCCATTTCTTCTATATTTTCAGTCCTATTCGTTTACACAGGCAGGAATTAACACCACACGAGTAAGTGATTATTTTATGAAGCTGTACCAATTTTAATCTTTTTAGGTTCGAAATTAACTCTACTTATTTTAACTGCGGCCCAACACAGCCCATCAGAGTTCTGTGGAATCTCCTGGTACTTCTGTTTATTCTGTTTATTCTTTTGTTTCAGCGAACAAAATGAAGATTCCTATTTCTAGTCTGGTCATCTGTGCTGGTTGCATCTCCAGGACGGTACTTTTCCAAAATCTCAAAAACCACTGCTGGATTCGGTGGTCACGTTCAATTACATTCCAAATATGCATTTCAAATATGCCTATGTCTGAAGAGACTTCTTCGTATTCGGATTATTTGATTTTCTGTGAAAAGACATTTTGCAACGCTGTGCTATTCAGAGTCAAGGATGACATTAGTCAGTTGTCACAGGAAGTGGAATTACTACTTTCTGTTCGAATCTTATTGTTTCTCGACATGATAGATCATGACATGAATGAACTTTATTTTTTTACTTCAAATTTTCATGTTAAGCTTGTGATATATATTTGTGATATGTTAATTTATGTTATATTATGTATTATACAAATGTGGATCGATTGTAGATACTGTGTTTCTACAAAAAAGTATAATAAAACTATTGCATTGCATTCTATTTTTTTAAGTTTCATATTTCTTTAGGTGTATAGTTTTTCGTGTTACCCCTTTTTCAAAAACGAAGGTCTCGACCTGTTAATATTTCTTCTGAAATGATGATTGTCGTGACATAAAATACCTCTTTTTTTATGAGTGGAATTTGTCGACCTGCATGCTCCGAGGAAACTAATAGCTATTTTAGATTGTTGCGTAAGAGGTAATGATGTTTCCATGGCAGCAGCACGAGGGTTTTGTCTCTAAATTGAATTGGCCACGTGAGGTTTTCTCATCACTGAAAATGCTGCAGAAATGTTGCGGTAAAGTAAATTTGAACTTAATGTCACACAGCTCACTGGCAGAAGACTTAATTGACATAGAACAAAAAGATGGAAGATTCAAGAAATAGTAAATCAAACTGACTCAATAAGTTAAGATTGACTAAAGTTGAAGTCATTGGGGGGCCTATGTTTTTCATGTTTTTCCTTTTGATATCATGTACTTCTTTCTATTTAAAGTTACTCTTAAATTTTATTGTGACGTAATATAGCCCTTAAGTGTGGCATAAAACTGAGGTAAACCAAACAAAATGTTGCTTCTTTGTGCTCGATTTTAGTTGAGATGCAAATGAGTATTTTGTGAGGGAAAGCAATGTCTATTCCAGAAAATGAACAAAAAGCATTTTTTATGAACAGCCACGTGGTGTCAAAAAAAAAAAGGCAGTAAAATTGAAGGGATTTGGATTAACACGTGTGGGAGTATTCAAAAACAGAAAAAAAATGCTTTGTGTCTCGAGTGTTATTAAGTTCTTTGTGAAAAGATAAGACAAAAAATGTAAAAAATAAAAAATAAAAATAAGGAAGAAAAGACATGAGACGCCTAATGCAATCAAGAGAGAGTATTGAATGGAAGACCTCAGTAGGGCACATGGGGCAGACTGTCCTGCATGACCAGTAGACCATGACCACCGTCACACATGGCAGCTACTACGATTTCCAGTGTAGTGACTGTTTCTTACACACTCCGGAGAAGGGCCCTGTAGAAGATTCCTGAAGGACAGAGCCTTGTAGCCAGTGCCAAGCTCAAAGGATGCGTCCTTAGAAGATCTGGCCGAGGGCAACTTCAACCAATTCACAAGTAGGTCTTATAGACGATGTGCCAGTTATTAATAACCGATACATCATGAAATACATGTACTGCATTGTACGTGGTTGCACAGTAGTTGCACAGTACATGGCTAATCCCTCACGTTTAACCGGTTTGACGGGATAATAACTGGGAATCAGCACGTGACTTCTTGGACCCAGTGTTACATAATATTATGGAATAGACTGCTTAGCTTCCAATACAATGATGCCAAGCTAGGTACATACTTCATTGTTGCTTCCATACTTGTAAACGTTTTTCTTCCTCACACATCTGTTTCCAAGCAGATGCTGTTTTACTCATCCTGGAAAAAAAACAAGCATATCTACTTTTTTTGGGGTGGATATTTGACTTGTTATTTGTGGAGCTCTATAAAAGTGCACATTGTCGAAAACTTTTCTTATGAACTATGAATATTAACGGTAAATGAACACAAAATATATGCAAGATAAATCATGAAGTTATTATTGTTATGGTCACCACACACTGAAATTACCACTTCTTACTCAGTTACACAAGTGCAAGCATCTGAATTACAATAAAACACGGGATCGGGCAGTTACTTATTTACTTACTACTTAAATGCAATATTTAGCCACGGAATATCAATCAATCAATCCATCAATCAACCAATCAATCGATCAATCGATGGATGGATGGATGGATGTAGAATTACTAGAGGCAACTGATGATTACATGTAATAATAATATGGTTATCCCATTCAAAACTGGACATGACAGTGAAGCTGTTGTGTCGGTATTTTGTGGTGCTGTCATGCAACCTGGAGTCCACTGCTTCAATGGATTTGTTTGATATGAATAGTTTGGCCTGAATGGACAGCCAGTGATGTGCATAATACTGAATCCCCTTCATATTAGCACAAGGGCACGTTATAGCTTGGACCAAGGGGTAGAATAGAAAGGGGGAGAGGGGTAAGTAACTTGAGAGGTGAATGTGCAAAATAAAGCAAGGTAGCCTGTGACAACAAGGCAAGAATTGGCAAACACCTTCATAATATTGATCTACGAAGTAGAGTTTGACCATGGTGGGTGAGTTAGCATCTAGGGTCAGTGGAATGTAAGTAATAAAGAACTCGATTGCAAAAGAGAAAAATAGTGTGGACACCAACAAGTTCAGGAATGTACTCTCAATCTTTCTTCAAACATTGCTCAACTGTACTACACTGTAGAAAATTATTATAATTATCATTTTTTATTCGTATACAAACTAGAATTAGAAGGTGGATTTAATTTATTCTGAAAGCTTATTTGATAGTCTATTTGTTATATTGTTCCGTTAATACAATTTTTATTTTTCATTGGCAGTTATTGACATCAAATTCCTAGAAAATATGAGCAAATACATAATTTATGAATTCTCCTAGGTAGTGAATTATCTGTCTTTCAAATTCCTTAAAATTTATATATCATGTCTGCTGGTTTTTCATTGCATCAAAATTGGTTAAAATGTGTAATTGATGTCTGGTCATTCAGTAATTTTCTTATTAAAAATCCGCAAGGCATTGATGTTTTATGTCACATAGTTGTTGGCAAATTCAAAAGCCCGTTTGAAAGGAATCCTACGGTCCCCATCGGAAAAAAGTGTCTCAGTATTTAAGAAAGATCTGCTTTGAAAATCTTGAAGTGGGGCATTGAAAAACTACACGAGTTTTTATAATGTTATATAAAGTGAAATGTCCAACAACAAGCTACATGAAAACAGAAACATATTTTCGACAGCAGGTTTAGCTTTGGAGTTGGGGTTAATACTACTAAAAATATTAATTATGGCCTCTCATAAGGACTGATTGGTTAAATTTGAGGGAATCCCTGCCTGGGCACTATTCATGAGATATACATCTCAGCTTATATCAGTACATGCAGTTAGTCACATGAGACGTCAAATTGGTGGTGCCTTGTACTCTGTGTCTAGGCTGAGGCAATTAAAACACCCCATCCAAGCCTTATCATCTCATCATTGCGTCTGCCTCTGGCAGCTGGTCATATAGGCTGACTAAAATTCAGAACCAGGTCTAAACCACTATATACATAAGCTACTTGTGTGTGACATTTTACTTGCCCAAGCCAAGACACCCAATACACATCACAGTCAATTAAACATTTCATATGAACGACACCCAGGTGTGATATTGCTCGTTCACTATGTCTGGATTGTGAATAGAAATCAGGAATGTGAGAATTACAACTTTTATAGCACGTTTATGCTAGTCCTACCACCGGCTGCAAGTAAAGATGACAGATTGTCAGATTTATTAGGCCTATATATCAAGAGAGTGAAGTATGTTCAATTTGTGAATATAGATACAATATTCGTATAGCACATGTAATGAGTCTCTGTATTCAGTTTTGCACTGAGGATGGTAGCCTTGGTTCTTAAAATTTATCAGTTTCAGTAGGCATTTTCATTCAGTTTACCATTATTAGCACTCGCCTACCCTCCACCAATTCATCACATGAAGTTATTTCATTGGTAGTATTGCATAAAAGTATCGGTATTACAGGAATTTCCCTTCTTCTAGGATGACTCTATACGAGCTTCCAATGTATAGTAAACTTGCTCAGGGAAAATGCTGAGTCTACAGGCAATGTTTACAGGGGATTAGGTTTAACTTTTGTATAGTATACACTACAAAGTTTATGAAAAGCAGCTTGGGGTTAGAACTATGAACTAGTTGTGCTACAACCTTTTTTATTGTGCCTTGAACCACTTCAATGCTGATCTCTACCAACAAAAATAGTCTTGTATATTTTAGGTTAGGAATACGTTTTTTTTTACCAACTTTCCAGTAAAACCGGCCTGGGTTATATTCAGACATTAGTCACACACACAGCTATAAAAACGCATAGTGCTTAAATAATCATTGGTACCCTATGAGGCCAGACATCCAGTTGGCTTCCATTTACATGACAATCAAGGACAGTTTTTCCTCATCTAAAAAATAATTGGGATGTGCAGAAAATAAATAGAAGCTCTGTCATGAAATACTAGTTTGGACATTGCTGACATAAAAACCATCAAAAGGCATATATAGTGGTTTTTCATGTACTTTATGCCCTCCAATGAGCCCATTTATATTTCTCTATGCATGTACCACAAGCATATTTTTGTAGTGTACTACTTGTGAAGAGACACATTTTGTGTAATTCATTCTGACAGGTATGAAATATCGATTTTTATATTGAAAGCACCTACGGAGAAAAGCTATACTTGAACTGCTGTACTATTTCAGTGATCTGGTTTCAAATGCAGGGAAGTTGAAGGGAATGCTATAAGAACAACTTAGCGGCCGGGGTGGCAAGAGAAACAAGTTAAAAGCCTAAAAACATGAAAAGGCAATTATGATTCAATGACCATGCCATGTAGAGGCATTTTTGGCAAAGTTTAGGAAACATGAGGATCCTTGCAAGCTTTATATAATCACATTTTACACCCACTCCTACCACCCACATGTAAACAGTGGCAAGTAGGTCAGCCTGAATGATTTGTCACTAGCCCCTTCGGTGTGACAGGGATCTTTCTGTGTGACATTAAACCAGACACAGCAGAGCAACTTTCTTACTTTGGCCAGCTGTGATAGGTCCTCATGACATGCTCGACCATGCAGCAAAATTCGGCCTGGTCTGGCCAGTTTTTGTAAATTAAGCTGTAAAAGTAGACCTTTTGCTAGGTTTTCTGCATGGCTTAGGTAACGTTATTAAAGCCTCTTTTCACTCAAGCCTCGAGACCTTTTTTTCTCACCATGAACAGGACAATCTTTTCCCACATACATCAACGACATGTGAGACCATTGTATTCACAAAGTTAACCCTGTGGTGCCTCAACTTCCTTGACTTGATTCAGAGAATAAAAAATGATCCCTTGAGCATACAGTTTAACATTTTGAAAGGAATTGATCACTTGCACGTTGCACTGGGAGTGTAAATACTCAGGACTACATTTCTTGCCATGTGTTTGTACTGTGTAGCATAATGATTAACTAATTTCGAGGTAAAATGCACTATACTTCAGAGAAGTTCAAAGAAACTCATATCTTTGGCAAATTGTTTTGAATTGTTTATACCAATAAATTGTGTTGTATTGCAATGTAATACCAAACCAAAATGTTTGCATTAATTGCAGTGAACGGTTGCGGGCCAATCTCTCGGGAGCACCTGGTGACCAACACGTCAGACAGGCAAGTGGGGGTGGCTGTGTCGCTCTCCTGTGAAGAAGGTTTCAAACTAGATGGGCCCTCAATTCTGATTTGCAACGAGCATAATGTTTGGTCAGACTTCTGGCCCTTCTGCAGAGATGGTATGTAATGGATTACTTTGAAAAGTTAAAGTTAAATAATTGTCCCTCATAATTTGTATTACTTTATCGATATTTGGTATGTGGTTAATCTAACTGCAGAGGTCCAGTACAAATAGTTGTCACAACATTAATATTTATTACGTTTGACAAAACAGCAGGTTGGTTAACTGAGACAGTAGCACAAACATTTTATAAAAACACCCTGAATCTAAAATCTATTGTTTTACATCATATGGAATGTATGATTAATGTGCTGATAAAACTGCATAAATATAATGGTACTTGATCCACAACCTTATAATCATTTTGCTATTACAAGGCAAAGAAGACAATGGGCATCAGGACCAGGCCGTCATCATTGGAGTGTGTTCAGCAGCCTCTGTGGTTGCCTTGGCCATCCTCGTCTTCGCCATGTACATGTTGATCAGCAACTGCAAGAAAGATAAGAAAGACAAGAACCAACAGAAACGCCTGGAGGAAAATATCAAGGACATCCGGTAAGGCATTTTCTTCAATTTCCGGTACCCCAAAAGCTGGTCCATTTTGTTGGTGTTGACCTTTCTTACAGTTCATGGTATTGTTTCATAAACCCATTTATTTGCTTTGCAGAATTTTTCAAGCTGTGAGCCAGGACTGTGTGGGCATGCCAGCCTTGGTGTATGACAACATGCATTCGTCCTTAAGGGGGAAACCCCAGGTGTCAACTGAGAGGCGAGTCAAATACTTTGGCACCCTCTGGTGTATTTCATGAATGATGTTTGTAGAATGATGCAGTGCTAATTCCACACTATTAACTACATGCGTGTATGAAATTAACATGTTACATTTTCTAAAGCGCCATAAAAATTCGTAATAAAAAAAAAGGAAATATTTGGAAACAACTTTTAAACCGAGCTAAATTACCAGTCTGTTTTGTATTCATGTATTACGTACTATTAAGTTGTAAAATTGTATTTGCGGAGATTGGTAAAAATAAATAAACTCGAACTCTCTCTCTCTTATTATACGGTCTACTTTGACTGCTATTTCTAAGATTCATATCTTGTTTTCTGAAAAAAAAAAATTACTGTAACTTCAATGATTTGTGCATTAAACTTGTTATTAATCAATTTTTCA
This sequence comes from Alitta virens, assembly GCA_932294295.1. Lineage (NCBI taxonomy): Eukaryota > Metazoa > Annelida > Polychaeta > Phyllodocida > Nereididae > Alitta > Alitta virens. The sequence continues at coordinate 54,943,518 of OW028573.1, forward strand.
GTTCCCGTGCAACTAGTCAAACAGACATGACAGAGAGTCAAATGGATCTTGCCACAGAGAAGTAAGAAATTTTCAATCACTCAATCAATAAATAAATAAATCAATCTTGCCACATTTTTAATTGTTTGTACATGTAGCTTTAAAATAATTTCATCATTCTGATATTACTGATGATAACCAATTTTGTCCTTACAGAGCAATCATATTCTGATGTGACATTTGGAAATATAGGGTCTTCCAAAACTTCTGATAAAAACTAATTCAAGTTTTTGGGCAACAAAAATATTAATATGGAGTCTAAATTAGAGTTCTGGTCAGCTTTAACAAATTAATGCCAGAAATAAATTATTGATTTAATGACATCATTGTACATATGTGTATAGCGTTGAATAAATTTTTCCACAAAACTGCACAGTCTTGAATATGATTTCTATGCAATCAATGAATAGTGTTTACCTGACCTATTCTTGATCTATTAGTGAGATCCATGCCATGATAAATTCATTAAAATGACCCCAAGACATTCAGTTTGCCCAGGGCAATTCAGTGTCTGAATCATGAATTCACACTTCTTTTAGTTCGACAAGAAATATTCATTGTTTCTGTAGTATTCACTAGCATTCTCCTAATGATCTACAATGTATATATATATAAGGTAATGAATCTTGCCCCTGTCTCTGCTCGGGACCCTTGAAGCTCCTTGAATCGTCAGGGTCCCTGGAAACCTACTCTTGAACCATATTGAGCGACTTTGAATCGATGACGTTGTGTGAGACATTGTGAGTTGCTCTAGCTAATTAAAATCACCTTTAGATGGTGCGAGCGGTCGACTTGTACAGTGCACACAGATCCTACTCTGCACATCAAATATCTAACACAATGACTAAAACACCAAGAAACAATTTTGATCAAAAAGTTAGTCAGCTTTAACCTTAGATAAACTAGTTCATCCAAGATCAAACTAATACCAATTTCATAGAGATGTACCATTAGTCATAATGACTAACTTCTTCGTCAAAAGCATTTCACGTCACGTTACATCGACTAGGGCTGACAAACTTGTCAGATAAATCTGACTAATTTGTTGGTCACAAATAGCTATTGAGGGTCAGTCATGATAATGATAATATATATATGTATATATATATATATATATATATATATATATATATATATATATATATATATATATATATATATATGATAAAAACCCATAAAATAGATTAGGTCATAGTCAAAGTTATTTTCTGTGTTGGAAGAAACTATTAGTATACTAAATGCAAAAATGAAAATAACTTCATTATCATAGACTCCATCACTTGTTTCAAATCTTAATAATTATTGGTCAGTTCAGACTCAGTGTTATTATTAAGAAATATCTGACAGATTATATTATTATAATGTGAGGAAAATAAGATGTAAGTGGATTGGAATAGAGATCAAAGATGCCTGAAGCAATTTTGGTGAAGCATGACTGAAGATATTGCCTCGGGATAAATGTGGCTCTCTACTGTATCAACCAATCAACCATATTTCGAAAAGAAGCGAAAATGACCTGGAGCTATCCACGAAGCTATTTGAAAGGTCACACAACCATAGAGTCCTCTATAAAATGAAGCGAGTAGAAAGCCCCATGCTTTTGTTCTAATTAATCCAATCAAATTTTAGAACTCCAAATTTGCATATATATGACTGTAGGTTATTTGACATATCATGCAAGACCAAGGCATTCCAGTCTCTTGGACCTTCTGCAAAATGTAACTACCTACTGAAATTTATGAGCTTGAGACAATTATATTATTATTGTGGGATATAAACAAACATCAGTCAAAATGAACAATTTAATGGGTAAGTAACTTTTCTCAAATATTTGTGATTTAGGAAAAACACTAACGCAGGTAACGTGCATACCAGCGCTGAATTTTACGTTAACGCACAGGGTTTCTTACACCTAAATTCTCTCTCTATATATATATATAACGTTTACTTTGACAAAGAACGTTGACTTAAATCGATTTATTTAGGGCTACAAGGGCAGCAACAATGATATAATATGCATTATATATGAAATATCTCTAGTCAAAAACATTTATTGAAATACTATTGAGAAAAAAAAAATCTGTGAATGTCTATATTATAATCCTCCATACAAAAAAGCAATGGAAAGGACAAGTATACATAATTTATTGTACCTATGACATATGTATGTGTAAATGTTTAAAATCCAAATAGGTCTACTTGCATGAACTCCATTTCTGCAGACATGCAGTACCATCCACTAGTCACTCCAATAGGAATGAGGGGCCCTGAAGCAGGACTGTCAGTCCTGGACTGATGACATGTCCTGCAGCAGAAATATTAATTCCTTGATACAATTTATATTAATAAAACTCAAAATGTTAAAACGATATTTTATCATATATCCTGTTTATATTAAGAATGATAATTAATCAACATGACAATTGAAGAGATAATTAAATAGACAAATAAAAATGAATTTACAAATATATCTTACACATTATATTTTTGTTATAATAGGTGAATAAAATTTCTTGAGTCTTGAGTCTTACAGAAAAATGAATAGAGTCAATTTTAAATTTCCATTCTTGTTTCATTATTATAACTTATACAAGTCTGTGGTCTACCCTATTAAGCAGAAACAGTTTCCAGGATTTCAGCCACAACCTGAAGCAGTAACCATTATTCTCGTAATCTCCCTTCTGAATAAAAAAATAACAATTTGAAAATTGTAGCTGGTAACACCGGCCGCGTGGCCTAATGGATAAGGCGTCTGACTTTGGATCAGAAGAACACTTGGGCAAAGCGGATACAGTTACCCCATCTTTCAGTATTTCACCTCATTCAAGACAAAATACGCACCATTTACTTTCAGGATATGACTTGATTTACCCCTTATCTTATCATAAAAAAACCTTTGTGGTAGTGGATTCAGTGATATCTGTTTTTCAAGCTTATCATTTTCAAGATGGGGTAACTCATATTGTAAATCACATGGAGATGGGGTAACTCTGCAAATGGGATGGGGTAACTTAATAAGCAAAGCTTTAGTAAAGACATTTTCATATTAATTAAAATGTGTTTCCTGATTTTTTTCCCACAAAGATATATAGGCAGACACTACGTGACTAGCTGCGTGACCATTTAATAATAAACTATAGTTGACAGTGGTCCTGTAATTTTTGGTGGTATTTTGCAACAGATTGAATGAGCATTGTCTGGGTGGGCACTATAATTGCATCAATACCTACTATCACCCTTTATATTTTATCGGTGATGCTATATAGCCTATGCATGTCATACAATTGATGATAAAAACACGAAAAGAGCGGGGAAATGCATGAGTATGTTCCATACAGTATTAAAGTTTTTGCTATGAAGGGATTCACATACAAAAACAGCAAATGAATGTATTTTAGCAAATTCCATGCTACGCGTATATTTTTTAAAGTTGCAAATGTAACGACACAGACTACTTTGACTGACTTTTAATTAGTTTATTTAAACATCAAACATCTGCATGGAATGTGAATCCCCAGGACAGAGATTGAAATTGTCGATTCAGTTCATCAAGATTATGATTATGTGAAAATAACAGTATATCTATTATTTACCATCAGACAATATATAATAAGACAATGTTTACATGTGAGACATGAAGATATGTACACCCGAAAATATCAATGTACAACGAGGCCGATAGGCTGATATTTATTTCATTGTAGGCCTAATAGATTTTGTCAATTTTAAATTTTCTCCATAATTCGCACATGGTAAGTAGGCCTAATAGTATATTGCTACGAACTAAAATTGCTTCACACCACATATTCTTGCTATTTCCATCTGTTTTGTTAATATCGATGCTCATTTTCAAATGCGACGAAATTTGCAAAAAAAACAGTATGGCCAGGTCATTGGCCAAGGCTATTGAAAAAATTGTATAGTAATTCTTCAAAAAGCATCTAGTTTTGGCCGCTCAAGTGTACAGGCGTGCAGGCCTTTATGTTAATTTATGAAGCATATGGAGGGTGTCTTTATTACTAATTGTCAATTCAGATTAACAGTAAATTTACTGAAACAGTAATTTATTTATACGTTGACAGATGTATTTCTGTTTTCATGGTATGTCATCAATGTATGATTCATATACTTTGTGTAATTTTCGACAATTTTTTATCCATGCCATGACTAGGTGAGCAAATAAAATGAACTGACCCCATCCCTCTGCATCAGTTACAGCATTACATGCGTTATTTACCAGTAAAAAGCACAGAAAGTACATAAATGTGCATTGCCTTCGTGCATGTCAGCCATGATGAAAGATGGGGTAACTGCATCCGCTTTGCCGCAGTATTTGCCACCTAATATATCATCCCTATGATCCCAATTTCGATGTAATAACGCATCTGTCAATATGAATTCAAATTCCAGGCAAATCATGTCCTCAAGTGATTAAAGAGTTCTCCACTCAAATTCATGATCTTGTGGGTAATACGACCGCGACATCTGAAGGAACTGTTCTGAAACTATCTTGTTACTATGGTTACCGTTTGACTGGCTACAATATCGTCAAATGCCACAAGGGACGATGGGTACCGGAAGTGTCTGCCTGCACTAAAGTTAATGGTAAGGGAAGGTAATATTAACTGCAGTGGGCCCTTATTATACATCCAGTCCCCCACTTGTCAACTAAACGATAAACTATATCTGTATTCGTGGTTTAAGTTATTTGTTTTCAATTCATGTATATTGATTTATTCGGAGCTTTTTTAAATTTTTATATCCCCTTACTTCGTAGATTTCTGATATAAGCTTTGATATGTGTAGCATTGTATAATGGAACAACGTGCAATTTAACATCCTAGCATTTTCATTCCTGCACAATGACTTTCGGTTTCAACAATATCTTAAAGTAAGAAGTGATTGCTCAGTAGTTAAAATTCAACATAAGAAATTGATTTGAACAACCTTTATGTGTGTATTTTGTTTGTGACCCTAGTGACATGGATTATCCAAATTGTGATTTGTAGGGATTCTGTTACAAGGGCAGTCAAGAACCACCAACCCCTACCTGGTGCCCACCAACTTCCCATCTACAGTGGCTGCAACTGCATCCCAGGGAGATGATGGCAACTTCTCGAACTACTGGGGAGTGAGCAGGGATGACTTGATCCTCATCCTTAGCATCTGTTTGGCTTTAGCTTTCATCCTTTTGGTCACTCTCATCATTGCCCTGGCTTATTACCACAGGAAGAGGAGGAGCTTTTGGGATGACCAGAAGAGGAAAGTGGCCATGAGAAGGATGATGAACGGAAAAAGGCAGACAAAAGCCCTGGCGCCCCTGGATAAAAGACAGCCTCCCTGGATGCCACATCCCCCTGTGTAAGAATTAAAGACGTCATACCTATTTGTTGCCGGTGGTGAAATTATTCTATGGAATTAGGTGTGGCAAATTGTCAATGGTTTCTTAATCCAGTACCCTTTACTCGAGTAAGGAATGCCATATCCGGAGTGCATGTCTTTGGTTTTTTTTAAATATATATATATAATATGCACTTTATTAGATAATCAAAAGGTTTACCACTTATTTTTCATGAAGAAGTAATCGCCATTATTTACATTGCAATTACAATTCTAAATATATCTTATTATATTATTATTAATCATTTTAGCAACCTTTCTAAATTTTGAGTGATTTTGTGATTTTGACAGATGTATTCTACCTGTGAGGTAAGCTTGAGTTTTGTCTCCTAAGCATTCCCAGTGTTTTCATTGCTTTTGCTGTGATTCTCTTACAGTCCCCATGATAGCTGCAAGGATTTTATTCACCGTATGAAAATATGTCATTATTTCCATAATTATAATATGATTAATGATGTTGCCGCAAGCATTTCTACAGTCCACATTTTTACGTTGTTACAATATGTTCAGAAATATTGTCACAACATTAGTTTGGGTGATTTTGTAATATTTAATTTATGACATCATATGTAAACCTCTGAGCCAGAGTATGATAGACAAAATTTTTATGACAGACCGTCGATATACATGAGACCTTCAGGGAGGCCGATGTACTACCCGAACTATGAATACAGATGGCAGCACGTGCCCGGAAGAGCCCAGCAGCTGGGATACCCCTTCCTGATGTACCATCCAAATCACCACAACACCATTGCACTGGAGGAAAACGGACAGTATACCTGGTAAAATATGAACTTACTACAATAGATACGAAAAATACACATTTCTAGGTCAGCCTATTTTTGCGCAGTTAGCTCATGGTGGGGTACTGTTACTGGCCTTAGGGCGGCTGGAGGGATTTGGGGTCAGAACCCCCTCCCCCCCCCCCCTATCAGGCCAAAAATTACTGCAAATGATATTAAAAAAAAGAAGAAGAAGAATCTAATATGTCGCTGCCAATTTCATAAAATTTCATCAATTATAGCAGCCCATAAAGTTGGCCTACATGTCAGCAGAAAATGGAATCCGTGAGCGAAACGAAGCTGATGTCACTCATTACATCTATGTTTGTATTGATCTCTTGTATTTCTTTCATAACAGGAAGACCAACAAGAGCAATCAGCTTAGAAGAAACAATGGTAACAAAATATCTGAGGGGGACGGTCGTGGAAGGTAATTTAAATACAATTCAATCAAGATTTGCGATATTGTGTGCAATTCTGCACTGTTATTTGGACATATGTCTCAATTATAATTTTAATTTTTGGTTACAATTCTAGTGAAACTGAATCCATTGAAGTTGTCTGGGATGTTGAACACATGGCATGGCTAGATGAGCTGGAATATACTGAGTAAGCAAAACATTGTTCATTCATAATAATTATTATGATTAGTATCTTCGACCTGTACAGAATATGCAATAAATACACTGTAGGTCTGTATTGCTTTGATATATCGTGTGGTTAACCATAGGTTGTGGTGGACTGCACTAAAAAACCGGGGTTCAGCGTGTTTTGCTGTCATGTGATCAAATTCTTTTCTTCCCATTAGTTGCTTTGAGAAAATTCCTGGAAATTCCGGGTGCTGCTGCGCGATGTTTATGGCGCGAATATATATAGCGTCTGTCTCATCATTCCAACTTGTTCGCGATTATTCAGAAAAAGTTTTAGCAGCACTAAAAACAATCCTTTTCAGCGATCACCCGTTTTTGAATGCAGTTCACCACAACCTACAATATATGTATGGTTGACCACAACTATCTTTAATCGACATATTTATAACTAATGATAGCAGTTGCATGCATGGACATTATACACAAAATGTCATACCTATTTGATGTATATAATGTATTATCAAAGTGGAGGCCTAATTGCAATTGCATAATTATAAAGATATAATATGATAATAACATGATCTTAATGACCTTGCAGTTCGAAGATACCACGTCCTTCTTTGAACGCAGACAAATCAGGAAACACTCCGTTCTCACAGCAACCGAATGGCTTGAGGAATTCTGACGAAGTTCCAGTCATTTCTGCGCAAGGACAGGACAATGTCATGATTGACCATCTCATCTGAAAACAAGAAAAATTGCAGACATGAGTGATAATCAAAATTCAACATTTTGATATATATATTCATATATTCATATATTCACTTAGGTGTTAGTTTTATAAGTGTCTGCCTCTTTAGACATGATCAATTTGGATTGTTAATGTCATAACTTACATTGACTGTAACTGGAAAATAGCTAATTGTTTTGTCCTAACTGTGTATAATTATGTAGTTTTACTTGTAATAAATAAACAAATACACAACCTACAGTTAGTTTAATTAAAAACGGCCTGTCAAATTAAACCTAGACAAAGCGAAACAGCTTCTACTATATGATGCTACCTGCCAAAAAACAGAACTGTCTGGCTATAACTGGCTACTCAAAGCCGGATCTAAATAATGTACATCTTTATGATATAGGCCTATTATATAAATTGCTTCCATTGCATTTTTCAGTAAGCCGACTATGAGCTAAGGTTAGACAAAAGTGGCTGGTTACAGCTAGTCTACAGCTGTATAGGTTGCTACAGCTGTATAGATTCGACTGAATTTTATGAAAGTAACTGTATTTATTATATTAGATATATCCACTTAAAATTGCCTCGGAGTCGAGCCACCACATCATTGTTTGACTATCAAGGTCATGGTGACCTGCCCTAGTTTGCACCAACCCTTTTTATGAATGAAAAACATGCCATACCAGGAGTGGGGTTCGAACCCACGAAGACTTACGTCCATTGGAACTTAAGTCCAACGCCTTAACCACTCGGCCATCCTGGTGCTGCCATTATCATCTGTATCGATCCGCCAACTGTCATTGGACGGTGATGCGTGGGTGGAGAACTGAGCACTGTAACTGCTTGCTGCATGCCAGTGGAAAGGTGGAAAGAATTCAAGGTGCATCAATTGGAATATCTCAGCAATATGGCTAGCACATAGACTGATTTATGCCAATTACTTTGTCAAATAATTTAAATTTATGATTAGGGCCCTAATATAAATTTATCTATAAATGTATGTATCCTATATATCATGTTGTCTTATATCAAAGCAACTGATAACAAAGATCATCTGCCAGTCATAAAATATAACGGCAGTGTTCATTTTCTGAATAATGGAGAATTCAATGCACTGGTGTGTTCACTGGTGCAAAGCCAAAGTGTTATCCTTGGCTAAGTTGGATAAAAAGTGATGAAAGAAACATTTCTGTTGTTACCTTATAATTTCTTTTTTTATTTAGAACATATTTTTCCAGGGTGGCTCATTCAGAAAATCTGTTCTTCAAATGAGGCCCTGGTTAAAATACAAAAATCGCATACTCAATAGAATATTTACATATATATACAATTAAAAAATATTCACAGAACTAAAAGCACCATTAACATGTAAATGAACTGACTTAATTGTAATAAAACACTCCTTGGCTCTAATATTAAAAACATTAATATCTGTGCACTTCTTCACTCTGTTAGGCAAACTATTCCAGACATATGCTCCTCGATAACTAAAATAATTTTAAGTAACATCAACCTTAACAAATTGAATAACGACATCATTTTCATGGATATGTCTTGTCAACCTGTCTGACACCTCTACAGCCATTGTGATTTCATTACATAAGTAGTCAGGTGCTACACCATGTATACTTTTAAACATTAGAAGTGACATAAAATAGTCCCTGCGTTGCTTAACATTCATGACTTTCATCTCAGTAACTTAATCGATACCTCTTGCATTAACATAATCATAATTATTATACATTGTTGTGGCTACCCTGTTTTACATTCTTTGGATTTTCTGCTCACTTGCAAAGCCCCACACTGTATTTGCATAGTCAATCGTTGGCGGGATTATACTTTTGTAAAATTGTACCATAACATTATAGGGTAGATAACTCCTAAGTCTAGAAAAAGCCCATCTTTTCTTATTCAGTTAGTTGCTTAACAAATCCACATAATACTTCCAGTTTGAGTTTTTGTCTATTTTCAAACCCAAATAATCAAATTCTGAGACATTCTGTAATATATCGTCACCAAAGAATAATTCTAAATTGTACATATTAAATTTTCTATTTGTTTGGTAGTATCAATCATTGTATGACATTTTAGCAATTATTACTAGTAAATTTTGTCATACCATTCTTTGACACAATTAATAAAATATTGCAACCTTAAATTCAATAAAGATACATTTTAACCATCACATTAAATTAGGACATCATCCGCATAAAGATTACATATTGCTGAACCTATGTAGTTGTTAGTGTCATTAATATGCAATTGAAACAATGTCGGCCCAAGGACCGTGCCTTGGGAGACTCCTATGTTAAAACCTTTGATTAAGATAAAAGAAAACAGAATTGCAATTGCAACATACTGCAGTCAAGAAACCATCATTAATATTCCACAAAAATTCATAGTGAAGTTTGGGTGTTATGGCGCTGAAGGTAAGCTGACTGATCAAGAGCAACTCGCTTGTGAGTAATAACACGCATAATTGCTAGCTTCATCCTTGTTACCTTTACCTTTATATGCTAATGCCTGCATGAAAGCTGAAGGTCACTTGTGCTGTGAAATAAAATGCATGCTTTAAAAAAATACAAACTTTATTGATACCTTCAAATCAATTAATCCAATGATCAATCAAATGCACCAGAGCATGACTTTCAAAACAAATAATGCACAGGTCTTGAGTCATGTAGGGCAGTGCAGACCTGAGATGAAGTACTTGCTGTCTACTTCTCTCTCTTGAAACTCCCACAAAGCTTAAATACAGCCATGGCCAAAAGTTTTTGGACACTTTAAAGCATTGAATATTGGTCTGGTTTCTTGCTTTACGGCACTTTTTCTTCCATTATCTTCTTTATGGATCACTTTTACTGTCTTGAGAATACATTTGCATAATAATCACTAAAGTTACGGATGGTTGGTCAGAGGGAAGAGCCTCATTTTTCACATGTTTCGCTGACGAGAGTGGAGTGAAGAGAGTTTTACCCTTGGGACCTAAAAACAGTTTTAGCCATCCTTTTTTGAAGTCATTAAAGGTCTCTCTCTAAGGTATATTACCTGTAGTTCCATGAGCTTAGCGTCTCATCCATTTTTGAAGGTCTTTCTCTAAGGTATATTACCTGTAGTTCCTTGAGCTTAGCATGTCTATAAGTGAGGCCGACAGTTATCATGTCTGTAAGTGTGGCTGACAGACAGATGTATTCTACCTGTGAGGTAAGCTTGAGTCTTGTCTCCTAAGCATTCCCAGTGTTTTCATTGCTTTTGCTGTGATTCTCTTGCAGTCCCCATGATAGCTGCAAGGATTTTATTCACCTTATGAAAATATGTCATTATTTCCATAATGATAATATGATTAATGATGTTGTCGCAAGCATTTCTACAGTCCACATTTTTACGTTGTTACAATATGTTCAGAAATATTGTCACAACATTAGTTAAATGATAATCTGGATGTTGTAATGATGTCTGTGCAATGTTTTTTTTAACATGATCAGATGTAAGTCACTGTGTCATAAAAGCACTGGGGTGTCAGATTTGGTGAAGAGTTAAAGAAAACCATGACATCCATGAGTTGGACATCACAGATAACGACCAAGGACTCCCTGGAATGAATGTAAAAAATCTAACAGATAACTCTATACAATAAAACAACATAACAAAGCAAATCGTATGTCATACTTTGTTTTGTAATGGGGTCATTCCGTGTCAAATCATCCAGGGGGTGCCAGGTGACCCCCCCAGAATGCCATGAAAAAATTCATATTATTCGAAAACTAATGGAGATATAGACCTAATATTTGGCAGTTTTTCCAACTATGGGTAGACACGCACATGTGAATTTTTTCAAGGCATTTTGGGGGGGTCACCTGGAAAATTTTCCAAAATCTGGATGATCTGACAATGTTCAGTTCTTTACACCAGAAACATGTAGCTGGATGTTGCTTGTTTTGTATTGTTCAGGTCTTTACACTAGCAACATTCATTCCAGGGAGTAGCTGGATTTTGCTAGCATGCCTGTGATAAGCACATGGTGCCTTGCAATTGGTGCTGTAGAGTCGCCTTGCTATATTCCTGATCCACATACCCTTTCCATTATTGTGTCATACTGTAACACTTGAGATGTGAAGGCACATACAGATTAAATTAATATAAGAAATAGGCAATAGGCAAGCATACGTATGATGATTAAAATACTAAATAGCCACACACATGTCGCATATAATGGCAAGTTTTAAAGGCGCACACGCCGAAAGTCACACATATATTTGATGATTATATTACAGGCAGTTATTTCAGCCATGACTGGAGAAGCAGTGGTATTTTCCTTGGCACTTATCTAAAGTTATATTTCAGGTCAAGAAAGGAAGCCCGATGGCTGGCATGGGTTCAGATATAGTTTGCAGAAATCGCTGGAGATGACGGACAGATCGACTTCGAAGAATTTAAATCTGCTGTGAAGGTCAAATAGGTGAGACTGTCTATACACATTTATGCATTTTCTTCAACTGAATGAATTGATAATCAATTCTAACATTAGTAAGCAACATCGACAAAACATATACCAAATATTATTTTTGATAATCTTGCATCAAACGTTGATGAACAGTGAAAAATCAGGTTACATAAGATTTTTGTTATCTTAGACAAACACCAAGAAGTTGTGTACCACCAAAAGACTATACCTACCTTAAAATGACCATTCACTTGAACAAAACCTAAGAAAGAAAAACGCTTGGGGCGTTAAATACATTCCAATGTAAATATATGGTGGTGCCAAGTCATACAACTACTTTCTAAGTGGACATGACTAATTTCAGTCATTCTTTGCTGAACGTTTCTTAGCAACATTTGACGAAGACAACAGTGGAACAATCGACCTGAATGAGTTGATGGAAGGTTTGAAGAAGCTGACTAAAGGAGACAGTGCTTATCCCAAGCATCCCTAGCAAAGTTACCACTATAGCTATGACTGATCATCACACATGCCCAGATAACATATGTCATACTGATGCCCAAGTTGGGCTGCCATTAACCATGTTGAAATTAAGTTGGGCCAATCTCCGGTTGGCCTGATATGCCACTTTCTTTGGTTTCCATTGGTGGGTGGTGAATTACAATAAGAATCAGATTGGCCAGAAATCCCTTGGTGTCCGAGAGATAAAATTCCAAAACATGTTCTGTTTTGTGCATTAAATGAACCACACCTAGGGTATTTGAAGAGTAGCAGTTGCACCAATATCTAATTTATTCAGGATCAACACATGCATTCACAATGTACATAAATAACTTTCAATATTATTCTAAACAACCGATGTATCATGTTATCTGTGTAAATATTGGCACTGTCAGTTAATATTGGCCAGTTAATGCTGGGGTAGTATTATCATCACTCGACAATATAAATTAAAGATAATAGCACCAGTTGTTTTCTTCGATTCAGGAAGTGGAACCATAGGCAGGGAGGAGCTGAGAACAGTCCTTGCTTCATGCACTGATGACAGCCAATGTTGGATGTCGACCAGATTTGTCATCGTACAAGACAAATTCAGTCTTTTACTTCTTAATAAGAATGTCTGAATACTGAAGTAGTTCAGAAAGAAAATTTGGTATTCCATGGGCTCTCCAGAATGTGGTCTACCGGTATATACAGTGCATTGAAAAAGTATTGGACCTCCTTTAAAAATTATGCATTTTATATAGTATCTCTCTTTTAAAATGTATGGTGAACTTTATTATTTTACATATACATTATACCTCCTTTAATTATGAATAATCACCATAGAATAGTGAAAAACAAATCATCTTGCAATGGTAAATAAAATAAATATTGAAATTAGGTGTTGAAAAAGTATTCGACCCCCACCTAATAATCCTCTAATATTATTGTATCAAATGTAAACTGCTTATAGAAACTACTCAAAACAATCAAGCAATCAGTTAGTTGATTAGTGTTTGGTCTTTAAGGGATTATTAAGTCCTTTCCTTAAGGGAATTCACTTTAATTCTGTCAAAATATTAGAACAAATCACTCTCTTAAGTGAATTGGAACAAAACTTAGAAATACTATTATTAAGAAGTTTAAAGATGGGAATGGTGCGAAGAAGATTGCCAAGGGACTAAGCCTAACTGTATCCACTGTGAAAGCCATCATAGCGAAGTGGAAGAAATTTGGAAGCATTGGTAACCAGCCTAGGTCAGGACGTCCTGCCAAAATTACAAAGAAAATGACTCGGAAACTAGTTAGAGATGTAAAAGCAAACCCTCAGATGACTTTGAGTGACTCTCAAGGCTCCGTATCTGTAGCTGGAGTGGATGTGGACTAGACAACAATATCGAAGGTTTTGCACAAAGATACGGCAGAGTTGCAAGAAAAAAGCCATTGCTTAAAAAAAGTCATTTAAAGGCTAGGGTATTGGACTTTGCTGAAGGCCATCTAAATGAGAGTTCTGAATTCTGGAATCGGGTATTTTGGTCAGATGAGACTAAAATTGAACTTTTTGGGTTAAACTCTAAGAAGTACATCTGGCACCAGATTTTCCAATGATACCAAGAACACCATAATTACAATCAAGCATGGCGGAGGCAGCATCATGCTTTGGGGCTGCTTCTCCAGAGAAGGAACTGGGTCTATTGTTTGAGTGGAAGGAACAATGGATAGCAAGAAATATATCCAGATTTTGGAAGAAAACTTGCTACAGTCATTTGCAAAACTGGGACTAGGACGACGCTTCCACTTCCAGCGAGACAATGATCCTAAGCATTGTGCAAATATAAGAAGATCAAGGTTTTGCAGTGGCCCAGACAAAGTCCGGATTTAAGACCCATCGAAAATTTATGTTGAGACCTGAAAATTGCAGTCCACAAGTGGAAGCCCACAAACTTAGCCCAGTTGGAGCAGTTTTGTATTGAAGAGTGGGGAAAACTGTCTCCTGCTAGGTGTGCCAAGCTTGTGGATGGTTATCCAAAGCGGTTGCAAGCTGTTATTGCAGTAAAGGGAGCTGCCACAAAGTACTGACTGTGTATGTTATGTAGGGGGTCGAATACTTTTTCAACTGCATTTTTAAGAACATATTTGTCATTCTATATCTCTGTACAATTAATCCGTGTTATGTTGAAAATTCTATTGTACATAATAAAAGTTTACAATGACAAAATGTGTTGCATTTTTTGCGAGCATATAATCATGTAAGATGGAAATTATGCACCATACTGGAGGGGGTCCAATACTTTTTCAATGCAGTGTAGGTAACCCATGCACAGTTCCCACAAGATGCCGCTTTCTGTTGTTTGAGACTTATTTATTTATTTTTCTTACTATAATTTCTAAAGGACATATGAGCCTACAAACTCAGTTTAATGTAGTTAAGCGCAGTTTTGGATGTATTTTAGTTACAGTGCAGCTGCTTTGTTGAAGCCACCTATGTGACAAAAAAAGAACGACTGTTCAAAAGCCTCAATATCTGAGTCGAAGATACTTGGAAAACAAAACCTGGAAGATTATATTCATTGGGATTTACTATTTGTTAAATGCAGTCCTGTTTACCATCTCAGCCGTGAGATACAGACACTCAAATGGCTGTGTCATCATCGCAAGAGGCTGTGGCATGTGCCTCAATTTCAATGGGGTATTTTTTATACTGTTCGTGTTGAGATACTGTCTTACCTGGATACGATCTACAAAGGTAATGTTGGAAAGAAATGAAAAGCACATTAACCAAACAGATTATCACATGGAGAAACCGATAAACATAGATCAGAGGGTGCTGTAGACCTATGACTCCTTTTATCGGTCCCCTTGAGTAGTCAGTTACACACACCTGCTTCAATAAAGCTAATATCATGCAACACATACTGAATAGTTAGTTATTTATAACATGCCTAAACAGAATTTTATTAGTCCCAAAAATTCCCAACGTAAACAAAATTTAATCAGTGCCAGAAACGTCCAATTGATGTGTTTTTTTGTTTTTTTAACTTTTTGTTTTTTTAACTTGTTCAACCAATTTGTGAGTACTTAAGCATATATGGATGGTCAAAATCAAACGGCACATATTGTACATCCTGAATACTTATTGTATGATGCATGTTTAGGTACTTTGACAATTCTTTGTGATTTCCGAACTTACAGTAGTAGAGTATTTTTTATATTTTCCAACAGGTGGGCAACTACCTACCAATGGATCAGAGCGTATTTTTTCACGAAGTGTTTGGAATCAACATCGCCATATTTTCGTTCATTATAATTATAATAAATTAGGCTAACCCAGTTTCACATTCAGGCGATATTGAATATTGGTAGGTACTTGTGGAAAACAGTATAAATCCATATCATAAGAAATATGATTATATATATTTGCTAAGGTAATCAGTTAGATTGCAAAAAGTCCAGATTTCGGCATTATGTTTCATATGTGAAAGTTTATATGCAGCAAAGATATGATAAATTGAAGGTCCCATGTTTGTGGTGTTGAGTTGAGTTGAGTTCATTTATTGGATTTAAACAATATACATAGTATTATATAGATCACATGATATTAAACATTCAAATAATTCCAACCAGATTCACATACGTGCATATTTGGTAAACTATATACAATTATATTATACAATATTCATGTATGGCTTGGATAATTGAAAATTAATAAACGGTAAAGAACCCCAAATCTCAATTGCATATGTTATATTAGGATCTATGAAGGAGTAGTTAATAAATATGAATTTAAAGAATTTCTGGCTTTACAAATTATTCCTTTACCCTTTGCTATCTTTTTCCTGATGTAATTTATGTTACCCTCCCAGTTTGACTTGGAATCAATAATTGTGCCAAGAAATTTTGTTGAATTAACTAAAGAAATTATTTGATCAGAAATTTTAACTTCAAAATTATGAACGGAATTATTTCTTTTGCTATTAAATAACATACAGTAAGTCTTATTAATGTTTGAAGAAAGCCTGTTGGTATTTACCCAACCTATAGAATTTAGTTCATTATTCATCATATTAGTCATGGCATGTATATCTTTTCCTTGAATAAATAAGCTGCCATCATCAGCAAATAATATAGGCATGGTTACATTGGAGACTAAATATATATCAATAACATAAAGAATGAACAATAAAGGGTCCAAAATGTATATCAATAACATAAAGAATGAACAATAAAGGGTCCAAAATGGACCCTTGTGGTACCCCACAATTAATACATGCTGTTTCTGAATAAGTCCCATTTAAAGATACAAATTGTTTCCTGTTAATCAGATATTTATTGATTAAATTATTTGCTACCCCCCTTATTCCATATTTATTTAATTTCATCCCTAAAATGTTATGGTCTATTGTGTCAAACGTCTTAATGAAATCTAAAAAAGTACCTAAAGTAATTTCATTATTGTGAATTCCATTAACTATTTTATCTACCAGAGTAATTAAAGCCATAGTGGTATTAAAATTAGTTCTGAATCCAAATTGAAATTTGTACAGTAAATCGCTTTCATTAACAAATTGGAATATTCTATCATAAATAACACGCTCAAAATTTTTAGAAAAATCGGGTAAAATAGAAACCGGACGATAATTATTAATCACCTTGCTATCTCCACTTTTGTATAATGGGATGACCCTGGCCAATTTCATTTCATCTGGAAAGATTCCCTGCGAAAGGCATAAGTTGACTAAATAAACTAATGCATGTGCAAACGAATGAAAACATTGTTTAACTACTCTTGTATGGATATCATCCCAGCCAACACTGTTTGTTTTAATCCGTTTGACAATCTTATGCAATTCAGTTAAATCTGTAGGAGCTAAATAAAGTGAATGATTTACATTTATTTTTTCCATGTAAGAAAGTGGGTCTGTGTTAGTATTAGGTATTTTTTCACTGAGGTTTTTACCAATATTTGTATAAAAATTATTCAACGCGTCTGCAATAAGTTTTTGATCAGCAGTAATTTCCCCATTAATTACAAATTCACATAACTTATTACCAAACTGTTTCTTATTAATAATATTCTTAATAATAGCCCAAGATTTCTTTAGGTTTCTTCTATTTGCTTCAAACAATTCATGAAAATGTTGCTTCTCTGCAGACCTCATTAATGTCTGTAACTTATTCTTATAGGCTTTGTAACATTGGATATTATCATCACTAGGAAAACGTTTAGATATTACATACAGTTTATTCTTAACTTTAATAGAATTTTTAACGCCAACCGAGAGCCAACATTTTCTGTTTTTATATCCACATCTGAAATTTCTAATAGGGAAGCACTTATACAAACGTTTAAACTCAGAGTGGAAAAAGGTGAATGCTTCAGCACAATACAGTGTGCCAATAAAGATCTCAAAATGGATTTGCGAGTAATTTCTCTTTCTAATAAAATAATTTTTGGTTACAACTTGTCTTTCACATAGAACTGTAAACACAGGAAAATGGTCTGTGATATCTGTGCAAAGTATACCATTATACATATTTATATTAGCTTGGCAATTGAAGAAAATGTTGTCAATCAGTGTTGCGGAAGTTCTCTGAACTCTGGTAGGTTTAGTTATTAAGGGAAATAATGAATTTGCATACAGCAAGAAACTGTCCTGTTCCAGCATGTTCTTCATGGTTTAACAGATTTATATTAAAGTCTCCCATTAAACAACAAAGCTTCTTTTCATTTTTTACCTTAATGAGTAATTCACTAATGGTATCATTGAATTGATCAATATTGGAGTTAGGAGGTCGATATACTAAACCGATGACAACATTTTTAGACAAGCCAGTCATATTTCTTTGTAATTCTATAAATATACATCCTATGTATTCATTAAATACAGCAATATCATGTCTTTCAGTAAAAATAATATCATTTTTTATCATAATTGATACACCACTTCCAGTGCGATTTGACCTATAAGCATGTACAGAATTATAACCATCAATGTTATATAAATCATAATTATACTCTGTCAACCAGGTTTCAGACAAACCAATTAAAGAAAAATTAACAGCCAAATTGTCCAAGTATTTTACAAAATTATTCAAGTTTTTTACCGAGCTTCTGATATTTAAATGTATAAAAGAAAGATCATTAGAATTAACTGAGACCATTTTGTTGTCAAATGTATCTTCTAGATAGTAGATCTAATTACAAGCATTGTTTAACTGAACTGTGCTATTGAAGAAAAGTAAATTAGGGTCTACCTCGTATAATGGCATTAGACTAGAGTCATCATTCACCTCAAATAGATTAAATACCATTTCATCTAAATGAGTGAGGGAATCATTACTTCCAAAAAATGTATGCACATTTTCTAGGTACAAGTCATTTTCTTCAATATAGTTAAAAGGAATAACAGAAGCAATACAATTAGTAAATATCTACTGGTTGTTTTGTATACAATCAGTTATTACTGGGTCAATGTTCACATTATTTGGCAAACATCTAGTGTGAAACGAAACACAACAAACACAGCAAACCACACACCTTGAATGACTTAATACTCTGTTATTACATGTACCACAGCTAACCATCATTTATACCACAGCTAACCATCATTTAGTAAAATCAGTAAAGTTCCAACTGATCTAAAATGATTCTGATCTGTGTCAGGCTGTCACTTTGTCAACGAAATCACGTAGTCTGGGCATAGAACTATGGGTTATAGTTCTATGGTCTGGGAACTCATAAAGGTTACAAAGTCCTTCTTGACTAAATATTGTCAGTAAGACAGAATAAGCATCTAAACCACATTGACATTTATCAAGTACATAATTTACATTCGGAGACCTTTTGATTTTATGTTCCAGATATGATTTCATGAACTTGAAGTGATAATGGCACTTAAAATTTTAGAACTTGATAGACAAAATATGGAATAAAAAAAGAGGTAGAAAAGGGGAACTGGACCGGGCGGGTGTAGGTAATACTTTCGTTTCCGAGTTTCCGAAGCAGAAGTACAAAACTAATTAATGCACTTACCCTTACAAAATTTCATACCGTTATACGACCTAGTTAGTTGAGCTCTTTGTTTTATATAATAGGAGCATAATTATATAGGCCTAGGTATATATATAAGGGAAAATACACTTCCTACCGCAGCGATAAATTTACATACTTAAAAGTTTATCATTATATAATTTCAGTGTCAGAATTTATTTTGTGCTGCAAATTTCATTTTAGAGCATCTATAGATCTTTAATTAAATAACGAACGAAGTGTCTTTCAAATTATTTTTTTTTCCCTTATAAATAATTATAATTACGTCTATTCAGTGTTTTTATTCCAGTCTTTGGTGTACATATATAATTTTGCAAAATCATGAATCCTTATTCACTTCGCATTTCGTTCTGAGCCAGCAGGGCTCTGAGCCAAGGACATTCAATTTGGCTCTGAACACATTTAAGGCAGACGGACTGGACCTCGTTGTGCGCGAAATACTTGTGACGTCACAGTAATTCACATGACGTCACAAACTGACGATACTGCTGCTTCTCACGCCATTTTGCTAAAATCGCGATGCAGCAAAACGAAAAGGTAGGCTTTCCTACTTGTAATGGTTTTTGGTAAAATTCACTTGGCCTAGCCTCCTTAACAAAATTGATAAGTCTACAGGCCTAGTTCAACATGACGAAATGAAAGAAAGGCTCGGGTTAACTCCAAAAGCTGCATTTATCATCAAATTGTAATGTTTATGTCATGGTGTACATCTAAAACTAAATTGTAGCCTATTACCACTTGGGGGTCTTTACCTTAGCCTAATTATAATTTAATTAGAATTTGGCCAATTTTCTAAAAATAAATCTTTACCTTTTTGTAATGTAAACTGGTTGGAAAGGGCCAAAACTCACTCATTCACCACTCCAGAATTGGCATATCTAGGGCTAGGCATATGTCATCTATAGACATAGTAGATCATGGAGTGTCATCTTCCACAAGAAGATGACACTCCATCATTCTAATGATCTAGTCACTGACTGTGCTGTTCTCCTATGTCAGGCTATGATCTTTTATAATCTGAACAACCCCCCCCCCCCCCTCCTCGCCCTTTTGGATATTTAAATAAAATAACAAAAACATGGATTCATTTGGATGTTTTTCACAGAGTGCACAATGATCAGGCCAACCATGGATTCAGGGGCCAAACCAGTCCGTAGCACTGGCCCTGTACGGACTGGTAATGTTCCAATGAAGAAGGTGAAAGTGAGTCCACAAAAGGCACCGGACAGTAAAGCACAAGCCAATGAATACAGCAAGTCAGTGAAACTTATATTTTCCATTTAATAATTTACAGTCTGCAGATTTGTTTATATTATCTGTCTTTTTTTTAAATGTTGTCAATTTCAGCCCAGAGGATGTTGAATGGTTTGAATGGGCTCAAACTCAGCTCCAACAAATCACAGGCCAAGACGTGAAGATTTCACGTGATAAGTTCAGAGCTGCACTTAACATAAAACAGGTACAGTTTTTTATATTTCCTTTCATTGCATTCAAGGATTACCTCAAGCAATTCATCATAATAGAATAATACATTTTTATGTTTCTAGTCATTCTTCTCTGAGCGATTCTTCACCATCGCAGACAAAGACAAAGTGGGAAAGGTTGACTTGGAAGAATTTTTGAATGGACTAAAAATACTTACCAATGGAGATGGCTTCCTGAAACTTAGCTTTCTGTTTGACGCCTTTGATGTCGATGGTGAGATAATATCTTAAGATTTCTCCTAATATCATGCAAAATCTAATTATATAATGGGGTCAACACTGGGCTGACATGACATGTTCTCTGGGTCTGGCATGATTTTGTAGCACAATGTACAGTTGCTTACATGTGTGGTCACATGTATGGTATTGGCTTAGCATGAAGTAATGACTATGTTGCAATTTTAAAGCTCTTCCAGGTTCTTTGTTTCAACTGGGATGTCACTGAGTAATTTTATTTTCCTAGGCAAAGGTAGCATTGACAAGGATACACTCAGAATGCTCCTTTCAACTTGCACACCAGAAAACTCTTTGAAAATATCAGAAGAACACTTGGATGCCTTGACTGATACATTGTTTGATGGTGCAGTAAAAGGAGGAAAAGGATGCATTACATTTGATGAGCTGTACAAACAACTAAAAAAATATCCTAGCGTGGTCAGAAATCTAACAATAAGGTACAGGAGTTTCTTAATGACATACTGACAATCCAACTGCAATTATAGACCAGTGTTTATATATATTTAAAAAAAAACCGTGTTTGTAACATGGGATTGTTTGATTTACACAGTGTTTGTATTGCAGTGCCAAAGCCTGGTTAACACAGCCAAGAGGTCTGCATGGTTCTGAAATTGAAAATCAACAGAATTCAACACTGCGGTACTTAAGGAATAATATGAAGACCATCATATTTACTGTGTTCTATTGGTTACTCAACGGTGCTTTAGCCGGTTATTCAGTCTACAGGAATTTACAAGAAAACTACTGTATTATCATCGCGAGAGCATGCGGGTTGTGTCTCAATTTCAACTGTGTATTTGCTGTAGTTTTAACATTGAGATATTGCCTGACATTGCTGAGAAATACTAAGGTTAGTATATCAAACCTTTCCTTAAGGAGTGCCTGACCATAATATTGGGTTATGCATGGCTTTAGGACAAAATCATTGCTAACCTACACACACAATTGATGCAAGTATGGCGTCTTTCAGATCGGATGCTGGTTTCCTGTGAATGAGAGGATCATGTTTCACAAAATGGTGGCCATGTTTATTGTAGTCTTGGCATTGGTCCATTCAGTTGCACACATAGGAAATATCGGTGAATCCTCCTTGTGATTTGTCCATTTTCTACAGTTGAAGATGCAAATATCAAATCTCTGCATGGAAAATTCATACAATAACCCAAAACTCTTTTCAGCCCTGATAAAAAACACCCCTAACTCAAGCTTTGCAAGTCTGGCCTACTGGGAAATTCTGTTTACTACCAAAGCTGCAATTGGCTTTTTGGGATTTGGTTTGGCTTACCTCTCAGGGATGATCTTAGTTGGTATTCTTTTCTTCATCTGTATCTTCTCTATACCATGTATACGTAGGAATGGACATTTTGAGGTAGGGGCATTAATGTATTTTAACTGTTATCTTAGGTTATAAACAGTATTTAGCTAAAAATTTAGTGTCAATATATATAAATATATATTGTTTTATATATTCAGGTGTTTTGTTGGGCTCATGCGCTCTACATCTGTTTATTGGGCCTGCTTGTTATACACAGTTCAACCTTCTGGATGTTCTTAGTTGGACCTGGAGTCATCTTCTTGTTGGAAAAATTCATAGCATGCACACTTTGCAGACGGAAAAATCATGGCAAGTTCTACATCACCAAAGTGAATTTGCTGCCCTCGAAGGTGAGTGTCTGATTAAATTATTTTCTGCACAAGAAGTTTTACTTCCTCTTTGTCATCATTAGTACATGTACTCATACAAACTTACAAACTGGGAAACATACGGATGGTACTGACAAGAGAGGTAACTCGGGTTCATAAAGTTTCTTTCACTATTCAGGTGACACACCTGGTTATTTCTAGACCACCTTCATTCACGTACAGACCTGGTGATTATGTATTCATCAACGTTCCTGCCGTTGCTAGTCACGAGTGGCATGCTTTTGCAATCAGTTCTGCTCCTGAATTGCAAGGTAATATCATAGAGTAATACATATTACACGCATATCATATTCTTTCTCGACTGTTGTACTCTTTCACAATACTGTTTTGTAAAATTTCTGCTGTTGAAACATTTCAGATGAATTTTGGCTTCATGTCCAGATAGTCGGACCCTGGACAAGGGGGTTATATGCTTTCTTTAACAACTATGAGGAAAATGAAAATGAAGGGATTGTCAACAGAACGGGAGCTGTTTGCCATGGTGGAACACAAACAGGTTTGTCAGATGATTCAAAAGCAGAAACATTAAACTGCTGTGGTCTCAGTTACTACACACACAGCAGATAGTTTTGGCTCTCTAAATGATTCTTATATTTTTTTCAACCAGTTGTATTGGAAACTGTGGAAAATGGGATGTGCACAAATCAGCACAACAACAACCAAGAATTTAAGGCGAGTAGTTGTGATACCAAGAGGAAGTCATTTAACATTTCTACGTACTGTGTTTCAGAGGTGGCCTAATTTGCATAAACATTTTACTGTTGGAATTGCAGGTTACAAACAGGAGATGTTTAATAACAAAAAGTAAGAAGACGCGTGTAAAGGTGGGCCTATTAATTTCACTTCAATTATGTCTTCTTTATAATGAAACAGTTTTTGAAGGTTTCATTTAGATTCAGTATGCCTGAAACAAGTCTCAAATTTCTGCATGCTGTCTAAATATTCATCATTAGCAGCAACCTGTAGCCTATGTATGTTTGATATAAATTCACAGTATGCATGGAGATGTGTGTGATGAAGGAATGTTAAAATATGTGATGTTCAAATTTTTTGATAAACAAACAAAACTAGTTAATGCCTTCAAATATCATAATGATATTTTTTCCAGATTTTCATCGATGGTCCTTATAGAGTGTCTTCCCACAGCAAGATATATAATGCACCACATGCCGTGTTGATTACATCTGGAATAGGAGCAATACCTTTTGCCTCAATTCTTCAAAGTATGGTTTACCAGATCAAAAATTCCCACAGCCATTGCCCAGGCTGCAGTTTGGAGTGGTATGACTTGGAAAAAAGAAAGAATAATGTCAAAAAGGTCGTTATTAATAGAAACACAATTTAGTGCTGCTCAGTCTTGTTTATAATATATTGTGTATACATGTATCCTAACATTCTCAAGTATATTTTCATTTTCATTGAAGATTGACTTCATATGGATTAATCCTGATCAACGATGTTTCGAGTGGTTGATCAATTTACTCATGAACTTAGAGTTTGAGCTGAAGAAGAAGAAAGGTGCTATAAGGGATTATCTTGAAATGCAGGTCAGAAAAAGAAGCCAAAATTGATTTTGAATGATATCGGGACTCCAATGTAGCCATAAAAGTGATCAGTGATGACATTGATATCATCAGCATATTCAGTGAATTTATCATTTCAGATTTTTATGACAGCAGCTTCAGACAAGAAAGATCTGAAGGGCATTGGGTTGCAAATGGCACTTGACACTCTGTATCAAAGAATTGATGGAGACCCCCCTGTTACTGTTTCTAAACTTAGAACCGAAGCCGGCCATCCCAACTTCGATGAGGTACAACCTGCCATTTACATACACCACCGGACTGACGCCCATATTGCCAGATATGACACAATTTATTAAAATTAAGGGAATTATCAGTAAACACTGTGAATTTTTCTAGGTTTTTACCAAGATTGCTGTGGCTGGTGTAGGACAGGTCGAAGTGTTCTTCTGTGGTCAACCTGTTCTGGCAAACTGCGTCAAGGGAAAATGCAAGCAGTATGGGCTCAAGTTTTCAAGAGTGAGATTTTAGACAGTGAAATAAATCAAACTTATTAAAGTAATGTCTGTAAATATTTGAAAACATTGTATGAAGTGGTTTTATTGTTTATATTATGGGCTAGGGATGTGATTGAAGCATATTTCCTACAATTGCAGGTTTTAATAATATTTTAAATATTCGAATCAGCTGTAACAAATTGTATTTCATAAATAAATGTTATACTTGAGTTCACCCATTATTGTTATGAGTATTTAGTACAGGAGCAAGAAGATGAGACTGATGTAACATTTTCTGCTCACAACAAAACAAAATTTAGGCCTACTATATTGATCGTCATTGCTTGTTTAAAGCATTGTTGCACTAAAGCTTCTAGCATGCTATAATTTGGAGCAGACTCACCAATGATTCATAGAAAGCCACGATTATTATCCTACCGTATCAATATCCTACTATCCTAAATGGAATACCTATCCTCAGTGTTTCAATCAATCAACAATCAGCGTGAACCATCTAAATACAAAGTGTTGTGGCAGCTAAAGTAGGCCTATTCCGCTAGTAATCCATTCAGAATGGTATTGCATTCAATTTACTGAAAAGGTTACCAAAATGCAAGTTGGAAGAACTGACAGTGTTCTATACACTCTAAGAAATAAAGGTACAAAGAGGTTTCTTAAAGTACACATTAGTGCTGTGAACTATGTTAAGATTATTGTCAACACCAAGCTCTAAAGAATTGCCTCAGAGGTATTTTTGTGCTAACACATTTTTGGTTTGATATAGACGGTTTTCAACTTATGACAATTTAAGCTTGTCTTAAGTATTGAAATTTTAATAACATACTGGATTTTATCAGAACACGAAAGACAGTAATTTACTGTCAGTTTCCAAAAACACACTTTCATAAATGGAGATAGAACCCAGATAGCATTCCAAATTGTATCAACGTTGTGGCTATGTCAAAACGATGTTGTACCGACGGCGGTCGATATAGAAACGATGCTGGCCCGATTTGGAATGCCATCTGGGAAGGTTTTAGGCCTATCAGCAGGCCGATGATGTTCACAAGTTCGATGGAATAATAGGACTAACGATATGTGCAGACAGATAGGAAATTTTCAAGGTTGAGTAATCTTTTGGTAAGGTGGGAGAGGAAGGACACTAAAAGGAGTCCACCCATGTTACATATTTACCCCATGGGTGGAGTCTTTTGCTTGCCTAAGCACAGACACAGAGTGCAAGGGACTGCCAATTTAATGTCTCATTCAAACGACATCCAGGTGGGATGTAGAGTCTACGCTGATCATGTTATTGTTAATGAAAAAATTGATGATATATATAATATATATAAATGCAGCTGCTAAAAGATAACTCTTGTTAGCTAGATATAATTTGTTTACAGGAAACTTGGCTAACAGATGATGCAAAAGTGTCACATTTACAACTTGATGGTTTTAATTGAATAAGCATAGGAAGGTCATGCAGCATGCAGGGTGGAGTTGCCATTTACCTAAAGAAAGAATTCAGTTACAAAATGTTATCAGTAAGTAGTAAAAGTAATATTTGGAATGGGTTATTCATAGAAATAAATATAAGAGAAAATTTCAGCACTTCAAAATCCACAATCATCATTTTCAAGCAGTGAATCAGCAATTTCAATTCAGCTTCGATCTTTTAAATTTTTAATGTTATTACTGAATGACTTAGTCATCGTCAATAAAAACCTAATTATTTAATTTTTAATGATGTGAAATGGTGATACTTCACTCTGATAGGCATCTATATTGTTCAAACTGAATATTTATCACCCTGTTGCAAAATACCACGGAAAATGACAGGACTACTGCCATGCTAGTTAAATAGGACAACCTCTAAAAAGAACTTTCCGTCAATAATTATTTTGCAACCATTGGTCAAAATGTAGCTGCCTCCCTAACTAAACCACAAAACCTGTCATATACAGATTTCCTAATAAATCCATCTAATAATAGCTTTAATTTCAAATTAACAAATGATACTGAAGTAATTAATGTTATAGATAAATTGAAACCGAAAACAAGTAGGGGAATGGACGGTCTTTCTAATAAATTACTCAAAAATATAAAAATGAAATTGGACCAAGCTTGATGCAACTTATAAACAATTCATTTGAAAAGAATATTTTTCCAGACTAAAATATGCAAAAATAGCACCGATTTTCAAGAATGATGATGAATGTTTATTTAAAAACTATAGACCAAGTCAATATGGGTTCCTCCCACGTCACTCAACTGAACTTGAAGTTTTCGAACTGCTTGACCATCTGATAACAAAAATGGATAACAATGATCGAGGTACCCATAAACATCTTGATCTGTCCAAGGCCTTTGATACCTTACATCATCAGATACTGTTATACAAATTAAATTACTATGGTATACGGGGGATTCAATGCAGTTACTTAAAAGTTATTTAGAGGGCAGAAAACAATATGTATCCCTTAATGAAGTAAATTCTGAAAGAAGAAACATTAGTATAGGTATGCCACAAGGATCTTTTTTAGGGCCTCTATTTTTCATAATATATATGAAGGACATTATCAATTCCAGTAGATGTTTTAATACAATATTATATGCTGATGATAATACCATCCTAAATTTTTTGAATAGTGAAAATAGTATTGCAAACTTAGATACAAAATTTAACATTGAATTAGACAAAATAAGCAACTGGTTAAATTTAAACGAATGATCACTGAATTTAGCTATAACTAAAAGAGAAAAGTTAATAAACTGAAAAAAATAATTGATAATCATTATTATATCAAACAAAATGGCAAGATCAATAGGAATACTAAATAGATTGAAAATATATTTTCCCAATCAATATTAGTCACCCTTTACAATAAACTTGAATTACCACATTTAAACTATGGGGTGTTGCTCTGGGGATGGAGATCAGATCGGTTGGTAAGGTTACAAAACCAAGCTTTAAGAATTATTACCAACAGTAAATTTAATGAACATACTGATCCCTTTTTTAAGAAACACAACCTGTCAAGGCGGAGAACTGAACCTGGGTCCTTCAGAAAGGAGGAGCAGGACCTTTTTGACCAGAAATATAGAAGCAGATAAACTAACATTTGACAAAAAGATCTTTTGTGACCTCTACATGTCGATAGAATTCATTTAAACAACACATTTGTTAATACATTCATACATTCTACCCAGTACAGGGAGTAGGTATACATCATAAGTGAACCTACTAAACTCAATGTTCAGACTAGGAGGAACGTAGCACTGTGAATGACCTAGATATGCATACTGGGAGACCCAGTTCTTGCTTGAAATGTTCAACCTTTTACGTCCATGGTTCAACTTACAGTTGATATGTTTTTTTATGTTTGCCCGTAGCAATGTGTAGTATTCTGACCTAAATACAAATCACAACTGCACAACTTTCGTCTACAGATATGGAACGATGGGAAGGACGTTTTGCCTTGGTGACAGGAGCATCCTCAGGAATTGGAGCTGCAATATCACAAGAACTTGTCAGGAGGGGAATGCAAGTTGTGGGCTGCGCACGACAGGTCGAAAAAATTGAGGTAAAAATGCATAATAAGAACCAGTGCACATTCCCAGTGTATGCTCAACAACTCAATTTTAAAATTCATCAACTGTAATGCTGGTTTATCACTCCCAGTACAACTCTTAACAGGAATATAATATTATATTAACAGAAATCCTGGCTTCTGATTGGCTGAGAGCCGTGCAATATTCATATATTGCACAGCTATATTGCATGGTATATTTTTGGTATTAAAACCCCCCTAATTTTTGTAGCAATCATTTGTTTCTGTAAGATGTTTATAAATACTGAAAGATCACTACATAGATCGAAGAAAATTGTGCCAGACCTAGTATTTCACTTATTTTCAGACATTTATTGCACAGAGGTGAGCATAATATCATTTTTTATGGCACCGAGACAACCGATATTGCACAAGGCGAATTATATGGCCTTCCAATTTACACAAGAAAAAGGGCAGAGAAATCCATGGCCGATTTGCTCAATCTTTTTTTTAAATCATTCATTATTTGTTGCGCAAAATGTGCCAAGTTTTATTTGTTATGCAATTTGATTTTGAGTTATGCTTTTTAGATAGCTTGAAGAAACAATGAAAACACTTGACAACTTCGACAACCGATATTGCACTCGGCTTCACCTCATGCAATATCGGTTGTCTCGGTGCCATAAAAAACTGATATTGCTTCGCCTCTGTGCAATAATTGTATAATATATAGCTGGCATAAAGACGATTTTTATTAATGTCTTTATATCATATTTTGAAATTCATAATTCTATAGGAGATTTCCAAGAAGCTTTCAGGAGAAAAGGGGAAGCTTCATCCAGAGAAATGTGACTTGAGCAAAGAAGAGGACATCTTGGCAATGTTTGAGCGCATCAAGACAAAATATGGTGGGGTGGATGTCTGTATTAATAATGCTGGTTTATCACTCTCAGCTCCACTTTTAACGGGAGAAACCAATTATTGGAGAAGCATGCTGGACGTAAGTTGATTTAAACAAACTTATAGTGCAAAATGCTGTGGTATATTGCGATCCATGAGTATCTTATATTCTTACCTAGATTAATATCTTGGCTGTCTGCATCTGTACCAGAGAAGCTTATAAATCAATGAAAGAAAGGAATGTCAATGACGGACACATCATTAACATCAACAGGTAACAATTCAGGATATCTAATTCACCATGCCCTTGCATAAATCACTTCTGCAACTCATTATGGCTGAAGTTATTAATGCCACAATATTATCATTGCAGTATGACATCTCACATAGATGTGAATAACGACCAGTTGCACTTTTACAAGGCAACTAAACTTGCAATGAAAGGTTTACTGCATGGCTTAAGGAATGAGATCAAAGCAACAAGAACTCACATAAGAGTGACTGTGAGTATATTTTTATCTTAATATTTTAATGGATCTAAATAAGGATAAAAGGCTACACACAAAAATCAGCCAAACTGTAGAAAAGACAAGAATGCAATTTCCGACTATTCCCCAAGCATGCACCACATGTGTAACGACCTCGTGGCTTGGGAGGCATTCAATTTAATAACTGCTACTGCGCATGCACGCCCTACACATTATACAACGCTTTGCGAGTGTAGTCACATACCATCAATCTACAGTCATTCGTAAACACTGCTAATACACAACACTCTCTTTCTAAACCTTTTGGCACTAATAAATGCTAAACTCGACACAGGCACACATGCATACATCACTAAATCTTAAGCTATTTGACTCTGTCTCTCAGAAAAATCGGAGTAGAGTTAACCCTACAAGTGGAGTAGAGCACATACAGGGTGCGGCATAAAAACTTACTGCTACTGCTATCTCTTCTGTTATTATCTCAAGTGATAATCATCACATGCAGCTGCAGTCATACACACTAAAGTAATTATAGTCCTACATTATCTTTATTAATATATTTTATTATTTCCTCAGGATTTATTGATAATATGGATCTAAATATAGCACATGCACACTTATCACACCTTCGGGTAATTTTCACCTCGGCCTTTGCTATACAAGCACTAGATTATGTCACTGATCACAGATGTGTTACAGTCACCTTTGTTGACCTTTGCCACCAAAAACAGGACAAATAGATGCATTTTTAATAAGAAGGTAGACCATTGACACCTTTGAGGTGGAAAGTGCCATTTCAGATTCTGATCTTTTCTGTCTTATTAACTAGCCCATCTTCCTGAAAATCATGTGATTTTTTCCAGATTAGTTGTAGATTCAAAAAGTCCCTCTGGAATACCATTATATATCTCTGTTTTAACTTTATGACCTTGCTGGATCAAAAACTGAAACCAACCTTCTTATCGTCTAATACCATAATATACATATGCATGTATAAAAAACACTGAAGGAGGATTCTCTGCAAATATTATATTTTCGGTGGCTTCAGAGGTGTATTAACTAAGAAATCTCTAATTTGTAAACATTTCTTCATGTGTCTCTCAGAACACGCCCTGCAGCATGCACCCTCTCAATAATTCAGACACTGATATTGTCTGACATTACAAGATCAAAAATATCACAATGACCAATTGCTTATACCCCTGACTAAATGTGGCAAAACTTTAAAAGACCTCATAAGCATTTGAGTAACCTAGAGATATTCCCAAAGAGGAGAAGCCCAGTGCACGTTTTTAGGCCGCACCCTGTATGTCGAAAATTACTCTGCTAATTTTCACAAAGGAGAAAACATACCCCCCCAGGTAAGAGTAAATGTACCCTCTCCAAGAGAGTTGACCACCTATGTCAATACTGACTCTTCAAATTTTCACAAAGGAGTAGATTATATGTGGCAAATATAATAAAAAAACAAAAAGAAAGAGCTTGTACAAAACACATTTATTGAAGTTTTACAGTCATCTGGTTATTAGACTGCACAATGTACTCGTCAGGTTCAGACATCTCCCAACAAAATTATTAACACATCCACACATAAATAAAATTCTTCAGATATTTACATTGTGCATCTCCCTTAGTCGCATAAGAAACAGGGCTAAATGTTTATGATAATCAAATTCTGGACGGTGAATATTATCATTTTGCTCGTCATCATCCTCATCTAGAACTGCTGCAGGGATTTCTGGATGATGACTAATTTCATAGAATTCATTTTGTTCTTCCAATGTGGTATCGATATGATCAAATATTTTTATACCTAGGCAGACAGTTGTCAATGTCACACGCAAGATAAAAATCTCAAATACGTGGCACAATGAATAGTTTTTCAGCAAAACTGTTAAATCTTAGTGTCCTGTACAAGCATTTCTGGCATACAAAGTTTCCTACATTTGCCATAGTTCTCCATGCTACAGTTTTACCTGATCAAATACTCTGTCACCAATGAAGTCTTCAAATAAAGGAGTCTGTTCAAATATCGGGTGCCCAGCAGAATTAGGCCAGGTGGAGTAACCTAACTCTACTTTTTTTCTGTGTGTGCTATACAATCAGCAATAGACTAGTACCCCTTTTTTCTTTTGCTGTCACTGTTACAGTGTATTTCCAATGTTGCAAGTTTTATCAGATAAGATGCTCATATTAGTGGTTGATAGAGACTCAATACTTCTAAAGGTAACAAGTGACTAACAACTATGGAAAATGCACTATCATCTCAGGGCAATTATACATAATTTCTTCGCGGTGTGACAGTGGACAATGGTAGCAGTATTGTCACCTGTAGTGCTCCACTGTGGACTTGCAGGTAGCAGACTTGACGGTACTTGCCGCTGATCCACTGTAGACATGCTACTGACAATAAGTCTGGATCCGTTCCAGCTGATACTACTGCATTGTCATGCACACAATATCAAATTCACCAGTTTTCTAATATAATGAGGTCCAAGTATTCGACTAATAATGCCTTTAAACACCAGTGAGAACATGTTTCACTCACTATCTCTTCCACATGAAACTGCTGTGGTTTACTTGACTTGGTTTTAATCTGCATTTGTTGTCTCTTCGCGATGCTTGTCGTCAAGCAGCAGCCTTTTAAAGAAGCGCTCAGCCCTTCCTGCATTGATACAGTCCGGGCGCGGACGTCTGCGAGAGCACCACTGTTTTCATCCGCCAACCTAGCTGCCTTCTCAGACGAATATCTCGCTTAATATTTGGTCTATTTTCGATCCGAGAACAGGTATAGAATCATGATTTATGCTACAATTCAGTTCTTATTTGACGAAAATCGGATTAATATAAATGGAGCAGCAGCCGCCGCAAGACAACTGCCTTCTCAGACAAATATCTCGCTTAATATTTGGTCTATTTTCAATCCGAAAACACGTATGGAATCAGTATGAACTATACTACAATTCAGTCTTATGTAAGGAAAATCGGACTAATATAAGAGGAGCTGTAGCCTTTTAAAGTATATACAACCCCCACTCCCTGCCTACGCTGACGCTAGTAGCAAAAAGCCGGCGGGTTACCCGTGGAAGCCGCCGGGTTACCCGTAGAACCCCTCAACAAGCCGTCAGGGTGAAATTAGGGACGGATAATTCGCCGGCTTCCACGGGTCACCCGCCGGCTACCACGGGTATTTTTTTTTTTGGACACTTGGGAGATTTCCACGGCTACTGGGGCCGGGTTTCCCGGCTTGGCCACAGGTCCCACGGGTCCCACGGGTGCTTGCCGGGTATCGCTGGGTATCCACGGGTAGCCGTTTTGTAGCCGCCGGGTTTGAGCCGGGTAGCGCGTTGCGTAACAATTGTGTAATACTACGGGTTCACTATGGCTAAATCGCCTAGTGTGACAGGGGCTTAAGAATCTGGTTCATGAAATTAAAACTTCTGAATGTGGAAGATGATATAAAAAGCATTTCAAAAGAGAAATTTTTTGTTTTTAAACAAAAATTCTAACTGAATATCAGGTCAAAAATATTTTTTATAGAAGAACGAGAGCATATTACCGCTTGGTATAGAAACAGGGCCATATCAAAACATTCCGATAGAGTCAAGACTATGTCTAGTATGTAATTAGTATTTATGTGAATCTGAGAAACTTTTTCTATTGTATTGTCTATTCTGTGTTACAATTAGATCTACGCTCTTGTTTAAGATAAATAGCAACTATTATCATTTTAGGTACTTGGATAAGGAAGACAAAATGAATATTCTTATGTCATCCGATTATATAAAAGAGACTGCTATCTATATGAAAGAGGCCATGAATCTAAGGTAACATGTCATGAATAGTAGTCTTCAAGGGTGACTGGTCCCTACCCACTTCGTTAGTTTTACTACTTCTAAACTTGTTTAAATTCTAGTTTTTAAATTACGTAATATTTATTACTCAGTGTGCTGCATCATAACTGTATTTAAACTGACTAATAAGCCATTTTTGGCTGGGTGTATACACATGTCAGTATAATAGAGATTTATTGAATTTATTTGATTATTACTACAATTGCAACATGACGTTACCCAGTCACTTCGGTCAATCTTTGACACAATACCTTGTTCCTTGAGCGCTTGCAACGTTTCTGTCACTTGATTCCTTAGTGCATAAGGCACAGCACGTGGTCTATGAAAGATCGATCTTGCATCAGCTTTGATATTAATTTCAGCCTTGAAGTGCTTAATGGTGTTTGGGCCTTCCGCGAACACATCTTCATACTGTTTAAGGAGCTGATCAATGCTACCAATGGTCAGTGAGCATACATGCCGCCAATCCAGACGAATGACCTGGAGCCACTAACAAAGCAACATTGTTACCTAGTGTGACATACAAGGGTAAATTATAAGTCTGAAGATTTCCATTCTGGTACTTAACTTGGGCAATGAAGTAACCAAGGACAGGTACGCCATGTGTAGAATAACTGCCGGGGATAGGCTTAAAACTTGTGTTGTATGTTGCTTCAGGAATAACAGCTACTTGGCAGGCTGTATCATTTGAGAAAGTCACTTGAGTATCATTAATGCATAATATCTCTGTACTCAGATGATAAGTCAAAGGTTTCTCACTGCGCTTGGTCAGAAATGTGAAACTATTGGTGAAAGGCTGCATCTAAATCTTGATCTGCAGCATGATCATCAGGCTCATGCATTTTCATCATTTGCATAACCATCATCATGGACATAACGTACGGATTCATTCCTGTGATGGTCACCTCTGCTTGAATTACACCTTGCTCTGCGCTGCGATTGGGTGTGACCATATCGCTGACATTTAAAACATTGTTCATTCTCTATAGGGGCAATTATTTGGTTGTGAGCTTGACTACCACACCTTGAACAAGGATAAGACGGCTGCTAGTTTGATCTGTGCGAAGTGTTCAGCGAATGGCCTCCTTGCGAATTGTTGTTTGTATTCCAACGTAATGTTAGAGCCTTTCCTCCTCTTGAAAACTAAATAGCTGAAAATTACCTAATTATTCAAGTTACACTTTTTTGTGTAAGCTTTTGAATCGACCAGTCATAAATCACAAAAAAATATCACCCAAAAAAATCATGGTTTTTATTGTAACTTAATAATATCTTCGTTTTTGCAATGAATTGGGACTGTCGCCACATCTCAGAAGTTGTGCATGTACTAAACAATATCTAAACATTGTTCGCTTGCTGCATTTATAATGGAATCTACCTAACCCCATGTCTGGGGATTTCAGCTCCACTCAACTCTGCGAGGCATAAGACGCCATCTTGGTGACCGGGTGTGCCGTAAAGCACCCATCACCCCCCAATTGTTGCTAGCCCTTCTTTTCTGTCCAAGTTGGACATTACTACACCCGCAGGTGCTAACATATGGGCTGCAGCCTTAATCATGTTTTTTGGCCTGCTTCGTCGCTCCAATGTGCTCCCCAGTTCACGCTGCATCTGCGACGTCGGGACCTACATTTCACTCCATCAGCCTTCAGTTACGCATCAGTTGGTCCAAGACATTCCAGTTTCGGAGCAAGGAATTTATAATACCACTAACTAGGATTAAACAAAACCCCCTGTGCCCCACTCGTGCTGCCTTTCAAGCGCTGCAGCTCACCCCCAATGCCCCATTGGATGGCCCTGCTTTTGTTGTGCCTCATGGTGCACACTTTCCACCCACCACAGCTGACAAATAGTGCCACTATACGCCTACATGGCCTACACTCTGTGTGACACTGACTCACTTCATGAAGCTATCCAGATAATGCCATCTATGCTCCCTTAAAAGAATTCTTAACCTACTTCTACCTATTGGGAATTGGACAATTTTATTTCTTTTAAAGTTGCCTTAAATCACTATTAAGTGCCTATCTCATCATCTTGTTTATTTCAACATATGGTCTTATCATAATTTTTATAAATGTACTGCATGTAACATTACTTATTGCATAACCATTTGCGCGCCAATATTTGTCTATGTTTTATTAGCTTGTAATAAACTTTTTGCCCCCTTTTTTCTTTGTGTGTACTTTAAGGGGTGTTAATTCATATTAACAGAGTTTAAAGAAACGCATGTTGCGCATTAATCATCTTATCTTATGGTCTGGACATTAAGGAGGGGTGAGACAGGGACCCTCCTTTCACCCCCTGTACTTGATATAATTGTTTGTAAAAATTTTATTTCTTTTAAAGTTTTGCCTCAAATCACTATTAAGTGCCTATCTCATCATCTTTATTATTATTATTTATTATTGTACTATTTTTTTTTCATGGTCAATCCTTCAAAATTGTTATCAATCCATACTATATCAGTCTGCCGGTACGTGTCCAGACGTGGATATGGGGATGTGTGGAGTTATCCTTTCAAAAGAACTTTAAAATGCATGCAATTCTAAAGGTTATTTATCTTATTTCATGTTTATAGCGAACAGGCTTTAACTATTTTGTATGTACCATTTAATAGGAACTAAGTCCAGCTGTGACAGACACAGACTTTTTCAGACGACTGGGAGGAGAAGACCTCCACAATGCTCTCATTGACAGTGACGAGGTATGTTTGTAATTTTGCCGCCATATAATCAGTTCTCAACATGTGCTAAACTATGGTACTAACCATGGAGGAACTGACCCGCAGGGGGTGGTTCCAGAAATTTTTGGTGGGGGGATGCAAACAAACAAATATTTGTCTGAAACAGAAAATCATTTCTAAGAGTACAGGAGTTGAGAAGGGCTCATGCTTGAATTGATAGGTATGCCAAGGTTGTATAAGTTGAGAGTTGAGACTGCCATTTACATGTTCAACTTTAATCAATCCATGGCTGGAGACACTTGGCAGAACAGTCAGCTTTTACACTGTTAGTAGCGTCCTATAATTATACCATGACTTGAATTACTTCTAACAGGTACGCCCTGCAATTAAATACAATTTATGCTGTCACATTAATGTGGGCTCCAAATTTAAAATAATTTTAATATGTTTGCCATTAACTCAGTTAAAGACTAATAACATACCTAGATGGTTGATTTACTCGCACGGTTTTTAAGTAGTGGTCTAGCTCAGTGTAAATATTGAACAAATTAATTATTTGTCTTTCAGTCTAAAAGATATATGACATCTCTGAGAGCCAACGATGTAGCTAATGCAGTTGTGTATGCTTTGGCTTCACCTCCAGAAGTTGAAGTAAGTATAAATCAACTGTCACCTCTTTGACGACAGATAATTATAACATACAGAATATATATTTGACTTTCCTTTTTTCCTTCAGATTTTTGATGTCCACTTCTGGGCTACTAACTATCCCAAATGGTGATCATCCATTCTGCTTGGCGAGTTCCAGTAGTGTAACGATTTGCAAAAATTGGAAAACATATAAAGATATTTGTCAACGTATGGGAAGTTTCCTTTTTTGATGTTTTGTGTTGTGGTCCCATTTATCACGAAATTTGTTAATTATATTTATTAGAAGAACAAGTTCATTCATAGGCTACAGTTCCATACATGGAGGATCCTTTCCAAAAATGTGAAATATATATGCATAGTCCAGGGGCTAGCCCTTAAAAAGTGTAATAGTCTCAGGCATAAATGAATAAATTTTGAAGGTTGATACGAACCATGAATGATGAACATTAGAAGTAATATAAATAAACGTGTGTATTTTACCTCTCGGATAGTGGGATTTCATGTCACTACATATATATGCTTTTATTGACACAGTAATATCATGCATGATACATTTGTCAAAAATAACAGATAAAAACGTGTACTAAGTCTACTTCTACTCACTAATTCTATATTCAATATATATATACATGGTATAAAAATTAAAGGTATACATTATCAATGGATTATCTATACATCCATGGTCCCAGTTGCTGAACAATAGCATGGTAATATGAGCATTAAGTTTCGTTTACATACATTTGTTAAAATATATTTATATATAGACATATATCACATGTACAGTAACCCTAAATACATACATTACTGCAGTTAATACTGTTCATTATCACAATGTTAATTTAAGTACAACATTTGAATTAGGAGTATATATAACAAGGCATTGTGCACAGTTATGTACATGAGTGTAAAAGCACATAGATCACAATATATAAAAATGCTTGTAGTGCAGAAACTGCTATTTGGGGGGTGATGGTTAATGCTCGACGATGGATGATGATCCAACCATTCATTAGGCATCAATATTTACAAGAAATTTTCCAAGGGATTTTAACAACTCAGGCTCTTTTGATTTCATTATGGTCTTAAATTTGTCTTCTTTGTTTAGTTGCTCAAAATTTTCTATGTGATCATTAACTATTTTAAAGAGGTCCTCACGACTAAGTGTGTTATGTGGGCATACTAGTGCTTTTTCCCCAGGAGACTATGCAGTGACAAAGAGACTATAATGTGATTATGTGACTGAATGGAGACTGGGACTACAGAGCTATCAAATCAGAAATCATCCCACATTAAAATGTATATAATGTTCTCTGGTGGGACTTGAACTAGGGAAGTCTTGATCTGAAGCTGAGCAAACTACCACTAGACCAGAAGTAGACATGTGTACAATAATAGTTGTATAGCTTAGATCACTAGAAGGCACTGCCAACCTATCAAAACTCAAGTGGCACTAATTGAGACTGAAGCTGGACTATCATGTGACTAAAGGGTGACTATGAGACCAAAAAGTTATGCATACTAGAACATACAATTTTCTGGCACAAAACAAAATTTTATATGAAATGCAATTCGGTTTTAGGAAATCATTTAATGCATCAAATGCATTAATTTACTTAGTCGATAAAATTATAACAGCCCTTGAGAGCGAGGACTTTGTTATTGGAACATTCATAGATTTAAGCAAAGCATTTGATTGTGTAAATCATTATATTCTACTTGAAAATCTTTATAAATGTGGTATTAGGGGACCAGTGTATATGAATGGTTTCTCAGTTACCTCAGTGATAGGTCACAATTTGTTAAATTTAAAAATTATGAATCTAATAGACTAAATATTGTATGTGGGGTGCCTCAAGGCTCTGTTTTGGGGCCACTTTTATTCTTAATTTATGTAAACGACCTTATGAACGTCTCTAACAAAGTCATGCCAATAATGTTTGACGATACCAATTTATTTATTTCTGGAAAGAATTTACCTGATTTAATTCCCATCATGAACACTGAACTAACAAAATATATGACATGGATGAACATAAACAAACTATTGGTTAATGTGAGTAAAACAAACTATATGATTTTTAGAAAGAAAATAATGAAATTACCTGAAAATATACCTGACCTTTTTACTAAAAAGAGAAAAGTTACAGAGAGTCTCCACAGTCAAATTATTGGGTGTTGTATTGGATGATACACTAACATGGCTTCCTCACATTAATCTTATTAAGAATAAAGTTTCAAAAGGGATTGGAGTAATTAGTAAAGCTCGAAAATATTTAAGTTAAAAAACATTAATGTCATTGTATTATAGTTTCATCTATCCACATCTTATATATTGTATTGAGGTGTGGGGCTGTACTTATAAAACATATCTAAGTTCCATTTCAAAAATTCAAAGAAAATCCTTAAGAATTATATATTCTCTCCCATACCGCCATGATACACAAGAAGTCTTTAAAGAATCCAAAGTCTTGGATGTATTCCAGATTTATATCTTCTTTACATGGCTGTTTGTATTCAAATACAAAAAGGGCTTATTACCAGTAACATTTCAGTCTTTTTTTGAGTTTGCGATACATAGTCACAGTACTCGAAATCAATTTCTAATGAATATTCCTAAATGCAAGAGTACTTTTGCACAGAAAAGAATGAGATACATGGGAGTAAAAGTAAACAACATCCTTAACAATAAATTAGAATGGAAAAGTAGTTATTATGCATTTAAGAAAAATCTAAAAATATATATATAATAAATAGTCCAATTCAACTATATGACACATAGGTTACATTGATCCTAATAGCTGGTGACAATATAGATTTTAAAAATGAAATGAGCTACAAAGATAAATTTTTATTTCTTAACTAAAATGATTATTTGGTCAGTTGGTCTGTTAGTTGCACTTAGTATTGTTTGGGTTGTTTAGTCTAGTTGCACTTATAATGAAATGTATATGAAAGACTTCACTGAGGGGTGGGGAGTGTGGTGTCTCTGCTCTCCTATGCATTACAGAAAATGCTAAGTTTTATCAGCATGTGAATTTCATCTAGCTCTCAAATGCATTACAGAAAATGCTTAGTTGCAATGAGCATGTGAATTTCATCTAAAGATATGAAATGAACTAAAAATAATATAGTTACTCCATCATTTGCTCTCTTTATTAACATAATTTTTTTCTGAACTTCATCTCATACATCTCATTCCTTAAAATTTTTCATATAGCTAGTGGTATCAAAATAACTTTGAATTAAGTTCTGAGACCACTAGTCATCATTATTGTTGTAAATAACTTGTATTTTGTCAATTATAATAATGAAGAATCATACATATAAAAAAAAAAAAAAACAAGTCCCTACCATGGAGTGCTTCATGGAGTCTTATAGTGGGCTTCATGGAGCCTTAGGCAATATCACGACGAATATAAGGGGTAAATGTAATAGGTATTCATGCACCGAACTCTGATGCTGTGAACAGAATTCAAAATTGCTAAAAAAAAGTGTAACTCTAAAATGGTACATTTTGGACAATTAGAATTTTCAATCTTCCAAAAAGGACTGCTGCTGATTCAGAAGACAGACATCGTCTGCAACTGTTAGCTTTATACATTTCCTGTTGTATTAGTTGTTATCATTGTATCCCTTCCTTTCAGTATCCTGATTATCAGTTTTGTCTTTTTGATACTGAGAACGTTTTATTTGTTGACGAATTTTCAAAGTCTTTCAGGTGATTTATGTATTTCTGAACCAAGTCCAAATCTTATCGATACTTATAGCTACTTCTCTGTGATCTTCCAGTATACCAGTTGCATGTACAATTTAATGTTGGCATGGGGTTGCGAGTCATTGGGTTTACGTGGCTAGTTGTTCGAGTAGAGAGGTGCGTCAAAAACATTTTTATCATAGTCTGGTAATGGAATAACATTTTGTCTGTGGCACCTCCACATTTCACGGCAGATATGGTGTTCTTTTAGGCATATTGTTGAGTTTCTCCAAACATACTTCTTGGAATTTTGGCTGAATAGCCTTGTTTGACCAGAGGACTTTATTAAAATGCAGCAGACATTTCATATGTTTATTTGCAAATTTCTGACATGCCTTTTGGTGAGATACTCTGCTTATTTTGATGCAGCATTCTAGAAATTGTGCTCCTACACACATCAACGCCTCCTGCCACAGCTTCCTTCTTTAGGTCATTTAATGTCACAGTTGGACTTGCTGTAGGCACAAGGCATTTTAAGAGCCTTTGAAATCTTCTTGGAACCATAATCATCTATGTGCTTCTAAATTCCAAAATTCCACATGTGTTGGTTCAGTTCCTTCCTCTTCATAACTTGACATTACAAATACGTTGTCTTGAAGTTGTTTTTTGCCATAAAGTGAAAGAAAATCCGTGGTTGAGATGGCTAGGCGTTGACGAATGGCTACGTATGTATTGGCGTATGCGACGTATGATTCACGGATATCCTGCGGATTGTACGTAGCTTACGTCGACTGTACGCTGACAGAGAGACAGACCATTTATGGAGGAACGATGTGTACGCTACGTATGGAAGTATAAATGGGACTAAAGAAAACATGCATATCACAATCGTAGACTCTTCTGTCGTCTTTCACAGAGACAGACTAGCAGACACCTGGGCTGTAGGCTATAGAATAAAGGTTGGCCCCCATCCCTGTGTATTCTGTGCATTTCAAAATATTAGAGGGATATTGTACTTAATAAAAAAAAGAGTAATATACATGGTGTAACCTTCATCTTACAGCGAAATTCGTTGAGTTGGAAACCAAGCTCAGAGACTTGAAAGCTTAGCTCCAGATGATGTCATGTGAACCCAGAACCCCCATGGGCCAACGCAGTCCCTCAACCAATGATATTCCTGGATTCACATGACATCATCTGGAGTTTAGCTTCCAAGTCTGAGCACAGACTCTGGTCTGAGATAGTTTCCAAGTCAATGAATTTTGCTGTAATGCAAAAATGTTTGTTCAGAAAATTCAGAGATGCTTTTAAATTTTTGATAAACAGGAACTTAAGGTGTACAAAAAAGGGGCATGTCTATGTTCTGGCAATCTTAAAAAGTTATTAAGAAATCTATCAAGACACTAATGAATTATGATATAATAAAGATTTTTTTTTCACCCCATATAAGAAGCACAGTCCATCTTATTTTACACTGTATGGCTAATTTCTATCAGTTGTGGTAACTTAAATCAGTTTTTCAGATGAGTTAGTGCCCTAAACTTGCAAAACCTTGATAATATTGCTTGTGGTCATAAGATAAACCCCTTTACCTTGCATCAATTATGGGCATGGACTGAATAACTGACTTTAAGGGATATTTTTAATTTATTGTTTTGCAAGAAAAAGTTATCAATATATAGAATCTAACTCATGGTTATTAATATTGATTTATAACAAGCAATATCCAGCACTCAATGCTTTTGTGACAGGCTGTAAAATATACTCATTGTTCCCTTTAGTTCTTTAAGCTAGCACAGAATCAT
This sequence comes from Alitta virens, assembly GCA_932294295.1. Classification (NCBI taxonomy): domain Eukaryota; kingdom Metazoa; phylum Annelida; class Polychaeta; order Phyllodocida; family Nereididae; genus Alitta; species Alitta virens. The sequence goes on from OW028573.1 coordinate 54,986,120, forward strand.
CTAATCAACTGTTCTATTGTGTGGTGTGCAAGATGACCTATATTTAGCTGGCCTAATTTGGCTGACCTGGTTTTGAATGGAACTTAGTGGAAGCAGTTCTGGAAGATTCTGCAACACTCTAGAACACTCTACACTTTTCTGAACTTCTCTAGACTTTTCTAGAAATATGCAGATTAGTGGCCAAGTATAAAAGGGGGTGAGTGACAGGCAAGAGGAGGGAGATTTCATCAGAAGCCCTGGAGAACTTACGTCACCACAAGAGCCTATTGCTATACATTAGTGTGGAGTTTGTGCCATTGTATTGCCTTGTTGGAATTCATCATCATAAGAGTAGAGTGTCCGTGAAACTGTGAGTGAAGAGACATTAGTACATTAGTCTAAGTACTGGAAGACATCAACGTAACATCAGGACTATCGGGAGACTTTCTCAACTGTGGAACGACAGCAGGACCACACCAGGAGGGACACCACACATAACTGTGCCAAAATAAGGACGTTTGTGACATTGATAGACTGTGAGTGCAGAATATTGAATTATTTGTACGTGTTACTTCCTGTTGAGTGTATAATTGTTTAGTAACCATTAAAGTGTTTAATTGTAAAATTTTGGGTTTGTCGTTCATTTCTGCTGAGTCGTAACACTTTTCACTAAATGAAGTAAAGGGTAAAATTAGAGTTTATATTTAACATACCACAAAATTTTGCAAACTAAAGTAAAGATTTAAAAGATTACAAGATACTATTAATTTTGTAAAAAGTGTGTGTAGGCCTATCACAAGTGCATGTGTGTAATGCTGATCGATTGATATGAGTGCCAAGATATCCCTGCCTACTGAAAGTGACCAATGTGAATGTCAATACAACAGAGAAGAAACTTTCTTTGTAGCCTTGAAATAATCCTGAATTAATACATTATATAACAATATAGTATTTAGATAAAAGTTAACTGATTCGATGAAGACTCAAATACAACAGTTTTTCCAGCTTTAATTATCTTGTAATCTCTTTTTTTTTTGGTCACGGGGCCTGCCAGAGCTCTGGGCTGCAGCCTTTTTAGACAAGTAAAATTTAGGCTAGTTAAGAAAGTAATGACAGGTGCATGTCAGTCATACCTGCCACGTCTGAAAATATAAAGTTGGTGTCACCCAGGGGGCGTATCCAGAAGTATTTAAATTTTCACTTAAGGCCCCTTCACACGTCCTGGAGGACAACTCCGGTATACTCCGGGTAATGCTGTGTAGACCTCGTGTTCATTTCCGGCATTGTCCATGTTGATCCGTGTTGATCCGTGTAGACTCCCAGTAGACTCCGCCGATCTCCGGGAATCTCCGTATTGACTCCGGAATACTTCGTCTTGGGAGAAGCATCATTCCGTCGCACGCCGTTCATCGTTGATCATCGAATTAATTGATTTATCGACCACTTCTTCTGGATATTACCATCTGGATTGCTGAACTCTACCAAAGCCTTGCTACTACTGCCGTTGCTTTGAATTGAATAACCACCATGCCACCTATGAGAGGAAAAGGGAGGGCTCCCAAGGAGACTGTTGTGCAAGAGGAACCTGCACCTGCTGTTGAAGAAGATGCAGGAAGTAATACCTCTACGGTTTCATGACCGCAAAGTCCACAAGGCAAGCCGGATTTACCTGGGCCACTTGTACCTGCTGCTGATGAAGTACCTGCAGTAACTGCTGCTGCAGCTCCACCGCCACCTGCAGCAAAAGCGAAGAGGCACAAGAAAGAACCCCTGAACCTGACAGAAGACCAGGAACAAGATGTGGCTGACTGGTACCGTGCCCATAAAATTCTTAGATTAAACGAGGACTTACCTGTCCAATGTTTGATCTGGATTTCACTCACCAAACTGTGGTATGTAGGGATTACACGCCCGATAAACTATCTTATCCCTACCCACCCTTGTGTAATAATCCCTACTCAGCTCCATTTACGCCACTTCTTTAAAGTCTGCCTGATGGGAACGTGTGACGTCATCTCGTGTAATCCCTACGTACCACAGTTTGGTGAGTGAAATCCAGATCAAACATCGGACAGGTAAGTCCTCGTTTAATCTAAGAATTTACTTTCACCATAAACTGTGTTACATCCGGGATCCCACGAGAAGTTTAGAGACAGCTCCAAGAGAGCCACAACAAAGCTTTGCCTCCTAGGCAAGTTTTGAGTCGCAATAATTGATATAATATATATATTGCATATCATAATCAGGGGGCACTGTAACTGTACACCCCCCCCCCCTTGTTTTCCGAGAAAAAGAGAACGACCTGTATTCTGTTTGTAAAAATATATTCTTATAAAACATCTACAAAATAAAAGGCAAGTTAGGCAGTCTCTCTTAACAATCATACATGAGACTGTAGTATGCAAATAAAACACCCTGAGATACTAGCAATTAGGGGTTTTAGTGCAAATGAAGAGCACCAGTGTGTATAGTAGACCAAAAAATACCCTACTATATCTAATACAAAATATCAGGCCTAATACTGTTTCATAATGTGACAAACTTGAGTATTATGCGTTAACAACCAAAAATTTAGAACTCAGTGGCAGTTAAACTGACTATACTAAGTACAACATCTTGAGTAAAATATGTTTTAACACTGTATAAAACCACAAATAGCAACCAAAAAAGAGACTACGCACTAAATGAATACAAGACATGTTTATAAATGCAGTTGAGGCAGAACGAATGGAATGAGGCATGAATAAGGTCATGTCAATACCGGCCTCAGATAGAGTTAATTTTGTCCACCTACTAATAGTATCACGTGAGGCTGCTGAGTACGGGGGTTTGGTAGTAATGAATAACTGAGTAACAATACCACGTAGCAATTCTGTTCTGTTTATGTATTCATTTAATACTATCACAATACATAGTCTCCGGTCTGGTGCGTATGCAACAAAATTTAACTCATGTTGATGGAAATGTGGACGAGAAGTCTTGACTACATCACCGAGTCTGAAAATAACTTTTGATTTTGTGAGTGACATGTTGCGTATATCTAAAATCCCGAATAATCGACCAGAAGGCAAAGGAGCTGTCTTGTACAGCCCAGCAGCTGAAGATGTGGATCGACTCCATGCGGACATCAGTGGGGAAGCTTACTGATCCAAGCAAGATGCCTTCTGGTGGGGCCGCCAAAATCCTCACAGACCAGGACAACTGGATCATGGAACATTTTGGCTATCTGGAAAGGCACATCAAGAGGGTTGATGCTGGGAAAAGGAAGAAAGGTGGGCAGCTTTTCCACAGCTTATCGCAACAGAGGTACCACTGAGGATGATGACACTTCTGATGCTGAGGTCATTGTGGATACATCGGATGATGGTGGCAGGGATTCGGATACCAGCAGGTCCAAGGGTGGGCCTTACAAGAGCAGCAGCAGCAGCAAGAAGGGGGCCCCTCCTCCAAGCAAGAAGACGTCCAGACGTCATCACGAGCCTCGTCATCATCATGACTGTGATGCATCCAGCCTTGCAGGTAGTGGAGGTGGATATGCTACACAAGTAAGTATACTGCTTCAGTTGTCGTGATAATCAGGATAATGTAATTGTAATCTTGCAGTTTAAAGTTGTAGCTTTTCCATTGTAGAAAGTGGTAGCCTTGTTTCTTGGCACTTCCAGTGTTCACTGTATGGTGATGTGTCTTTTTCATTACATTGTCAATAATGCACATGCTGTTCCAGTTGCCATGTGACTTACTCTAATGTTGTGTTTTTACCTATTTCCAGCTGATTGAAAAAGCCACCGATCTCCAGCGGGATATGCAGACCAAGATGAGTCAGCCAAATGACTCAGCCAGCTTGTCCAAGAGGGTTTTCACGGACATGATATACCACAAGGTCATGCAGATGGACACGGACACTTGGTCGGATTACCAGGCCCAAGCGTTGCAGCACCTCATGCAATTCAAGCAGGCGTATCGTCGCAAGCACCAGTTGCAGGACCAACAGCAACAGCAACAGCAACTGCAACAGCAACTGCAACAGCAACATCAGTATCATCCGTTTGTGCCTCCTGTCCCTCATCAGCAGCAGTTTGTCCTCCCTGCTCCTGCTACTACAGGCAGTTCGTCTGGCCCTTATTCGAAGTTGTTCCCTCATCATTCTTCCAGCCCTGCTGCCCAGATGTTCACTCATTCTCCCAGCCCTGCTGCCCAGATGTTCGCTCATTCTTCCAGCCCTGCTGCCCAGATGTTCGCTCATTCTTCCAGCCCTGTTGCCCAGATGTTCGCTCCTGCGTCCGGCCCTTCTGCCCCTTTTTCTGTGCCTGCACCGATCCCCACTCCGGCGACATCTTCGACGATCATAAGTCAGGCATGGTTGACTGCAGGTCCTTCGCACAGTCATCCTTCCATGTCACCACTTGATTGTAGCACGCCTCAGGATGTTTCTTTGACCAGCTACTTGCTGAACACTAGTGTGGGGGGGATGGTTGGTGGTGATGACCATAACTCCTCCTTTTCGGTGCCCACGCCTCCAACTACCACAGCGGAGTAATGTTCACCTGCAAACGAACAATGAACTTTTATTAAAAGCAACTTTATACATTTAAAATTACAGGCCATTGTATTATTATGTTTTTTTTTTACATGTAAACTGTATTGCATACGTTTGCATGACAGTAATTAAATGCTGTGTATTTTTTGCACTTGTGTGCTGCAGATGTCTGAAGTTTTGTAATAATTAAATGCTCAAACTTATTCGTGTGAATTTCAAATCTTGTCTTGTTGCCATGGTACACTCCCAGCTTCTGAGTTGACGTAGTTGACGAAGTATTGCCGCATTTCCATGGCTGCTCTGTTGGTGTTGCCTCTGTACACATCTCCCATGTCTGGTAGATGAGCATTCTCCCTCCATGCACCTGGGATGATCTTATGGATGTCTGCATTTTCCTGGTCCACAGCATTCACTTGAGCAGTTGGATACTTCAGCCTCAGTAGGTTGTGCAACACACAGTAAGCAAGAGTTATTGGGCACACTCTGTCAGCACTTTGAGGCAATGTTGTGAGGAGACACCTGAACCTGACAGCCAAAAGTCCAAAGGCATTCTCTATGACCCGTCTAGCTCTAGAAAGTCTGTAGTTGAAGATTCGGTCTTCCATGGTCACGTTCCTGTGAGGCAGAGGCTTCATCATCCAAGTCTGCAGTCCAAAGGCATCATCCCCAGCTATGAAGTAAGGCACTGGTTGGTCATCATTAGGCAGGTTATCTGGTTCAGGTAATCCAATGTTCCCACTTTCTAGCGCTTCCTTCAATTCTGTCTGACTAAACACTCCAGCATCTGAGCCTAATCCACTGGCACCAATGTCAACATAGAGGAACTTGTATTCAGCATCAACTACAGCCAGTAGGACAAATAGAGAAAAATCCCTTGTAGTTGTAGAACAGGGATCCAGACTTCCCAGGACATCTGATGGCAACGTGCTTCCCATCAATGGCGCCGACACAGTGGGGGAAGTTCCATCTGTTGTAGAATCCATTGGCAACTTCTTTCCAGGCTTCTAGGGTTACAGGACAATGCATGACTTCTGCCAAGGTAATAGCCAGTTTCAATCCAGGTTCAAGGGCCCTCCTCCAATAGGTATCCTGCTTTGTAATCCTAGGTCCCACTCTGGCAAGAACTTCATGAAATAAGTCAGGCTCCATCCTCATGAAATTCTTGAAGCCACCCACATCTTCTGCTGTCAATTCAGCCATCAGTTTTTCATACTGCCCATAAAGAGGTCTTTTTAGAAGCCAAGGTCGCACCCACATTCGCTTTCTTGTTCTTGTTCTTCGTGCAGCACCAGCATTTTGTAATAAGTCATCTTCATCAGTTGTTGTTGTGGCCCTCTCTGCATCGTCTTGCAGTTTCTGTTCTTCTTGCAGAATTATATCCTAAGTAGCTGGACTTGCATGTCCAGGTACTTCACATCCAATTCCACCTTGTCGTAGTGTGATAAAGACATATCCAATTCTTCTGTAGTAGCAGCAACACCTTTGCAGTATGGTAGTCCGAAGTGGAATGATGGACAGTGGAACACAGCCAGTTTAAATACCAATTTCAGAGCGATCATGGTGAAAACCTGTTAACTCCGTAGTAAGATCGTGTAAAGATCGGGTATATCTGTGAAGGCCCCGTGTAACATCTGGTTCACTCCGCACTAATCCGGGACAGTCGTATTACTTCCGGCAACAACCGAGGCTCGTTCCTTGGTTCACCGTGCACCTCCGTGCACCGCCGTGTTTCAACCGTACATATCAGTGTAGCGACCATATACATCGGTGTATTGGCAGTGTTGCTCCTTGTTGCCACCCTCTTGCCATCGTGTCCACACCACCAAATAATTTCGTTTGTTGACATTTCCAACTTTTTCGCCCGGACTGCCCCGGATTGAAAGAAATTTCATTCCGGGACGCTCCGGTGTCTAATCCGGCTATGTGTGAAGGGGCCTTTACAAATTGCATGGCGACTGACCCACATATCAAAGCTGAGTCGGAGCAGCCACTAATTAATATGAGCAAAGCTCCGCCGCCGCAGGCGGCGAGCGCAGCTCACTTCCCGTAGAGAGAGGTTCCAAAATGAGGCTACACAGTGATCAAGCTGAACCGGAAGTGTCCCAAAATTTCTAAAATACAGTAATCCTATGGAAGATCAACTTAATATCGCTTTTTGACCAATGGTCCAGAACGAGACTACGTCATCATGTCATAACAACGTCGTCGGTTCAAAAGTTGCGATGTCCATAATTTCGTAACGAATACACATCCAGCTTGAAACTTGGAGAAAACTTGTTTCTCTAACTGTAACAATTCTAACAGTGACTAGAAATAGGGTTTACTGAGAACCCACCAGATATGAATAACAAATCATCTTGAATCGATCACGCTCACGCCAACGACATTGTTGCGATGACGTTTTATCACACAAGGAGGCAGTTGTAAAATTGTTATCTATTGTCCGCTTTTGAAAATTTAAAAACCTACATGAAGTCTAATTAATAGTTGAGATTTAAAGCTGCACTGTCTGTCAAATTTGCAATTTGCTAAAACTCATCAAAAAGTTGAAAATAACTAATGGGCCAATATTTCTGTTGGATGCAAAATTCCCTGCCAGAAATATTCAGGGCATACTAAATTTGTGTGTTAACTAATGATTTTATCAGACATTATTACTAAAAATAAATCCTACGTTGAAAATCCAGACTAAAACATTGGAAATAAACAAACTCAAACTCAAACACAGTAACTTTAAGTTGACATAAATACACATATAATATAGCTTCGCTCACTCCTGTCATTGACAGCTACATATTATAGATCTATGCCATTTGGGATTATCTGCCAAATCTGCCATCTAGGCCTATCTAGTCTGCCATATCTGTCATGCAGCATTTGTGCCACTTATGACTTCTGTTGCTCTTTGTAGACGTGCCAAAAGGCCGACGAGGATGGGATTCGAACCCACGCGGGCAGAGCCCAATGGATTAGCAGTCCATCGCCTTAACCACTCGGCCACCTCGTCCTGCTTCCTCCGGGCCTCGACATGACTAAAATAATCACACACAATATTGCAATGAACATGCTCGTTCACTTGTCTAGTTTATGTGGTCATATATGACGTTAATGGTCATATGGATCAGCAACATTTCTCCGCAGGAGCTAAACAAAATTCTATAAATTGAAAGACGCAGCGGTGCACGCGGTGGCGCTGCGAGCAGCTTACCCTGCAACGGATGTAAACAAACCAGATCTTGCAGAAGCATGGCGGCCACACGATTGTACCGTGGCAGTGGCTACAAGGCTGGTGTATCTGGTTTCTTTTCTAGTCTAGGAGAACCTATGGATTGGGACACTGAATTTAGACGATGGAAAACATTGGCAGCATTGCGATTCAGTCGTGCACCCACACAAATGAAGGTCTACGTATTGCTCAGCTGTTTCATCTATGCCTACCTTTTCTATGTGTATTACAATTACAACGGAGGTTGGTATACATACTAAAGTCTAAAGCTGTGTACTGCATGTCTTTAATTGTTTCATTGAAGCTGCATACATCGAGTTTTGCCTATTTACTAAGACATCCCTTAAATATAAATTCACAATTAAATCTAATCAAAATATATACCGTACCACTAACAGAGGGTATTATCGCATTAGTTAAACAAAAAAAAAATATTAACATTTTAATGTGAGTGTCGAAAATATCCGCCCTGTCGATAATACCCTCCGTTACGGTGTATACTTATGCAGAGATGCCAAGTTCTTGAGTGGTGAATGCGTCAGTTTTGGCTCTTTCCAACCAGTTTACATTAAAAATGTGAAATATTTATTAAAATATTAAGAAAATACTCAAGACCAGACTTGAGACAGCAACCAAATTTGTGAGACTCACGCCGAATGCGTGAGACTTGGCATGTCTGCAATGTATATGATAAGTCCATACATGTTTTGCTGCATGCCCATGGGAACCAGTCACTGTACCGCCATGCATTAATTTAATATTGATTTGAATATAAAGTCAAAATGTACAATGTTAAATATATATATATGCAGGCTGCATTATAATTATGTCTTTTAAATGACTTCTACAGCTGAAAGGATATCGCATACAACATGATACATAAACTTTAAAATTATGTGTATATATATATATAGCTATAAATAGCTGTGTGATGGTAATATAGAAGTGCTCACCTGTCTCATTATTATGATGGTAATATAGAAGTGCTCACCTGTCTCATTATTATTTTTAGGTGTGATTCCATATTTCCTAAGAAGCGGTGTGTCGGAAGTAAAATCTGATGGTGCTATCCTGGTCCACTACCCGCATTTGCAAAATGATGCTAGTAGAATTCAGTTTGCTTGTTCTGCCAACAGTGAAGATGAATTATCAAGAGCTTTGAAAGGTATCTTATAAGTTCATGAATAATATTGCAAATTTAAATACTGAATTGATATTTCATGATTCAATCATAATTAGGTCGACCAATGTGGAATGACAAACAGTATAAATATGTCTAATACATTGTTTTCCAGGAGACCTGCACATTGTGGAAGGGGATATTATGCTTCGCGGACAAGGCACTAACCAGCAAGTCATGTTACCAGTCATGGCCAGGTATCCTGAAACAGATGGACCTCTTTCTTTCCAGAGCTGGTTAGAAATAGCAAAGACAAGCAGGAAGGCCCTGAAGCTTGACTTTCAATCCATTGATGCTGTAGATTTAAGCCTCCAAGTTCTTGCTGGATATGGTGATTCGGTAAGTCAATTTTAAGTATTAATCATATTAATCTTTATTGCAGACACACACATACATTAGTTACAAATATATGGGGTCCATATCCTTCTAATAATTACCTAACTACTGAGTATTATTTTATGGCACTGTAAAAACAAATTCACAAAACAACAGTAAAAGCAAGTCAACTGCTCTTCCAATACAAATATAACTGTTGCTTATATCTTATATTATATTTTTAATAGGATATTGGATTGAATTTATGGAATTGCGATTAAAACTACTTTGACTGGTGATCTAACTTGAAGAATCATTAGATGATATTTTGCTTCCAGTTTCGTTTTCCATTGTGGTTGAGTGGTGAAATCTTGGCAGGGCCGAATGCAATTAATCCACCCTTGGATGCCAGTCTCTTCCTTCGCCTCTGCACAACTAATTTCCCCAAAAGCACTCTTGTTCTTGGATGGAGTACAGGACCATACTTGCCAGAGCTGCCTAATGTTTACAGTTGGGTGATGGTGAATGAAATGCATCACATCTTGAAGAAGTGGAAGATCACCCAGCCTGTTGTATTCAGTGTGAAGGCTAAGTTTGCCAGAAGATCAGTCCAGCAAATTAAGTGGTTAATGGAAATGACTGATGGGTCTGTGGTTCTCACAAATGATCACAAAGATGGCATGACAGGTAATGATGTGTTGTACATCAAACAAAGACTGCCAGAAAGCCGTGTGTTTTTGGACTTAAGTGACGAACTGCATGCTGAAGTTAATGCCTTAAAAATGGCTAGGCCTTCTTTAAAACATAACCTTCGACTCAATAGCTCATTCCAACAAGAGCGATGGGTTCTGCTCAACCAAGAGGGGGAGTTTCTCCCTGGAACAGAAGCTTTGTTGTTTCAAGAAAGCACTCTTATGAGTAAAGAGTCTCATCAACCCAATGTTCGTCTTGCTACAGTCATAGAAGCCTTGGTGGAGTTTGTACCACCATCTCTGGACTACTCTAAAAGGCAAACAGACCCTGATGCCCCAGAACTCACACTAGAAGTGTATTTGCGAGTCCAAAAGAGTGCAAGGCCATCACATCTTTCTGGCATCAGATTTGTGATTGGATCAGAGGGCAGCATGTCCATATCACTCCATAAGATGCCAGGCCCTGACCGCCAAACCCAGCTCAACTGGATTGAAATGCCCATTTGTGTAAAAATCATTATAACTGACCAAGGGTCTGACAAGGTTTCTCTAGAATTATTCAAAGTTGATGACTGCCATTCTGACAACCCAAAAACTTCGGACAGAAAGTATTTGACATTTGAGACTGAAAATGTCAAGCAAAATGAAGGGCACATTGCATTGAAGGGAACAGGCAAGAATGGCTACATTGCAATGACCTCTTACCAGGTGCTACATGTTTCAACTGTTGAGAATACTTAAGCTTTCTATTTACTAACGCGGATAAATGTTTGTCCATTTTAATGTCTCAACTTTACAACACCTCCAGCAGTTGAGCTAAAGCACATGACTGCCCCCTAAACGCATTGTGCTATAGTAGGCGAGGTAGTTGTGTACCGGGATTGTATTATGTATTGCTGTGATGAGACTATGTACTGATGTGATTATGTAAGTGTGTCAGATTATTTAAACACAACTTTCTCCACATTATACACACAAAATCTGTTACTTTTTGTGAATGGTTACAATAACTATATATTTTTGTATTCACATGATTGTATTTGACTTTATGCATATGTTGAATAGTACCAATTTGATGTATTTTCTGACAATCTGGGTCATTTGCTGAGCAAGAAAGAAAATTTTCAAATAAAAGTTAATTTGTTTATTTCCAAATAACAAGTACACACCATTTAAAATAGATAGATGCACCTGTGAAATACTCAACTTGAACATTCCATTGTTTTTTAGAGCTGTTTCTAACTGACTGTATATTTATGTTAAAACTTTTAGTGTATACAGTTATACAATGAATTTTTATACAATAAAAATTTATCTCAAAAATGACTCTTAAATTTTTTGAAATAATTTGTTTTCAATTCCAACAAAAATTCTGTCAATAGTAACACATGTACACTCAAAAATGTACTACATTGGTTTGAAAGTATATCAGACCACTTCATAAATTGGGCTTGTGAAACAAATTAAAAAAGTCTACATTACATTTGTTAGTTGGCAGCACAGATAATTGTTGAAGAGGAAATGACATTTATTACCACACAGTATTTAAGTACAAGTTAGCCCAGTTCACACTACAGAATTTAATATCTATACCTGGTAAATCTGTATTTAACACAAAATTGTTTAAAAGTGGAATTTTATCAAAATTGATTCTGCTTAACACATTTAACTGGATATTAAATTAGGCTGGGGGGGGGGGGGGGTGGTAGTCTAACAATGTTCAGGTCCAGCCCCCTCTTTTTTAATTGGAACAGCCCTTACTGCAGTGTGAACAGAGCGTGTCAATTGTTCAATCCTGTGATGTCAAAAGCTAATATTTAGACAAAACGAAACAATCTGGTATAAGTACGTAATGGTGAGTTGAAAACTTTGTGTTACAACTACCATTTCATGATGGATAAGGACACACCCACTACAGAATTGAACAAATTCATGTAAAAGACTGGCTATCAGCTGTGGATGTGTTGTAAACAGAATAGTTTTTAAAGGTTGGTAAGTCCCATGCATGTTTGGTTATAGTGACCGTTATACATGTAGTTTCATTAAACACGGACTGTCAAATTGAAACTAGACAAAGCTGTCATAGCTGGCTACTCAAAACCAGATCTAAAAGTACATATTTATGATATATTAGATTAATTTCTTACATTTACCAAGGTTTATATTTATCTGGTGATAGATGTAAGCCGATTATTAGCTATAGAAGTGGACAAAACCAGCTGGCTTTAGCATGTCTAGACCACAGCCAGGTACAGGTCGCTACAGACAGCTAGAGTTGACCGTATTTTATGAAACTAACTTTTTGGATATACATTGGTCTTGGAATTTCGCATATTTTAACATGTGTGGGACTTTCAAACTATGAGCAATAGACTTGTGTTCAAAACATCATTTCCTTCACTACACACTTGAGAGCATCTGCAATGCCCTGAAACCAAATATCACATATCACACATATGTATATATAACTGTCCATATGTAAAACCAAATGTCTCACGAGCTGCCTCGTGCATGATTACGGGATAAACCTTTAAGTGAATTACATCAATTACATTATTACAAAATACAGCAAATTTACCAAGATTGTTAGACATGCAGGAAAAGGAAAAAAACTCACACCAGGAAAAGCAATTACACATCAACTTTGCATGAGCTTAGGCTGTATGGTGAAAGGCAAGTTAATAATTGAGCACCTATGACCATGCTCTCTCTGCTACGATTCCACGATAGATAATAGTCAAATAAACAGAAAATAACAGAAGGACAAAAATGTCATCCAGCAATCCAAGAAGTCCGAAAACTGCCTCTGGGATGATATCTAGTGGTGAAACCAGATAGAGAACTGCCACAATTATACAGATGTATATACGAGCATTGAAAAGTCTAATTATACCAGATAGTGAGAAGAATTCACCCACAAAGTGCCGCAGTAAAGTTGGCAGGTCTTGAAGATACTCAATAATCTGAAAAACAAAATTGCAGGTTTTCAAAAAAGGGTAAATTTCATGGCACTTATTATCATCGTAGTTACTATGTAGAATAGCAATTATAATTTTCACAGAACTTTTAGAGCAGGACTTAAAGGGGAACTAATGGAAATGTGTATGTTAATTTTAATATCAATTAGATGTTAAAGAATATATTGCAGTGAAAGAAAATGTCTAAAAGTTGAGTTTAGTCGTATTTTTAGGTAATCAATTGTGCATTTTACGCCCCCTGCAGAAACGTCATTGCACACGGCACCATGGCTGGTGACGTCACTTATGTCCTAAGCACTGATTGCAACCTGGCTATCCATGCACACATACAAGGTGTTAATTGTACTTTTTTTAAACACAGCATGATTGCAATGAGCAATTTGCTCCCTGGGCAAATACCTGTTTCACTATCTGAAGTATAGAATCCATATTTAGCATTTATTTTAAATGACGGTTTTTCACTCAAGCATGGGCGTTTACAAAATGAAAGTTTCAAAAGTTTAATATGCTGTTGTAAGTTTTCTGGAAATATGAATGGGATTATGAATGGGATGTTCCCTCAAATGTAATCTTCTCCAAGATCAGCAGAATGTATTCATTACCAAATTGTACTTAAAAGTTAAATTGTATGTCCTTTGCATTGCTATAGATACATTAAAAATATGAGGGGAGGGAGGCCTATGCTAACATTCAAGTAGCTAAACATAAATAAGTAAATTAAATATCATAAACATATTTTCTTCTAAAATTTGTAGATCCAATACACCATTTTTTAAAGGTTTTACATGAACAAATAGATAGGTAGATAGACAGATAAATAGATAGATAGACAGATAAATAGATAGATAGATAGATTTGGCAACATAATAATACATAATAAAAAGCTATAAAATCATTGCAGTTCAAATAAAAAAAATATATATTATTAATAATAAATTCGATGAAATGATAAAATGCTAAAAAAAAATACTCTATATTCATTATACTCAGTTTATTACATAGCCGACTAATTGACACCCAAAATTACTGTTTCTATGATAATTGCATTGTATCAAATTGTTCAATAGCAATTCAGTGAGAACCGTGTCTATTGACATGCTGTTATAAGCTTAAGTGCAATTAACACCTTGTATCATATGTGTATATATCTACCATTGCTCAAGCAGTTGGATTGCAATGCAGGGCATAAGCTGGCCTGCCACTTCTGGACAACAGTGACGTATTTCCGGCGGCGAGTGCAAAACACCCAGGATAGTAAAAAATGGCGGCCTCCGTAGTTCACAACATGGGGCCAATAAATGCAGGATATTTCATTACCAGTGCACATATTCAAGTTATGTATAGTGTGGATGTGTTTCAATGGACCCAAATTAACTTCTGAGAGGTTAAGTGCTCAAGGGGTTAGTTCCCCTTTAACTAGTTTCTGCTGTGTGGCTAAATTCCTTTTTATTTCTTCATTTCTCAGAGAACATCAACAAAGTTTATATCATTTATTGGCTAACCTGAGGCCAAACTGCTACAGAAATGACTGCAGTGTGGGGCCCAAAACATGGGCGAGGATCAACATGCATCCACCCTCTTGACATGGCGGGTTGATTGGCAACATCCTAGGTGGCCCAGTTAGTTGTTTCTGTTCTGGAGGACATCCTACCCCACTCCCTCTGTTTGGTCCATGCTGGCCAGACTGAGGAGCCTTTGCCAGAGCTGACCTGGCAATAGATTCTGGCCTTCACAGGCTCTACAGAGTATGTTCATGTGCCTGTTCTGGTCTGTTCTGGTCTCCCCCACCCTGTCTAAAGTTGTCCTTGGTGGGGGAGCTGCAGACCCCGAAGGACAAGCATCAGGCCCTTACCATCCAACAATATCTTGCTGCCCTCGGCATTGATACATGTCTGGCCCAACCTCATCACCAGTAAGAAGGTCAGGGCGGCGTTGACCATATGCCTGGATCAAGTTTATCATCTGGCAGGAGCAGTACCAGGCCAACTTGTTTAGGGCAGGTTTAGTTCCTTCCATAAAGCTGGCTTTCCAGAAGACCATACTGGACTGCTTGGCTTCTGGAACCTACAGGACTGGAGGCCTTCCACATGGACCTGGTTGCTGTTCCAGCCAGCCTCGTGTCCAGCATTTACAGACTGTTCAGAAAAAGTGCCGGACTGCTTCTTGTCACTGCACTAAGACTCAATGGAGGGCCTCGGTGACAAGCAATTAAGCCTGCACAGCGACCTGATGTTTGCAGCACCCGCCTCCTGTTCTTTACTTCTGGTTGGACATGTTGGCCTTTGCTAACTGACATCGTGGTCAGGGCTGGTCCTGGTACATCCATGCTCACCACGAGGTTCCAAACCAAGACGACCAACTCTTTCCAATCAAGGTTAGTCATAGACTGAAAGGTTCTCTTCATCACATGGCCTTGTCTGACCTTCCGCATGGAGACCCTGTTCTTCATCTTGAAGCAGATTTAGCAGACCAAATTCACAAAGTTCATAGACCTTGCACACATGCACCTACATGTATGTACATATAGACATTGAAGACACCTACATGCATAGATCTACAAGTTCCCCGTGGACCCAAGTTCCAGCCTGAATGTGGCACTTTGCACCTTCCTGCACTCTTTAGGTGGCTTCAGTTGCCCAGACAGCTAAGCACGCTTCCATCATGCTGGGACTTAGTTTGTCAGACAGGGCTCCTTGCTCACCTCAAGAAGTTGGACCGACAGCCAAAGTTGGCCTTTGTATTCCAGAGGGCATCTTCCCTATAGCTACAGGTTACTCTTGTTCTGAGCATACAAGCACAGTGGTACCATCGGAGGATGAGATTGAGGCCTTGCTTCGGCTTCTCACAGTCTTCTTGCCCTTCCCCTGTCTTCTGCATCTCCTGGGAATACTGAGCCACCTGACCAACAACTTGCTCCTGGGCCAGTTGTATCTATGTCCTATCCAGTTTTCAGCGGGAATTGCATGCTCAGTTGACCCTTGGTTATGTACTCATGTCCCATTAACACCACTGAACCCCCAAGCTCACCTCAGCCACCCATGCCAGTCTGGTGAGGTTGGGGCTCACTTTGGGGACCATGCAGTTCTTGGGCTGCTGTCTCCAGAGGAGTGCCATCGCTACATCTTTATCCTAGAAATGTGGGTGGTCAGGAATTCCTAGCTGGAGGTGTAAGCCTAGGACTTTTGTCAGTCTCTTCATTTCCTGCTCAAGAACATTGCGACGGCAGCCTATATCCATCATCAGAGACAAAACGAGGTGCTCCAGGAATGCACCTCCTTTATCTCATGTGCTATGACCAGAATACAACACTGGTTCTGCAATTCATTCCACACCTGTATATCCTAGCAAACCAGCAGTTTCGCCCCCACCACTAAGCTAGGTTTCTAGATGGGTGGGGAGGCAATATTTAACTGTGTTAACCTGAGAGGTCACTCACGTCTTTTCTCCATGGGCAGAGCTGGACAGACATAACTGGAGCATTCCTAGAGATGGTCATCAACCTGTTCACCACTTGGCTGAACAGCTTCATGTTGCCTTTCCTTAGGGTTGATCTGGGTACCTTGTTGATTAGGATGGTCAGCATACTTCTGCCCCTCTTCTCCATTCTGCCCGAGGTGTTTCAGCTGCTCAAACATTCCTGTCTGGCCCAAAAAGCTATGGTTCCTGGAGACCTTAAATTTGCTGTCGGGTCCTCCAGTGGAACTGCCACACTGTTATCGGTTGTGTACCACAACAGCCCTCAGTGGATGGTCCCTGTTGAGGCTGCTCCAGGACCATGACCACTGATTGTGTCTTCAGAGGAAAGGGGGGAAAAAACACCTGTCCTGCAGGATTCATAGTACATGGACCTGTCAACCCTGTTGGCATTCCGCTGGATCATGCAGTGCATCCAGTGGGCATGTGAGTAAGATGACCCCATTGACCCCTTGCCAATGACTGCCCATGAGGGTCTTTGGATTTGCAGCCATCTGGACCTAAGAAATGATGCCATCAC
Source organism: Alitta virens (assembly GCA_932294295.1). Lineage (NCBI taxonomy): Eukaryota > Metazoa > Annelida > Polychaeta > Phyllodocida > Nereididae > Alitta > Alitta virens. The sequence goes on from OW028573.1 coordinate 55,003,021, forward strand.
TCAATGGAAGACATTCTTCTTCAAGGTTATTGGGCCACCTATTCCACTTTTACCAGCTTCTACTGGCCTACGTATACCCCCAACCAAACAACAGGTTCAGGTTGTACACGATTGTGGCTGGTAGACAGAATGCGGTGGGCTGATGGTTGTAGTTCAGTCGTGATAGTGACTGGCCCTCCTCTGTTACAATCTGGCTTTGTAAAAATACACTAAACCATCCATTGGGATAACGGTTCTCTCTGAGTAAGACTCATGGCATCTGCACTCCTGATTCTCTCAACCCACCCCCCCCCCCCCCCTTTTTTAAGAGTACTCCTATCTGAGTGAGCTTGAGTTACATCAGATGGGTCTTCTTTGGGAGGGAGGGGGGACTTTGGGAGAGACCGTGAGTGGGGTGGATTAGGGCTTTACATCCTGTATTTGTGCACCTGTTGTGCTAATTAGGACAGGCAGGGACCATGGCAATGAGATGAAGAATGAAACTGTCATCCCTTGACATTGTGTGTCTCAGTTGAATAGGCTAGTAGGTACATCATATTTTAATTTAATGGCCATCAATAAGTAAGACATCATGTTGTTGCTGGTGAGTGGTGACACATGCACATAACCTGGATATGAAAATGAAAGCTCTGCATAATTAGTCTGCGGAATGGCAAACTCCAGTAAAACTGAATGACCGGTTGTGTACAGTTAGTTACTGTTTGACGTGTGGCCTGGCTGCTTAGCTTGAAGTCACACACTCTGATGGAATTTAGCCAATCACAATCTGAATAGACCACATGATACCAAGTTCCAAACGAAAAAAATAAAATTGCAGTTCTACGTAATCATTACAACCAAAAAACATCCACTAGTTGTACATTTAGGTGACAGAGACCTAAATAGAGCATTACCTAGTGTACAGCTCCAAATATTGAAAAAATAAATTTACCATTCTACCATGGACTGCAAGGATTCTAAAAGGTTCATGTATTGAATTATAATTTCTTTGTATTATTGATACAGGCACTTACCGATCTTGGTTCTCCAGAGAATCTTCTATTGTATGCTTTAATATTGTTCACAACATTAGCTTTCTCTGTGGATGACTCTCTATTTTCAGCATCCGTAAAGCAAAACAACAGCAAAGTCACCTGAGAAAACAAAGCAATGATAACATTGATGCAATTGGATCAATGCTCCTGAAATTTTCAGCAGTACACAATGAAAGAAATACTGATTTTTTTTTTACCGTAGTTCTGCATATAGGGCACCTCACAGCTCCAAGCCAGTTGCCATGTTGCCAGTACAGAATGAAACAATTTCCTGTTGAATTAATAAAAAAATAATTATAGTGAAGACACTAATACATAGACAGAGCATGTGACAAGAAAAATATTCTGGTCTCGTGTGTGTTTCCTTGAAATACAAATTTATCAGCCTCTGAGCACTCCTGAGACTAATAATAACCTATTCTGAACTATCCCAATTGCCATTAAAAAAATAAGGAAATGTAATTCAGACATCAACCACTAGGCTCGATCGCACCAATCGTGACACTAGTGATCATAGCGGCCTTTTTTAGGATTAATAAATAAAAATAAATACATCAAGCCCTGAAACGGACAAATTTCTGCAATTTTCATCAGAATGGACACTTTCCAGCACAGCCTATAGGATACTATCCAGGATCATTTTATACAGATTGCAAACCTGTGCATTGCGTTTCTGAACCAGATGATCCACTACAACTGAATTGCTGAACTCCCATTCCCATTATCGCTCAACTACGACCATTATCGCTCAACCATGACCCAAGTCCGTACATAGGCACTACTGTTCCTCAGTCAAAAATTGCAAACTATAGGCATATATCCCACCAATAATTTTCAAAAACCTCCAGAAAAATTAAAAGGAAGGAAATTGCTGTGCACAAAATCTCTAACTCTCCACATATATTGTGATATACCTCTGGGATTGACCAGTAAATCCTGCATTGATAACTCACCACAAAACACATGACCGCAGTTGGTTTCCATAGCAAAGCGAGACACTCCCAAGCAGATTGGGCAACTGTCAACCTGCTGATACCTGCGACCACCACGACTTGCAGCAGGGTTACCATTCTGATGGTTTTCTTCAGGAGTCAGCTCAGGGGCTGTAGGTGTAAGAGGCCTGTGATTGCCATTTGATTGAGTATCATCTCCACCACTCCGGTCCAAATGAGCTCGAGCTCCCTGAACATTAACTTGACTATCTGGGTGAATGGTTGCTTGTGAACTGCTGTACCTGAAAAGAGTAGATAGTATAATCATCAGTAATAAAGCCATTGATCACACATATAGTCTTAGTATGAAATTATAGCTACTATTGTCTTGTAAAAATTTTACTGTCACACAGGAAGGAAGTCAATCGATGTTAGCCAGTTTCTCGGAAATCTCTAAATCCTTAAAAACGATAGACACTTGATCAATACCCATTGATTGTGATCTGACTGGGGACCACATACAGGCATCCGCCACAGAAGAAGGTAATTGACAAGCTAGATCTAGCTCATGAATTAAGCTGCCCAGCAGAGGAATACAGGTCAATTAGTCGACACACAAATTTGTCGAGATACCAAGTCATTGACACTTCAAAAGGCCTGGTACAAAATCGCTGACAAACCAACTCGTATAAATTTGGGAGATACAAAGTCGTTGACAAACTTATGACCACTATAAACACTTCGATGACAGGTCATTAGCATTCCGTTTTCATATTTATAAATGGAAACTCATTGACAGCTAACACTCCACAGGGTGTACTAGTTGGGGATTTGCAGTAATGTCAAGTATTCATAAGGTGGAGGGGAGCTGCTCCAGCTGCCCTTTGCCACACCCCGTGATAAAAGTGCTCTAGCTCCCCCCAAAAAATGAAAATTAATAAAAAAGCTATTTATCTAGAAGTCCCTGCCCAGCCTTCTCTTGTCAACGAGTTGGTAGAACCAACTCATCGACATTTCAACAAGTTGGTATAGCAACAAATGTTTGTCTACCAACTCGTTGGTCAGCCGAGGGCATTCATTGTCAATAAGTTTGCTGTCATGTTGTCGACGGGTTGGTTGTCAACACAATGGTTCCCAACGAATTGGTTGTCAACGATTTTGCGTGTCAATGAAATGACTCAATACACAGCAGAAGGTTTCTGATCGGCTAAAACAGGTAGCATATACCTTAGAAAATATTACGCCTGATTATAATTTCTCCTATATCTTACAGTATATTTTTTTGGGATGAAGAGAAAGGTTTGTACACATGCTTAATAACTGACCTGAATATTCACATGTTCATAATATACAAAGACATTGGGTCTTCTAAATACCAATGCATATTTTTTGGCAATTATTTTTTCTGACAAACCTATATTTCTCTAATGATAATACTCGCCTTGGCTGATGTAAGGGTCGAACCAAGTATTCACTAGTGCCACCAGTGAGCAAAATTGGAACTTTTTTTCTGTCAGGAAATTTGATTGATTATAGTATTTCCTAGGCTGTATTCAATGGCAGTAAAACATCTTTAAAATCCTATACTGAACCCGACAATTCATATATTGGAAAGTGAAATTTATCCTCAAACATTAGTGAAATTTTTTTAATGTTGATCTGAATCATACCCATAAGTTATAAAAAATCCAACATTTTTTAAAACAGACCCTGTTTTGTAGGTTGCAAATGTGAGATTAACTTAGATTAGTAATGGACTTCATGTACATATCATAAAAAAAACTAAACAAAATTCTATACAACTTTGAAGTCAGAATTTCAAAATATGGTCTTGTTAAGGAGAAAACTGATTTTGAATTTGAAAATTTGACACAAAATGCTGCATTGGGAAGTGCATATTGCCTATTTTCACTATGACCTGAAATTAACTACTTTAACCAAATTTCCTGCTAATAAATTGTACAGACAAAGGTTTTGGTGTGTTATAAATCATCAGAAGTAAATTTAGCTCAATCAGTTTTTCTGAAATTGCAGCCAAAAATCAAGTTTTTAACAGAAATCAATCAAAATTTGACGTAGAACTCAGAACAAGCTGATAACACTGATTGGAGCGTCTTTAAAGCAATTATTATTGCTCCATTTGAAGCAACCCCCAAACCCAGAGCAACAACACTCCTTTGATCACATAACTTAACTGTTTTTCCTATTTGTTTATAACTCTGTGATGAAATTCATTAGAAATGTACAGCTAGGGTTATTCATCTGTGTATAAAGAACTATATTCTGCCGGAAACAACCACAAAACAAAATGTTTATGATGTGACCAGCAGTAACGTGACATCATGTGTTCAAACCGTATAATACAATGAAATGAAATAGATATTAAGATTATTAGTGTGCAAACCTTAGGAAAATCTAAGATGATTAGTGCGCAAGTCTTAGCTAGGGGACTATCAAAAGCCATCTTCCTGAAGCAAGCCTGCTTTGCTAGATTTCACGACAATGTCCTGTTTTTTTTCCGCTGTCACCCTCTAGCGATAAATAGATGTGTGAGTAAGTAGGTAAGCCAATGCAAGTGATGCACTAGCACTTCAAAACGCTCAACCATCACTGCAGGCCACGTTGGTGTGCTAAATATAGATAAATTTCGCACTAAGAAAACTTGCTGGTCTAAAATAGGTGGTTGCAACGCTTTCGTGCTGTTCAGCATGGTCAAATCACGGATGCGATTTCAGGTAAGGTTTTCTTGAGTGTTTCATAAACATTAACGTTGATTTGGTGCTCCACAGATCTTCGCGACCAATCAAACTGGATATGCATATATATACTATGCAGGTAATAAGGCCATTTCTACCAGCACGGCACATAGTGTAGCTACGCGAACATGGCAGGCTTGCTTTAGAAAGAGCCTGACAATTAAGTACTCAAAGGAACTGGGGGGGGGGGGGGCTGAATTAAGTTGGGACTTGCAAAGAAAAAGGGGGGGGGGGTGTATTGGCAAGCAACGCCCTCCCCCCATCCTCCTTGAGCTATACCAATGGTCAGTGGTTGACACACTGTACAATACTGTACATGGAATGGACTATGTATGACCTATGACGTTTGTCTATATATAGAACTTCATCCTATGTAATGCAGAATGACAACTTAAACAAACCATCTTCTCATAACGTGACAGAAAAGGACCACTGTCACCGTCCCCGCCACAAAACAGTAAACGAGTTCGTCCCCGACTCCGTCGACGATAGAACCCCTGTTGTCAGCGGTCATGTCCTGCTGCCACTGTTCAACTTTCCTGCAAAAAAACTAACTAAACTATTTTCTCTTGCAGTCTGCAGTCTCGACTGTCAAATTCTGCGGAAGTTTACGCAGCGCTGCGCATGCGCTCCAGGCATTGAGGTCGGACTCCTCCATATTGGTTCCGCTTGGCAAAACTGTGAAGACATTTGAGGCAAAGAGCAGAGAAAAGTCTTGTCTACGGGGTCTGAAGAAGGTTGAACATATCAACCAAGCCAACCATGGATAGGGAGCATCTATGTGAGAGTTTGCTGAAATGGGTAAGAAGCCGCATTTGTGTGAACAATCGTTATAAACAAAGCGAAATTCCTCAAGTCACACCCTAAACAAATATTGCAAAGTATGTAAACTTCAATGAAGTTCAAAGGAAAACTTCTCAAGATTCGTGTGCCTAGTCTCAGGGACATAATTTAATTGGGACCATAAAATATTGAATAGAAGTAACGGAAATATTCACTGTTATGAACTTATATTGTATATAAGTTGCAGAGATGTATATATATGCAGAGACTGGCAGAGTCCTCAAATGGCTCAATCATGCATTTTCAATTTCACAAATTTTCACTGTTTTCAGGGCAGAATCATGTCTGAAACAGGTGCTCTACAAATAGACTGATAATATCTTAATATGCTGCAATCTAGGCTATGACAGACAGTCCGGACCCAAACAGTTCGGACTGTCCAAGTCCTATGGAGCAAATGAGCAACTAGCGTGACTATGTTGTATACTTTTATGAAGAAGCTCCCCTGATATAATTCTGCATCTAGCACCTTGCCCCTAGATGGAGTATCATCAAGAAGATAATACTCCATCTACCTTGCCCCTGTCTCTTTAAGTCGTGACATCAACTCAATGTGAGGTTACCTGAGACTTTCTTGTCTCTATGTCAACTTCGTGCTTCGACGTCAACTTAGAGTAAAGTTCGACAACAATGTCAACTTCATATGAAGACATGGGAGCTCTGGTTCAATAATTTGGACCACTAGTGATATTCTAATTCTGTGACAGGCATTTATAGAGCGGAAAGCAAACAAATTCGGCTTCGAAGCGGCTGAATTCATGAGCTGGTAACGTGTGTGTACAAGTTGTTGAATGTTAGTTAGGCTATGAGAAATCTCAGAGCGTCACAAATTCTGATTGGGGTCATGTGACTGCTACATACATGCCACAAATCTTTGTTTACTGAAAAGCAACGCTCTAAATCTTTTTTTTAAAGTATGTAAAAGTTCCCACGCATTCAAACTTGCCAATTTAGCGCTATAACTTTCAATATTTAGTTTAAAACCTTTAAACAACACCGACATGTTACGCTATGGTTTTTCTTATGTGCAAAAGAGGGCGCCACTGTCCATATAGAATATAGCCACGAGCGCCTCTAGCGAAAATTGTACAAAGTTTTCCCAGTGGGCGAGCAAGTTCCAACAGTGTTGACAGCATATGAACCAAGCTTTCCGCTCCTTCTTACCCTGGCAGATTACATATTAAGTAATTTTACAAATTTCGATGTCATGGTGAATCTCTATGTTGCCAGGCGTACTTCTCTTTGGTCATGATTACACTTTTGGACACATGTACACGTAATATTTTGACAGTAGAAATGTGAATATCTTTACTGACTAAACGTCATGTAAACAACGCTGAAGAATGCATGGTGACAAGAATTTGATTTGCATCCGTGATATTGTCCGAAATGTTATTATAGAGATAACTGCAGTCACAAATGTAGTTAATGTGAAATACAGCGCAAGTTCAGGAAATTCTGTGATATGAGTTTGAATGAACAGAAAGCTTTCTCCCCTTCATCATAATAGATGTCATCGTGATGTGACAAGTAAAAAGAATGCTCCTTAAATTGTATTCACCTGGCACTTTAACAGGGTTCGAAATTTGAGTCAAACGGACTCATTTCTTGAAACATTTCGGAGTCTGTCTCAAAAAATAGGTATGTGCTTGTTGTCGGTTACTTGGTATTTTGTTTTGTCACATAGAGCAGAAAGAAGCATAGTGCAGAACTTCGATCTAGCATATAGTTGGTATGTGTGGTATAAGACTCGTGAAAACACATATTTTACACAGGTCACGTGTTCACATATTTAAACAGGGTTCGGAATTAGCGGGAGTCTGAATTTGTAATTTTCCCTTGGACACCTAAAATGGGAGTATCAATGAGTCCATCAGACTCCTGAGTCAGTGCAGCATGTTAAGTAGTATGCAACATTTTGTGTCCACTGATGTTTGTAGATTATCAAATCAAGTTTGGTTACTGCGTTAAAGCTGCGCGTCATCATCAGTGTTCGAAATAAGGGGTTTCCAGTTGTCCGGGACAACCAAATTGTCAGCCGGACAACCATGTTTAACCACGGGGTTTTCCGTCGGACAATCACTTCAAAACCCACTGTTCGTGATGCTGCCTTCACACTGCAGACAGTGGTTCCTCACTTACGAACGTAGTGGCAGCTTTTAGGAACTAATTTTTTATTTCTATTTTCGAACAACTGAAAATCTGAGCAGACAACCAGAAATTTTGGCCCAGTTTTCCGGTGGACAACCCCTCCAGAACACCTTATTTCGAACACTGATCATATCATGCCAATTAGATACGGCATGGCATAGCTTTGTAGGGAGTCCAATGCATAATTGAAATATATTTTTTCTTTTCAGCTGCAGACATTTAATGTAGATGCTCCCTGCAAGACAGTGGATGACCTGTCCGATGGTGTTGCTATGGCCGGCACTCTACACCTTATGTTAGTTTTAATTGTCATTTATTAATGTAGATTTTTAATTTCATTTGGAGTTTAATTTTGGTGATGTTGAACTGATGAAGTATGTGTTCTTAATTTTATTTCAGTGCTCCAAATTTCTTCAATGATGCATGGATATCAAAAATCAAAGTGGATGTCTCCAGCAATTGGAGGCTGAAGGTCAGTGGCATTTTATTGCTCAATATCACAAATGAATCAGCGAACATTTTTGTGAATATAGTGACTTCTCATCATGATGTGTTTGTTGGTTGGGTCCAAAAGCATTTGAAAATCGGTGTCTGCTTTCTGATGCTCTGTGTCTTGTGTCAGTAGACACTTGTTTCAATATGTCTAATATTTTTGCAGGTCAGCAATTTAAAGAAGGTTTTAAAAGGCATTCTGGATTACTACTCAGAGGTATGTCTCTTTTCTACTTGTATATTATTGACATGCTTCTTTTTGATGGGGTTGGTTTTTGCTAGACAGAGCGTTTACTATTAGTTTTTGGCATGCAGTGGTACAAATCAAGTGTGCTGGGTATGTAAATGACTTATTTTCAATAGTAGTATGGTTTAATTCTGGGCGCAGGTTTATGATAACCTATATGTCAAGTTCAATTAGCATGGTGAAGTGTGTGGCGCACACTTATCATGACATATAAGATATATACAATTTATGAAAGACATAGAATATGTACATGTACTTTACATATATTTTATATATGTACAAAATCATTATCAAGTTCGGACAGTAGCTCTTTCTTTCTTTTTTTTAGTGGCCGCAAGTGCTGCCATTGACAGAGAGCTATATGTATTATTTTAGTTGGTTGTTCGGTTGGTGGCCGCAAGTGCTTCCACTGACTAGTAAAGTTTGGAAACTATTATCAGATTAATACTGGTGCGGTATATAGTAAGTCAAGGCCGCAAGTGCTGTCTTTGGCTAAGCTGCTAAGCTAATGGTTTAGTCCTAGATGTTTATGGTTAAGATCTATTCTTGCCCTACTGTCCTATTGTTTAAGTGTACGAATGTAGTAGCTTAAAAAGTAAAAATTCATAGGCAGCCAGGTCATGTCTCAAAATAAGCCTCTTACTTGCAGGACATGCAAATGATATGTCAGGTGCAGTACTTAATGGATTTTGTGTACTGGATGCCTTGTGAATGATGTCATTGAGATAAAGAGAATTTTGATGTAATAATTCTTAATGAGTATGATAAGCCAGTTTGTGTCTTATTAAGTGAACTAGTCTTTTCTAGTGTAAAAGTGATAAGCAGTGCCTGAAAATATCCTCTTATATCATTTGGGGCACTCATGAGGCACTTCAAGATCTAGATCATACTTGATAAGTAGTTGATACTATCTTGATTACTTCATCTTATCTGTTTGATACTATAGTGAAAAGCCTCTTAAGGGTTTAGTATGTTTGGTTGAGGTAATTGTCATTGAGCAGTCGAGTGTTACTTATTAGCCTCTACTAGGTTGTAAAAGCATAAGTTAATCCCCTCCTCCGCTCATGCAAAGGAATTGGTTTCAGCCTCTGAAGTCATGTGACTTCGTGATTGCTGTTGGGTTGGTGCTATTCTCGTGTCTGATTGGCTGATTCTATCTGGACACATTCAAAACAACTGATCAGAGAATTCAACACAATAGCCAATATATGTTAGCTTACCTCTGCAAATCATAAACCATTTGAGAAGTACTAGCTTCCAGTCTTACTGCAGTGTAAGAGACTGCGAGGCCAGTGCTAGTCAAGTAGTTTAGGCAGCACCTGTTGTTTCTTGAATAAAAGGGTTCTACATGGGTCCCAAATATAGGAATCAATGTCCCATGGTGCCATTTAAGATAAACTAGATAAATAATAACCAACAATATCACAAATCTGTCGTCTGTCTTTTTTTAGGGAGATATTCCTCTTATCATTCATTGCTTATGTCCGACATGAAAGTCCAACCCATTGTTGAACATGTTACCATCAGTTTTGCTATAAATGGGCTTGCCTATGTATAATGAGCAGTATGGAGCCTTTAGTGGTCACGGCAATCGTGAGGGATTAATGGATTTGTGATGGTGTGCTCAGTATGTTTCCTTGATCCAGGATATTTCTGGTGACCTACAGTAATTTTCCTCATTTGTTAGGAGTGGTGCATCATTGCAACATCAGCATCACATACATATTGTTTGATCTATGTTCCTCATCATATTTCCAGGTCCTTGGGCAACAAATACAGGACTTTCATATGCCAGATGTCAATGCAATTGGTATGTAGTATGTTTCACAAATATATTCATTCATTCTTGGTTCATATATTGGTCACTTTGTAATATGTGTGCATGTGTCCATATTATCTCTTTCTGTCAATGTTAGTACATATATATATGTATTTATGACAATATGTATTTTAGCAATTGGTCACTATTTTGGTGGCTGTAGTCTCACAGTGACATGTATTAGATTTATAAATTATTTGTATACTTATTCTCTAAGACTTTGCCTTGGTAATTATGGTGCGTTAGCAAACGCACCATCTTGCATTTCTTTTTGGAAGGGTTTACGCGTAATGCTTCCGGTTTGCCATTTTTCTGGCGGTGAATTTGAACTTGCATGTTATTCCAATGGGGCTACTTCGGCAGAAGGCTCAAGCATGTATTAAGCATATATGCACTCATATTCGTGCATTTCCGCCATATTAGTCAAAGCCGCAACTAAACGGACGTAAATATGAATATAAATTACGAAGTTCAGCGGCGAAAATGTAAAGCAAGAAATTTTGCCAATTTCCTCCTCATAGAGAACACAAAAGCATGAATTTAACCAAATCAAAAGCTGAGATGTCAAGTTATGGGTGGTGAATGAGTGAGTTTTAGTCCTATCCAAGCAATTTGTAAACATTAATATGTTCAAGATTTATCTAACACAAGACAGCCCACTATAATATATGCACTAAAAAAGGTTAAAACATTTGTTTACAATTAAGACTGAAACCAATCAAAATAGAAAATACTCACTTTGAGACAGCCAAATAATTTGGGTGGACTTGGCATGTCTACGCGTCAAAAGGGTTTAACTGGTTTTCTGCAATATTTTCCCAATTGTTTACATCTGCTTTTCGTTCTTCCATTAACTTTTAGATCACGCCTTTCTGCTCTACGCACCATTTGCGCATTTGCATGCGCTCTAGTTAAATTTCTCACTGGTATGAATATGAGAAATATCTAGAGCATGATAGAGACTCCTCATCATAGCTCTCATGAATATTTAGAACCAAACTAAGGGGGCTTACGCTGGACAATTGAGTGGGTGGGGGCCTCGCTTAGTGGTAGTGTGCTGGACTTCCAACCACAGGATCCCGGGTTCAGTTCCCGGTGGAGCCTAGATTGGTTGGCTGTTTCATCCATCATCTCATTGCCATGGTGACGGTCTCTGCCTGTCTGAATTAGCCCATCAGATGCAGAAATACAGGACGTTAAGCCACCTATGCTGGACAATTAATCGATCAATTAATAGTTCAATCTACATTATGCTCTCAGGTGAACATGGAGACCCTGCAGAATTAGGACGCCTCTTGCAGCTGATTTTAGGCTGCGCTGTGAACTGTGATGACAAGCAAGAATACATCCAGCGTATTATGTCCATGGAAGAATCTGTCCAGCATGTTGTGATGAATGCTATTCAGGAGGTAATTTATTGTTATTTTAAATAATACTGAATATTGTAAGATATTATTTTTGCCATATTTTAATTTGATGCATGTCTTAAATTTCTTTATGCATATTATGTATATTGTGTTTATTAAACCCTTCCCTGGTTATAAGTATACTACAGTTTGGCTGAGTGAATCAAAAATTCCATGCCTCAAATTTATTACTTGATTAATTTTGTGTCTAGATCTGAGATGGCAGTACAACTATTAATGTGGTTGGAAGTCCATTCCATGATTTGAGTAATTACTTCTTCATGAAATTGCTCTGATAAGAGAAAACTTTGTTATGTCACATTGTGAAGCAAGCCATGAATTTTGTTCTTATGATATGTGGTGAGTATATCATAAGTTAACTTTGTTGTTGTGAATGGATGAGATGACGGAACTACTTGTTTTGCAGTTGATGACCAAAGAGTCGCCTGCCAGTTCAGGAGACGGTTATTCGGAGGTAAATGGAGTGGAAGAGGTAGGGTTTAGCACGGTGTTGATCTGCAGCCTGGTTTGTTTTTACATGAAATGACCTATCCAGTATTTTTGGATAATTCTCTCCTTTTTGAAAATGCATGATTGAATTTAATTCTGTTTAGATTTAGTTGTATGTATCGAAGGGAACTGGTGATAAAATCCAAAGATCTGATTTGTTGCACTAATTATATTTGTTAGTAACCTGTGATGTTCAGTTATTTTCCTCACTGGCACCTTTAATTTGATTTTCACAAAAGTGTGTCAAACAATAATCTGGCTGCACTTCACTGTTCTAAACTCTGGTTGAATCAGTTGCTTGAACTGTAATTTTGAAAAGAAAAAATGAATTGGCTTTTTATCTGTGTGATTACAATGTTTTGTATTTACTAATCTGTCAAGTCTTTTGATGTCAATAGGTACATTATATGTTGACATAACTCACACATGACAAGGTCTTTGTAAATGGTAATATAACCTGGAAGCCCTGTAATTTGGCTTTGCTAGTTTTTTAGTTATTGCTTCATTGCACTGTAATAATTGATCTGTTTTCAGCAACAAATGAAAAGAGCAATGGAAGAATTGAATACCGTGATGGAAGCTAAAGAAGAGATGGCTCAACGATGTCATGAACTTGATCTTCAGGTATTTTGGTGTTAATTAACAATTACTGATTGCATACAAAGAGCCTTGCAGTCTTCCATCAGTTGATTCCTATCTGCTTGCCTACAGGTGGCAGCACTACAAGAAGAAAAGGCGAGTTTGGTATCAGAGAATGATCGATTGAATGAAAGGCTAAATCAGGCTGACAGTCTTGAAGATCCAAGGTAACTATCATTATTATGACATGTGTTGTTTCACACAGCTACATTTTCTGGCAAAATTGGTATCAGTCAATACTAGGGTGGCATCTATCATTCGACTCTTTTGACAATTAACCCTCGATAGTAGCAAGAACTTGCCTTAGAGGGCTGCACTTTCCATATCTATATCTATCTATATAAGTTAAAGTATGACGAAGTTAGTTCTATAGTAAAATTTTGAGGAAATGTAGAACACTTCAAAAGACTTCACCAGTGACACGTTGATTTGGTGTTTTGCATTATATTTTACTTTCATGCTGTTGCAGTGTCATGCTGATATTTTCACTTTTCAAATTGAATTGCGACGTATACTCGAAAGGTGTGACTTGCGTGAATCTAGTAGTAGTCTGTCTGCCTTTGTATGCTCTCTCTTTTTTGGATATCTAAACTTGTGTGGGGGTTTCCAGGATAGAGTTCTTAAGCTGGAAAGACTGGCCTGAGGAATGGAAGAGGTAGTTGAGCCCTGTCATCGTATCAGATACTGTATCTTCATGGATAACTTTTTGGAGACTAATAGTTTCGTTAGTTTGGTGTAACATGCTTGAGTGGTTTCTGACTAACATTTTGAACATGTCTTTCGTTGGTATTCTCAGGAATGAAGTTAAAAATGTGGATATGTCAGGAATGCGGTTGCAACTTAGCCTCTAGGTTACTACTTAGCAGGATGTTTCCCAAAATTGTTGTTAGTAATAAAGATTTATAGGAAATGGTGGAGAGCAGTTAGGACATTTGCATGGTTGAGTACATACAAGTGCATGCAGAAAATAATGTCAGTATTAATTTGAATTCAGTGGGTAATATTATTTTTAAATGCGGAGTTTAAAAAATTTGCAATTTTTGATGAGTTTAGTTACCCTGAGGTTTCCTTCTCCCAAATATTTGGTATGTAAATATCTGGTTTAAATGTCCAATTTATATGACATTATATGCATGGATATATTCAAGTGGAGCATGATCTACTTTTGAGAATTTTCATTTTTCACATACATGAAAATGCTACTTAATGTGGCATTTATTTTTTGGAGACACTGGATCTGTTTGTTTCTTAACTAACTGCATCAGTGATTCTTATGACTCCATTTGATTTGAGCATGCATTGAAAACATAATTAATACTTAATGAATATAATATATAAAGAGGTGAATTCTGCCAGGAGTTGGTACACACATGGATAAGGCTACAACATTGTGGGCAGTTTGTAAGATATCATTGGTAAATTGTAAAAGTAGGTTAACTAAGTGACTTGGTGTAATGCAATGTGCATCTTATTTTGACATTTGAAAAAAAAGTGCGTAATATAGCTTGATGGAGTTGCTTGAATCTCACTAAATTCATGGTTCTGTCCTTCCTACAGCACCCCTGCAGGTAGACGTTATCAACAACTCCAAAATCAAGTTGAACATTTGCAAGAGGAGCTGTACAGAACCGAAGCTGGTTAGTTTAAAGACCTTAACTGTATTTAAATTACTGTTTACTTTTTTTTAAATTTTACTACATGGCATTACTGATGTGTTATTGTGTGTGTTTTAACTTGCAGCCAAAGATGATTGTCGAATCAAGGTGGAACTGCAAGAAAAGGAACTGTTGGATTTGCATCAGAAGGTACAGCTGGTTTTTATTGCTTGAAGTATATTCTATGAGACCTGTCTATCATTGCAGCCCTTACATAGCCCAATAGGTGCTGATGAGGCGTTGAACACAAACCACACACACACGAGACCTGTCTCTATGGAATGAAGTAAAGTTAATCGCTATTATGATGATCTGATATAATTTATCAGTGTATATCCAAGTTCACCATCAGAATCAAACAATGATATAGTATAGTATTCATAAAACTTGGTAGAGGTCAGCTTTAGGTATTGTTCTGGAAATAGCCTTGGGGTATGTTTATATGAGAGTGACCACCAACCAGTGTCTCCATGCAGGGCAAGAGGATGGGCTCCACACACACATAGCTACATTGGCAGTGACCTGGTCAATCTATGCAAGGTTTAGCAGCGTATAATGCATTTTTCATTTCATTTTTAATTGCAGAATGATGATTTATCAAATCTTGCAGAGGAAGCAAGAACATTAAAAGATGAATTGGATATTATGAAACACACAACTGACAAAGTGGTATGAATATTTGAAGTTGTCTGCATCATTTACATTCACTTAGCATATGAGTAGAGTAATCTGTAATCCACGTGTCTGTCTTGGACTTCAACAGGAGCTGATTTTTTCTTGTTAGTGTTATTTATTTGTTAATCAGTTTTATTCATCAGCTTGCTGCATATTAACAATAATTTCTCTTGTTTCAGGCCAAATATGAAGCAACAATTGAATCCTACAAAAAAAAACTAGGTAAGTTTGATGTGAGTTTGTTTCAATATAAGTCTGTTTCACTTATATACTCTTAGGATGTGAATGATCTGTGTTTGTCTTGTTGCAGAGGAACTGAGTGACTTGAGAGGTCAGGTGAAGATTTTGGAGGACAAAAATATTGGGTACATGAAGAAAAATATGGAACTTGAAGAGGTCTGTGTATTTCCAAACGAATGTGTCTGTCATAATTTATTTCTTGAATGTATTTGTAGTCTTTAAACTAGATATAATGAAGTTGTTTTCATTATAGGAAGTAAAGAAGAGCACCACCTTGAAGACACAACTTGATGCTTACAAAAGACAGACTCAGGAGTTGCAATCAAAAATATCAGATGAGACCAAGAGAGCGGACAAAGCTGAGTTTGAATCCAAAAGGTTAGGAGAGAAGATGAGCGCCTTGCAAAGAGAAAAAGAGGTGAGATTGATGTGATTTTGTGCTTTTCTGATCTGATCATAAGTTACAGTTGCAGGTTGATAATTTAATATGAGGTGAATCAAGTTTTGATAATATATTTTATGGTGTTCAGAGGTTGATAGCAGAGAGAGACTCCTTGAAAGAAACCAATGAGGAACTGACTTACACCCAAGTACAAAAAGGTATTCTTCTTTTTTCGTTAATTATTTTGGTTTTTCCTTTTACTATATAGAAGTGTTACCTGTGTAAATCAATTGTGCTGGTTTGTACCTCATTGTAGTTGTATGCATATCACCAAACTGTTTCAGAAATTGGCACTGCTGTACCTCTTTACATTAGCATGCTACATGGTAGCTCTGATCAGGTTCAAGGATCTGAGTCAAAAATACCTCAAGGTATTGTTGCTTTGCACCAAGTTGAATCGTGCACATATTGGTATTTATGTGTCCATCTAAGTTGAATTTTGACATTTTAGAGATTAAGTGTCCATTTGAGGTGAATTTTGACATTTTAGATATTAAGTGTTAGAGCACTCCGTTACCATGGGAATGGGCACTTGAACAGTGCTACCATCTTGTGCTCTGTGTCATTTTAAAATATAAGAGGGCAATATGTTTGAAATTCAGTATTTTTATGTTTACAGTTATATCCAGAGAATAGTTGTCAAGCATGGCATATATTCACTATTCGATTTTTTTTTGTTTTTTTTTAAACTGTTTATCTCATTTTCACTGAATCATACCTGTGCACATGAGTATTTATTTATTTTCCATGTCC
Source organism: Alitta virens (assembly GCA_932294295.1). Classification (NCBI taxonomy): domain Eukaryota; kingdom Metazoa; phylum Annelida; class Polychaeta; order Phyllodocida; family Nereididae; genus Alitta; species Alitta virens. The sequence continues at coordinate 55,019,615 of OW028573.1, forward strand.
TTCTATACAATAAGGTGGCTACTTCCCTGCTGGCATGGTTATGTTCGAATAAGCACGATTATAATTTGACGTTATGTTTTATTTCCTTAGCAACTATGATTATGTCCGTCTGCTATAAACTTGAAAGTGTAATTTGCTCACATGATAATCTGCAGATTGTGTCAATTTAAACCTTGGTGCAGCTATGAATTTCTGTTTAATATTTAATAGCTGTCTTGTAGATGGATTATGATGGCTTTGTCATTAATGTTTTGGGAAAAAAACCCTCTATTTTCAGAATCCCTACAAGGGGATGCTTCTTTGGCCCTGGACAGTTCCTTAGACATGGTTGCAGTTCCACCGGCCATAAAGTGAGCAAATTTGTGCATTTAAAGGAAATAAAATCTGTGACAGTCAGTAAAATATTTGATGATGACCTTGATTCTCCTCCATAGTGTCAGTATTTGTTTTCGTGAATATTGATACAGTGGACCCTCGTTAATCTGAAATTCGTTAAAGTTGTTGGCCTTCGAATGGATCTAGACAATGCTAATTTGACTCATTAAACCATATCCCGCAGTTTTCGAATCTGAATGGACTTTTTGGGCACAGAATGGCTATTTCCTATGCTTAAGCAATTCGTTCATCCGAACATTCAGTAGTTGTATTAACGTGATTGACCCGCATCATAGTCTTGTGTTATTACCTAGTCCAAATCTTAATATTTTGTTTATTTTATTTTATGACAATAGACGGTCTTGCCTGAGATGCACATGTGACACGTCAATAAAATTATAGATACATTTTCGATCTATTTTATTCGCCCACCTACATGTAAGTGGCAGCATATACAGTAAAAAAAAAACACACAAACAAAATAAGTTTAATTAAAATGTAAAGAAAATTGTAGTAATAAAATAAAAGTATTAAAATCACTGGCTTATGAGACACACAGTTTCTTAATAAAAATTAGTTAGATAGAAAGATAGGTAGGATTCACAACCACGTGGCAGCCACATAACAAACTAGGGGTCGCTAAGATCGTTAGTTCCACAAACGATCGCTAGGGTCGCCGCTAAATTCGGTAGTTCGAATCACGCGTTAATCCTAACGAATGGCTTAGGAACCCAGGTGTTCGGATTAATGAGAGTCCACTGTATTAGTATAGTAAGTAATAATAATTAATTTATTCGATAACAAGATTCATACATGTGATTTTTGCTATTAAAGAAATGTCCAGTTCTCGTGTGACCTTTTACCCAGGAAATACCCAAACAATACATGATGTCTCAACAGCCCAATTATTGATAATGTCATCTAGTATTGTGCACTGGTGACGTCATGTATTGTTTTAGTACTTCTGAGTACAAAGGTCACGTGAGAACTGGCCAGCCCTATTGATCAACAAATTCATCAAATAATCTGTATTTTGTTAAAAATGGTGGTGATTTACTCTAATTGTTTTGTTCACAGGGAGAAGTTAATAAGTTTGCAGCATGAGAATAAAATGTTAAAACTCCAGAGAACAGCTTCTGAGGATGAGCACGGTCAGTTGCTGCAGTCTCAACTTGACGATGCTAACGCAAGGAAGAATGAGCTGGAGTCTGAATCTAGGTTAGTGTCTTAAATATATATGACCAGGTGCCAGAGGCAGATGTAATGATGAGATATATGATTTGGAGTCCACACTTATCATGCATTTACCCCATGGTCTCTTAATGACCTGGTTTTTAAAAACTGATGGATGAAAATTTGTGTGGCTTGAATGGATAGATAAACAGGTGGTCATGTTGCAATTGATATAAAAAAGTAAATGTATATTTCAGGATAATGAATCAGAGAATGTTGGAGTTAGAAGCTCAGCTTGAAGACTTGCAAGAATCACTGCGTCAGTCCGATGCTTCCTCGTCCACAGAATCCGTCTCATTGAAACAAAAACTTGCTGAGGCAACAAGGCGTACTCACACGTTAGAGACAGACGTATCAAAGAAAGAAAAATACGTAGCAGAACTTGAACCAAAGTTGACATCCAGCATGGAGAAAATAACACAGCTCCAAGATCTCTTATCTCGGAAAGATGAGGAAATGAAAGCGATGGAGGAGAGATACAAGAAGTATCTGGAAAAAGCCAAAACTGTAAGTGCACCTCCCCACCCTCGTCCTGCTCCTCCTTCGCCAATCATGTTACCAAAGCGAAAGTCAGGCTTGTTGCCGCATCTCATTAATGCATATTTCGGAGCAAAGCTGATTCGCTGAATAAAGGCCAGTTTGTTTGCTGAATTCTCCCCAAGGTGCTCTCACAATTTGGATTACTTTCTACAAAAATTTGAATGGACTATGGCTTCTTTATTCCTTTTATTTGATCTGCTCTTTCACTAATCTTTAGTTACCAGATTTTATTTGATGTGCAGTGGAATTTCTTTTTAATGTTTTATTAAGTTTACACTTCCAACTGAACACTGGGCTCAGATTTGCCGTACTGCTATTTGTTTTACTTACTGACAACCTCAGTGTATGGTGACAGTTTTTTTTTAAATATTGAGCAGGTCTCCTTAATCCCATGTAATTGTTCTTGTTCAGTGTAGTTTTACATTGCATGTTGCATGGTACTTATTATTAGAACACATTTATTTTGTGCATCCAATATTTCAAGACCAATCTGTGATAATCAGATAAAGTGTAGACATCCCCAAGTCACCAATAACACAATGACAATTGACACAGTATTTTAATTACCAATCATAGTATTTTATAAATACTCCTATAAATTACCCCAGAGCTGATTGTACACTGGATATGATTAGATGCCATTTGGCATCCCTCGAGGGTCTATTAAGATTACACCCTTCTCAGACCTGCACCTCAGTTTAACCAAAGATGTATTTACTAATCCGAATAGTTTACAATGCACTGTTAATATACTAAGTTGTTTAAACTGGACTTGTTTTCAATTTTATGGAAGCAGTCTGATATATTTTGATTTACATGCATGTTAGTTTTTTCTTGTCATGCCTTCAAGTTATTAATTCACATGATTTTCAGTATTCCTTTTTGCTCCCAGCATGTGTACTGATGGATTATTAACGTGTGTTGGCTTGCACATATATACATATATGTATGAATTTACTTGTTTATGTAGAGCTTAGCTTTTATTATTGAGTATAATTATGTATACAATGCACGATAAAATTGTAGTTTCTTGTCATCCCTTCAAGTCATCAACAAACAAATATATATCAGTATTGATAGATCGATCAGTGCCAAGATACACCATTGACAATGTTTCATGACTGCTTAGATGAGATTTTGTGGATCCCTAACTTAATTATATGTTATTTGATAGTCTCTCCACATTTTGTAGTTATGGGTTTTAGATTAATTACTTAAGTAATTGGCTTACACGTATTGCATGCATGTATGGTTTTGTTTGAATAAAATGCGTAATGGTTTTGTGTTAAGTCTAATTGGCATGTGACGTTTTTTTGCATTGTTGCATTTTTTAAGTGTTGTTTTGGTTTTGACTTACCATTTTTTCTGTGGTTTGGATTCCTTGTTTTTTGCATGTCAGTGTTTCATTCAATTTAATTTGTCGTAGGGAAGAATCACTTGCATGTATTGCAGTCTTCAGCATGTCATGTCATACATGGCTGTGATATTTCATGATAACTGACTGTAATCTTTATTTGGGACATAAAATCTAATGCTGGTGTGTTGTATGCCTGCAGGTGATTCGCACCCTCGACTCCAAAAATAATGTGTCATCCGGCGGTGAGTTGCAAACACTACGCAATCAGATTCAAGAGAAGGATCGCTTGATAGACCATTTGGAGGTAAGCGGATAGTTCAAATTTGCAACTTTTAATATACATCAAATATATTTGCATGTTTCCTTTGGGCATATTTTATTGGTATTTACAGAAAGACCATGAAAAGGCAAGGAGCATTCGAGAACAGGAAGAGAAGCTTATTGTCACAGCATGGTACAATATGGTAAGTAGGATCTCTATATTATCCATTTCACTATGAAACCATTTCTGTCCATTTCATAGTACACTGTATAGGTGTATTTACCCTTCAGTATATTCCTTTAAACTCATCTTCCTCATTTGAAGTTGATCCATGGTTTGCCTTAACAGATGGTGTATGCCAAATCTGTATATGATTCAAATGCATGCAAGTTTTCTTTCTTATCACACAGGGTATGCAGCTGCACAGAAGGGCAGCCGAAGAGCGTTTGGCCAATAGTGGGGCTGGCCAGTCCTTTTTACAGCGTCAGCGTCAAGCACACACTCGACGTCATCAAGGGTCATCCACATCGCCCCACATATTGTCATCAGGGCCGGCGCGATAATGCTCTTCTCCAATCCGCAGCATCTGTCTCAATCATGTTATGCATTCCCATATTTGTCTGCAGGGATAAATATTTGCTGAAGTTTGTTGTGTCCACAGTTTTTTTGTCTGAGATGCCAAAGTGGTCCATTTATATGTCGTTACCCAGCTAGTCTGGGCAGTTTTGTATGAATATAAAAAACGACCATGGTTGTAATTTTATTTGAAGTATCATGTAAACACTAGTGCATCATGCTCCAAAATACATGACAGTTTAGTGACTGGGTGGGATTTCAACTAGATCAATGAATCAGCATTTTACTGTGTGTGAATATTTCTCCAAAAAGATCAAGTGAGAAAATATGGCTGGTTGCATTTGTAGGAAATACATAGCTCATGAGTGTGAAGTTCAGGAATTGTTGATATGATGGATGCTCTTTTTCACGTTAGAGGATGTTTTTATGCTCTTTTATGTGATCTTAATAGTTACTATGTATTTATTCTTCAAACTTATATTCTCTTGTGCAATTCTCTGGTTTTTATATGGATAATCCTGTTTATGCAGGTTGCAAAACCTGCTTAAAATTTAAATGATAAATACTGCTGGGCATTTGAAACATGAGTTAGACTGTTACAGTTATGTATCTCGACAATATTATTTATAATGAATTATGCTTCATGAATCATAGATTCTCTAATATATTGTTACTTTATTTATTATTCCTGAATTTTTGAATTTTTAAAAATGTATTCTGATTCTTATTTTTGCTGTGAAATTAATGAAGTTTGTTTGTGTTATGGGTTGCTAACTAATTTAGGATTAATTCATAATAATTGCATTCTTCAATCATGTATAGAAACTGAAAATTTCAAAGGTTTTCTGACATATTGTTATGAATAATCAATTTTGGAGTAAATGAAACAGGAAAAGTGAAATTTTAATATTTCTAACTATCATTATTGACATGTTCCTATGAGATATACTACACTGTACTGATTTTATATGATTCTGCTAAACAAGATTGCAGATTAAAAGTTATTTTATGGCTGAATATTGACTTATTTGAATTTGACATGGAAGTCAAGATTGTGATCTTTGAACATCAGTTGTGCACTCTTAAGTCCTGTGTAAATGGCCTGGGAGTTGTGGTTAAGGTTCCTGGTTTCTTGTATGAAACTTTCTCTGCTTTGGAAAAGGTCAAGCCTTAGTGATCTGTGATTTTCATCCAGTATCAAAAGTCATCAATTGGGTTAAAAAAGATCAAGCTGGGAGGCTAACTTAAATGTCAACAAATGGTCAAGACTGAATCACAGGCGCCTTCAAGCAGAGGCTGGCATGTCAAGACATAGAAGGAAAAAAGGTAGAGCACTCAAAATTCTGTGCCGACAATCTAGGTCACTGGTGTCGCCAATTACGTGCGTCCTGCTCTAAATCAGGTCCGCGACTGTTTGCAGCCAGTCAGTGGCCTACGGGGCCTCAGGGTTTATAAACCCCTTGAGTGCCTCTGCTGCTTCTCTGAATGACCTACATCCTGTCCGCATGACTGTCGCGATCAGATTTACGTCTGAAAATTGTGTTGTAACTTGAGTAAATAATCACTATGTTGTCGATTCAGAACAGTAGAAAATATTGTTTACTTGATATTTACCAAAGATTCAGACGTTTATATTAAGTGCAGTGAGAGCATCAGGCATTTGAATGCGGCCAAGTCACCTCGCTCAGTGCACGAGAGCGGTACCTTCTTATCATGTCTTGACAACGCCAGCTGGATGGCGCCTGTGATTGAATATTGGAGATGGGGGTCAGTCTCAGACTTCCTGGAATAACTTGAAGTATCACTTAGTTAATGTTCCATCTTGAAATGGTCTTTATTGAGGAAAAATCAAGTGATTTCATGAGTGGAGGAAAGACGTTGGGCAGTGATTGTCTTGGACTATAAGTCATGCAAATTAAATTCTGCATAGGCAATGGCTAAGTTTTTCTTAAGGCTGAAATTCTCTCATAACTTGACCTGAATTATTTCCCATTGACAAAGTATCACAGTGATTGAACGTTTATATTACTGTGAACCTGTTTTTCAAAGTTATCAGTTTGGCACACAATTAGGGAACCATATCTTTATGGTTGAAGTTGATCAAGTTTTTTGGCAATTGCAATTATGAATTGGCAAGTCCACAAACACCATGACTTAAAAAATATATCAATTATAATTTATGAACTCTATGTCGCTTAAGCCCACACACCTATTGTCACACTACAATGGAGTGTGACAACGATTAGCAGTGCTATTTTCTCTCAAAAAGCTGTGGGTGGGTGGGTGGGTGATTAGGGCTTTACATCCTGTATTTCTGCACCTGATGGGCTAATAAGACAGGCAGAGACCATGGCAATCAGATGAAGGATGAAACAGCCATCCAACTTAGGCTCGACCGGGAATTGAACCCGGGACCCAGTGGTTGGAAGCCCAGAGCGCTACCTCTGAGCTAGGCCCCCACCCCATTCCAAAAGCTGTGACGTCTGAGTTAAACAATTCAAAAAGGTGTTCCTCGCCCATGTGACCAACGCTACGGTCATGCACCATAGTGCACTAGATCCTCATTCCTCTTTCAGCCGGCCAAGCAGCAACGTGCTTGGTCGGCTTTTTAGTTGTTTTGGTTGAGTTTCACTTCATCTCCGGAAGATTTCAGGCTTTTGGTGTAAGTTATTTCTTTCAGATATTCATTCTTTCTACACAAAGGTGAGTATAATCCTTTTTAGCCGTATTTCCGGAGATTGGACACGATTCAGTTATGAACGTGGCAGCATAATGAGTGTTGTCGTTCGCTTGTAAGCAACTTGTCACTCGCTGTCCAAGATTCTATTAAGCTTAGATCTTGGAATACGCTTAGTCAACTGTGAGCTTTGGGAATCTGCACTGTCATTAGCTTGTTGATTTCTTGCTGCATCATCTGATAAGCAATCTAAGATTTCTGCCACTCTTCGGGCCGGGAAGGCTCTACGACAACGCACTACACCGGCGTTACGTTCGTCTTCCCCGAATGTCGCCCACCCGCCATTGATTAGGAAATCTCCTTTTCAATTGGCTCCACCTTTGGGAACTGATAGGACTGCAAGGTTGTACCAGAACTTCTACAGTCGTCCCTGGCAAGCTTCTGCAGGTGAGGTTGCCTGACATACCAACTGGCTGCCCACCATCCAGAAACACAGACCAGCATGTGGCATCACCTCAGTTTCAAGTGAATGCCATCCCTCAGTCAGATATTGACAGGGAACTTCTGGATTCCCCAGTTAGTTCTCGTCCGGGATTTCGTGACCTCACTCCACATATCGCAGAGTTAGATGACTGTCTCAGACCGGCTAGATCTAGGTCTCCTCTTAGGTCAGTCGCTACAACCTCTCGTCGCAGGTCGCCTTCACCTTACAGAAGGCGCCACTACAGCAGAGGGAATTATCAGAACAACCCACGTCGGTCCTGTTTGGTTTCTCCTAGGCACAGAAGAGACTTGACCGTTAATCAAGGGGAACAGTCATAGAGGATCTGTGTTTGACCATCTCGGCGCTAGGTCGAATGCCTCTTCTCTTGTCACCTGACAGAATGCTAGAAGTTATGGACGCCAAGCCAGACCAGGCAGAGACTACACGATGGTCCACCCTGGTAGATCTGGGCATGCTCTTTGCTGGGTCGTAACCATCCCAGCAAATACAGCCCACCGCTTCGTCAGAAGGACTCTTAGCCTCATCAGAGCCCAAAAAGAGACCTACATTCACCTTCCCACCGTCTCAGGAGTAGTGGATTCCCTAAACATGCAGGGCATTCCAGCACTTCACATCGGTCCCGGATATCCAAAGCCTCAACCCAGAGGACCTACCTAGCGAAGCTTCTACAGGCAACTCCATTTCCAAGTTTGCCAGAGGTTTCAGTGCAAGATTCCATGGTGGTGACAGCTTCCCTCTCTCATTATCTACTTCGGATTGGTTGCTCTACACAGTCAGAGAAACCCACAAATTACCTTCTCAGAACCCAGATGTTGTGGATGCTTTGTGGAAGCAGATTCAGAAATGCCTGTCATTTACCACTGATTTCACCACTGGAGCGCTGATGTTGACATTAGTCATGCGCCGGGAGCACTTCATTAAATCCATGGATCCTATGAAAATTCTGAGGCACACCAAAACCTGGGCAGCACTGAGATCACCGTTTTTGGCTGGCAGACCTTCTCTGCTAGGAGACACTTCAAGTGTACTTTGTAGGCTGTCAAAGGAGGAAAGAGAGCATGCAGTCTTGTCTTCTCTTTTGCATAGCCACCACAGAAAGAGCCAGACCAGCCAACGGCCGACCGCATAACAGCAAAACTAGACTTCTCAACCCCGAAAGTCTAGTTTCAAGCAACAGCATCCTAAGTACAATAGGTCAACAAGGCAGAACTTCCATAAATCCAACAAGTCTCAGCCTGCCCAGCAATCTTCACAGCGTAGATAGAGGTTTGGTCGCTCCTCCCACTCCCACCGAATTCACTCTAGTGGGAGGACGGCTACTTTACTATTTGCAAGAATGGGCTACCCAGGACCTAACCAACTTGCACATGAAACTAGTGGAAACCGGCCTCTCTCTGAATTTCATGTCTCTCCCACCACTCACCATGAGTCCCAAAGCAGTACATGTACCGAAGGACAGCTCCAGAAGATCGGTACTTCTCACAGAAGAAGAAGCTCTTATCCAAAATCAAGCTTTAGAGCATGTCACAAGTATATCTCCAGGCTTTTACTCTCACCTGTTCACCGGTACAAAGAAGTCAGGAGGTTTCCGACCAGTAACAGACCTCAAGGCTCTCAACAGACACATTCGCTGTCCACACTTTCATATGGAGACGGACCGATCCATCAGGTCTCAAATTCAACAGGGAGAATGGACGACAATCTCCACATCTTAGGCAAGATGTACCAGTGCAAGGCCATGGGCTTTGGCCTAAATATTGCCCCAAGAGTGTTCACAAAACTACTGGATCCAGTAGCTTCGTGCCTCAGGTCCAGAGGCATCCACCTGCACCGATATCTCGATGTCTGGCTGATACGAGGACCATCACCCCAGATCGTCAAATCACACACCCAAGAGGCTCTACATTTATTCAGCCGACTGGGTTTACTAGCAAATCTACAGAAGTCCGACCTGATTCCCCAGACACGCTTCGCTTTTCTGGGGATGGACATAGACTCAATAGAGTTTCAAAATCTGGAAATAGATCTCTTCGCAACTCGGTTCAACAACCAGTTGCCACAATATGTCAGGGTGGGGGCCAGAGGTAGCGTTCTGGGCTTCCAACCACTGGGTCCCTGGATCGATTCCTGGTCGAGCCTAAGTTGGATGGCTGTTTCATCCTTCATCTGATTGCCATGGTCTCTGCCTGTCCTAATTAGCCCAACTGGTGCAGTAATACAGGACGTAAAGCCCTAATCACCCACCCACAATATGTCAGCCCATGCCCAGACCCAATGGCATGGAAGATCGACGCCCTGTCGATAGAGTGGGAACCATGGACAGCTCATGCCTTTCCACCTACCAAGCTACTTCCAGAAGTGTTGAGGAAACTCAGACAATCTCCCATGAGATTAGTCCTCATAGCTCCATTCTGGACGAACCAAGCCTGGTTCCCAGAATTAGCGAACCTGCTTTACGACCACCTACGCAAGATCCCCCAGTGGTGGTGCCTCCTCAAACAGCCGACCTCAGACATCTATCTATCACCAAAACCCAGGCCTGCTAAACTTACAGGTGTGGCCACTATCAGGGATAGAATCAGACTGGAGGGATTTTCAAGAACAGTTGCTCAATACGCCTCAACCTCACAAAGAGCATCACCTCTCAGATTGTATCAGTCCCATTGGCATGCCTTTTCTTCCTGGTGGAAGAGGGAGATCATGATCCAACTGATACCACTGTTCAGCAGATCGCTGACTTCATTCAGGCAGAGACACAGAGGACCGACTGCTCTGCCCCGTATGCATGGTGAGAAAGTATTTAGACTTCACAAGGGGTCTATCCCCCAAACAACGTCTCTTCCAGAAAGTTAGAGGTGAAGGTCTTCCATCCTCGCAGACGACCGCTTCCTGGATTAAGGCGTGTGTACGTTTCACTCATCAACACAGGCCAGGACTACATGTGACAGCCCATCAAGTCCGTAGGATGAGCACTTCGTGGGCCGTCCATGGTGACTCTCATTCAGTAGAGGAAATCATTCAGGCTGGCACTTGGAACAAATTACTCAACATTTGCTTTTTTTTTACCTGGCAGACGTCCAACTACAACCAGACGGTCAGCGACGGATGCACCCAGTAGTGACCAGGAAACAGCTCTCCAACTTCTAGAGCAACCTGCTCATGTTTTCAATTCTCCTGTTTTTATCCACGATTTTTATCCAACCGGAGAGGCCAGTGGCAAATTCTTGTCATCTATGGCCACTTATTTTACCTAGATCTTAACTTAGATAACCATCTAACGTGAAGATCATCAGTAATCAATTTTCATTGTCTCTCAATCCCTTCACAGGAGATTCCTCAACAAAAAGGGGGCAAGAGGACAGCTGAGTGAGTAGTCGGAACCTTCACCCTGATTCCAGGCCCCAAAGGTCCAATACCACTCTTATCAGGAAATCATTCAGGTGGGCACCTGAACAATCACTCTACATTTGCTTCCCTTTACCTGGCCCCAAAGGTCCAATACCACTCTTCTATCTTGCCCTGGACCACTATACGCATTTATTATTTCTGTGGGGGCACAGCCTGAGGCTCTCCCTCCTCCACTTTGGGAATCTGCACTGCTAATCATTGTCACACTCCAGTGTAGTGTGTCAATAGGTCTGTGGGCTTAAGCGACATAGAGTTCAGGTCCTCCCCCATGGGGGATAGGACTTATCTCTGTGAGCTTATAGCCCACAGACCTATTACCAGATTTTTCCACCCTCCACCCCTCAGAGCCCATAATTTAGTCCGCCTAAGAGAGGAATGATGATCTAGTGCACTATGGTGCATGACCGTAGCGTTGGTCAGTGCCGGATAACACCTTTTTGAATTGTTTAACTCAGCTGTTCACGGCTACTGGAGAGGAAATAGCACTGCTAATTGTTTTCACACTCCACTGTAGTGTGACAATATGTCTGTGGGCTATCGCATAAGCTCACAGAAGGAAAGGTCCTATCCCCCATGGGGGAGGACCTTAAGATTGGCTTAGCACCTATGTCTGGCCTGATATCCATCATAAAAAAAAAGTTAATGCTGATATCTTCGGTTTTGCACAATATCAGCTTAAACCAGTTTAACATAATTAAAGAACAATTAAGTATGAAGAATGCTCGCTGAATTTAACTACAACAATATAGCATGTGCTAAACCTCTTTTTTTAAGTAGAAAAAAAAAAAATCCAGATTGAAAGAAATTTGTATTTTGCCAACCACCTGTAGTGGTGAGGCACAGCAAAATCACTGCTTTTTGGGATACAACAAGTACCAAATTGGGCACGCATGTGAAAAAGTTTATAATGAACAAATTCAGCTAGGGAGCCACCTCAAATTTTGACCAGGACCCTCGTAGCAACCAATTTCCAAAAAAAAGGGGGGCCCGTTTCATATCATCTGTGCAGGAAATCTTCACATACTCGAAACTAACAAATTATAGGACAGAATAACAGAAGGAACATGTTGATGTATATAACACTGAGCTGTTTTTGTGGCAGTTACGTGAAAACAGAATACAGTGTACCAATGAACAACTCTGAAAAGATAACAATGTGGCAAAATCATTTTCATGCCACTTTGTTTTGCATCTAATTTAGTTCCAATCAGCTGCACAAAGGCAGGTCAGTACGTGCTTCAAGTCCAGTCTTTTTACATTTGCAGTGCCTGGCGCATTCTTTCTTGCCTCCCTGATAGAGTGCTCTTTTGACATGTTCCTTGAGCATGCCTTTGTTTGTGGTATCAGCTAGACATTCTTTTGTGTCTTATCAATGTGTGTGGAAGTGCTGGTTCTGTCATACAGGAGAATACCAAATTGTTCTTGCATTGACTCTTCTGTATGAGACTTATGTCATAGAGAAGTATAGCAAATCGCTCAATGGTATGCCTAGATTCTTCTTTGCAATGTCTCATATCAGTTTTGGAAGCATTGCCCAGACTGCCTGAGCAACTCATTCCATGCCCAGCAAAACTCAAGACAGTGTCACAACTATCATAGCATTTAACTTGTCATTGCCCTCCCAGGTTCCATTATAGATGCTTAATCATGTGCTACCAAATATTTCAAATTCATATGCCAAGCGGATTTCACCATCCTGGGTAGCCTCTATGATATGACACAGCCACTTTAAACACTGTCTTAAGAAACAGATGGATTTTAGCATAGTGAAGTACCTGTACCATGAAAGAATCCTTGACTGTTATACACTGCAGAAGTTGTGTTCAGGTTACCATTCATCTACAGGGTGCGCCATAAAAACTTGCACAAGGCATCTCTACTTTCGGGATAGCTCTAGGTTACTCAAATGCTTATGAAGTCTTTTAAAGTTTTGCCACATTTAGTTAGGGGTATAAGCAATTGGTCATTGTGATATTTTTGATCTTATAATGTTAGACAATATCAGTATCTGAATTATTGAGAGGGTGTATGCTGCAGGGCTTGTTCTGAGTGATACACATCGCAGAAGTCAAATTTCTGTCTGCTTGCATGGTGTCTCTAGTTGCAGAAAGTTTACAAATTAGATATTTCCTAGTTACTACACCTCTGAAGCCATAGAAAATATCATATTTGCACAGAATCCTCCTTCAATTTTTTTTATATGTGCATATATATATCAAGGTATTAGATGATAAGAAGGTTGGTTCCCGTTTTGATTCAGCAAGGTCATGAAATTAAAATGGAGAAATATAATGGCATGCCAGAGGGACTTTTTGAATTTACAACTAATCTCGAAATAATCACATGATTTTCAGGACGATTGGCCAGTTAATTAGACAGAAAAGACAGAAAACTTACCAAAATCCAAAATGGCACTTTCCGCCTCATAAGTGTCAATGCTCTACCTTCTTATTAAAAATGAATCTATTTGCCCTATTTTTGGCGACAAAGGTCAAGAAATGTGTCTGTAACACATCTGTATGATCAGTGACATAATCTAATGCTTATATTGCAAAAGCTGAGGTGAAAATCACCCGAAGGTGTGATAAGTGTGCATGTGCTATATTTAGATCCATATTATCTATAATTCTTGAGGAAAAACGAAAATATATTTATAAACATTATTTAGGACTATTATTACTTTCGTGTGTATGATTGCAGCTGCATGCGATTACAGTCAATTGAGGTAATAACAAAATAGGTAGCAGTAGCTGCTTGTGCAAGTTTTTATGGCGCACCCTGTAGGGAGGGCAACCACTTGTTCTTTCTCAAGCTGTCGATGACACAGTTACCAGGGTTCATCAGCTGTTTTTCAGATTTTAGAAGGCTTGGGCCCTCAAGCATGTGCAAACAATTTTGGCTGAAAATTTCAATGGGAACAGCTGCCCCGAAATGGTTCTTTGCAGCATTGCCGTCTGAACTTTTGTTAAAAAAGACATATCTCCAACTATTTATCCTATTATTTTTTCTTTCATATTAATTAGCATACTTTGATCGTGTCGGTATTTGTTTTATGTTATGACGGTGAAAAAATAATTCACCTTTATATTCTTTAACCATATCTCCGCCAAAAGTGCTTTGATTTTCGCAAGAAAAGTATCTAATTGTAGACCACAACACTGGCTTTTATTTGAGAATAAAATAAATAATTTAATAGGGTAAATCACTGTGCAGAATTATTTCTGCTTGGGAGAGTTCCTTTTAATGAGCATGAAAGTCAGCTGTTAGGGCCACTTCCGGCCCCATGCAGCCATGCTTTGAAAACTGAATAAATATAGACTTCCAGAGCATGCTCATGTTGCAAATTACGAGTGTCCCTTCTCGTCTAATTTCTCCAAGGTCTCATGTACGTCTCAAATTGGTCACCGACGTTATGACCAGTTTGAGACCAAGGTGAATACACCTGTTTTTCTCACCCCATGACCTATTTGGTTGTTTTCACCCTGGCAGATATCCCTGCATCAGCATGTATATGGTTACTTGCTGGGTGGAGTCTGAAAAAAAAAGAAGTCTGAATGCTTGTCAAAAAATGTTTTTGGCAGTTAAGCCATCAGGGCATTTGTTGAATATATATAAATTTAATTGATTTGAGGCATTAGCATTGATGAAATTTAAATGAACTCAGATACTATGTCATTATATGTCACAATGACACACAGAACTGACAATAGCAACCAACTTAACAAAATTATGTTAAAAAAACTTTACCATCATATTTCACACAAACAGTAATTAACGTTTTAACGACTGTTTCCAATGACCCTCTTTAAGTAATATACTGTCAGATACAATTATTTTGCCTATAACAACCTGCTGAAGTTATACTCCATACAAGCATGGAGACTCTTGTCTCCACACTCTAAAAACTATAAGTGCTATATGGAACCTTTAAAGGTTCAAAAGCCCGGTATAGATATGGAACCTTTATTAGTTCTTTTTAGAACCTCTCTAAAGGTTCTTTAAAAGAACCACTGAAGGTTCCATATTAAGGTTCTTGATGGAACCCAATGGTTCTTGAACAAAAGTTCTGTATGGAACCCAATGGTTCATAAACAAACCCATCAAATGGTTCTGTAAAGAACCCTTGGCTTGTTCAACAGTTCTTCAAAGAACCTTTATAGGTGCATTTCTGGTTCTGCTTAGGGTTCAATTTAAAACCTTGTGGTTTTATTTGGAACCTAACAAGGTTCAAGTAAAGGTTCATATATTGGTTCAATAAAGGTTCTTTTAGATATGAATAAATATACAGCACAACAATAAATTTTGGTTTATACATTTATTTTCTTTCATGAACAAACATAGTTTTGGTATGTTGGACTGAGCTCCACACAACCTAGAGATAAAATCACTTCATACACATTGTACAAGTTTACCAAATTAACCATACCACAATCAATGATGCAAAATTCCACATAACACATGGTGTACTTTTGGTAGCAATTAACCATTCAAAAGCCAGTGAAATATCAGGTTCTCTGTCTTGGATGACCATCATGCCATATTTCAACATTTTCCACAAAGACTGGACTCTCTCTTGTGCTTGATCTGAACAAAAATGTGGGTGTTGGCTCCTGTAAGAACAAAGCGTAGGAAGTGTTATTATAAAAATCATGACATTCGATGGTTGCATCAAAGACATTAATTATATAACATCACCAATTATAAGGATCAGACATATATTATTACAGCTGTCAATGTTTTGTGATAGTTATTAACTATTTTTGTGATAGTTATTTACTAGGAAGCAACAAAACTGTTTTTATACAGTTGGTGCTATTACTGTTGTTTGTTGCCCACTTGGTGGGTTTTGTTCTTTGTTGTTGACAGGCAGTCCTTATGTAAATTTTTAACATGTCATCCAGTTACTCATTCTTCATAATTTTCCATAATATACACAAGTCTATGGTCTCCTTGTTGGCATTCTGTCTAAGGGTGGTTCTTTATTGAAAATATCATTATGAATAGGCAACACCACAGAGTCATTTATAGTCAATATTTGCATTATGGATGCTCAAACAAAAAATGTTGATATCTTTGGTTTTTCAAGAAAGAATTTTTAAAATACTATACAAAGTTTTTTTTACCTTTCCTTTTCTCCTTAATGTACCCTGGCAAGCTGAATTGCACATTTTCTAGTCTCTTTGAAAAAATACAGTTGTGGCTTCATTTCATGAAGAGTCTAAAACAACAAATTTTATTGATAATTCAATATGAATATTTCAATGTGACGAAAAGAAATGAAAAAATAAAAAAGTCAACATTATGAAAATATTAGCAATTTCATACGAAACATTACATAACAGTTGCAAAGTGGCTTGAAAATTTACAAAAAATGTGTTAAATTATCACCTCCAAAAACATTGTGCTGATTGCAAGTGCCACTTTGGTGCTATATCTGCCTGCAAAATCTAGTGGCATGAATACTTTTGCAATCTACTGTATATGCAAAAGTAGTATGCAACATGACATTTACGAATGGATAATAGTGAAATATAGGAATTTTATATTTTTTGTAATGAATACTCACAATGACAAGCAATAAATCTGCTGCAAGTGATATTTCTTGAGCAGTTCACTGTCTCTGCTTTCTCAATGCTACAGTGTAGTACAGTCCTCTTCATTAAATCCTGAATGTTTCTATAGTCATTTGGCATTTTTTTCCTACTCAAATATCTGCAAAAAACAATACAACTTAACAATATAACAACATGTTTTTATGTCTTGATTAAACAAAATTATTTAAATATTAATTACCATGAAGCATTTGACAAGTAAAATTTGTTTTTTACTCACCAGGAACCGAAATCCAAGTGCTTGTTGATGAGTTAAACTGTCTAATGTAATGCTCATTGAGGCTGCAATGTCTGGCTTAAGTTGTTGTTCTAATCAATTAAGTGACTGCCCTTAACAATCCATTTAAGTATTGGTACTTGGCATTGAACCCTTTTGTCAAGTTTTGAACCTTTGGTGTGTGATTGAACCGTATGGTTCTTATATTGAACCTTTAAGAACCATTCGGAACCTTTACATGTACTATAGAACCTTCAGGTTCCATATGGAACCCCTAGGTTCCACATTGAACCTTTAAGAACCTTTTTTTCTTAGAGTGCAGGTGCATGCTTGTATTATAGTGATTATGGTTTTTGTACATTCTGGTTTTTGGCGCATTAAGTAAATATAGGATGACTTTACATTAACTTTACTGATGATTCATCTAATAATAAAGAGAATCACACAGCAGAGCCGCTTTGAATACCTATCACTGCAGTTGTGAGTTCCATTGTATGGATATAGGGAACTGTTGCTTTGATTACTTCAATAATGGCTTCGATGCAGCCTTAAAATTGTTAAATTATTCTGGATTTTTTCTATTTAAGAATTTCTCAAAGGAAAATGAAATTTTAAAGACAGTGAAAGTGATAGAACATGAAAATGACTTTGGCGACAGTTAATGTGCCCAAAATGTTGAGATTGTTTATGTTGAGGCTGCCAGTTTACTTGTTTCAACAAGATTCAAGTACATGGATTTTGGTGGAGATGAAGTATTGTCCAGGGGAGAATATTTCTCAAATTTTAATTACGGTTTGCTTTAAGATTATCCAGTATTGCCCAAAAACAATTATCAACCTATCTGACTACAAATTGTTGGGGACACCGGTAGTCAAACTTTGATGAAGACTGGGGGCCTAGCTCAGTGGTAGGGTGCTGGGCTTCCAACCCCTGGGTCCCAGGTTCAATTCCTGGTCGAGTCTATAAGTTGGAGTGCTGTTTCATCCTTCATCTCATTGCCATGGTCGCTGCCGGTCCTAATTAGATCATCAGGTGCAGAATACAGGAATTAAAGCCCTAATCCACCCACCACACGTCAAACTTTGATGAGGATTGTAAACAGCGATCAGATCCTTTCTGCTGATGGTTTTGTTTTGCTCAAAATGTATCTGCCATAGTTTGCAACATCATCTCCATGACTTTTTTTGGCAGTTATGTCACTCTGGTCAGCTACTGCATGCTGCCAAAGTTGAGAAGTGTTCCTGGTAAACTGCTTATGATTTACATGAGTGTCCACTACATTTGCATGGCTAGCTATATTCTCCTGTGTGACAGCTGTGGTGGTTAAGCTCCAACCCAAAGTCAGTGAAAATGGTGGAAACAGCCTAGCCTCTTCAAATGAAACTGGCAAACACTGTGTCTTTTGTGCTATTGCAGTTCCATTTATCCTTCTTGATTTGCTGGATACAGGTTGTTGTTTTTTAATATGTCTTTGATTCAGTTGTGTTTGGTAATTCAGGGTTTCAAAGAGGTATTAGTATTAAAACCAAAATTGACATGCTATCAGGCGATTTATATTATGCGGCTGGATATCGGAGAGTGGTGTAATCCGAAAGATGTAAGCCTTCGGAGCCCCAATGCTAATTCTTGTTCTGATCAACATCGTGTTGTTCCTACGATATTTCATCTTTTTGTTAATTAACTTCACCCTAACCGGTGGTGGGAATCCAAACAGACAAAGTTCTACATTGCTTGTGCTTTCCTAAAACAAATGTATGATAATGGTACTTCAAAGCCTGAAAGGAAACTACACCTTCTGGTACCTTTTCAATTTCTTAAATGCCATGCTGGGTTTTAATATTTTCCTGACGTTTGGATTGTCTCTCACTGCCAGGATGTATTTCTGAAATTGACACAACCATCTCAAACTTCACAAGTAATTAAATGTTAGTTTCTTGGACATAGAGTATCAGGCACACTGTATTATATATTTTTTATATCGTGATTATTATGCTTACCATTAAACTAGATATTGTAGGTATTGCAATGCCTTCATTTGGCTGTCATTCAGTTCAACTTAGTTTATTTACTCATATAAATAAAATTTAATTACTCATATAAATATAAATAAAAAGTCTGGTTGACTGAAACATGTTACTTTGGGAAGCGATCAGATAAAAAATAATTAACTTTCTTTATATATTCTCATATATACGTTTTGTTGTATAATGTGCCCGTGATATAAAATGTGAATCAATTGGCATGTAATACAGATTAAATTTATTATAATGAACCCAATTGACCAGGTTTTTATTGATTTGAATTATTTCTTCTGAGAGATTGCAGATTTCGACAATTCAAACTGCAAATTTCTTATTATCACGGTAACTAGACACCCAGATCCCAGATATCATTCCAAATCATATCAACGTCGGCGCGCTGTCGGGGATGTCAAAATGATGTTGTACCAACGGCAGCTGGTATAGAAACGACGTGGGGCCAGTTTGGAATGCTATCTGGGATAGACTTTAAGGACTTGAGTGTCGCTATCATATTGCAACGATTGCTGTAAAAATCAAAGTGAGAATATTACATTGTAATCCATGCTTTTTGTGTAGTCATACGATACTTTCATCCCATCGGGTATTGGATTTGTGACAAGTGAAATTGACGAGTATATAACAATGTTTGCGTTAATGAATGTGGGAATGTGCATATGGCAGAATGGCACTTGTAAGATATCATGCGTGACAAGAATGTGATGTAGCCAGTCCAGTACTACTGGGTTATTAAAGATGAAGATGCTTCCTTCACTGCAAAGGAATCACAAAGTATCCCCATTTGTGGTAGGTTAATTTGTTTTACTACAACCAGTGACTACTTCCACAGAAAACTACCAAGAAAGATTCAGAATGACATGATACTTAACCTTTAAATTTGGAAGAATGTAATGTTAAGATTACATAGAGAGATTATCGTCTGAATGTCTTGTAATGGGCAGTACATTCGTATCTGTTATTTCCATAATTCTAATGACACATGACCTGGTTGATTTCTTCACTCAAATGAGAAGTTTACGAAAACCTTTGCAATAGCGCTTTTATTTTAATCTTTTATTTTTATTTTTTTTGTGCAATTTCAATCTGTAATGCAGCCAGGGCAACAAAGGAAAACTGAAGACGACACAGAATCTCCAGAATCTCTCGGTGAGGTACTGCAACAGTTTTCAGAGAAGACCACCATTGCGGGCTGTGTTTGGATATCATCGACAAAATGCTGGCTCAACAAACTTCCTTGGATTGTTTTTCTTTTGGCTTGCCTGGCCATGGCATTTTATCAACTGGTTTTTGTCTTTAAGAGATACTACTCCTATCCAACCAACACAAAGGTAGGGTTAAAAACCTGTAGATTACAGTGTGCATAAAATGTTTTAAACGACTATAAATTCAAGATTCAATATTTTATTGACCATGTTATACATACAATTTGAAATATTTATACAAAATTACCTCCATATTCATATGCCCTTGAACGTCCTGGGCCTCCACGCGGCAAGGGTGGAAACACTTGGGGTGCAGTCCTCTATCCCCAGTGGCTAAAACAGGACAGTGCGCATTGCACAAGCTGCTCCAGCTATCCAACGCAGACACTTATTGATTGTTTACATGCCAATCTTACCCTAGAGAGCCTCTACATAGCCCACTCAGGTGCTGATGAGGCGTTAAACAATAACACAACCTACTACCTACCTACCTCCATATACATATAGAATAATCTGAAAAGGAGCATGCTTTTTTTTCACAGATGGAATTTTTGAATGCTCCATTGGATTTTCCTAGTGTCAGCATCTGCAACATTAACCCCATCAGATATAGTCAGCTTGATAAAGTGCCTGATATTAGGAAGATTGCAGATGTCCTCGGCAAAAATCTGTGGAATAACAGTCAGACACCCACACAAGGACTCAATGACAGCCAGCAGAACTGGGATCCTTATGATTATGCATCGTATGCTAATTATTATGTGAGTTCATAAGAAATAAAAAGCTATGTGAATACACCTTTTACTCAGTATTGTGGATGATGGTCGGACTGATTAAACTAGGTGACATTAAAAAAGAAAAGTTACGGATGATTATATTTTTCATGTCCGCCATTTTAAAAATATATTTATCTAGATGGATGATTATCTGGGTCTTGACTCCCCACCAAACTATGATTACTACTTGTCTGACCAGATAGACCCATTACCACTTGGGGAGAATGATGATTTCACTGCTTTGAGGAAGAAATTCCACAAAATGGTTGCATCAGTGGACAGGTGATATGACACAATCGTGTATTGTTGGGTTTTTAAATCTTATATCTGAGCTAATTTATTTTCTGAGCTAATTAATAAATAAAATTTTTTTTTAATTGCAGAAATTTACGCGAATCTATTGGCCACCAAAAGAATGTCTCAATTTTGGCATGTGTTTTCAATGGTAGGGAATGTTCAACAAGGTACACTGTTCTATATTCTAACAACCACTTAGTATAATAAAATCGATAACTGTCCTCGCAATGCAGCTGTTTTCAATGATTATCCTCTCAATGCAGCCTGTTTTCAGAGTTCATGCATATAGACTATGGAAACTGTTGGACATTCAACTCGCATCTTATTCAGCCTAGGCCATACAAAACCCGTTTTACTGGGATTGACCATGGTGAGCCATTCTCATGTTTAATAGAAAGACTTTTGTAAGCCAACCATGATATGATATTGTAAAACTTCTACTTTTTAAAAAACTTTATGTTGTATTATTGCCACAAACGGCTCTAATTAAAGCAAATATATGCAACACTGAGTTTTGAGGGATTGCACATTCCTTCCAACTCAAAACCCTTGGGTTCTGGCTACAATATATTCGCTTTTCCAGGGCTAAAGTTGCAACTTTTCTTGGAAAGTTCGGAGTACTTAGGGAAGCTAACTGAAGGCCGAGGTTTCAGGGTCGTTGTCCATCCCTTTGGCTCTAAACCATTTCCTCTAGAGGAGGGGCTGTCTGTTTCCCCCGGAAGGGAGACCTACTTTGCATTGAGTTATGTATGGTTGATTAATTAATTTATCAAAATGTTTTTATCTATAGAAGTATACTTTAAATGGTAGTCATATCAGCACAGTTGTTCATTGGACCATTGGAGAATTGATCATGATACTGCAAGGATAATTGTAATGATTGCTCACGTACTTGTGCATGCCAAGTGCTATTGATACATTAGTTGCTTATTTTTAAGACCAACGTTAGCAGACTGGGAGGCAAGTTTGGTATTTGCAACAGAGATGACTTTTTCACCGAGAGTTATAACACGTCTTACACTGCAAAGGTACTAAAGTTCAATTTAAAAAGTGGATTGATAAATTCACAGACATTTCTTGTATACAGCCCTTTGCCTATATGTCTATGGTTCAAATACACAATCGAAAATTATTAATATATTATGAATGCATTTTTGTGCTACCCTCCAATAATTACAGATAGTTTCATTAAAAACGGCCTGTCAAATTAAACCTAGACAAAGCTAGACAACTTCTGCCATACAATGCGACCTGCCACTGTCTGGCTATAGCTGGTTACTCCATGGATGTATAAGAATACATCCATGGTTACTCAAAGCCGGATCTAAAAGTGCATGCAGCATCATTATGTGCACAGGTTGAGAGTTGGGCATATTTGTAATTTTATTTGCTGAAAAGATGCATGTCAATTGCACATATATATTCATGATATCTTAGATAAATTTCCTACATTTACCAAGATTTATATTTTTCAGTGGTGGTAAGTGTAAGCTGACCATTAGCTAGAAGTAGACAGAAGCAGCTGGTTTTAGCCAATTATAGTCACAGCCAGGAATAGATTGCTACAGCTGTCTAGAATCGACCATATTTTATGAAACTAACTGTATACAGCAAAAATTATTTGACAGTTATTATTGACTCTTTAGGGGTTTTTGTTTGACAGGCATGCAGCCAGACGTGTAATACAAGAAAGACTTTGGAAATATGTGGGTGTTTCCATGAAGATGATATTGATGAACTGCCACTCAATATCACCAACACCACATCAATGTGTAAGACTGAGCAGCGTGAGTATGAGACATATGCACTTTAAGGGACACGTGTGTTCTATTCATATACACAACCCAGCTTGGATTTAGGTACAACGATAACTCAATGAATAATTGAGCACCTGTCTTTGACATCTGCCAGCAACCTTTTATCATGGGCCACAGTGGATGATCCTTTGAAGTGTTTACAAAAAAAAATATTATATTTATTTATAAAATATTTTTAAACAGAGTAAACATACAGTTGAAAAAACAATGTTTTGCAATATGGCCCTTTTAATAAGATAAAACAATAGTAAAATCACAATGAAAAAACCAAAGTTAAATTAAAACATTAATAACATGAGACTTAAAACTGTATATAGACAGACTGTGCAGTGGCTATTAAATTATTTTATTTCATTTATTTATCCCCCCCCCCCCCCGTACAGTGGGATACCAAAACATCTCATCTCAAAGTTGCATTGACTGATAGTTAAATAGCACATTAAAGCGCAGTATGAACCAAAAAAATCATGTCATATCAACAGTGAAAGTGCATTGTATAACAAGTTTCATCATTACAGCTCTTGGAACTGAACTTCAGAGGATGTCATGCGAATTCAGGACACCCACTGACGAAGTCATTCCCTCAGCCAATGAGAGTCCTGAATTCCCGTGACGTAATCTACAGCTGGAGTTCTGTTTCCAAGTCTGCACAATCAGCTGTAATTTTCACTTAACAATTTCTAGACATTAACTATGAACATCTCACAGGGGTGTCGATACAGTGGGGATTGGGGGATGATCAATGCAATCATCCCCCCTCCCCCTGAAATTCACTGAAAATTACCTTTTTTCCACACACGTTTGTTTTGGAACATTAGTGCTTTGTTTGAC
The DNA here is from genome assembly GCA_932294295.1 of Alitta virens. Classification (NCBI taxonomy): domain Eukaryota; kingdom Metazoa; phylum Annelida; class Polychaeta; order Phyllodocida; family Nereididae; genus Alitta; species Alitta virens. The sequence goes on from OW028573.1 coordinate 55,043,339, forward strand.
ACTTCATACCACATATCAGTACAAGTTTATCTGTAAAAGTAAACTGGAATCAATGATCCATCATAATTTCCACCATTATTTTACCTCTTGACAAGTGTCTGCATGTTAACTGTCGCCACACGTATGAGCGACGGAAAGTCACGGTGCGACAAAGTAGGCCTGTATCCCCCCCATCTGTCAAGAGAAATCGACGCCCCTGATATCTCATAAAAAGATAAAGTTTAGTTAGACTAAATTCAGAATTTAGCTTAACACAAAGGCAAAGTGAATTTTGGAACTGTCCATGATTTCAGAAATGAGTTGCGCAGGCAATGTGTCTGTCAATGTAGCACAAGGCACCATGGACTGCGGCTGTCATCAAGCATGCAGGTAATCAATTGATGTGTCAATGACACCCATTGGCATCGTCAATATAACTTTTGAGGCTCAATCTCAGGTTAAACTTTATTACAATGGTTTTCTTATAATTTTTAACAATGTTACATATTAGTAATAACAGTATAATTTTTCTTTTAACAGTTATATCCCATTGTAGTGATTGAATTACAACAAGCTTTAATTGTGTTTAACAAAAACATTAAATTGTTTCAGGGATCAAATTTTCCGCACTGAGGCCTCATCACACAGTTGGCCAGAAATGGAACAATTTGTAAGTTCAGTCATCTGGGTAGTGAAATGAAATTTTTATTAACTCTAAAAAATGGATAAGGAGATAAAATTAGTCCATTTGCCACTCCTATGTATTCTATTGAGAACCAAAGAATGTTCTATAGTACACAAGTTTTTGGTGGATTCCCATCCATATGGGTCCAATGAACTATTCCAGCTTGGTTGCCCACTTGGCAATCTGGGGCATTGTTTACTGTATGCAAATTACGGTCCATTACCAAAATTTTCATTTTCACCAATATCTCAGGAACTAAGGAAAGTATTGTGAAAATCTTGGTGTCTAAACCCATGTTTTTAGGGTCAAGGAAAGTGATAAAGGCATTTTCAGGTTTGTGCAATGTATATTTATAGCTTATTTGAGGGCAATTTGGAAATTACAAGTCTTAATTAGCAAGCAATTAAGGTCCAGCTGGCTTCTGAATCTGATTTGGATTTACCACATACTTAAAAGTATTATAGCATTTAATTCATACCCTTAGCAAGGCTAGCAAGATAAGGGATTGAAAAAAGGTACCTGATCTTTAATTCTCTGTGAATAAATTAAGATCTTGGGACTTTGGTTTCTTCTGCTTTGTCTTTTCACCTCACTTCCACCAGGGACTTCATCAAAAGACATTTAAAGACATCCTATCATTTTGAATAAATCCAGATGCTAAATATTCAGTAGTAGTAATTGTATACTCAATTTTGCCAAGTAGCCATCTGCCAATATTCAGCAAATATTCCATGTTGGTGTCTATTGTGAATAATCAAAGGTGCAGGTCATCTTCAGGAGGTTGTTGTTGAGCCATGATAGTATCTGAACTGTATTTTCAATATACTGTTCATATGTCAAGATTGCCATCTCCTGCCGATGTTCGTAAATGGCCACTGTTTCTCAGCAACATCAGGTGGCGGTTACTATTTTCACCTGTAAAATATTGATGTTCAGTGATGCCATAATCTGGTTAAAGTATTTCATTGAATGAAACCCAACAGTAATCTTTGTGATGGGACGAAATTAAATTTTGGTTATCTGAAAATATTACCCTTCAGAAGAGTAACACGAGGCACATATTCAGGAATATTAACAGTTTAATTACAGATGGGCACATTTGGTCATTGGCAGTGGGCACCAGATACAGTGGAGTTTCTGCTAACACCTAATACATTGTGTTGAACATCTGACATAAGCGACATGTACCTGTTAGATGCTTAATAAGAGCACCTTTAAATCATCATTCTGAAGTTACTCAATATTCATCTGTGAGATTGGGCAATTCACAGAGACACCCTTTCCTGGGTAAACAGCATTGACTTCCAAAGGCACATTATATGTGTAGATGGCTTCCTGAACCTATGGGCAGTTCATTTGTCTGAAAAATATTCCATAATCAAGAACCATTCTTCAGCTTACCAACAGGACTGATGAAGGCCTTGTAAGGCATTGGTCATCTTAAGAGAGACCTTTTGAATATGTGTAATATTGTAAGATAGCAAGTAGTAGTAAGCAATGCACTGGTTGTCCAGTGAATCCCTCGAAGTTACCTCCTTTTTTAACCAGAATATTTAAGACAGATGCACTGTTAATCAAGTTAATTGAGTAATAATTATTCTACTGAACTGGTATATTCTTTATCTCTAGTTCTTTTATAAATATATTTTTCTGTATGCAACATACTTGACATTGGCTGTCACCAGCTTCTGTAAGTGCATTCGATTTAGAAGCTGTTTTAGCACTACCTCTGTTGGAGCGCAGTGTATATCAATGATTACTTATGATTAACTATATGGTGATATTATGATACTGAGGGCTTTTGAGTTCCATCTTTCAACAAGGATGTTCATAGTGTTGTTTGTTTGAAGTTATGGAACCATGCCTCCACTTTAATGTTAACTTAATTAGCTAAATGCCTTAGATCATTTGCATGTTCTTTCTAAAGACTGAATGTGATATAAGACTGGAAGTGGAAGTACTTGTCATGTGTGAGAACAGATTTGATCAAATTTTAATTAAATACATTGAAAAATAAGTATTTGGGTGCCTATTTCAAACTTTGAGATATTGCTCACATTTTAACACTCATGTGCTTCAGAAAGCAATACTGCAAGGCCATGCTTGTTTTCTTGTCATATCACGAGCCTATGAAATAACTTACAGTAACATATTTCAGTCACGATTGAGGCCCTCACTTGGAGTTAGGGTTGGATCTACCAGTGGGTTACAGCATTTTCAACTAGGATTATGAAGTTAGAGCTTAATCGACTAGTAAATACAATTTTAGGGAATATAAATGTATCCTGACAAAACGGCAATACAAAAGCTATGGCACTGAGGAACAGGTAACTATTGTCGTTACATTATATATAACATTTAAAAAAAGCTATTTGGAAAATTCATGGAATGCATGGACCAGTTTAAACACTCAGAAATCACTGACGACACCATATCAGTGTGCCTAGGATTATCCCTTGTGCCTTCTATCTATACTACAACTAAATGTACACATGTTCACACAGACTTGTTCATCAGCAAATAAAAATGTTTTTTTTACCCTAGATTACAACTGCTCAAAGTGAATTTTTCTTCTTTATTTCTATACATAATAATATAATATTTATTGATTCAACACCCCGATAAATCTGTACGAAATATTCTGCGGTGAATGTCTGGGTTCAGAGTCTGTTATCCTCGTGGATGAACTCGACCAACTATAACAATTACACCCTTGGCAGGCCTGTTCAAGCTTGATCCTCTCTCAACTCCCTGGGGAGCATACACCCAGCATGCAGCCAATTACGGCGCTTCATGGGTCAAGCACTCACAATTGCCATCTCTACCTATAGCCAAGTACATACACATTATAGTACATGTGTTATTCTGCTGTAATGTGTGCCTCGAATTAAGTATTTCTAGGCTACTATATACATTGGACAAACCTGAAAATACCTTAATCACTTTCTTAGACCCTAAAAACATGGGTCTCCTTAGTTCTTGAGATATTGGGGAAAAAGGAAATTTTGGTAATTGGCCTTAATTTTCATATAGTAAACAAGGCCCAAGGTTGCCAAGTGGGCAACCAAGCTGGAAATGTTCATTGGACCCATATGGATAGGAATCCACCAAAAAACCTTGTACTATAGAACATTCTTTGGTTCACCATCTTGGCAAATAGACTACTGGCCCGATTTGGAATGCTATCTGGGATGGAATGCAGGCAAACCCCAGTGACCAGGTCTTTTGTATAGTAAGCCCACAATTATTCTGCATAATTTTTCTTTTTTTGTTTGATAACATTTGGGACTGTTTTATAGGTAGTTGCTGAAAGATTAAAACAAAAAAGACATACCTAGAAACTGTTGACAATTGCAGGTCTACAAGGTTTACAAGGTTTATTTGGAAACTGTATTTCTTGAATGGTTATAATATTTATGTGGAAGTTAAGTTTGTTAAACAAATAGTGATATTTTCATTTTCAGGTCTCATTGATGACATCGGTGTGCAATAAACTTCCAACAACTAAAAGGAGTTGTGATCAAATGAAGGCAATGTCGCAGAGTTTGATGATGAGGGACTGGTACCTGAAGTGAGTATCTTTATTTGCTTTAATGCATGGGTGCTCAAATGTCTTTTTGTAAACCGTGTCTAATTAATGCTGAAAATTTCGTTACAGAATTGATTTTCTGTCTGTACGGGTCTATTTCAAGACTCTTACGTTTACCAAACTTATGGAAGAGGCATCATATCCTGTAAGTGTTATCATGAACCATGTAGGTGCAACTGAATGAAGAGAAATGTGGTAGAGTTAAATCTATCCAAGCAAGCATGACCCACATAAATTTGCATCCGAATTCGCAGATAAGGGCCATGCAGCGGATTATAATTATATGTACACGCGGTTTTACAGCCTTCCTTGCTACTTATCTGAATTTATTTTATACTGAAAAATAATGAGTGCACACACTATTACTAATCCTGATATGTTTTTTTTTTCAACAATCATCATTTTCATGCAATGAATTGGCAATTTCAACTTCTGCTTCTTAAATTTTTTTAATGTTATCACTGAATGACTTAATCATTAGCTATATAACCTAATTACTCATTTTCCATGATGTAAAATGCATGGTGATAGTTGGCACTGACGCTGTCTACTGTCCAGGCAATATCTATTCATCCCGTTGCAAAGTACCATGGAAAATGAGAGGACTGGTGCCAGGGTAGGTTATATCACACTCCTGATAACACCCCAGTGCTTGTCAAGTTGCATTGGGGTGCACCTATCAATCATCACATTCTCATCATTCGCTTTTTTACTTAGTGGACAAACTGCTATCCTGTGGTTCCTGTGATAATAACGGGGATGAGAATTAAAAACTAATCAATAGAGAGAGAGAGAGAGATTATTAAACAGGTACGGTAATGTAAACTAACCTAGACTGTTAGTTAACATTATGGTCAGAGGAGGTCAGGGTATCGGGGGATGTGAGATACTGTGAAAGCAGCTAATGGATAATCAATTTGTATATAATATAGCTACCTTGAATATTACAAATTGATTGATAGGAATCTATACCATTATGCCAGAATAAAAAAAGCTTATATTTGAATACTGTGGGTATAGACTATATTTATTATAGTGCTCAGGTAAACAACAAACCATGTAAGTTAAAATGTACAAGATGATATACGTTATATTTCAGCTGGCCAACTTCGCATCGGACATTGGTGGCACAGTAGGTTTATGGCTTGGACTGTCTGTTTATTCAGGCGTTGAACTGGTGAACCTTTTTCTTCAAATTATCTTATTGTGTTGCAAAAAGTACTCAAAGAATTAAGCATACTTCATTTAAAGGTATATTTATTGTGTAACATTGTATAACGTTAATGTCTGTTAGATTGATAAATATATAGATTAAAATATTGATATGGTTTGTTATAATGACACTTCGTCGGAAAATGTTCAATGTGTTGTGAAAGCAAATAGCTAGGGCGTGCAAATTACTCTCCGTTCCGCATAAATACAAGAAAACGGCGAATAACTAACAATGCATGGAGATCATAAGAAATGATGAAAAACATGCATGGCTTGTTATTAAGTGAGCAATAATGTTAATGCAACATATCACCTTACTTGAGTAAGAACACAGCAATGGCTGTAGCGCTTTTGTGCGCACCATAGTTGCAGAGTCTACTTTCACTAATATTACAGCTCTTTTTTATGAAATGCTGGGAAGGCTAAAGCCTATAGTCAAGAGCTGTGGTGGGGGGGGGGGGGGGCGTGAAAAAATATATAGAAGCAATAAAAATTATTTTAAATGCTTTTACAGATGCTATTCTATCCCTGTCTTTCTATTCAACAAGTTATCATTCCACTAACGGTCCATAAAAGTATGCACAGTGAAAGCTTAGCGAATTTCACATTAAACAAATTAAGTGTTTACGTGAAGTAGAGCTTGGGATACATTGCAGACATCAAAGCCTGAGAAATAACACACATAATAATTATGGAATCTAATGAATAAAAGTTCCTGAAATTGGAGATTGTTGTCCATTGTACTAATTCCTTGAGTAATTTTACTATACAGGAATTAAGTAAAATATCACTCTATGTAAAGTTTTTCAAAATTCACGAAATACACAGGGGGGGGGGGGGAAGTTTTTTCTTTGGCCTACAGCCCAGGCCTCTTTGTTAATCCGTCCCTGGAAATGGTCACTTCAATTACTTCAAAGATCGAGCTAAAATGTCATCAAAATAAACTATGATAAGGTCATAAGAAAGGCATATAACTTTACAATAGACATCTCTCTCCTCCATGTTTAGACTATACTGGAATTAAAATTTAATGGGAGTGACAGCATACTGATTAAAATTTAGTGAATATGTAACAAATGTCAAAACTTCGTGAAAATATCAAGCATAGATCACCTAATCACTGAGTAAAAAAAATCAAAGGTAACGACCTGTATCCAGCAGATCAAGTAGAAGGAATGGAACGGCCAGAAAAAGTGGAACAATAAGAGCATAGTATAGTAGGTACAGCATATTCCAGTGATTTGTGGAAACAAAATTGTTTCCAACATCTCCACTGATTGTGAGGTAGAACATAACGGCAATACGATTTGTGGTGCTGAATCGGGGGTACTTATGCCAGGAGCAGGGCACTTGTGTATTTCAAATCAAAGAGATTTTTAAATCTTGACTTGTTAAACACTTAATCGAAATACTAACATGCAGTTCTTGTTGGAAGTGACAAATTAGAGAAGCCATTGAAACAAGGACCTGACACTGAGTATATATCGGTGCCCATTCATGCGTAAAAAGGAAATGGAAATGATGTGGATTTGCATGAGATGCAGAAGGTGCGTGTCCTTAGTAGAAATACTGAACTCAAGCATGAAGCAGATGATGTCAATGATGCCTGACGTCAAAGCATCCATGGAGCAGGACCACAAATAGAAACAAGTAGAGGCAGATACAGGGCGCTTAGCAAGAAACAAGCTCAAATTTGCAGAGGGTGTGCCGCTGCAGCAGCCTAGGTTTTTTAATTTTTTTTTTTCATTTTCTTTAGCAAAGTATTAGAAACAGTGCGTATACATTTTTTAAACACGTTAATATCAAAGTTCAATGGGAACGGATCACTTCCAACAAGAACTGCATATTCTTATTTCGATTCCAGAATCATTCCTCAAGTTCAACTCTCATAGAGTCCCATCTTGGGACCAAATTAAGTAGGCTTTTCCAATATTGGCCATCAGCTCCTCCATGCTCAAACCTCACTTGCCACACTCCTCTCCCACAGTTTCGGAATGTGTGACCAAGTTTTATCCATGAATGGTCTAAATGGTCACCCCCACTGCTGAATGTCCAGAGTATCACTAAATTCCATTGTTTCATCCCCATGACCTAAGGACTGTTGATTTTCCCCTTGTAAAGTGAAGCCCAATCAAATATTGCGGCATTCCAAACCGAAACATATATAGCAGACTGGAGATCATCCAAAATTTCTGTAATTAGTCCCTTCTCAACCAAATTTACATGTTGCTCCAACATTACCAATGTATATATATATATATAATAGCCCAGCATTCGGTGGTACCGATGTTCAACTCAGAAAGCGATTGACTGCCATGCGCTTCTGAAGTACTTTCTTGTATTTCGATATTCATATCACCATCAACAGTTAGTTTCATAAAATATGATGGACTCTAGTCAGTTGTGGCAACCTACTATTGGCTGTAACTGTAACTGGCTACAGCCAGCCGCTTCTGTCTACTTTTACCTTATCATACTATAGTCAGCTTAAAGTACCACCACTGAAAAAATATAAACCTTTGTAAATTAGATCCGGCACAGTTCCAATTAGTGGCAGGCAGCATCATATAGCAAAAGTTGTCTGGCTTTGTCTAGGTTCAATTTGACAGGCCGTTTTAAATTAAACTAACTGTATGTCTCTGTCTTCTTAAACCTTGACTAGCAGCTGGGTGGTCTAGTCATGATAAGACGTTTGCCTGCTCCTCTGAAGGACCCGGGTTCAATCCTGGGCCTGGGCAACCTTTCATGAGCATTATCCAAGCTGAATGTCGTTCGGATGAGACGTTGAATTGGCGGTCGTTTGTACTCAGTGTCTATGCTGAGGCAATTTAAAGATCCCACCCATGGGGTAAATGTGTAACATGGATGGACTCCTCCTCTCTCTCACCTCATCAATCAACCCTCGATAGCGGCAAGAACTTACCTTAGATAGCTGCACTCTCTCGTACGTTTTTGACACCAGTTTGTCCTGAATTAAAGTCCTGTGCATTGCCCATCAAAAATGTCCAAACGTGCAACCACTGAGCTGGAAATATGACATAACTGTGAAGTTGTATAAAATGTTATGTTCCATCTTATTATGTACATAATTAAAATATTGAAGTGAGCGCTTTTTGTGTTAATTATATTATCAATTTTAAAACCTAAAATTACGAAATACACTTTAAAAAAAGTATACACAAAAATAATGAAGTTAATTTTCAAATGATATTTTATACATAAATGGAAAATTAGTAAAGTCTTCGTCTATTTGTCCAAAAATAAATTCTTTCACAGCTAAAACAGTTGCCTGCTCATCATCGGTGTAGCAAATTGAGTTGAGCTGACATTGGCCATCTAATATGTCTCGGCTTCCATACCAATCAAACATTGTGCAGATTGACTTGCCATATTGGCCAAAAAACTCTCTTTCTCATTGTCACTGTTTATCATGCTCATATACAGTCTCACACATCTTTTGTTGACGCTGTATTTCGGTCAATTAATGCCATAACATCTATTATCTTTAATCAGAAGGCTTGTCATTTTTTTATACGAAAGGTAATTCCAACACAGACTAGTATGGTTGATACAACCCTTAAGACCAGATTGCCACTAAATTATCAGAGTTTTCAAAAACCTAATTGCACATTTTCATAATTGCATTTTGTCTCAGATTTACAGTTGTAATGTGAATTTCGCAGCATTCTGATTTACTTCACTTTTTACCCCGTCAGGAACAGTACAAGTTTCTCTACAGAGCAATGCATGCATGGGTGACTGTTGGTCTATCGTTGATGAATTGTCAGAATTTCCATCAAATATATCCGACTCTGTTTCAAGCCAAGGGGAAAATACAGCCTAAAACAGCGACTCAGTTTCAGGTATTAACTTTTGTTACTTTCAATGACCAATTCCCCATACCCAAACTATATTTACATGTTTTAAGAAATTTCTGTAAGCTCGAAGTTATTTACTTCCACATGGGCATGGCATTCTAAGCGATTTTGGCACGATGTTATAGGAAATGGCATCACTTATACTGCCATATATGTAGAAGTAAATGTTAAAGTTCTTTGGTTCTTATAATATTATTTTGATCGTTAATGTACTTTTGCATAATATATACAACTTTGTAAGCAAAATTTGTCTGATGTTGGAAAGATTTGCATTTAAAAAATCTGCAATAGATGAGTTTAAGTATCATTATATGAAATGAAAATACTTTATATATACTGGATGATGCTGTCATATTTTCCATGCAATCATTGCTTAAAAACTTAATAAGATAATTTTTTGCAGTATATCAACGACACGAGAAAGAGCCAAACTGCAGTCAAAAACCCAGTGGCGACAAATGCCAACAAAAATCGATCCGCCCAGATTGTGCCAGGTAAAATCGAAAATATTAGAACATAAAACTTTAAAAAGTTGGATACGAATGGATAGATGATATCGCTAAAAGTATTTTACAAATATACGTACGACTAGTATATAATAACCAAATTGTGTTTGTAATTTTAGACCCTGAATGCAGCGTAAAACTGAGGGCCAGAGAAGAAGGCAAATACAACTACATCAATGCTATTTTTGTAGATGTAGGTTATGATACATACTATTTACTATTACATATAGGCAGAGCAGGAAGTGATTAAAACAGTAGAACATCAAGTGTCATATATATATACCAAAATGTTCCAAAGAATATCTACTGTTTGACGCTGGCCATATTTAGTGCGAAACCAACGACAACTGCGTCCTTATGTCATGTCATATGAATTAGTTGCCATGGCAACACAAAGTCATGACAAAATTCGATAAATTTTGCAATATATATATATATTAATTAGACCTACATTCACTCTTTCTTTTTGTTAGATTGGGGCTATCCTGTGATTACTCAAGATGCATGGCATTGGAGCTAAAAAACGGGCAGAAAACAGGTAGCCTACCGACGTCAGGAGCGTCTGTAGTATACAAGATACCACTCACTACCGACGTCAGCAGTTATAGGAAGTCTAGCATCTACCGACCGTCTGTAGGTCTTTTATATTAGCATACTATCGACATCTCTATATATTGCTCTAACATCAGTAAAGGACAAAATACCAGTCACTACTGACGTCTACAACATTAGGAAATATAGTACTTGCCGACGGTCAGTAGGCCTTAAATATTGGCATTCTATCCACGTCGCCAGATTAAAGATTTCATGCAATTGCTGACAGTAATCTGATAAGCTTTTCATAGCGTCAGCTGTGGGGCAATTAAGGTTCTTTCCCGACGCCATTAAGTGGTAGCTAAAAGTGAGGTTTTATTTTGAACTTTGACAACTACTAAAATGACACAGAACATGGTGCTGATAAACTGACAAAAAAAGTCATCAAGCAGTTGTAATGAACTTTATTGCATACTCAAAATAGCTTGCTTTACAACAGTTTAATGATACATAATTTGTTTTTCTGTGACCTTTCTTTTGCCCTTTCTTTTAGCCAAACAAGGGCTGTCAATGGCTGACAATGCTTCAGGGTGTCTTTTTCTCCTTTTTGATTTATCCTGCGTCTGAAAATAAAATTAAAATGTATGATTACAAAAAACACTGACAGGACTTCTGTGATAAGTCAAATTCAATTAATTGGTGGCAACAATTCATCTAAAAAAATTGTTAAGTGAAACATCCAAGTTACATTTATAGTTAACTGTCTTTTATATGTATAGTTAACTGTCTTTTTTAAGACACAATCAAAATATTGGCATATTAAAAATATCAAACAAATTTGGCATTTTCAACAAGTTTTGAGCTGTTTAAAAATGTGCCGTAATCTGTTATCTTTTTTTAAATATAATTTTTAAATATAATTGTGAAAACACTTTAACTTTATCCTATATATAACCGAGTATTGCTCACCTGTTGCGTTTCTTCGTTGATCTGGCTTTCCATCAATCTCGTAACCACCTTAAGCCGCCCCTGACTTCTCTGAAATAAAATGGCATTCGTGTAACTATAGTGCAGACTATTCAATATGAAATTCAGTATTTAGTTTTATTGACAGCATTAATATCACAAGTTGATACAATGAGTTAAACCAGTTTTTTACAATTAGATGTACTGTCAGAGACCTGCTCTGTATGCAGATACATATTAACATAGAAATGAAGATGCTACTGGATACATAGCATATATACATTTTTAAAGCAGTATTTTTGATCATCAATTTATTATAAAAGATCATCATTACGGACTTAGAACAACAAAAGGTTAATTAATACATGAACCTCACCTGTTTATTTTGTGCCTCTTGATTGTCTCTGGCACAGGCTGAAACCCCTCTCATGGTAGGGGTGGTACTGTAAGTTGCTGTAAGTCCTGTAGCAAGGTTAGGACTTCGTGATGGCGACCATGCATGAGCGCTAGGTGATGCTGCAGAATGATCACTGGCTGGTAATTCAGCACTAGCTGACATGTCAGATGGTCTGGGGGAAGGTGAGCATACTGCAGCAGAAGGCTGGTCCATGGGGGGCGAGGCTGCAAGGCTGGAAACTGCGACAGCATCAGCTACCTGTACAAAAGAAAACAGTTCTTGCATATCTGCGTCTATTCATTTCATTATCATTTGACAGAACAATTGCATTACATTAACACTAATGAAGTGGCTGCAATTATATGTTCACTACAAAAGTATAGACTTTTGGCTAAAAAGGCCACTGAACAGAGCTTTTAATGGCGAAATATTGATATAAAGAACTTACCTCGTCATTATGAATACTTTTGTAATACTGTCTGCCTGCCTCATATGCATCTCGCACATTCTCTGCTAACATCACATCAGAGATACCTTCAAAGGGCACATGTGAAGGCCACCAGCATGGGGGAGGCACTTTTTCTCCATCTTTCTTGTAAAAAATTCGTTTGGCTGCATACCCTACAATCAAACACGACATGCAGGTTTATTATGGTAAAAAAAGGAGCTATATATATTGTGAAAACGCGCATGTTTTTCACATGTGTTTATATGTAATAACAAGCTTATGTATGTGCAAAAACGCACACGATAGGTTTCTTATTAATACAAATTATACTAAGATGAAAACTAGTGAATGTGAAAATTAATACATCTTCATTGTACACGAGTAACACATATTTACACATACATAAGTACTTTACACAGAATTTCTTGTAGCACATAAAGAGATAATTACCAATATGAGCTGTATTTTAAAGCTTATACATACCTTTGCTCTGTGAAATCCTGACCATATCTGTCAATAACGGACGAAGCTGATCCCGGTTTGATTTCAGGGCAAGGGGCATTTCACCTAAAATGGGCAGTGGGTCCTGTGATGAAACTGGTGCAGATGTTTTGACCTTGGCAAGATCTCTTTGAACAGTCTCATTAAATTCGGCATTGTCTTTGCTGCTGATACTCCTCAGTATGAGTTGTGAAATACTGTCCCATCCACGTGTCATGATGGCCCCACTTTGTGGTAAGCAATATGTTAAGTTGCATACAACACCAATGCTCTGAAGTTTATCCATAGCTTTCATGATATTTGACAGGCATCTGTTGATTGATGGAATGTCCTTGTTTTCATTTACATTGTTTCTCTCCATGATGATTATGACTTTATGACGTTATGTGCACAGTTCAAAAGTCCAGAAACAAGTGACAGCTAACTGCATCATGTGGATTATCTAAGACCCCCCCCCCCCCCCTAGCGTATAAATTTATGAATCCAGGGCATTCATTGGCTGTTTAGATATGGCGGGACATCAGTGTCTCCCCCATTATGAAAAAGAAAGCATAACATGGATTATCTACATGCCTCCCCCTAGCGGATAAACAGTATTCCAGGTCATTCATTGGCTGGTTGAGTTTGGCGGGACTCTATAGTGTCTCCCCCTGAATGAGGAGGCAAGATTTGTGACTTTACCAGAGGTCATTCATTCAGCCTCTTCCAGTTGACATCGCTATATGAAACATGTTTCTACGAAATAACAAGAAAAAGAGGGTTGCCACACCTTTGTTTCTGAGAGGTAGTTTGGTGCGGGAAGATGCAAGGAAATCTCAACCTTCTGAACACATAATCCAAGCTCCAGACACTTTTGCAAAACAAGGGTAAGTCATATTTTTTAACTTTTGGACAGTTATATACAAAATAATTGTTTTTCTTTTTCACTGATGCTAAAATAGTGCTCGCGAGCGTCTTTTAGGGCAGTGGCTACTTTTGCTTAGACAGCTAGCGATGACTGATTGCAATTAACTTTACTGAAAATTGATTGCAATTAACTTTACTCAAAATTTCCAGTGCTAAGTCAATTCTGTTTACACTTAATTGCTACTTGCTATGGCAGGTACATCAAAAGAATGGAAGTTAAATGCAATCGGTACTGCTGTCTATCTAGGGCCCAAAGTTGACAAACATTTGAGCAGAGTCTTTAAGTATAAAATTCATAAATGTTATATTACTGTTCAAAGTAATTTTGTAACTGCCGAATTATCTCTGATGTTAAAATTCTTTGGACTTATATCTGGGCTATTGAAATTCTACACTCTTTGAAATATGGATTTCAAATTTATCAGTGGCTTTGAAGTCAGTAGCATCTGGGCTTGTGTGCAGGCTGTTATGTAACATCTCCAATCATAAGGGATACATATGTTTAGCACTACGACATTACTTAGATGTATTTGTAAACAATGGTCAAGTTATATTACTCCAAGATGGTGGTAGATAAATAAGGAATTTAAATTAACACAATATTGTTCTAAAAATTTGAAAAATCTACCTTTTTTTTTTAAATGTGACATGTCTTGAGGATCCTAATATCAAAGAAATACAACATCATTGATACATTTCTTAGGAAAAATTATTCATACTACCACGTTTAGGCTAAATATATCCATAAATGTGATTTATTAGTGACGTTAAATAGTGAATTACTATACCATTCAGGTGTTCACCTTTGATACTTTCCCTTTGTTTTCCAGAAATATGAAGGTCTTCACACTGGACATGCAAACACGGTATATACAGAATCTAGTCATTCATAATAAGTTTGTGCAGTTGTCTACAATTTATGGCACCTACGCTGTTGCAGGTCACACTGATGGAATTCTTGATAAGTCATGGCGGATAATTGAGGAAAGATGCTATATCAGTTATGATGGGGAAAACAATGTTACTCTGTTTGTTTGTGGTTGTTTTGACGGACATGAGAACAAAGTAAGACTGTCATCTATAGATCAAGTGATCAAACATGAGACAATAGACAGTTTCAAGCACAAGGAAGAGGATCTGTACTGTACCCACTGTAAAGCTGTAAATCTTTTGAAAGGTCCACCACAAAACATTGTCAGCAGTTCCCTAGCAGAGGTCATTAACCCAAAGCCATTCACAGCTGTTGTTTCTGGTGGGTCTCTGGGACCTGGTATCGTCGTTGCTGGTCACCATCAGTTTAAGTGTAGGACTTGTAAAACAACTGAGTGTCCTCACATGGAATCTTTTGCCAGGTGGACAGCAGATCCAGAACAGTATGAAGATGAGGGTGATAGTCTTGCACAAGAGTTTAGTAAAATAAAGATATCCAGAAATAGCAGGGAGGATGAATTCACATGCATTTCATTTCAAGGAATAGCCTGGCCAGTGTCTGATGCGTACAAAGAAAGAAAGAGTGTGGTTGACTCAGAGGGATACCCGGATGTATTGAAACCAGTTCTTTCATCAAAAATTTGCAGTCATGGGCAACTATATACCCTGACCCTGGTAAGAGATGATGCCATTATACACAGAGAGGCCAGTGTCAAGAGAGTTCATCTTTACAATTATCAAGTATCAGCTGATTGTCATTGCACAGTGCAGTATGATGGACTGAGCGACCTGTTACTGAATCTTGAAAACAAGAATCTATTTGATTTAGACTGGTTATTTTCAATCTTGGACAGAGCCAATCATTCTGTATGCCCTGTAATGACTGCCCACACAACTACGTTACTAGCCAGATCCAGGTGCATAGACCAGAGCACTACCCATCTCACTTATCACAGTCTCAGGCGTGCTTATAACTGTTTCCTCAGGTAAATACAACTGCATCATTTTAGCTAAGAATCACTTACAATTTACCTGTTTTCTTTTGCATAGTGATTCCCCTGTCGTTTAGTGGCCTAAATCAAGTTCTACCTTTGTCTTTCAGACTTTTAGAATGGAATGAAACAGAAGCCTTCACTTGCAGAGAATGTCAAAATACACTACAAAATGGGGGACTGTTCGATGTGATATGCGATGGAATTATGATGGGCTGCAAAAAACATCTCCAGGAAGTCATCATGGGTGAGCCAGAGGATCCAACTCCAATCAGAGGAACAAAACATGCAGATAGGTAAGATATTTCTTTTTGATGCTAGATAGTGTGCACAATGACCGTGAACAAACTGAAATACATGTTATTTGTAGATATACATAATTATGCCATTTTATTGGTTTCATGTAATATCCCCTTATTTATGATTGTTACAGATGTCCTTTGTCTGTGAAGACACGTCGCCTACTTGCTGAGTACATTGGGTATGTGAAAGGGAAGCTGGTAACAAGTCTGCAACAACTGGCTGATATCAAGTTCCGTGACCTGGCTATGAAACTAAAAAAAGAATGTCCTCCTGTATGGCATTGGGTTGCAGAGATGGGACCTCTTTGTAACTACAGGTAAATGTGTAATTTTACTATAACTGGTGCAAGTTAACATTCTTTCCTTTTGTCAGGCTTTGGCATGTTTACATACATGTTCTCTGTCTTAATAACTGTGATATGTTTCTTATTTTAGTTGCCGCACACTGCTGATCCCCTTCTGCTCCTCATCACCATTGTGTGGGAGCTTCCAAGTGTTCCGGTATCCTGAGGTCCAGCAAGCAATCATAGATGTGCTAGATGGAGTGGTTAATATCAAGGACTCCACTGGGACACATCACTTCAAACTAATCATGAGGCATGCCCCAATTCTAGCCAAAGCTATCATGAGCAATATGCAAGATGGGGTACTGCATGTACTTGTGGCCAAGGTGATTCATTTCATTCTGGTCTATGTCAATCAAACTATAATGAAATGTGAGGTTCCCAGCCCTGAGAGTTATGGTGCTCCCTATGACAGCCCATATGAGTATTTTCCTGGCTTCCCAGTAACCCTAGGCAGGTCCCACTATGAAATGGACGTGCACAAGAATCAGGATGATGTTTTCTGTAGGAAGTTCTCAGGCAGTCACCCCACACTAAGCCCTGGGATCTTCACAGTCTTCTGTCGGCACAGAGTCTGTCTTGGATTTAGTCTTATGACATCTGCTGAGTCCCCCAGGACACCTTTTGAGATATTTTTAAAGAGATTCAATGGTCATTTGAACAATATGAGAATATTTTACGATAACTGTTGCAATCTACATCAGTTTGTTTTAAATCGGGAACCTGCTAGATTCAGTGAGACCATTTTTTTGATAGATAGACTACCCTACCAAGATCACTCAACCTGTACAGATGGCTATAATACAAATTCGTACAATAGTGATCCGAAAATCAAACAGATCAATACACAAGTAAATGAACAGGCTAATGCCGACCTCAGGAATTTGAGCAAGCAAGTATCTCACATGAGACCAGACAATGTAATGCTCCATGCAAGAGTGTTTCTTGCGGACAGAAATAGAAGAGTGAAGAAATTGTAGTAGTTGTCATATTTTTGTTGTTTAATCATCTCTCATGAATGTTATAGTGTGGACTAAAACTGTGGCTGAAATGCATATTGTGTACATGTTTGTAATTTTTTTCATGTAAATTTTGTGACACGAATTAAACTTCGAAACCTTGTTGGCTTCACTAACTATTTTCGTATTTGTTGCTGTCAATAAACTAAAGAATTAAAAAAACTGTGGCTAAAATGCATATTGTGTACATGTTTGTAATTTTTTTCATGTAAATTTTGTGACACGAATTAAACTTCGAAACCTTGTTGGCTTCACTAACTATTTTCGTATTTGTTGCTGTCAATAAACTAAAGAATTAAAAAGACTACTGACGGTCGGGAGTGCCACAGTAATGTACTTTAGACATTCTGGCTGATGAACCCTGTCATTAAGCTGCACAAATACAGCAACTGCAGACAGTCAGCAGTGGCCCAGTCTTGTGTGACTACTGACGTCGGCAGGTCTCTGAAAAACCCTCATTGCTGGAAGGGCAGCTGTCTCTAAGCTGCAGAAACATAGCAATCACAGCCAGTCGGCAGTGACACAGTATTGTGTTAATACTGACGTCGGCAAGTGCATAAAAATCTCTCTTTGGCTGGAAAGGCAGCTGTCATTATGCCTTACAAATAGAGCAACTACCGACGGTCGGTACTTACGGCAAAGCTTGGCCTTCCTGACGTCTGGTAACTAGGGTATTAGAAACACTGCTGACACTACCGACGTCAGTAGTGGACCTAAAACAGACCCGTTTCTTATATGTGGCATTGCGTACATTCAAGTTATATAATTATGTTTATTTATGAACGGTTTCCAAATCAACTTGCCATTTTAAAAAATCTGAAAATTTTTGAAACATTTTGGCATATGAAACTTGCTGTAATACTGTTATAACTTTACTTTAAATACAGGGCCTCTGCTACCCTGCTGTATTTTGACAGCGTGAAATTGATAATAATGCTCAACATCAAGATAGTATTAATTCATAATTTATCTAATTTATTATGATTGATTGTGAACAAACCATTCATGTCCAAGTGTTTTTATCTGACTTTGTATCCTGAGAGACCAATTATATTCAATGTTAACTTGTCACACCAAACTCTCTAATACATAGTAATCTTGAGTGTTTCATGCAAAATCATTTTACTGACTGGGTGTTTTTCAGGGTTATTTCTGGCCAAATGCCTTCGTTGCAACACAAGCGCCCCTAGAAGGGACAAAGTTAGATTTCTGGAAGATGGGTCTTGAGAACAGCTGTTCTGTCATTGTGAGCTTGGTACCTACATCCAAACTAAAGGTCCGTGAATAAACTATATGTTTCTGGTTTAGATGGAATGTGTGTAGAGGTGGTGGGATGCAGGTTTCTTTTATTTCACATAACCAATGACACGACATTGAATCTGTATTATTTGCGCATTTTGATTAGTTAGTTTTAGTTTGGGTGCCTTATTGAGAAATATTGATGAGGTTTTCTGTGAGGCTATGTTCAAAATGTTTTTAATTCTATGATCACATAATAAACCCTATCAGGCCGAAGAAATATACTACCCACAGAACAAAGGAGAAGGCATGACCATGGGGCCATTCACAATATCCTGCAAAAACAAAATGGGTGGGGAAGATATTGCTGTGAGGCATTTGGCTTTGACATTTAATGGCAAGGTAAGCATACATTTTCTAAGAGGAAGACTTTTTATTTCTGTTATTTAAATGTGCAGAGTTTTGGAATGTTGGGTCTGAAAAAAACTGTGTTTCAGAATTGCTGATTTTACAACTAAAGAATAAAAAAGATTCGATACATGGATCCTAAATATTTGGATCCTTTCGTTGTGTGCACTGCATTCTTTGTTCGGACCAGATTGTTGCATAAATATATGTATGACTTTTCATTTAATGTGCTAACCATAGCAGTATGTGCATTGTTCATTCAACTGGAGGCCAAATGGCAATGATTTCAGGAAAATTAACTGAAATTACATTGTATCAAACGATCTGATTTTAAATTAAACTGTCTCGCCTTACTCTCAAATCTGAAAAATTTCCATTTTTCTCTTTGTACAGGAAAGAGTGGTTCAGCATCTGTGTGTGAACATTCCCCTTGTTCCTAAGACTGCTGCTCCTTTGTGTTGCAAGCTGTTCTACTTCACCAGAAGATGGCTCAATATGTTCCCCAGGACTCGTGCTGTTGTACATTGTTTGTGAGTATAGCTTGTCACAATGTCCTATAAAATGCTTAGAAATGCTAATACATGTTCATTACTTCTTGGTTTAATGCAGGATCAACACATCAGATGACCGCAGGTAATAGTTGTCTAGCTATAAGTCTTGCATAAAAGTGGTTGTTGCAAAATTATATGTAGTATTTCATACGAATTTCTACAAAAAGGAAAATTGAAAATTGCTTGATAACGGTTAAGAAATCTGGCACCGGGTCAGATGAGTGCTTGGATCTCGTGATGAGATTGAATATTTACCTCAATAACTTCAAATTTCAGAGATGGAGCTGCATGGACAGGAGTGTTCTGTGCTGCTTTGAATCTTTTCGATCAGATCAGTTCTGAAGGATCATTTGACATGATGGAAATTGTTCAGAATTTGAGACTCAGGCGAGACAGCTTCATTTGGAATCAGGTATTTTCAATGTCTCAATGATACCATGTTACATATTTACCACATATGGGTGGGGTCTTTTACTACCTCAGCATAGATCCCAAGTGCAATTAAGGCAAATCCAATTCAACATCTCATGCGATTGACATCCAGTTGGGATATAGCCGTTCCCGGGCTGGGGAATGATATCGTGACCTCCAGCATATTATTAACTAGCCAGTGTGCTATTTTTCCTTCACAGTTACTGTTAATTTTCTGAAAGTATTGCTATTTGGCCTTATAGCCTTTTTTCGAACTTCATGGTCTCTGACAATTTTATCCTATCCAATCTCTTTGGAGAACTGTCGCTGGATATTGCTAAAAGGATCAATTCAGCCAGTATTTGAATTGTTTTGTTCATTTATTGCTTTTGGGAAACTTCAGCATATATGATTTCTAATATTTGCTAATTTGCTTGTTTCCGGCATCTAGAACGTTGTTAGCAGATTGCGATTTTAAATATTGGTTTGTGAAATGAAGGGAATTTTGTCCTAACAGCATTCTAAACTGAAACAATGGAGAACTCCATATTAAGACCATTTGAATGTCGAATTTTTAACCTTTCAGTTAGTCCAATAATAGTTTTAATTAGGAGATATATGACTTGGTGCTCTAAATTTTCATGCTTTAGACAGCTGGAACTCTAGGCAAACACTTCACATCCCTCCTCTACCTCTTAATTCACCTTTACTGATGAACTCCGTGATCTACGATAATTTTTTCCAAATTATCGGTATTCATTATCTAGCCTTTTGGCATTAATTGTTATCATTAAATCCACCGGATAGTGCACCGCAGCACCCCTTTCCCACCGGCAAGAAAAAAGAAAGACGAAAAAATTAAATTAAAAAACTGTAGCCATTTATGTAGTGTCCAATTGTGTGATGGAAGCTCTGGTCCTAAAGATAGTTTTTAATTGATATCACACAATGAAATATAATGATTTCAGACTCAGTACAATCTTCTCTTCCACCTGGCGAAGGTATTTCTCACTCGACCCAAACAAACCGGTCAACCTGGATGAATGACTCCGGTGCTATGGACTGCTGTCGTCAAATATATCTATCACTTCATATTTACTTGATTATTCTACTTCAATTTTTGTTTTATTGATTATTTTAAATTTATATAACTCTATATCTTTATTTTATTGTTTCTTTCACTCCATATTCTACTTAATTATTTCTGCCACACTATTTTGTCATTTTGATGTCTGTGTATTTTATTTATCTTGAAGCTTACATTTTATACTATTCTTTTTGTATGATTTTACCAGACAATGCAATCTAAATGTAAATAGGAATGATAATAAATTCAAGGATAGGGATAATTGGAGCTAAGTGTCCTGTTTTAAAAGTTCATTCTTGTTAAACCTCTCTGATTTAAAAAAAATGAGGCTCATTTACCAACAACTGCATTGCCTTAATTGTTCTAGGACCTTTTTCTGAAATTGGCAAAAAAGAGAATGAATATTTTACACGACAATGTTTCTTTCGGCAGAGAGGTTTGTCAGTTTGGCTCTTTAAGGTTTTATTTTGTCTTGTCTGGGTATACTGTTATTGACTTATTGTATGTCTACGTATAATGCCATGGCCATAGGTTTTTACACACTTGTATAAATGTTGCATATATGGTGCTTTTTTATACATTGTGACATTGGTTTTATTACGATCAGCCATTTTAAACCTACAGAATATTGCAATTTCTCCTTTTATCTGTCCGGAAGGATCTGTTGATTTTAGGCTTATGAAACTAACGTTACTGGGAATAAACCTGTGACTCTTTTCCTCCCGCCGGCCAAACATGTGGATGATGAGCCTCTTCCTATTCAGCCAAGTGACCTAATTATGGACATTCTTTGCTAGTTTACCTAGTTAAACAACTGATTGGTAATAACTATTTAGCCGATAGGCCGAGTATAGACTCAAAAAATCTTCTCTTAAAAATACAAGACAAATAGATTCATATTTTTTTAGTTTAGGCAATTTTTCTGAATTGCCGGCTTGTCAGAACAAGAATTGTGTAAACTCAGAATTGATTAATTTACTTGAGATCGGTAAACGAGCAAAAAGTCGCTGTTAGGTGATGTCTTACAAATCATCTGTAATTCTACATATGTATTGGTGTTATTTTTGGGCAGATACTGGAAATATATATATTTCCAGTATGGCAAATAGGGTCTCTACAGAAAATATTTCAAGAAAAATTGTAATACAGTCTGACCAAAATAATTGAAGTATTTTTAAATATCTGTAGCTTTCCAGAATCCAATAAAACTCCACATTGGATGACTTCCCATCCACAATTTGATTTTCTACCCTGAGATCCGCTGGAATATCTTTCTCTAATATAACATTTTCGACCTAATATCAACCTTTTGTCCAATATAACTTTTTCAATCCAGTATAGCAAGATATTGGCTAATCACATGATTTAAATATAAGCCGATAACAAATGTTTAGTTATATATGTTAGGACACACACATTTATGATTTAATAAATTACAATTAATTTTTACCAGCTCAATTGAATCTGTTTTCTTTCGTCGTGATATGCTCTAAAGCATACAATGATATCGTTGTAAGGGTGAATCAATTTACCACCAGTTGCAAAGTCGTTGGGTATTTTCATTTTATAATTATATAAAATTTAAAAAAAAGTAAAAAAAAAACTATAATTGGTAAAGTAATTGGGGACCAGGAATCCGAGAAAAATGTCATATATACTGAACATATAAACCTAGGTTCAAACCCAGCTAAAACTTGTTACTCATAAATATGAGACATTAAATTGATCATGTCTTGTAAGTAGTGTTAATGCCGGGATGAGAAAAAACATAGGGCTTCCCATGCAGCAGATCCTCAGTGAACTAACAAAAACGATGACCCATGCATGTGCTTTCCTGGCCACATTCTTCGTATATAATAATAATAATCTTTATTAGGCCCCTAAAAGAAGAGCTGCATGTAAGACACACTAATATATATATTGTATCTGCCTAGATATACAAGCAAACATGGGATTAAAACTAGATTTTAATACAATACAAAAAAAATAAAAATGTACAATGTAACAATAGTAATTGAATGCGATCTCGAGCGTTTATTGTATTTTGTTAGAGTCATAGCTATAGACATGATGTAGCATATTGCTTAATCAACATCATATTTATCAGTGAAATACAGTGAACATTACAGAACTCAATACATCTGCTGAACAGGTTATTTTCACTGACACTATAGGTCTACTTACATAAAAATTAGAATACTGAGACCTGGAGGTATTATTTGGAAAGTTTGTTTTAGCATAATATATTATTGTTTAGCATTCTTGGAATGTTTACAAGGAGTGCCTCATTCAGCGATAGCAGTTTGATCTTCTCAAAACACAAACTTTTTATAGGGATATAGAAAAGCTCCCGGAACATTGTGATGACATTGAAATTTTTAACCACTAAAATATAATGCTGTTAATGTCAAATAACATTTAAAATGTCTGGAAATTTTACTGTTTATGTGTTATGAACAAATACCGAGAGACCACCTGAGAATATTGTGAGGCTGTTATTATAATGAAACAAATTGCATTTAAAGTATGGAGGTTGACTGCATGACTCTGACTCCAAATGCACAAGTCACCCACATGAGCCAGTTGGACAAATTAATCATTTAATGAATGATATCAATATGAAGTCGAGTGAATAAACCTAACGTTTTCTTCTGAAGCACTTCTTGATTACAACCAAGATGACGTTAAACAGGAGGTTAATCATTTCAACTCCTGAGAAAACAGACAAGCCCAGCCAAAGTCCAAGAGTGCCACCGATGTCTGATGCAAAGTTTGCCAGCTGCAAAAAAGTGATATAAATTATTCGTATTGTGTTCATTGTTAAGCACTGGCGTTCATTGAGATATGTGGTATACTAATAGTTGTCTTCTTGGCAGCTGAGACTTTCGAAGGCTTGATGAGAGCTTGATGAGAGCTACCTTCTCTCTTATTATTGGTATACTACATATTTTAATTAAATTCGCCAGTAGATGCCTCTGTTGTATTTTACAGTGATATGTGTAAGAGTGAACACTTTTGCTTTTCTGGTAACTGAGAAGTGGGCATGATTAGTCATGTTCCTATGTGTCTTATGTTAACTTGGTGACTCATAACTGTACTCACATCAAGATGATGACTCATCATGGGCCAGAACTGCCTGCCTGGCTTCTTTTACACCAGGAGGATGACTCATCATGGGCCAGAACTGCCTGCCTGGCTTCTTTTACACCAGGAGGATGACTCATCATGGGCCAGAACTGCCTGCCTGGCTTCTTTTACACCAGGAGGATGACTGATCTGCCCACTGATGATATGGATCCGTGAATCCAGGGCACTCATTCTGCTAATCAGCACACCTCTTATGACACATCTGCAGACCTGATGCCTATCATGAGTCATCATACAGCATACACATTTGCAAGAGAAAAGATAGGGATATGCGTTACTGATGACTCATCATGAACAAATTTTACTCCCTTTTTAAAGCAGGAATATTCTTCATGCTTACACATATCACTGTTTTTGAATGTACCAAGTTGACTAACCGGATATGTTGCCTCCTCAGTCAGGTACTGGTAGGTGAGGGTTTTGAAATAAATGCTAACAGAAAGGAATTCAGTCCTGAAACAAAAAGGGAGATCATGGTAGATGTAAAAGTATCTTTTTTTTACTTCGAATAATAGATTAATTCTCATTTTGCATTGTTATATAAGTTCATGATACTTCTTCTTAACAGTTAATATATGAACTTTGGGGGTCGTACTTTACCAAGAGGTTTTGGCGTCAGCTATTCGTTGTACATGCATGCATGAAGATTTGTAAACAACAGGTTTCTTGTAAGATATTAACAGCAAGATTCGAGATTCTTTTATTTGCCTCAATAGTATCAAAGAATTTGTTATGGCATTGACACTATTGAAAAAGATAATATAATGGGTGAATAATAATAATAATAAGTGTCCTGCAGATAAAAATTGCTTGTGTTATTCAATAGTCTAATACTGGAGTGTATAAAAGTGTTCTTAAGGCGGGTGGTCCTGGAGCGTGGAGCGGCTAATCTTCTGCCCAGCGGTAGTACATTGTATTACTGGTGAATCAGATGGTCTGGGCTTGCATTATTTCCTGGGCATGACTGTTCTCTGGTGGAACACTGTATCTGGATGTTCTATTTTGCTGGCATGCTGTGCTCCCACCATTTTACATACCTTCATTTGAATTTGCATCATAGCATTTTTACATTTTATACTGCAGCCACTGTACCAACTGGCAATTGCATACATCAAAACACCAGATATTACACAATTGTGGAAAAGACATATAATGCTCTTGTCAACATGTAATTTGTACAAACATCTCACATGGTAGAATCTATTGTTTGCTTTCTTAGCATATATTTAATGCATTGTCCATTGTTCTAATCTAATTGTAAAATATATCCTGAATTTAGATTGTGACTACCCACCGTAAGAGAACATCCCTGGCTATAAAGCTTGATCCTGTCGTCCTCATTCTGTCACACATTGCTTCAGTCAAGGGTTTCCTATCGCAAATTGTCTTTGTGAAGGCATCCTGCAACCGATGTATAAAGTTATAGAGTCTAGCAATTATATCTTAAATATATGTCTGAGTTTAACCGGTACATACAAATTTCTCTGGTTCTGGCCAACTGTTGGACGATGCCTCAGTGTTAAAAATTTCATCTCTGCAAGATAGTAGACAAACAGTGGTCATTAAAATTGTCTTACAGCTTATTTCAGTCTTGGAAACTAAACTGTAGAGGACGTCATGTGAATCCAGGCATCTCATTGGCCGAGGGACTGAAATAGCCAATGAGGTCTTGATTCATATGGCATGTTCTGGAATTTAGTTTACAAGCTTATGAAAACTGGTGCAATAGAAGACTAAAACAACATTTATGGGTGGGGTGACCTGAACAACATCTAGAATAGGGTGTGTGATTTAAGTCCTGACGAACTAAAAAGGCGGCTCATTCTAGAAAACCGTTATCTATTGAGTATTGTTATTCAGACTTCCAGTTATGTAATGTTTTCATCAATTTGGATTGTTAGTTGTTAAAGCAATAGATTGTTAAATAATATACCTGCATGCTTGGTGGCACCCGCATGTGTGTTTTCCTAGATTTAGAGCTACTGTGATGTTTCTTGCGCAGATTTGTTCTGTAAACAGTGGTAAAATGTATACAACCAGTAAATACGTTTTTTTTTAATAAATTTTTTATTTTTTGAAATGTTTACATAAAATACCATAGAATACCATTCCTTGCCTACCTGCCTGAGTATCACACAATGTGACAGTCGATGACATATTCAATGGCAGGTCATCAATGTCCTCTTCTTGGTAGCACCCACAAATGTCAATAACTTTCCTTGTTTTGCAAGTTTGACTGCAGACCTAGAAAAATAATTGATAATAAATGTCTGATTTGCTTTGCATTATTGATAGATTGTCACATTTTAATTACGAAGCATCATTGATATATTTGCATAAGTGACATTGTATGTATTGTAGAAATTGCCTCGTGTATCTTTTTTATGTTATTGACACAGGTGAATGACAGTAGTTACCTTGGTTGTGTAGGATGCATTGTATACATCTTGAAACGCCTCATTACCACTACAATCTCCATATTTGCCTCCCAACCTGCTCATATTGGTCTTGTGAAAAATAGATCAGAAATACAATGGGTTTGACAATTCTTTAGACCAACTGTGTCATAGGCATTGTATTATAGGTATTTACCTCTACAAAGACAATATAACTTTGAAAAAAGGCCTTAAAAATGCATTCAAAGGGTGGCAGTCTTATACAGTTGATTGCAATGAAGTGTAGCTACCAGCCACTTGACAAAGTCTCCTGATGATGTCACAATTTACCATGCTTAAGTGGTTCCCAATCAAGCCCACAGATAGAAATGGACTTAATATTTTTGGTCGAGATTATAGCTAGTCAGTTGTGTTTTGACTAGTAAATGCATGATCACCTATTGTGCAACAGAATTCAAAACATTGCTGACAAATTCAAGTCACTGAATGATTGTACAGTTTATATTGTGTAACTTTGCTGTTCAATGAAATGGTAATTAACTTGCAATCCACCAGCTCATTTAAAGCAGCAGATTAAGACCTATTATGGAGGCACTCATGCTGTGATGTGGCTGCCACACTTGGAATTGGACTGATGGCCTGTTGACCACACTTCAATGCAATCAATGTAATAGTGAAGTTTGATGCTTAGCTTTAATTATATGTGATGAAGAGACCATAAGGCTTGGAGTGCTTTATCCAAAGATTAACCCGCGGTCTTAAGCAGAGATATAGCGACGGCCTCAACTTGTTCAAAGGCCAAGTGCCAAAATAATGAAGCCTTTCATATTATATTTATCTCACATTCGGTAGATGTTATGAGCATTCTCTGAAACTTTTTGGCAATCAATCGGGCCGTTTAGATTGTATAACCAAATGAACAGTATAAAAATGGCATTTTTTACCATTTTTTTGTGTGACATTTAGAACTTATCAAAATATCATTGTTAAATTTCAAAAAGTCGTGCTTACGATTTTCTATTCCAAACTAACTTTTTCACCTCGGCAAACGAGTATTCGTTTGAAGAGGTATTTTAGTTCAATATGTCATGCCAATGGTATCTTGATTATGACATTTCTATATTATTTATGCTTTAATGTAACCCCCAAAAGGCACAACTGCACTATTTTAGACATATTCTGGGACTGTTTCATGCTGATTGTAGTATATTTTTTCAGTTTTACCTAAATTTCCTAAAACATAGCTGAAAAATGTCAATGTGGTTATCAAAAGGCACAACTAGGCCTTGAGGACTAGTGATATACAAAAATCGATTAATGTATATGCAATAGTGGCAGATTTCTGAAAAAATTCCTAGGGCTACATTTCCTTACCTAGAATCCATACACTATAAAACGACTTTCATAAAGTAAAACAATTTAAGTGCAATAATATGTAAATTTTAACGTCATAATCCTTTTTGTCATGTTCCATGTAAATAACACTTCATGTACTGAGAAATGTGTCTTTAATATTAATGGGAATTTTTTCCATTTTTGGCTACTATAATGCTCTTCAAATAGACATGCATTCACGTGCTGTGAACAGGTGTTATTATTTAATCTTGCATAAAGGGCATATGGCTAGGATGAACAGTTATGAGATTT
Source organism: Alitta virens (assembly GCA_932294295.1). Lineage (NCBI taxonomy): Eukaryota > Metazoa > Annelida > Polychaeta > Phyllodocida > Nereididae > Alitta > Alitta virens. The sequence continues at coordinate 55,071,413 of OW028573.1, forward strand.
TAATGGACCCCACATCCATTACTTCTGTTCTCTGCTCATCTTACATAGACACTCTCTATACTAAACATAAGCACTGATAAGGAAAATTGCTACATGTAATGTATTATCGAAGAAATAATGCAGGTAATCTGGCTAATAGATTGCTGATAGATATCCATAATAGCTGTAAAAAATATCTGTAGCTCAAATTTTAATATAGCTTTTTAACTATGTCGTTTTTAACTACAGTATGTCTGCTCCATTCATTCGTCAGACTTTTACAAATTTAATGATACATGTATATCACAAAAAAGTAATAGCATACAATCATCATGATAGTATTATACATTCTTCATATCAGACTATTGTCAAAGTTCCTCTTGTTTAACGGGTAGTGAGAGGCCAAGAAAAAAAGAAAATGAGTGTCCCGAGCGTTATGTCAATTTTTTAAAGTTCTCAGTCTCAGCCTTTAACTTTAATTTCCAAAAATGATAAACTTACATGAATGAGGCAACCATTTACTTCGAGCATCAACGTACAGGCATTTGAGGGTTTTTCATTTGAAAATTTGAAGGACTGTTAAATTGTACTAATTTTCATAAAATACAACAGATTCGTGAGCATCAGTCCATAGCAAACAGAAAAATAAAAATCATGAAATTATGATATTTACAATCAAACTAATATCTATTAAGGATTAACTCACGAAAACCGAAAATTATAACACTTGGTGGCAGGTTGGGGCTTGTCACACTTTGGCTACATCATTTTTGCTCTGGGCCTAAAGGGCTACATCATTTTTGCTCTGGGCCTAAAGTATTGTGAGCCGCAACATAGAAAATATATAGTGATAGGAAATTATGCTTATAGTTGCACTTCCAATAAATGCAGTTGAATGGCAATACAAAACATATAGACAGATTGAGGCTTACATATGACAGAGCGAAGTACGTTTCTCTGCCTGGGGCAATGGAGAGGCCATCTTCTTCTGGAAAAGGTTTCGAGCCAAAAGGGTGAATGACCACTCTGAAGCCATGTCCTTCAGTTAACATACCTAGGTATTCATCACTATCCAAGAAAAGATGCAACTTCAGGCCTGGTAAAATTAGCAAACAAATATCTAGGGGTGAAAATCTTTTTGACTGAGACCTTTGTACCAGAAGTGAATGATCATCTATAGCTTTTTTTAACCAATTAACAAGTTAGTCAGTTTTATTCAAAATGTATGTATTCGACGAGTTATTGTTATAATACTTATGCGTAATAAACAGGTAATTAGATACGCAATTGACTCCATTGCTTAAATTTATCAATTAATTGCTTGTGTTACTGCACTGACCATAGTTTATTCCTGCAGTGCGAACTTTGAAGGGCCTAGGCTGCATCAGGTGAGAGTTGAAGGTCCAGCAGTTGCCGTAGTTAATGTTCATGAAATCAGAAAATGCCCTGATAAAAATAGACATTGCAAATAAAATGTAAGAATTAAATGCACATTACAATAAGGCATTACTAAGATACTGTTTAAATTGTCAGTTATCTGTGTATTTAACTCACCTGGAGTCGCAGGACAACCCATAAAATACACAGTTTATAATGGAGATATTTTTCTGATGTCCCACATGCTTTCGTAGATTTCTGAGACAATACAAATGAAATAAGACAAAAATATGCCGGAAGCAGTGGCGTATTTAGGAGCGTATTGGGCCATGACCCATCCCCCCCCCCTTAGCCTGGACCAAATAAAAATCAAGTGAAATTAAAGCTGCGCGCGGCTAAGACGATAGTCCACGAAATGCTATTTGGTTAAAAAGAATTTCACCAACATATTGAGTGCACAAAAGACCAAAATGTCATATTTTAGGATATATGCAGGCACATGAACATAATGGGGCAGCACATGCCCATTGCCACCTGTCATTAAAGAGTGTCCTTCCCTTGTAAAATGAAAATTAACTAAAACACTTTGTATGGCCTCTGTACGGCTCTGCAGGGATATAAGTTGACATGAATCTGCCCTCCTCCCATCTTCCTAAAACAAGGCATCTGCAGGAAGATGCCTTCCCCTCCTTGATATAAAATTTTGTGCTACCCTCCTCCCTGCATAAAATTTTAGGCATAATGTCTGTCGAATTGGATGAAACTACTTTAAACTGTATTGTTTATGGTTTATCACATTCAAGCCCTTTCTGGACCAGTAGCCCACAACTGCTCATTTACGCAGCGCACAAAACTAGAAAATAACTGGTCAGGTTATCTATATGGAATTGCATGTGAGAAATCTGACAGTGGAACATTGTATATACTTGTTCCTGGGAGCAATTGAAGTTCAGCCATAGGCTTCCAGTTGAGGTTGTGGGGCTCGACACCCTAGAGATTGTGACCCGCCTGTTCATTGGACAGGTAGCAATTCAGTGAATTGAATTATACCTGCCCTACCAGGCACCAGCCATTATACCTGTTAAGATTTTACACAAACATTTATGCTAACAGAAGTAGCCCAAAAAAATATAAAACATTTTGAATTAAATTAGAAAAGATTGTCTTTCTGGTAACCTTGAGGGATATCACGGAAAGTTAGTCTTCTGCACTACAGCAGTATTTGCTCTCAGACTGTCTAATTTACCTGTCATTTGATTTTGCCTCATGAGCCACTTTCAATTTGAATTAATTATACATTGTTGTTTTTAATGAGATTTGTACATAAATATAGATATGCCAATCATTCTTGTTTAGTGTCATATATTACAAATTGCAATTGACATCTTGGTTAACAGAGTGCATGGTGATTTCAATTAACTCCCCTTAATCCAGAATGCCTATTTTTGTATTAAACTTTCTAATCCCCCCCCCCCCCCCTAGCCCAGCTTCACGTCTTCGGCGCTTGCTTAATCCATACTTAATGACAGGCCTCATCAGCCTCTCCATTACCAAATTTCTAGATACGCCCCTGACCGGAAGCACGAATGCCTAGGAATATTTGAAGCATTGTAGGCTATATTCTGACTGTTTGTACAAAATTGTAAACAACTGCATGTGATCTCATCAAAAGAAGAAAACGGTTAATAGTTGTTCATTACTTGTCAACTTTAGCAAACATGCTGTGGAAGTCCTTTCTAATGACAGAGGAGCTGTCGACCCTCTTGAAAGAGAGTGGCCTTTCATTTTGAGTGAGAGAGTAGTAATCGTCCGATGAATAAGAATCATAATCACTGAGACTGGACAATAAAGTATTCTCCTGAAAATAAAATAAAAGTATGTTTTATTTGTAAATAATGCATTGAATGTAGGTTTTTTTTTATAAGCGATGTAACTTACATTTCCATAATAGTCACTGTAATCATAGCCATTTTGTCCATTTGGCCCATCAGTTGGACTATTACTTGGTTGGTTGGAGCTGTTAATTTGTGGGGCTTGGCTTAAATCATCCAGGTACTTCTTGATTTTAGGGGTCTTGTCAAGCTGTCTAAATCTAATTGGGTTGATGTTGCAGATGCTGACACTGGGAAAGTCCAATGGGCTATTCAAGTACTGGACCTGAATAAGACACATGAAATTAGCAAAGCCTCTGTATGACTTTATTTTTCTCAATGGTTTTTGATTTAGTGTTTAGTGTTGATGGAAAATAAATACCTTTTGCTTAAACTATATTCTTATTAGCTATTCACTAGTCCAGGAATTGTTTCATATTGTGAGTCAGCTTTGTCATCCTATTGGCATGTTTGCAATATGACAAGTTCCTATTTATCTAATATTTGAAACTTACCCTGGTGTTAATTGGATAGGAGTAGTATCTTTTAAAGACAAAAACCAGTTGATAAAATGCCATGGCCAGGCAAGCCAAAAGAAAAACAATCCAAGGAAGTTTGTTGAGCCAGGATTTTGTTGATGATATCCAAACGCAGCCCGCAATGGTGGTCTTCTCTGAAAATTGGTGAAGCACTTCTCCCAGAGATTCTGTGTTTTCGTCATCTTTTGGCTTTAAAATAGATATGTAATTAAAAACAGTAATCAAAATCATCTTATTGCAATACCATGCCTGTAATTATTACGTAAATATACCTTAAGGGGCTCAACACTGGTTGACCGAGGCCCCGTCATGTCACAGAGTTATGTATGATGATCAGAGGTGTCCTGTTCCACACCTGTTCTCTCTCACACCAGAACACCATTCATCAAAGTAAGCATTGAGACCCATCTATCATACTGTTTCTTGTTTTATTCTACTCGATCATTACCTACATAATTTGGACGTCCAAGGTTTTCTTCATTGTGCAAACTTCCATTGTTTGTTAACATTTCACGCCATGTAATTGCTTATTGATCTTCACACCTTTGTCATCCTCTAAAGATATTCATTTCATCCATAATGTTGTACTTTGTAATATATTTTTGGCGGCCAGATATTTGCTAAGTATTCTTTTCTTTGTTGTCTGTCTGATCAGCTTGGTAACCATAGCAAAACCCAAGTAAACTGTTCTGTTGCAATTGTTGTGTACCATAATGGATATGTGGCATGTGCAGAAATATACAGGAGTATGTTACAAATAAAATAAATTTGGAACTTCCGTTTTTTCCTAGCAACACGGAAAAGTAGCCAAACTATCATGAATCTAAAGATGGCAAAAATCTCTCATGAATCTTGCGGTTACTCACAAGGTGCCAGAATTGTGTCTGTAAGTCAGTGGCGCTCTCTGGGCGCAAAGGTCCCCGGGTAGGTCTTCACATACTGTTTCCCTGGACCAGTGAATCAGTAGAATTATACTTTGTGGTGTTTTTTCTTGCACAACGTATAATACCATTGGAATCAACCTATTTCTAATTTCTGTATCATGGAATTTGGAAAACATACGCTCCTCTTTGGATTTGCGCCGTAGAAATAAAAAAGGTCGAATATATCTCTTGCTTGGAGCTATGATTTTGAAGTGCCATTTAGCTGTATTCATACACATCCGAATTACCTTAAACTCTGGCCAGTATAGTTCGATCACTTTTTAATTTCAACTATGCTGATCAGCGTTAAACCAAATTCACAGAAATAATTTGTCTTTGATCAGACTGCATCTTGATAGCAGTCTGCATGTCTAATGTCTCAATGCTACTGGGTCTGGGTGTGAAGCTTAGTCAGCTTATATGACCAGCTGCCAGAGGCAGATGTTATGATGAAATGATAAGGCTTGGAGTCCACACCATGTTACATTTACCCCATGGGTGGGGGTCTTCAAGTTTACTGGCCTCAGCATAGACACAGAATACAAGGCATCGTCAATTTAACGTCACATGCGATCGACATCCAGCTGGCTCATGAAGAGTACCCAGGCGTGGGATCGAACCCGGGTCCATCATACTTCACAACAGACGCCACCTTTACATTTTCTTGAAATTGCTCTCAGTATGAGACGAGATTTTTTTCACAAATCGATGTATAGTTTAAAAGATCTTGAACATCATCATTAGACAATAATATATTTAATCAAAATGCCTCAATGAAGTCATAACTTGTAGGTTCATGCATGCTTTATTCCGGTTTGTATAGAAGGAACTAGAAGGAGATGTCTATTGAAGTTTCTTTGTTTAATCCGCCTGACTGAACGTAAAAAGAAATGCTAGTTGGTATTTTAAAAGGCAACACTAACCATCTGGCAGGAGCTTATTAGCAAACAATGGATGAGCTCTCAGTGAATTGTAGTGGCAAAGGCTTAAACAAAGGTCACCTAACCTAATTAGCGAATGCGAAGGCAGCTTGAAGTTCAGGCTTTCCCTTGATTAGATAGGCGGCTATTTTAACCACAAGACAACAGAGAGAGGTCATTTATTCAGCGTGCGGGCTCAACTGGACCAAGCTCAGTTTCAGGATAAACTATACGTGTTAACAGACACCAAATGCCTGAAGATGAGGCAATTCGGTAATGCTTTAGTGAAATGGAGAATGGGAAAATTATTCGGCTTCAGATCCCAAATCACTTAACGCAAACTCCAGCAAGGTCCATTGTTAGGTGACCATGCACGATTCATAAATAGACTAGGAATTGTTTCTCGAGTTGAAATTAACATCGTGGACATCTGATTCGCCATCACCAAGTTTCTTAGAAAAATAGAAAATATATCATGTATATATTGGATTTTTTTTTTTTTTTTCAGATATTCTTGAAGACGTAACGTCTTATTTCACGTCAATTTAGTTACAATACTGAATTAATGTTACATTTTTCTGTGTCACCGAGGTCATCCTTTGACTTCCTTTGGAAATCACCACAGATATAGCTATGTTTTGAGAAATCAACCATTTATAAAAGTCCATTATATACAAAGAACTGTTTTGAGTACCTTTGACCTGGGTGTTTTGCAAATTCATGAGACAACTGAGGCCATTATACCACCTTGAAAATGTCCTTGATGGATCGAAGTTAAAAAACTGGAGATAGTCAAATCTGCACAGTACGATCTCCAAGTGTCATCATCTGTCACATTTGCAGTGCATGGCGACCTTTTGGCTTGCCTTTGTCTCTTGCAACTATTAATGGCGCATCTTCCTGCACTGATGCTCTTAATGGATCATCACATTATCTTCTATTCTCGGCCCAGTTTGGCACTCCAGTCACTCTTTTCTCAATTAACACGCGATTAAGCCCCTTCTGAGTTTATTTGTCTTCTGTTTTCAGTGCCACCTGTCTTCAGCATTTGCAGTTCTTTGGTTTATTTGGCTGATCATTGATCTTACCCAAAGAAACTTCTTTAATGTCAGATTGTTTTCTACTAATAGAATGTATTGACTGTGTTCCAAGTCAGAGATCCTCTCATCAAAGAATCGATGTTGAAACAGACCTGACCTTGTATGACATACAACCTTTGAAATATTCTCAGAAACTTCTTTTTGTGAAAGACTAGAGTCATGGACATGGGGTTGATCAGAAACTGATACCATTGAGATCCGAATACGTTTTGAGTTGAAACACAATTTGGCACTTCCCTATTTTTTTTCTCCAGTAGTTTCTGGTTTATCTTACAACTCATATATCATGTCATATTATATCAGATCATACCAATCCATACACTTATTTACTATTTAATTCATTAACGAATTGATCCCTTTCCCAGATAGCATTCCAAATCGGGCCGATGGTCGGCAAATAGTTGTCAACAGGTGTTGGGCCAGCATCATTATGCTCATCGGCAAAACGTCGGACCCACCATGCCCAAGTTCGAATCCAGGGCAAGGTCCCAATAAAGACACTGCAATCACTACAGTACTTTTCGGGCATGCAATGGTCTGCATAAACTAAAACAAAACCGAAGAGTAAAAAGATGTGAGATCATAACTGCTTAGGAAGAAAGAGTGCTGCTACCCACTAGCCCAAACAGCCAGACAGTTTATGATACAGTTGAATGAATGAATGAACTTTATGTATACATACCACCCGGCACTGGATAATAGTACAAATATATTTTTACATCACACTGTATGGTCAAGATTCAGAACTCTTGTAAGTAACCCACTACACTAACAAGTCACATGTGATTTGGCGGTGTTAGTCTTTGTATGATAATAGATACAGTAGGTAGTCTAGATACAATGCAACAACAAAGCTGCTAATACCTTTATTAAATACCAGTAACACACCATGATATAAACATAATATAAGTTTTGATTTCCTGAAGTGATTTGCCAGCTTGACAATAACTTTTTTTTTAATATTCGAAGTGGTCACAAGAAAAAACTACCTATGCTGAACTTGCTCACCTGTTTCCCTAACCTCAGTTACAACTGAACTGTAGACACAACAAGGACCTCGCTCCGATAAACAAGAATGACGTTGGGCCGATTTAATGCCGACATTGGCCCAACCTCGGGCCGAGGTCTAATTGCTATCTGAGTTATGTACTGGATTGGCATGATAATATTTCTTTCTGCAGGAAAATTAGTGATGATAATGGAAATTTTAGCCATGCAATATGATATGTATGTAGACAATGCAAGTATGGTCAGACAATGCATGTCAACGGTGAGAACTAATACTATTTCCAAAATAATAACCCAGAAGCCTACTAGGGGGCACAATATGTCATGACAGCAATGAGGTCTTATTAGGGCAGTGTGTTGGTCTTTGACATCACACAAGAAGCAAATCAAAAATCTCCAGGAAATAAGGCAACTTGCTATCTCATGGCAATATACAATCAGGAAGAATTATGGCTCATAATCATATACGTCTCAGGAAAATGGCTAAGATTTGGTCATAAGTTAGGATCAAGAAAAATAAATCACAAAGCTATTATGACCTTTACGTATACACCAATTATATGAGACTGTACTTATTTCTATTTCACACTAAAAAATAGAAATACAAATTATGCGTTGAGATTGCTTTTTGATGTGAATGAATGACTTTTCTTTGTGATCCAAAATACTAAAAAGGTGAAAATTGGCTGACAGAGGCTTTTTACTGTCAATGCCCTTGTGATAGGTCCTGTTGGTTTTAGATGTGTACACATTTGAATCAAGCAGAACAGAATTACTCTTCTATCTTCCCAATCAGAATTCTTAGGATTACGTATTTGGTGGAATTGGCTGTCCTAGTGCATATTTGGCATGGTCTTGGGACTGCATGTCTGACTGACCTATGAATCGTTGTACCAGGCTGCCACAACCATCATTTCACAGTGACCTTTGGCGAGAGCATACTGCCTTGCAAACACGAATAGGTTGTAACATTCATGCCACAATATTTGACTAATGATGTCACAATATTCAAGTGTGGACCCTAAAAAACTTGCCAGGCATGTTTTCAAGCAATATTCCGAAAAATTATTGCCAATTCATCTTGACCACATTCAATAATGTAGAACACGTTGTCACAAGGTGATAACAAGGACTCCCAAAATATTTCAGCAATATTTGAGATAATATTCCCTACAGATATTACCAAAATATTTGCACAACATCAAAATTATCATGTGAACTAACATTATGGTAATATGGAGAAAATATTGTCACATTATAAAGTGTGGACCCTAGAAAAGCCTGCGGAAATATTTTAAATGATATTACTAAATAAACTTGTCAAAAGAATTTCACCATTTGAAATAAATTATAAAATATTGCAGCAAGATTCCCACAATCATTTTAGGTATATTTTTTAATAAATATTTTCCCAACATGCCTAGTACAGTACAATGAAAACGTTTTGTGTCTGCTGGGTGATGTATGAGGATGGTTACTAAGTACATTTATTAGCTGGTTACATTATATTGTGACTTATCTGATGAGATGTATCAGGTCTCATGTCTAAATCATGTATTATTGAGTAGATTGATGACATGCATTGTCTCATATGACGGTTCCTCTCGAATATATAATAATCATGATAATGCGACTGAAGCAGAGTTATTGAGCCCTCCATAGACAATACATTACTGTCATAATTTCTCATGAGCTTTTCTAATTTGCTTTATAATTTACATATGTCACATCCCATGTTACATAGTGAAGACGCAGAAATCTTTTTTTTTAGGTCTCAATTACAGCTGGTCAGTTGTGTTTTGACTAGTAAATGCTTGGGTGGGCATAATTGCCTATTGTGACACAGAATTCAAAACAAATACAATTATTTAAAACAGCAGATTAACAATGATTAAGATAGTTTAACCTATTAGGGAGGCACTCATGCATGCAAATCTGTGACGTGGCTGCCACACTTGGAATTGGACTGATGGCCTGTTGGCCACACTTGAATGCAATCTTCTGTAAAACCCAGCGTCTATCGTCGAGTTCAATGTCAATGTCACAGTCATACACGTAACGTCTGCTTACAAGTTGCTCATGGAACATTACGTCTGAGAGGTTTCTGCCTCATCATGCTCACTGACAAAAGGTTATTAGCTAACCAACTAACACATCTTTTGCATCATATCAAAAAAATTAACGATAAATACCATAGTAATATAGCAGCCGTGAAACTTGCACGTCTTATTTTTGTTTTAACTTTACAGACATAATTTGTGTCACAAGAGTGGATTGGCAAAATACATGCATTTGTATGAGGGTGTTTCAACGAGTTATCCTTATGCCACTGCCTTAACTTTATGCAGACACAATAGAATATGACTGGCGACACAGGTTATTCGGTACTGGCTAAGGGAAATCATGCTGTACAACGAAATTAAGGACACTTTAGCCCCTTTCACACTTAGACGGTTTTGCCGTAGTGAACCCGTAGTATTACATAACGGTTATGCAACAGGTTTTTCGCCGGGTTGGCGACAGATTCTGGCGACAAAAAGAGCTCTACGGGTGACTACGGATGAGTCGGCGGGTTCTACGGGTGAGTCGGCAGGTTCTACGGGTCACTCGGCGGGTTCTACGGGTCACTCGGCGGGTTCTACGGGTCACTCGGCGGGTTCTACGGGTCCTAGAAGTAAGCCGACGGGTAGTAGGAGTTATCCGCCGAGTTCCACGGGTAACCCGCCGGCTTTTTGCTACCAGCGTCAGTGTAGGCAGGGAGGTTGGGGGGTTGTATATACTGAAAAATCAGCTATACGTGCTCACTCGTGGCTCTTTTAATCACGTATAAATTGTTTCCACGAGCGTACGTGAGTCAGTCGTAGATTGCTCGCCGGACTTCCGTCAAAAGCTCGCCTAATGTCCGTCGCCAGGCATCCATCAGGCATCTGTCAGGCACTCGTAGAGATCGCTTGTAGATCTCCCGACGGCTACGTGTGGCTACGTAATCGTATGTAGAACGTACGTAGAACGCTCACGTGCACCGACTGACCCCCGAGTGAGTTACATAACTAATATAAACAATTCACTCGTAGAACGTCCACCAAAGTTTTAAACATGCTCAAAAATGTTCTGTCCTTTCCACAGATGGTCATGTATAATTTGGAGGGACTACGGCCATGTACGAATTAGCGCGAGTATACGTAAAACGGTCGGCAAGTGAATCGCGTATGGCAAGGATGAGCAAGAGCAAAAAAAAATTTTCATACGTGGTCACTCGTAGGTCGCATCCGTGATGGTGTGAATGTCCCTGTAGGAACAATAGATAGTATTCCTTGCGTTGATGATGACTGGTCAGCCTCAGTCAGGAAAGCGATTTACTTTACAATTAATTGATAATTTATGCATATTTAGAGATGAGTGGTTTAATGGAATGTTACAGTTAGTTTCATGAAATATAGTTGATGCTAGACAGCTGTAGCAACTTATTCCTGCCTGTAGCGCTATGACTGGCTAAAGTCAGCTGCTTCTGTCTACTTATATTAGTTTACATATAATATATCACTAAATATGTATGTGCAATGGACATGCATCTTTTCAACAAGTAATGACAACTATGAGATCCGGTTTTGAGTAGCCAAGTACAGTCAGACAGGTCCGTTTAGTGGCAGGTCGCATCGTATAACAGAAGTTGTGTACATGTAGCTTTGTCTAGATTCAAGTTGAAAGGCTGATTTTAATGGAACTAACTGTATATAATATGTGGCTGCAAAATTACTCGTTTTATTTGTGCAGTTGGAGGTACCATCGGATTTTGTTGTTGAATTGCCCACTAGGCCCCACAAAATATGGATCGCTGTGCCTTCCTCTCTGCCTCACAATGTGAACAACTGGGAATTCTCTTTCAATGCTATATCAGTAGGCCTTTGCGCAGAAGTTTTAGATTGGCATTTTGTGGGAGCAATTTCTGTCACCTTTTCACACTCATTTTCTCTTCCATTGGCAAGAGGTGAGAACACAAGCCTTGACCCGTTTAAACCGGGCAGACTATAGTTCATATCAATATGCCGGTATGGATTTTTTCCCAGAAATATCGTATGCAGAAACATCTAAGTAGTAGCTTTGGTGAACCTAGATAACAAAAGGCTTTGGGGCTCAGAAAATCGATACAAGGATGGTATGAGTAAAGTACCATGTGCATATGTTGTGTTCTTACATTGTCAAATGTGTGTTGTAGTATTGGATAATGGGATACTGACAAAAACGTTGTTATTTGGCTCTGCTTACCTAGTTACTCTCCAGATTTGTAATACTATATAGGGTTCATTGGGCTTGTAGTTTATCCTTTATTTACTCCCAGTTCCAGTTACCAGCTATTTCTGCTCACTGCCCAGCTTACCATTCCACTGCTATATTGGGATTATGGAATTTAACTATTTTCCAAAGAAGGGTCATAGGACAGGATTAAATGTACCAAAAATTGTTCTCAGCTAAAGTGGAACTGTTTGTTGTCAATGGTAGTCAAACATCCAGACACTGTGTGTCGTCACCCATAAGCCAATTAACCTAATTATGAACATTCTTTGCTAGTTTACCTAGTTGAAGAAATGATTGGTTGAACTATGTAGTGAGTATAGACTTCAGAAATCTTCTCCTAAAAATACAAGAGAAATGGATTCATATTTCAGTGTCTAGATGTTTGACTACCATTGACACCAAACAGTTCCACTTTAGCTGAGAGCAATTTTTGGTACATTTAATCCTGACCTATAACCCTTGCCAGAACAAAAATTGCGTGAACTCAGCACATGAACATCTAGTTATTCTGTAATTTCATTGTTAGGCCTTTAATACTAGCCTATGGACTACAGAGAAATTGATTAATTTTCTTTAGATAAGCAAATGAGCAAAACGTGTACATAATTATGTCGCCGGGCTGTGAGGTGACGACAAACAGTGTAGACTGTTGTTCAGTCAGTTGCTTGTTGAAACAACAGTGGATTTTCACGGAAGGTTCTCTGGTCTTTCACCAGGCGGCTACGACAGAATACTGCAAGTCTATTGGCTGAAAAAATTCCCGCCCCTGACTCTGATTGGCTGAAGCAAAGTGCATCCTAGCAGAAGTATTTTTAGTGCATTTTAATGTATATTTGACATCTTATCATTGTTTAGTTGATTTCTGTTATTTCCCAGGGAAAATAATTATGGAATCAGCTAGTTATGTCCTACTATGTCTGAAAAGAAAAATGAGTAATAAGAGGGGAGGAAAGACTTATGTCTTGCTGCATTCAGGGCTGCTCAGTGAAAAGACTCTACCCAAACATGACAAATTGAAAGTTGGGATTTAACTTAAAGACCGAGCTGCAGAAGGTCGAAATTGCCACCGCAAAGCATAGAACGCTGATTAGCTGCTTGCTGGACACTGGCCAGTCGGCCACGCCTTATGCAATAGCTTGTAAGGGGGGTCAATCAAGCCACCCCCCTCTAAAGTGGTGCTGGACTGAACAGGGATTGTTTACATTTGGTTAGTTCACTTTCTAATGACTGAATGGATAACACATTCTCCTGAATACAAGGAATTCGCTCAGATGTTAGCTTGGGCCCATAAAAACACATCCACGCTATTCATAAATTGTATATGTGCACTGATAACAAAATATCCTGCATTTATTAGCTCCGAGTTGTGAACTACGGAGGCTGCCATTTTCGACTTTCCCGGGTGCCTTGCTCTGGCCGGAAATACGTCACTGTTATCCTAGCTCTCAGCCAATCAGAGACAAGTATTCTCAACGCGCTGCTTTGCAATTCAGCCGCAGAGCTTAGCTCAGTGATTTAACTGCTTGACCGTTGTAATTATCACATAGGAAATATGATCTAAAAGCTTTATGGCTAGGTAATACCAATTAGTAGGCCTAATGAACGTGCAGAACAAATATTAAAATTAGTGTATTGGATAAATTATTATTTACAATTTTGAATTTAGTATATCCAGGTCAACTCATATTGGGGGGTTATGACAATCACTGGCGGAGCCATGATTTTTGTCATTTGCCCCCCCCCCTCCCGTAGAGCCTTTGGCCCTCCCTTAAGCCCCCCTCTCACATAGCCGGTTTTGCCGTAGTATGACGTAACGGTTATGCAACAGCTTTTTTCGCCGGGTTGGCAACGCATTCTGGCGGCAAAAAGGGTTCTACGGGTGACTCGGCGGCTTTTACGGGTGACTCGGAGGGTTTTACGGGTGACTCGACGGGTGACTCGGCGGGTTCTACGGGTCACTCGGCGGGTTCTACGGGTCACTCGGAGGGTTCTACGGGTCATTAGAAGTAAGCCGACGGGTAGTAGGAGTAACTCGACGGCTTCCAGGAGTAATCCGCCGAGTTGTAGGAGTAACTAGCCGACTGCTACCAGCGTCAGCATCAGCGTAGGGGTTGTATATATTTTAAAAGGCTGCTGCTCCCCTAATATAAGTCCGATTCTCGTCAAATAAGCACTGAATTGTAGTATAGTTCATACTGATTCTATACGTGTTTTCGGATCGAAAATATACCAAATATTAAGCGAGTTATTTGTCTGAGAAGGCAGCTAGGTTGGCGGAGGCAAATAGTGGTGCTCCCGCACACGTCCGCGCCCGGACTGTATCAATGCTCCCTCAATTTAATATTAGTCTGATTTTCGTCAAATTATACTGGATTGTAGTATAGTTCATACTGATTCCATACGTGTTTTCGGATCGAAAATAGACCAAATATTAGGCGAGATATTCTATATTATATAATAAGCATATAAATCTATCTGTCTCTCTAAACTATCTATCTACATATCTACATATCTACATATCTACATATCTACATATCTACATATCTATCTGCATATCTATCTATCTACATATCTATCTATCTAACTCTATAACTATCTAACTATCTAACTATCTACATTAAAGAACAGCGATTAATGTTTTTTTACAAGAATATTCTTGTTTTTGCCAAATATACTCCATTAATTTTTCTCACCTTATCTATTATATACATTTTATTTGACGAAAATCGGACTATATATAGTCCGATTTTTGTCAAATATATATATACAATTATATATATATATACAATTCATTATGACCGTAATACTAAATGACAATTGACACTCAGATATGTGTGATGTTCAAAGTGGCTTCTTTTTAATTGTGAATTGAATAGGACATGACATTAAGCCTGTAATCCAGGTTAATTGCAATTGACTAATAACAATTAACCTTAGTGAAGGACTTCTTTACATTTGGCTAAGTGAATTGAATTACTTATGATATGATAGCTCATGTCTTACAATGTTATCATTGTTTTATTTTCATTTTTTATTGATTGTTTTATATACTTTGAAAGGCTGCTGCTCCCCTAATATTAGTCCGATTTTAATATTAGTCCGATGTGTAAAATTTATATAATAGTTAAGGGGGAAAATTAATGGAGTATACTAGGCACAAACAAGAATATTCTTGTTAATAAAGTTAGTAATACCTCATAGAGTATAGATATGGAGATATGTAGATAGACAGATAGTTATAAGATCTTCACCTAATAATACGTTACTATCAATAATTCATTGAATCGTAATCAATAAAAAATGAAAATAAAACAATGATAGAAACTATCTATAGATAGTTAACAAACACAAGTCAGCTTGAATACGTTTGGACACATTGCCGTTTATTGGCTAAACAAGAAATGGATGGACACAGATAGACGACAGACAACACAGAGACAGATGAAACACAAAACATATATATACAGCTTGCTTTTGTAGACAGCCCAAAGCAATGGGTGTTATGACATACCATAAATGCATGTTTCTAAAATTATAATAGACATATCTGGCTTCCCAACAATGGGTGGCAATTATTAACTTTTTTTGAATTCATACATAATGGTATGTTTTTTAAATGTTTTGACATTGATTGGAACTTAAGTTTATACATTTTTTAAGTACCAATTGAACAAGCACATAATAATGAATGTGCAATAAAGCAGAAGTAATGATGCAACATAGTATAAATCTAGGAATTTGTACAGTCACAATGAACGAAAACACTATATAAGAATTAGTGTAGATAATCCTATAAAAATAGGGATGGGTGGGTGGGAGAACTGAGACTGATGAGACGATTGAATTTGAGCGGGAGAGTCTGCTTATATAAGCTCCCAGGATTAGGGGCAAGGAAGTGCCCCCTGATTGGCTAGCTGATGGTCAAGAGACCAGAAAGCTTCCTGGCCATACAGGAAGTGGCTAGCAAGAAGAAACCAATATGGCTGCCCAGTGACTTTAACCAAATTTACATGGTACGTAAATCTCATTTAACAAACTCAAGTCAGCTTGAATACGTTTGGACACATTGCCGTCAATTGGCTAAACAAGAAATGGATGGACACAGATAGACGACAGACAACACAGAGACAGATGAAACACAAAACATATATATACAGCTTGCTTTTGTAGACAGCCAAGATACAGCAGAGCTTATTTCCCAAAAAGCAAGAGGAGTTAGGCGACTAAAAAAGGTGAAAGTGATTGTGAGTTAGTGAAAGTGATGTGAGGGAGAGCTAAAGCGGGCGGAGAGAATGAGCCAGCTGATGAGCAATGGATGCCATGTCATCCAGGGAAGGTCTGACATACGTGCTGTATGCATGCGAACGCCAGCGGCCAAGTCGCTGGATGACTGTATCTGGCAAATTTGCTGCAGCTGCGCCAGTGGCAGACCCTGCTCACAATGAATGTGGTGTAAAAGACTGTGGATCAAGGCCTAGGCGAGAGCAAACTGCTTTGATCCCAGCAGATAAAGTCCTATGGGTCAAAGGTTGACCGGACTGATGTAAGAATAAAGGGGCCGATTGTGGAAAAAGCCGTACATGCAGGTAAAATTGCAAGTGCAATGAGCACAGACGTCTGCACTGGTACATCCTACTATGACGCTAAAACCTTTTAGCGAAGTTTTGGATGACTTTACTTTGATAGAAAAGTATGGCGTGGAAGCCACGTGAAACGATATATATGAAACAAGCAGAGGAGGAGAAACCGAAGGGTTATAGCAATACTCCCCTGCTCGTAAACAAGCAAAATACCCTAGAGTCATAGCAGCAAAAATCATAAGATTATCAAAGGAATAATACAGGGATGATTGTATGAGAGCCAACAAAGAATAAGATACCGGAGTAGCCCGACGCGGCTCTGGATGGCTACGCTCGAGTGATCTGAGCGCCCACTTGACTCTAACAGTGTAAATGAATGGAGGTGATTGACCTTGTGATATCAACCAAGCCCTTACTCCTGACAAATATACTTTAATGGTTCTAACTAGCAAAGTTAAAAAATCAAGATATGCGATAAAACGAAGTGCATTATGCTCATCAAACAATAGAGGATATATAGCATATATTTGACAAAATCTGATGTACCTTGTAACAGCAGTGGAATATGAGCGCCTTGAATTAAAGGCTAGACCTGTAGACACAAGGTCATGGACTCGCCGGTCCAACTCTGAAATATAAAATGAAGTAATTAGGATAAAGCTAAATGGCTGAGTTGAAATAAGGGACAGTGGCTGGCCAAATTCTGCCAGCTGGAGATAAGCCAGTAACCTCAAAAAACTTTTCGAACTTGTCTCTACTGAGGTGATCGGCTTCGATATTGTCTGTGGTAGAAATGTAAACAATGGCAACCAACAGACTGTGACGTTCCAATAGTAGGCACCAATGCCTAACGAGCTCCATCAGCTCCTCTACAGCTGTATAAAGTTTGTTTAAAATGCCACAGACCGCCATATTATCAATGTGAAAAATAATCTTTTTGCCGGACAGGTTTGGAGCCCATGATGCCATTGCTTTAATGGCTGCATGAAGTTCTCGCCAGTTAATGGACATTGTTGCGAGGGATTCGCTTTGTCCCTTATACAGATGGGCGAACCACTCGCCTCTACATAGTCCACCAAATCCTATATTACTGGCATCAGTATAGACATGTATAACATGGCCTGTGGACCAGTCCACATTGTACAGGCAAGTACCATTGTGGCTAACTAGACACTTATGCCACCATAATATGTCTGCTCTTGCTTGCCTGGACAAACGCACTTTGTAGTGCAAATATTTAGCCTTTTTTGAGAGGGCTATGAGCCTGCCGAGAAAGGCTCTGCCGGTCCGTACAACTCGAGCGGCAAAGGCTAACTTGCCTATTAGGCTTAACAATGACCTCTTTGTACCTACTCGTTTGTCTAACCAACCAGCCAATATACCTTTGATCTTAACTATTCTATCCTCAGATATACGTAACTCACCCATTTGAGAATCTATAATAATGCCTAAAAATTCTATGACCTTGGCCTTTGAATGCTGAACTGTGAAACCTGAGTCTGTGGATATAGTTAAAGCAACCTGAAGACTCCTGGCACATTCACTTTTAGATCCCTCTACAATTAAAAAATCATCAACATAACAAACTATTCGCTTGGTGGCCCCTTTGTACCACATAAATTCCTGCAATGCCTGCGCAAATTGATCAAATAATGCAGGAGCAGACCTTAAACCAAAGTTAAGAACCTTGGAATAATAAATGTACACTGGCTCATTAATCATTGCCCACTGGAAACCCAGCATATGCCAATCACTAGGATGGACAGGCACATGCTTGTAGGCATCTTTAAGGTCAATTTTTGCCATAAATGCTCCCTCAAATTCATTACAAAAGAACTGAATCTGATGAGACGATTGAATTTGAGCAGGAGAGTCCGCTTATATAAGCTCCCAGGATTAGGGGCAAGGAAGTGCCCCCTGATTGGCTAGCTGATGGTCAAGAGACCAGAACGCTTCCTGGCCATACAGGAAGTGGCTAGCAAGAAGAAACCAATATGGCTGCCCAGTGACTTTAACCAAATTTAAATGGTACGTAAATCTCATATATACTCTAGTTAGAGTAATCATTTTAGATATTTATTTCATTTTATATAAATTATTAATATTTCGTTCTTGTTGTTTCTGAAAATAATCCAACTGGAATTAAAATTTATATTGCATGTTCCATCCATGATCAAAACAAATTATAGACAATCTCCCTCTTTAATATGCATAATAAACAGGAATCAGTTGCAATTTAGAATTTCAATTAAAGCTTGTTATCAATGATGAAAAAGCATGATTTACCCCATTCTTTGTAACATTCAAAATGCTAATAGCAATTGACATAACGGTCACGGCAGATTGCTATTACATATATAGGTTAATTGACTTTTACAAATCCCAAAGAAAAGTCCTTCCCATTGGCCAGTTGGCAGAATGAGTAGATATGAATTGCAATAAAGCTCATCCAAACATTGTATATATGATAGTCAAAACTATTTGCTTGTACACTTTAAAAATGCCAAAAGAGAAAAGCATCAGTCCAGCACCCTTTGTACATCTTGCATCATGGCAGTATATAATAGATAAGGTGAGGAAAATTAATAAGGTATACTGGGCAAAAATGTAGATATTTAGTTTAGAGAGACAGATAGATTTATTTGCTTATTATATAATATAGAACATCTCGCCTAATAGTTGGTCTATTTTCGATCCGAAAACATGTATGGATGCAGTATGAACTATACTACAATTCAGTATTTATTTGACGATAATCGGACTAATATTAAGGGAGCAGCAGGTTTTTAAAGTAGTGCTCAGCTTTCTGCATTAATACAGTCCGGGCGCGGACGCTTCAGGGAGCACCAGTGTTTGCCGCCTCCCTGCCTTCTCAGTCGAATATCTCGCTTAATATTTGGTCTATTTACGATCCGAAAACTTGTATGGAATCAGTATGAACTATACTACAATTCAGTTTTATGTGACAAAAATCGGACTAATATTAGGGGAGCAGCAGCCTTTTAAAGTATATACAACCCTTTTCCCTGCCTACGTTGACGCTGGTAGCAGTCGGCGAGTTACTCCTACAACTCGGCGGGTTACTCCTGGAAGCCGTCGAGTTACTACTACTACTCGTCGAGTTACTCCTACTAGCCCTGAACAAGCCGTCATGTTCACTACACCTAAAATTAGCGACGGGTAACCCATCCCAAGTCGTCGAGTAACTCGACGGCCTCCAGGGGTGACTCGACGGCCTCCAGGGTTTATTGTTTTCTTTTGGACACCCGCGATTTCGCCATGGGAATTCAATGCAAACATTGAATTTCTGGCTACCGGGCCCAAGAATCCCGGTTTGGGCCCGAGTCCCAGGAGAGACTCGACGAGTATCGCCGAGTATCGCCGGTTTGCCGTCGGCTTGCCGTCGGCTTGAAGCCGAGAATCGCGTTGTGTAACCGTTACATAATACTACGGCAAAACCGGGTATGTGAGAGGGGGGCTTTAGAGTGTTAGGGCTGGATCCGCCAGTGATGACAACGCATCTGTGCATTGTCACAAGACATGAAGATATGTACACCCGAAAATGTCAATGTACAATGAGGCCGAAAGGCCGAGTTGTACATAACATTTGAGGGCGTACATATCTCATGACTCACAATGTAACCATTGTGTAATTGTTTTGTACCACTGAACCCCACCCAAATGTAAATACATTTCTATTTACTGGAAAAATAGCGTTCCGTCTACAAGATTAATGCCAGTAACATAACCAGATTGATGAAAACTGACAAAGTAATTATAATAAATAAAATTTTTTTCAGCTCTCGCTGAATTGATGATTTCTTTAGGCCTGCCCACTTTCTGGCTGCCAACCAATCCCAGTGCAGCATGGCTCATGCACAACAGTTAGTCATTGTACATGAGGATTTGTACTACGGCGTACATAACGCTACATTTCACACTTAAACTGCTAGTAGGGCGCGCAAGCTCTGAGTGCTAAGTACACGATATCCTTGGCTGTGTGATATAATCCAGGCGTAGTACCTAGATGCTTTATAGATATGTTCCGCTGGCTGTTGTTGTTTGAAGCACTCGATAATATCTACAAATATTGTGTGACATCAGAGTGGCTGGGCAGTACTGCATATGTCTTTTCTGTGTTTATAGTATTATCCACTGTGAAGTGTATTGCTGTATATATTCTTGTGCATTGGTCAAGGGCCAACGGATATTCCTTCTCTTGGCCTGACCTTAGGTGGTTCATGCATCTTTAAAATCCATGGATTCTTGTCCATATATATATATATATATATTTTTTTTTTCACTCAGGGAGATTTTTAGATAAGTGTTGCACTCTAAGAAAAAAAGGTTTTTAAAGGTTCAATATGGAACCTGAAGGTTCTATAGTACATGTAAAGGTTCCGAATGGTTCTTAAAGGTTCAATATAAGAACCATACGGTTCAATCACACACCAAAGGTTCAAAACTTGACAAAAGGGTTCAATGCCAAGTACCAATACTTAAATGGATTATTAAGGGCAGTCACTTAATTGATTAGAACAACAACTAAAGCCAGACATTGCAGCCTCGATGAGCATTACATTAGACAGTTTAACTCATCAACAAGCACTTCCTGGTGAGTAATAGATATTTTACTTGTCAAATGCTTTATGGTAATTAACATTTTAATAATTTTGTTTGATCAAGACATAAAAACATGTTGTTATATTGTTAAGTTGTATTGTTTTTTGCAGATATTTGAGTAGGGAAAAAAAGCCAAATGACTATAGAAACATTCAGGATTTAATGAAGAGGACTGTATTACACTGTAGCATTGAGAAAGCAGAGACAGTGAACTGCTCAAGAAATATCACTTGCAGCATTGCTTGTCATGGTGAGTATTCATTACAAAAAATATAGATTTGCTATATTGCACTATCATAAATCCATAAATGTCATGTTGAATACTACTTTTGCATATACAGTAGATTGCAAAAGTATTCATGCCACTAGATTTTGCAGGCAGATATAGGACAAAAGTGGCACTTGCAATCAGCACAATTTTTTTGGAGGTGATAATTTAACACATTTTTTGTAAATTTTCAAGCCACTTTGCAACTGTTATGTAATGTTTCGTATGAAATTGCGAATATTTTCATAATGTTGCCTTTTTTATTTTTTCATTTCTTTTCGTCACATTGAAATATTCATATTGAATTATCAATAAAATTTGTTGTTTTAGACAACAAAGCCACAACTGTATTTTTTCAAAGAGACTGGAAAATGTGCAATTCAGCTTGCCAGGGTACATTTAGGAGAAAAGGAAAGGTAAAAAAAACTTTGTATAATATTTTAAAAATTCTTTCTTGAAAAATCAAAGATATCAACATTTTGTTTGAGCATCCGTAATGCAAATATTGACTGTAAATGACTCTGTGGTGTTGCCTATTCATATTGATATTTTCAATAAAGAACCACCCTTAGACAGAATACCAACAAGGAGACCATAGACTTGTGTATATTATGGAAAATTATGAAGAATGAGTGACTGGATGACATGTTAAAAATGTACATGAGGACTGCCTGTCAACAACAAAGAACAAAACCCACCAAGTGGGCAAAAAACAACAGTAATAGCACCCAACAGTATAAAAACAGTTTTGATGCTACCTAGTAAATAACTATCACAAAAATAGTTAATAACTATCACAAAACATTGACAGCTGTAATAATATATGTCTGATCCTTATAATTGGTGATGTTATATAATTAATGTCTTTGATGCAACCATCGAATGTCATGATTTATATAATAACACTTCCTACCTTTATTTTTGCAGGAGTCAACACCCACATTTTTGTTCAGATCAAGCACAAGAGAGAGTCCAGTCTTTGTGGAAAATGTTGAAATATGGCATGATGGTCATCCAAGACAGAGAACCTGATATTTCACTGGCTTTTGAATGGTTAATTGCTAACAAAAGTACACCATGTGTTATGTGGAATTTTGCATCATTGATTGTGGTATGGTTAATTTGGTAAACTTGTACATTGTGTATGAAGTGATTTTATCCCTAGGTTGTGTGGAGCTCAGTCCAACATACCAAAACTATGTTCATGAAAAAAAATAAATGAATAAACCAAAATTTATTGTTGTGCTGTATATTTATTCACATTTAAAAGAACCTTTATTGAACCAAAATATGATCCTTTACTTGAACCTTATTAGGTTCCAAATAGAACCACAGGGTTCTAAATTGAACCCTAAGCAGAACCAGAAATGCACCTATAAAGGTTCTTTAAAGAACTGTTGAACAATCCAAGGGTTCTTTACAGAACCATTTGATGGGCTTGTTCATGAACCATTGGATTCCATACAGAACTTTTGTTCAAGAACCATTGGGTTCCATCAAGAACCTTAATATGGAACCTTCAGTGGTACTTATAAAGAACCCTTCAGAGAGGTTCTAAAAAGAACTAATAAAGGTTCCATATCTATACCGGGCTTTTGAACCTTTAAAGGTTCCATATAGCACTTATAGTTTTTAGAGTGTGTATTGTGGATCAGAGGCGATAACATATATTTGCCATTTCTCTGGCTTCATTGCACTTGTGCATTGACTGAAAATTGTGGAATTGATCATTGCAAGCATTCTTTGCAATGTAATGCTCATATCGATCACCGTGCAAATTCTCTTCAATCATCGCCCACAATTTCATTTCACAGACGTCAGAAGTTGGCACATGTGCTGCATTTAAATAATAGTCTTTTCACTGAGCCGCCCTAAATTCAGCAAGACATAAGTGCTCTTTTTACTCATTTTGCTTTTGAGACATAGTAAGTCATAACTAACTGATTCCATAAATATAATTTTCTCAGGGATCTAACAAAAATCAACTAAATAATAAGATGTTAAATATATATTAAAATGCATTAAAAATACTGCTGCTAGGATGCACTTTGCTTCAGCCAATCAGAGTCAAGAGCGGGTACTTTTGTTGTAGCAAATACAGAGAACCAGCTGCTGATATAACCTTGCTGGTAGAAAAACGACCTTAGGTCTTTTGTCTCGCTGTTCTTAACTATATCTATATAGCTTTGCATTTAACATTAATCAGTCATATCAAAATGCTACATACCAAGGACAACTGAAATTATTTTCGAAATGGTAGAAACTTGTTGCATCAAGATGTTGTGTTATCATGTTCGCCATAAATAGATGCTACTTACAAAGGACTATTGAAATAATTTTTTAAGTGTCTTGGAACTTTAGTTCTATTACGAAAACATGTCTAATTATTGCCATGTGTGTTGTTTGAGAAGGATGGCATTGCTCATTGTACCTCAGTCACAAGGTTAGGAAATTTCATGTTGAATGTTTTGATTAAATTCTACTGCATATTGCCTCTGTTGAATGCAGAAATATCCCTTCTCACAGTTATTTGCCATTCACTGACATGTAGATTCAATGTATGGCAATTGGTAATGCTCTGGCCTGCAGCAGTGCAAATGCATGCAGGGGTTAGTAATACATTTATACACCCATACATGGGGACAGTTCACATGTATGCTAACAGGTTGTGAGTATGCTTTCATGTCCGGGAACTGGTCAGTGCCATCCAAGGACAATTATGTAGAGGTTAGTCAGACATGCAGTCCCAAGACCATGCCAAATATGCACTGGGACAGCCAATCCCATCAAACACATAATCCTGAGAATACTGATGAGGAACATGGAAGAGTAATTCCATTCAACTTCAACAGTTATTTATGCAAAAGCTTTGTCAAGCCAACCCTTTTCCTCTGTGTCAATTGGCTCACTAAACAAGCCATCCAATTACCTGGAAAGTGCAATTTACATGTTACATATGAGCAAGCGGTTTCCATCCAATACAGCTTGACTTTAATTCAGACCATGTATACTTGACGCTGAGTGGGTTCTTCAGCTTATAACATTTTGATGTATTCCCCAAACAGCATCCAAATCAGGCCCATGTTGGGTCTGGCAGTAAACTGAAAAGTCATTTATTGCTCAGTATCTGGCATTGTGAGTCACTTTTCTACTTGGTAGTGCTCAAGAGTTTACACACTCCTAGTATCAGAGATACTGTAGGCTTATAGCATGAAATAAGCAATAAAAGCCAGCTTTATTAGATTTAACAGATTTTGATGCTTTCATATGTATTTTTTGCACCTTTATGCTAAATACAATGGCAAAAAACTGAAGAGTGTCTAATTTTTTAGCAGCACTGTATGCTAAGTCTTGCAGATTACAGCCTCACTTCTTACGATATGCTAAGGAAAACAAAAGGACCTAGAGGGTATGTTCAGACATTTGATTTTAAGCTCCGTTGTCGCTTATAGATTCTACGAATTCCTAATTTAAATGGATAACGGTTGTGTTATACATTCCTAATGTTACAAGTTGTCTTGGAAGAGACAGTTCAGTTACCAACAATGGTACTAACACATTTGAATGAATTGTTGTAGTGGTTACTGCCAGCCACCTCATCTGGCCAAACATAATATATACGACACTTCCTTGAAAGAAATTATGGCAATGGTATTGTAGGTGCGGATTGGCTGACAATTTAAAAACCATTTCAAGGTCCGTGTTAATTAGCTGTTAGAGCGGCTTAAATTCAAGTTCCCCAAAGACAATAAAAGGACGTCTGTACAATGATCATAAAGTTGTATGAATGTCTGCTATGCCCTACATTTCATTGAACCACGTTGTTTTGCCATATTTCTTTTCACTTCAGAAAACAATTATGGTGTCAACCAAAAAGACTGGATATGGGACTTTCTTTCATCGTTATCCCGGAGGGCTTAATTTTTAATAATGTCGAATCCAGATTTATTTGAATCCGTACAGATAAGAGTTACTGTAATTTAAACTAAACTGCTGCAGTCACCGATTTTATAATATACACTGTATTTGCTGTGTTGAGTTGAAAGAGAGGGATGCAGTTTTACTGTTAACTATTCGCATTTGCAGGGCAAAGTAGTGGTTTATTTGAGCATGAGCAGTTGCTGGTTTCACCACAGGAAACCTCTAGGTAACTGTGGCAACCAGGTTTGGGTACAAATGGCAACAAGTAAGCAGCAGCTCAGCAGCTGGTTTATGTTTTCTAATGGGGCAGGCTTGTTAGCTATTTGAAGAAATTAAAATTAATCCACCCAAGATTATGCAGGTCGTGACTCTTGATACATTTGGCTGAAAGACAAGGCCAGCCCACATACTTCTGCTATATTGCTATCATATGTAAAGAATTTAAAACTCAAACTTGGTTAATTTTCTCACAACTCACCGTGTATGAAGGATTATAAAAGAATGTCACCTCCACATTGCGATATACTAACATATGGAAGGAGTTAGCTGTGGAAGCAAAACTTTGGAAGAACGTCTCAGTAGTTATTAAAATAAGCTTGAAGTTCTTTGACATTTTGATAAAAAATAAAAAGAAGACATTTTTGATTGCATAATCTTTCTATTCCTTCAGGTAGGATGCCATGGCATATTTCATTCGACATTGACATATTTGACCTCTTTCCGCTTTGATATGCTTTCTTGTGTTATTTAATAATATATTTTATTGTTATTATACTCTAGATTACAGTGTAATATCTGACCATATATTACCTTAAAAACAAACCAGCCCCTTATTTTTACAGCAAGGATGAGTAAAATTGTCGAAGAACTCGGGTGTAGTTTTCAGGTGCTAAAATGAAATAATCGAACCGATCTTGTAAATTGAGGTGTGGCGCACCGGAAATGTCCACAATACAAGCGCATTTAACCTTCAAATTGTTTGCGATGCACGGATAGCGGCTGATTCCTGCCGCTGCAGCATTCGAGGCTATACTGGGTATTTCCATACCAGATGTTTATTGAGCAAAGGTCCACGCTCCTGGACAAATGTCACTTGTCTTCAGGCATTTGTCCATGTCAAGAGATGTCTTCTGGCATGGCTCATGAAGCTCAGCTCCTGAGATAAATCTAATTAGCTGATGCACAATCGGAGCTAGAATTTCCTAAGTGGCATCTCCTCCTAGCTACCGGACTGCTGCGATGGTGCTTAATGCCATTCCTAAAGTTTCATAAGAAAAGGGCTGTCTAATTGAACCTAGACAAAGCTAAAGCCTTCTGCTATACGTTGCTACCTTCCACTAAACGGAACTTTCTGTCTGTAGGAGGCTACTCAAATCCGGATCTAAAAGTACATGCAGCACCATTCGAGAGTTACTCATATTTGTAATTTCTAGTTGAAAAGACGCATGCCTATTGCAAAAACATATTCATGATATATTAAACACATTTCTTACATTTACCAAGGTTTATAGTTTTTCAGTGGTGGTAGATGTAAGCTGACTATAAGCTAGGAGTGGACAGCAGCGACTGGCTTAAGCCAGTTATAGTTACAGCCAGGAATAGGTTGCTACAGCTGTCTAGAGTCGACCATATTTTATTTAACTGTCTAAATATTTTCTAGGATATGGCTCTTGCTTCAGCTGTCGTTTTAGTTTTACTTTTAACACATAATGCGACCTCTCTCTGCACATATTCTATCCAAATGACTACTTCAGCCAGACAGAAACGTGATAGAGTCTCCAGAAAATCAAAATTGAAAAAGATATTATGTCTCCAAACTAGTAAAGGTCAGTCATTCTTCGCAATGTTGATGTAGCCATTCCTTTTCATAAATTTTTTTCGTGCACAGTAAATCTTATTTCATATGCTGTCTCTTCAAGATGGCCACCATAAATAAATCTCTTGTTCTATAGTGTCAACAATGAAAACTGATATAATCCTACATAAAACTTCAGAAGAGATAAATAATCAAGAAACAGGAGCAGTACAATGAGATGATCAGCACGAATGTATATTCCCCTGTTGATAGTGATGTGTAAATACATGTAGATGATTGACATGAAATTATTCATTAATGCATTTTCTGTCTGCTTTCTAGGAGACATTTGACACTGTTCCATCGTCTTCTATACCAGATGAAACCATGAAACATGCATTAACATGTTTACAATGTGATCAAAGAGAATGGAATTGGTTCTGTCGTGTTTATTCTGACATCTGATTGACTTGCATGGAGTTGTTGCATGATCTCATGCCATGATGAACAATATTGAAGATTGTGTGACACTAGTTGAATTGTTAATGACATGTTCTAAGGTATCATGGTTTGCCATTGGACATATTTGGTAAATGTTCATCTTCATATTTGCGAGTCCTTCTGCATGAGCATATTTATGCAGTTTTATATAATGCTGTTGTAAGTTTGCCAAGGTATATGTGACTTGAAAGAAAGAGAAAGAAAGAAATAAGAAAGGGATAAACTAAATAAATACTGAAAGAAAGAAGAAAAGAAAGAAAAACATAATCTGAAACTATTATCCCCCAGTTAAGTCCGCCTGGGGTCAATGTCAAATGTGTCATAGCCATTGATATATATGGTTGAAAACACTGGCATAATTTAAGTCATTAGTGACTATTTAAACTATTGATAGGTTGAAGCCACCAGGTACTTGTATGCTTGAGACTGTGAAAAGGGGTCTCTCATCTTCAGTGTAGATTTAAGTGAACAGAGGCAGCTGTGTAATTTTTTACCTCCGTGCAACTTCATTGTTCACCTTCATGCACTTTGCAAGTTTTCATACATTTTCATTTAGTACAACACAATAAAAACGATCTTACTGCCATTTTGATTGCACTCATATCCGGGTTGTTACGTAATACAAGTAAATTGAAGCAAAACATGACGTGGCAAGCCATTAGACAGAAAGAAAAACTGTTAACCTTTTGAAATGGCAGTAAAAAGATATATTATCTATGTTATGGTAATAATATCGTATTTACATCAATGGCAAGAACATTGTTGCCTGTCACCCCCCTACATTGCATTAATTTTTGCAAAAAAAATTTCAAGAATTAATTCTAACGTCATATTTTCCCCCTTAACATTAATACAAGGACGTAGCTCATTTAGCATCAATTGTCTGAGCAGCTTTTCTGATTATAAAAGTTTCTAAATGAAATGTCTAATATTAATTGATCTCAATCAGCAATTATTTGAGCATAACAGTTTTGGCATTATAATGGGAACAGCAGCAATAAAGATGTAGAAAAATCTAATTGCCAGTAATTGGCTTCTTTATGTTCCTTAAAAGAGCATTTAAAAAATGACTAAATTTCAGGAGCGATGTCCTCAAGGATGCTATGAATTATGACATCGTAAAACAGCAGGGTTCATGAAACAAGCTTTATTCAAAGACATATCTTTCTTACATGGTGGAGAGCATCGTGGCGAAAATTTGCCTCTGAATTAATATCCGGTTATTAAAGCAACAAAGTTGGTGAAGGCCGAATCAGCTATGGTGTTAGTCATTTCTATTACCATGGAGACAAGATTAGACTTGTCTCCATGCTATAACCAGGAACACCCTCAGCTACTCCGACGATTCGATTACCTTTCTTTTCCAATGTGCTGCAAGATTTCCCAGTCTTACAGGAATTCAATATATTACCATGGGATACATTATATTGCAAATGGTGTGTGAGCAAATTGATGGTTCAGGATCTTGCAGTTCCTGGTTCTAAGTGGACACTTATGGCTATTTATGCTACTGGGCCATCTGGCTCAGATTTACAGCACATCAATAATATTACATTAATTTTATTGAACATTATCGATCGGTTGTTTAAGTCCCGGAGGTCCAATGCACTGGCCACAGTGCTGTAGTGCTCTTTGGAATCGGATAATTTGATTAACGCAATAACTCTTAATTTGTTGCTCATTTTAAAAACATCAGTTATAGTAACTGGTCACTGGTATTTGTCTTGTACAGTTTTTATGATATTCTTTATCACAACTGAAAATATGCAATAATATGCATTTATGGGCCAATATAATATTGCAAGTTTAATGGGGATTGGTCCAAACTATGGTATCTTTTTATAGGCTAGGTTTGAAGACTTGGATGTCATCTTTTTAGTCTTTGCAGCTTATTGAAGCTTAAAAGGATACCTGTTTTTGTGTTAGCTGTTATGATGGCTATACAAACACGTAACAAGTTTCCAAGTGCACTCATAAAACATCAAACGAAAGGGTCATTCTGTAATGGCAAAGTAAAGTCAATAAAAGAAAAAGCCACGAGTTATGACAAAGTTTTCCTTGACATCACACAAGTGCCATAGCCATGTTGTGCAAGATGTAATGCAGCTTGCCATTTTCTTTGCATAAACAAGTCAAGCCGAAGAAGTCTCATAACTTTAGGTACTTTCTGACCAGCTTAAATTCCCCAGATAGGTCACAGCTATCACGAGGGATCAGTCGCCTTCACCAAAATGATCTCAAGACCGAACAATTAACTGGTCTACTGAGTTTGCTATTGACATCTCCAGATTCAAGGCATCTGCCTTAAATGCACTAGACATTTGGCCAACTGGTCATCCGATATTATAACGAAATAGCAGACTATCATGTACACTTTATAAATGACAGTTCTGTTTTCAATAGCGACCCCAAGTAAACGCAGAGCGATCACACTATAACTAAATACCGTTCATGTCAGCCTACAAAACCAATCTTTATATCTGACGTATCGGACATGCAAGGTCACTTTAGTAGTATGGAGCCATAGGTCCTAGAGGATCAGTCGACCTTCATCAAATGATCTAACAACCGGTATTGAGCCATAGGTCGAAGATAATGGATGTCAACTTTACAATTGGTCCTCAATCCAGGGAACGACCTGCAGGCATGCAAATCAGAGGGCGCCCCTCTCTCTTCATCCAAGCATTGAGTCACTAGTGACTCCATGATCCAAGTCATCCCAGACAGATGTTATGGCTATTAGTTATATAGCAATACGGCTAAACCCGATCTAAAACTTACAAATGTTCCTTCATAAATATGATTATGGTTAATCAACTATGTTTTACTTTAGTTTTGCTTAAATTAGTGGCGTGATTGGAAATCCACGTCAGACAATGTTTCATAGAAAAGACCTGAAGACCATCTCATAATTTCGAGATAAATGTAATACCCCTACCATATTTCATCTATTGTGCTGCGAATGAAGCTGAGACGGATCGAGTTCAATATATCGGTGTAAAAGTTTATGTTAGCTTTTTCCCACTTTGATGGCTAAAAATAATAACTTATTTGTTGGTGCTAATTTGTGTGTCTACTAGCAGAACAAAAGACACCGTTCTGATTTTAAGATGCTTGCAATACATACAAGAATAGGTACGCGAATTCTATAGGAGTGTCTGAATATGATTACATTTCGAGTAACAATATACCATGGATGTTATTTTTGTCTCTTTAATATGATGCAAAGGACAATGTAATATGCCCATCCTGCTCGCATTGCGTCTGCTTTATTTAATACTTGTTTTTCAGGGAACCGTGCATGTGATGTTGCAATCAGAAGCAGATACAAAGTAGTAAGCAAGTAAGTTGAAATTTGTTGAATTATTTTGCATTATATTGTCAGATGTTATTAACACCTATGGTGTGAACCTAGGCTTATGGGAGTGGTAATTAGATTGTATTGTGTGCCGAAGGGCCGACGAACTGTTCTGTCTACATGAAAAGCCTACACTTACACCATTTTAATTTTAAGAAAATAGCGAACGATTTCTATTAGCGTGCTACCTACAATGGTGCTCCAAAAGTTTACACATCCCTCAAAATGTTTTTTGTGTTATTCTCAGGTAAGCTGCAGTGTGTTACTTTCTTCTTTTATGTTCATGTATATTATGCATCGAAAGTGCTCTTATCCACACCTAACCACTGCTCTTCCCACAATTGATGTCAACCTTACGTATGTATTTGTCAATAACCTGACTATTTCAATGCTATTAGTCCGAAGCTTTGCCTGAAGCACATTCGCAATGAGAAGTGCATTAGGTACACAGGTCGTTAAATGTGCTTGCAAGTAATGTGGTGACACAGCAGTCATAATATTTACAACAGTATACTTAATAGTCGGACTTATGGTCATGGGGCTTTCTTGATGCTTTTAGTGAAGACCCTGGACAAGTGCAAGCAAATATCTGACAAAGAGAAGGCTTGACCTGCTTTTTGAAATGATTTCCAGGAGAGACATAAGAACAGTAAATTCCTGCTCAATGAGATGATTATGGTGCCTCCTTCAGGTTTTATATTCTTGCCTTGTGTTCACTTCCATGCACTCAGACCAACCAAGATTTTTGAGCAACCAATACCGGTATATATATTGGCTGACTTTACCACCTGATAGGTGAACTGATTCGTAAACAAATTATAATGTCAACCAAATATTATAGCTGAAAGATCAACCAATATCTTAGTACATTAACCAAACATATTGGTTGGTCCCAGATAACATTCCAAATCGTAACGACGTCGGCGCGATCTCGGCAACGTCAAAACGATATAGAAACGATGCTGGCCCGATTTGGAATGCTATCTGGGTCACATATTGATAAAATAAATACTGGTTTCAATGAAACAAAATATCAGTTTTAGGCTGTATTGTAGCTTTTTATACCATAGAAATGTAATGCAAAGTATCAGCTTAATTCACAAACCTATTGCTATTAAATTTCCAGCAATCCTTGTTTTGCCGTTCAAATACCAGTTCTGACAAAGTTATTAAGGAAAAATCCTATTAAAATCACGCTTTCTCTGTTTATTTTTACATAATTAACACATAAATATGTCAATATTGTTGCAATAAAACCATTTATGTTGACAAGTTCAATTTGCAAGTCCAAATTGAGGATATTATTTCCTGGAAAAGTATGTAATTGTGGTTCAGTGGGAATCAATCAGGAAAACGGATTTGATGAGACATTCTCAAGTGTGTGATGTTGGATGTTTCGAGAGTTCTTAAGTCTGTAGCAAACATGTTTATCTACTTACAGTTAGTTTCATAAAATATGGTTGACTCTAGACAGCTGTAGCGGCCTATTCCTGACTGTATCTAAAGCCAGCCACTTTTGTCCACTGCTAGCTTATAGTCAACTTACACCTACAAACCACTGAAAAAATATAAATCTTTCATAGATGTAAGAAATGTATCTAATATATCGCAAATATGTATGTGCAATAGACATGCATCTTTTCAACAAAGAATGACAAATATGCATAACTCCTAACTTATGCATGTACTTTTAGATCTGACTCTGAGTAGCCAGCTATAGCAAAACAGTTTCGTTAAGTAATTTGACAGGTAGTTTTTAATGAACCCGGTAAACTAACTGTAGTCGTTAATCATTGTGAAGCCAACCGATCGAGATGCAGACATTATGGTGTAGATACTCCTACAATGTGATTTTGAGTAGATAAATCATAATGACAGTCTGCGCAGAGGTCAACGCTTGAAAATGGCTTCAGTCACACCTAATAGATTCTTCCTGCAGATATGGCTATCTGGACATACCCATTGCTATCTGCAGACGGCTTACCCTGTGTTGACAAGTCAGTGGAACTCCAGAAATAGCAGATAATTTTTTCTGGAGTCAATGTATAACATTTAAAGATTAACAGATATATTTCAGAATCAATTGATTAAGGTTATACCTTACTTCATCCTCCTAAAGCAAGGACGCCATCTCGCCTAGCACTAGGCGCTCGGCGAAGATAGCTGGCTTGCTTTAGGAAGATGACCTTACTTATGGCTTAGTCGGTCTTATCACTACCAGACATTTGTGCCGGTAGGCATCATTGTGATACTAGTTTATTTCGTCGGATGATGATAATGATTTTTTTAAATAAACTTGAATGAAATTGAAATTGAAGATTATTGCATACTGTATCAAGTTCACAGTCTGACAAAGACAATGTAAGGAGATTAATATTCATGGTTTTCTTCTAGTTGCAAGCGGTCATGATGCGGTGGGTTACAAAAGTATTCATTCTCCCAGAGTTTGCATGTAAATATGTCAACTGTAATTATACACAGGGACAAAATGGCAGATGCAAACATCATATTTTGTAAGTTTCAAAGTCACTTTGCAACTGTTTTATAATGTAACATAACTTTTGCACATGCAAACTCAAAACATGCCATTCTAGGGTTATGGTCTATAGTTTCATAACTATTGTAGATCTAGCGTGTTTTTTTTTTCATCCGAAGGTTCTTTTCTAGTCATTAGCTGGTTAGTTGGAGAGAAAAATATCTATATCATGGGCACTTTTTAAATTAAAGTGGCCTTACCACGTGATTTAATTTCTTGAAATGCCATATTTTCTACTACTTTTGATTAAATATTAATGTTTAGGTTTCTGTTTGCAAATTTTCATTTTTGGTTGTTCATGGACTAATTCTTAGACAAGTGCTGTAATTTTGAAGTAGAAGAACTAAAGATTGGCTTTTGAAGAATAAGATGCAACTGAGATGCATTTTTACCAATTTATTGCTCAACTAAAATCCCTCATATTTTCAGCCCACCAACTGATATTCCATTATATTTCATATAAGATGTTTTTCTGGGTGAATTTCAGCAAATTCAGAGAAAATTGGATGAAAATCTAGAGTAACAATGAAAATATTTGCTATTCCCAGACAGCATTCCAAATTGTATCGACGACGGTGCGATGTCGGTGACGTCAAAACGATGTAGAAACGACACTGGCCCGATTTGAATTTACAAAATATGGTGAATTATCACCTCCAAAAAAATCTTGATCATTGCATATACCATTTTTGTTTTGTATAGAATTATAGGTGATATATTGGCCTGTAAACGCCATGGTTCATGAACATTTTAGCAACCCACTGTACATACTTTTTACATTTGAATAAATAGAACATAAGAGTATGGCATTGGCGTTTGTAGCTTGCTGTCATTTTTTTAGATGTGCACTGTGCTTCTCTCACACATTTGCATAAAGTACAGTTAGTTTTATTAAAAACGGCCCATGAAATTGAAACTAGACAAAGCTGTCATAGCTCGCTACTCAAAACCGGATCTAAAAGTACATATTTATGATATATTATATCTTACATTTACCAAGGTTTATATTTATCTGGTGATAGATGTTAGCTGATTATTAGCTATAGAAGTGGACAGAAGCAGCTGGCTTTAGCATGTTTAGACCACAGCCAGGTGCAGGTTGCTACAGACAGCTACAGTCGACCGTTTTTTATGAAACTAACTATAGAGACCGCAGAAGTTTAAACTGTTTGCATCCTTATTTGTAGCAAAACTTTTTGATCAATTTTCACATAGAAATTTGAGTCATGTGTGGAGTGGATTCTTGCCATTTGTGACCAAGGCAAAAATGATGTCTGCAGGTTTCAGAAAAATCGATGCACAAGGAACGTGTAGTCAGAACTTCAAACAAAGGACTTCTACATCCCAGGAATTATGTGACATTGTAATGTCAATTTTAGTATCTTGCTGAAATTTGTCACGAGTCAGTCACTACGATCTGAAAACGGTGGAGAGTCTACCAATAATGTTGGTTGTGGGTTGGAAGTTAATCGTCCTGATATAAAAGCTTAATTGAGCAAACGTGCATGAAGTCTAGCTTTAATTGACTTACAGATCAACCACCATGGGCAGAAAATACTCAGTGGTTGTCTAAGTGCAGCTAGCTGTTGCAGCATTATATGAAAACAAAATTAGACCCATTGCCATTTGTTAGATGCAGAGGGAGACCTGTTGGGAAACCTGTACTGTATCTGGATACATTATAGTTGCAGGTTGCGGTTTTTGACAGCTCTCTGCATTATGATCCACTGGCATTGTACAATTCTGCGTATCATTGTTTTCCAGCGAGAATGGCAATCTGTTTCTTTTTGACATGTTCGTGACCAAACATCAGAACGAAATGTGTAACTTCCTTCGCATATGTCAAATGGATGTTATAAAAAACGCAATGAAAATTTGATCATGTGCAACTTTGTGTGCGTCACTCGTGTTTGTCTTGTTGTCTGCTCGGCCAAATTTATTAGATATGTCCGACGTGGGAGGTGAGATGTCAGAAGCCTAATGGGCAGGGCATCCGCCAACTGCACATTGGCCAGCTTTGCTGAAGGTCCAGGGTTCGGTCCCCAACCTGGGCAGTGGACACTCTTCATGAGCTCTACCCCAGTAGGATGGCGATTACATGAGAGAGGTACCTTGAATTCCTTGTGTATGCGGAGGCAAGTAAAATACCACACCCATGGGGTAAATGTGTAACATGGTGTGGACTCCAAAGCTTATCATCTCATCATTACATTGGCCTTAGCAGCTTGTCATATTAGCAGAATAAGCTTCAGACCCAAGCAGCTTTAAGAAATGAGACATTGAGATGTTACGAATTTTTCAAATGGCATATTTAGTGCAGTGTCGGTTATCAAGACTAAAAGCTCATTGTCAACATACAGGTTGAAGGCAGTTGCATTATTTGTACATTAACATTTTACAGCTTTATCCATAACTGTTCAATTCAGATCAATGTATTACATGTATCTGAAACACAACAGCTGGACCAATTTTTTTATGTCCCATGCACATCTGAATATTTCAATGCAGGGTCCATCCATCAAATCTAATAAAAAGCATGAAAAAAAAAAACGTGGAATATTTTTAGTGTTTGTTTCATACCCAGCTGAATCACTATACATTTTAATTTAAGGTTTTTAAATTGACTAGCACACAGCATGAAAGCCTAACCTCTAAAGGCTGGGAGAATTCATATGGCTGACGGGTAATGTATCGTCAACACCCTTAGCGTCCCTTGTGATTACTGATGGTAAAGTCGCCACAATCGCCAGTGACGTCATTGTGATTGTTTTAACCCTAGCTGGCCTGTCTCAATGCCAGCTCCGAATTGACTATTGCCGGTGGCAAAATTACTGGACCCCTACCTAGCCATACCTAAATATATGGCGTCTGCGGCGTTATATATATATATATATATGATTTTTATTCGCATAAAATAAGAATGCAGCACATAAGTATATGAAATTTAAGAATATTTAAGTTATGTCATGGCAGTTATCTGAAAGTTACAATGAAATTTAATAAATCGACAAAGTCTTTTTTCTGGAAGTTTTCATTTTCAAGCACATAAGAATGTTCTAGGCAATAAGTCAACTCCTTTACGGCTTGGACTCGGACCTCAATTTCTTCATCCTGAGGTTTGGGAGGTTTTGGCATTTGCTTTGCAAGGTCGCAATTCCATCGGGTATTTACAAAGTTAATGTTCCTGCCAATAACCCCCATTTCCTGTAAACTGATGTTCATCAGAAGTTGCATGACTCAGTTGTGCCCTACTTCAATACTCTTTGCTATTTTTGCAAAGCGATTGCAAAGTTGGTCCACAAAACTTGGTTTGTTGATCAAAGCAGGCAGTAGATGTGATCTGGCTGTCCATGGTAGCTTCCATAATCGTCTAACTGATTTGCGCCATCTCACATCAAAAATTTCCATAGTCTTTGTATCAGTCAGTGACCATGATTGTGATCCATAGAAATGGCATTTTGTGTCAAACACCTTCGTACACGTTTTTCTGCTGGCGGCGTGAAGGTTAACGATAATGCCGTTGACATCATGGATGAACTTTCCACTTTTCAACTTTACATCCTCCTCATCACTAAGGTCATCTGTCAATACATTTCCGAGATGTTTTACCTTGCTATGCCACATGAGCTCCTCATTACTAAGAACCACACAGCACGGTTTAAACCTCAGCCTTTTTGATGCAGGTCTGCTATCAAATTTGATGCAAACAGTCTTTTTGCTATTATAAGTGACAGAATATTCCACTGCATAATTGTCACATTCATTTAGCATGACTTGTAATCCTTTCAATGTAGGTGCCATAAGTGTTAAGTCATCTGCATATGACAAAGCTCCGACAAAACAATTTCTTATGTAGCATCCAACCCCACATTTTTTAAGTCTGTCCAATAGTTCATCCATGTACACAGAATAAAATAATGGACTGGCGACTCCACCCTGCCAGAGGCCATTCTTAACTTTTAATCCATTAGAATGAGTTCCATTCCATCGAATCCTTATCATCTGCGATTCATAAGTATTGATTAGAATGTTCAATATAAAAGCTGGTAATCTCATGCTCTTCAATAAATTAAACAATTTATCAAAGCGAACATAATCAAATGCTTTGCTTGAGTCAATGAGGCAAGCATATACTGGAGAATTGTTTTTGTTGTAATGAGTGACGACTTCTTTGAGGGCCAAAGTACATAAGGTTGTTGAACTCTTGTCTTTGTATGCAAACTGCAAGTCTGAAGAAGCCAGCTCACAGTTATATAAGTCAATTATAACAGTTTCGTATAGTTTACTCAGAGAGCTTGCTCTTGGCATAATCATATTACTTTGACAGATTCACATTTTACCAGATTCTGACACAACAAAGTTTAGAAAAGTACTTTTGTTGATAAAAATGGCTAAACCACATAGGAACTTGATATCATCCCAATAGTGCAAATTTTGTTTGTCTGATGACAGAGCTCACTTTGAACACGGAGTGGTGAAGTTTCAGATGTAGAAACCAGGCTACTATCTCATCTCGCAAATGTGAGAACTCTGGCTGGTAAGACGAGCCATAAAACGAAATAAATGTATTTCTTTGAGAATCCTGTGACTTTTAACACAAAATATTGCAATGAGTCATGTCTATATCAAATTGATTAACTAATGCTGCAAAATTAGAAAACAAGAAGATCCATAACAGGATTTCACTTAACTTTTAAATGATAATTGGCACACTATGTACGTAACATTTTGATAATGTGGTTCACAACAACCGAACGTATAGGGAAATGGTCTGAGGGTAAATCAACACCATGGCAGAACCACAATAGTCTATTCCCTCTCTTCCAAATGATGTGCCATGAGCATGCTGGACAATGGTCATTGCTGACCTGTGTACAATTACTCATAGGTCATGTCATTGGTGCAGGGTGCTTGGAATGACAGATTAGTCAAATGCGATGTGTGCAGCATAGGGGGGATTTAAAAGGAAATGGTGGGATGGTCTGTACAGCCCTTAATCACCATGAGTTGGAGCTTTGGATCAAGGTTTGCCTATCAACCAATCTCATGTTGATTTATGTGTTGTCATGCGATCTTTGTTGTCTTTAATTGTACACTGCTGTAGCTTCACATATTATTTGGAATTCATTGTTGCAAATTATGTTATCAATAAAGTTGGTGTTGGAAAATGGGGGGGGGGGGGTTTGATTCGATCTGATTTATGGTTACCCATACATTACAAAAACACGAGGTCTTCCCAGATAGCATTCCACGTCGGGCCAGCGTCGTTTACAGCATCGTTTTGACGTCGCCAACGTCGCGCCAACGCTGAAACAATTTGGAATGTTATCTGGGTATCCATTCCATCAAACTAGGATATTCCTAGTCTGGTATAGAAATACGTGTTATGTAATACAATATCATATATATTTTTAATCTTCTCTTATGACAGCTTCTCCTGCAAGGGTCCTCATTTTAAACCGGTATATTAACGTTTTCGTGGGGCAGAAACGGATACATGTCAGATTGCATATCGTATAACATATGGGGAATTTTGTTTAATTCACGTAAGATTTCACTGCAATGGGATACATAAATAAAACTGTAATAGCAAAGGGAAATAACCGAACTATCTATTGAGAGGTATAGAGAGTGTAGTAGAAAATTTAAACTATAAACGCTGTTCGTTCATGCAGGCTTTGTTGATGCAAAACATGAAAATCTTCTTTTGTTATTTTTTGGTTATTCTGTAACTTTTAATCTGGAAGTCATTAGTAATAATCTACACAGTCTAGACTGCTGTGTTTTTCTAGCTTTTTTCAATTCTCATATCAAATAATGCAGCTCTATATATTATATTGAATTATCTGGTGATTTTCTCTATAGATGCTTAAAAGCAGAGAAACATGAAATAAAGTTAAAGCAAACATCGGAGCCACAGTAATTAGGGTGGCTGGAGATGAAGACTTCAAGCCAGAGTCAGTATCTCCCTTTCCAGCAGTTACTGGTGGCATATATCTGCTGGACTTTCGTTTACAGATTGGCTGAGAGTGAATAGACTGCAATTGAGCATGCATGTTGAGACGCATTCTAGTGCCCAATAATCCTCTGTTGTGTGCACACTGCCAGCATTCTAAGCATCACTGCATTTATTCATTAGTTTCTGACTTTTGACTCGGATGATTAATGATCTGAAGTATACCTGTCATTGTCCGACTGCCTTACATTTCCTTAGTGCTATTCCTGTCCTGTCTGTGGAAGAATAGTCAGTAATTGGCAGTGTTGGTTTTTTTATTATTTAATTTGATTGTCCACTGCGGTTTCATGCCTTCCATTACCTTCCCTTCCATTAATCTAGAAGTATCCATTTATAGGTACATCTTTGTTAACTGCTACACAACTAGTGTAAAAAAATTGGACAATTAAGTAGCAGCAGGAGCAATGCTTTAATATGCCTTAAGGAATTAAATATATCAAGCTCCGTCAAATTTCGGCGAAAACAGCAGAACAACAGGTAAATTATGGCATATTACCTGTAAATATAGCAAGGAGAGTGACGCAGGTTGCATGAGACACTGCTGTTTCACCTGAAATAAAATCAGCCCATTTGCGTCTGTTATATTTGTGGACGATACTTGCATGCAATCCAGAGAAGTAATATAAGTTTTGAAGTTATAACCGGAACTCGAGTGTCGCCATGTTATCCTTTAGCACCAATTAAATGCATTGTATTTATATACAATAGCCACATGCACTGTCTGCTTATTTATTATTTATTTTGTCGCAATATTTTCTTGACTACTTTCAATTCCATGGCATGCTAAAGCAAATCTGTCACTTATTAATCAAGTTTTATGCTAATATATTGAAAATATAAATGTGCAACTCATATGCCATGAGCAAGTTCCGAAGAGGCAGAATTTCGGTTGAAATGTACCACTCTAAGAAATAAAGGTACAATGAGGTTTTTTCAAGGTACCCATGAGAGCTGTGAACTACACTCTAAAAACTATAAGTGCTATATGGAACCTTTAAAGGTTCAAAAGCCCGGTATAGATATGGAATCTGTATTAGTTCTTTTTAGAACCTCTATAAAGGTTCTTTAAAAGAACCACTGAAGGTTCCATATTAAGGTTCTTGATGGAACCCAATGGTTCTTGAACAAAAGTTATGTATGGAACCCAATGGTTCATGAACAAACCCATCAAATGGTTCTGTAAAGAACCCTTGGATTGTTCAACAGTTCTTCAAAGAACCTTTATAGGTGCATGTATGGTTCTGTTTAGGGTTCACTTTATAACCCTGTGGTTCTATTTGGAACCTAACAAGGTTCAATTAAAGGTTCATATGTTGGTTCAATTAACTTTAAGGTTCTTTTAGATATGAATAAATATACAGCACAACAAAATAAATTTGATTTATTCATTTATTTTCTTTCATGAACAAACATAGTTTTGTGTATGTTGGACTGCTCCACACAACCTAGAGATTAAATCACTTCATACACAATGTACAAGGTCACCAAATTAACCTAACCACAATCAATGATGCAAAATTCGACATAACACATGGTGTATTTCTTTTTGTCCAATAAGCAGCAATAAAAAATTTAATAGCCAGTGAAATATCAGGTTCTGTGTCTTGGATGACCATCATGCCATATTTCAACATTTTCCACATAGACTGGACTCTCTCTTGTGCTTGATCTGAACGAAAATGTTTGTGTTGACTCCTGTCAAATAAAGCATAGGAAGTATCATGACATTCGATGGTTGCATCAAAGACATTAATTATATAACATCACCAATTATAAGGATCAGACTACTATTATTACAGCTGTCAATGTTTTGTGATAGTTATTAACTAGGTAGCAACAAAACTGTTTTTATATTGTTGGTGCTATTACTGTCGTTTGTTGCCCACTTGGTGGGTTTTGTTCTTTGTTGTAGACAGGCAATCTTCATGTAAATTTTGAACATGTCATCCAGTCACTCATTCTTCATAATTTTCCATAATATACACAGGTCTATGTTCTCCTAGTTGGCATTCTGTTTAAGGGGGTTTTTTTTTACTGAAAATATCAATATGAATAGCCAACACCATGGAGTCATTTACAGTCCATATTTGCATTGTGGATGCTCAAACAAAATATGTTGATATCAGCTGATTCTTTGATTTTTCAAGAAAGACATTTTAAAATATTATACAAAGTTTTTTTTACCTTTCCTTTTCTCCTTAATGTACCCTGGCAAGCTGAATTGCACATTTTCCAGTCTCTTTGAAAAAAATACAGTTGTGGCTTCATTTCAGGAAGAGTCTAAAACAAAAAAAATGTATTGATATTTTAATATGAATATTTCAATGTAATAAAAAATAAATGAAAAAATAAAAAAGGCAAAATTATGAAAATATTCGTAATTTCATACTAATAGAAAAAATGTGAAGAAGTGAGTAAGGGGGCCATTGCTCCTGGTGTTGATTCAAGGATCAGAATAAAACAGCAGTTATTTTTATAGTTTCTGTTAGCTGGCCTGTAATTAATGGGCTTTGATTCCTGCCATAGATTAATTTGTTTTATATTGCAGTCTTTTAAAAATTTCTTACTTGTTTTTGCTTCAAGTCAGGTTAATGGTTTAATAACACTTGTGATAGATTATGCAAAAACATTTTACCTGGATGGGATTAGTTCCACCAGAAACAACATAGTTTTACGTTTATACAGTTGCTATAATGTTATTGATGCAGTTAGGACATGCTATTGGGATCATGGCTGGTCTAAAATTCATCAGATATTAAACTCAGAGAGGTGAATTTAAATTTGGTAAATGCCATCAAGTATGACTATATATGCTGAATCATTGCCGATATGCATAAGACTGAACAAAAAATTTAGGGAAAACCGCACGAGTCACCTATCTATTTGACAAATCAGTGAAGGTTTTACTCCAAACAAGTGGAACTTTAAATATTCAAAATCAGATGAAAATTGATGAAATTGTTGAACAAAACGTTCACAAAAGTTGAATGCTACGCTGTCACAGTTAATTTTTGTCCGATTTTCAAAGGTTAAGTTTGAAATGTACACAAGCCCATTTACTGTTGTAATATAAGGTTGGCATTATTCTGTCTCATCAACTGTAGACACGAAGGAATTTTTTATCCAAAGAAATGAACTTTGTTTCAAGCATCACGGAGAAAAGGTCGATTCACTCATTTTTCATTTTCAAGTCAATAATCATTGTTAAGACATTTTAAAATCTTTGTACATTCAATATTGCTTTCTAAATGTGATTTCCCTTATTTACAGCACTTTTTACATAAAATTTATATTCGCCTGAAAAAAGGTAAAGACTAAACTCACACCAAGATTTATTTTATCCTTGGTGCTTTCGTCATGTGACTCAGTGACGTCATTATTAGAGTCACCTAAGGATACTTGTCGCAGGTTCTGGGAAGATGGAGGCAGACATCCATGGTTCTAGTTCAGATACGGTTTTGCTGAATTTTATTTCGTATAATTACATTTCAATAAAGAAATACCAAATACCTATATCATTTTAAAAGATTCCATTTAACTTAAAAATATTAGGCAGAAATACCCCGGGCATTAATTACCCTGATCATAAATTTCGTAAGCACAGCGATTTTCGTGCTGGATTGCATCTTTGCCCATATCCCGTGACCGACGTACAGTCAAAGACATAGGGTCCACATGTTGCCAATTAAAATAAGAATTCCATGAAGCAGTAAATTATATCTCCTAGACGTATGCAGAAATTAACTTGTCAGCTCTCCATCAATTTGTGATCTGCATTC
Source organism: Alitta virens (assembly GCA_932294295.1). Taxonomy (NCBI): domain Eukaryota; kingdom Metazoa; phylum Annelida; class Polychaeta; order Phyllodocida; family Nereididae; genus Alitta; species Alitta virens. The sequence goes on from OW028573.1 coordinate 55,114,803, forward strand.
GGCAATAACAGAGGGTAAAGAAACCCAAAGACTCCTAGCAAAAATGCAGCACAATGGAAAACATTGAACAGCATATATTTTGTCGATATACTCTCAATGAAGATTTATTCTAGTTATTGGTCAAACGCATTGATGAGTTATTCAACGAATTGATGCTTTAGAATGTAGATTGTGGTTTTTTGATGCGCCAAAATTGCACTAAGTGACTGGTAGTCGCAATAGACAGACAGACAGACAGACAGACAAATGACTTTATTTGGAATATAGCTGAATAGCATACATACCTGGGGGCCCCTCTAAGGTATTTCACCGCTTTCGAGGTGGTCCCCCAACAATATTACATTGATTTTATACAAAAATTTTAGTAGCTAGCAGGTAGATGTTTAAGAAACAATAACATAAATAAGATAATAATAATAATAATAATAACGAAAAGATTACGAATATATAAATAGATAACAGAATTGTGAACTGTGTGTGATGCAATGCATTTAACTTCCATGGAAACCACTTATAATTTAAAGAAGTAAATAGATAAATTGATAGAAAAAAAGGAGTATGTTAGTTAGCTTGAGTCTCTATTGCTGAAGTCTGCTCAGGTATTTGTCTGCAAACATAACAGCGTGGGTCCTGACAAGTATTATTATAATTATTTAGAATTGATATTTTAATATAGTCTGAGCAATAATAACAGACAATATCAGAATGAGCAATAATAACAGACAATATCAGAATGAGACATCTATGTATGTGCAACTTTTCATTATAATCGTAGTCTGTCATTACCACAGAGCGTGTCATATCAGTTCTCACGTTGCTGTACAGATGTACCTCATTCTGCGAAGTAGGACGCAAATTAATGAGGGCCATGCTTACTTGGATAGCGCAGATGGTGCACCTGAAAGACCTTTGGAAAATCCGAACAAACAGCAAGGTCAAACAAACATAAAGGTGTGTTATCCGTTTGCTGTACACCCGTACGTCATCTACACATGATATTTGTAGCAAGCATGTTTTTTTTTTTTTCTTTTTTTTTTTTTTTCAAATGTTGATCACTGAACAGTGAACAGAAGTATAGTTGTAGAAGAGACTCGCCGGTGTCAAGCAAATAAAGGTCAGTTCAACCTTCACAGATTGACACGACGCCCATAGTACATTTTAACTATAATTTCACTTGATGCATGGTGCATTAGAAATTGAGAAGGACACGTAGACGTTGATGGGGTGAAAAATCTATCAGCCAGAAAAATTATCATCAATTACAGCATTGACATAATTTAAGTAGCGGTTGGACACAAACAGGGAAAAAGACACTGTATTTTCCAGTGCAATCAGTAAACTGCAATGTGTGCATATTATTGTATCGTCTCAGTGATATTGTATTGTCTCAATGCCACTGTTTTGAAGCTTGACCAGCCGCCAGAGGCAGACGTAATGATAAGACGATAAAGCTAGGAGTCCATACCATGTTACAAATTTATCCCATGGGAGGGATCTTTTACTTGCCCCAGCATAGACATCGAGGATAAGGTACCACCAATTTGACGTGTCCTTCGACCGACATCGAGATCTTACAGTGTACCTGAGAGGGGTTCAAACATTAACAGGTTGATACTTATTTACTTTGAACGTGATGTCACTTTAAGCATAACATCAACGCACTTAAAAATAAACATCAACACACTTAAGAATAAAAAGATACGTGCCAGATATTTGATATTGAAATAATACCCACTAAATATGAAATAAAATCTTAACTTCTGTATGAATAAAAAAGTAATATAACTTCGCACTCTCGATGATGAATTTCTCTTATATTTCTATTAGTCATAAATCACAATGTAAGCTTTGAATCAACGAAAGTATGCATTTTTACAGTATGTAGTAAAGAAAGTGATAATGTCATTAGAATCAATTTTGGGAATCGGAAAATTTCATCTGAAATTCTTAGTATCATGCCAAAAGCATATTCTGTGACCTTGCTAGAAACACTAATAACAGCATGCTAGCTTAATAACATTAAAGTCGTCCGCAACATGACATAAAATGTCTGTGTAACCAAACTAGACTAACATGCGCTCTTTCTAAGTTTCCATCGCTTGTCTAATCACGAAATTTTCTTTTACTAGACATCATGTTGATATCAGCTTTAAAAAATCTGTGCATATCACATTCATGTCAAAATGCAACGATATGCATGATTAACAGGAGGTTGTGACATCAATATGCAATTAACTCTGAATACATGTTCTTCAAAGTTTATTGATTTGAATAGTTTATGAAGTGGTGCATGATTAATTACGAGCCATATGATAGGGTCACGAATATTTGCCTCAGTCAAGGAGATTAAATGCACATGAAAACCATTTTTGAAATATTGAAACAAATTTAATAAGCTGCATTCATAAGTGTAAAATATTAATTTTAAATGCATTTGATGGTCCTCGATGTACAGTAAATAGCTTATAAATTACCAGGCTTCTATGTTAGGCCTATATATACGAATATTTCTGATCATTATATCCTCTTTGCATTCCTGGTTAACACCTCGTAAATCTTACTACTACCACTACCACTACTACTACTACTACTGCTACTGCTACTATTACTACTACTGCTACTGCTACTACTACTGCTACTATTACTGCTACTAATACTACTACTACTAATACTACTGCTACTGCTACTATTACTACTACTGCTACTGCTACTACTACTGCTACTATTACTGCTACTAATACTACTACTACTAATACTACTGCTACTGCTACTGCTATTACTACTACTGCTACTGCTACTACTACTGCTACTATTACTGCTACTAATACTACTACTACTAATACTACTGCTACTACTACTGCTACTATTACTACTACTGCTACTGCTACTACTACTGCTACTATTACTGCTACTAATACTACTACTTCTAATACTACTGCTACTGCTACTGCTACTACTACTACTACTGCTACTGCTACTACTACTGCTACTATTACTGCTACTACTACTACTACTACTACTTCTACTGCTACTACTACTGCTACTACTACTACTACTACTACTACTGCTACTGCTGCTACTACTACTACTGCTACTGCTACTACTACTGCTACTATTACTGCTACTAATACTACTACTACTAATACTACTGCTACTACTACTACTACTGCTACTGCTACTGCTACTGCTACTACTACTACTACTACTACTACTATTTCTACTACTACTACTGCTACTAATACTACTACTAATGCTACTGCTACTGCTACTGCTACTACTACTACTACTACTACTACTACTTCTACTACTACTACTGCTACTAATACTACTACTAATACTACTGCTACTGCTACTGCTACTACTACTACTACTACTACTACTACTACTACTACTACTACTACTACTACTACTACTACTGCTACTAATACTACTACTAATACTACTGCTACTGCTACTGCTACTACTACTACTACTAATACTACTACTGCTACTAATACTACTACTACTACTAATACTACTGCTACTGCTACTGCTACTACTACTACTACTGCTACTGCTACTACTACTGCTACTATTGTAGTGGTTCTCGCTCTGCTATAGGCCTGGTGACCACAGTAAGTAGTTCTTAGACTCTAGCTCTGATATGATAGAGAAGCAACTCAGTCATTGAGTTTATACATTTGTTAACATACATCAAATATAACAGTACAGTGGTGCCCACTACGGCATGACCTATGCTTGGGCAGTCAGGTGTCTGACTTCAACAGTGCTTAGTTCTACTACAGCATGTCATATGCTGGACAGTCAGGTGGCTGACTATAAGTTCTAGTGAATACTAGATGGATCTGCTCAGACAGAGTATTATACAGGAAGCTGTATGACTCTAGTAAGTCTGGGGCCAAACAGAGGATCTTACACAGGTTGCTGTGTCACTCTAGTCAGGTCTGGCCTAGAACCCCAGTGGGCTGGGGTATTTATGCTACCCTGGTCACATGACCACTGGTCACCTGACCAGGCTGACCAATGAGAAGCCAGCAGGTGCTGCCCCTGGTGGCAGGGAGCTCATTTGGCTGGAGGCACTCTCAGAGGCAAGATCTCTACAATCTTCCCACCTTAGGATCAAATGCCCTCATTTGATATCACATACAAAACATCATTCAAAAATAAAACATCTGTATTTTAATAGCTTTGAGCCATTTCGATCCCAAAAGCACAATCATCATAATAAAATGAGCACACATATATACATAAAAATAACAGTCAAAATGGAATTGATTCTAGTCAAAAAGTGTTCAGTTCATTTTGCTAGATGAGGGGGGGGGGGCATCACTTAGGAGGGGCAATCAGTGTCTCTTGCTGGTGCCCTTCCGCTGCTGTTGCACTGCAGCCAGCTGTCTTCGTAGCTGGGCATTAATGTTCTCCAGACTTCTGACTTGAGTCACGAGTCGGCGTTCAGCCCTCTCCCAGGTTTGTTCCAGGGCCTTGTGGCGGTCACAGGTCTCTCTGTAGACCATGGACCAGTTGTCCATGGCCTCCTGCATCAGGTCTGAGTTTGCAGGTTTAGCCGGTAGCGGCTTTACTGCAGTCCTTCGTCTTGTTTTAGGCTGCTCAGCGGGTTTAGGCCTGGACGGAGACGTCCTGCCAGCTGAAGTGGACGAGGTCGTCCTGGCTGCCTGTTTCCTAGAAGAGGTTTTCAGCACGGTCCTAATACAGTGGGGAGGGGCAACGGTAGAAGCCTTCCTGTCGGTCTGAGAGCAGACCACTTTCCCCAGCTGTGTCTTCAGCATGGCCTGGGCAATGTCCTCTCTCGAATGCTGGTGGTTTATCAGGTGTTGCTTATACATGTTTCCATGCAGTGCATGGAAGGTCCGGCCGCATCCCGATGACTTGCATGTGTAGCCCAGATAAGTGTCACTGTGGGCCGATTCCCAGTGAGCCAGCAAACGACGCTTCTCACAAAAGGCTCTGGGGCAAGCAGTGCACCCAAAAGCCTTGGTCTTCTTGGCAGTGGACGCCACTGAGACAGACTTCACTGGGGCAAACTCCTCCAGCAGGTCCTGGATCCCACCAGCTGGGCCTAGCTCCTCATCCACGATATCCCCCCACTTCCGTGATGGGCCTACTTTCTCTGCAAAAGCAGAGGACTCAAGAGGGCCTGCACTGGCAGCAGTGCTTGCCGTCTCAGCTCCGGTGGCGGAGGTAGGCTGTGGCTGCAGGATATGGTCGATTCCCGCCATGAGGATGGCGTCATCATCACCAAGGAGGGGATGTAGTACTCTTTCACGTCTCTGGAGGGCAGCCCAGGCCTCTGTGCAGGTCAGCAACCGGACGTCGGTTGCACCAAAGGTCACGGAGGTGTCCATTGGTTCAGTCATTCTGAAAGTAACAACAAGTCTTAGACATGGGTCCTAATAAAGCATGACTTCTTCCAGCACCCTCATGTGCCGTCAGTGTAAATGTCACTTAAGAAAAATTAAATTCTTAGCACAGGTACACTAATTCTATCTGCAGGCTGGCTCTGCCTGTTATCTTCAGTAGGTTCTGCAGTCCCCACAACATAATATGACAATTCACAACTTAACTAGTCCACAATCTTACACTTTCAAAGACTTGTGACTTCCATTACACCTGGGCCTGCCTAATAATTTCTGACAAAAATTACATTGTCTTCAATATACAGTAGGGCTTACCCAGTTTCCTAAGCAAAAATTACATTGCTACGCAACTCCTTGTCAATATATAAAATTTCCAATACTCACATTCAATCCAGATAGAATAAGAATTCAATCAGTGGGAAACGATGAATCAGCAATTAGTCCAAGGTCAAGCAGCTGGGTCAGAAGGTAGGTGTGACAATACGATGAGCTAAGTGCATAAATCCAAAAAGTTTAAGAGCAATGTCGATTTTGAAGTCTTGATTGTCCGAAGAACTTAGCAGAAATGATGACCTTAGACCTCTGACCTTGGCATGCTGGACCTCAACCGGAAATTCCCACTGATGCTTTCTAATTGGTCAAGCTGAGCTCCGTCTTGGGTCAATCAAAATATGACCAATTTGATTGGTTACATGATTTCCTGTAACCACCCCTGGGGCTGATGTCACTTAATCCCCCTTTCCGCTTGACCACCCCAAGTCCGTCATACATCACAGGGATGCCGATCAGCCACCAGCATCCTTTGACATATTAACTCACATAACTCCCTCCTGTCCTCAAATTGAGCCACCCTTTGAGACACTCGAGGAGAGTCATAAACAATAAATGGGTTTATTAGACCGTCAATGTCTGTCCTGTTTTCCACTCACCTGTTACGTAATTCCAGATGCTGGCTAAGCATCATAAAATTATTAAGGGCATAAAACAAGTGTGCAGTCATTATCTTTCACAAGATAAGCACAAAAATAAACATCTCAATCCAAAAAAACTATTTCCTTTAAAATGTAATCTAAGCTAAATTATTCTTAAAGTTTGTACCATCACAAACTCTAATACCTTGCAAAAACACAATACTGGTCCAAAAAAAAAAATTTTGCACCTAAAGTATTTAAAGTTAATAAAAAAAAGTTTAGTAATTTGACAGCTATTTTGACACTCCCCCAGACCACTGGGCTGGCAAGCCAATCAAGGATTTATATATCCTCTGTCAGGAAGTCATGTTATATATATTAAAAAAAACTATTAATAATTTTAAACTGGAAAGTGCTTTTTAGGTGGTTATTTTAGCTGTTTATCTAACTCTATACAATCAAGGATCATCAGCAGCAGTAAGTCACAAACCAACTTAGAGCATTTCCATAATACTCATCTTTTACCCGACTTACTGAGATGGATCCTAAGATTAATGCAAAAGTTCAACATTTAGGACAAGTTTTTAGCTACCCCCCTCCTCCTGCAAGGGGAGGGGGGTGGTTGGAAATTCAACAAGTGAGCCGGTCACGTTCCTATTATGCAATCAGCATAACCACACCTGTTAAAATCAAGGTCACACTGGCTCAAATATTACACTATAATAGTCAGCTTTTGACTTTGCAAACTGCCATTTGATGCCACTGTAACCAAAAAGTAAACATTACACTTCACACAACCATCACAAAACACTTTAGATATGCAATAATATCTGTAAAAGTATTTCATATTGTGCATTTTCAAAAAATTGACACTGTTCACTTAGCTCATGCTAGCTATAAGTGAAAGCATTTCCCAGAAATTGACCCATTGAGAGCAACAAAATTTCAACTCAGTGCTACAGTTAAATAAGTTGCATGGTTCTGATAAAAATTGCATAGCATGTTATTAAAATAAGCATGCCCTATAAAATTTTCAAAAAAAAATAAAGACAGAAAAGAGAGAGGAAAGCAGAGAAAGAGAGACAAATAAAGAGAAAAGAAAAATAAGTAGAAAATAAGTGCTAATTGATAGAGAGAGAAGAAGGAAAAAAAAAACAAAGCACTAGGTTAGTTGTAGCCTACATTGTGTCCATACCTATTTGGAGGCCCCCTACTGCGTTTAGGCACCGGGGGCTGTGCAGGGGGGTCTGCATTCGACTCATCCTGAAAGAGGTCATTGAGATTTGGCTCCTCAGGGGGTTGGTCACTGGATCCCGTAGGGGTGTCCTGTGGCCCGGGGTCGGGCAATAGACCATCCAAATCAAGGTGATTGGGCAGATCAGGGAGGTGGGGGAGGTCACCGGGAAGCACCTCAGCCAGATATGGCTTTAAATGATTGACATTGACAATCTTTCTCTTCCCTGATCCATGGGCTTCAATCTCGTAGGAGACTTCATTAACCTGTCTTATCACCTTGTAAGGCCCCAGAAATTTAAGGCCTAATTTCCTGTTGGCTATTGGTGGGTAAAATAAAAGTACCCAGTCCCCAATTTTGTAGACAGGATCACCTGACAGCTTGTTGTAATGTCTGGCTTGTCTTTCTGCAGCCCTAGCTAGTTCTTGCCTAGCCAAATCATGTGAGGTCGCCAATGCATCTCTCACCCATTCCACATACTCCACTGGGCAGGACCTCTCATCCGGGACCTCACAGCCAAACACAAGGTCAACAGGAAGGTCGGACTCTCGACCTAACATCATCCGGTTGGGTGTTATACCTGTTGATTCATGGGGGGTGGCTCTATAGGCACACATTACATATGGGAGGAGATCATCCCAATTAGACTTGTCCTCATCAACTAATTTAGCCAGCATGTCTTGTAAAGACCTATTGAATCTCTCTACCATACCATCCGACTGGGGGTGATAGGGAGTTGTTCTGGTCTTGCTGATGCCTAGCAGTTTGCAGAGGTCTTTAAAAAGTTCTGCTTCAAAACAAGGACCTTGGTCTGAGTGCAATTGCAGAGGACAGCCAAATCGCACAATGAAATTAGTGACAAGTGCATCAGCAACAGTCATAGACTTCTGGTCTGGTAAAGCATAAGCCTCAGTCCATTTTGTAAAGTAGTCCACAATGACCATGATGTACTTCTTGCCAGCTTCAGTTTCAGGGAGAGGGCCTAATATGTCGATGGCGACACGCTCTAGGGGATTCCCCACTGGCCTCTGCTGCAGAGGCGCCCTCTTCTGGGTGCTGACCTTGCGTTTTTGGCATGGATCACACCACTGACACCACCGGATAATGTCATCCCTATACCCAGGCCAGTAAAAACGACTCCTGACTTTAGCAATGGTTTTGTTGATACCCATGTGACCTCTGAGTTGCGAGGAGTGGAGAAATTCAAAAATTTGCCTCCTGAGAGCAGGTGGCACCACCAGTTGGGTGGTCTCTTCTCCATTGGGCATTTTGCACGTGCGCACAATTTTTCCATTGCTTAATTGGAGACAATTAAACTGAGCCCAGATATTTTTGAGCTGTGGCCCTGCAAGAGTGATTGTATTGAAAGGAGGTCTTTCCCCTTTCTCAAGCCACTCCCTGACCTGTCTGAGGTCATTGTCTTCAGTTTGAGCTGACTGCAGCTGTTCCTCCGACAGTGTTTCTAGCCAGTTAGCAGGCCTTTGTTGGAGGGATCCACAGACATATGGATCATACAGAGACATTGAGGGCCCTCCTATTTGGCTGTCAGAGCCAGTTGGATCACTCAGGTGACTGAGGTTCTGCCTTCTGCCTAGCGGTGGCGCTGCAGTAGGCATGTCAATTTGTGCATAGTTGTGACAGTTAAAGCCATGCCTGATGTTCCAGGCCTTAATCTGTGCACAAACAGGTGTTTCATGAGCTTCATCAGGGCAGTCAGGGCGTTTGCAGGATCTGACTGGGATGCGGGAGCATCCATCTGCCTTGCTGTGTTTCTTGCCTTCCCTGTGCTCTATCTTGAAGTCATATTCCGCGAGAGCAGCCATCCAGCGAGCCAGCATACCTTCCGCATCTTTGAAACGTTGCAACCAGACAAGGGCTTTGTGGTCAGTCCTCACGATGACGTTGGGTTGACCATATAAGTATGGCCGAAATATTTTAGCCATTTTGACTATTGCCAAGAGCTCCTTGTATGTAGTACAATACCTTTTCTGACTGGTACTCAAGCTTTTGCTTGCATAAGCAATCACTTTTTCTTCCCCGTCAATTATTTGGGAGAGTACACCTCCAATAGCTGTATCAGAGGCATCAGTGTCCAGTATCACCTGACAACCCTCTCTTGGAAGTGCAAACACTGGAGCAGAGACGAGAGCCTCTTTCAGTGTTTCAAATGCACTCTGGCAATCAGAGTTCCAATTGTAGGGTGTCTCTTTCTGTGTCAGTGCATTTAGAGGTGCAGCTACCTCTGAGAAGCTTGGCACATATTTCCTGTAGTATGATGCAAAGCCAATAAAGCTTCTGAGTTCATGCACATTCACAGGTTGGGGCCACTTGGAAATGACTTCAATTTTCCTGGGATCAGGCCGCACTCCTTGTCTTCCCACCACATGACCTAAGAAAGCCACTTCTGTTCTAAATAGCTCACACTTGCTAGGTTTTAGGCGCAGGCCTGCAGCACCCAGTCTGTCAAAGACTTCTTTCAAGTGGGCTATGGTAGCTTCAAAAGTCTGGCCACAGACTATTACATCATCCATGTAGCAGAGGCACTGTTCAGTGTTCATACCACGTAAAACCAACTCCATGAGTCGCTCCAATGTAGCAGGTCCGTTGGTGACCCCAAATGGCATGACCTTAAACTGGTAGTGACCTCTGGGAGCGGTAAAAGCAGTCTTTGCTTTGTCTCCCTCATCCATGGCGATCTGCCAATACCCTGATGAAAGATCAAGGGTGCAGAACCATTTTGCTCCAGCCAAACTATCAAGGCAGTCGTCAATCCGTGGAAGTGGATATGCATCACGGCGGCAGACGCCGTTTAATTTTCTATAGTCAACACAGAAACGATAACTTGAATCCTTCTTCCTCACCAGCACTGGTGGAGAGGACCATGGGCTGTCACTGGGCTCAATAACCCCTTTAGCCAACATTTTGTCCACCTCCTCCCCAAGTGCACGTCGCTGGGCCCAGCCCAACCTACGAGGTGGCACTTTGATTGGAGCGTGGTCTCCTGTATCAATTCTGTGTTTGACTAAACTGGTCTGTCCAAGACCATACTTTCCACCCTCAAAGCAGTGTTCATATTCAAGCAAGAGTTTGCTTACTGACTGCTTCTGAGTGTGGGATAAATCAACTGCCCCATCTACTAATGGCTGTAAGTGCTCAGGCAACTCCTGATAAAGGCCAGGATCCACTGAGCACGCAAATATGGATGATGAATTAACAGGCTTGTCATGGACCATGTCTACTGGATCCAAATGGGCCAGCATAAGTCCTTTAGCCAAAGTCCGAACACTCCCACTCACGTTGGTGAGCTCTAGTGTGAGGGACTCACATGACCTGTTTATCACATACCTGGGCAGCAAAATGCCCTCCATGTTGCAGACTTCTGCAATAGGTTCAATTACATCATACAATCCTGTGCTATTTCCCCACCTTTGGATATGTACATCTACATAGCATACATGCCCAGGCAACAGAGTTGTGGCTTCCGTGAGGGCCACCTGTCCACCTTCATCTGGGCGTCTCCCATGACAGGAAACAAGTTTGCCACCAATTTCCAGGGATCCAGTCCTACAGTGGAGAATAGCATCATGTTTAACTAAAAAGTCCATACCCAAAACTCCTGGAAGGCCACCCATGTCGGCTACAATAATGTCTGCACTAAATCTACATCTAGCTAACTCTATGACAAATGTAGCAGTCCCATAAGTGGTAATTTGACCTCCATTGGCCGCGTTGATCGGCCATTTCATAGGAGTCAAATGAGGACGATAACTAGGGGCTAGCCGGTCATACATGGCTTTACTCATCATGGTGACTTGAGCACCAGAATCAACTAGCAGGTTTGCTGCTTTTGACCCAAAATAAACAGTCAAATACCAAGCGACATGCTGGTCTAAGACTGTAGCAACTCTTGGCCAATACTGCCCCAGTTGGACACCTGGCCAACATTCATCCTCCCTTCCAGACAACAGCGGGGCTGTGGGCATGGGATCCAGCCCCGCAGTTTTTAGTTTAAAGGCTTAGACTGTGAAGTGTTTGGGCAATTTCGCTTGAAATGCCCTGGCTGGTCACAGCCAAAACACTTAGGGGGTTCTCTCTTGCCCTTGGGCCGTAATCTAAGCTGCTCTGTGAGGGCTTTGACCTGGTCAGCTAAGGTCTTCAGCTGCTGGTGTACAGAGCTGTCTGCAGACAATGCAGGTCCCTGGGGATTATCAGCTGCAGCAACCTGCATGGGCAGGCCTACCTCTTGTGATATTAACAAGTTGGTAAGTGAGAGTTCACTTTGTACAGCATCCCCTTTTGGTTTCTTGAGGCAGTTAACTGCAGTAGCCTGCTGAAACTGTATAGCCAGGTCAATGGCGCCCTGCACAGTTCTAGGCTTGTTAGCTTTCAGCCACACAAACATATTGTGGGAACCAGCTGTTTCCAGGAAACGATCTCTGGCTATCCTTTCCTGCTCATCAGGTATAGCCTGAGGATGGGCTTTTCTTACAAGATCATACAGGTAATGACCAAAGGTCTCAAGATCCATGGATTGATCTCTTTTGATCATGGCTAATTGATCTCTGTAAGTCTCCAAAGATCTCTCATTATTAAAAACTGACAGCAGTTTATACAAAAGATCTTCAAAAGTTGCAGGAGTGGGCATTGTTTTTATGCGGATTTTCGCATTTCCCACTATATTATTCCACAAATGGAATTTCCTGTCCTCACTATCCCAGCTATTATAGTCAGCTACCCTGGTAAAGTCATCCACAAACTCAGCAAATGAGTTAGACTTCCCATTAAAGGTTGGTGACAACACTTCTTTCATGGGCCTTCTTCTGACCTTTTGACCTCCAGAAATGGGAGACATTGGTCTGTGTATATTAGATCCATAAATTGGGTAGCTATATGGCCTATTATCTGCATTGGCATGGGCATCATGACCTAGATAGGGCCTGTCAACAGGTACATGGACATCATGACCTAGATATGGCTCATGGCTCCTTGTCTCACCCCTGTTGAGGGGTAATTGCCAGTCAGTCAGTGACGGTCTAATGAGCTGGTGTCGGTTTGCATCCCAGTCTTGGGACTCTCTTGACTCATGTCTAATGAAGTCATGGTCTGTTGGTCTCTCTGGTAGCAGAGGTCTATTCTGCCACCTGTCAAATAGATCTGATGTAGATCCAGGGTGCCAGTAACTAGCAACAGAGTCCTGTCTGCCTGAGTCCTGTCTGACTGAGAAAGGAGCCCAGGATGCTGGTACAGAACTATTTATGCTGGGCTGGTGTCTAGCTGGAGTTGAAGAACTAGGTCCCATCTGCCTGTGTCTTTCATCTTGATCCAGTTCCCTGATCCCTTCATAGGAAGATCTTGATCCATGGCTCATTGGAAGAGGTCTTGCAGGCGTCCTCTGGAAATCTTCAGGCCTTCTCAGAGAGTCTCTTGAGTTTCTAGGCACATTTGAGGCTTCTGTAGGACGGCCTACAATCCTTGATCTCAAGGTCATATAGGGGGTGCTCCCCGAACTTTGTGCAGAATAAGCCATGTGGTGTCACTGACTATTTGTGCTGACTTAGCACTTGTTTGTACTGAAAAGTACAGTTCTGCTTTTCTTGTACTGACTAAGTACAAATTTGCACTGCCAAAATGCAAATATATATCAGAAGGTGGCTTCTGAAAATCAAGGCTGTACTGACAAAGTACTTCCTACTGGTTTTTCTGCACTGAAAAGCACAGAATTGTACTGACAAAGTACAATTGTTAGAAGGTAGCTTCTTTCAACCAGCAATTTTCTATCATAATCAGAGGCTAGGGTCCCACATCGGGCGCCAAATCTGTAGTGGTTCTCGCTCTGCTATAGGCCTGGTGACCACAGTAAGTAGTTCTTAGACTCTAGCTCTGATATGATAGAGAAGCAACTCAGTCATTGAGTTTATACATTTATTAACATACATCAAATATAACAGTACAGTGGTGCCCACTACGGCATGACCTATGCTTGGGCAGTCAGGTGTCTGACTTCAACAGTGCTTAGTTCTACTACAGCATGTCATATGCTGGACAGTCAGGTGGCTGACTATAAGTTCTAGTGAATACTAGATGGATCTGCTCAGACAGAGTATTATACAGGAAGCTGTATGACTCTAGTAAGTCTGGGGCCAAACAGAGGATCTTACACAGGTTGCTGTGTCACTCTAGTCAGGTCTGCCCTAGAACCCCAGTGGGCTGGGGTATTTATGCTACCCTGGTCACATGACCACTGGTCACCTGACCAGGCTGACCAATGAGAAGCCAGCAGGTGCTGCCCCTGGTGGCAGGGAGCTCATTTGGCTGGAGGCACTCTCAGAGGCAAGATCTCTACAATGGCAAGATCTCTACACTATTACTGCTACTAATACTACTACTACTAATACTACTGCTACTGCTACTGCTACTACTACTACTACTGCTACTGCTACTACTACTGCTACTATTACTGCTACTAATACTAATACTACTACTAATACTACTGCTACTGCTACTATTACTACTACTGCTACTGCTACTACTACAGCTACTATTACTGCTACTAATACTACTACTACTGCTACTACTACTGCTACTATTACTACTACTGCTACTGCTACTACTACTGCTACTATTACTGCTACTAATACTACTACTAATACTACTGCTACTGCTACTGCTACTACTACTACTACTGTTACTGCTACTACTACTGCTACTATTACTGCTACTAATACTAATACTACTACTAATACTACTGCTACTGCTACTATTACTACTACTGCTACTGCTACTACTACTGCTACTATTACTGCTACTAATACTACTACTACTAATACTACTGCTACTACTACTGCTACTACTACTACTACTACTACTACTACCACTACTACTACTACTACTGCTACTGTAAAGGTACAGTAGTTGATAAAATAATTATTAAATAATGGCAATGCATCTTACCCAACACTAAACGATCTGGAATATGCCGTATGATTTCGTTGTAACACAATGATTGGCCATGAAATCATTTCAGAACTGGCAAATGCCTATAGCTAAGTGATATAAAAATGTTTTCATATAATTGAAACTCTACGATAATTAAACTAGCGGGTATCAGGAGTTCATGGGAGTCAGTTAGTTTTCAAATGATGGGCAGTGTAACAGCTATGCTGTTGATTCATGAATCATGTAATGCTGATTTTAGTGTTGACTGGCTTTATTCATTTTCAATCTTTCTTGCTCTTGTTCAGAGTCCATTTAAAGCCTGTGACACTGAAGGTGTTAATGCTGATACATATGCTAAGGACAATCAAAAACAGCAATTTTAATAAAATTCTAATGGAAAATGTTGCAGTTTGTATCAGAAACAAAAAGGCATTCGATCTTGACTTGAAATGATGTATGATGTGTGTTCGATGACAGACATTTGGAAGTCGAGTCAATTAATCTTATCATGTGTACAAGCGGCTGTTCACATCAGTTGTTTCACCATTTTCAACATCTTTGGCGCCTAAAAAGCTTATCACATAATTCCACGTACCTAACATGTCCCAGTGCAGTGTCTGTGTGCTAGTGATATCTTATCAATTTCATTTGCCTGATTTGATGTAAAAGTCGATTAAAAATCGTGTTTGACTCAACTTTTACTCCCTGCTTTTCTCCCTGTCTTATGGGAAACTGGGAATGTAAGATGTTTTATGGTGCAAAAGTGACAGATAGTTATTAGGTGAAGATGGAAATGTTTATTGCTACAAGCTCCCCTCACCGCTCAAGCCTTATCATCTCATCCCTACATCTGCCTCTTGCAGATGGTTAGACCAGCAGCATTAAAAGAAGAATAAATCATACAAAAAAAAATCACACATTAATATTATAAGACTCCAGCTGCGGCATTTTTGTATTGCATTTCTCAATGGGTTAACCAGTATAACTGTTACGCCTTGTTTGACTGGAATACACTATAAGTCAGACAGGGTAAGTAATCTAATTTTGATTAGCGTGTGACACAAACAACTAAATGGTTATCAAGATAATTGCAATTCGGTGCGGCGTATTACAAAGAAAGAAATCCAGGCCATAGTCACAGACCTGGACAAAGACAACCAGATAGATTGTTCTTGAGGTTAATGGAAGAACAGGCAGTGACCACTGAAATCAGATAGTGGCCCATCAAATTACAGACAAACTAGTATTGCATAGCGACAAGGGGGCAGAGGAGCAGAGCACTAAAGGTCACTCAGATGAATAGCAATCACTGTGCGGAGTGTAAGGCAAAGGGTAAGTGGAATATTTTGCAGAGAAATAAAAAACTAAACGCCAGTGGGTTTGATTAAAGAGTAATGGAGCTGATAGAGTTAATTTCAGGCCTCAGTGGCTTGCATGTCAGTTTAAGTAATCAGGATTCCAACAGAGACTAGACAAGCAACTGCCAGACATCCGGCCCTAATGGCTGACTCTGTAATTTATTGAACCACTTTTTTTTGTTGTGGTCATTGATCGGCCATTGCCCGATGGGGGAAGTAGGGCATTCATCTGAAATGCACCCGGATACAAGTCTCATCAATTACTTTTCCTGATTTGATAGGAGGTCTTAGACGTAAAATTACTCTCCGTGCAATGGAGTTTATGAACAGAGTAATTATTAGACATTTTACGATAATCTCAAACCAATGTGATTGAAATTCCAGATGTCGTAAATGGGTCCAGCCAGCTCGATCCCAACGTTCAGATCACACGGGTTGCATCTTTAATGCTGTCTGTGGTTTAAAACGAGCTGAAAATCTCAATCTACTGCAAATGCAGAGATCGTTTAATTTCCCATGAGTTTTATTCATCAAAGGCAATATTTTACAATTATTGCACAGTTGCAAGTGCAATATCAGTTTTTATGGCATCGAGACAACCGATATATTGCACGAAGTGAAGCCAAGTGCAATATTGGTTGTTGATATTGCATGAGTTACTGTGCAGTACTTGTTATATTATATGGCCTTTCCTCACTTTTCTCATGAAAAGATTATTTTTTGTAAGTGTATTATTTGAGAATTTGAGTCTTTGTTTCAAACTTGACTGCTTATCTCTGCTGATATACCCAATATAAAAAAAAAATGTTTGTGAATGCCACAGCATAATGTAAAATATTGTACGTCCGAGTCAGATCTATCATCAAAGCTGCATAGACACTTATTGTAAAATGAAAATTTATCATCAGATATCAGTTTATTAATATTATTTGTTTCTTTAATCATCTTATATTGGCACATTATTCATTATTAACTAAACGAACATTTATATTAAATAAACTAGTGGTCTTTGCGGATCCGTATAGTGCTATGGTATACAATGTTTTGGCGAGTTTGGTGGCGAATGTGGGTAAGGTTTTGTCGCTGGCAGCCTTACCTTAAAAACTGGTGCACCAAATTTCAGTTTCACCGTTTCTCAAGGCTCTCCGACAAGCCAAAACCTCTTCGAAACATGCTGTTTGAGCTGTATTGAGTGAGAAATGGCGGAGACAAAAACCTCGGTAACGCAACAAAGCTTTAACCGCAATTTTCCTTTTATCCGTCCATGACCAGAAGTCAACGAGCTGTAGCATAAAAAATATACATCAAAGCGGCATGCCTTCATAGGCGAATGAGCACGATTATCTCATCTGGAACACGTTATAAAACTTATTATTTTATGTCTGAAAATAACCGAGCTATTTAGCAATTTTACCAAGGGTGTACACTTTAAATTAATGAGATTTACGTACCAGGTAAATTCGGTTAATAAGCACTGGGCCGCCATATTGGTTTCTTCTAGCTAGTTACTTCCTGTATAGTATGAAAGTTCCGGTCATCTGACCATCATCTAGCCGGGAGCACTATATGAGCGGTCTCTCCCGCTCAAATTCAATCGTCTCTTCATTCTGTGTTTCCCTACCACCCATCCCTCTTTTTTTACAATTTTCAAGGTCTTACTTTATCATTTTGCTGCTTTCATTATGACTGTACTATTCATTCTTATATACATTATATATACGAATTTATGCAATTAGTGTTGCTACCCCGCTGTTGGGGAGCTTTTTTTTTTTCTTTTACCCACGATTCTGGGGACTAGTCTTTTTATTTGTTAATCTCATACTGTATAGCATATAAGCTGATACTTCTTGCTGCTTGGCTGTCTAGAAAAGCAAGGTTGTATATATGTTAGTGTCTGTCCTCTATCTGTGTGTCTATGTTTTCTTGTTTAGCCAATAAATGGCGATGTGTCCAAACTTACTCAAAGTCGACTTGTGTTTATCAAAACATGATATGGAACGTGCCTTTTATTAAAAAAAATAAAAAAATATCTGACCTTTGGAAATAATAAAAGGAAAAAAGGGAGTTGTTCTTACTAATTGCATAATTCAATTAGTAGGAAACTGCCTATAATAAGTACGAGATGGTGAACTTGGTTGTTAACAAACTCACTCATTGTAGGCTACGTTCAAGCGGACACTGAGATGTTTTGCAAGTCAGGGCAAGCCGCTAGAGAATTTAAGCCAGTGCCGTTGCCCTAGGGATTGGGTAAAAGCGTGTACATTTTTAGATCAGCGAAAAAATATCCGAGGCCACTGAAACTGGATAGTGGTCCATAGGATTACGACAGAACAACTGCTCCATGGAGACCAATGTAGTTGGACTTGAAGGCAGTTCAATCCGGAAAACAAGAATGGCATCATAATAAAAAATTAGGTTTGGGGAGTGCGAAAAGCATATATTTATAGATTTACTATTCCATTTACGTTTTGCTGTTATACCTTAGCTAAGGTCAAGTGGCCACAATTTTGTGATGAAGGTGATTGGCGCTAAGTTCTTTATTACATAGAATTGCAGTGATTTTTATTAATTTATTTTTTATTTTTGGATAAACTAGAACATCACTGCCATTTCGGTAACTGCGAAATGACAGGTCGAATGCTCTCTGTGTTCCAATTAAATCAGTCGTTTTGGTTAAGCGAAGAAGCCCGAACAAATAAAACATTTAAACATCTGAAAATATAAGTCTGACAGGAAATCTAAAATTAATCATAATATGTGAATGCCTCAGCAAAATTAGCACAGTGAAATAGCGCGGGCTCGGATGCCTTTATCCCCCTTAATTGGATCTGGAAAGCTTTAAGGCTATTAAAAGCCAAACGTGAAGATGATCGTGGTTGCGCTCATTCAAACGTGAGCACTGAAAATGAAAGCCAATTAATTAAGAAAGGCTTATTAAATGCCATGCTATGGGGATATTTTGGTGACACTTATAATTATTTCATTCACATGGGATAAACAAATATGCTGACGAAAATCTTCTTTCACACGGAATCTTGTCAATTCTTATTCAACGCAATTTTTTATGTATACATAGACACTGACTATCATACTGCAATAGAAGCCCATGAGATTAATAAGAGAGGTGGTTACCATTCTGGGTGGTTACTATTTCCGGAAGCCTAATATGGTGCATTTGTATTGTATCACATTCTACGCCGCTGGCTAACGACAAATAACTGCTGATGTTGCTCCCATTGTTGCTACAAAACAATGTTTAATAAGCAAATAGTAGCAATTGTCTGAGGAATACCTGCATGTGTCTGGTGTGTTAGAATTGACATGAATTTAGGTACATGTATCCAAGGGTTTATTTAGTGATGTTCAATTCTCTATGACATTGGTCGTTCACTCGCACCTATATTCACCTTTAAATTACCTAGGACATGTGTTAACTAACAAATGTAACATGCATGTACAAATGACTGATTATCTTGTCACAAACCTGTCAATGAACTAGAACAGTTACAATTAGGATATTTGAAAAATATGCTTGGAGTTAGGAGACAGACCTCATCGCAAGCAGTGTGTGGTGAGACAGGCAGATTCCCATTACATGTGCGGCAACAGTTTAATATAATCAACCACTGGATTAAACTGGAAAAACTGCCAGCTAATAATATTCTCCACAAATTTTTAAATGAGCAAGAAGATATGAACTCTTCTGGAAATAATGCTTGAGTTGTCAAAATTATTCATATACTCAATGAACATTATCCATAAAGAGACCATTTAAGACTTGCAAATAATGAGCTAGAATCTATTATTAAAACATTCAAATCTAAAATTTATGAGAAATGTCAGGAAGCTATACTAGCTGAAATCAATGACTCCACGCTACAGCCAAAACTTAGAAATAATAAACTCATCATGACTAATTATAGGCTAGAACCTTATCTCTTATTAAATGTAAGCAGAAAAATTTATAATAAAATAGCCAGATTTCAAGTGAGCTCACTTAATTTAAGTATTGAAACAGGTAGACATGAAAATCGCAGTTGAGAGGCTATGCCTTCAATGCAATAAATTGAAATTGAAGATGAAAAACACTGTCTCATCATGAAATCAAAAGAGCCTGAGCTGTTAAAATTCCATGGAAAATTTCTTGTGAATATTGATGCCCAATAAATGTATGAGTCATCATCCATCGTCCAGCATTAAACATGTTGAACATCATTCTGTGAGTCTCTGCATTATATAAGCATTCTTATACCACATCTTCGATCTCATGTACATTATGTAGTCTTACGTACTTGTATGTACGTTCAGATTAATGTTCTCATTACCCATGTGTTAGATCAATTGGTTATGGATATTGCTATTAGATGTATATATAGATATAACAAGATTGAACTTTACAATGAAAATTGTACATTATTATGTTGGTATTGTATTGCAACTGTCTTTGATACATGCTGGAACTCTGTGGACAATAGCTAGGTCAGTGCAATGCTGCTAGTTGACAAGTCTCTATAGTACTGTACAAGTGCTAAGAAACCAGACAACCTAACATTGTCAACAAAATACTGCAAGTGTCTGTTACAAGTCGTTGCTAAACATGGACAATTAAATTGACTCAATATCTAACAAATTTTTGCAAAACATTATAACAAATCTTTATTGTAGCGGGAACCAGGAATCTACTAGTTTTTTTTACTACTTTTTTCTTATGCTTTCATTGTTACTGTATGTCATTTACTTCGCATTTTCTGTTTAAATTGTGACCCATATGTTATGAATGACATATTTTTCCTGCCTAAAAATTTCGAAGTGTTACCGTGGAATCCTACCGAAATAGAATATTGGGCTCATTAAAGATTTTTTTAGCACATGACACCAGAAGAAAGCTCCACAATGATGCCATTTTGACGATGCATCCCCCAGGAATAATTTTTGGCAACATTTTTGTTTTCGTAACTTCCATAAACGTGCTTGAGTGTAAATTTTTTTTAAATTACACACGTTATCCAACATCAAAACTAATTTGAGAGCCTAATATAGGCTGAACTTGAGTTTGGGCATTATGACTGCCGCCATTCGTGTGATAAAGCCTAATTCACACTATCACGGATAAGACCTACGAGTGACCATGGACGTAAGAAATGGGCTGTACTTGCTCACTCATGGCTCTGTTAATCATGTGTAAATTCTTTTGATGAGCGTTGAAAGGACGTCCAGCGACCGCTCGGCAAACATCTGTCGCCAAGCATCCATGAGCCATCCGTGACGCGAGGAGAGGGCTACGGACGGGCAAGGATGGGCACGGTGCCAGGGCGGACAGTCCACGGATTACGACGGGCGGGCCACTGAGGTTCGCAGAGCGTTTAACGAGCGTTCTACAAGCTGACTAAAGGGCCTATCTCACATAGCCGAGTGACAATGCAGAGTGATGCAGAGTGCCTCCCACACATAGAGAAAAATACATTTTAAATATTTCTTTACTTGTTTATTTGTCTATTTTTCTATGTATGTTTCAAACAACAATGTAATAAATCAGGCAGTCGGGAAAACTCGGCTTTGCCGACCACTCTGGAAAAGCTCGGAAATACTCGGCAACGTTCGTACACCGATCATGAAATTTTAAACATTTTTAAAACTTTCTAGGAGTGTCGCCGAGCAATTTAGCTCTAGAATTGCTTGGCGACACTCGCCATGCACTCTGGGAGTACTCTTGGTCACTCTGGGAGTACTCTTGGTCATATGGAATGCTGTGTGGACGTAATTTCCTCGCCGACTGGCCGGCGTGTAAAGAATGGGAGCAATCAGCGAGCAATCGGCGAGCAATCGGAGAACAATCGGCGAGTCGTTGCTGACTTGCTTTTTCTAGGCATCAAATGACCAAGAGTAAAGCCGATTCATTGCTTGCCAGCAATAGTCATTACTCTGCATCGTCACTCGGCTATGTGAGATAGTAGCTTAAATAAAGGGCCTATCTCACATAGCCGAGTGACAATGCCGAGTGATGCCGAGTGCTTAATAAATTAGGCAGTCGGGAATACACGGCCCTGCACGCCGACCACTCTGGACAGACTCGTAAATACACGGCAATACTCGTAGAACGATCGTAAAGTTTTAAACATGTTTAAAACTTTTAAGAATTGTCGCCGTGCAAAATTGCTCTGAAAGAGTACACTTGGTCACACTGGGAGTACACTTGGTCACACTGGGAGTACACTTGGTCACACTGGGAGTACACTTGGTCACTCTGGGAGTACACTTGGTCAGATGGATTGCTGTGTGGACGTGATTTCCTCGCCGAGTGGTCGGCGTGTGAAGAAGACGAGCGATCGGCGAGCGATCTGCGAGTGATCGGCGAGTGATCGGCGAGCGATCTGCGAGTGATCGGCGAGTGATCGGCGAGCGATCGGGGAGTGATCGGCGAGTGATCTGCGAGCGATCGGCGAGACCTTGCTGACTTGCTTTTTCTAGTCATCAAATGACCAAGAGTGAAGCCGATTGATTGCTTTCCAGCGATCGTCATTACTCTGCATCGTCACTCGGCTATGTGTGATAGTGGCTTAAAAGAGTGGATATGAGGGGATGGCGAGTATACAAGGATGGACAGCTTCCCCTGCGTACCCTGTGAATGGGCAGTTGCCACGGATGATCACAGATGGCCACTGATGGCCACGGATTGCCACTGATGGCCACGGATTGCCACTGACGTGTGTAAAACGCTCGCCGAATGAATCCTGAGCAACTCCCGTAAATAATGTAAACAATTCACTCATTGAACGTCCGCCAAATTTTTAAGAATTTTGTAAAAAAAATTGCCTTCGCCATGGATGGGTAAAATGCTCGGCATGAACAAGGATGAGCAAAAATTAAAAAAAAATGTTCATCCGCGCTCACTCGCCATGCCCATCCGTGACAGTGAAGCTAATCATAAGTGAGTAGACTGAACCATTTCTTTCTTTTGCAACCAATTAAGCCTGCACACCAGTGCCCAACAAACACAAAATTTCTAAAAATAAATAAATAAGTGGTTCGTTTTATAAGGCCTTATGTGACACAGATTTTGTTTTTTCAAAAACAACTCAAGACGTTTAATTTTTCCTCAACGTTTTGAAGAGAAAGTTTTCTGAAACTTCTTATTTTGTTGGAGCCCATCCCTGTATCAACCATTTCAATACTAGGCTATACGTCATCTGGACGTCATTAATTTGTTATATATTATCATTTGCAATCACATGAGTTGCCTAAAAATACATTATGAGAGGGAGTTTTCAGCGCATTTAGAAGATGAAACATAGATATTTTTGGTAAAAAATCAACATCATGAACAAAATCTTCAGCTTAGACCGATTAAAAAAAATTAACATAATAAAGCTCATCACATGTGTATATAAAGCTTATCACCCCTTTTCGTGTGCTATGTTATAGTAATGCAATAACACACTCAACGCAACAATATTCCATCATTCATAGAGATGTGAGGCGACAATTTCCTTTCCCATTTATTGCAACAATTTTTCTCTAACAACTCCGCTTTCTGCCATTTTTTCCTGCTTAGCACCTAGTATTGCCAAGATAATGCATATGGCCTTTTTTTCGTCACCAAACCTGGAACAGAGCTCACCTAGATTGATGATATTCCAGCATCACTGAGTTTCATAGCTATGGTCATTTCTTCATGTTAACTTCGATTAGCCTGAAAAACCTTGGGGAAGGACTTTCGCATTGATGATGTCACAATGATGCTCTCCAGTGAATACATAGGCGGACATTCGCCTGTTAGATTTGATGTCCAACTTTTTTTGGGAAAAGCTGATACTGACAGCCGGTAATACAGCGAACAGCTTTTTTTTGTTAGCGCCCTCGTAGCTAAGAGTTTGGTGATTAATGTGAGGGGTTTTATAGCATAAGCCAGTCCCATTGCAACGGCGAGTCTGCTTTATCCAAGTAATTTTTCCTACAGATTGTGTGCACCAGCATCAGATTACTGGCATTAAATGCAATATATCGTCAAGAAGTAAATGATAATTTTAAGCGTCTGCACTCGTTGTCTAATACACCGTATATTGCTTTTTCGCTATAAAAGGCTCTAACCTCTGCAGCATAACACCTGCTTTTGGCTATATTAATAAATTGGGCAAAATTTCTTCATTATGAGCTCACTTAGGTGAAGACTGTTATTTCACCAAGAGGATCAGTGAGGGCAATTGCAAATGAATAGATCTACGTGTAAAAGAACAAAAAGCTTGTTGTTTATTTTTATTCCCCAAGATATGTTCTATATTTTACGTTAGGCCCTGCAGGGTTGGCACTGTACACGGTTGTAGTTGACTGATAAAAGAAATATTGGCGATGATATATAGTGTGGATGGCTTTAGATGACTGCCTTCTATCTCCTTATGCATATATGTGTATACATAGTGCACTGCTTGTTGCTGTGGATGATGTATTAGTAATGTTTGTTTTGGTGGATAATGTATTGTGTACTAAAACGTCTACTGCACCAGCTAAATATAAGTTGGATGGCTGTTTCATCCTTCGTCTCATTGCCATGGTCCCTGCCTGTCCTAATTAGCCCATCAGGTGCAGAAATGCAGGACGTAAAGCCCTAATCACCCACCCACCACCGCAACAGCTAAATATCAAGAAAGCACATCGCACCACAATATGATTTATTATATTTCATGTATACAATTTAGGTGCCTGCAGCTGATACATACATTTGTGTATTGCAAACTTATAAAATGAACTTGATTTAGCAATAGCCATTATATACAGTAGCTAGACCATTACTGACAACCTGTGCTGCTTGCTGCTAAACTAATCTAACCTAACCTCTGGAATCCCAGACATAAATTATACAAAGTATCGGTACAAATGTATTAATATTAGCAAATGTTTGCAATTAAAATTGCATGCAAGTTAACCTCACAAGCATAGCGTATATCCCTAATTCGGCTAACCTCACAAGTATAGTAAACATTATTGTATATTCATATTCCTGGGGGTCTTCGGCCTGTGCTCACATATGTATATTAGGTTTGGATAGTTGTGAGTCCAGGTAGAGTTTATTTGTTGCGTCTATTTAACTTTCCTTTAATGAACTGGTTTATTTTTGCGAACCTCGGTCTGTATATAAAAGTTGAATGCATCTAAGAAAACAAGCCATGTACGTGTAATAAGACATCAAATGCAATGTATTGCCCAAATCAAGTGCCTTTACCAGTTTACACTTTTAATTAGCCTGAGTGATAAATGATGTTTATTTATTTTGAAATGTATAATTACTGTACTTTGTACACCCGGAGACATTTTAGCCATTTTGCAAATGACAAAAGAACTGGAGTTTTTGTGACGGATTGCAGTGTTTAGTGTTCCACTATTATCGCGTTTGGAAGAATAATATCTTGTTACGCGTGTAGTAAATTCTGCAAATGGAGTTGGAAATACAGCTATTATTGTTTAAGCAAAAACACTTCTATCATCCAAAACGTTTACTACAGCCATCCAAAAAAGTTGGATAAGGCCTAATGTAAGTATATAAATATATAGATATTTATTACATACAATTCTCGACATTATGAGTTAATTAGCATTATATGTACAGGAAAATTAAGAATTCAAATTTCACAAAGTGAGCTGAGCACATGAAAACTCCCTGTGGCATTTAGAAAATATTCTAAATTATTGTCCAAAATGTCTTTAATGGCCTCAGTGACTGTAAAGTCAATTTAGGGCAATTACATTTCTTCAGATCTATAGTTCTGTAGCATCTCCAAATATAGCTCAAGTTCATTGCAGTAATCTGCAACAATTAAATCAGGTGTCAAGATTTATCGCTCATGAATAATTACGAATTCTCAAAAAATTTAAATTGTGGTAAGCTAGAAACTCAGTGTGCAAATAACTATCCAAGCAAGTTTTACCTTTCATGCATCAGAGTGATTTTGCTATCCCTGGATGTCGTTCTTCCAGGTCACAAGAAGCTTCTTTTTTTTAAGTGCTTTAAATTACGTTTGAGTCTATTCTGAACTTTCCGACCTGTATGCATGAAAATGATCATTTCCCCACAAAGTCCAAGATCAAGATCATCATTCTCATTTTTGAACATGAATTTTGTAGCAAAGCATCAAATGATATTAAATTCGTCACAATAGGCTATAAGAATTCCATTACTCCACACTAATGGTTGAAAGTATGTAACTTTTTTGTGAACCATTCTGTTTTCATGGCAAGTGTACAGTTGGAGAAATGTTTCCAATAAATCATATTTGAAACAACCTGCAACATGGAATCGGTGAAGCAAGCGAGGTTTGATCGGAGCCCTAGGGTAATAAAACGTTTAATCATTCATCCTGGATGACAGCAATGCAAAGAATCCAACACACTTTATGGAAAAAGTATGGCTTTAATGGTTGAACGCACCGCTTATTTTTGAGTTATGGAAAATGTTTTTTGCACTAAAGCTTGATACCCGGGAAGCTCCTACAGTTAATGCTCAGGGCATTCAAGCAACAAAGCCTGTCAAAGGTTTTATATGGGAGGAAAAGAGGCCAGCACAGTAAATGCCTAATACATCACATGCTTCATCTATAACTAATCCAACATAAAAGGTCAGCGTGTTGTTTGCATGTCCATCACAAAAGTCTTTAGTGCAGATTTTAGTTTGAAAATATTTACAGTTAGTTTCATTAAAAACTAGATAAAGCTGCCATAGCTGACTACTCAAAACTGGATTTAAAGAACATATTTATGATATATTAGATTAATTTCTTACATTTGCCAAGGTTTATATTTATCTGGTGATAGATGTAAGCCGATTATTAGCTATAGAAGTGGACTGAAGCAGCTGGCTTTAGCAGGTTTAGACCACAGCCAGGTACAGGTCGCTACAGACAACTAGAGTCGACCGTATTTTATGAAACTAACTGTGCACATGTTTAACACTGAAACCTAAATCTATAAAAGAACCTTGCAGGAAATTAAAGAAAGTAACAATATTTTCAGGAAAAGTAATCAGCTAGGTAACCTGTGGGAATAAGATGACTTGCAGGTGTCTCACACCTGTGTTTTATGAGCTCCTATTGTATGTAGCAGAAAAGAGAAAAACAATGGAAGCTTGAGTGTAAAACACTCACGCTAGCAGCTTACATCATCTATAGAGAACAGTGCAGAACTATAACAAGTTCTCTGTTGATTTGATATTCAAACAGCAGTACTATCAAACCAAACTGCTTGAATGTAAAGGAGACCAAACGAAGCTATTTCCAGTTGTCAGAGGAACAATGAAGTCTGGAGAGACTCCTAAATTCCCAATAACTTCATTAAATATTTAACGACAAAAATTCGAGAGACCCTTGCTTTAAAACAAAATCCACAAGCGCCAATATTTCTTTTGACATTGCAAATGAAACTCTTTTGAAGAACTTTAATGACAGCCTCGATGAGATAAATTCCTGGATGACAACAAACTTTCTTCAGTTAAATAACGACAAGACAGATACAGTACTTAAAGAGCACATAAAGAGCACATAAAGTCAAAGAGCACATAAAGAGCACATAAAGTCAACCGACATCGAAGTCCGTGAGAAATATTGCAAAGATTCGTAATAGCCTAACAAGGGAGATGTGTGAACAACTCATACATTCTTTCATATCATCAAAACTGGACTATAACAATGGGCTTGACAGTAGGTCAAACATGTTCCAGAAGTTGCCAATCATCTAAAAATCACAGACAGTCTTACATTTGACATCATTAAAGGGGAACTAATGGAAGTTTGTAAGTTAATTTCAAAAGTTCAATTAGATGTTAAATAATATATTGCAGTGAAAGGAAATGTCTTAAACTATGGTTTGATATGATTTCAAGCCAATTAAAAAATGCAATTTGCACCAACCGCCAACATGCTTGGGGGCCGCCATTATTGCACACGGCACGCAAGACAGTGACGTCACTTATGTCCTAAGTCAGGAACAGCTAGGCCATATATGCATTCAGCCATATGAATCAATTCAATCCTGTTGATTACAAGCCGTTACATTGTTCATTGCAATTATAACAAGAACAGATAGCACAACAACATAAAGGTTGTTAATTGCAAATTTTTGGGAATACAGCATAATTATTGCATTGATTGCAATGAGCAATTTGTATCTAAGAATAGGTATATAGGCATGGGCAAATAATATTTTGTATCACTATATTCCATATTTTTGCAAGAGAACAGAATTGGAATACTGCTTTGCTTTGTAAATAAAATATGTTACATGATATTTAGGGGCAGTGTGCAGTATTATTTATAGTATAAATATATTTCATAGTATCTATATTTAGTGTATATATAGTGTTAGTGGGGATGTTCTAAGGGCATCATCTCCTTTACCAAGATTAATATATATTAATTACCAAATTGTGCTTATTTCAATTGTATGTTGGTTGCATTGCTAGATACATTTAATATAGGCCTACAAGTTTAAAATAAAATATAATGTCAAAAACTCGTTTTCAACAAAACTTTGTCCAATACACTATTTTTTTTTAAAGCTTCACTAATAAACAGTGGACGAATGATAGATCTATAGATTTATTTGGCAACATAATACATTTTTCGTGTATGCATACAATGCTGAAATCTAATACAATGTAAACTGCTCTAAATTACTAAAAATTCATTTAATTAGTACTCAGTTCTCCAAATATTCAGTAGTTGTATTACATAGCAGGATAATTGAAAGCTGTTTCTCTGATAATTTTATATTGTCAATTCTGCTGGCTGCTTTGAAATCTGTGAGACCATCCAGTACCACCCAGTACATTCAAACACGAAATATATTTGATGTCACAATCACAATTAAGAACTGATCCCTGTTGTAAACTTTTCATTAAATTTGCAATTTGTTTGCCATACTTTCATTTTCACCCCATAATTATTTCTTATATTTAGATCTTGTTATTTATACATAAATGTATTTTATTAATTTTTTATTTCTTATTTTTATTTTATTAAATAATATATATATTTTTTTTAAATATGAGTTTCAGGGGGCATCCTTGTCAGCGTTTTTTAAAATAAGAACTTTATTAATGGATGTCTCCTGACCAAAAAAATTGTGTATTTTGACCTTTTTTTATTTTATTTTATTTATTTACTGATAATTGTTGTTCCTTGTAATTTGCTGCTTTTGTTTGTTTAATTTAATTTGGTGCAAAACACCGGGAAAGTCAAACATGGCGGCCTCCGTAGTTCACAGAACGGAGCTAATAAATGCAGGATATTTCATTACCAGTGCATATATACA
Organism: Alitta virens; assembly: GCA_932294295.1. Taxonomy (NCBI): domain Eukaryota; kingdom Metazoa; phylum Annelida; class Polychaeta; order Phyllodocida; family Nereididae; genus Alitta; species Alitta virens. The sequence continues at coordinate 55,143,913 of OW028573.1, forward strand.
AATTATGCATAGCGTGGATGTGTTAAGCTAATATCTGAGAGGTAATGAGAAAATGACACGGATTGCTGCAAATGTGCGTCATTGGAAGCAATGACAAGCCGCCTGCACCTGCACAAAGGATATTCACCTCAGCTGCATGATCTTCGCAACATGTAAAACATGTGGGCCCATGTTCTTGAATTTCACAAGCTAAAGTGGGACCTAAAGGGCCATGGCCAGATAGATTTGCCATTTATATGAACTGAGCTGTAGTTGTCCTCAAACTTAATGTTAAGACTTTTACAAGCTAGACTTATTAGCTAATTGAACACCTGCTGCCTGCCACTAAAACAAACTCTAACTGTACTGGAAGCTATAACGAAAGTACACCACCACCCATGACAGAAAATAACTGCAGAGTGTAAGTGTAAGTGAAATTACAAAATTGGCCACAAAATACAAGGCACTGGATACAACTTGAGACACGGCTGGTGACAAGTGCAACAATCAAAGGTGTTCTCAGCTAAAAGGCATATGCCAAGGCCCTCTTTTCTCAAAATTGTGTATAATAAGGCAATGGATACGCTACTGTTGGAGCAAGCACTAAAACATCACTCAGTCTTGGCAGAGAACCTGGAGAAGACTACTGCGTTACTCTTAATTTTGGAATCTTAAGTTTCACTGGCACAAAGCATTCATTTAATTTGGTGGAACGTCAAACCTCAGCTACTGAAATAGTTGGGATTGCTCTTCTCATAAGTCTTCTTTAGATGCTGTGTGTGTCAAATAACTGCATAGAATGGCAGGTGAAGAATTCACTTCCAAGTCCACAGTTGACCATGCCTTCCTTCTTACTTTGCTATACAAGCATGCTGATGGTCATATTATTCAAAAGTCAAAACCCTATGAAGACAGAAAAGAATGAATGAGGACTGAGGATGGAGTACTGGAAACAATCTCGTCCTGTTCGGATCACTACCCTGGCTGATCTGTTTGAACTATTTGTAGGCATCTTAAGAATGTATAACCATGGATGTCTTATATATCCATGTTATGTGTTTCTGGTGTATATCAGTTGTATGTGTTCATTTTTCATTCATCTGTCTGTTGTCCTATGCAGTCTCCGATGCCATGGACTCCGGCATAAAAGGAAGTTCTGCCAAGGAAACTAAGTGCTAGGCCATGTTGACTCGGCCGGTGAATGCTTCTCTGTAAATAATGTATATAACGGTTTTAATGGAGATGTATTTCATGGTGGTTCTTATATTGTAGACGTCTCATCATATGTAAATCATGTTTCATGTAATGGTGCTATCGATAACTTCAACAGTCCAGTTTTAGTCCAGTCAATATACTGAAACACCCACCGCGAATTGCAATAGAAATTATTGTGCTGCCAAATTGCTCTAAAAGGTCTATAGAATGAAATATAAAAAGTTCTCCTAAATCAAAGCATTGGAACCTGACCTGATTTGCATAAATTCAAAATGGCCACCGCAAATGCTATTTCTTGATTTTCATTGATTCTGCTATGATGATAATCCCTATTCCGGGTTATTTTCTATAGTTAATTGTGTTTAAGGATAATTTAATGAATTTAAGTACCCTGTGGTACTTATATGAATGAAATATGTGTAAATTATTACTTAAGTATACTTCAAAGTACACTGAATATATGTACATATATGATAAAATGTAGTTTGATCTGTAATTTGGTCTGCAGAGAATAAATAATTATCTCCAGGTAAAGCAAGCTCCAGACTGAAACAGGTCTTACCTTATTTGGTAACATTTGGTGCAGCATAAGCAGAAATATATACGAGATTATTCAATTGGATGTGGACTATCATTCAGGATGACAATCAGATAAACTTTTGGTATTACTGTATGAATGGATAATGCGTTAAGCATGATACTTAGAACAGCAAGTCCATCCCACTGTGACACAGAACTTATGTTGTGATAAACATTTTTAGCATGTTCCATTCTGCATGTATATTAAGTTTAGTGCTGAATGCTCTAATAAGTCAGTTATTGTATTTATTATTCTTAGGAAATGATAAAACACAGTAACATACAGCTTTGTTTCGATAATTTTTCGCATTTTCACGGGGTATATGTCAATAATCATTTGATGATCAACATGCATGTAACACTCGAACCACATCCTAAACTGTAACTATAGACAACTCACTTAATTGAGAAATGTAAGATAAGCAAATATCAAATTTCTGTCAGAAGCATTTGAAGAAATTAATTTTCTCTCATCTCAATGTCTGTCATCAAACGTTTTGTAAAACCATGAAATCCTACAAAAAGGCTTTGCAGAAATGTTCTTTCTATCAGAAACTAAATTAGATTCTTATCCAAATGCACCATTTAACATCGACTCTTTGTGATCCATAGACTAGATACAAACGTGCATGGTACAATCCCTCACAAAAACCGATCAGATATAGCTTTAAATACAGATGGCATAGAAAGAATTGTAATTAAGTAAAATCAAAAAGTGATAAAATTTTCTTCATACACATCTATAAACCCCTAATTTTCATGTGAACTCACTCAAACTTGCAGTAAAATGTTTTATAGCTTATTTATTGTTGTCAATCATCACCGACTTTAAATAAAGTTATCTTATCTTATCCCAAGCCTGATAAGCGCATCTGAGATTTTTATATGATGATACTTGCATTATATAAATAAAGATATTATTATTATTATTATAATCATGTTCCAGGTAAATCAGTGCATTCCACCTGAGAGAACACTTGTCTTTCCAGACATGCCTGACTTGGATCAGCCAGCCACATTGTAGTAGGCTAATTGGTCCAGTACACGTTGATTGCTGCCAACCTGAAACTAGGGGCTCAACTTGTCTGCAAGCAAGTTAATTATGCAAAAGCGAGCGTGATGAGACCTTCGTTATCCGTCCTGCCAGTTGTAATTTTTCATCAGTATTTGCAATATCCTCAAGATCATACCCAGATGGCATTCCAAATAGAGTCTTTTCACTGAACCGCCCTGAATTCAGCAGGACGTAAGTCTTTCCTCCCCTCTTATTACTCATTTTGCTTTTCAGACAGAGTAGGTAATACCTAACTGATTCCATAAATATAACTTTCTCAGAAAAATAACAAAAATCAAATAAATGGTTTAGTGTCAAATATACATTAAAATGCACTAAAAATGAAGCTGCTTGGATGCACTTTGTTTCAGCCAATCACAGTCAAGGGCGGGAACTTTTTCAGCCAATAGAATTGCAGTATTCTGTTTTAGCCACCTGGTGGAATTACAGAGAACCTTCCGTGAAAATCCACTATCGGGCCAGCGACGTTTCTATATAGGCCATCGTCGGTACAACATCGTTTCAACATTGCCGACATCGCGCCGACTATGATTTCGATTTGGAATGCTATCTGGGTAATATATTGTTAATACTTTTCGACATGAAAAACATTGCCTATCAGATAGAGTAATTTTTTTGCCATCATCCGGAGAAAAGAAATTCTGTTAATGAACTTCATATCAGTCATGCAACACAATTACTCAAAATAATAAGAAAGGACTACAGCCATAACAGGAAACCAACTAATAATGATAATGGGAGAAAGTGGTTCCAGGCTGGATAATGGGGGCGAAATATGACTCCAGTGTAATTTTATGGTTAGTTAAGAGCAGTTTATGGCCGCCAGGATGTGGGAAGCCCTTGACAAGAACTCTGGTGCCACCAATCGTCATCGTCTGACTTCTAAGAAGTGCAAAACGTGCTCAGTCCATCACCATTAGTGAAGGTAACATATATCACTATCATAATGTTTGTATACTAAGAAATCGCAGAGAAAGCCAGTATTCCATCTGATGATTATTAAATGGACTGCTGGCGGCTGCAATACAGTACCTATCAGTGCTGTCAGTGGATACCGTGCAGCTAGACAGATTGCTCGCAGTCGTAAATTTATATGACCACTGGTTGCCGATTAAGGAGAAAATCATCCGAAGTCGGTCACCGCTATCTAGCGGTCAAAATCTGCTCCAAGGACCCCAAGACTTTTGAATCAGCTGCCCCCTCTCAGTACTGTCTAGTTTAACATCTTTTAAACAATCCTTAAAAACGTTCACATTTTGAAAAAGCATGCAAACTTTAATTATACATCTTAATTTATTCCACTGTGTATTCATAGAAATTTATAAATTTTTGATAACATATTTCACTTGATTTCTCATTTCATGTACAATGCCTTTAAGCAGTATTGCCTGGAACCGGCACTTTGGAAGTTATAATAATAGTAATTTTTCCTGAATTAATTGATAAATAAACTAAATCACATGCCCTGTTATTCCCCTGTTTAAATATAGATTATTATATACACAATCTGAAAGATACATTAAAGTATTTTCTCCTGACAAAATAGGCCATCTTGAGGGTCTTGTTATTAAAGGGTCATAGCAGTCATGTAAAAAAGCAGCCAGACAAGTAAATGCACTTTAAAGGTCATGTAAATACATGGACTACACAAGTACACAAGCAAGCTTAGAATATATGAATCCTTTATATCATCCAATTTTGTAAACTCCACAGTTGTATATAATGCTTTCTCAGTAGGACAGGACAGGAAACTTGAAATACTTAATGAAAGAGCAATTTACGTTTGGTATGTAATGACTATGAAAGTTCATAATCAGAAAATCTGTCAGACAAAACAGGAAAACGAATGTTGTACGCTATAAGAATTTATATTCAGCTGAATTTGTTTATAAAGTACACAATATCCACAATATGTCACTACTGTCGCGTATGTGATGGAAATGATGACCAAATTCTAATTGGGGTTGCAAATTTATTACTCAGACACCAAAGTCAGTCAGAGTCAGGTAATCTGAAGAAAAAAAGAACAAACAGCTAAGTAAATAAAAAGAAAAACTACACAAACACACATACAAATAATGTCTTCAAAATTATGCCTAAATATCTCCAAATGTCAAAATTCAAAATGTCCGCCATGTCAAAGTCCATTATGCAATCAATGCCAAGGTCAATATTCCAAAATTTCCAAGTCTTTACAAATAAATCAAGGCATTAAATCAGAACAAAATCAAATATTCTAAATCACAAAAATATTATAAACAAATGACAAACTTACAGCAATATGCAACATTCAGTCCCACATACACGAAAGCTGCCTGGCACTCATAATTGTCTGTACAGAAGGGCCTTCATCATAGTGTGTCTGTATGGGTGCCTTGAAATAACATGTTATGGACATCTTGTCCCTGTAAAAATGTCTGGTTCAATGTCATTCTGACAAGAAAGAGGAAGTAGGAAGTGGAATTTTTCCTAGCAATCATCATTAATTAACCCACAATCAATCAAGCATTCCAACTTGGTACAAGGCCTGAAGAGAAATCCCTACTGTTTGTCATTGTTTCACAGTTACAAAGTTTCTACAACAAGCTACAAATGGGCAAACATAAACTCTCCCTACAATTCTGACAAGATCAGCTGATCACAAAGTTGATACAGAGATCATAAATAAATAAGTGAAATTTCAGGATAGTATTAAATTGCCATTGAGAAAATTATAAACTAATGCACAAAAAGGTTGAATGCCAAATTCGACACTCCCCACCATTGAGTCCACCATGGACTCAATTAACATAATGACATATCTACAGATAAAGTACAGAACCAGTTCAAATATAAATCACATAGCTAAAAACTCAATAAAAATGACAAAAGCCTAAATTCTAAACCAAAGGCACAATATATATAACCTAACGCCCTTCTAAATGGACGACTTTAGCTATGGGTCTGACCAAAGTAATGGACTTCGTCTTCATGACAACCGTACGGACTAATCCATCTCTGCCTAATCGAACCTCAGATACAACTCCAAGTGGCCACAAACTCCTAGGCGTACTCTCATCCATGAGCAGAACCAAGTCACCGATCTTGTGATCCCGTGGCTTGTCACGCCATTTGCAGGTCCTTTGGAGCTCCGGCAAGTACTCCTTCACCCATCTAATCCAAAACTGGTTTGCAACATGCTGGACATACTTCCATCTTCGCCTGTAGATGTCTCCTTGTGAGAAGTCCCCTGGTGGAGAAACTGGACCTCCTCGCAGTAGAAGAAGGTGATTGGGAGTCAGAGGTGTTGGATCATCAGGATGATCACTCAGCTTGGTGATTGGACGTGAATTCACAATAGCTTCGGCTTCAGTGAAGACTGTCTCAAGTATCTCATCAGTGAGTCTGCCGTTTCTCAAGATCGCTGACAGAACACGCTTGACGACTCCGACCAGACGCTCCCAGACTCCCCCCATATGTGGTGCATGAGGGGGGTTGAAGTGCCACTCTGTCTCTTCCAATGTTCCAAGTGCCTGAAGGTGCCTCACATCCATGCACTTGGATAGCTCAGATTTAGCCCCAACAAAATTTGTCCCATTTTCACAAAAAATCTTTGATGGCACATCCCTTCTGGACTGGAAACGTCGATAGCAATTCAAGAAAGAATCTGTGTCCAAACTGTTGATCTTTTCGAGATGAACGGCTCTAGTAGTCAAACAAGTAAATATACATCCCCATCTCTTGACTTCTGATCTCCCATATTTTACAAGATATGGGCCGAAACAATTGCAGCCAATGAAATTGAAAGCTGGCTTTCCAGCAGTAAGCCTCTCGGGAGGTAATTCCGCCATCCGTTGTTGACTGGGACCCTTGTACAATTTCCTGCAAGTGATACAGTTGAATCTCACCCGCTTAACAAGTGGCCGAATCCTTGTGATCCAATATCTTGCTCTGATGAGGCTCAAGGTCCACTCGGTCCCAAGACGCGCAACTTCGTGGGCTTGCTGAGTGATCAAAGTAGCAATGCGATGTTTGTGTGTTGTGATGATAGGATGTCTCTGTCTGTCGTCCAGACCTGAATACTCAATTCTGCCACCCACACACAGAACCTTGTCATCACTCAACATGGGTCGCAAGTCTCTGATGGAGCTTCCTTTCTACAATGGTAAATCCCTGGTAAGCTTCTGCAGATCCTCACTGTATGACTGGGTCTGCACATGTCGCAAAATTACAGTCTCAGCACTTTGCACTTCTGCAACAGAAAGGACATCACTGCTAGAAGAGTAGTCTTTGTTCATCAAACATTGTTTCAGACGTAACCACCAAGCAACTGAGCACTTAAGTCTGTGCCAACTGGAATAATGAGTGGCCAGCACATCAATGGGGTGAACTTCAACGCCAGAGACACAAACAGTCCTTTTATCCTTCTTCACCTCAGGGTCTGATGCATCCAATGAGCTCTCAACCTGTTGAATGGGCCACTCTGACTTGAAAGTGTGTAGAAACAGAGGGCCCTGTAGCCACATCCGCATGTCGACAATCTGAGGGTGCAGTCCTCGGGTCAGTAGGTCAGCAGGATTTTCTTCACCCGTCACATGATTCCACTGTGCAGCAGAGGTCAAACTGGTGATGAGGCTCACCCTATTGCCGACAAACACCTGAAACCTGCGAGAATCGTTTTTGATGTAGCTCAAAACAATTTGACTGTCTGTCCAAAAGAATGAGGCAACAATATCCAAATAAAGTTCAGTACGCAGCAATCTGTCAGCCTTTGCAGACAAGGCTGCAGCTTGTACCTCCAGACGAGGGATTGTCATTGGCTTCATAGGAGCTAACTTGCACTTGCTCATGAGTAATGAAGAATGAATATTGCCATTCTTGTTGACACATCTAACGTAAGAACAAGTGCCATAGGCTCGGAGACTAGCGTCGCTGAAATGATGCAACTCCACATAACTATCATCGAACTCAGTGGGTTTCACACATCGCGGGATCCTGAATGAAGTCAAGTCTTCAAGTGAAGAAGTCCAAGAACGCCATTTGTTCCAAACCAGGTGGAAGAGACTCATCCCAAGACAGGTGCTCTTTATTTGCATCCTGAAATATCATGCGACCAACAACTAGAATTGGATTCAGGAAACCCAAGGGATCATACATGCCTGCCACGAAACTCAAGATTCTTCTCCTGGTAAATTCATCATTTTTAATGTTGTACCATGTACTCCAAGTACCTTGCTGTGCATGTCCTCACTGAAGTCTTTTACCTCCTTAGCCCTGTTGTCCTCTGGAATCTGGCGCAGTACAGCATCACTGTTCACCACAAACTTCGTCAGGTTGAAACTTCCCTTGGCTAAGGCTGCACGTGTATCCTGAACAATGCGGATCGCTTATTCTTCACTCTTTGCAGATCGAAGACAATCATCGATGTAAAATGACCTACAGATAACCTCACAAATTTCATCAGAAATATCATTGTCCTTGTTCACCTGTCTGAGGGCATAAGTTGAACTAGAGGCACACCATATTCCTCCAAACAAATGACGAGTCATATGACACTGGACTATGCTACCAGACTGATCAATCCACAGGAAACGAAGGGCATCACGGTCTTGTTCCGGTATCATCATTTGATTATACATGGCCTCAATATCAGCCATAATGGAGTGCTCATGTTGTCTGAATCGCAGTAACACATTGATCAATTTGTTGTTCATGTCAGGGCCTTGGTACGCCATATCATTCAAAGACTCTCCCATGTACTTGGAAGCACAGTCAAATACGATTCGTAGCTTATCTGGTTTCTTCTCATTCAAGACTGCTTGATGTGGCAGGTACCATACTTTATTGGAACCACTCATGTCTGTGTTCACAACTTCAGCGAAGCCCTTTAGGAACAACTGGTCCATTTCTTGTTGATAGCGCTGCGTCAATCCTCGTTCTCCAAATTCCTGCAGAGAGACTTCAATCTGGAAAAAACTACAGAGTAATTGTTGGGAAATTGGCTGCTGGGTTTCCATGGTATCGAAAGTTCATAATGTCCATCCACTAATTTCACCTGTTTGTCCCACAATTCGATTACTTGCTTGTCATCAGCAGACCACGCCAATTTATCACTATACAGATCTTCACCTTCAATTTCCCAGAGTCTCTGAATGTCTGTGTCTGCAGGTGACGTTGCGATGAAGTTGGACACTACTCTCTTGCTCAGATGATTGACGACTGAATTGGGACCATTTACGGACCAGCCAAATAGGGTCTTGACGGCGAACGGCTGTCCTTTCCTCCCGCGCCTGGTGTCCAAGGGTATGAGGGCCTCGGAGTGGCATTGGCCTATCAACAGATCAACTGGACCATCAAAGAACAATGGTAAATCACACAAGTGAGGATAGGCATGAACATCAATCGTATCAGGCATATTCACTGGTATTTCTTTAACCACGTACACATTTGACAGTTTCATTACAGCTTCACCATCCACAGACATGATGGTCAAATCTACAATCATTGATTGTGTTTCTTCATGAGTAGAGCTAAGAGTGTTTAGCTTAAAATTTACAACATGACCCTGAAGTTTCAAAATATTCACAAGTTTTTCTGTACAAAAACTGGCTGTAGAACCACAATCTAAGACCACATTTGTGTACACCTTGTCATTTACTAGAACTTTCACAACAGGCAATACAATAGAACAATTAGAACTTGATGTATCTGCAGTAACCTGGTGCACACTAACATTACAAGAATTGTGGAATGCAGAAGGCGAAGGTTGCGATGACTTTTCTTGACGAACGTGGATGAACTTCGTATGTTTCTGACCACATTGGGGCACAGAACAGACAAACGGTTTCTTGCACTGGGCGGTCGGGTGATTGTCCATTAAACAATTTTAGCATAAACGGTGTTGTTGTACAAGCTGCAGACGTTTGGCAGGTCGAAGACTCTTAAATTTCTCACATACAAAAAGCTTATGGCGTGGACCTCCACAATGACACAAGGAGAAGCTTGACCAACAGCAGGTGCAGTAGCAGATGCAAAAGATGTAGCTGGAGGCTTGGGCTTGAATTCCTGTGGTCTGCGAACTTGATTCAGACTTCCATAGACAGGGTCAGTGGCCTCTTCTGCCTCTGTCCTGACAAAGTCGACCAACTTGCAGAAATCAGGATACGCTTTCTTTTCCCGCTTTTGTTCCATGGCTTGACGTCTCCAGCGGTTGCGAAGGTAGGGCTGCAAACGACCAACAATCTCTACAATGGAAGACTGAGTGTCAATTTCATTCATTTTACCCATGGACTGAAGAATGGCCTTACAATGTGCAAGGTCATCTGCGAATTTTTGAAGCTCATCAGAAGATTTCACCGGCTTGCCAGATTTGACATTTCTGATAATGTGATCTGAAATAACAAAATCATCACCGAAACGCTGCTTCAGGATGATCTGGGCCTCTTCGTAACGAATGGCCTCCTTGGCTTTGCCAGATGTGTATTGCAGTAAGCGGGTTAATTTGACACTGGGCTCTAACCTGATTTTGTGTACATGCTCTTCAAAGAGAGAAAGGAAAGTGTGGTATTTCATGGGGTTTCCATCAAAGCACTCAATTTCAACTTTTGGTAAGTTAACGAAAGTCATAAAGTCCATTGGACTGAAATCTGGCTTGACTTCTGGCTGCTCCTCAAAGACTTCTTTCTTATCCAACTTAGAAGCAAGCCATTCTTTCAAAAGCATTGTAGCATCAATGTAATTGTTCTCAACTTTCTCAAAATCTTCTTCATTCTTATCAATCTCTTCCTCTTCAGTTAAGAGATCATGGTATTTAGTGTGGGCATGCTCAAAATTATCAAACTTAGCTTTGAGTCCAGGAAGTCGCTTTGCTAGCTCATCTCTTTGGTCTTCAGCCATCAATCGACGGAGTGAGTTTATTTCCCGTGTCAGTGCGGACTTGTATCCTTTCCTCGAAGCCTTGTCTTGCGCAGCCATTGAAGATCCTTGTAGATTGCCCGGCTCTTATTGTATTGCTATTACTGTCGCGTATGTGATGGAAATGACGACCAAATTCTAATTGGGGTTGCAAATTTATTACTCAGACTCCAAAGTCAGTCAGAGTCAGGTAATCTGAAGACAAAAAGAACAAACAGCTAAGTAAATAAAAAGAAAAACTACACAAACACACATACAAATAATGTCTTCAAAATTATGCCTAAATATCTCCAAATGTCAAAATTCAAAATGTCCGCCATGTCAAAGTCCATTATGCAATCAATGCCAAGGTCAATATTCCAAAATTTCCAAGTCTTTACAAATAAATCAAGGCATTAAATCAGAACAAAATCAAATATTCTAAATCACAAAAATATTATAAACAAATGACAAACTTACAGCAATATGCAACATTCAGTCCCACATACACGAAAGCTGCCTGGCACTCATAATTGTCTGTACAGAAGGGCCTTCATCATAGTGTGTCTGTATGGGTGCCTTGAAATAACATGTTATGGACATCTTGTCCCTGTAAAAATGTCTGGTGCAATGTCATTCTGACAAGAAAGAGGAAGTAGGAAGTGGAATTTTTCCTTGCAATCATCATTAATTAACCCAAAATCAATCAAGCATTCAAACTTGGTACAAGGCCTGAAGAGAAATCCCTACTGTTTGTCATTGTTTCACAGTTACAAAGTTTCTACAACACGCTACAAATGGGCAAACATAAACTCTCCCTACATTTCTGACAAGATCAGCTGATCACAAAGTTGATACAGAGATCATAAATAAATAAGTGAAATTTCAGGATAGTATTAAATTGCCATTGAGAAAATTATAAACTAATGCACAAAAAGGTTGAATGCCAAATTCTGAAAGTTCGTTTTTTACCAGGCAGATTACTCAATACAACATAAGGGAAAATTACAAATGAGTAAAACCTACATATTGCTGACCGAATAAATTAGTTCTTTGTTTCGGGTTAATTACTATAGATGGCGCAAGGGGTCGACTTGTAGACAGGACATTGAACTTGTTTTAATACCTGGCCTACTGATTGAAAGAATGAATGTTTGGTTTATCAGAGACTCATTTAGTAATTTGTCGCCTGCACCCAACAAATAACAGCTTACAAGTAAGAGGTGTGTATAAATATTAATGCACTCATTAAGCACTTTAGAAACATGAGAAAATTCTCAACTTAATCAGCTGCTTACACAGAACTCAGCAACAGGCATTGGAAAATTGTCAAAAATCCCACATGCTGCTTAGTGCTTTTTGACCCTAACCGCAAATATGAATATTATATGTTGTCATTCTTATATTTAGAATACAGGAATTTATTCCACAAAGTTGTCCTAATTCATCCTCCCGAATAGTTTTTAAAAAATTAGGCAGAAATGCCTTTGACAGTACCCTAATCATTTGGGAGCTGTCCGCGCAATGTTTTCTCGGCTCCAAAATAATCTGGTGATATAATTTACTCTGTTATGGAATGAATCCTTGTATTGTGTGATTTGGAACGTATAAATACCAAGTTTTGGGTGAACTTTAATCCATCATGAAGTTGCGAAAATGTAACACAAATTCTGAGGTTTTCAGGGATAAATGTCTTAAGGGAGGGTGTGGCTAAGCTGACCAAATTCAGGAATTTCTCCTCTAAGTCTCAAGCAATCAGTGATCTACACTGGGCATTGACAGAGGAAAAATTGTAATGCAGCCATGGCATTGTATGTATTTTGCATACTACACTGAAATAAGGTTGTTAGTTTATAGAACGCAACAACTGTAGCAGCAAATTAAAAGTAATTTCTTGCGGCAGGTTGACTTATTCATTAGCAAGAGCCTGAGGAATAAAAAGGCATTCTTCATTTCATGAAATAAAATAAAAAGTACATGTACAGCTAAAAGCAATGCAACAAGATAAAATATTAAAGACACCTGAATATAATTATAATACTATACTTCCTTGTTGCTGATCTATTCCTGCGCAGTAAGATTTCTCTGGATTTGAATTAAGCTCCAAGAACAAAGCTTTGGTTGTGTTAATTGGCCTGGTGTTCTTGTTTAGGATGTCTAGATGGCATTTCACCATGAAATTGATGACTTCTTTAAATTTGTCACCCTTTTTTTTGCCAAAATTGATATCTAGAGCAAGAAATAAGCAGATTAAAATAATCTGAACTAACCCTGACATCGTGGCTTATGCAAAAAGTTTTCCATCTTTCTGTTTGTAAACCGAAGATTCGTTGTGATGGTAAGCGATTTAATAACGACCCTTATCAAGTAAACCAAATTGAAAAATACGAATCGCAAAAATATTTTGAACATATTGTGTAAGGCTTGTGCATTACATTTTTTGAGTATGGCTGTATTTAATTCTGTTATGTTGGCTTGGGTCCACACTTCACCTTTGCATGTGAAAATATGTTTCATCTTATTACTTGTAAAGTTATGTGGAAGCCCGTCATACTGTGTTATAGTAAAGCATCAAATGTTGAGACAACTTGCCATAGCAGATAGCTACAATGTTTTCATGACTTGTCTTCCTGAGGACAAAATGGACCTGTAAAGGTTAAGGCAACATTATCTGATGGAAAGTCAACACATTAATGCCTATGAACAGGGTTCATGGAATTTTAATGGTGCCATGTTAAGAAATAAATGGGTGCAGAGGGATTTCGAGACACACATGTCACATATATAATAATAATATAAAAATGTCAGAAGCATCCAGCCTAGGATCGCAGTGCAGTGTCAAATGAAGACAATCAAGCAAAAAGGTTATCCGGCCCGAAAAGCCGTGAAGGCGAGTTCCTACCGACAGTCCTGTAAAGATGATGAAATTGGAGGATTAAGTTTAATGCGCCACTTGCAGCACCAGGTTTGAATGAAGAAAAATTGGCAGGGGTGTTTATATAGCGCGGGGCGGACGTCAGCGGGAGTACAACAGAATCTGCACTATCCACAATTATTGCTTTTTTTGCCGCAGCCAGCCTACCAGCCTTCTCCTTCCAATATCTCATATTTGGTCTATATTCGATCCGAAAACACATACGGAATCAGTATGAACTATGCACTAAAAGATGGACTGCTGCTCAGTTATGTAAAGTCACTTTTTAAAGTGTAAATCGGGCGACGCTCTTCATGACGTTGGTCACGACGCTTGAAAACCTGTTTGTCTGCCTTCTCATACGCATATCTCGCTTAATATTTGGTCTATTTTCGATCAAAAAACACGTATGGAATCAGTATGAACTATACTAAATGATGAGAATATCAAGTATGTACGCAGCCTCGCGGTGACATAAGATGACTTCCAAGTTGTGAATCGACGATGCTCATCATGATGTTTGCCTTGCCGTTCGAGAATCTCTCATGAAAAACACCAAGGGTACTCTTTGCACATGCGCGAGATTGAAATTTTTCTGAAAAGTTCAATTATCGTCGATTATGTGACATCGGCTCCTGCCAGCTTGACCACTCAACAATTAACATGGTTGTTTTTCACACTTAATGATGCATTTTTGTACACTTTACTCCTTTATACATTTGACATTATATGGAAATATCAGGTAAATGTAATGTAATAAAAAAAATTTATCAATTGTGCAAGATCATGAAAGCAAAAGTGACAAAGCGAAAGTGAAATCTGAGACAAAAAAGATATAGCAAGTGAGGGGAAAATTGAATGAATATTGCCTAGAATGACTGAACAATAGCCATTTCAGATTTTACGAGTTATTCAGCTGTATCTAGCTTGTTGGTCGGCCTTAGTCAATGTTATTAGTGGTAACGACAAACTTCCTAGTCATAAACGACTTTGAGGTAAGCTACGTTGTTAAATTGTTCATCAAAGTTACTGGAGGAGGAGGAGGGGGGGGGGGGGGTAATTCATTCCATTGACACAGCAAGAATGTGACTGTGACTGCATGTGTGGACCCGAGAGCTTGTTCGGACTTACCTCAATCTACAGCACTGCTATTTACTTGGCGCCTGGTCGACTGTCACTCATTTTTTGGGCAATGCTGGCCTGTTTGAGAAAATGCACCTGCTATGTGGCAATGGCTTCGTAGCTATGCTCTTGCAATGTATAGTAAAAGTTAACAACTAAAGAGCAATTCATGCATGGATGAATTTAACATGGGGGATGCATTTCCACACCAAAACTGGGAAATACAAAGGAAACAAACACACAGATAGTACTGCATGAATATGCGATGTATATAATTATGGTAGAGGTAAAGTGGAATTCACTTTATCATGACACTGCTGCATTATAAGGTGATAAGGTGAGTAAAGAAATGGAACAAGCCAGCTGTCCTGTTCAGCATGAGTCTTCCTCAGTTCAGGGGAGTACACAGCCCACCACACAGTGTAATTTGTACTGGGCTAACACTGTACAGTGACACTGACCAATGCTTTGTAGAGCAAAGACTAACAGAGGATCTGCTTAGTCCTCAAACTTACAACCTTGCAGTTTGCCAAGGAACGCCTTGAATATTAGACCATGAGATCTCCTGAAAAGAATACTCTTTTGGGAATTGGGAAACTTGTCTTTTTTAATTCGATAACTATATGAGCAGATGTATTACTCATTGGTCAAATAGTACAAATAGTACACGATTTAAAAACACTCAGTTTGACGGGCTGCATTATAAATTGCCGTAAGAAAAACACAGTCCCAGTTTACTGGCGTCACCACACTAAATAAGACTAATACTTTGGGCTTTTCTTTGTGAATGAGGACAAATTTGTTTTGTGAATGAGGACACATTTCTTCCTGTAGGGATGCCTGGAGGCTCTCTGTGCATAAATTGTGTTCTCTGACACACATATTTTTTCTGTGAACTTGCTGACCATCACAATCTTGTTGTGAATAATCTGGAATATATATGTCACCTGTGCCTTTTCAATATATATCTATGCATTCCAGACTGTTTGTTTCTGATGTTGGCATCATACCTTGTTACGGTAATATCTTATAGCACTCCCTGAGCACTGCCCATCATTCATGGATAGGTATCATTTCTCACCTTGACCTACTTACAGGTCCTTCACTTGTGCATTTCAGTTTTTGTGCTAAATTCCATGTTATATAATATATATTTTTTGTTCTTTGAAAGTAGTCTTGTCATCTTTCTGAACACAAAACTGCAAAGGAAATTTCAAATTAAATGAATCAAAATCACAATGCAATTTTTAAAGAAACACTTGTTGATGCAATCCTGTGTCTACCTACACTTATCATAATAAGGCATGGAAACCTAGGTAGGTCAATGACCTATTGAAAGCATTCCAAACCACAGATAGTTTGGTTTCATGTAACTGTCGATTTCAGTGTGACTGTATTTAGAACACTGTCCATTTGCTCCTTCCTGGAGGCTCCTTTCCTACAAGCCTGGAGAGAAGACAATGACCTATGTATGCCCATATGCCAATCTTGGCTATAACGCAATAGGTTAGTTACACCAACAAATGTACATTTGTCAGACGATAATGGTATGAAAGTGTCTGCCCTGAAAATGCATTAAAACGACATTAGAAGATTGAGTTATTAGAAAGATGTTTGGTCAATCCATTTGAATTCACCGAAAGCTCCCCAGGTCACCATCTCAAAAAATTAACATTTGTAGGTCTATATAATTAATGGAAAAATCCAAAATTTCAGTGTCAATTGTTTAGAAGATACAGCAATTTGAAATTTTATTGATTTTTTTTTCGGTAAAGCAAAACAGCATGAATTTCCAAGTTCAGACATCCATATCTCTCTTATTTTTCTTAAGGTAGGCATGAAATGTTGTACCTAAGGTAAAAAAGCTGTATTTAATCCATGTATGCTGTTACATCAGGGCTATTGGTGATATATTTCAAGCTGTAATGCTCTGAAAATGGGCAAAATGAGAAAATTTGCAAAACGAGACTTGATTTTTTGCAGGGCTGTGTGGAATCTATGCAAGAATAAGAGCTCATATATATTTTCTTGCTTCTTATGGTAGTTTTAAACAGACAAATAATATACAATTGTGAAAAAAGCCCTTTATTCTATTGTAATTTTGACCAACAAGAGAGTTCACCATCACTTCCATATTTCTTTCCCAATATCACACACATCTAGTGGTCCTCTGGTAAAAATATCATTATGGTGGTCAGATTCCTTCATATTTTTATAAATTTTTCCAAAATCGATCTTTATATATTAAAAAAATAAGTCTTTTTGATTTCTTAATATTTGCATAAAGTTTTGAAAAGTTAAATTTATCTGACCTGAATTTTTGGATTTTTCCATTGATTATATAGTCCTACAACTGGTATTTTTTCCAAAATTTTTCCTGCGAAGTTTGTCTGAATTTTGTTGAATTCATATGGATTGACCCTATTGATTTGGTGGTCTCATTAGAAATATTTATCGGGATGTATGTGGATATTCCAACTGCATTGACCTATATGGTTCAATAAGGTTTGAATTACAGCATGATAAAATATTTTAATTACATAAAAAGTAGCTGTCTGTAGACAAGTATTCAGGTAAAGCTCGGTAACTGGCAGCTTGATCATAAACTGTCAGAATATTTCGCATATATTTACTCTGGACCAACGTTTAAGCAGAAACAACTTGGAAATATGATGCTAACTCAAATGCCCTGTGTGACCATTTCCTTGTAACTGATTTTATAAATCATCATTTCAGAATACGGAACATGGCCAATTGCCCATAATTGACAAGAAAATCACACCCGGGCGGGAAAATCTCTGCCAGGAATGTGTTGAATTTGGCAAGACATTATATTGACTACGTAGAGCCAGGTTTTGCCTGTATGCTTTGGTAGATAAATTGGCACTGGGCATTCATCTGAAATTCCTTTTTTCTTCTGTAGGAAAGTGTACCAAGTATTTATATATAAGACACAAAAGTTTATAAATGCTTAATCAAATTGTACAAAAATCTTTCAAAATGTCAGTGTGTGAATCTGGATCCACATAAAGTTCATGGTTTCGTAACATGCAACAATTTCAGTTCAGCGAAAAGTCCCTAATAATCATGTTGTTGATAATTTTGAGCACCCTAGAATGATGATCTTCCATGCATGATGAATAATAAAAGACACAAAAAATAAACAGCATGGATGTATTGTTTTATTGGTTGACCCTTTTGCTCTGTGTACATCAAAAAAGTACCCACATACTATTGAGGTGAAACTGGTGTTTCAGAGTGACGAAAGTTCTCAGAATACAAAGTGACTGGGAGAACGTGCTCTGTTTTAATGCGTGTAACTTGATGAGTTCACATACCAATTGTCATGTAATCCACTGGCCTGAGTGGTATCTTGTTCACAATGAATTAGTTTTCTTAGACTTGTTTTTCCGAGACTCTTTCCCTGAAGCGAACGTTTTGGTCCATAAGAAATCCAAGAAATGTGAGAACGGTAGTAAAGCCATTCGAACACCATTCATCAGACAGTTATCTGTAGCCATCTAAAGACAGCTTTGATCCACCTTTATACGATAACCATAATTAACTACACATTTTTAAAGGAGTTGTTATGCTACACAAATTAGACTAATGTGCTACATGTATAAGCTCTTTAAATGTTTTATGCCTCTTTTTTCAAATGAAATGCCACAAATCTTATTGTCTGTATCATATAATACTTAAGTTTAGTTTCTTTGGTACTAGAACCCAGATAGCATTCCAAATAGGGCCATCGCCGTTTCTACAACCTTTTGATGTGGTTGACATTGTGCCGATGTCAATACGATTTGGAATGCTATCTGGGAATGGGATTTAAACATTTGTGAATTATACATGCAGTACGGCTTTTTGGAGTGCCAGATTTTAATCAACTGTGAACTATCAGAAAATGGTGTATTTCAATATATGTGCGGTTAACACACGTTTGATTTTGAAATGAAGTTGTGATACTGTACTAATTGGGTAGGTGAATTAATTAGAAGTGGGTAAACAACAGGGCAAGTAGTGTAGTGTCTCGATAGGGGAGACAGGGGCCCGCCCTTTGGGACACTGGGTACATTGGGACACCTTCTATATCTGGATAAGAAACAAAAGAAGAAATCCGAGACTGGCCTTAAATTAAAGTAAGGGAACCTTTTCAATTTTCTGTGGAAACCATCAAAAGAAGGTGTTTTTAAGTCTGAAGCAAAATTTGCATTCACAATTTCGAACCCTAGTTCTCCTTGGAAAAGTGCACAGCCGTAGTGTCATACTTTGCCTAATTTCGACAAGATCATACCCATAGTTTGTAAGCGCCTTTGGTAGAGATTTGATTAAGCATAGCAGCAATCTCACATGGCATGAACGGAAGAGTGGTCATTTGGTTCTTCTAAAAACTATTGCATGGGGAACATTGGGACAGTCAGGGCAGGGTACACAGGGACAGTGTCCAAAAAATTGTGAAAACCAAAAATACAAATCCTTAGAGGCCCAGTTACAGTGACCCTGACCTCATGACAAGAGGGTTTGATGTTAGTTAGTTAGTGTTATTGTTTAACGCCTCATCAGCACCTGAGTGGGCTATGTAGAGGCTCTCTAGGGTAAGATTGATTATCTATAGTTGGTAGTAGAAACCAGAAGCATGTAAAAAATCAATAATTGTCTGCGTTGGATAGCTGGAGCAGCTTCTGCAATGCACACTGTCCTGTTTTAGCCACTGGGGATAGAGGACTTCACCCCAAGTGTTTCCACCCTCGCCGCGTGGAGGCCCAGGACCTTCGAGGGCACAGGAGGGTTTGATGTGATGTTGCGGGAAAAGGCTGTTAGTCAGACTGCCATGCATTCAATATTATATTCATGTATTTCCAGGTATTTGAATATGGTAATAATTTGGTCAAAATCGGTCAAGACTTAACGAATTTGTGGCCATATTTCTGTTTGAATGAGGAAAGAGAAAGTGAAAGTGCTTTGAAGTGACTGCGCGCTCTGATATGACCAATGACCATTACGGACAACTTTTATTTTTCAAAATTATCTTTAGATATCATATGTAGTCAAAATCCAGTTTTTTTTTTTGTGAATAGTGTATCATTGGTGAAGCTGTGGTCCTAGTGTGCAAAGTGAAAGTAAAACTGCTCAGCCAGAAGTAGTCTGTACATATTTAAATTAGGGATAGTGGATCACATTTTATTATAATTAGGGATGGTGGATCACAATAAATACCACATGGGTTGTTCCTAATAGGTTTTCTATGAGGAACACAACCAAGTGTGGGATATTGCATGAATATGCGATGTATATATTAATATTATAAAGGTAGAGGTAAAAGTGTAATTCACTTAATCATGACACCGCTACTCTATAAGGTGAGTGAATAAATGGAACACGCCAGCTGTCCTGTTCAACCATGAGTCTTTCTCAGTTCAGGGGAGTACACAGCCCACCACACAGTGTAATCTGCACTGGGCTAACACTGAACAATGACACTGGCCAATGCTTTGTAGAGCAAAGAGTTACAGAGGATCTGCTTAGTTTTTCCATGCCAATACTTTGGTCTTTGTGCTTTTGTTTTGTGTGAATGAGGACAAATGTCTTCCTGCAGGGATACCTGGAGGCTCTTCGTCCATAAATTTTGTTCTCTTACACACATCTCTTCTGAGAACTTGCTGACCATCACAATCTTGTTGTGAATAAGCTAGAATACATGTCACCTGTGCATTTTAAATATATATCTATGCATTCCAGACAGTTTGTTTCTGGTGTTGGCATCATACCTTGTTACGGTAATATCTTCACTCCTATAGCACTGCACATTATTCATGAATAGGTATCAATCTCTCACCTTGACGTACTCACAGGTGCTTCATTTGCTATATGTGATAGAACTGTTGTGTTGATCGTGGCTGAGGTATCAAGTACATTCCAGTTTTTGTGCTAAATTCCATGTAAGGATTCGTGTTTGCCGGTTCATGGTTGCTGCAGGCGTCAGTAGGTAAGAGCAAAATATGTGGACAAGATGACTGTGCTCATGTGACATTATTATTTTGCATTACAGAAGTTACTGCAAATTGCCTTCTAATGATAATATTATAACTCTATGACAGACGTTATATAATATATATTTTTCATTCTTGGAAAGTAGTCTTGTCATTTTTCTGAACATGAAACTGCAAAGGAAATTTCCAACTAAATTAATCGAAATCATAATGCAACTTTGAAAGAAACTCTTGTTGATGCAATCCTGTGTCTACCTACACTTGTCATAATAAGGCATGGAAACCTAGGTAGGTCAAATGACCTGTTGAAAGCATTCCAAACAGCAGATAGTTTGGTTTCATGTAACTGTCGATTTCATTGTGACTGTACTTAGAACACTGTCCATTTGCTGCTTTCTGGAGGCTCCTTTCCTACAAGATATTTGATCGCACCCAACTTTGCAATGAGTAACTATTAACAGGTTTCCTAGTGGTGTATCTAGTGGTGTAGCCTAGACAGAAGACAATGACCTATGTATGCCCATATGACAATTTTGGCTATAACGCAATAGGTTAGTTACACACGGCACATGTGCATTTCTCAGATGATAATGGTATGAAGGTGTCTGCCCTGAAAATGCCCTGAAAATGCCCTGAAAATGCATTAAAACGACTTCAGAAGATTGAGTTATTAGAAAGATATTGATATGGCGGTCCCATTAGAAATATTTGTCAGGATGTATGTGGATATCCAACTGCATTGAGCTATATGGTTCAATAAGGTTTGAATTACAGCATGATAAAATATTTTACCTATATAAAAAGTAGCTGTCTATAGGCAAGTTTTCACGTAAAGCTTGGTAACTGGCAGCTTGATCATAAACTGTCAGAATATTTCGCATATATTTACTCTGGACCAATTTTTAAGCAGAAACAACTTTGAAATATGATACCAACTCTAATGCCCTATGTGACCATTTCCTTGTAACGGAGTTTATAAATCATCATTTCAGAATACGGAACATGGCCAATTGCCCATAATTGACAAGAAAATTACACCCGGGCGGGAAAATCTCTGCCAGGAACGTGTTGAATTTGGCAAGACATTATTTTGACTAAGTAGAGCCAGGTTTTGCCTATATGCTTTGGTAGATAAATTGGCACTGAGCATTCATCTGAAATTCCTTCTTTTTCCTGTAGGAAAGTGTACCAAGTATTTATATATAAGACACAAAATTTTATAAATGTTTAATCAAATCATACAAAAGTCTTTCAAAATGTCAGTGTGTGAATCTGGATCCACATAAAGTTCATGGTTTCATAACATGCAACCATGTCAGTTCAGTGAAGAGTCCCTAATAATTATGTTGTTGATAATTTTGGGCACCCAGGAACAATGACCTTCCATGCATGATGAATAAGAAAAGACACAAAAAATAATGAGCATGGATGTATTGTTTTATTGGTTGACCCTTTTGATCTGTGTACATCAAAAAAGTACTCACATACTATTGAGGTGAAACTGGATTGTGTCAGAGTGACGAAAGTTCTCAGAATACAAAGTGACTGGGAGAACGTGCTCTGTTTTAATGCGTGTAACTTGATGAGGTCACATAACAATTATCATGTAATCAACCAGCCTGAGTGCTGTCTTGTTCACAATAAAATAGTTTTCTTAGTCTTGTTTTTCCAAGACTCTTTCCCGGAGAGCCATTTATGGTCCATAAGAAATCCAAGAAATGTGAGAACGGTAGTAAAGCCATTCGAACACCATTCATCAGACAGTTATCTGTAGCCATCTGAAGACAACTTTGATCCATCTTTATACGATAACCATAATTAACTACACATTTTTAAAGTAGTTGTTATTCTACAAAAATTTAACTAATGTGCTACATGTATAAGCTCTTTAAAGGTTTAATGCCTCTTTTTTCAAAAGAAATGCCTCAAAAATCTTATTTTCTGTATCAAATAAGATACTTAAGTTGAGCTTCTTTGGTACCAGAACCCAGATAGCATTCCAGATAGGGCCATTGCCGTTTCTACATCCTTTTGACGTAGTCGACATTGTGCCGATTTCAATACGATTTGGAATGCTATCTGGGAATGGGATTTAAACATTCGTAAATTATACATACATACGACTTTTTGGAGTGGCAGATTTTAATCAACTGTGAACTATCAGGAAATAGTGTATTTCAATATATGTGCGGTTAACACACGTTTGATTTTGAAATGAAGTTGTGATGCTGTACTAATTGGGTAGGTGAATTAATTAGAAGTGGGTAAAAAACAGTGCAAGTAGGGGAGACACTGGGTACATTGAGACACCTTCTATATCTGGATAAAAAACAAAAGAAAAAGTCCAAGACTGGCCTTAAATTGAAGTAAGGGAACCTTTTCAATTTTCTGTGCAAACCATCAAGATCAAGAGAAGGTGTTTTTAAGTCTGAATTAAAACTTGCATTCACACTTTCGAACCCTAGTGCTTCTTAGGAAAGTGCACGGCCATAGTGTCATACTTTGTCTAATTTCTGCAAGGTCATACTCATGGTACGTAAAAGTCTTTTGGTAGAGATTTGATAAGCATAGCAGTAATCTCACATGGCATGAACAGAAGAGTAGTCGTGTGGTTCTCTAAAAACTACTGCGTGGAGAACATTGGGACAGTCAGGGCAGGGTACACAGGGACAGTATCCAAAAAATTGTGAAAACCAAAAATACAAATCCTTAGAGGCCCAGTTACAGTGACCCTGACCTCATGACGAGAGGGTTTGACGTGATGTTGCGGGAAAGGCTGTTAATCAGACTGCCATGCATTCAATATTATATTCATGTATTTCCTGGTATTTGAATGTGGTAATAATTACACAATTCAATGAGTTCAAGATTTCACAATTTTTAAAAATCCTTAGAGGCCCAGTTACAGTGACCCTGACCTCATGACGAGAGGGTTTGACGTGATGTTGCGGGAAAGGCTGTTAGTCAGACTGCCATGCATTAAATATTATATTCATGTATTTCCAGGTATTTGAATGTGGTAATAAGTACACAATTCAATGAGTTCAAGATTTCACAATTTTTAAAAAATGCGTATTTTTTCATCTGATATTAATTATGGCAAATTTCAAATTATGACTGGGACTTGTTTGATTTTTGTTTAACCTAACACTCCTTACAATTTCGATGTTATTTAGAAACTGTCGGAAGCATTTAGTATTTCATTGTTTTGACACAATTTATGGATAATTTGATCTTCATTATTTTAAAAAGATGGAAACTTTATTGTTAAAATTAAATAGTATAAAATATTTTCACCAAATGGTGTGCATCCAAGTCCGATAGGAGATCACTGATCTTATGTTTGTCTTTGTGTGTGCAATAAAATAAAGGCACAAATATTGTTGTTTTTAACGTCCCAGTGAACCCCATGTCATACTTGCTTCATTTTTGTTTCTTTTGTGAGATATTCAACCAAATGTTAATAATGTCCCAAAGGGTCCCCTCCCCGTCTCCCCTACTGTATATCCATTGCTGTTGCAGTTAATTAAGATCCAGATAGGTAAGCAATTCCTCTGTTGAATACATAAAACAGTTTTTCACACATTTGAAAATAACGAATTGGAATCCCTGGAGAAACTTCAGATTGTTGAAATTCTTGCCATTTTGCTTTTCAATTACCTGCTGCACAAAGAAATTTATCCACGCATGTGTGTCAGATTTGAGAGGCTGTGTTTCAATTTGTTCAGCTAATTAGTGAACATTTTCTTAGAATCTAGCCTAATTGACACATGTTGGTAGAATTTAGAATTCCAGTGAAAAAAAAAGAAAATTATTTTAATAGCAAGAACGCTGACACTTGCAAGGGAAAACTTTGCCGATAACAGGCATGCCTCATGTTGCATTTCAAAAAGGCAAATTGCTGAACGCTTCATAAGCCACGAAGCAGTGAACAGCCCTGTTGGTTTGCCTTTTGGTATGCCATAAGCTCTTCATTTTAACATGCCAATGCCTTTTTGGCCACCCAAGCCTCAATCTAATTGAGAATTACATGCAAACTAGAATGTTAAATACTTTATCTTTAAAATTGAATTTACAAATATCTAGCTCTAACAAGGCTACATATTATGAAGTCGTTCCGCCAAAACATTCAAATGCAGCGGCCATACATTCTATGTAATGCTATAAATAATATGATTGACAACTGCATTTTCCCGGAACCACTCAAAGAAAGCCGAGGTATCACCAATTTACAAAGCCAAATTAAGACTCTCTTGAACGAATTATAGGCCAGTGGGCATCTAGACATGCCTATCCAAAATTTTTGAAACCACAATGGCAAAAAAAATGCATCCCTAACTTGGAATTCTGTTACAAATACGACAAAAAAAAGCTTTAGGACTTCTCGAAGTTAATTGTCTGGTGGAAGTTTGTATCTTGGTTCAATGACAATTTGATGAAGGTCGATGTCTCTAAATTTCAATTTGTGCTGTTGTGTCCAAATAGAAATAAAGATATTCAAGATAACTATGGTCATATTGAAAATATGACATTAAAAGTCGGGAAGGTGCCAAGATACTTGGCGTTTATGTTGATCGAAATATTAATTTCAACACACAAATAAAACAAAAATGCAAAAAGCAGATGCCAAGCTTCAGGCCTTAAAGCGCCTATCAAACTACCTTACCGAGGAATGTAAACTGATTGTGTTGAGAAGTTTTATTGTATCTCACTAACTCAAGAGAAAAGTGTCATAAAAGAAATGTAAAAATGCCTACACGGCATAAGTTCTAGCTACATGATGGACATTTTCAACATTTAAGGGCCAAAATTGTGGAATAGTTTGAATAAGGAGGTTAAATTAAGCAAGAATTTGAATGTACCAAAAACTAACCTGTCCAAGTACAAAGGTATGCGGTGCAAATGTGCCTCTTGCAGAAAGGCCCGACTTCTTTTTTTTAAGTGCTTCACTTGTTTTTATTATTATTATTTTATTTCCTTTACTGATGATATGTATCCTTTTGTTCACCTGCTTTTACGGGTAGACGCCCAGTGGTTAAGGCATTGGACTAGTACGTGCAAGGTCGTGGGTTCAATCCCAGCCACAGCATGGAGGAACCGAGCAGATCCTCCTTGAACCACTGCTTCACTCCACCCAGTGCAAATGGGTACTTGGCTACAGGCAGTGATGGTAATTGTAGAGGGCATTGACCCTAAATGCGCCCTTACGGCTGCAGGTTGGGCGTATGGTCCCCAGGGAGTTGAAAAATGCTTGAACAGGCCTGCCAGTGGTGTAAATTGTGATGTCGGCAGAGCTCGATATACATCGAAACTTACGTTTACATATTTCAGGATTTATTACTGTATGCTCAACTAATACTGTTGTGGCCTTGGGGGTTTTAAGCCAGTTTTTCAGAAATATTGAAAGTGCTGCAAGACTGAACATAAGATGCAGATTGTACAGTATTGTATAATGCGCACAAAAATGTCACACATTATGACAAATGTTTTCTCCGAGAATGTGTACATAGAGCCTCTCAGGCAAATGGCCGCTGGAGAGATGATGCTTGTGTTTACTGTCATGACAAATGGAGTGACCATCAGTGCATTCCACAGTAACTAACATTATCTTTAGCAAAACATACAGTACAGGTATAAATATGTCTGCAACACTGGGCTAGCATACACGTATATATGCCTTTCTGTCTTTGTATAGTAGCTAAATGAAGAGTAATGAAGTAGATGTTGCTCATTGAGATTGAAATGTGTACTGTCATCACTATTTGAATTAATAATTGCAAATTAACATAGGTTGACATTTACTGAATATGAATTAATCAAATTGCTGGTGAATAATTTATATGGGATCAGGTTAAGGTTGTTATATCATTCAAATTTTATTCTGAAATCATAGGACACAATTTACCAGTTTTGCTGGATTACAAACAGAGGCTCTGGTGAATGGTGCCAAATAGGGAACTATCATTGGTGCATATCTCCAGCTCAGGAACACCTGTGTTCTAAATAAGTATCTGTATAGATCATCCCTTGAAAGCGTAATCCACGCTTTATAACATCGAAGTTGGATTTCAGTCGGCTAAAAGCTTTATAGCTTATGTTTTATTTTTTTGTCTTGCACCTCCGACTATAAATAAAGTTTTATCTTATTATCTTATCTTATTACTGTAATTCTCTCTTATGTGGATTACCTTTATTTCTCCCTGGTCGCCTACAAAGGATTCAGAACATCACAGCCAGGATCCTGACTGGCACTTCTCGGTATGCTCACTTTACAACAGTGCTGCAATCACTTCATTTGCTGCCTATTCAGAAGCAAATTGACTATAGAATCCTTCTACTCGTATACAAAGTAAGTACATCATCTTGCTCCAGCTTATATTCAAGATCTTCTTGTACATTATATGCCATCTCGCAACCTTCGATCGTGCGATCATCATCTTCTCAAAGTACCATATACATCATCCTCACTAGTTCAATCAAGGGCTTTCAGTGTGGCTGGTCCACGCCTCTGGAACTCTCTGCAATATGATATCCGGTCTGTGCCATCAATTGAACTTTTTAAATCAAAATTAAAGACTCACCTATTCAGAGAGACTGTTTCTGATTTTATGCTCATATTTTGTATTTTATATTTTCATAACACTTTAACACTTCTTTTTACCTTTTGATAATTTTAAAATAGTTTTTGATAACTCTTATGTGATATTGATTGTAAAAGCGTTTTGAGCATTTTGTTATATGGCTATTACGCTATAAAAAAATAAATTATTATTATTATTTAAACATAATATGCACACTATATGAACTTGCCCCCATTGCAATGTGCTGTAAATGGCCACTTCCAACTCCCCGAAACTGATCCCTTGATGCAATTGATACAAATTTGATTACTTTGATAAACATCATGTAAAATGTTCTTATGTGAGAAAAACACATAATTTAAAAACAAGGTTCAAACTGTCACATTTTGCTCTGGAAAATCAGCTTAACATGCATATAGCCTACAGGGGCATACTTACTTCGAGAGCAACTGTGAAGTGTAACGAAGGATACTGAACATTACAAAAATGTAAATATAACCATGCAGTACAATGTCCCATTAGCTGATACTGCAGTGCTTAGTATTGGAAGACTGCTGAAAAGTCAGGTCTGCATTAATATTTGCTTTTTGTAAGAAGATCCATTGTTGTATACTAGTGTCAGTAACGTGAGCGCTTTTATTCCTTTAAAATGATTACAGAGGTTTACTTTATCTCATCAACATAGAAATAGCTCATGGAAACGATGAATCCTGTGCCAAGATAAAAAGCAAAAATGTATCATTTGTTTGTGATATATGCCCACTGTCACCAAATTATTACCAAAATATTGTCTTACAAAACTGGATGACCAACATTACCCAACTGCAGCCCCATTTGATGGAGTTGAGAGTGACTCAAGTGTTATGTTTTAGACTATTCAGAACCTTTTGTATCAACAAGGGCTACGTGCCAGACGATCTGCAATGGTCGTCTCTATTGATGTTCAAACCTATACATAGTTTAGTTCCAGATTATCTGTTTGCAGCTATTCTATTTTCTGTCATGTTTTACATCAAGTTAATGGAACATAACACGGATTCATGTGCTCACCTGACACCTGCAACCTCTAATATTGTATTACCTATGCATTAACATATTATGAGCTTGCCAAGTACTTAGGATAAATGCATGGGGAAATTTCCATCACTTGCATCTGCGAACGGCACAGGCAATTAATGAAAGCCAAATTAGTAGCAGTCCTCTTAATTCTGCATGTGAATGGGCTAAGATAAAGATAAGAGATACTTTTTCTTTTATCTATTTATTTCATCATGCAAGAATGCTTGGTGCAGTATGTTATATTTGGGAATGGTTGAATGTCAACAGAGGAACATTAATGATATGATTAACGAAGTAATTTACAGACTTGTGTTGGCCTATACACGGCTGTCCAATATTCTGGATATGCGCTTATGTTTACATCATACCCTGTTCCAGCAAAATGATTCAGTGTTTTATGTATTTTCAAACATGACATAAATGCCTTCCAGTCCATTACAATTTGTAATTTTTTGGCAGCTCATAATTTCCTTGTTAATAACTCTCCACAAAGCATAGGCAAGCCAATACAGTGTACATATAGATGAGCGGCCAGAGGGCTTATTTTAGGAGTTTTGTGACCCCGAGAGCCAGATGGCTAAATAAACCATCATTTTAATCGCCTGAATCTGCATTGCCTGGTTTTTCAAGTCATAAGTATCAGAACTGGTGCAGTTTTTTTGCTATGGCTGTTACCAAGGCAAAACTTCACAAAACCTGGCATACTAATCCTTGTTGATATTTTTGTTGATAAATCACTGATAATTGCTTTATACAGAAAACCAACCTTGGGTTAGTAATATTTTTGTCACCACAGTACAACAATTCCAAACTAATTGAATAGCATGGCATGAAATTCATTCATTATCAGATTCCAGCTCATGTTTTAGGTCCATTTTACTCATTGGTTCACATTTCAATGAATTTGGTTTTGGCTTTGTCTTTGTACCATGAACGTGTTAATGGATTTCTTTCATAGTGTATAGAACACACCTTGCTTTGAATGATACTTGTCATCTATAGATGTCAATGCAGGATTAACATAGATTAACATAGATTGTTAGCAGAGACACATTGTCACTGCAGAAAGGTATCTTTATTTAAGCAAAGATACACTTGCACTACATGAGAACATGGCCAATTGTGCCACGTGCGTTTTCCATGCGTTTGGATAAACGCATGGAAAACGCATGGTTTTTGCCTCAATATAATTAGCTAGAAACCATGCGTTTTCCATGCATTTATCCAACTCATGGAAAACGCACGTGGCACATTTGGCCATGTACGTCATACTGAACCTACTAGTATTTCAATTATTTACTTTGATCCTCATATACCTAGAATTACGTCTGAAAACCTGAATCAATCATGTTATAATGCCGTTTGGCCCTCAGTCATAAAGGGACAATAATATATTGTCCATTGTGTCTAAAGTGAAGCTTATCTTGCTTTCTCATATTTAGGTTGTGATTACTCCTCAGACATGCAAATGGCACTTTTATCTTACCCTTGAAGTATTGAGATAATGCTAACAGCAGCAGTGTCTGTATCATTTCCAAAAAAAAAGCTTAAGCTCAAGTCAGCTATCCATCTTGTATGTTCTATCTGGCAGCATATATGAACCAACCAGATAATGTAACAGTACACGGCCTTTGTCAGTATGCACTAGATCTGGAGAGCAAAGCTCTGCATGGATTCCGCCCTTTCTTTTCTTGAGAGATTGTTGAGAAAAATCTCAGCGGGTTAGCTCTCACCTCGTTCGTCGTACAAACATCCTTTTTGGTAGCCAACTAAAAGATCTACATTTTGAGCCAACCTTCAGCCTTGCAATATTTACTCCACAAATGTCGTCGGCATTTTCGAAGCAAAGGGAAGTTTCAAAACGGCCACTGATCATGTGATCAGGGAGCATACATTAAATTAAAACGCATCAAGTTATTTATACCATCATTGACACGCACTTTTTGTTTTTACTCAAAATATCGTAATTTGCGTGTAAATAAAAGGGTCATAAAAAGCATAAACGAAGTTCAAAGGCTTAATTTCAACCAAGATTTTCACATATTCTGGTAACTTTATGAATAATGACTGCTCCCTTGACCTCAATCTACAAGGTAAAACATGGCCAGTTTAATATACCATATGAAAATATACATATTTAAGACTGCAAAAACATTAAACCTTCGAACTGCTGTGAAATCTTGGCAACTAAAGACTTTGTAAGAGAATTTAGGTTTTTAACTCAAGGAAAGATAGGCTCCGACCAGACCTCTGTTACAAATATTTAATTCATCAGACCTAGGTATGCACTTGAAAGTGTTGATTTCTTTTAATATATTGACAAGTTCCAGAGGCTTGTACATGAGTGTAAGTACAAATGCATCTGCAAGGTAACATCTCTTGAAAGTATGATGTGATTAACGAAAACTAAATACAAAACTATAAGTTCCTATCAGGTAAATTAACAGTCACAGACAATTGGAAAAAAAAAGAAGTTAAATCCGTCACAAATTACTTCCAGATATCCAGAGCGTATATATATATGAATATCATATGTGCAAGCGTATGGTTCCTAACAAACCTTGCATTAATCTTATGACATACAGCAGCACCTGGCATATGAATAAGTAAATGAGGACAGCTGCCGTGCCATTTTGGCGGATGTCAATGCCATACATGAATAAAACATGATAGGTCAATAGCTATTCACACAAGTCTAATGATGGAATTACCTTGCTTACGACATTAGAATGCAGAATCGTCCACTCAAATTGCTCTATTTTCTAAGACCTGCCTGCCAATTTGAGTATTTGAAATGAACCTCGCATGTGCTGAAGTAGCGCATGGCAGCGTGAGTTCCCATTCGAGTACATGCTTGAGTACAAGCACAAGTTGTGCTCAACAACAGAAGCACATAAGTACAAGAGTACTTCTTAATTGGGGGGGGGGGGAATTCTTGGGTACAATGTATTGTCTGCTCCACTCAAAGCAAATTTGCCACGTGCGTTTTCCATGCGTTTGGAAAAACGCATGGTTTTTGCCTCATTACAATTAGCTAAAAATCATGCGGCAAAGTTTTATTTAGGGAAGCCAAATTTCATTATGAGATTCGCTTTGCCATTTATGTTAACTTATGAATTTCTAAATGATGACCTATGATTTTGTTAAGTATTTTTATGTGTTGTATATGAATCCCGTTTGTTTTTTGTGCTACGTAATTAGCAATCTAGTTAGCAGGTCAATTTGGATCTCCGTTCTCTTAGATATAGACATTCTTGTTGGAGATATATATAACTTTAACTTTCTTGTGGCTGTATTTATCTCACTCTGTAAGTTGTTCATATTCGAATTTGTTTTGAGAACAACATTTTCCTGTGTTTGATGCATGATATGTGTTAATCATCAATTTTGTTCAATATTTGTTTGAGTTTTTCTTGTTTCCGTATCTTCCTTCAATTTTTGATTTAAAGTTTTAAACACTGTATTGTTACTCTGATGACACATGATTGTGTGAATTTAAGGACTGTATTGTTACTCTGGTGATGCAAATGTGTTATGTATATACTGAAATTCTGATAACACAATTGTGTTATGTTTTCTGAAATTATAAATTATCTGGCAAATGCCTGCCTTTGATACATTTGCAAGAACTTAGCATAAACTACCTTTCTGTTTCAGAATCATTCAATTTTGATTTATGTTTGCAAATACTCTTTGTGATGACAAATTTATCATCCAATTCTCGACTTCTTCATTATCATGCAGGACCCCGTAAAAGTGGAAGAAATTTTTGGGACTGATGTAAATGACTGCTATTCCTTGTGCAACCTCATTGGTTATAAACTGATTCTTAAGCCAAGGTCATGCAGTGCACATGGTGGTGTAACCTTTTATCTGCAAGATAACCTTGATTACCATATTTTAGATATTATAGATATTAGACAGTCTTGGGATGGTTTATTCATTGAAGTGTGTACCGGTAATCAAGGTCCAAATGGAATAGACGAAAAATTAGTAGTTGGAAATATCTATAGGCCACCTAGAGCCAATCTTGATAATATTGTATCTTTCACAGATGACTGACCTGAGACATATTTTTATTGAACTGAACAGAAAGAAAAACGTTGTTATTGCAGGAGACTTCAATCTCGTTCTTTTAAAATTTCGTCAGATTTCGTACATAAATTATTATCTTGAATCCTTCTTTTTACATAATTATATTCCAAAAATTACTTTTCCTACCAGACTGACTCACAGACATGACTCATTAATTGATAATCTCATTGTTAAACATTCTGGTGACACCTCAAACACTACTTCTGGAATTATTTTAAATAGTATATCTGATCAGTATCCATGTTTCCGGATACTAAATTGTTTATCTTGTCATGCCAAACGAAATAATATTTTAAACAATTTTTTAATAGATATAGAAATGACTTAAAAAAGACTTGGGGCATGATAAATTCCATAATGAACAAAAGGGATAAGAAAAATGAGTTTCCAAAATATTTCCTGATAGACAATGAATATACTTCTGATAGGCACAATATTGCCATGACTTTTAATGAAAATTATGTAAATATAGGAAACTTACTAGTTCAATGAGAATTCCAGATGGCATCAATTTCAAAAATTACATAAATGCACCTTTAGAGCAATGCTTTGAATTTCAACAAGCAGACAGAGACAAAGTGCTTAAGGTTATTCAGTCATTAAAGACAAATAATAGCTGTGGCTTTGATAACTTGTCAAGTAGATTACTTCCACAGATTAAACTGGAGATTTGTGATGTCGTGACCTTGCTAATTAACCAGTCTATAAAAGTAGGAATATTCCCAGATAAATTGAAGATCGCAAAGTTTGTCCCATTATATAAGAGATAGTAGAACACGTAATTAAGAATACACGATATTTTTTTTTTACCATAAGCAAATAAACTACGCAATACAAGTAGCATATTAGGACATTTATAAATATTAACTTTGCTGAGTGGCAACCATTGTTTATCTCACTATTTCGTTCAGTCAAGAAGTCACGACACATTGTAATAAAGGCCTATAAAATAACACACGCCTTTCTGTTATGGTGGTGCCAAACATGTCTCTGTACTTTGAAATCCCAAGAGGTATATCGCCAACCAGTCTTGTGCTTTAATCAAGCTACTGTCTCAAATTTACATGGGCTTATGCAGATTAAGATTGTTGTGGCTGTCGAATCTGATACTTGAATTCCCAGGGCATACATAATGTAGATCTCTGACAGAAATGTGATTTGTTTCTTTGTTGCATCAGTCTCGGTTTGACAACCGGTTTATCCAGATGTCCCTTGGCTGACACAAATGTCAGTGTTTCATGGTTTATCAGTACAGTATGATCTCTGACTTACTCATACACTTATGATTGATTGTTTTTATAGATCTAGTTTTCGTGGATAATACAGGCCGTTAGAGTAGAGATAAATATGTCACTCAAAACACAACCTA
The DNA here is from genome assembly GCA_932294295.1 of Alitta virens. Classification (NCBI taxonomy): domain Eukaryota; kingdom Metazoa; phylum Annelida; class Polychaeta; order Phyllodocida; family Nereididae; genus Alitta; species Alitta virens. The sequence continues at coordinate 55,177,766 of OW028573.1, forward strand.
ACCATCTCTAGTGACTCCATGCCCTAGGACCGAATCCCCAATTGGTTGGGTTGAATGACAGATACTGCAATATGGATAACTTAGACTTCCATCCGTGGTCATGAAGTGTGAGAACTCTTCAAAAACATATTCATATAACTGACAGAAAAGGCATCATAGCTGTAGGGTCATTTGTATTGATTTTCCACAGAAATGTATGTTGTATTGAATCACATTACAAAGACCCCATATTGCCATTCCAATATATCATCCTGTCTAGTTTGGCAGTAATGGGCCATCAAAATCAGGCATACAAGAAAACTACCAACCATAACATGGTCACTGAAGTAATGATGGCCATCAAACTCAAACACACGGTCATTGTTAAATCAAAAGGAGTTTCATTAAACTATGATACATAACTCATTGATTACGACGCATGATTGAAGAATCTCTCTATCAGCTGTGACAGTGATAACAGCGAACAACACTATTGGCCAAAACCATGGTGGCAGGTCTATAGCAGTACTGTTTTTATTTAGTTTACAACACTATGTACCGTTAAACTGAGTAAAAAGCTTTGTATTCCGTTTACAACACAATATTTCATTATACAGTAAACTCTGTGCCATTGAATATAGTGAAACGCCAGTTGTCAATGACTGTGCTAAGGGCATATGGCTTGTTGTATTGATTGACTGTCGGCATTGTGTCTCAGCCAAATGTATCAAGAGTCACGACCTGCATAATAAGAGTAACTCATGAATAGACCTCTGATCAATCACACAGTTTCTTTTTATTCCTGTGAATAGCTGAAAGAAGGAAACCAGCCAATGGAAAATATAACTCTTAGAGGCTATGATATAGAAATATTTATTTCTCTGATCAGTTTGTTTGGCTGGCTTTGAGTGCTAATAGTTTCATAGGCTTGGAAACAAAACTCCACACTGTCAGGATGTCATGTGAATACAAGACTCCCATTGGTTGTAAGGCAATCCCTCAGCAAATGGGAGTTCTGAATTCACATTACGTCATCTGAAGTTATGTTCCAAGTCTATGCAAGCTTCTGTTTATAGATAGCTGTTGTCATATGACATGTACATATTCCGAATAAGAGTTTGCAAAAAAAAATTATATATATATATATTCATTTATTTGCATGCCCAACAGTTAACACATCAAACTTAATTCATTTTTACAATATTGGAATAGCAGGGTCTTAGCAGACCTCCACAGACTGTTGCAGAGGCCACCTAACAAAGAAAAAGGAAAAGAAAAAAACAGGTTACTACTATAGAAAATAGTGGTTATCATATTAAAATGTTTGAATTTCTCAAGAAAAATAAAAAAAATAAAAATAATGGAAAAATATATATATATACATACATACATAGTTACAGAAAAAATAAATGAACAGACTGACACACACTCGTACGATACATGGAGAAAAAAGAAATAAGTATGTAACTAAACATTCAAATTCATAGAGTGATGATGTTGATGTATGGGAGATGGAACGAGATGGTAGGAAGGTATGTTTTGACAAAATAAGGCTTTGTTATGCAATGTTTTCGCGATCGGAGACAAAAAGAGTACATTATATTATAGCAAATAAAGCTGCAAAATCATTATCGATATATTACGTAAGTATAAGACATGTCAGGTTGCTAAGCAAAGATGAGCAGAGCATCATGCAATGTAGCTTTCGACATCAGATTGAAATTCATGTGTAAGGGCATCAATGATTTGGTTTCCAACAGCATGAATCTTAGTAGTTCACATTTTAAATAATTTGCCTTTGGTTTTTTCTTAATTAATATAATGTTGTGCCAAGAACATGTCTTTCTTTACACGATAGCATTGTTTTCCACGTGTCATTATGTACTTTTTGTAACTTAAAAGGACCACATTGGCTGAATTAGGACTTTCTCATGTGATAAACATCAGTTAAAAATACTTGAAAGCACCATCTATTCATATTCAGGTTAGTATCTTCAGCATAATATACATTTTAATTCATACCAGTATATATTTTATTTACAAGGGGTAAGGCAAGGAGATCTTTCTCAGTTTACCTATTACCGACGCAAGATCCCCTGGGGAGATCCAATTTTATAATTTATTAAATAATCGGTATGGCTTGTACCTACACCTGGCTTCAATATTCGTAATGTAATTTACATGGTCATTATGTTTTTGACACTTTATATTTCTATTATTTGCCGAGAATATGGAGGCAAAGGTATTAGCTACTATGGACTAAAGGGTTGGAAGTTTATCCCCTGGCCTTTGTTTGTGCTCGAAACGTATTTGTCTCTTTCAGCAGTCAGCTTTTTTTACCTCCACCTGAGGAGATCCCCTCGGCTCAGACATATCTGTGGCGATGTTACTGGGACAATTTTTGTTCCTGTGTAGACGATAAAAACCGCTTGACAATGTTGATAGCCGTAGGCCCAGAGGCTGTAGGCCGTATGATCAAACTGGCAGGTCACGTGACCCACGATTATTGTAGTGTAATGTAATGAAAAGTGTAATGTAGTTTACTGAACACAGGTTAAAAAACCTCTTAGTTCAGATCGTTGTAGATAGGTTGGTGATATGTGCATACTCGAAGTGCGGGTTAAAATCATTACGAATTTGAGGTAGACCGCCTTATCATACTGCTTCCTATTCCAATTTTGTAGATTTCAGCAAAATTTCAATCTCGTGCATTTACAAAGGGCACCCTTAGAGTTTTTCTTCGCGCGAAATTCTCGACTGGCGAGGCTTTGTAACAGAGAAGTTGCATACATAAAAATATTAAGCGAGATACGAGTGGAAGAAGGCAAATAAGCAAGTTCTGCACGGCGTCATGGCGACGTCATGAAGAGCGTCGCGCAATTCACAACTTTAAACAAAAATCTTACGTATGTGTCGTCGAATCGAAAATAGACCAAATTTTAAGAGATATTCGTCTAAGAAGGTTGGCAGCTGCAAAACCCAATGATTGTGGAACGAGAAGATTCTGTTATGCTCCCGCTGACGTCCGCCCCCGCGCTATATATTAAACATCACCTTCGGCCTCTCTGGCCCCTTAGTGAATAACACTCAGGTCGGGTCTGGCAAGTTCTGTGATGTGATTGGTTGATATCTAGCATGCACAGATTGTGACATCACCTTCCGTTTGACAGACGGTACCTGTCTCCTTACTTGAGATGGAAACGAGTCAACCTTCGGCTGGATTCTTTTTGCATTTTCATATTACTCGTTTATAATCAGAAGCTTATAATCAGAATCTATTCATATCTCTGGATTTTTTTGATTTTTTCTGTTTTAAAAAAAGGACGTTTCCTTTTCATTGGGCAATCGTGCAGACTGGCCAAAGTTATCTTAAAGTTTTATAGACTGAAATTGTATATAGTTTATTCGGCTTTAAAAGTACAAGTTTCAATAGGTTCCTATCGTTACACATCTCAAATTGATCAGTGTCATTTATAGAGCGGAAAGCGAACGAATTCGTGAGCTCAGGCTGTAGGTCCTTGGTTAGGCTATGAGAAATCTCAGAGCATCACAAATTCTGATTTCTCATGTGACCTCCATCCACAATGTCATGAACAAATCGGCTCAGACTTTAAAGGGGGTGAAATTACTAATTAAAAATGTTTGGACATTGAAATTGTAATAATGTTCAATTTGTGACAAAATAAACATACTTGCTGACCATGAAAAGTTTCGAATTAGCAGATTTTCAACACGACGCCATTGATAATTGTTGTAAGAGGCATCATAAAATCGCAAAATTATAAAACGAGCGAACATGTGAATTATTACAAAGGCAACATTTGAATAATTAATACAGTATTTTTAAACCCAGTTGTTAAAGAATTTGACATTTTTAATTGATCAATGACGTAGGTAGCACTGGAACCGCAGTCTCCTACACTGTAGCACTGGAACCGCAGTCTCCTACACTGTAGCACTGGAACCGCAGTCTCCTACACTGTAGCACTGGAACCGCAGTCTCCTACACTGTAGCACTGGAACCGCAGTCTCCTACACTGTAGCACTGGAACCGCAGTCTCCTACACTGTAGCACTGGAACCGCAGTCTCCTACACTGTAGCACTGGAACCGCAGTCTCCTACACTGTAGTGATATATGCACTTGTGCGGAAGGAGGGAACCAACTTATGACGTAGGGGGCTTTGGCTTGCTGAAACACTTCCTGTACAATGTAAACACTTCTGCTCTGACACAGAGGTGATGTTGTTTGCTTGACTTGCTCTTTTTGTGAAGTAGAAATTAGAGCTAATTAGTTGTTAGCTGTCCATCTAGCATTGAGTCTGCATGATTCTCTTCAATTTACAGCACCTGAACATTTTACATTTTTGCTTTTCGGCCAGCGGCATTTTAACACCATTGTAACAGGAGAGACATTGATTCAATGGACAGACTTAAACAAATGGATAATTTTACTGGAACTGCAAATATTTCATAATTTTCTTTTTCTTCACCAGTCGAAAATTCAACTGATTATATCTATGTGAATATTATGAATGAGTTTTAACATACTCATTCAGTACATGGCCAAATGTGCCAAGCATGGTTTTTGCCTAATTATAATGAGCTGAAAACCATGCATTTTTCATGCGTTTGGAAAGCGCACGTGGCACATTTGGCCATGTAGGGTGAAGACTGAAGAGATATAAAAAATTTGGTGCAGGACATTCCATTATTGCCGACTTTTACAGCAAAAGAGCCAAAATATCAGTTATGACAGACTCCTGCAAAATGTTCTTGTGCTAATTTATATCTTAACATCTGCCCATCCTGATGGCACATTCACATAATTAAAACCATTTTGCAAGTTATAATCACAGGGATGCACCATTTCTGAGGAATGACCCTGAGTATACAGGATCAGGTGAGCAACAAAATAAGCCATCATTTGTATCTGTAGGCCTCAGATCGATAATTGGGTACTATCAAAAACACTTCTAAGATGCCGGTCCAAGTGTTAGAACATTGTCAATGACGTGACAAGTTTTTAACGTAGCAAATTCTGAAATTGCAAAATGTGTAATCATGGTAATTGTGATTGTCGGGAGTGACCATTTTTGATGACCCCACGATAACAGAATTCTGTAGCGTCATTGTGGTCAGATTATCTCTTGCCATGTTCTGACCATTTCCCAAATATAAAGAGATCTGGGAAATCAGCCTTATTGTGCTTTTGATACAGCAATATATTTATGTTTTTCCGTGTTTCTCTTGCATCCTTTTTGCGCTCTTCAAATTTCTTGCCAGTAAAGTTTTTTTGTTTTCTTAATAACATTGTCATAAATTTTCTTGTAGGTGATGTATTGCGAGTCTGCTCATGTGTCTGTCTCTAATTGTAGTCATGCAGTTTGTCTAGGAATAATGTGGATGCTAAAAATAGATTATGGCTCGCGTATACTTCAGAGAAGTCAGTAGCGTCAAGTGCCAAGTTAAAGTTCTATGTGATGCAAGGTCTGTCTTTTGTAGTTCTTTTATTGGTCCTTCTATACGTTATGTGATGTGGTGTAGTATTTGGTATCTTTATTAATCAGACAGATGCTTTAGAAGTGGTCACATCACAAGTAGTAGTAGTAAAATTGTATGTATATAGCGTTTCAAATCATGGTGTCACATTCCATGTACAATACAAAATATATGACCTAAGCCGAAGCTTCTGTACGACCTATTAAGAATATACAATATGAAAAATTACAAGTATTGAACTAATCTATAAAGCAAATCTATTCTACAATATAGCACACATATAAAGCACTCCGATGCACAATTAAGCACGGCCGGTTAAATTGAACCTAGTCAAAGCTGTCATAGCTGGCTACTCAGAATTGGATCTAAAAGTAAATATTTTTAATATATTAGATTAATTTCTTACATTTGCCAGTAAGGTGACTATTAGCCATAAAAGTGGACAGAAGCAGCTGGCTTTAACATGTTTATACCACAGTCAGATACAGGTCGCTACAGACAGCTTGAGTCGACCGTATTTGATGAAACTAACTGTATATAACAAATAAAGATTGCACAAGTGATTCTTATATATTTCTATGCATTTTGACAAAATTGATCTTTAACTTCCACAGTTATAAAAAAGAAAATCTATTTGTCGTATTATTTTGATCATGCAGGCAGTCAGTCACAGCAGATTTGAAGCTACTGAGTGATACTTGCTTCTATTGTTACTTGGTATGTGCGTCCACAATACTTTCATAATACTTAAAACCTTTTTTTCCATACATGTATTTCATTGTTTTAAAATGGGGGATATGAAAGTTTTATTTGTCCTCAAATTAAAAAGATCTTCCCTATCTGAAAAAAGTTCCTGTAAGTAGGTGGGGACCTTTTTGCTCTTTATTTTGTACATTTGTATTGCCACTGCTTTTATACATCTTTATGTGATTGGTAATTTCTTAAGTTCTCGACATAGTTCTTCTAAATGTGATCGATAAGTGTAGCAGAGTTGAAGGTTACCCTGGTGGGAAGAGTATTAAAGCACTCGAGATCATCATGTCAGGGAATTTAGCAGTGGGCTCATGTCAAAGAAGGACACTTCTGTGATGACAATCGTGTTTGATGCATCAGTTTCTTGCAGCATTTTGAGGAGACAAAGACCAGCCCATATTCCCAAGCATCATTAACGCCTTCCCTTAGGTTGGTCGTCATGCCAATCTTGTAAGCATAGTCAGTGCCTGGGTTGACCTCATACTTGTCATCTTTTGCAGTAAAAAAAACTTGCGCTTTATTACTTGCCATGAGCTTATCTGTAATGGACAATGACCCAAGGTACTGGTTATTTAGAGAAAGACGGGACACATGATAAAACAAAAACAAGATTAAAGATGTTTTTGCAAGTAACTCCCTGATTATGTCTTTATCATTTTATGGATCTGTCTAATCTGTTTTGCAAGTAGACAGCAACTGCATGGGTGACTGCTTCATTATATATGTAATAACAGACAGGGGTGTTGATGAAGCGTGGGTGACTGCTTCATTATATATGTAATAACAGACAGGGGTGTTGATGAAGCAGTCAAGGGCCTTTATGTACTTCTTGATATGGCTCTTTCAGACAACTTCTCTAAAAAGTATATGAAATCAATTCGTAATAACTTCCCACAAAATAAATGGTTTGATGAAGAGTGCAAAACACTTAAACATGCATTGAATAGCTTCTCAAAAAAGAATGACTTAAACAGTTTACACATCTTCTCTATGCAGATGACTTAGTCCTTGTCTCTGAAAGTGCAACTGGTATGCAGGTACTTTTAGACAACCTTGCAGTCTATTGTAAAAAATGGCACTTACCAATTAACTCACAGAAGAGCCAAGTAATGATAATTCAACCAAATCGTAGGAGTAGACTAAATGTAAACAACCCAAAATTCTCTATTGATGGTGAGAATTTAGAAATAGTTGACTCATATAAATATTTGGGGCACGTCATTAGTAACTCTTTGAAGACACATAATACAATGTACGATCATCTGGCCACACAATCGCAACGAGCCATGCATGCTCTTAAAGAAAGAATTAAATCAACTGTAGGCTACCTTCCACCTAAAATAAGCCTTAAAATGTTTGATACACCCATTTTGCCAATTTTGGACTATAATAGTGAAATCTGGTTTCCAAATAAAAAAGAGATAGACGTATTGGAAAGGATACAGCTCAAATTCCTTAAGAACCTATTAGGTGTGAGAAACCAAACATCATCTGTTGCTGTACTAGCAGATACGGGCAGATTCCCATTGATATATAGACAGCAAGCTTCTGCTATTAAATACTGGAATAGGCTAAAATCTGAAAATTGTCCCTTATTATTACGCAAATGCTATCCCTTTATCGCAACAACCAGCCATGCTGGCTAACTAGGATACATCAGGTTACAGATAGCTTAAATATTAATGATGATGAAATCCCAGCTTCAATTATCACTAAGTTGTATAAACAGGCACAAAGCAAGATGTTAACGGATATTAATGACAATGTAAAAAATCCTAAGCTTAGAACTTACAAACTCTTCAAAAAGGAACTATGTCTAGAATCTTATTTAAATTAAAACCTACCTAAGTATCTGTATCGTAGTATAGCCAGATTTAGACTGAGTTCTCATAATCGTCATATAGAATTAGGAAGACACAAGAGACCTTATGTAGTAGCTGAAGAGCGCATTTGTAAAAGATGCGACACAAATAACACTGAAGATGAGTTTCATTGTTTGATAATTGGTAGAAATTGGGAAACAGCTAGAATGGATCTCTACCAAGTAGCTTATAAACATATTGAAGACTTCACTATCTTTCACCCCCAAAGAACAACTCTTAAAAATAATGATTAATAAAAACTCAGAAATGATTTATGCATTAGGTAAATTTTTAAGTCCTAAAAACTGATAATCGTTTAATGTACATTTTAATTCATAAAGTTCACCACATGGTCATGGGTAGCTGTAGGCACTGGACATGCAGAATCGCATGGTTTGATTTGTGGTTGCATGGTGCATGCTTGATTGTTTGTTTGTAAATATATTTGGATGTTGATAGGCTTGTTTATTTAATTTATTGCTGCTCCAAATAAGGATTTGTACATATAATTATTTTTACTATTATTATTATTATATATAGTTCCTAAATAGACAATATAAAATCTGTACATATGTAAATACCCACTCCTGCTGCTTATTTGTATTCAGTATTAATCTTCTATGGTGCATATATTTCTGCTAATTACCCTGATGGTGCCTTGTTTTTTTTCATATGCTTATAGTTGTACTTAATTATCAAAAAACTGATAATCGTTTAATGTACATTTTCATTCATAAAGTTCACCACATGGTCATGGGTAGCTGTAGGCACTGGACATGCGGAATCGCATGGTTTGATTTGTGGTTGCATGGTGCATGCTTGATTGTTTGTTTGTAAATATATTTGGATGTTGATAGGCTTGTTTATTTAATTTATTGCTGCTCCAAATAAGGATTTGTACATATAATTATTTTTACTATTATTATTATTATATATAGTTCCTTAATAGACAATATAAAATCTGTACATATGTAAATACCCACTCCTGCTGCTTATTTGTATTCAGTATTAATCTTCTATGGTGCATATATTTCTGCTAATTACCCTGATGGTGCCTTGTTTTTTTTTCATATGCTTATAGTTGTACATAATTATCAAAAGATGCTTTTAATATGTAACTAAATTATGTTCATGTAGATTGTTCTTTTATTTTACTTAATCATTATATATATGTATATTTTTATTTTTTTATCCTTGTATTTTATTTTTTATGACACATGTATCTCTTTGATGCTCTGAGGTCAATAAAATTCTATATATATATATAGTGCTGCCATATAAATCTGTAAGAGTTATTCCACCTGTTTCATTATATGATATGATGCTCTAATGACACCTATGGCAGTATATGTCAATTCATAGGAAGCACATGGCAGCTTATTGCAAATTAACAGTCTGCTTCAGTGCATTTTGGTCTCATGAACAGATGCCATGTTTTGCTTTGTTATAGGTTGTTAAATTTGCCATCAATTTAGTTCATTTGTAAGAGTTGATGGGGCCATGACAGAATAGATCTTTACATCAATCACTTCACAATATGACACTGTCCATGCACCAACTTATAGCGTGTCTTTTGAAGCATCCGAAGTCAATGTATGCTGTAGATAGGTTATTGTTTATGAAGTAATCATTGGTCTATATCTTAATTTTTCGTGTATTTTGTTTGAGAAAAAAATCAAAACAATTGCAAAAGGCTAGCACAATTAATAAATGACAGTTGTGTTCATATCGTGAAAGAACATCGGCATTACCAATCACAGAGATTGTGACGATCATGCCACGAATGGAACTGGTACATCAAACCATAATTTTGTTTGGCATATTAGAGCTGGTTATCTGTTCTAAGTTTTTGTGTTTCCCTATGGCTGGATTATTAGCATGTACATGCAACATAAGAGGACATTTCAATGCAAATCGCTATCGTCAGGTCAAGTAATGGAAATATGGGAAATGTGATGGTTTGTGGTTAGAAGTATGGTAGGGGACTCTGGGATGTGCCATCTCATGGAAGTGAAATGAGATATCTTCCCTGTAATGAACCATGGGCAATCATTGCTCGTAAATATAACTTATATTGCACCTGTGGGATTCGTTATGCATCTGTTTTTCTTTTTTAACGTCTTTCCCTGAATCCTGCATCATCTGTTTAGCTAAAATACTGTTGTACCACATGGCTTTAAAGGGTCGAAGCAAATAACGATGAATAGAGCTGTGTCAGAATTAATTGCATCATTCATTGCCAGGTGTTCCATGGTGCTGAAATTACTGAGATTATATTAAATTCCATGGCAAGTGTTTTGGAGGATATCAGAGAGATTGATGCACATGCTTCATACACAATTTTATGATTTTCGTAGATTTTAGATTTAGATCAATTTATTTTCATAATTTATAAATAGTACATTTTAGAATATATAAATGAAATGAGAAGATGCAATTATGATGGAGACCCTTCAAGCCAGCAGAGCTAGCACTTATGAGGGGCCACCAATGATATGGGAGATGAGATGAGTGATATGAAATGGAGGAAATGGGATGAGGGTGATTATGTACTGGTGTTCAAATAACTATAGAATATGTTAAGGACAAATTATGTTTGGCAGATAAAGCAATTTCTTATGATACATATATCGCTGTATGATGTCAGGAAATGGTTTTTAGTAATTTTGGAAAATTGTCTGAAGCTGTGGGTGAGAATTTTGTCTTTTAAAAAGTTTAGTGTAGTATTGAAAGTTTGTGGAATTCTATATCTAATTGACTTTTTGATGAAGGAATGTTTGAATACAGGTAATTGATAGTTATTTGTTCCTCGAGTTAGATAATTAGAAGGATCTCATTGGAATTCCAAGGCTTTTTAATAGTCATGTAGGGACAAGTGGGTTCTGGATCTGCCAGTGGCAGTGAGTACTTAAGGATATTTTGTTTTTATATCTGTTTTGCCTCACTCTGGTTGGTCGCCATGGTGATGACGTCACCATTTAAATACAACAACGTCATGGTCAGCAAGGAGACAGCTTTCATTAAAAAGCATTGTCAGCCTTAAAATGGAGAGTTTTGGACATTTTTAGTGTACCTAGACCACGTCTACCAAAATATTTGTGGATCTGACGCTAGTTAAGGACTGAAAAGTGTGTTCACTCCTTTGTTTGGCCAGGATAAAGAGATAATTTATTTAGTGAGGTTCACAGTATTGAAACTCACAGTACTTACGAGTCTCGTTTCCAGGATACATATTTTGAGCGGTGTAGAATTGAGTCTCTTAAAGTGAAGAAAGGTAAGAAATTATTATAAACTTTTATTGCAGACTTTAAAATATGCCGAAAATGTTTATTTTACCTTCAAAAGCATAATTCATCTCCTATTACTCACCCATTCGTAATTACATATAGGCCTATACATGTATATACAGTAACTGTTTAAACATGTAAGGAAAAGGGATGCGACTCTTGTGGAAAGTGCTTGAGTTGATATATTTATTCTGATCTGTAAGTCCAAAAACAAACAGTGGTAGGCCTACAGCAGTATGTATTGCCTGTTACCACAGAAGTATTGTTTCAGGCTATAGGTTTCACTCGATTTGTGAGGTATTTGTTAGACCTATATTGTGTTATTGCATCTAACCAGCAAAAAAAAAAAGTAAAATACACGGGGACAATGTAATAAAGGATTAGATTTGTAGCCTGACCATCCAGCCCCTTTGCCCTGGGTGGTTCAAGGGCCTGATAATACAGTGACAATAATCTGGACAAGCCTCTTCAGACAGTACTCATTAGTCATGGTTATTTCATCATGACACATGTACTTTCTTTTCAATATCTGTCAAGCAATAAGTAGTAACCAAATACCACAGTTTTCGGTTTACTGTGTGATATTACACTTTGGAAGCTATATCCAGGGCCTAAATATTGTAACCCTGGTCCAAACTACCCATTATAAAAGTCCATGCTAGCTAGTACCATTCTTCTGGCAGCAGTCTTGGAGAGTCTATATTCACCCGGCAACGATATTTTTTTTGCCTGCATGGTTGTGTCGCCTGCTCTTAATACGAGAAAAAGTTGCCTACCTGATGTGAAACTCTAAAAATTGTAGAGTATGACAGTGAAATATGATGGTCACCTCATCAGTATTATTTTTGGTCTTGTATGCTGAAGCAATAATTGCTACGAATAATTTCCTATTGGGTTTACTTCTAAAGCCCAACCACTGTGGTGGATCAGCTCAATGAAACCCATGAGTGAGCTGCCTGGCAGAGGAACTCACAAGTGGCGAACTGCTCAGCCTGAAGTAGTCCGTCCATATTTAAATTAGGGATAATGGATCACAATTTGTTATAGGCCAAATAAGACAATAAATACCTCATGGGTATATATGTTTTCTATGAGGAACACAGCAAAGTGTGGAATATCATTGTGAGTTGTACATTACCAACCTCACAGGTCAACATGAATCAAATATGATCATGTATTAGCAGTGTTTAGTTGTTTACCTGTAAAGAAATAATATCAATTCGATAGTGTAAGAATATATACATTGGCTCTGAAACTAGTGGCCGTTGGTGGCAGCTGTAGAAGAATGTTTTGCTTAGTCTTCACACTCCCTTTAGGAACCAGGAGTGGGCTATAAAAAAACCCTGCAGCTGTTATATTACAGAGACAGTTGTCTGATTTAGCCAGAACGCTCGGGTGTGAATCTCTTATGGGTCATATTGTCTAACCTCAGTAAAACCATGGAGACAAGAGTAGAAGGAGTGGAAACCCGGCACGTTCAAAGGTTCAGTCAGTGTCTCAGATGAGGTTTAAAAGATCTGTGAAATTTCACGTTATCTTGTTTATCACCCCTTTTATTACCACAAATCCCCCCCTAAATGACCGTCACATACCTGATTGTGGCACTGAGAGGGTGATTATACACCGTTGTAGCAGTGACCTTGTTTTGAAAATCCTCAAAGTTTAATATATTCCTCAAAAGTTATGATACATTCTTCTAAATTCAGAGATACTACAAAGTTTTAATAATTTGAAATCTTGGTCATTAAAATTCGGAAATATTGTAAATAATATACAATGTAAAAAGATGAAAAAATCCAGTGAATTCTGCAGTCATTACCAGTGATAGGGGGCTGTCAGTTTTCCTTAAAAATAACAAATTTCGCCCCATTTCGCACTTATGAGTAATATGTTGTTTGGATTGTTGTTGTTTTATCTTTTTAAATATCCAAAGGACAGCTTCGTCAGAGTCGTCCCATAGAAGTTATGAGAATGTAAACAACAACTGTTTTTACTAATTTAAATGCGACTTTTTAGCTAAATAAGTGTGTATTTTGGCTCAGAATAATCATATTTTCACGGGAAAAACACCAAAATAATCCTCTAGTGGAGAGGAATTTAATTCTAAAATTTAATGTGTGAAAGGTATCGTTGTTTATATTTTGATGCATGGCATTAAAAGAGGTTTTCTAGCAGGAATCAAAGAGAGGCCAGGGAACCCCTTTCCCTCTCCGAGACACTGATTGGATGAAAGGCATGCCGCCAACTATAAAACTGCCAATAAAAGTGGGGGGTAAAACCGCCAAATTTGAAGAAACATAGGAAATTCAATGCTATTCTAGGGGAGTTAATAACCAGAAAGTCATAAAATTATCAAGTTATGTGTGACCAAAAGAGTTTCCACTCCTTCTACTCTTGTCTCCATGGTAAAACTGAAATCTAAATTCAAGAAATATGACTGCCATAAAAATTCAATAAATGTTAGAACTGGCTCTCCTAATCAGTTCTTCTGTTTAGTTGATAGACAGGGGTCAAAAGATCTTTTACTTTAAGAATGTTTATGCAATTGACAATCCTATTGCGTATGTTTGGCTGTGCTATTTAATGACAATGGAATTAAGTTGAGTGGCTTCAGCTGTCATGATATAATGACACAAACTTTTAAATCGGTGCCCACTTACAAATAACGTCCATACTAAAAGCAGAATAATCATGATAATCGTTTCTGGTTATTATGTCATTGTGTGAAAGATATCTGCCAATTGCTTTATTAATATGCGCAATGTGGGTGACCCACCCACGGAATAAATGGAAAAGATTTACTGCTGCCAACTCAAGTGCTTGTCAAAAGCTTGTCGAATGATAATATGTATTCAATTTATGATTAAACTCAGGTTTAACAGAACCAATTGCAACAGGCCGAATTTTATGTTCATATGCAAGACAAGCAATAATATTCTGTCAATAGACTGTTACATTGTACCAGACTTCGTTCCGGTCAGCATAAAGTAAACATATACATTATGTACAGGAGAAAACAGACAGGTCTACTAGGTCTACATACAAAAAGATTACAGGGGATAAGAGTCTGGTCAGCTGTGTGTATGACCAAGACCAGGTATCCAATATATCATGAGTCTGCAAAAAGCCACTAGTCCAATAAATTGTATTGAGAATGCCATGGAAAAAGAGGTAGATCATTGACCTCTGGCTTTCAAATCTGAGTGTACGTAAGTCAGCTTGCCATATATTTTTATATCTTCTATACTGCATAGATAATGATTTTGATCATGTATTGTATTGTATTATTATTGAATTTTATTGTATTGAGACGATAAAATTGTCTGCGTATTACTAGGCAGATGTTTATGAGCTGATTAGGCCAGGATTCCAAGTCATGTTATACACATTTACTCCATGGGTGGGGTATTTTACTTGCCTCCGCATAAATACCGAGTGCAGCCGACATCCAACTGAGATGTAGCTCATGGAAAGCGTCTAGCTTGGAATCAAACCTGGGAACTGGCCAGTGTGATAAGGCTTTAATGCATCAGCCAAATTCCATCAAGTTGGTTCTATATGAAAAATGGCTGACTTCCTAGAATAGCTGAATAGGGTTTTATTCAGCTTAAGGGTTATCAAGATAAGCAAAACTGCAAAAAGAGCTGTCCGTGTAACTACATACAGCAAATACAATGCTCATAGTAAACCTCTGCATGAGCTGAAAGTTTGTTACAAACATGAACTGGAAGCACTGCCTTATTATTTCACAGTTCTATGTTTGTGAAAAACCACCAAAATCATCAATATAACACTAGAAACACAAAAAACTACCAACTACCTATAATTAAACACCAATTTGCCAAAAATTGCATCAGGCACAAAATTCCTTCAAAATTCAACGCCTGTCCACGTGTATAAATTCTTTGCCAAGCATCCGAGTAAAACAAAAAGTTCATCCGTGGTCATATGTAGGTATTACATGTGACAGTGTGAGAAGAGAGAGAATGTATGCTATGAGACAGTAATCTCATCTCACCCACTTCCGCAGAGCAAAAAATATGCATTAATCTAAAGAAAGAAAATACATACACGCAATTTCACAGGTTTCTCTAATTACAGAAAAAAATTACCTTATCTCTAAGTATAATGAAATTTGCATCATCAGAGACTGTTACATTTGCAATATCTAAAATTTGGGTGCACAGTTCATTGCATCTGAACCATTCAATATAAAAAAAGGAAAAGGAAACTTTATAATTTAATATCATATACAAGGTGGCTCAATAATAGCGCCCAAAGTCTTTTTGAGCCTCCTCGCTCTAGGCTATGTTTTACATTTCATTATTTCTTATCTGGTGATAAGAGTGAAATAAACAGTTCCGAGTTCTATATACATATTACTGTTTATGATCGGCCAGGAATACATTTTAATCCGTACCTTATCATGTGCAGAAATTCGATTTGTGCCTAGGTCATATTTTTATGCCTTACGCTATCAAGTCTTCAGCTGGGACATAAGTGCTAGGAGAGGGAAGAGAGAGAGAATATGTGTGCTATGAGACAGTAATCTCATCTCACCCACCTCCGCAGAGCAAAGAATATGCATTAATCTAAATATGAGAAAGCAAACTGAGTGTTCCTTTGGAAGCAACTGGCAATGCAATAGGAATGATTGTTCAGACACAAGAGAACTCAACAAGAGATTGCAGACTCCATATTTCAGGTTTTAGAACAATGACCGGCAATGAAGAATAGTGAGATTTGTGATAGTGCAAGATGGATACAATTCCGAGTTTGAATGGAAAAAAATTAATTCAGATAGGCTCTTAAAGTAATCACAAAATGGATTAGCGGTCTACTGTGCCAAAAGTTACACTCTATGATAACACATAAATGGGCTGCAGAGTAGTCTGATGTTTTCATTGATTTGGTAGGTGTTGATGAAGCTGCTGGGATAACAAAATGTTTCTAATGTCTGATGATGTCAGTCAGCCTGTCCTCAAACTAAACTGCAGTAAAACAAGTAATCTATTATTTTATGTTAGAAAGAAATGTAATGTTGGACATCGTTTGTCTAAATAGTGCTTCTGAATTGTTAAAATCATTGCAATCATGAACTATACTAACCCTGACTTGTTTAATGTGATAACACATGGACCATGAAATGTTTCTGTGTGAGCTGGACTATCTCTTTGTGTGACCAGCAACTCATGCTGCTTGTTGTGTCAGAAAATCTATCTGGAATTACGTGTATATAATTGCCTTCAGAGAATGTCTTGTTTAAATGTAAAAAAAATTCACTATAAAGGCAAACGATTATCACATTATTGCTCACAATCCTGTGTTTGCGAAATGGTGAAGAAGAATACTAACACCACATACTTTAGAATGCTGCGATGAGCATGACACGTTACATGTAGCTGCATCAAGTGATATGCAACGTTGCCACCCTACTCTGTATTTCATCACATTTTCTAAGCCAGCAGCTGTGGCTAAATTGAAAACTTTCTTGCACGTATTCTAAATATCTGGGGAGCACACAGCTGTTCATTTCAGGAAAATGAGCAGTAACATTGGTGATAGGATTTTATTGTCTGGAGAAATTGAATGCCTTCTGCCAAGTATGTGCAATCAAAATCTTGATGCACTTTCAATATCACCTGTAAGCCTTATTGTGGTCTAAAACCCCCTCGGCATCCAATGAAGAAAAGAATCATGATCATTAATGCAGTCCATTAACACAGTTACAGGGTGTTGCCAAAAAACTTGCATCAGCAGCTACTGCAACTTCTTTTGTTATTATATCAATTGACAGTCTTAAATAGATTAATGTTTGATAAGAAGGGAGAGCATTGACACCTTTGAGAAGGAGAGTGTCATTTTCAGGTAAGGTCAATTTTCTGTGGTTTCTGGCCCAACCTTCTGAAAATCATGTGATAATTTCTAGATTACTTGGAGATTCAGATATTCCCTTTGGAATGTCATTATATTCTTTTGTTTCAATCTCATGACCTTTCTGGATCAAGATTGGAACCATAATACATATATGCATGTATAGAAAACACTGAAGGACGATCCTGTGCATATAAACCTGACTTCTGTGATATATGTGTCACTTAGAACAAGCTCTGCGTCATTCACCTTTCAATAATTCAGATCCTAACATTGTCTAACATTATATTAAAAAAAACACTATGACCAATTGCTTAAAAGGCCTCATTGGCATTTAAGAGAAGATGCCTGGTGCAAATTTTTAAAGGGCCGTTCACACTGTCACGTATACCTACTTATGACCAAGGACGTCAAAAATCGGCTATACATGCTCAAGCGTAGCTCTCTTAATCACGTATAAATTCATTGCGTGAGGTATACGTGAGGCGACATGAGGCACTCGTAGGCACTCGTAGGCGCTCGTAGATTGCTCGTAGATCGCTCATAGATCGCTCATAGATCGTCCCTACGAGTGGTTCAAGAGTGAGCAAGAGTAAGCAAGAGTGAGCAAGGACGGGCACGGATGGGCAAGGATGAGCAGGGATGGACAAGGATGGCTATGGAGTGTACGTAGAACGTACGTAGAACGTACGTAGAACGTACGTAAAATGAACGTAAAATGAACGTAGAATGAACGTACGTAGAACGTACGTAGAACGTACGTAGAACGTGCGTAGAACGTGCGTAGAACGTACGTAGAACGTACGTAGAACGTACGTAGAACGTACGTAGAACGTACTACTACGCACAACGTACATATGCTCCTGAGCAGTCAAGTGCTACCAGGAGTGTTCTAGGATTAGCATGAATATCCTTGAAATGCTCGGCGAGTGAATCAGGACAAGGATGAGCAAGAGTACAAAAGATGTTTCATCCAAGGTCATACATAGAGTCTTATCTGTGACAGTGTGAATGCCCCTTTAGCCGCATGCTGTATATTACATTAGGGTCGATGTGGGCTAACTTTGGTATTTTGGAGATTTTGTTTATATGACTATTCCAATTTAGCTTTCGGTCTATCATAATGCCAAGGAAGTCAAATTCATTAACCCATTTTATCTCGGAATTGTAGATGACTATTTTTGGAATATCAACTTGACGTTATGGGGTGTGAAAAGCCATAGCTTTTGTCTTGCGGACAATAAAGGGAAAGTTTGTTTAGTTTACCACGGTTGATATTTTATTCAATTTCATATTAATGTTTTTTTTTTCTATATTCATATTATTCCTGTCTGTAAAAACATTAAGTAAGGAACAAAGCATTAACACTTTTTGAAAATGATTTAACTAGTAGGAAACAATTTAACACTCTAATTTCCTGACAATAAGTACTGGAGTGCCCCCAAGGGTCAATATATTTATAAATGATATTGTTTCAGATGACACCTGTCTAAATACCACACTCCATAATGATTGAATTTATGTTGTTAAATATGGTGGTTTCAAGTTTAGATAAGTCTAAATATATATTTATTGGAATATTATTATTGTCCATTTCCCGGGTTACTCTATCCATAAGTTCAATTGCAGCAAGTTCAGTTGAGTGCATTTCTCTAAATCCATACTGACTGCTAAAATATAGTTTTAATCGTGAAAATGAGCGTTGATTTTTTAATTTAAAAAAGTTTTCATCTTGTTTATAATGAGGAAAAATTTTGGCAATTTTAAATTTATCTGGAAATATGCCTATTATGAAACTTTGATTTATGATCAAAGTCAATAGTTTGGCTATGACCTTAACATATTTGAGAACTTTATTGGGTAATGAATCGACCCACAACTTTTATTTAAGTTATCCATTATTTTAATCACTATATTTTCATTAAGAGGCTCAAACTGAAAATCATCTGATATTAGAGAAGTCAGATAGTCTTTGAATTATTTATTTTGTGGAGGTGTAATATTTGAAGGCCAATATTTATGAAATATTCATTGAATTTGACAGCTATCAGTTTGAGATCATTGATATAGTCATTAGCGATTAAAAACTACTCAGGTACATTTTTAGATGTTACTTTATGGAAGCATGATTCAAAGTACATCTTCTTAGCAGATCAAATATTCAGTTTCAAAGTCCTATTGTATGTCTGTAAGTTTACATTATACCTATAAAATGCTGGGCTATTGGGTGGGGCCTTCCTTGGTTTAGTGTATAGTTTATCTCTAAAATGTATTAAACGGATTAATCCTTTTGTGATCCATTTACTGTGTTTATGTTTGTTGTATTTTACTATGTTAAATGGTAGGTGATTATCTATTGTATATTTAATATTGCCATCTAGTGATTGTAATTGACATTTGGATTTTTCAAAAGACATCTTATTTTTTAATTCAGTTTTGATATTTTCAATCGCTTGAGATGAATTATTCCATACCTTTATAGTTTTAACTTTTGCTTTAAATACATGTTAGGAGTCAAGAGAAATAAAACAAGGTTGATGGTCAGAAATGTTATTTAACAAAATATCAGACGTTGTTTTTTTTTAAATTTATCCGCAACTTTAACAGATATATTGTCAATAAGAGTTGCAGTTTGTTGTGTTATCCTGGAAAAATTATTTTTGGAATATATCCATTTTATAAAAATGTTTCAAGATATGCATTAAAAACAGCCTTTTCCCTTAGCTTTCAGTAAATCTATATTAAAATCTCCTGCAATTAGAACTCATTACTTCTTTGAAAACTGCTTTAAGTCCTGTTCCTGTCATTAATAAATGTAGTGTAGTTGTTCCGGATCAAATTCCTAGGTGACCATTACACGTTACCAATAATTAATTTCTTAAAATGTTGTAAAAGGTTGTTATCACTAATGGAAACTTTTATAAATAACTCATCCCACACATTAACATCACAAGGAACATCTGAAATCTCCTTACTAAATTCTGTGCTCAGATAAATTGCTACACCAACATGTGCACTGCATGACCTATTTCCCTTTAAAGATCAATGTATATCCTTCGAGTGGAAGTTGTAAAATATCTGCATTATCAGACAACCACGTTTCCTTTAGACATATGGCACAGAAGCGAAAGGATCATCATTGTCATTAACATTACCACTTTCATGTAAGAAGTCTGAGGGTAGGTTCATATGAAAGCATCAGTTTCCATCTATCATCTTCACACTGAGATTTGATATAATGGGATAACAGTGTTAAGAGAGTAATTACATGTAAGCAGGCAGAGATTTCCACATAAAGAGTAAATGACAGTTTTAATATGGAGTGAAACATACAACAAGGTAAAGTATAAATAATGAAAGGGAAAGACATTGCGATAAATATTTTCAGTAAATTTCTCGACTAAAAAGGCATTCAATTGAATAAAGCTTTATTGCAAAAGTCATACTGTTTCTGCGTGTATGTCTCAGAAAAATGGAGGCAAGATTTTCTGCAATAGTGGCTCGTTTCTTACTCACTAGCCTCGTAGCCCTTCTTGGTGCAGCAGTCTCGTGACTGTGTCAGCACTTCAGATTTCTCCAGGCCATTGCACATTCTTTCTTGGTCAATCTGGAGTTCATTTTCACCACTAAAAATTTCGGACTTTTCCCTAATATTAGTAATAAACATGTAAAATTGGGCATTTGTAATGGCCTGATAATGCTTGATGAAGATGATGTAGACAAGTTAATTACTTTGCAATGACTCCCAATGACTGGCCATCAATAAGTAAGTTATTGTTCAATGTAAGTTTTAAGTTTTTGGAGTGGTTATCTTGAGGTTTAGATGTAAACCTGATTAAAAATGTGTGCAGGGAACAGAAAAGACAGGTTCACATTCACTGGTGATCAAATTTGGAAGAATTTCATAAAATTCCCATGAGAAATTATCAAAAATATCTCCCTGCATATGCCAGAAACTTGTGTTGAGTTATGAGAACAAATTGATTGCTGTTAAACAGGCTAAACATTTTGCAACAAAATATCAATTGAAATGTTTGCACACTTTGACCCATCAACATTTTGATATTTGAAAAATGATCCTGCTTTTTATCAAAAGTATTGAATGCATTGGACTGGAACTATTTTTTGAATGAATTAGGATTTTAGTAATGTACTTATTATTATTCTAGTGACCGACTAAATGCCCTTTATTGGTTATCTGGTTTCTGTTCAGATGTATGCACATTTTTGACCGCAGCTGTAGGTCACTTCAGTTTCCAGGGAGCTCCAGGGACCCTGAAGATTCAATGGTTCCCCCTTTTGCTGGTTGGTCAGGCTACAAATCTAATCCTTTATTACATTGTCCCCGTGTATTTTACTCTTTTTTTTTTGCTGGTTAGAACAATACTTCTGTGGTAACAGGCAATACATACTGCTGTAGGCCTACCACTGTTTGTTTTTGGACTTACAGATCAGAATAAATATATCAACCCAAGGACTTTCCGCAAGAGTCGCATCCCTTTTCCTTATATGTTTAAACAGTTACTGTATATACATGTATAGGCCTATATGTAATTATGAATGAGTGAGTAATTGTGAGATGAATTATGCTTTTGAAGGGAAAATAAAAATATCTGCATATTTTAAAGTCTGCAAAAAATGTTTATAATATTTTCTTAACTTTCTTCACTTTAAGAGACTCAATTCTACACCGCTCAAAATATGTATCCCGCAATACAGTGGGAACGAACCTCATACTATGAGTTTCAATACTGTGAACCTCACTAAATAAATTATCCCTTTATTAAGGCTTTATAAACAAAACAGCCTGGCCAAACAAAGGAGTGAACACACTTTTCAGTCCTGAACTAGCGTCAGATCCACAAAAAGTTTGGTAGACTTGGTCTAGGTACACTAAAAATGTCCAAAACTCTCCATGTTTAGGCTGACAATGCTTTAATGGAGGCTGTCTCCTTGCTGACCATGACATTGTTGTTTTTAAATGGTGAAGTCATCACCATGGCGAACAACCCGAGTGAGGCAGAACAGATATAAAAACAAAATATCCTTAAGTACTCACTGCCACTGGCGGGTACAGACCCACTTGTCCCTACATGACTATTAAAAGGCCTTGGAATTCCAATGAGATCCTTCTACTGAACTAATAAAATTGTGTATGAAGCTGTGCATCAATCTCTCTGATATCCTCCAAAACACTTGCCATGGAATTTAATATAATCTCAGTAATCTCAGCACCATGGAACACTTGGCAATGAACGATGCAATTAATTCTGACACAGCTCTATTCTTCATTATTTGCTTCGACCCTTTAAAGCCATGTGGTACAGCAGTATTTTAGCTAAACAGATGACGCAGGATTCAGCCAATGACGTTATTAAGAAAAACAAATGCATAATGAATCCCACAGGTGCAATGTAAGTCATATTTACAAGCAATGATTCCCCATGGTTCATTACAGAGAAGATATATCGTTTCACTTTCATGAGATGGCACATCCCAGAGTCCCCTACCATACTTCTAACCACAAACCATCACATTTCCCATATTTCCATTACTTCCAGGGCGACACCTGATGATAGCGATTTGCATTAAAATGTCCTCTTTTGTTGCATGTACATGCTAATAACCCAGCCATAGAGAAACCACAAAAACTTAGAACAGATACCCAGCTCTAAATTATGCCAAACAAAATTTTGGTTTGATGTACCATTGTATTATACTAGTTCCATTCGTGGCATGATCGTCACAATCTCTGTGATTGGTAATGCCGATGTTCTTTCACGATATGAACACAACTGTCATTTATTAATTGTGCTAGCCTTTCGCACTTGTTTTGATTTTTTTCTCAAACAAAATCTACGAAAAATTAAGATATAGACCAATAATTACTTCATAAACAATAACCTATCTACAGCATACATTGACTTCGGATGCTTCAAAAGACACGCTATAAGTTGGTGCATGGACAGTGTCATATTGTGAAGCGATTGATGTAATGATCTATTTTGTCATGGCCCCATCAACTCTGACAAATGAACTAAATTAATGGCAAATTTAACAACCTATAACAAAGCAAAACATGGCATCTGTTCGTGAGACCAAAATGCACTGAAGCAGACTGTTAATAAGCTGCCATGTGCCCCCTATGAGTTGACGTATACTGCCATAGGGGGGTTCCCTAGCAAGAAAAAAAGGAGGACACTGCCTCTCTCTGGCCCAGCGAGACACTGATTGGATGAAAGACTTCCACCAACTATAAAATCGCCAATAAAAGTGGGGGTTAAAACCGCCAAATTTGAAGAAACATAGGCTAATCCAATGCTATTCTAGGGGAGTTAATGACCAGAAAGTCATAAAATTATCGAATTATGTGTGACCAAAAGAGTTTCCACTCCTTCTACTCTTGTCTCCATGGTTGTAAAATGTCTGTTACATCTGTGTTATTACTCTAAGCTATTGAGAAAAACAGCTGAGTTATCCAATTGGTCTTTATTAACAATTACTTGTGATTCACAGTCATGTATAACAGATTAATTTAGAATTACCTTTTGTGTGGATAATTCAGGTGTGTGTGCCCCGAATCTGATATCAATCAGACTGCTTTGTCACACTTTTTAAATGATCTTTGCATGTTAATCTAGCCACCATTTTTTAATAATCTATTCCATATAAAAATATCCTTCAGTTGTAACACTGACACTCCTCAGACGCCAGATATTGTAAAGTAGTGCCGACAGAAATTCAGGCCATTTCCCAAAAAGGATGTCTGCACTCTTTATGTACTAAGCTGATATCATCTTGACAGTGA